>CM066034.1:84612872-85854519 GCA_033557465.1 Ichthyophis bannanicus | reverse complement strand
CGCATTGGAAATGTCCTTTATATTTTGAAAGGAATCTTCGTTCAGTAAAAGCTGATGGCACTAGTAAATTCCGAAGATTTATATTCCGCTTGTGGGCCACTGTTAAAGTGGTATCTTGAAATCCCGGGATGGCCTGTATCAAATGCCAATATTTACGTAAACATTTGCCTGTGGTCTTAGATTGGTGAGAATACAACAAAGAACAAACCATCCCAGCATCAGATGACTTATCACGGGTTTTGAGCAATTCTGTACGAGAAGAACTACGGGCTCTAAAGTATGCCTTCTCTGTCTGTTGATGCGGATAACCCCTTTCCTCAAATCTACCCTTCATAACAGTAGCCTGTTTCTCAAAATCCTGAATGGTGGTACAAATTCTTTTAGTTCTTAAAAATTGTCCTACTGGAAGATTATTCCTGAGAGTGGCATTATGGAAACTGGTGTAATGTAACAATTTGTTCCTATCAGTTGGTTTTCTGTATAAATTTGTATGCAGACCTTCCTCAGACTTCACAATGAGTAGGTCCAAAAATGGGATTTGATCAAAATCATACGTAAACTGAAACCTTAGATTATTATCACAATTATTAATCCAAATGTTGAATTCCTCTAATCTGTCCACTGGCCCTTGCCAAAGAATAAAAATGTCATCTATGTACCTAATCCACCGTTTAATATAATTATTAAATGGATTGTTTTTTATAAATTTATCTTCGAAATCAGATACATAGAGGTTGGTAACATCAGGGGCCATGGAGGAGCCCATCGCTACGCCCTTTGTTTGTTTGTAGAATAAGTCGCGAAAACAGAAATAATTCTCGCAAAGAGCAAAGCGAGCTAGCTCAACTAAAAATATCGTAGGGATGCGCTTATGATTCTCTCTCTTAAATAAAAATTGTTCGATAATATGTAAGGCTTCAACCTGTGGAATATTGGTGTATAAGGCCTCTACATCTAGTGTGACCAAAATAATGTCTGATTGAATATCTTCAATAGATGTAAGAATATTTATGACGTGAGACGAATCGCGAACGTATGACCACATTCTCTCAACAAAGGGCCTTAATTTATCTAAAAATTGAGAAATTGGTTCTAAAAGTGACCCAATGGCAGAGACAATGGGCCTCCCTGGGGGATTCTGTATGGATTTATGAATTTTAGGAAGTATATAGATGGTAGGTGTAATGGGAAAGTCAACAATCAGGAAATCTTTCTTTAGCGGTAAGATAGCCACATTCAAAACCATTCAGAATGTGATTATCAATAGACTTCTTTAAGGAGGGTGTGGGATCATCAGCTAGTCGAGAATAAAAGTTAGTATCACAAAGTTGCCTTTGGATCTCCTCAACATACAGCGATTTGTCCATGACAACAACTGCACCCCCTTCATCTGCGGGTTTTATAATGATAGTGTTATTGGTTTGTAAAGATTTGATAGCTTTTCTTTCCTCAATGGTAAGACTGTGGTAAGGGGCTTGAACTTGATCCTTAATTTTATTAACTTCCATAAGAACCATTTCTTCAAAAACTTCAACGAGGGGATCTGTGATGGAAGGGGGAACCCACCATGATTTATCCTTAATGATGGATGGATCAATACTGATACTGGCCTGATTGCTGAAAAAATGCTTAATACGTATCTTTCGAAAAAACTTATAAAGATCAACCTGTGTCTCGAAGGGATCATAGTTCCTGACAGGCACAAAGGACAACCCTTTGTTCAATAATGATTCCTCACCCGGCGTCAATTTGTATTGTGATATGTTAATGACATTACTAATAGGGGATGATAACTTCATCTCCTTTCCAGAGATCTTTCTGATCCCCTGCGTCCTCTTCCATGGCCGTGACCACATCCTCTCCCTCTGTGATAATCGTTTTGTGCATAAGGTTTCTCCTGACCCTTGTTCTGATTCCAAAAGGAATCTCCCCGAGGGTTGCGTGGGCGAGACTGTCCTCTGCCTCCCCCTCTCCATAATAAATCCATGTTCAAAAAACCTTTCTCTTTACTCTTCTTTTTCTCTGCAACATCCCCTACCATCTCCTCTTGGTCTCTCTGATTAGGAAATAGAGGAAGGAGTGGAACCCATCTCTACTGAATCTTTTCTGCTCATTTTCTTGGTTTGTTCCTGAATGGTATCTCCATCCTCATTCTCCATTGCGTGATCTTTACTGTCAAAAATAGTACTATGTTTTTTGAAAAAAATCCTATCACCTTCTACCTTCTTACACCAAGGATAAACATATCCAAACATGTAGTCGTCCTCATCTCTCCTAAATTTATCTCGCTTTTGATTTTTAACCTCCTTCTTAAATGATTGAATATTACGTATATAATCTTTGAGTATTGTTAAAATTATTATCACATCCTTTAAGAGCAATAAGTTTTTCATCTAACTCTATTTTGTATAGCTCTGATTTTTTGTTTGCTGTACTAATCAATAAAATCATTAAATCTAATGAACATTTATTTAAAATGGCGTTCCAGCATTTAACGAATCCATCTTCATTTTGATATAAGCCAGGTGCCTTACTCATCCTCAGTCCTCGAGGAATGATTTTGGACTTACAACACTCAAGGAGGTACCGCCCGTGCATTTCTTCTTTGACTTGTTTCTGAGTAAGTCGCATGACATCCTCCCATAGATGTACTGCTTCATCAATTTCCTCTTCGGAATCAGAAATAAATTTATCTCGTGGAAGGAACTTCTCTAGGGCATCCTCCCCAAAGCTAAGTCCTCCACTTAAGTTTATTACATACACTTTTAGTGGTTGACATAGTTATATTTTATTGTATATAATCATTTTATTTTATTTTTTTTGTGTACATATGTGCTTAGACACACATATATTCTTTTACTTATTTACAGGATTAGTGCTCATCAGTATCTGAACACTGCCATTTGGGTTAACGAGCCACTTTGGACAGGTATCGACCTAAGTATTTGGTTTGGCTCCACATCACTCCTGATTGCAATTCATGTAGGAGCACTTTATTAAGATCTCAAGATCACTATATATGGATTTCTTAAATAGACGGTTATTACATGTAGTCACTAGTGATTTTGTTTTTTGTCCTCATCTCTCTGTTTATCATTCTGCTTTATTATTGGCGGATTGTTACTATTTTCATTTTTACCTTTTAGGTTTCTTCATTGTTATGACAATATAAGCAATAGTTTTATATGAGCAGTATACAATACAGGTATGTTCTTTTATGCCTGGTATTGGTCACATTCCTGAGGAGTTTTTATTTTTTCGTTTGATTATGTAAAAATAAATTTAAAATTTTTTTTATGCATACTTTATACATGTTATTTATTTGATATTATATATGTTTAGTCAATTCAACATGTTTTTAGATATAATCTATTTGATATATATGTTTAGTTAATTTAATATGTTTTTAGATATAAATAATCCGTTAATAAACTTTATGATTTCTGATATATGTAATTTTATTACGTCATGTAAGTTTGTTTATTTATGGTTTTATTAGTTTATCATTTTATATAGTTTATTTATTTGATTGTACACATATTTAATGAAGATAGTTTTGTTAGTGTTATCTTAGCTCCGATTTTTGTTGTACTTTATAATGAGATTTGAACATTTATTTATGTCTTGTCTTGCTCCCCAAGTCCTTTCCTCTCTCCCCCCCCCTTTTTTATATTCATTTTTTTATATTCAAGTTTGTTTCTTTTTATTTATTTATTATTGTCTTTTTAGCCATTTAAGCCCCTGAGGAAGGCTTTTTATGAAACACGGCCAGTGTCGGGCCAGTGGCTGAAGTGGGTTTATTAATAAAGTTTACAATATCATACATTCCTTCGTTGCTATCCACGTTTCTTACTGGGTGTCTGTTGCACGTGGATTTGTGCCTGGTTTGTTGGACTGCACATAGTATACTGACCTCATTTGGTTGATAATTGGGGACGTGCAAGGGCTTGCTCAAGCAAGGTCCAATAGTCATGGATGATCCTATTCCCTACTTTCTTATGGATTGGCTCTTGAGCAGCGACAGTTAACCGGCAAGGGTTATTCTGAAGTTGTGGTCGCAACATTGCTCAATGTGCGACAGCCATCCATGTCGATAGCGTACTCACGTGTTTGGTGGCCTGGTGTGCTGAATGCTCCCTTGATCCCGGCAAAGCTGAAGTTCCAGAGATCCTGCTGTTCTTGCAAGGTGGGTTTGATAAGGGTTAGTCTTCGATTTCTTGAGGTTAAAGTGGCAACCTTAACCTGTTTTTATGGACAGCTTGGTGGATGATCCCTCGCTTTCCACGTAGATGTTGCCTGCTTTCTTCGCTGGGTCCGTTCCTTATGGATCCCTGTGGCGTTCCATTGTTCTGCCATGGGACCTTGCCTTAGTCCTTCACGCTCTTACGCGTGAACCTTTTGAGCCCCTTAGAGGGGCTACCGCAAAGGATCTAATTCTTAAACTGCCTTCCTTATGGCGATCCCCTCAGTCAGGAGAATATCAGAACCCAAGGTCTTGTGCCACGACCCCTTCTTGGTCTTCTGTGTGGAATGTGTAACTCTCTGCACAGTGCCCTCCTTTCTGCCCAAAGATTTTATGGTATACAGCAAGAGCTGTATACCATAAAATCCGAACACTCAGACACCTACGCTCCCTACTTGAAGTGGATGGCTTCCAAACAGTTTATCAAGCTTTAATCATACCACACTTCGACTATGCAAATGCCATACTCCAGGGGCTCCCTGTCCACTTTGCATCCCCTACAGCTGGCGATGAACTCAGCAGCGAGAGTTCTCCAAGGGGCATCTAGCTGGGATCACATTACACCTATCTTGAAACGGCTCCACTGGCTCCCCATACAAGGCAGACTCACGCTCAAAATCGTAATACTGACATTCAAAATCATAATACTGACGTTCAAAATCATAAATGGCCTCTCCCCTTTATCTCTATCTGGCCTCATATAGTGCAACCCCTCTAACAGATCTAGAAGATCAACAGCAGTCAATAAGCTAGTAGTCCCAAGAGAAATAACCAATTGCACCCTGGCAACAGTAAACAGGGCTTTCATGTTCTGTGCGCCTAGATGCTGGAACGCCCTCTCACCCAGCATCCGGGCAATCTCGGATCTAGCACAGTTTAGGAAGGCTCTGAAACTTCACCTCTTCCTACTACATTACCCTGATGACAGCCCCACAAGAACCGCAACAACGAACTGACCAACACAGCACAAACTGTCCCTAACCACTAGTGTACAGATGTAAATAGTTACCCATGTTCTTGATCCAAGTTCCATCTCCTGTTTAATTGTAAACGCAAATCATCCTTGTGAAATGCATAAGTTAAATGTTCCATGTGAACCGCACTGATGGGAAATAGCGCGGTATATAAGAAATTGTAATAAATAAAATAAAAAAGTGGTATCTGAGTTTCATATTAACCAGCCAGTCTCCCTGCCGGCCTTCTCGGAGGCACAGTGTTTTGGACGCAATGCGCATTTGTGCTTCTGAAACATTAGTAGAACTTTGCAGCGCTATCTCAAGATCAATAATCCTTTCAGACCTCCTTTTTGTCCTGCTGTTTGGCCCCTGTAGGGGTTACGCCACCTCCAAGTCCATGATTGTGCGATGGACTAAACAGACCATTGAAATGTCTTACATCCTTCAGGGTAAACATATTCCGGTGGGACTCCGGGCACACTCTACGCGGGCAAAAGTAGCCTTGTGGACATTTGCCGGGTGGCTACCAGGTCATCTCTTTCAATCTTTGCCTGGCACTATCACTTGAATATCCAAGCCAGGAAAGCAACTTGGTTTGGGGCCTCTGTTTTGGCCACAGCTGCTGCTTCCTGCCCTAGGGTGGAGTAGCTTGGGTACTTCCCATTAGTCTGGATTGATTTAGCAGGATGATTCGGAAGGAGAAATTTCACTTACCGTTAATTGCCTTTCCTTGAATCCTGCTAGACCAGTCCAGGACCCACCACCTTCTGTGTTGAGAACAAGCTGATTCGATGCCCAGATAAGACCTGCTGCTTATGTCGGCCTCCCTGGTGCTGTTTTCCTTTCGTGTACATAGTTGGCCGCCAGTGGCCATGTGCAAATCTATTTCTTGAATGGTTAGTAGAGTTTGTCCTTGGCTAAGTTGTGAAATTCAGATGCTTGTGAGTGGCATACTGAAGCTGACCCCTAAAGCTGTTTCCCCAGAAAAGTACAACTAGTGCTGCATAATAGAACCCACATGGGGGAGAAACCTTTCAGTTGTACTGAATGTGGGAAATGTTTCCCCAGAAAAGCACAACTAGTGCTGCATCATAGAACCCATACAGGAGATAAACACGAACTACCATTAACAACAGACATCAAGGACTTTCAGAAGCAGCTCTCTTCATCGAACACTACGGGGACGTCACATAAACTGCTCGCCAGTCAACACCACAGTACCACAGACCAACCCCCTCCCCTTCTCCCATGTACATAGTATTGTATAATTGTGCACGCTGTAAATAGCTCAACAAGAATCTACTACTACTACTACTATTTATCACTTCTATAGCGCCACGCATGCAGCGCAGTACAGCTAACCTACAGGAGGTAGCAGCATACATGAGACAGTCCCTGCCCATCAGAGTCATGCTCATCGGAGCTTACAATCTAGTTAGAATAGAATAGTAAATTAGTTAAACAGTGCAGAGCATCAATCGGTTCTATGCAAGCATTAATCGGTTCTACTCGAGGTACAGTTAGGTCTGTAGCTGGTCATGAACATTGAGGGGGTTGGGGTGAGATGAGGAAAGAGTCAGGATCTGAATGCAACGGTGAAGAGGTGGGTCTTCAGCCTGGACTTGAAGAGGGCCAGGGAGGGTGCCTGGCGCACAGACGCAGGTAGGCTGTTCCAGGCATGAGGTGCAGCAAGGTGAAAGGAGCGCAGTTGTGAGTTCGCAGTGCAGGTGAAAGGCATTGATAGAAGTGATTTGTGAGCAGAACGCTCCCTCAAAACTTACTTGTTCTCCCTCGCCTTTGACCTGCCCCTTCCTTAACCTCACCCCTCTCTCCTTCCTTTTGCCCCTCCTGCTCCTGTCTCTGTCACTTTCTCTTTTGGCATTGTAATTTCCTTTCCAGTTTCCGGCCTCGTGCCTCCTTGTTTATATTTTTATTGTGAACCGCTCTGCCTCCCAATGAAGGGCGGTCAAGCAAATAAATGAACATGAACATGATTTCAAGAGGGGACTTAGGGAGAGATAAGAGAAGAGAGGTATTGAGGGGCCATCGAGTGAATGCAGTTATAGGTCAACAGGAGAAGCTTGAACTGGATGCGGAGCTGGACAGGGAGCAAGTGAAGTGATCTCAAAAGAGGAGTAACATGGGCATGGCGAGGCTCACAGAAGATTAGTCGAGCAGCGTGATTTTGTATGGATTGAAGGGGAAGGAGGTGGCTCACGGGAAGACCAGCAAGGAGTAGGTTGCAGTAATCGAGGCGGGAGGAGATTAAGGAGTGGATAAGTGTTTTGGTAGTGTGTTCAGAGAGGAAGGTGCGGATTTTGCCGATGTTGTAGAGAAAAAAGCGGCAGGTCTTGGCTACAAGCTGGATATGCGCGGAGAAGGAGAGAGAGGTGTTGAAGATGACCCTTAGGTTGCGGGCCGAGGGAACAGGAAGGATAGTAGATCCATCCACTTGGATTGAGAGAGGGGAAAGTGGGGGGGGGGGGGGAGGAGTTAGGTGGAAAGACGAGGAGTTCAGTCTTGGCCATATTCAATTTCAGTCATCGATGAGACATCCAGGCAGCGATGTCCGAAAGACAGGCAGAGATCTTGGATTGGGTTGCCGGGGAAATAATATGGGTAGAGAGGTAGATTTGTGAATCATCGGCATAGAGATGGTACTGAAAGCCATGGGAGGGGATAAGCGCACCAAGGCCTTGGGTATAGAGAGAGAAGAGGAGGGGGCCCAAGACAGATCCCTGGGGTACACCTACATTGAGCGGGGTAGGGGAGGAGGAGGAGGAGCCCCCAGAGCATACGCTGAATGAGCGATGGGAGAGGTAGGAGGAGAACCAGGATAGTACGGAGTCCTTGAAGCTAAGCGAGGAGAGAGTAATGAGGAGAAGGTTGTGGTCAACGGTGTCAAAGGCAGCAGAAAGGTCAAGAAGGATGAGGATAGAATAGAGGCCCATGAATTTAGCCAGGAACAGGTCGTTAGTGACTTTTGTGAGTGTCGTTTCAGTGGAGTGTAGGGGACGGAAGCTAGATTGAAGTGGGCTGAGGAGGGTCTGGGAGGTGAGGAAATCAAGGCAGCGATGGTGGACTGTTCGTTCTAATAATTTGGATATGAAGGGAAGGAGGGAGATGGGTCGATAGAAGGGCATGTGGGATCAAGTGAGGGTTTCTTGAGGAGGGGTGTGACAACAGCATGTTTGAAGTCATCGGGGACAGTTGCCATGGAGAGTGAGAGGTTGAGGATATGAGTGATGGAGGGGGCAATGGTGAGGGGGATGGAACGCAGGGGATGGGTGGGGATAGGGTCTGATGGACAGGTGGTGGGTTTGGAGGAGGACAGGAGTGCAGTTTCTTACTCAGCGATCTGAGGGAAGGAGGAGAGGGTGGCAGAGGGAGTATGGGTGGGGGAGAATTGGGGAGGAGGGGAGATAGATGGGGTAGGGAACTGGAGGGTAATCTTGTGGATCTTGTCGTGGAAGTGGTCGGCTAGGGTTTGGGCAGAAAGGGAGGGCGGGATCAGGGGTGGGGGGACCTTGAGGAGAGAGTTGAGGGTATTAAAGAGATGGCGAGGATCAGAGGCAAGAGAGTTGGTCAGATGGATGTAGTAATCTTGTTGGGCAAGTGCTAAGGCTGACTGGAAGGAGCCAAGCATGAATTTGAAGTGTAAAAGGTCTTCCAGGGAGCGGGATTTGGACCAAGCTCATTCGGCAGAATGGGTGCAGATGCGTAGGTGACAGATTGTGCGTGAAAGCCAGGGTTGGGGAGTGGATCGTTTGACAGGACGTGGGGTGGGAGGGTGTCAAGGGCTGAGGATAATGTGGCATTGAATGAGGATAATGCCACGTCAACGGACTTGGAGGATAAGATGGCGGGAAGAGATGGAGAGATGGTGGAGGAGAGAGTCAGGGGATCAATAGTATGAAGGTTTCTAAATAGGATGGAGGAGACAGGATGAGGTTGGGAGGGCAGAAGTTGAAGAGTAAATGTTAAGAGGTGATGGTCAGATGAGGGAAGGATTGATTTGTGGAAGTTAGAAGGAGAGGAGTTGGAGAATAGTATTAGGTCAAGGCAGTGGCCGTGTAGGTGTGTGAGGGCAGTAGAGCAGGGCTGGAGATCAAACAAGGAGATAAGAGCAAGGAACTTTGAGGCATGGGGGTCGGAGGGATTGTCGATGTGAATGTTGAAATCGCCAAGAATAAGAGTGGGGGAGGAGGGATCCATAAAGGCAGAAAGCCAGAAGTCAAAGTCTGTGAAGAAGGTAGATTTGGAATTGTCTGGTGGGCGATAAATAACAGCTATTCGAAGGGAAGAGGTGAGAGGAGGCGAATGGAGTGGATTTCGAAAGAGTCACCATGGGGTGGCAGAAGGGGTTGGAATTGGCAGGAGGGAAAGAGTAGGAGGCCAACACCACCACCTCGACCAGTAGGTCGGGGTGTATGGGAGAACTGGTAGCCTCCATAGCAGAGAGAGGCAATGGAAGCGGTGTCGTCAGAAGGCAGCCAGGTCTCAGTCAAGGCAAGAAGGTGTAGGGCATTGGAGATAAAAAGGTCATGAATAAAAGTGTTTTTTTTTTTATGACTGAGCATGCGTTCCATAGGGCACATGAAAACGGGAGAGTGGAAGGGGGGAGGAGAGGGATAAGGTTGGATAAGTTACATGTGGATTTCTTATCAGAGTAGCGTGGGGGTCTATTTCTAGGGTAGTGCCGAAATTTAGATGGAACAGGGCGAGGGTGGGTGTGTCTAGGTGAGTGAGCACTGCAAGAGGGACAGGCGGGAGGGGAAATGAGGGGTAAGTTGATGGTAACAGGTAGGTTATGTGAGGGATTATATTTGGGGGTAGGTTTGGGGTTAATATCTATGGATAGTTGAGTGTGGGATGAATGGGGGGAGGGAGGGAGGAGTGGGATGTGGATGAGATTAGATGGGGTACGTGGAGAACTATTTCTAGTGTGAGAACAAAGTTGGGGGGCCAGGGTTGGGATTGATGTTACCAGAAGAGAGGAGGAGGAGTATTAGAGAGCAAGGTATAGTGGTGATGGTATGGCGGAAGCGAGGGTGGGGTTGCCTTAGAGAGA
Source organism: Ichthyophis bannanicus (assembly GCA_033557465.1). Taxonomy (NCBI): domain Eukaryota; kingdom Metazoa; phylum Chordata; class Amphibia; order Gymnophiona; family Ichthyophiidae; genus Ichthyophis; species Ichthyophis bannanicus. Next base: position 85,844,249 of record CM066034.1, on the reverse strand, counting down.
GGGGGCTAGTTAAATGCAGGGGATGGTGTGAAGAAGCTCAAGAGCTGGTTGCAAGGCTGGGGAGCAGGATGGAGGGAGAAGTGAGGAAGGTAGAGGGGGGGCTGGTTGAATGTGGGGGATGGTGTGAGGAAGCTCAAGGGCAGGTGCAAGGCTGGGGGGCAGAGTAGGGGGGGAAGTGAGGAAGGTGGGGAAGGGTAGGGGGAAGAGGGAGGGTGTTGGTGGGTGTTGGTAGGAGGGGAGGCAGTTGGGGAGGATAATGAAGAAGAGGATGATGAGATGTGGAGCCATGGTAGTGGGCAGGGAGGTTTGAGCAAGCAGTGTGTAGCAAGTTCTGGGCAGACAATGGGTAGCACTTGATAGACAACAGTGGGCGATGATACTATACAATGCAAGCAATGGGAAGCAAGCAGAGGATAAGCAGTGAATAACAGTTCTAGACAACAGTGGGCGATGGTACTATGCAACAATGGTGGCGACAGTATGCAATTAATGGGTGGCAGTACTATGCAGCAATGGATAAGCAAGGGATGACAGTTCAGTACAACAATGGATAAACAAAGGATGACAGTTCAGTGCAACCAAGGATAAGCAAAGGATGACAGTTCAGTACAGCAGTGGGTAGTAATACTATGCAAACAATGGGTGGTAACAGTATGCAACAAAAACAATGGGTGGTAAACAATGGGTGGCAACAGTGTCGGTGACAACGGTATGCAAACAAGACAATGGGAGGCAACAGTATGCAAACAATGGGTGGCAACAGAATGCAAAGCAATGGGTGGGAGTATTATGCAAGCAACGAGTAAGCAGTGGATAATGGTTCAATGCTGCGATGGGTATGCAGTTCTATGCCCAGCAGTGGGTAGCAGTACAATGAGGGCAATGGGTGCAATGCTAGGCAAGCAGAGGGTAGAGGTGCTGTGCAGGCAGTGGGTAGTAATTCAGTGCCAACACTGGGTAGCAGTACAGTACAGGTAGTGGGTAGCAAGTTCTAGGGGAGTAGTGGAAAGGAAGATAAAGGAGAATCACCTGAGGGCACCAGGGTGGAGCTCGTGAGCTGGTTCAGTCTGGAAGCAATGTGTGGATGAGTAATCAAGCCTGTCTGGCCCCGGCAGCTATGGAGCACTGGAGCTCGTGCCCGGGCCACACCAAAGGGCCCTCAGGCATAGGCCTGCCTGCCGGCAGCATCCTTTAGGCTGATGCCCCGCCTCCCACAGCCCCAATTGGGCTGTAGACTCTGGCCCCGTTCAGGAGCCGGGTTGTGCTGCCTGCTGCGTGTGCGGGCCCTTCCCGCCGTCGGCATCCTTTTAGGCTGATGCCCCGCCTCCCACAGCCCCGATTGGGCTGGAGACTATGACACCCTAATACACACACACCCACTGTTTCACGATATGCACACAAAAAACATTATTTGTTGATTGTTTGCTGTGTACACCGCCTTGATTGAAGAAGGCGGTATAGAAATCCTTTAAAATAAATAAAGGTCCTGGGTTAAGTAGCAAGGGTGATGTCATGAAAGCTTCTGGAATATTCTCTGTCTCCATCATCTGTTGGCAGGGGGTGATTACCCATTAGTCTGGACTGGTCTAGCAGGATTCCAGGAAAGGAAATTAATGGTAAGTTAAATTTCTCCTTTGTACCTGAGGCAATGGAGGAATAAGTGACTTGCCAAAGATCACAGAGCAGCCGTGAGATTCGAACACTGGCTTCTCTGGTTCTAGCCTGTTTGATCCTACTAGTTACAATCCATTTTGAGCTTGATAAAATGTCTGTTATGAAATTGTTCCCTCCTCCCATTACAGTCTTTTCACCATGAAAAGGAATCTATTTTCCTGATGTTTCCCAGGCTACACAATTACATAGGAAAACTTTCCTGCAGTTGAAGCTTTGTGTTTTGGCCACAAGTGCTACCTTTTTTAGATTCCCTTGTAACTGCATAGGTTCTTTAGGGGGGTAATTGTTATATTTTCTTTGAGCCTACTGAACTGGATAATTTTGTGAAGGAAAAATATAGTTGATATTCATACAGCCTCTTCTTGGACTGAGGTTTGTTAAAACTGTCTTTGTAGTATTTATTTTTTGTTTTCAGATCTTTTTGTGATAATTCCTGGAGTTTTGATATTCTATTGGTGGTTTCTTTTTTCTCGGGAAAACGTTTTCCAAATGGGTTAGTTTTGTGCATACCACGACAGTAATGAACTATTACTATTACTGAACATTTGTATAGTGCTACAAGATGTACACAGCACTGTGCAGACACATGTAAAAGACAGTCCCTACTCATCAGAGCTTACAATCTAGTCATTATTTATTCTATAGTCCAACATTGTTATTGGATTATTACCTCATGTATATAGTTTAACCCTGTTATCCAAGTTTGTTCCCCTGTTCGATGTAAAACCAATTTAGTTCAACCCTGTTATCTAAGTTTGTACCCCTGTTCGATGTAAAACCAAACAGAATGTGTTTTGGTCATTTTGTTATACTGTAAACCGCGCTGATGCTGAATAGTGCGGTATATAAGCAACTGTAATAAATAAATAAATAAAATAAATAAAGATGAACAACACAGTAGCTGTAAACTGGGGATAGAGCTATGTGGGATGGTAAGGAAAGGAGATCAGGTGAGTTTAGAGCTGAAAGTGGCAGCAGAGAGATGAATTTTCAGCCTGGATTTGAAAAGGGTCAGAGAAGGCATCTGACATAGACTCAGGTAGTTTGTTTGAGGCATAAGGAGCAACAAGGTGAAAGGAGCGAAGTCTGGAGTTAGCTTCTGTCTGTGCCCTTCTATTGTATTTTTCCAGAAGAGCAGAGTTCTCGAAGAGGGGTGTAGGGAGAGATAAGAGAGAAAAGGTGGTGAGGAGCTGCAGAGTGAATGCACTCATAGGTCAGTAGGAGAAGTTTGAACTGGATGCGGAAATGGATATGGAACCAATGAAGTGACAGGGGTAATATGAGCAAGAGGAGGATGGAGGAAGATTAGCCATGCAGCAGAGTGTTGAACAGATTGAAGGAGAAAGAGATGATTCAGAGGGAGACCAGCAAGGTGTAGGTTACAATAGTCTAGAGACAGGAGGTGACTAAAGAGTGGATAAGTGACTTAGTAGTATGTTCGGAAAGGAATGGATGAATTATGTTGATGACGATGTACAGAAAGCAACAGCAGGTTTTAGCTATCAGTTTGCAGTGTGTGGAGGAGAGAGGAGTCGGACAACCCCAAGATTGCTAACTGAGACACAAAGGAGTAGTTATCCACCGAGAAGGAGGGAAGGGGAGAGGAGGGTTTAGGAGAAAAAATAAGAAGCTTGGTTTTGACCATGTTCAAAATCAAGTGGCAGTGAAACATCCAAGCAGCAATGTTGGAGGGGCAGACAGAGATCCGGGCCTGGATTGCAGGAGGGATTTCAGGTGTAGAGAGGTAGATCTGGGAGTCATCAGTGTAAAGATGGTACTGAAAGCCAAGAACATAAGATATGCCATACTGGGTCAGATCAAGGTTCATCAAACGCAGTATCCTGTTTCCAACAGTGGCCAGTCTAGCAGTTTCCCCAAAAGACACAGGTATTGGGGCAAGCAGTAATACCCGGGTCCACTTTAATAAAGGATTATGGACCTTTCCTCCAGGAACTTGTCCAAAACCTTTTTTTAAACCTGGCTTCACTAACAGCTTTTACTACATCCTCTTGTAATGAATTTGTGTTATATTACTCGTTGAGTGAAAAAATATTATCTATTAGTTTTAAATAGGTTACAATGTAGCTTCATTGTACAGCCTCAGCCTAGTGTGCAGCAGCGGCAAAGAGAGCAACCAGAATGCTAGGTATCATAAGGAAAGGAATGGAAAATAAAACAAAGGATATTATAATGCCTCTGTATCGTTCCATAATGTGACTGCACCTTGAAAATTGTGTGCAATTCTGGTCACCGTATCTTAAAAAGGATATAGCGTTATTAGAAAAGGTTCAGAGAAGAGCCACCAAAATGGTAAAGGGGATGGAAGGATAACCCCTATGAAGAAAGGATAAACAGGTTAGGGCTCTTTAACCTGGAAAAGAGATGGCTGAGGGGAGATATGATAGAAGTCTATAAATTAATGAACGGAGTGGAACGGGTAAATGTAGATCGATTGTTTACGTTAGCAGAATATAGAAAGACTAGGGGACATGCAATGAAGCTACAGGGTAAACTATTTAAGACTAATAAAAGAAAATATTTTTTCACTCAACGTGTAATTAAACTCTGGATTTTGTTACCAGAGGATGTAGTAAAGACTGTTAGTGTAGCTGGGTTTAAAAAAGGTTTGGACAAGTTCCTGGAGGAAAGGTCCATAAACCATTATTAAGAAGGGACCCAGGATATCAATGTTTGACCCAATACAAGCATTGTGGAACCTATGTCTTTTGGGGAAACTGCTAGGTATGTATGACCTAGATTAGCCACTTTTGGAAACAGGATACTGGGCTTGATGGACCTTGGTCTGACCCAGTATGACATATCTTATGTTCTTATTGCATGTCCCCTAGTCTTTCTAAATTTGGTGGTGCAATCAATCGATCTATGTTTACCCATTCCACTCCATTCGTTAATTTATAGACCTCTATCATATCTCCCCTCAGCCATCTCTTTTCCAGGTTGAAGAGCCCTAACCTTTTTAGCCTCTCTTCATAGGTGTATCCTTCTATCCCCTTTACCATTTTGGTGCCTCTTCTCTGTACCTTTTCTAATAATGCTATATCCTTTTTAAGATAGGGCAACCAGAATTGCACACAATATTCAAGGTGTGGTCGCACCATGGAATGATACAGAGGCATTATAATATCCTTTGTTTTATTCACCATTCCTTTCTTTATCCATGATGCCTAAATCTTTTTCCTGGGTGGTGGCTCCCAATGTGGAAACCTGCATCGTGCAACCAGTTTGGGTTGTTCCTTCCTAGGTGCATAATTTTGCACTTGTCCATATTAAATTTCATCAGCCATTTGGATGCCCAGTCTTCCAATTTATCAAGGTCCTCTTGCAACTTTTCACAATCCTCATGGGTTTTAACAACTTTGAATAATTTTGTGTCATCTGCAAATTTGATTACCTCACTCATTTATTTTATTTAGACAGTTTTGTATACCACCTTATCCTTCAATCAAAGTGGTCACAACACGATTGGGGGATACATTTAACACGAGGGGATATGAGACACATACACTAATACTTACAGGGAACATGGGCAATGGAGGATTAATTTATGAATTATGTTAAAAAGCAGTGAACCCAGCACAAAGCCCTGGGGTACTCCACTATTCACTCCTCTCCATTGGGAAAATTGACCATTTAGCCCTACCCTCTGCTTTCTACCTTTTAACCAGTACCTGATCCATAATAGTACATTGCCTCCTATCCCATGATTTTTTAATTTTGCCGAGAGTCTCTCCTGAGGGACCTTGTCAAAGGCTTTCTGAAAATCCAGATACACTACATCAATCGACTCACCTTTGTCTCCTGTTTATTCACAACTTCAAAAACAGCATAACAGATTAGTACAAGACCTTCATTGGCTAAAGCCATGTTGGCTGTCTCCCATTAGTCCATGGCTATCTATATGTTCAGTAATTTTGTTGTTTATAATGGTTTCTAACATTTTTCATAGTACTGAAGTTAGGCTCACCGGTCTGTAGTTTCCCGGATCACCCATGGAACCCTTTTTAAAAATTGGTGTTGCATTGGCCATCCTCCAATCTTCAGGTATTACAGATGATTTTAATGATAGTAATTTGTGAACTAATAGTAGGTCTGCAATCTCATATTTCAGTTCTTTCAACACCCTTGGATGTATACTATCCAGTCCAGATGATTTGCTACCTTCAGTTTATCAAATAGTTGCAATACATCTTCCCAGTGTATTGATATTTCTTTCAATTCTTCTGCAGCATCACCTTTAAATACCATTTCAGTCATGGGTAACATCACTACATCTTTCTTAGTAAAGACCGAAGCATTCATTCAGTCTCTCTGTTACGGCCTTGTCTTCTCTTAATGCCCCTTTTACCCTTTTATCATCTAATGGTCCAACTGACTCTCACAGGTTTTTTGCTACAAATGTACTTTAAAAAGTCTTTATTATGCGTTTTTGCTTTCACAGCAATCTTCTCAAATTCTCTCTTTGCCTGTCCCATCAATGCCCTGCATCTAACTTGCCAGTGCTCATGTTTCCAGTTTTCGTCATTTGGCTCCTTTTTCCATTCCATTTCCTGAAAGATGCTTCCTCAGCAACAACAGCCTCTCTGACCTCACCCCCAAACCATGCTGGCAGTTTTTGGACTTCCACTTTTCTTAAAGTGTGGAAAATAGCTGCTCTGGGCTTCCAAGATAGTATTTTTAAAAACACTCATGCTTGATGTAAATCCTAAACCTTTGCAACTGCTCCTTTTATTTTTTCTTAACTATTTTCTTCATTTTATCAGTCCACATTTTGAAAGTTAAAATGTACTACTGTGGATTTCTTTGCCATCTTTCCTACATTTATTAAATCAAATGTGATCATGCTATGATCACCATTACTGAGTGGTCCCAACACCATTCTCTTGCACCAGATCTAGTGTTCCACTAAAGACTAGGTTCAAAATGGCTTCCCCCTCTGGTCGGTTCATGAACCAGCTGCTTCAAGACGCAGTCATTTATTTCATCTAGAAACTTTATCTCCCTAGCATGTCCTGCCGTGACATTGACCCAGTCAATACTGGGGTAATTGAAATCACCCATTATTATTACTGTGCTGTAACTTTTGTTAGCTTCCCTGATTTCTTTGAGCATTTCATCATCCGTTTGTTCATTCTGGCCAGGTGGTCAATGGTACCCCCCCCCCCCCCAATCGCCTTCTGCTTCCCATATGGAATTTCAATCCATAGAGATTCTACAATGAATTTTGTTTCCTGCAAAACTTTAATCCTTTGTGAGTCAATGCCCTCTCTAACATAGAGTGCAAACCCTTCACCAATTTAATCTGCTCTATCATGATATAAGTTGTATTCAGGTATCATAGTGTCCCACTGGTTGTCCTCCTCTTATCATGTCTCTGAGATACGAATCATATCTAACCTCTCATTTAGTGCTATATATTCTAACTTTCTCATATTTTTTAGACTTCTAGTATTTGCATACAAGCATTTTAGAGGCTATATTTTATTCATATTAATCTGGTTATTGGTAGGCAGGGATAATTTGGATTGTCCGGGAACAAGCAGGAAGTCAGTCCTCACATATGGGTGATGTTGGTGCCGACAGAGCCCTTGTGTGGAGCAAATCCCCAGCTTTGAGAGAGAGCTTTTGGGAATTGCATCACACATGTGCAGTCCCCTTCCCGCCCAAGGGTGCCATCTTGCTCAGTATCCTTTTTTCCGCGGAGCCCTTTGGACAAAGTCCAATAATCGCTGTGAAAACTGTGTTTAAAAACAGTTAAAATTGTTTCTTTCCTTCCGGATCGACACCGGTTCTCCTTCCCGCCTTCGGCTCAGTACACAGGTATCGAGTCCGGTTTGTTTTTTCGGTTTTTGTCCTTAGTGACTAGAGTTCGCGCCCTTTTGCTTTTTCACTGGCAGCCCGGGTCTTCGACCTTGCAGGAACCCTTTTTCCCCCGATGGTTGCCAGTGGGTTTAAGAAATGTGATTAGTGTACAAAATTAATGTCCCTCACCGATACACATGACTGCTGTCTCCGGTGCCTCGGGCCTGACCACGAGCCAAAGGTCTGTGGCCCATGCAGGAAGATTTATTTATTTATTTATTACAGGCTCTTATATACCGCTCTATTCAGCATCAGCGCGGTTCACAATATAACAACATACCAGAACAACAAACTGTTTGGTTTTACAGAGAACAAGGTCAGAGAACTTGGATTAAACATGGGACGTCATAACTGCAACTATTTACATGAGTATTTACAAGTATACATAACAGGATTTGTTCTTAGTTTGGGTAGTGCTCAAGATTGGTTAGCTGGTCAAGTAATATTGGGGGAAAAGGTGGAATTTGAGTGCCTTTCTGAAAAGGGATAGATCAGTGATAGCCCGAATCTCTGGAGGTAGAGCGTTCCAGCACTTAGGGGCATAGAATCTGAAAGCCCTGTTAGATGTCACTGATAGGCATTTTGTCGCTGCTTTAGGGATAATTAGAACATTTGTTGATATAGTTCTCCTGGATCTGTTGGGTGGAACGGCCTGAATGAGGTCTATTAGAGAGGAGGAGGTGATGCTTTTAGTGGCCTTAAAGGTTAGTAATAATGTTTTGAACAATATTCTGCCATGTATGGGGAGCCAGTGGAGTTGCTCTAGGATGGGTGTTACATGGTCCCTTCTTGATGCTCCGTAGAGGACTCTAGCAGCGGTATTCATGGCGAGTTGCAAAGGGTTTAATGTGGAGTGTGGGAGGCCTTGGAGAATGGCATTGGCATAGTCAAGGTGTGGTAGGGTTAAGGCTTGAAATATAGTTCTGAAGTCATCAAGATCAAGCAGGGGGCGAAGATGGCGGCGAGTCCAGATCTTGAGGTAGATTGCTCTGACTACATTGGTTATGTGTAATTTCAAATCCATGTGTTGGTCCAAAGTGACCCCAAGGTAACGAATGGAAGGTTTTGATTGGAGCTCGGCTTCTTTCACCTTTATATGGGATGGGGGGGGTGAAAAGTGGGTCCCTAGTGATGAAGAGAACCTCGGTCTTTTTGTGCTGAATTCGGAGGTTCTGGGATTGAAGCCATTCAGATACTGCATCAAAACATTTGGCTAGCGGGGAAAGGTCCATATGGACTGTGGAGAAAGGCATGTATAGGAGGATGTCATCCGCGTATATCAAGCATTCAACCTTGAAGGACCTGATGATATTGCAAACTGGTTGTATGTATATATTGAAAAAGAGTGAAGATAGGGATGATCCTTGTGGTACGCCTTGCTTTTGATGGTAAGGTGCGGATGTTGCGGTCCCTGAGGTAACGTACTGCCATTTCTGATCAAGGTATGACTTGCACCACTCTAGGGCAGTGTTATTGATGCCTTTTTCTTTTAGTCGCCCTATTAACAAATCATGATGTACAGAGTCAAAAGCCGCAGCAATGTCTAAGAAGATAAGAGCAAAGCCTTGGCGGATGTTATCAATGCCTGTGATGATGTTGTTGCAGAGAGTGGTAAGGAGGGTTTTTGACACCGTGGAACTCTCTGAAGCCATGTTGGCAGTGGTCCAGAGGGGAGGCGGTGTCAATGTGGTCCTGTATTTGTCTTTGAGCTTCCTTTTCAATTATTTTAGCTAGTAGGGGTATGCTAGCTATGGGTCTATAAGATTCAACCTTTTGTGGGTCGAGTTTGTGGTTTTTCAAGAGGGGTCTGATGGATGTTCTCTTGAGGGCTGATGGGAAGGAACCAGTTGTAAAGGATAAATTCATCTTTTTAGTGATGATGGGGCTGAGATCTTGGCGTAGTTCCTTTATCCAGTGGGCTGGGCAAGGGTCAGTTTGTGCAGTGGTAGTGTTAAGAGCAGCGATGGTGTCCTCAACATGTTTTCTGGATGGTGTGGAAAACATAGATAGGTTTGATATGCATACGGTGACTTGAGAAGGGATTGTTGCAATGTTGTTGGTTTGAAGCAGCTTGGATTGCAGGTAATCGGCGAATGCTTGAGGTTGAATGGGTTCGGGATGTTCTGGTGATGGTTCTTTAGATAAGATTTTGACTAAATTGAAAAGATCACGTGGTTTATTTAGTGATCTTTTCAGTGTATCGGTATGGAATTGTTTCATCTTGGCCATGACTGACTCTCTGTGCACAGATAGATGTACTCTGTAGGCTGCTTGGTCTTCTGAAGAGTGTGTGCGACGCCATCGTTTCTCCAATCTTCTTAGGTGTGTGAGGGAGGCTCGTAGGTCAGGGGAGAACCAAGGAGACGATTTTCTTTTCTTTGGGTTGTTACCCTGGACTGGTTGCAGTGCAATGGTACTGATAGTGCTGTTCCAGGATGTGATCAGATTTTCGAGATTGAGAGAGGTGTCATGTAGGAGAGGGAGGGTTTCCGTAAGTATATGTTCTTTGTTGAAGGTTTTGAATTTCCGAGATGTTACTCTTGTTGGGTCAATGGAGTTTTTGTTGCTGTGTGATGACTGTTTGCCGTTGATGAGGATGGGGAAGGTGATTAAATTATGGTCTGACCAAGGTACTGGGGTTACAGAAATGTCAAGTCTGTTGTTGGAATCAAGAGCTGTCAGAGGGGCAAAGATCATGTCAAGGATGTTTCCTCTCTCGTGCGTGGGGGCTTCAACAATTTGCTTGTAGCCCAGCTCGTTGATTGCTTCAAGGAGGGCTGAGGCGTGGCTGGGATGCAGTGTTGGGAGATTGAGGTCTCCTAATATCCAATTGGGAATGCTGGGCTTGCGTGAGTTAGCTGCTAGGTCTAGAATGTTAGGAAGGTCATCCGCGGAGGGTGAGGGTGCTCTGTATATTAAGTTGATGAGGCATTGTTCATTTGTGATGGTTAAGACGTCCATGCTGTTTGAGCTTGCGGAGTCCACCGTGTGGAAATTTAGGTCATTCTTGGTAAGTATGAGAATGCCTCCTCCTCTCTTGCTCTCTCTATGTTGGGAATGGATGGAGAGGTTGGGGGGTATGAGTTGGTTAAGGATTACATTATCCGCGTCAGATAACCAGGTTTCGGTTATCATGAGGATATCTAGATTATAAGAAGAAATTGTGTCAGTGATGACTGGCCATTTCTTGCGGATAGACCGTGCATTTATGAGAGCACAGTTTAAGTAAAAGGGTTGAGGGGGTTCCTCTTGCTTATTTTTCTTTGGTTGTTGAAGAGCTATATGTATTAGGTGAGAGTGGCGTGTGGGGGTCTCTATTCTTGAGTTGGGATAAGGAGATTCTGCCCTTCTTTTTCCATGACTCAGAAGTATTGGAATTTGGTGGGCCGTGTGATATAGGGCAAGGGCTTCGTTGAGCCAGCCTATAAGAAGGAAAAGGCAGATAGCCAGGGTATTAAATGGTAGAGCCATTGGGGTTTTTGTTGAAAGTGGATGAGGTACCTTCTGAGAGGGATTGGAGGGGATATTAGATTTGCTATTGTCAAAAGGGTAATTGGAAATGAGCTACTGACAGTGGTGCTGAGTAGTTATATACTATGGAAGGATAATGGGAGAGCAGGTAAGACACTGGTAACTGTAGTAAGATTATGCAGAAATTTATGGGGTGCTACAGGTAACCATAATGATTGAGTGCTTTTGGCAGCAGTAATAAGTGAAAGCTACTGAGCACAGTAATAGTTGAATGCAACAGTGATAATTGAATGGTACTGGCAACAGTAAAATCAAATGCAACAATGATAGATGGATACTACTGGCAACAGTAATAATGAATGCAATAGTAATAAATTGAATGTTACTGGCAACAGTAATAAATTGTGGCATGCTACTGACAACAGTACTAGTATATTCCTATATAGTGTAGCCGTTGGTATTGGTGAGCCTAGTCAACGTTACAAGGTTGAGCAGAGATGAAAATAATTATGGTGTATAGTACTATCAAATCAGTAGGCTGTGAAAGAAAAAGTCAGTTGAGTCATATATGTAGCGCGTATACTTGCTGTGGTTGAGGTTATGTGGAGAGGGTAGGGTAGGCTGGCTTAACCGTATTTGGATGTAGTTGCTGGACAGATTTTGTGTGGACATGTGTCTTGAGCAGGCTGTTGCTTCGGCGGCTGGTCTCCAGGCAGGCTGCAAGGGAAGGTGTTCTGGCTCCTCGGTTGAGCTGCAGAAGGTGGTCGAGTTAATGTCAGTGCAGGAGAAATGAAATAGAGCTGCAGGCTTGTTTCCACGGTCCGCGCCTAAGGGCCACGCCAAAGGGCCCTCTGGCGAGGCCCTCGGGCGCAGGCCCGCCAGGCGCGGGTGTGCCCGATCGGCGCGGTTTTTAAACGCTGGCGTCTGCCCCGATTGGGCAGCTCTCAGGAGGGGGATGGTGTCCTCTTCGGTACTCCGGCCCGCTCTATCCCCTCAGGGAGAGCACTGGAGGAGGGCCGGAGTGCTGCAAAAGGGCTGCAGGCCCGATCGGCGCGGTTTTTAAACGCTGGCGTCTGCCCCGATTGGGCAGCTCTCAGGAGGGGGATGGTGTCCTCTTCGGTGCTCCGGCCCACTCTATCCCCTCAGGGAGAGCACTGGAGGAGGGCCGTGAGTGCTGCAAAAGATGTTCTTGAAGGCCCTGAGAAGCCGCCAGCAGCAGCATGATAGGATTTTTGCTGAGTCCATACCTTTGCGGGCCTGGACCTCGTCTGAGGCCTCTATGACTCGGGGGGAACACTTTGCGCCCGAGCATTGTAGAGGTTCCTCAGAGAGGGGGGTCTCCCTCACGGGAACATCAAAGGAAGAAAAAATCCTCGAAGGCGACATCATTGGATGGCTCTGAATGGCCAGGTCCCGCCTGGCATCAGTCGCGGAGTCCCGAGCGCAGGCCTGGATCCTCGGAGATGGAGCATCTAACGAAGCTTCCTTGACGGGATACGGAGCAACCGAGGCAGGTAATGGTCCTTGTTGAGGACTTTCTCCCAGGGGAACAGGCGTCTGGACCCGACCCGGTGGCTGCGGAGCCTTCTGAGCTTGGTCTCAGAATGGTGGCCCTGGAGCGCAGTATGTCTGTCTTCATGGACCAGCAGCGGGCACTGATTGCCAGTCTGACCAGTCCTTCTGCCCCGACCACCGGGCCACCGATGTACAAGTCGACCCCAGAGGCCAAGCCGATCCTCGAGACCATGTATACTCGAGTCGATCCTCGGCCGAGGTCTCCTTCGACCTCCCGCTCGGGGCTGATGTCATTGTCGCTGCCGGTTCCACTGGCATTGGAGTGGTCAAGGCCAGGGCCCCTCGATTCCTCCTCAGAGGCATCAGGATGGGAGAACGAGGAGGAAGAGTCCCCGGACACCTGCTGGCACAGGGACGTACCATCTCATTCCCCAGTGTCCGAGCCTCAGAGAAGGTCCCCCCCCCCCCGGAGGACACTAGGTTCTTGGCCTTGATGAGGGACATGTCAAAGGCTTTGGCATTCCCTGTGGGGTCCGAGGATCCTCGAGCCGAAGAGCTTAAGATCCTCCAGTATGACTCTCCCCCTCGGGAGGCCCTTATTGTACCCGTGCTTCCTATCCTGGAACGACTGATACGCCGCATGTGGGAGGCATCGGCGCCGGTGATCAGCAGACGGATCGAGTCCGTAAGAGCCCTGGGTTTCAGAAAGCACAATTGCCGCACAACTCCATGGTTGTGGAATTGGCCATGCGCAGGCTGAAGAGCCAGAAGACGCACTCCTCGGTGCCTCCTGGCGGGGAGGCCCGCAACTTGGATGCCCTCAGCAAGAAGTGCTTCCAGGGTTCTATGCTGACATGTCAGATCCAGGCCTACCAGCTGTACATGGGCATGTACCTGAGGGACCTTGCGAATGAACTCGCTGGGTTCTCTGCTGATCTCTCCGAGGGACCTTTGCAGCGCTTCAAGAGCATGTCCACCAAAGTCCGTGAGTGCTCGAAGTTCATGACTCGGGCAGCCTATGACAGCTTCGTGTTGGCGGCCCGGGTAGCTGTGGCAGGCATCTGTGCACGCCGCCAAGCATGGCTACAGTCATCAGACCTCAAGCAATGGGTTCAGGACAAGTTGGTCGATGTCCCATGCCAGGCAGAGAACCTCTTTGGCAAACCCATGACCCACAAGGCTGCTGAGATCGAGTCCGAGTACATGACCAGGACAAGGCTCTCAAAGAAGACCTCTGCCCCTTCTAAGAAGAAGGGCTCATGTAAGAAGCCCTTTTACCCGAGGAAGGGTGCTGCTTACTGAAGCTACCCCCCATTTCAGGCCTCCCCAGCTCCCCAACAGGGGCAGCAGGCCAAGGGACAGGGGCATGGCCCACGTAAGCAGAAAGCCCCCAAACTCCAGCCACCGGCTCCGGCCCAGCCTTGGAGTGGCTTTTGACACTCAAAGCAGGGCCCCTTCTCACTACAGGAGACGGGCAATGCACAGGAGGAGGGCTTGCCCTTTATGCCCACAGATGGACAGCCATCACTACCAATGCCTGGGTCCTACAGATAGTCCAGCAGGGCTATCTCCTTCATTTGACCCAGGTTCCTCCTCCTTATTTTCCAGGAGAGCCCCTCAGTCTCCCCTTCACCGGGACCTTCTTTTGAAGGAGTTAGCAGGTCTTCTCAAGGATCAGGCGGTAGAACCGGTGCCTCACCACCTACGGGGCAAGGGCTTCTACTCCAGGTACTTTCTGATACCAAAAAGGACAGGAGGCCTCAGACCCATCCTCGACCTGTGCAACTTAAACAAATTCCTGGTGAGGGAGAAGTTCAAGATGCTCTCACTTGGAATATTGCTGCCTTACCTCCGCCAAGGAGACTGGCTATGCTCCTTAGACCTAAAGGATGTGTATACACATATTCTGATACATCCAGACCACAGGCAATATCTACGCTTTATGGTGGGAGGCAATCACTACCAGTGCAGAGTACTCCCCTTTGGCCTGGCCTCCGCCCCCAGGGTAGTCACAAAATGCCTGGCGGTGGTGGCTGCCTTCCTCAGACTCCAAGGAGTTTTTGTCTTCCCCTACCTAGACTGGCTCATCAGAGCCACTTCAGCCATGGAGGACCAATAGGCCACATCTCGCACCATCCAGGTGCTCCAGCACCTGGGGTTTGTAATAAATTACCCCAAGTCCAGCCTAGTGCCCGCTCAACGGCTAGAGTTCATAGGGGCCAGACTGGATACCCTTCAAGCAAGGGCCTACCTACTAGCAGACAGGTCAAAAAGGCTTCTGGCCCTGGCAGGCCAAATAAGGCACAGATCCCAGATATCAGCAAGACACTTTCTGCACCTCCTCGGGCACATGGCCTCCACCGTTCATGTAACACCAGATGCCCGCCTCCACATGTGCCCAGCTCCGTGGTGCCTCAGAGACCAGTGGACACAGGCCACAGGCAGCCTCCGAGACAGAGTCAAAGTGTCCAGAAGGCTGGTACAGTCCTTGGAATGGTGGCCTCAACCATTACAGTTGGAGGCAGGGATGCCCTTCCATGCTCCTCGACACACGAGGATCCTGACCCCGGATGCATCCTTACTGGGCTGGGGAGCCCATTGCCAGGGTCTGTGTACTCAGGGTGTGTGGTCTCCGGAAGAGAGCACACAACAAATCAATTTCTTGCAACTTCGTGCCATCCGCCTGGCTCTGCGGGTTTTCTGTCAGACTTTGGCTCATCAGCCTGTCTTGGTACAGATGGACAACCAAGTAGCCATGTTCTATGTGAACAAAGAGGGCAGCACGGGGTCCTGCCTACTGTGCCAGGAAACCCTGGATCTGTGCTCCTTTGCAGTCCAACATGGCATGCATCTGAGGGCTGTTTACCTTCCAGGCCAGGACAACTACTTACCCGACAGATTAAGCAGGATTCTGCAGCCCCACGAGTGGCAGCTGGACAAGGGGGTAGTCCATTGGCTTTTTCAGACCTGGGGACGACTAGTAATGGACTTTTTTGCGAGTCCACAAAATCACCAGTTGTCTCGGTTCTGCTCCAGGTAACCACACCCATACAGGGTGGCTGCCGACGCATTTCTCATATAATGGTCTGTGGGCCTCCTGTATGCGTTTCCCTCGATGCCTCTGGTGGCCAAGACTCTATTCAAGATTCTCCAGGACAAGGCCTCGCTTGTCCTGATAGCCCCCAGGTGGCTGAGGCAACCCTGCTTTCCGCTTCTGCTTCAGCTAGCAGTGGAGGCCCCCATTCCCCTGGGGTCCTTCCTGAATCTCCTTTCCCAGGAAGGGGGCAGTCTCCTGCACCCCAATCTCAGCTCCCTCAACCTAATGGCAAGGCTGCTGAAAGGGCAGTGCTTGCACCACTCCTTCCAAAAAATGTGGAAGATGTCTTGCTGGCCTCAAGGAGGCGCTCAACTAGACACACCTATGCCTTCAAATGGCGTAGGTTTGGTACGAGAAGCAGAAAGTGAATTCTTTCTCCTGCCAGGTTGCAGTGGTACTTACTAACCGGGCAAAAATCATACCTGTGACACTTGATGCAAAAGCCTGGAAAGCCCCTCCATATATATCTTGCTGCTGGACTGCTGTCTCTATCTTATTTTTAATGTGTTTAGGTATTTGTTGTTTACTTAGGTTTGCTGGGGATCCTTATACTAAGAAAACTATACCTAATACATTTAACTAAGCTTGAGGTGAATAAAGTCCATTAATCTCACATCCTTAATCTTTTAGTATCCAATGTTCCCAATCCGGAACAAAAATTTGATGCAGTCATAAAACATCTACTGAACCAAGCCTAATGAAATATTTTCCCTTTAACATGTAAGAGTTGCTCTATTTTAAAGCAAATTGGAACTCATGTAACCGTCTACAACCTGTGGAACGTTAGCTCAAAGTTAGTAAAAAAAAAAAAATCAATAAATTTGCAAGTTTCATCAATTTGCATATTATGAAATCGGTGCTATAGCTTCTGGTCTAGCTTTCACAGAAAACTGTCAGAGAGGCTTTTCTGATCATTTTAACACATTGTATGCCAATATTTATGCAATATGTGAAAAGTTATGATAGAGATTACTGATGTTACCATTTGGGAATGTTGGCTCCCCGGAGGACAATCATTTGCAGTTTCTGAGCAAATGCCCAGAAATTGAAGGAATGCAACAATTATCACTTTAGCACTGTTATCAAAAGCCAATTAGGTAATTACATTATTGCTGTGTTGTATCCCTCAAGACAATGAGTTTCAGGTATTGTATGACAATAGCTGTGCAGAATTTTCTTGAATGTTCTTCCAGCTTCCACAGAATTCTTACATCTACTCATGAATTCAAGGTTATTGTAGAATATTCTAGAGCTTTCTGGAGATTTTTTTTTAAATCTATATATAAGCTAAGACTGAGGGTTTATCTGAAATTGCCATTTTACCACCTGTTGATCACCATCAAAATTTAGATGAAGAGGAAATTGATGATAACCACTTGGATGGAAGCTATTGAGCTGGTGAACTCAATGTTATCATTTAGCCAAGGTCGTCTGACCAAAGTGAATTAGAAGATGAACTGTTTACTACATATACAAGGAAAACTGCAAAGTGAAAGAAGCCACAGCCAACTAAGCCCAACTGGATTCAAAAGAGTGCTTACAAATGTTCCCTTACCATTCAGAAACCATTTGCTCAACTTTGACCTGATTTGGTTCATAAGATGCCATTTGAACTTTTTATACTTTTATTTGTCAGGACTAACTGGCATGACAAATCTTTATGCTCAGCAGAAGAATGCCAATGTTGACACAAGTGCAGATTAAATTATCTCCTTGTTTGGACTTTTACTCTTCAGTGGCTACCATTCAGTTCCAAAAGAAAACTATTATTGATCAACAGCACAGGATCTGTCTAACAACACTGCGAACAGTAATGTCCAGGAAGCGATTCAAGGAACTCAAGAATTACTTTCATTTGGTTGACAACACAAATTTGGAAGAAGGAAAAGCTGCCAGAGTTGCCTCTTCTATCACCACCTTGCAAAAAAAAAGTTTGTTGAAGTTGCTGGAGTATTTTCTGAGAATTGATGGCATCTTACTGTGGCCATTATAGCTGCAAAATGTGTATCTGTGGAAAGCCAGTGTTCTTTGGTTATAAGGTTTGGAAGATGTACAGTCCAGATGGGTACCAATTTGGCATGCAACTGTATACTAATGCAAAACAAACTGACCCATCAACATAAAAAGAAATGATGTCTCTTGGCACTCATATTGTCACTGAACTGGCTGCAATCCTTGAACATCCTAAACAGCATAGCCTGTATTTTGACAATTACTTCTCATCCTATGGTTTGTTCATGGAATTGAGAAGCAATGAATTGAAGGCTATTTGCACAGTGCATGAACATCATGCAGGAAAGTGCCCACTTCTTCCATTCAAGCAGCTGGCAAGGCAAAGCAGGGGTGACTTTAATTATGTATCAGATGGAAATGTCACATGTGTATGATGGAATGACAACAGAGTGATCACAGTGATGTCCAACTGGGCCAGTGTCCTGCTAACACAAGGTGTCAAGCATTTCAGTAGTCAGAAAAAGCAGAAAATAACATCCCTGCAACCAATACAATGAAAATATGGGTGGCGTTGATGTCTTGGTTTGGCTTTTAGGCTCCTACCGACCAAATCTGGGATCAAAGAAATGGGGGTGAAACTTGTTCAACAATGGTCTCAACCTGGTGGTTGTTGCTGCCTGGCGACTGCATCTTTTTGCCCAACAGCATGGCAATGCAATGTACCCTCTCAGCTTCAGGCAGGCAATAGCCACTGTAGCAATAAAAGTGGGACTTTGAAGCACAAAGATGGAGAAGGGGTGGCTCAACAGCTGTAGTCAGCCAAGATGTTGTGCAATCCCAGGGTGGTCATTTCCTCATATGAAGAACACAAGGCTGTTGCATTCAATGCCAAAAGAACATAAGAAAATGGTGCCAAATGTGGCACCATGATAGATGCTTCCTGGAATTTCACAATATGTGATTTATTGCCTGGCTATTTATCTTGATATATGTATTTGTCAAATTTTATCACTATTTGGTAAGTACTTGTTTTGATTAGTTATTTGTGGAAAAAAAATTCAAAATTTCAAAAAATTGGCCTCCAGGGAGCCAACATTCCCAAATGGGAATATACCAATAAATCAACAGGGAAGCTTTTGGTCTGATTTTTTTTGCATGCGACCTTACATTTCCCTAGATGCAAACATATTAAATGTGCACCACTGTAGCACACCTGCTGAGGATAAACTGCTGCAAGTGAGAGTGAATATAGCACCTATTTCCCTTTAAGAGGCTTCAGCACCTATAGAGGGGGGATGGGAGAGAGGGAGGGAGGGAAAACGAGGTTACTTACCTGTAACGGGAGTTCTCCGTGGACAGCAGGATAAGTCAGCCACACTTGGTGACGTCCTCCGGGTGGCACCATGCATACGGAAGTGCTCTCTAGGGCTCAGAAAGGAGGGTCTTTCTGAGCCCACCTAGGTAGCCCATCCTACCGGTCTGTCCCTAGTCTGGCCAGTGTGTTCCTAGCTAGCTAGTTCCCGGACAGGGAGCGGATACGGCAGGCTGACCTCCTCCAGGGGAGGCGGGTGGGATTGTGTGGCTGACTTATCCTGCTGTCCACGGAGAACTCCCGTTACAGGTAAGTAACCTCGTTTTCTCCATGGACCAGCAGGATTGCGTCAGCCACACTTGGTGCCTCCCCAGCTGCGGAGAATGCTGAGGTGGAGGAGGAAGCTTAGTCACTCAATGAGGCTCTGAGACGTAACAGGAAATGACACATCTTTATTGCAGTGATAGGTGAAGGTGCATACAAGATCGTGCAGTTGTGCAAACAGTGGCTGTGCAACAGGGCAACTAGTGCTAACAGTGTAAGAAACAACAGTGGCTGTGCAACAGTGCAATTAACAGTGCTGACACCGTGGTTGCGTCGGGGCAACCAACATGGACATGCTACAGGAGAAGCAGGTACAGGCAGCCCGACTATAGGGCTTAACGCCTATCTCCCATCTGTTGCAGTGGAGAGGACGGCAGTCCCAAGGGCGCAGTCTTCCTGGGCCCTGAGGTCGAGGCAGTAGTGCTTCTGGAACATGTGCGGGGAGGACCAGGTGGCTGCTCTGCAGACGTCCGTCAGAGGAACAGAACGAAGGTTGGCAATTGTGGTTGCCAGTGCTCTTAGCTTGTGAGGGCCCACTCTTGGCAAATTCTGAGTGCCTGTGGGGTCTAGGCAATGGGAGACGCAGGAGGCGACCCAGTGGGAAAGGGCTCTCTTGTTGACTGGCCTGCCCAGCTGGCTAGGGTCGAAGGATACGAACAGTTGTTCGCCTTTGCGAATGGGTTGAGTTCGCAGCAGGTAGATCCGGAGTGCCCGGAGACAGTCCAGCGTGTGTAGGCGACTTTCTTCTTCGGAGGCATGGGGTTCTGGGAAGAAAGACAGGAGTTCAATGGACTGATTGACATGGAAGGCAGATGCCACCTTGGGCACGAACTTCGGGTTGGTTCTCAAGGATGCTCTATCCTGGTGCAACTGTGTATAAGGGGGGTGGGACACTAGTGCCTGCAGCTCGCTGATTCTCCTGGCGGACGTTATGGCAACCAGAAACAGGGTTTTCCAGGAGATGAACTTCATCTCAGCCGACTGCAGCGGCTCGAAGGGGTCCTCGGTCAGGTGACGGAGAACAGCGTTGAGGTCCCATGACGGAACAGGGTGCCTGATCGGGGGTTTCAAATTTGCCAGTCCCTTCATGAAGCGGTTTGTCAAAGGTAGTGCTGCAATGGAAGTTGCCCCTTCAGGCTGGGCGTGAAACACTGCAATCGCCGAGAGGTGCACTCTGATGGACTGAGTCTTAAGGCCAAGGTTAGATAGAGAAGCAAGATACTTAAGGACATCGGGAAGAGGACACATGGTGGGCTCCAGTCCTTGCGTAGCGCACCAAATGCTGAATCTCTTCCATTTGAGGCCTTAGGATTTCCTGGTAGAGGGTCGTCTGGCTGCTAGGACCACGTCTTGCACCTCTGATGGTAGCTTGAGTGTAGAAAGGCTCATCTGCTCAACCTCCAGGCAGTGAGAGCCAGGGCTTTGAGGTCGGGGTGCCTCGTTTTGCCTCCATCCTGCGTGAGTAGGTCCGGCCTGAGTGGCAGGCGCTTCGGTTCCCCTTCACTAGGCGTTGGAGCAGCGCGAACCACATCTGTCGGGGCCAATAGGGAACCACTAGGATGGCACGAGCCTTGTCGCAGACCAACCGCTGGAGTGTCGCAGGGATGAGGGGGGTCGGGGGAAGGCGTACACGAGAGACCACGCCCCCCAGCACACGTCGAATGCATCCGCTGCCAGTCTCTTGTTGGAAGGGTGCCTGGAGCAGAACAGGGGGCATTTTGCATTCTGTTCCGTGGCAAATAGATCGATGTTCGGGCGCCCCCACTGATGGAAGCGGCTGTCGGTGACCTCCGGGAGCAGTGTCCACTCGTAAGGTTTCAGCTGCCTGCTGAGCTTGTCGGCTAAGGTGTTCTGGTCGCCCGGCAGATAGGAGGTACGGATGTTGCACCCATGAGTCAGGGCAAGGGACCAGATCTGCAGGGCTTCCTTGCAGAGGGAACGAGATGCCATGCCCCCTTGCTTGTTGATGTAGAACATGGCCACTTGATTGTCCGTCTGGACGAGGACGTCCTTCTTCTGTACGTGCGTTAGGAAGGCTTTGAGAGAGTACTTGATGGCCCTTAGCTCTAGGAGGTTGATGTGCAGGAGTCTCTCCTGCGGCGACCAGGCCCCTTGTGTGTTGAACTGCAGAATGTGGGCACACCAGCCCAAGTTGGACGCGTCTGTGGTCAGGGTGACTTGATGCTTGGGTGGGTGCATGTCCTTCCCCCCTGAAAGGTTCTCCGGAGCAGTCCACCAGTGTAGTTGAGTCTTGATCTTGGAGGTCATAGGGATGCGGGTGGAGAGAGGTTGCGAGTGCTGGTTCCAGTGCGTACGTAGATGCCACTGCAGTGGCCGCATCTGTAACCTGGCGATGTGAATCACAGACGTGGTGGCGGACATGTGGCCTAGAAGGCGTAGGATGGATCTCGCTGAAGAGGATTCCGCAGAGGCCAAGCTGGTCGTGAGTGAGGTCAGGGCGAGCAGCCTGCGTTGGGGAAGGTATGCCTTCGAGTGTTTGGTGTCGATCTCGGCTCCGATGAATTCCAGCCTCTGCGAGGGGATGCGCTGGGACTTGTTGTAGTTGATGACGAACCCCAGGGAGGAGATCAGGGACTCGGTAGTCCTTAGAGCCTCCTGAAGTTCCAGTGCTGAGGGGGCTGTGATGAGCCAGTCGTCGAGGTAGGGAAAGATGGAAACGTTCCGTTTGCGTAGATGCGCTGTGGGTACTGCCACACATTTCGTGAACACCTGTGGAGCCGGCGATAGGCCGAAAGGGGGGACTTTGTACTGGTAGTGCTGGCCCAATACATGAAAACGAAGATACTGCCTGTGTGACTTGTGGATGCGGATGTGGGTGTAGGCATCCTGCAGGTCCAGGGACGCCATCCAGTCGCCGGGTTGAATCAAGGGTAGGATGCAGTTGAGAGAGTACATCCTGAACTTCTCTTTGATGATGAACTTGTTGAGTTTGCGGAGATCGAGGATGGGGCGGACTCCGCCTGTCCTTTTGGGAATGAGGAAGTATCTGGAGTAGAAACCAGAGTTTATCTCGTCCGATGGTACTTGCGCTATAGCATCGGAGGACAGCAGGTGTATCAGCTCCTCGGCCATGGCTAGGCACAGGTGTGGGGGAGTTTTGCTGATGGGTTGGGTGTTTTGGCGAGGGATTGAGCTGAAACGCATCCAGTAACCCTCTCGAATGATCTCGAGGACCCAGGAGTCGGAGGAGATGTCTTTCCATTGTTTAAAAAGTAGGTCAGGTGACCCCCAATTGGGGTGGACGCCGGAGGGTAGGCGTCAAAAGGATGGTCCACTCTTCGCAGGGGGTGGGTTGTTCTTCTGCTTGAGGTCCCGCTGAGAGTTACGCTGGTGAGTGGGACCGCTTTAGGAGTTGTTCCTGTATTTGTTATACTGCCATCTCCTGCTGGAGGGGTACTTCTTGTTGGAGGAGTAGTAAGACTTTCTCTGGAAGTTGTTCTTATGGGCTCCACTGCGGCGCTCGTAGCAGTCCTCCGCCAGGGTTTGTAAGGTAGTGTAGTGTTCTTTCATGTCGTTGACAGTGTCTTTAACCTTGTCCCCAGAGTGATTTCCCCATGCAGGGGGCGTTAGCAATGCTGTCATGGGTGTCATCTCGAAGGCCGGAGGCTCTCAGCCACACCCATCGTCTCGCAGAGATAGCCGTACCGGCGGTACATGAGGCCGTGTCGAAAGAGTCAAAGGTTGCGCTGGCCAGGTGTTTGCTGCACTCTGACATATCGGTAAGGGCGCTGGTGAGTTGATTTTGAGATTCCTTGGGGAGGGATGCAGCGGTTGACTTCAAGGTTGCCATGCAGGTGTCCAGGAATAGAACTTGCTGGAATTGGTGTGCTGCGATTTTAGCACTAAGCATAGCACCTTGGAACACCTTCTTCCCGATGTCATCCAAGAGTTTGTTGTCTCGGTCCGGGGGGCTATTGGCGTGGGTGCGTGAGGACTTGGTGCGTTTGAGCTCTGAAGACACGACGATGGAGTTGTGTGGTAGCTGGGGCTGAGAAAAGCCAGGCACAGGCCTCACTTGATACTTGACGTCAAGCCGCCTTGGAAACGGACGACCAGACGCTGGTGTCTGCCACAGTTTTGAGTGATTTTCCAGTAGTCTCTGATGAACTGGGCGTGCGAAAGCAGGCTTCGGAGTGGCTATGTATTTCAGAACCTCTGAAACAGCCTCTCCTGATGCATCAGTGACGTTCAAAGAGAGGGCAGAGGCAAGTTTGGTTAAGAACTTGGGGTAGGTGAGATCCTCCGCAGGGGGAGGGTCTTCTGTCTCAGCTGTCTTTTCTGAGTTGGCGAGCTCCATGGATGCCGACCCCATCACTGCAGCTTCGATGTCGTGATCGTCGGCAGTGCTGTCGGGGGACGGATTTTCCGGGTCCGGATCGTCTGAGGGTCCGCGGGGTTTTTCTCTGGTTCTCTTCTCTGGGGTTGAGGTAAGGGCTGCCTCCGGAGCCTTGTGCGCTGGATCAGCGCTATGCGGGGTTGACAGGTGCGCCGCGGGCATTGTTGAAGCAGAGGGTATTGTTGAGGCAGACTGCTTCACGAGTTCGGTTAATAAGCCGATGATAGCTGAGGAATTACTATGGCTGGATCTGCTAGCCCTGCTGTGGCTTGAAGGGCTCCGGCTATGGTTGCCCTTTCGAGGATCATCCTGCCGGTGGCGCTGGGAGCGGTGGCGGTGGCGCTCGGAGTGCCTGCGGCATTTGGGAGAGTGGTCCCTGTGGCTAGAGTCGCTGCTGCTACTGTGCCCATTGACTCTGGTCCGCTTACTGTGAGTTCTGCTATTCGAAGTGCTCCTGCTGCGGCTGCTGGCGTTGCTCAACAGTGCGCTGGCATTGTACAGCAGTGTGCTGGCTTTCCTGGGCGCGCTGCTGTGCGAAGCGCAGCTGCGTGCAGGCTTCCCTCCGATGCCGGTAGCTTCCCCCGCGGTGATTAGGCTGGCTGGATTAGAAGCAAGAAGCTGGGTCCAAGAGACGTTGGAGGGCCGGTAGATGATGTCGGAAGAGCGTTGATCGGGGTTTGCGGGCAGAGAGGCCCCGCCCCCAAGGTGGGCGGAGTTGGAGGACTACAGCAGAGACTGGGAGGACCGCAGCGCGTCGCCATCTTGGGCAGCGTGGATGAGTGCTGTAGGGGACCCGAGCCTGGGAGTTGACTGCAGGGCGAGCTGAGAGGAGTCCAGAAGGATGTAAACTGGAGAGACTGCAGCAGCAGGGGCAGGGCTCATCTCTGCGCCACCGCGGGTGACGGTGCTGGGTCCCGGAGCAGCGAGCGGGTCAGTCGGGTGTACCGGGCTGGGGACAGAAGCTCCATACGGCACGTCCCGCCGGGAAGAGGCACTATCCGCCACAATGGAGGCTCGGCTAGGGATGGAGGCCCGTACAGGCACATCCTGGGCCGGCAGAGGATCAGGCAGTGGAGGGCCCGAGTCGGAGGCTGGGCACATCTCGTGGTATCCTTTCTTCATTGCCCCACAGTACGTGCATCCATGTGAAGTCTTGTTCCTGTTGCCACAATAGGGGCATTTTTTTGAAAGATACTTGGGCATAGCTGTAAAACGTAAAATAAAGAAATAAACAAAGGGAGAGCAGAGCAGGGTCCGTCTTGCTGGCAAGGCGGAAGAACGAAAACTGGCCAGACTAGGGGGCGGACCGGTAGGATGGGCTACCTAGGTGGGCTCAGAAAGGCCCTCCTTTCTGAGCTCTAGAGAGCACTTCCGTATGCATGGCGCCGCCCGGAGGACGTCACCAAGTGTGGCTGACGCAATCCTGCTGGTCCATGGAGAAAAGGCTTATTAAAAGCTGGCTGCTACACAGTACCCTGTCCTGTGCTTCTACGGTAATCTGTGACCAATTACCTGGGTGATTCACACAGCCCATGCTTTGATAGGAGTCGTCTTTCAAAACACCCTTTTGATCTGTCACTTGGCTTTAACACCTATTTGAAAGAATTTCACATGACTCATCCCTATCTAGAAGGCCTCTTTGTAAAAGGTCTCTAGAAACAATTTATTGTTCAAAGAATACTGACTCTGGTTTTCCTTATATGCTGTTATACTCTGATTTGATTTAAATTAAAGCTCTTTGCTGATACTAGGCCCTGACCGATTTAACAAATACACTGGATTCTAATTTACACAGATTAATCAACTTAAATCTAAAGAATTCCTTTTTCCCCAAGATTTAGAAAAATTCTCAGAAGTAAAAATACTTACAATTACAGATCTCTCTCCAGAAGTAGCAATCACCTTTTGTAGTCCTTCAAGACTGGGAAGAGATGAGTGCACAGTGTATAGAGAGAAAAGGAGTGGACCCAAGACAGGGTACACCATCTCAAAGCAGGATAGCTATGAACCTCATGTCTAAGCCCCAGGCTCTGTGGAGTATGATCTCAGCCTCTCAAATTACTGCAAACTCATTGTGCCAAAGACAGCCTCCTTATGGTGTTCATAAGATGTAACCTGTATAGGTAATTCATCAAGTGTGTTTGGAAAGTCTTATGCCTGTGGCACCCAACACAAAGAGAAATATCTCTATATCATTCTGCTACATTTTCTTGCTCTCTGACTGCATTTTTTTTGGGGTACTTGAGGATTTTCTCCCTCTTAATGTGATTCACAGAATAATCACTTGGAACTGACACCTCAATAATCAATGCCATACTGGTGTTTTTCTCTTTTACCACTATTTCCAATTTTCTTGCATCCCATTTCTTATCAGTCAGATTTGAGAGTGCTCCAGGTGCTCATAGCCTCATTATTCTCTTAGGAGCATGGTTCCTAGTGTTTTTCAAGTGATGGTGTAGTGTTTGCAAAGTTTCCAATGGATGAGACAAGCCACTCTATTGTGCCTTTCTGAATAGAAATGTTCTGTCATCAGAACTTTACAATTTGCTACAAAATGAGTAGCTAGTGCTGTTTGTTTGGCAAACCAGACATGTCAATTCTGTAAAACATTTTTTTCTATGCCAGCCTTGAATTATCTCATCTGTAATCCACTTTCCTGATCTTCAGCTATCAATCTCATATTTTGGTTTCAATTCCCCTCTCATATGTCAAGTTTTGATACACAAATACAGTGGGTTATACCAGGAAGAATTTGTCTATTTGACACTTGTTTTTCCTTGTGGTGATCTAATTATTTGAAGAGTTACAGTTGTGGTCAACATTATTGGCACTCTCGTCATTCAAAGCCTTAATGTCCAATATCTCCTTAAAAAAAAGTGGCCCATGAACTCTTTGGACTATATGTGCACACATATCTGTCACACAAAAAAAAAATCAAATAAAACAAGGTGAAATTAGGCTTACCTGCTAATTGTTGTTCCTGGAGTGTAGCCGGTCTAGTCCCGGACCTCTGGGTTCCCTATCTCATCCAGCAGCTTTGGAGACTGAGAAACTCCTCCTTTTTATGATGTCACCGGTATATCTCTCCGGGATCCGCCTCTCAGCACCAGTAACCTATTGACAAAGCAGCTTCACCGGAGAAATTAGCCAAAATACAATAACAGGCAATCAAAAACTAACCCTCCGCAGGTATGCTAGAGGAACACCCCTCTGAACTAAATGTACGAGCAGAACTGTGACTGAAACTTACGGAGGCTGGTCCTTTCCCCAAGGAAGAGAACTATCGGCCCACGAAAACAAACATAAGGAAAGAGACTCTTACCTGTACAGATCCGGAGCACAGCAAGCTCCTGCAGAATTGCAACCCTAGGGGAGGGATACGGGACTAGACCGGCTACACTCCAGGAACAACAATTAGCAGGTAAGCCTAATTTCACCTTCCTGATCGTGTAACCGGTCTAGTCCCGGACCTCTGGGTAAGTACCAGAGCAGTGAAAAAATCAAATCCGGGAGGGCCTTGGAAGACCAGCCTGAAGTACTGCTGATCCAAAAGCGGTCTCCTCCGCCCTCTGCACATCCAGACGGTAATGCCGTGCAAAAGAATTCAGAGACGACCAAGTCGCCGCCTTACAAATCTCCACTGGAGAGACGAGACGCACCTCAGCCCAGGAGGAGGCTTGCGCCCTAGTGGAATGAGCCCGCAGCCCTTCCGGGACCGGGCGACCCCCCAAGATATAGGCCGAGGCAACCGCCTCCTTGACCCAGCGCGCGATGGACCCCTTGGAGGCCGCCTCCCCTTTCCTGGGCCCCGCGAAAAGGACAAAAAGCCTGTCGGACTTGCGAAAATCGGCCGTGCGCCGGAGATACCGCTTCAGCGCTCTACGAGCATCCAACAAATGGAAGCTCCGCTGACCCGAAGACTGCGAAAAAAACGGTAAAGTAATTTCCTGCTTCACATGGAAAGGCGAAACTACCTTGGGAAGAAAGGCCGGCACCGCACGCAACACCACCTTTGACGGATAAAACAAGAGATAAGGCTCCCTACAGGAGAGCGCCTGTAACTCGGAAACCCTCCGCGCCGAGCAGATGGCCACTAGAAACACCACCTTCAAAGTGAGGTCCTTGAGCGATGCTCGGGACAGAGGCTCAAAAGGCGCGCGCTTGAGCGCATTCAAAACTGACGGGAGATGCCATTTCGGAACGATCGGCTGCACCGGCGGGCGTAGTAAAGACCCTGCTCTCAAGAAACGCTTAATATCTGCATGGCAGTCGAGCGACTGGCCCCCTATCTTGCCTCGGAAACATGACAAGGCCGCAACCTGGACTCGCAACGACGCCGCAGCGAGACCCTTAGCAAAGCCATCTTGCAAAAAATCTAAGATCTGCGCAACAGAGGACTTCAACGCCTCGAGCTTCCGGTCTAGGCACCAGGCTTCGAAAATCCTCCAGACCCGGACATATGCCAGGGAGGTGGAGCTCTTCTGAGCCCTCAGAAGGGTAGAAATAACCGCCGATGAATAGCCCCGTGCCCTCAGCCTAGCCCTTTCAAGAGCCAGGCCGTAAGCGAGAATCGATCCACGTGCGGCATGAACAGGGGTCCCTGCGAGAGAAGGTCCGGACGCGACGGGAGCCGCCAGGGCTTCGCCACTACCAAGCGTATCAGATCCCCGTACCACGGCCGCCGAGGCCAGTCCGGAGCGATCAGGATGACCTGACCCCTGTGCCTTTTGATTCGCTGCAGGACCCTGCCGATGAGAACCCACGGGGGAAACGCATACAGTAACTGTTCTACTGGCCACCGCTGCACGAGCGCATCCAAGCCTTCCGACATCCGTTCCCGGCGCCTGCTGAAAAAACGACTGGCCTTCGCCGAGGCAAAGGTCGCCATGAGGTCCATGACCGGCTCTCCCCAACGACGGACTATCATCTGGAAGACTTCGGGATGGAGGACCCACTCCCCCGGATCCACCCGAACTCGACTGAGAAAATCCACCTGCACGTTGTCCACTCCGGCGATATGCGCTGCTGACAGGTCCAGGAGGTGCGCCTCGGCCCACTCGAGCAAGACTCCGGCCTCGAGTTCCAGCGTCGTACTGCTGGTGCCTCCCTGACGGTTGACATACGAGACTGCCGTGGCATTGTCGGAAAACACGCGGACTGCCCTGCCTAGAAGCAACGGACGAAACTCCTGGAGCGCTAACGTCACCGCCCGCAACTCCAAGCGGTTGATGGACCACTCCGACTCCGACGCTGTCCATTGTCCTTGCGCAAACACCCCGAGACAGTGAGCGCCCCAACCGAGGAGACTGGCGTCGGTCACTACGGGCACCCAGTCCGGAGTAGTCAGCTCCCGGCCTCTCGCTAAGGACTCGGGAAGCAACCACCACTGCAGGGATTGACGAGCCTCCTCCGGACAGGGCAACCTCCGGGACAGAGGATGCAGTTGGTGCGACCAGCGGCGCAGCAACGCCCTCTGCAGAGGTCTCATGTGTGCCCTCGCCCATGGGATAGTCTCTATCGTCGCAGCCATCGTGCCCAGCAACTGAAGATAAAGCCATGCCGAAGGCGCCTTGAACCGAAGAAACCGAACAACCAGCTTCCGAAGACTCATTGCCCGTCCTTCCGTCAGAAAGACCTTGCCCACCGTGGTGTCAAAACGAGCACCGAGATACTCCAGAGTCTGGGAGGGGAGCAAGTGACTCTTTGCTCGATTGACAACCCAACCGAGCTCCTCCAAAAAAGACACCACGCGAGCCGTGGCCGAGATACTCTCCGACCTGGACTTTGCACGGATCAACCAGTCGTCCAGGTACGGGTGCACCAAGATCCCCTCCTTTTGGAGAGCCGCCGCCACCACAACCATCACCTTGGTGAAGGTGCGGGGAGCCGTCGCCAGGCCAAAAGGCAACGCCCGAAATTGAAAGTGACCGAAGGGGACCGCGAAGCGGAGAAATTGGTGATGATCCTGCCGAACGGAGATGTGAAAATAGGCCTCCGACAAGTCTAGCGAGGTGAGGAACTCCCCGCTCTGCACCGCTACAATGACCGACCGAAGGGTTTCCAAGTGGAAGCGGGAAACGCGGAGACAACGATTTACCCCTTTGAGATCCAGGATCGGGCGACGCCCCCGCCCTTCTTGGGGACCACAAAGTAAATCGAGTAGCGACCGGCGCCGCATTGGTCGGGAGGAACGGGTACTATTGCCCTGAGGTCGAGAAGCCGCCGGACCGTCACCCGCAACGCCTCGCGCTTGGCGGGAGACTTTCCGGGGGACAGTACAAAGGCCTCGCGCACCGGCCGCAAGAATTCGAGAGCGTACCCGTCTCGCACAACGTCCAGCACCCACTGATCCGATGTGACTCGGGCCCAGGCATCGTAAAACTCCTGCAACCGCCCCTCTACCGGGAGTAAGGGCGCCTGGGCCCCCCGTATCTCATTGTGGCTTCTTGGCGGTGAAAGAGGAGGAGGCTGGAGGCCCAAAGCCTCTGCCGGCACCTCGGAACCCCCGAAAGGGCTGATTTCTATTAAAGAAACGTCCCCTCTGGGCAGCACTGAATCTGGGGGAATGAAAACGGCGAAAATCGCGCTGCTGTCCTCTTCCAGCCGAGAACTGCCGGGCAGGCTGCGGCTTGTCCTCCGGCAACTTGCCCCCTTTAGATTCCCCTAAGTCCTTAACAAGCTTCTCCAAGTCCTCCCCAAATAAGAGGCAACCCTTAAACGGGAGCTTGCTTAACCTGGCCTTCGATGCGCCATCCGCCGCCCAGTTACGGAGCCACAGGTACCGACGAGCCGCCACTGCGGACGCCATGCTCTTGGCCAAGCCCCGCATAAGATCATATTGGATGTCGGCTAGGTAGGCTGCACCCGACTCCAACCTGGTCGCTTCACTCGCTTCGGTGCCCTCAGGGCTCCCTTGAACCCGCTGCGACCAGCGAAGGCAGGCTCTAGCCACCCAAGCACCGCAGATAGCCGCCTGAAGAGACAGCGCATTGACATCAAACACCTGTCTGAGGAGCACATCGAGCTTCCTGTCTTGAGCGTCCTTAAGAGCCGTACTACCTTCCACTGGAATGGTAGTCTTCTTTGTGACCGCCGAGACCGCCGCATCCACCTTGGGAGACTTAAACACATCCTTATCCTGATCTGATAAAGGATAAAGGCGGTTCATGACCCTGGCCCCCTTCAAAGGCGATTCCGGCAGGTTCCATTCCTCCTGTATCATCTCACTAAAGACCCTATGAACGGGAAACACCTTCTGGGTCTTCCTAAAAACTTGAAGCAGGGGATCCTCCAAAGAGTCATCCTCTGTGGCCCGGGGACCGGCATATTTAAAACTTTGAGGGCTTCCAAGATCAACGCAGGAAGCTCTTCCCTGCGGAAGACCCGCACTACACGCGCCTGGTCTTCCCGCTCAGTCAGCTCCCCGTCTTCCAGCTCCTCCTCAGCGTCCAAATCAGCGAGCTCGCCATCCGACAGCGGCCCCTCGGAAGCTACCGAACAGTCCGCCAAGGGCCCTTCCAAGGGCGGTCTCTTGGCTGCACCGGAGAGGACCTCGGACTGGGCCGGGGGCGCAGGCCTTTTAAGGCCCCCTGAGCCTTCCGGGCCGACACCCATCGGAGGAGATGCTAGGAAAGACTGCTGAAGGAGCGCCATAAAGGATGTAGAAAAAATGGCAGACAAGTCCCCGGGGAACGCTGAAGGAGGAGGTGACAAGGCCGGAGCTGAAGAGGGCCCTGCCACCGGATCCCCCACTGGCAAATCCTGGGGTTGCGCGCCCGAGGGCTCTGACGCTCCCCCCGGACCGTCCCCGGAAGCAGTACCGGCGGGTTCCCGGGCGTCCGCGGTACAGGACTTGCACACTCCCGTGGAGGACCCCTTCTTCATGCCACAGACGAGGCACAGGGGTTTAGAAGGCATGTCAAAGGGAAATAAAGAAAAAACGGGAGAAAAATTGTCCAGGGTCAAAGCTCTCTGCTAGAAGCCCTGCACCCACTCCAAGGAGACAGTAAGACAACCCCGAGCCCCTCGGGGTTTTTTTTTTTTTTTTTTTTTTTTTAATTGGCTCTAATATCTCAGCCAAATAGCTGGAAGACTTAGGCAGGACAGAAATAATAGTCCCAAGAGGGCAGGGCGGAAGCAAGCCCCCGAAAACGCCGCAGAGAATTAGTGCCGCCAAAAATCTGCTCCCTGCAGAAACGGCGCATCCGCGCTGAACCGCCACGCGGTCAGGCCTGCTCGCCCCACTTTGGCGCCAAAAAACGGCCTGCTAGCAGTTCCGCGCCCAGAAAGAGGAACCCCCTTACCTGCGGGCCGTTAGGGCCAGAAGAGTAGCACACTCACCGGGATCGCACCGCTCTGCTCCCCGATCGCGGGCAGAACGCCGGAGGCAACACACTCTCTCACCGCTCCATTCGGTCGGCAAACGGGAGGACCTGCCAGCGCACTTACAGGCAAGCTTCTGTGTGGCGCTGGCTAGGCAAACCTCCGGGTCTCTCTCAGTGAATCAGCCGAGCTAGCAGGAGGACCCCAGAGAGTGATAAGGGAGAAGGCCCGCTGAATCCCCGAAAGAGAGGGAGGGGGGAAAACGGGGGGGGGGGGGGGTAAAAAGAGGGAGACAGGAGGAGAGAGAACAGCCTGCTGCAACTTAAAGGCACAGTATCGCCAAAACCCAAACTCTCCTCCAAAGAAGAAATACTCAGCTAAAAAATATAAAGTAAGGAAAGAAAAGGAATTAAAGAAAGTAATCAAACAGTTTCTCCAGTGAGCCCGGCTGTCCGGGCTCCTATCTATCCAGCTGCTTGGAGACTGAGGTAACTGGTGCTGAGAGGCGGATCCCGGAGAGATATACCGGTGACATCATAAAAAGGAGGAGTTTCTCAGTCTCCAAAGCTGCTGGATGAGATAGGGAACCCAGAGGTCCGGGACTAGACCGGTTACACGATCAGGAAGACCAATTTAAAAAGGAAGTGGTAGGAAATATAAAACTGGGACATTGCCAGGACATGATTATTGGCGTCCTTATAAACAATTCAAATCAGTTTGAACAGAAGAATC
This sequence comes from Ichthyophis bannanicus, assembly GCA_033557465.1. Classification (NCBI taxonomy): domain Eukaryota; kingdom Metazoa; phylum Chordata; class Amphibia; order Gymnophiona; family Ichthyophiidae; genus Ichthyophis; species Ichthyophis bannanicus. The sequence goes on along the minus strand of CM066034.1, from coordinate 85,811,612 downwards.
ATATTCCCACTGCAGTAAATTAAATACACTTGTGATCAACTGTCAGCACACAATGAATGATGGCTCTTATGTTTAAAATGGCCACATTCACTCCCTGTTCCATTTTCACAATGGTGAAGACAAGAGAGCTGCCTGTGATTGTCAAAAAACCCGCTATCACCAAACATCAAATGGGTACAATAACATCTGCAAAGACCTTGGGATTCCTGTGTCTACAGTTTGCAATTTTATTAAGATGTTTTCTGCTCATGGAACTGTCAAGAACCTCCCAAGACATGGTGGGAAGAGGAAAATTAATCCAAAATGTTAGTGAACTACTGAAAAAATATCATGTACAACATCCAAAGAGCTTAATGCTGACTTGGAGCAATCTGAAGTGGTGCGCCCTATACCACGCAGTAAACAAAGGAGGACCTCACTGCTCAAAGACAGATATAGAAAGGCACACCTTACTTTTGCCCAAACTCACCTTAAGAAACCACAATCCCTCTGAGAAAATGTTCTATGGACAGATGAAACCAAACTTGAGCTTATAAAGGAAAAAAGAAACTCTTTCTATAGTTAAATATGGTGGAGGTTCCATAATGCTGTGGTGCTTTTTTGCTGCCTCAGGAACTGGAGGCCTGAACGTATTAAAGGAATCATGAAGTCAGAGGACTACCACAGTATTTTGGAGCAAAATGTGCTACCTAGTGTCAGAAATCTAGGTCATGGGTTCTGCAGCAGGACAATGACCTAAAACATACATCCAAAAGTACAAACAAATGGACTATTTTAAACTGCCCAGCAATAAGCCCTGATTGTAATCCAATTGAAAACCTTTGGAAAAAGCAGAAACACGTGGAGGCTGTCATTATTGCCAAGAGTAGTGCAACCAATTTGTAAAGGGTGCCATTAATCCTGTCTAGGTCATGGTTTGTTTTTTCTCAGAAATTACCATATCTATGTTGCACAGACTTTTTTGTTGTTGTATACCTTTGAACATACTATTATGATGACATACAGTTGGAATATTCCAATTATGTCTCAAGCTATTATATACAACATACCAAAAATGCAAGGGTGCCAATAATATTGACCACAACTATTTGTTTTGCAAATTGTTTTGCTTTCTCCCGTGTGTGTGCTGGTGGATTCTCACGCATTGCTTCTATTCATCCAAATGCTTCTCTAAGAACATAACACATGCCATACTGGCTCAGACTAAGGGTCCATCAAGCCCAGAAAGCATAGTTTCTCACCTGTAGCAGGTGGTATCCATGAACAGCAGGAATTAAGTCCTCTCATGTGGGTGACATCACCGACTAAACCCACATAGAATGCTTCCCAGCTTCCACTGGAAGATTTTGGGAGCTGTACCGCACATGCATGTCTACCTTCCTGCCTGCTGAAGCACCATCTTCTCCAGGCAAAGTTCAAAGCAGTAGCCAAGAAAAACAACACAGAGAAATAAGAGGGTTGGGAGGATTATTCCTGCTGTTCATGGAGAACATCCACTACAGGCAGGTAACTATGCTTTGTCCGTGAACAAGCAGGAAGTAAGTCCTCACTTTTAGGACTCCCAAACTACAGGCTACCGAAAAACAAGAAGGACCTAGCCCACAGGGGCAACAAAATGAAGAACAGGCATGTAGTCCCTCTAGGGACTTCACCAATTCAGCATACAGCAGCAGCAAGGTTAATCAACTTTTGCAGTTAGCCTGCCCGGTGGGCAGGAGTTGTACCTAATACTCAAAAAGGTGCCGGAGCACTGCCTGGCTGAAGTTGTGGTCCCATCAGGAATCCCCCTCCAGAAAATAGTGGGCTGTGAATGTGTGGATCGAAGACCACGAGGCTTCCTTGCGGATTTCCTCCATGGAGGCTGAGCACAGGTTAGTGACAGAAGCAGCCATGGCTTGAACATTATGAGCCGTGACATGACTCACAAGGCTCAATCTGGCCTATGAATATGCCAAGGCGATACAATTTACGAACAACATTGACAGCATGCACTTTGAGAAAACAGTCCCCAACCTACTAAGGTCAAATGAGACAAACAGCTGAGTGAAGCACTGGTAGGCCTTGGTTTTTTTTTTTTAAATTCTTTATTTTCGTTTTATAACAACAAAGGAAAAGGAAGACATACAGCTAAAAGACAGATACATAAAGTGTAATACATACACCAAAGTAAACCCCTGCCACCCCCCTCCCCCCTGCTTCTTCTCTAGAAAACTAATCATTCCCGAAGCGGGCGTGTACTTACATTATTGTGTTACAAACCTAACGGTGATCTGAAACATTATGAGTGCACATTATACAGGCATGTTGGAACAGTGAGCAGATTGTACATAATCATTAAGCATCTGCCATTTAGACAAGCGAGAGTGAGTTTGGGCATGGGGAATAGCTCTCCGAGGTATCTGCTCATATTTACTATATAAGCAGACGAGGTTCCACCATTCATTGACAGTAAGTCGAGAGCTATCCTTCCAATTCCTCGTGATTAAGCATATGGCTATACCCAGCATGAAATCAAGGAGAAAGCGACCCGTCTTAGGAAGAGAGGGGACCTCCGCCACAGAGCGGAGTCCCACGATCTTCCAAGAGAGAGGTTCGTGAAGGTGTAAGATAAATTGAATACAACCCCAGACCCGCCCCCAATAAACCTGTAGTTGAGGACATTCATAAATAACATGAGCGAAGGTTCCCACAGCAGTATGGCAAGACCAACACTGGTCCCTAGCATTTGTGTTCCATTTGGCTATTTTTTTCTGGGGTATAAAAGCATCTGTGTGCAAAAAAGAAGAGAGTTTGGGTAACAGAGGCAGACCGGGAAACCCGCACTACTTTGCTCCAGAAAACGCTCCATTGCACAGGGGTTAAAGTGGTTTGCAGTTCGCGCTCCCAGGCTTGTTGGGCTCTAAAAGTGGCCGTGTCTGTACCCTGACATAATATTTTATAAAAGTTAGAGGCTACCCCATGTGTACTACTAATAGAGTGAACTATCTCTAATAGCCCGTCCTCAGTAGGGGCAGAGGGCGGCATGATTCGAGCACTTTTGAGGCAGTGTTGAAGCTGCATCAATTGAAAGTAGTGTTTCGCTGGTAACGCAAATTCCTTTTGTAAATCAGAAAAGGTTTTCCAACGAGCTGCAGAGAAAAGCTGTTGGGGTGTCCAGATCCCCCTTGAGTACCAGGGTTTCCATGCTATCGTTCTATTTAGGACTTGAATTCTGGGGTTATTCCATAGCGGGAGTCCGTCCTGAGGACATACATTCGGGCCCAGTGATAGAATGAGAGTGTTAAAGGCCGCAAGAGTATCGACAATCATAGGTGGATGGCGGGTGTCTACTTGATAGGACATACCGGGGAGATGGGTCAACGGAATTGGGCTACTAAGCTCCTCTTCTATGTCAAGAAAAACTGGTCTGCTGTCAGTTGAGGCATCTAGCCATCGGGCACCTTGCTTAAGTAGGAAGGCTTGATGATATCTAAGAAAATCAGGAAATCTGGTACCCCCTCTTTCCTTTGCAGACTGTAGTTTATGTTTAGCTATCCTTGGTGGCTTGCCCTGCCAGAGATAACAGACGAGAAGGCCCTCAATATCTTTATAAGTATGTAGCGGGAGTAAGCATGGCAGCATTTCTAAAATGTAGTTCACTTTGGGGACTATCATCATTTTCACAGTTTCTAAGCGGCCCCACCATGTGAGAGATAAGGGAGACCAACGATTTGTGAGCTCACGGACTTTGGAGACTACCTCTTTGGCATTAAAACTGATAGTGTCTTCTAAAGGAGAACAGTAATGGACCCCGAGATACTTCACCATGCGGGATTGCCAAAGGAAGGGAAAGGCCTGCATGTCAGCCTCATGTACCCAGCGGTTCAGTGGGAATGCTACAGATTTGGTCCAGTTAATTTTATAGCCCGATAATTGTGAGTATCCGTCAATCAGATCCAAGACAGCTGGAACCGAATCGAGGGATACGAAAAGCATAAGGTCATCTGCATATGCAGAGAGTTTAATCTCCCTATGACTGAAGGGGACACCTCGAATACGTGCGGACTGTCTAATAAGGAGGGCTAGGGGTTCAAGAGCTAGATCAAAGAGCATTGGTGATAGGGGGCAACCTTGACGCGTGCCTCTTTGGAGATTAAATGGCTGAGATTTGATGGCATTTACACAAATACTGGCGACGGGTTGAGTATACATGACTTGGAGATATCGGAGGAAGCCCTCTCCAAAGCCATACCATCGGAGAACTGCAAATAAGAAGGGCCATTCTAGACGATCAAAGGCTTTTTCGGCATCCAGGGAAAGACCCACCCATGGATGATCGAGATTGGCAGCACTGGATAGCACATGGCACAAGGTCCGAGCATTGTCAGCAGTTGATCTGCCGGGTATAAAACCGCATTGGTCGGGGTGAATTAGGGTGGCCATCATGTCAGATAGCCGGGTGGCCAAGATCGTTGCGAAGATCTTATACTCGGCATTAAGTAGGGAGATTGGACGGTAGTTGGCGGTTAGTAGCGGGTCTCTGCCTTCTTTCTCAAATACTACCACATTAGCTGCAGAAAAGGATCCCAAAGAGGATGTATCTACCGCAAGGGCAGTAAAATAGAGTTTTAAATAGGGAACTAAATCTGCACTGAACGTTCTGTAGAATTCGGTCGGGAGACCATCGGGCCCTGCGGCACGGCCCGAGGCTGTTCGTTTTAGGGCAGATTGGATCTCTGAAGTAGAGAAGGGTTCATCCATCGCATCCCTATCATCTTCAGAGAGGGTCGGCCGCTGAATGCCAGAAAGCAATCGCTCGAATGTCTCTGACGAGAACTCACATTCAGATTGATATAGGCGGGTATAGAAATCCCGAAAGAGCTCTACAATGTCGGAGTCTGTGGTCACTATGCCCCCTCCCTGTGGAGCTCGAAGGGCCGCTACGCGTTTGGCTTCTTTTTGACCTTTCAAGGCGTTGGCTAAGAGTCGACCGGCTCGGTTATTTTCACGATAATATGTCCCTCGCTGAAGCTCAATACTCTTAGAAGCTGCAGTTGAGAGGATTGAATTATATTGAAAACGGAGACGCTGTAATCGAATTAATACACATGGATCAGTACGTGAAGTTAGAACTCGTTCGCCTGCTTTTATTTGTTGGTCTAGTATGAGTAGCTGCTATTTGCGTTGTTTCCGCAGGCGGATTTGATAGCTAGTGATCGTTGCCCGAATGGCCGCTTTGAAGCCCTCCCACCAAGCCCAATTCGCAGTATCCTGGGGTAGATTAAAATGGAAGTAATCCTGTATGGCTGCTCGAATTTCTAACTGGAACTCTGGCTGAGTTAACAGGGCTCTATCAAAGAACCAGGCCCCCGAATTCCCCTGGGGTGCAGTAGTGTGTAATTGAAAGGAAATGGCAGCATGATCTGAAATATGTTGGGAGTGAATCTTTGCAGTGTCCACCTGAGGAACTAACAGTTTTGATATTAGAAAGAAGTCTATGCGAGACTGGGATTTATGAGGGGAAGAGAAGAAGGTGAAGTCAAGCTCATTGGGGTGTAGTAACCTCCATAGATCAACTAAAGCAAGATCCTTGATCAGGGAGGTAAGCGTGGTGTGACTCTTGGGGGGACCACTTGTCCTAGGCGGCTGTTTGTCAATCAGGGGATCAAGGACTAGATTGAAATCCCCCCCAATGATCAATGAAGTATTAGCAGAGGCCTGCGCAACCTGAGCAATGGTAGCAAAAAAGGCAGGGTCATCCACATTAGGAGCGTAAAGGCATATACATGTAACTTCAAGGCTACCTATCTTGAGGTGAACTCTAGACCATCTACCTTCTGTATCTGAGCTAGTCGCAATAATAGTAGCATGCAAAGATTTCCTAACCAGTATGGCAACCCCACATTTCTTAGAAACGGCTGGGGAATAGGCGGCCACCATGTAAGGTTTAATATTGAGTTTAAGAGTTTCCTTCAAATTTAAATGCGTTTCTTGGAGAAAAATCAGATCCGCTGCTTCCTGACTTAGGTAGCTTAGGATTTTCTTCCGTTTTATCGGATTATTGATTCCTTTTACGTTCAATGAGAAAATCTTACATGGTGCCATCAATCGGTAATAGACATTTTAGGTAAGGGCGCTTGAAAACATACAACATACAACATAATCAGAATCTGTACAACAATGACATAATCACCGAGTATTCTGGCTAATACACCCCATATTGAAAAGTATGTACCAAAGTATCTTAGAGAAGAAGCAAAACCCCCAAAGAATATGGCGACCATATGTCTGCGGGAGGAGGCCCTAGAGAGGAAATAGAAAGACATAAAAAAAAGAAAAGAAACACCAGAGTCCATAATTAACACTGTCTCTGATACTCATCGAGGCTACTGTGGGTAGATGGAGTCGGGTCACAGATATCATCAAGAGTAAGGCAACAAACTGCCCACGCCAGACTCTTTGCTGGGCTGCGGCAGATCCAATATGGCAGGTACAGCGGATATGAGGATACTTGCAGGAATATTCTGGAAGTCAGCGCATCAAGTCGGCTTCTTTGGAATCCAAAAACTCCGCTAGTAGATCAGGGTCCTCAAATGTTCTTGTCTGATTGTGAAGCGTGACTCGGAGCTTGGCCGGGTACATCAGGCCATAGCGTGCTTGTAGTTGTTGAAGCCTCGGCCGGAATTCCAGAAAGCGCTTTCGGCGGTCGACCGTGGGTTTAGCCAAGTCGGGATAGAAGGAGATCTTGTGGCTCTCAAACTCCATATGGCCCTTTGCCCGAGAGGCACTTAGAATTTGCTCCACGTGTTGATATCTCAAAAGTCGAAAAATGATAGGCCGCGGGGTCTTCCTGTTGAGCGTTATGCTTGTGGGTACACGATGAGCGCGATCGATCTCCAAATCTTTGGTAAAGGTGATTTGGAGCAGGGAAGGGAGGATTTTGCATAAACTCTTTCATGTCTCCCGATTCCGCTCCCTCCGGTATGCCCACGAGTCGTATGTTGTTGCGGCGCGCTCTATTATTGCCATCTTCCACCTCTTTCTGCAAGGCCCGCACCTGACGTTCAACTTTGTCGAGTTTGGACAACCGGGCCGCATGGGAGTCCAATATGCTCTCCATTTTGTCCTGACGCGAAGAAAGCCCTTCTAGCTTGCTTTGCAGCACACCAAAATCTTCCCGCAGCGCTCGGAGTGCTTCACCGTTTGCCTGCACGAGGTTTTTGACCCCTCTAATCTCTACGAGGATTTCCTGCTGCATTTCGGGGCCCTCGCACAAGGCCAGCCCCTTCTGCGGGGACGGAGGTTCAGTTTTGGAACGTTTGCCGTGAGAAGCCGCTGGAGATCCAAATTCCAGGCGCGTGGGTTTGGTCCCCGCCATCTCACCAATGTGCCCCGGCAAGATCAGAGTAGAAGTTCCAAGTATGTAAGGTGTTAATTCAGGATTCTGAGTAGGCCTCTCGGGAGCCTCAGCGTTATGCGACCATCCCGCTGGACATCAGGCTCCGCCCCCTCGCACTGGTAGGCCTTGGTGCAATCTAAATAGAAGGCCAAGGCACATTCACAGTCCAGCGTATGCAACACTGCTTCTCCCCACCTCCCCCCTTGTTGGCATGCAGCCTTGGGAAGAAAGTTGACAGGACAATTGACTGGTTGAGGTGGAACTCTGAAACCACCCATGGCAGAAATTGCAGGTGCATCCCCAGGACCACCCAATTCTAGTAGAACCTGGTGTAAGGTGGATGGTTCACCAGAGCCTGGAGCTCACTGACACAGCAGGTCGAGGTGACCACCACCAGGAAAAGGACCTTCCAAGTCAAGTACTTAAGAGGGCAACAGTCCAGCGACTCAAAAAAGGCCCACATAAGCTGCATAAGGACCACAATGAGATCCCAAGCCAGCATTGGGAGCTCGAAGGGAGGCTTCAAGAAAAGCAACCCACACAAACTGAGCCACAGCGGGTGAGCAAACATAGCCTGACCCTCCAAGCCACGATGGTAGGCACCAATCGCACTGAGGTGGATCCGAACAGAGTTGGACTTCAGGCCTAAGTCCAAGAGATGCTGGAGTACCTCCTGCAAGTGAGCCACAGCAGGTAAGTAAAGATGGCCTGACCCTCCAAGCCACGATGGTAGGCACCAATTGCACTGAGGTGAATCCAGACAGAGTTGGACTTCAAGCCTAAGTCCAAGAGATGTTGTAGTACCTCCTGAAAGTGATCCACTGCGTAGGAGAATGGATCCAGCGCCCTATTCATGCACCAAGCAGCGAACCTCTGCCACTTGAAAGTGTAGTTAATCACCTGTAACAGTGTTCCTGATCGTCCCTCCAGTCTAGTCCCGAACCTCTGGGTTGCGCTCCACATCCAGCAGCTTGGAGACTGAGAAACCTCCTTCTTTTGTGATGTCACTGATATATCCTCTCGGGAGCCGCCTCCATCTACTAGTTACCCCAGTCTCCAAGCAGCTGGAGGGACAGTGAGCATGGAGGTCCGGGCTCACTGGAGGAACAATTGAGGATAGGTTTAGGAATTAGGGTTTAAAAAGAAATAAATAAAGAGGATTGGTTGGCAGAGACAGGATCCTTTGACTTTTCTAGGATTGTGCCTTTAAATTTGCAGGAGGCCTTCCCTTGTTCCCCCTCCCCCCCCCCCCCTCCTTGCTGCTTCTATTCATTTTCAAGGGAGGTTCACGCAGGGGCATTGGAACACTCAAGAAAAGACTTGATCGATCAACAGGTTGGAATTAAGAGCTGTATCGCTGGCTCTACAGAGCTTTCAGTCTTATCTTGGAGGAAGTGCCGTTCGAGTGTTTTCTGACAACATGACAGTGGTGGCCTATGTCAATCGGCAAGGGGGGGACCAGCAGTGTGGCGCTGGAGTCCGAGGCCAAAGGCCTGTGCGAATGGGCTGAAGATAACCTGCTGGATCTGTCGGCAGCGCATGTAGCAGGGGTGGACAATGTGAAGGCCGACTTCTTAAGTCGGGTGAAGGTGGACACAGGGGAGTGGGTCCTTCATCCGGAGGTGTTTGAGATGTTAGTGCACCGGTGGGGCTCGCCGGTCATGGATCTCATGGCAACGTTTTGCTCAACAAAGGTCAGTCGCTTCTACAGCAGGCGAAGAGAAAGAATGTCAGAGGGGCTGGATGTTCTCGTACAGAGCTGGCCAGTGGGGCAGCTGCTGTATGTCTTCCCTCCGTGGGTCTTGGCAGGCAGAATGGTACAGCATATAGAATGACACAGAGGACAGGTAATCTTGATAGCGCCAGATTGGCCACGCCGGCCTTGGTACGCGGATCTGATGAGGCTCTTAGTAGCAAAGTCATGGCATTTTCCTCCTCGAGCAGATCTGTTATCGCAGGGTCCGCTACTCATGCCTCACGTGGATCGGTTCTCGCTTATGGCTTGGCTATTGAGAGGGCTTGGTTAAAGTCTCGAGGGTATTCCGCGGTGGTAATTACCACGTTGTTGAAGGCCAGAAAGAGATCAACGTCTTTAGCGTATGTTCACATCTGAAGGGTATTCGAAGCTTGGTGCGTAGACAAGACGTGTGAAGCGTTGAGAGCGACTATCCCTCAGATCTTAGAATTCCTACAGGATGGGTTCGACAAAGGTTTAGCTGCCGCATCTCTAAGGGTGCAGGTAACAGCGTTGTCGTGTTACAGAGGTAAGATAGGCGGTCAAGCGCTCGGGGGACATTGGGATATAAAGCGATTCTTAAGAGCGGTTTCTCTGTTGAGGCCATCGTGTAGACAGGTAATACCTAAATGGCATCTGCCGTTCGTGTTAGAGGCTTTGGAACGGGAGCCATTTGAGCCTTTGACTCGAGCGTTGGTGAAGGATCTCACCCTGAAGGTCATTTTTCTGGTGGCGATCTGTTCAACAAGAAGAGTCTCGGATTTGCAAGCATTATCTTGTAAGGAACCTTACCTTTCTTTCTTTGAGACAAAGGTAGTTTTGAGGCCAGTGCCGGCCTTTTTGCCCAAGGTGGTTTCGGCGTTTCACGTGCATCAAGAAATCTCTTTACCAGTGTTCAGTGAGGGCATCGGGGGTTTGTCCACGAGGAAATTGAATCTCTTGGATGTCCGTCGGATGTTAAAGTAGTATCTGTCAAAAACACAAAACCCAGTGGTGACAGTAACCTATTATTCAGAGCAATTTTTTTGTCGGAATGGCCAGCCCAGTGAAGAGGAGAGACACCTCTCACCGCCGTGGCCTGTCCTTTTTAATCAATTAAATTTTGAAAATCCTAGTAAAAAACAGCTGATACTTAGCGTGTCGAAGAAAACAGGCTGTAGATTCACTATAACCAACAGTAGTGCCAAATACGACGTGACACGTTTCGGGGACACCTCCATAAGCCCCCTGCTTCAGGTCAGACCACTGTTCGAAGATTTCAGCCAGTGCCCTGGTGGAAGGTTTTTGTGGTGGTTAAAGTAGTATCTGTGTCAGACCGCGAGTTTTCGCAGGGCTGACAGACTCTTTGTCCTCTTCGCGGGGCCGAGAAAGGGAGAAGCAGCGTCGAAGGCTTCCATCGCAAGGTGGATCAAGGAGGTGATTGTGTTGGTGTATGTGTTGAAAGGTAGATCGTGCCTGAGGGCCCATTCCACTAGAGCACAAGCGGCATCCTGGGCAGAATCTTGTTTAGTACTGCCGGTAGAAATTTGTAAGGCGGTGACTTGGTTGTCTTTGAATTTGTTTGTTAAGCATTACCGGTTGGATGTTCAGAGAAAGGGGGATTCGTGTTTTGGATCAGCGGTACTTCAGGTTGGTCTGGCGGGTCCCTCCCATTGATTCTTAGTGCTCTGTTACATACCCAGAGGTTCGGGACTAGACTGGAGGGACAATCAGAAAGGTGAAATTAGACTTACCTGCTAATTGTTGTTCCTGGAGTAACTCCAGTCTAGTCCTGTATCCCTCCCCAGTATTCTTCTACAACAGAAGCCTGAACTTCCTAAGTTTTGACACAGGTAAGAAGAATTTTCAGTTACGGGGCTTCGGTTCCCTGGGGGGGGGGGGGGGTTCGGTAAGGTGGCAATTAGGTTGGGACACTCTCCTTCATTTCGGGTGAGGGATCGGCCTCAGCACGTTTAAAGACCATTTGCGGGAAGGGAGTCCTTTCCCTTTTTTAAAGGTTATTGGTTCAGTTAGTTGAAAAGGGTACAGTTGATACACTTACTTGTTGCTCCAGTGAGTCTGCTTTGTCAATAGGGTACTGGTAGAAGGAGGTGGCTCCTGAGAGGATATACCAGTGACATCACAAAAGAAGGAGGTTTCTCAGTCTCCAAGCTGCTGGATGAGGAGCGCAACCCAGAGGTTCGGGACTAGACTAGAGTTACTCCAGGAACAACAATTAGCAGGTAAGTCTAATTGCACCTTCTCCGGGGACATCAGGAATCAGTCCTCACATATGGGTATGTTGGTGCCGACAGAGCCCGTGCAGAGCAAATCCCCAGCATTCAAAGAAAGTGTTTGGGAGTTGCCTCCACACATGCGTGGTCTGCTTCCCACCCAAAGAGGCTATCTTGCTCAATCAAATAACATAGCTAGAGACAGCAAAGAACAAAACACAGTAAAACAGGAGGACAGCAACTCCAAGGGGAGAAGGGAGGGTTGTGATGACTGATTCCTACTGTCCTCGGAGAACACCTGTTACAGGTGAGTAACTACGCTTTCTCTGGGTACAAGCATGAAGTCGGTCCTCACATACGGGACTCCCCAGCTACAGGCTACCAGGAACCCATAGCCAAAAAAGGCTCCCTCATCGAGAGCCGCGAGCAGCTGCAGTGGAAAGAACTCTCAATTTGAGAAGAAATTAGCACTCCGGTAGCCTGAACACAGACGGGTCAGAGGGAAGGAGTTGCCTAGACCTCAAAAAGGTTACGGAGTTTGGCCTGGCCAAAGGCACTGTCCCGTTGGGACTCCCTATCCAGGCAGTAATGAGCTGTGAAGGTATGAACCAAAGACCAGGTGGCGGCCCGGCAGATGTCTGCCAGAGGAACGGAGCGCAAATAAGCCATGGAGGTTGCCATGGCCCAGACCTTGTAAGCCATTACACGGCCCTCCAAAAAAAAGTTTGGCTTCCTCATAGACCCGGGGGATGCAGTCCACCACCCATGTGGACAGTGTGAACTTGGTCACCGCCTGCCCCAGCTTGCTGGGGTCGTAGGAAACGAAACGTTGTGATGCTTTCCAGTGGTCTTGAGTACGCTGAATGTAGAAAGATAAAGCCCTCCTACAGTCTAGGGTATGGAGGACGGTCTCAGCATGACCAGCATGCGGTCTGGGAAAGAAGGTGGGGAGGACCACCTCCTGACTGAGGTCGAAAGAGGACACTACCTTCGAAAGAAACTTGGGGTGGGTGCGAAGCACTACCCTATTCTTGTAGAACCTGGTATAAGGCCTCTCTGTCATGAGGGCCTGGAGCTCGCTCACTCTTTGGGCGGAGGTGAGGGCAACGAGAAACACCACCTTCCATGAGAGACAGCAGAGATGACACGCAACCATCAGTTCAAAAGGCGGCAGGGTGAGCCGCCCCACCATGTTGAGATCCCATTCGGGCGCCAGAGGGCAGACCGGGGGATTAGACAGAAAAAAGCCTTTGAGGAACCGGGATACTGTTGGGTGCGCCGAGAGTGGCTTCCCATTTATCGGATGGTGGTTGGCTGCGAGGGCACTGAGATGTACTCTGAGGTGGATTTGAGCCCCGAGTCAGAGAGGTGGAGAAGATATTGTAGTACCATGGCCACCGGGCAGGAGAAAGGGTCGGTTCCCCAAGCCCCACACCAGAGCAAAAACCTGCGCAACGTAAAGGCATACACCCGTCTGGTAGGCTTTCTGCAGGAAGCCAGCAGGACATCATCCACTTTCTTCGGGAGTAGAACCAGAGCTAGTGACACCCTCTCAGCAGCCATGCCGTCAGCAATAGGGAGCTGGGGTTGGGTGCAGGAGAGAGCCTCTCTCCTGGGGAGGAGCTGTGAGCCTGTCCTCAGAGAGATAGGAGTCTCTGCCGCTAGCTGCAGGAGGAGCGGAAACCACGGTAGCCGAGGCCACCGTGGGGCTATCAAAATGACTAAGGCCCTGTCACGAAGAATCTTGAACAGGGTCTTGGCGATCAGAGGTGTCGGGGGAAACGCATACAGGAGGCCCCCAACCACGAGATCATAAAGGCTTCGGCAGCCACCCTGTTGGGGTGTGGTTGCCAGGAACAGAAAACGGGGCAACTGGTGGTTGTCCGGGCTGGCGAAGAGGTCCAGCCTCGGGTACCCCCAGATCCGAAAGAGCCTGCGGGCCACTTTGGGATCCAGTTGCCATTCGTGGGGCTGGAGCAGTCTGCTGAGCCTGTCGGCTAGCCAATTGCTGTGGCCCAGCAGGTACACCGCCTTAAGGAGAATGCCATGTTGAACTGCAAATGAGCACAGGTCCAGCGCTTCTCAGCAGAGGGCGTGGGATCCCGTGTCCCCGTTTGTTCACGTAGAACATGGCGACTTGGTTGTCGGTCTGGACTAGGATGGAACTGTGGTTCATGGATTTCCGGAATGCCCTCAGGGCAAGATGGATTGCATGCAGCTCCAACAGGTTGATCTGTAAAGCACTCTAGTCTGGAGACCAGACGCCCTGGGTGCAAAACCCCTGGCAGTGGGCTCCCCATCCCAGCAGAGAGGCGTCTGTAGTAAGGACCCTCGACTGCTCAGGGACCTGAAAGGGCATTCCCATTTGCAAGTGGCAGGGGGACTGCCACCAGTTTAAGGACAGTGCCAGGCGCATGGTGACTGATCTTGTCCTGGAGGCACTATTGCGGAATCCGCATGTGTAGGTGGGGATCTGGAGTGACATGGACAGTTGAGGCCATGGGCAAGAGGAGGCACAACAGGAGTCGTGCCGGTACCAAAGAGCGGCGCTGTACCCTCCTGGCCAGTGCTATGAGCCTGCTGACTCTGTCTGTAGGTAGGAAGGCCTTGGCTGAGAGCATATCGATCTTTGCCCCGATAAATTCTAGCTCCTTAGTTGGTCTCAGGCTGGACTTGGGGTAGTTGATTACGAAGCACAAGTGCTGAAGGACCTGGATAGTGCATGCCGTGGCCTGCTGCACCTCGGGGGCCAAGGTGCCCCTGATGAGCTGCTTGTTGAGGTAGGGGAAGACAAAAATCCCCTGAAGCCTGAGAAAGAGTAGTTACTCACCTGTAACAGGTGTTCTCCAGGAGCAGCAGGAATCGGTCCTCGCATATAGGTGACGTTGGCTCCGACGGAGCCCTCGTGCGGAGCATTTCCACAGCTTTCAAAGAAAGCCTTTGGGAATGCAGCGCGCATGCGCGGTCCCCTTCCCGCCCAAGGATGCCATCTTTCTCAGTCTGATGACATAGCTAAAAGACAGCAAAAACACAAAAAGAATCATATGACTGCAACTCCAAGGGGAGGAGGGAGGGTCGTGAGGACTGATTCCTGCTGCTCCTGGAGAACACCTGTTACAGGTGAGTAACTACTCTTTCTCCAGGACCAAGCAGGAAGTCAGTCCTCACATATGGGACTCCCCAGCTTCAGGCTACTGGGAACCCAAGATGAAAAATAAGCTCCCTCTAGAGCCATCAGCATCTGTGAAAGAATCCTTTCTGAGAACGCCCCCATACGGTAGCCCAACACAAGGGCCGGAGGATAGGAGTTGCCTAAACCTCAAAGAGATTACAGAGTACCGCCTGTCTGAAAGCACTGTCCCTACGGGACTCCCTCTCGAGGCAGTAGTGGGCCGCAAAAGTCTGACTTGAAGACCAACTAGCGGCCCGGCAGATGTCCGCCAACGGAACAGAGCGGAGATGAGCTACTGATGCGGCCTTCGCCCTGACACAGTGGGCCGTGACTCGACCCTGCAAGGAGAGGCCGGCTGCCCTGTATGCACAGGCAATACAATCCGCTACCCAAAGGAACAACGTACGCTTGGAGACAGGCAACCCCATTTTATTAGGGTCAAAAGATACGAAGAGCTGAGGAGCCCTTCGATGCTCCTGCGTACGGTCTATGTAAAAGGGCAACGCCCTTCTACAGTCCAGGGTATGCAGGACTGTTTCAGCCCGGCTGGCATGCGGCCTGGGGAAGAATGTTGGAAGAACCACCTCCTGATTGAGGTGGAAGGAGGAGACAACCTTCGGAAGGAACTTAGGGTGAGTCCGCAAGACCACCCTGTTCTTATAGAACCGTGTGTACGGTCTATCAGAAACCAAAGCCTGTAGCTCACTCACACGCCTGGCCGAGGTAAGAGCCATTAAGAACAACGCCTTCCAGGAAAGGAAGCGTAAGTGACAGGTAGCCATCGGCTCAAACGGTGGGCAAGTAAGTTGGTGCAAGACCACATTCAAATCCCACTCAGTGGCTGGTGGACGGATCGGAGGCTTGAGCAAAAACAGGCCTCTGAGGAAGCGAGACACCAAAGGGTGACCCAACAGAGATTGGCCCTCTATCTGTGAGTGGTTTGCCGATAGAGCACTGAGGTGGACCCGAACAGAGTTGGACTTAAGGCCTAGGTCCGACAGGTGAAGCAGATACTGCAGCACCACTGGCACCAGACACGAAAAAGGATCCTCCTGGCGCTGAACACACCAGGAGGAGGACCTACGCCACTTGAGGGCATACGATTTTCGGGTGGATTGCCTCCTAGAGGCCAGAACCACCTCTTCCACTTCCTTAGGTAGAAGTAAGGGGGCAAGAACTACCCTTTCAGCAGCCAAGCCATCAGATTGAGGGACCTGAGGTTGGGGTGCAGGAGACATCCCTGATCCTGAGATAGGAGATCGGGCTGCACCCCCAGAACGAGTGGAGTGTCCACTGCCAACTGCAGAAGGAATGGAAACCATGGTTGCCTCAGCCTTCTGGGGGCTACCAGAATCACGAGGCCTTGTCCTGAAGAACCTTGAACAAGGTGCGGGCTACTAGAGGCGTGGGAGGAAACGCATACAGTAGGCCCGTGGACTAAGAGATTAGAAACGCATCTGCTGCTATTCGGAGAGGATGCAGTTGCCTGGAACAGAATCTGGGTAGCTGACGGTTGAGTGGACTCGCAAAGAGATCGATGGTTGGAAGACCCCCATCTTAGAAAGATCCCTTGGACCACCAGAGCATTCAAATGCCATTAGTGAGGCTGTAGAATCCTGCTCAATCTGTCTGCCAGGGAATTTTCCTGGCCAGGCAGATAAACTGCCTTGAGAAACACGTTGTTTGATTGCCAAGGAGCACAGGGCCTGCGCCTCCTGACACAGAAGTTTGGAGCCTGTGCCCCCTTGCTTGTTATAATGTATAATGTTCCTAGTTCTTAAAGTTCAATGTACCAGTTCTGTTTGTTATAATGTAAACCGCTGCTGATCCTTGGAAGCAGCGGTATATAAAAGCTGTCCAAATAAATAAAATAAAATAAATAACATTGCCACCTTATTGTCTGTCTGAACTAAGACAGACTGGTGAGAGAGGACATGAGAGAAAGTCTGTAGAGCTAAGCGGATAGCTCACAACTCCAACAAATTGATCTGCTGTGTGGACTCCCAAGGAGACCAGAGGCCTTGAGTGCAAGCCCCCTGGCAATGTGCACCCCAGCCCTGAAGGGAAGCATCGGTTGTCAGCACCTGTGTGTGTGGAGGTGCCTGAAAAGGCACCCCCTGGACCAGGTTCGGGAGATGCAGCCACCACCGTAGGGAGGCTGCCAGCAGTTTGGACACCCTTATCTTGTCTTTCAAGTCGCCTGTGGCTTGCACCCACTGAGCTCTGAGGCACCACTGAGCAGGCCGCATGTGCAGACGGGCATTCGGAGTTACATGTACCGTGTGACCCAAGAGCCTTAGGAAGTTTCTGGCGGAGACCAGAGAACTGCTGCGGAACTGTTTTGCCAAAGACATCAGTCTGTGGGCCCTGTTCTCGGGCAAATAAGCCTTCACCTGGAGGGTATCCAATCTTGCCCCTATGAACTCTGTCCTGTGAGGGGAACAAAGTGGACTTTGCAAAGTTTATTACGAAGCTTAGATGCTGGAGAAGAGAAACAGTGCGAAGGGTGGCCTGTCTGACCTCTTGTGGAGACTGACCCCTGATGAGCCAGTCGTCCAGGTATGGAAAGACAAAGATAGGCTGCCATGACCGCGAGACATTTGGTGAAAACCCTAGGGGCGGAGGTGAGGCCAAATGAAAGTACTCTGTATTGAAAATGACTTCCTCCCACTTCAAATCTGAGATATTGTCTGTGGTCTGAATGAATGAGGATGTGAGTATAAGCATCCTTCAGGTCTAAGGAGCATAGCCAATCTCCCTGCTGGAGGTAGGGCAGCAGTATTCCAAGGGTAAGCATCTTGAACTTTTCCCTCTCCAGGAACTTGTTGAGATTTCGCAAATCTAGGATGGGCCTGAGGCCTTCAGTCCTTTTTGGTACCAGAAAGTACCTGGAATAAAAGCCTCGCCCTATCAGGTGGTGGGGCACTGGTTCCACCGCCTGCTCCTGTAGAAGGCTTGCCAACTCCCGAAGGAGGAGGTTCCTGTGCAGAGGGAGTCTTGGAGGATCCCCTGGAAAATAGGAGGGGGGTAACTGGTTGAAGTGGAGCAAATAGCCCTTTTGGACTATGCTCAGTACCCAAGTATCCCCTGTTATGGCTGACCACCTGTGGGCGTACAATGTCAGCCGGCCTCCTGTGCTAAGAGGAGCCAGCTGAGGAGGAGAGGCTATGCAGTGGGAGTCAAAACCCCGCTCCCTGCTGTGCAGGAGCCGGAGCTGATGGCTTGGGGGTTTTCTGCCTACAGGGCCCATGTCCCTGCCCCTTGGCCTGCTGACCCTGATGGGGAGCTGTAGAGGCCTGAAACTGAGGGTAGGATTTGTAGGCAGTAGCCTTACTCGGGTAAAAGGGCTTTTTCCCAGAGCCCTCCTTCTTCTGAGAAGGGGCAGAAGTTTTCCAGGACAGCCTTGTCCTGGTGAGAGTCTCAGACTCGTGTTCTGCAGCCTTTTCAGCCATGGGTTTGCCAAAAAGGTTCTCACCTCGGCAGGGGACATCGACCAACTTCTCCTGTACCCATGGCTCGAGGTCCGATGACTGTAGCCAGGCCTGACGGCATGCACCGATGCCGGCCGCAGCTACTCGGGCCGAAGCCTCGAAGCCATCATAGGCTGCTCGAGAGAGAAACTTTGAGCACTCTCGAATCCCTGATGACAAAGCTTTAAACCTCTGCAAAGGTTCCTCGGAAAGGCCAGCTGAAAACCCGGCAATCTCCTTTGCCAGGTCTCGGAGGTACATGCCCATGTACAGCTGATAAGTCTGGACACGGCAAGCCAGCATAGAGCCCTAAAAGCACTTTCTACCGAGGGCATCCAGGTTCCGGGCCTCCCGGCCGGGGTGCACCAAGAAGTGCATCTTCTGACTCTTCAGTCAATGCATGGCCGATTCCACAACTATGGAGTGGTGCGGTAGCTGTGCCTTCTGGAACCCAGGGCTCTTACGGACTCGATAAATGGAATCGACCCGTTTGCTGAGAACTGGCGCCGAGGCTGGTGCCTCCCACATGCGGAAGAGCAGCCGTTCCAGCATCGGAGGTAAAGGCCTCCTTAGGCGGAGAGTCATACTGGAGGGCCTCGAGCTCCTCAGCTCGCGGCTCCTCCTCGGGATCCGCGGGGAAGGCCAAGGCTTTGGCCATGTCCCTCACGAAGTCCGAGAACCGGGTATCCTCCAGTGGGGACTGTCTCCGAGGCTCAGACTCCGGTGAGTCCAATGGGACGCACCGGGTCCGGAAAGTGTCCGGGGATTCCTCGTCCTCCGTCTCCCACTCGGACCCCTCTGAGGAGGAATCAAGCGGCTCCGGCCGGGCGGGCTTCGATGTCATCCGCCCTGACGCCGAGGGCACCGGCGTCGACGACCTCGGCTCCGAACGGGAGGCCGAGGGGGACCTTGGCCGAGGATCGACTCGAGACCACATCGACTCAAGGATCGGCTCAGCCTCCGGGGTCGACTTGGACGTTGAGGTCCCGGTGGTCGGGGCAGATGCACCGGTGAAACCGGCGATCAGTACCCGCTGCTGCTCCATGAAGGCAGCCAAGCTGCTCTCCAAGGCCGTCAACCTGAGATTCAGCTCCGGTGGGGAGTCTACGAGGACAATAGCACTCACGTGACTTGGGGACTCAGGCTCCACTCAAGGCAACTTGGCAGGCCTCTCCGCCTCCGAGGACCCGGGACGGTGGTCGGGGTTATGCGACCTGGCCCTCAAGGGACCAAGAGCGTCCACCGATGCCGCCCTCGCGGTTTTCTTCTTCCTTCTGTGTTCCCTCGAAGGAGACCCCCTTTCGGAGGAGCCTCGACAGTGCTCAGGGTCGGACTCCCGAGATGTTGAGGCATCTGATGAGGTCCGGGCCCGGCCGGACGCAGAGTCACAAAAAAGTCTTTCACACTGATGCTGACGGCTCCTCTGCGCCTTAGAGGACATTTTGCCGCATGGGACACAGACCACCGGGTCATGGTCGGGCCCGAGACACCGGAGGCAGCAGTCATGTGTGTCGGTGAGAGACATTAGCTTCTTACACTGATCATACTTCTTGAACCCGCTGGCAGCCATCGGGGGAAAAAGGACCCCTGCAAGGTTGAAAGACCGGGCTGCCAGTAAAAAAAGAGAAAAAAAGCGGGAACGCTCGTCACGAAGGACAAAAAACGAAAAACTAGCTACGGGCTCGATACCGGTGTACCGGGCCCAGGTGGGAAGGGGAACCGACGTCGAACCGAGCAAAAATCACAAATCCAACACAGGAAAAAAAATCAACTTTTACCGGGTGACGACACACGTCTGTCGGGCTCCGCGGAAAAAAGAAGACTGAGCAAGATGGCACCCTTGGGCAGGATGGGGACCGTGCATGCGCACTGCATTCCCAAAGGCTTTCTTTGAAAGCTGGGGAAATGCTCCGCATGAGGGCTCCGTTAGCGCTGATGTCACCCATATGTGAGGACTGACTTCCTGCTTGGTCCTGGAGAAAGGCGGCAACTACCACTAGGCACTTCATGCCTATCCTGGGGACCGAAGCAAGGTCAAACGGCAGCACCCGGTACTGGAAGTGAAGGCCCCCCCACCACAAAGCGTAGGTATTGCCTGTGGCTTGGGTGGATTAGGATGTGTGTGTAAGCATCCTTTAGGTCTAAAGAGCACAGCCAGTCTCCCTGGCAGAGGTAAGGCAGCAAAGTTCCAAGGGAGAGCATCCTAAACTTCTCCCGCACCAGGAATCTGTTGAGGTTGCGGAAGTCAAGGATGGGCCTTACCTTCCTTGTGCCAAAAAGGTCGGGCCTATGTGGAGTAGAACCCCTTGCCCCTGAGATGATGGGGCACTTTTTGAACCCGCTGGTAGCCATGGAGGGAAAAAGGGCTTCCGCAAGATCGAGGACCTTTAGGGCTCCGAGCAAGAGAAAACAAGGGTGGGAACGCCTAAAAAAAAAATAAAAGAAAAAAAGAAAGAAAAGGAAAGCTGACCCGGTACCGGGGGCAGGCAGAAGAATAACAGCCAAAAGGCAAGAAGAAAAAAAACATTTTTTCCCGGGACAGAGAACAGACATCTGAAGGGCTTTGCGGAAAAAAAGAAGGCTGAGCAAGATGGCCCCTTTGGGCAGGAAGCAGACCACGCATGCATGGAGGCAACTCCCAAACACTTTCTTTGAAAGCTGGGGATTTGCTCCACGTGGACTCCATTGGCGACATAACTCATATGTGAGGACTGACTTCCTGCTTGTTCCCGGAGAACACACAAGTCCAATGTGTTGAGTTTTTGCGTGATGCTAGAACATCCATGACACAGACGGGTAGATTAAGCTCTAACAGGACTACCAGTTCAGCATCTAAGCCATGAGGGCCAAGGAGTGGATTCTGGGGTGCAACAGAGTCCCCCCCCCCCCCCAAATCCTGGAAGATGAGATCCAGGGCAGAGCCCAGATGGAGAGGCTCCCTTCAAGAGAGAGCTGGAGCAGCAGGGGGAACCATGACTGCCAGGCCAATATGGTATGATGAGGATCATGATGCCCTTTTCGGCCTGGACTTTCAGCAGAACTTTTGCCACGAGGGGAATCAGGGGAAAGGTGTAAAGTAGACCTACTCCCCAGTGGAGGAGAAAGGCATACAAGACCAGCCAGATGCTGGCTGGCCTCCTGGAGCAAAGCCAGCCCCCTTGTGTGTTCTGCGATGTAGTAAAGAGGTTGATCATGGAGGTGCCCCACTCCAGGATGATTTGCTCCACCTCCCCTCTGTGGAGGGTCCACTAATGTAGCTGGAGGACTCTGTTCAGCTGATCCACCAGAATGTTGAACTCGCCAGGCAAGTAACTTGCCCGGAGCTCCCTCCCATGGTCCAGTGCAAACTTCCCCAGCCAGACTGCTTCCCAGCAGAGGAAGTATAAGCCCATACACCCTTGTTTGTTGACACAGAACATTGCCATCTGGTTGTCCATCTGGATCAGGACAACTTGATTTGCCAGGTGTACCCAGAAGGCATTAGCTATGGCCCGCAACTTGAGGCAGTTTTTCTGGTGCAGACTGTCCTGCTCGGACTATCAGACCTGCATTTGCAGGCTGTCCAGATGAACCCAACCCAATCCACCCTACCCAAGCTTGGACATGTCTGTCATCAGCATCTGGTGGTGGGAGCTCAGTTTAGAATGGAAGGCCCCAAAGCAGGCAGGTTCAGTGGCTCCAACACCCAGCCAAGGGACTGCACCAGTGGGCAGTGACTGCTACCCTATCCTGGAGGGGGCCCATAACCTGCTTCTACTATGAGCAGAGGGTCCATTGCACTTGCCACATGAAGAGGTGAGCCAACAGGATAATGTGCACTCTGCAGGCCACGTGGCCAAGCACCTTCAGCATCCCCCTGGCCATGGTGTGGTGTTGATGTTGCATGCTTCTGACTATATCCATCAACTGCTGCATGTAGTCTAGCGGTAGAAACGCTCTGGCTCAAGTGCTATCAAGGAGGGCTCTGATGAACTCCAGCTGTTGTGTGCACTAGAGATGGGTCTTGGGGTAATTTATGATGAACCTCAACCACTCAAGGACCTATATGGTGAGGTGAGCAGACTGCCAGACAGTGCCCAGAGTGGGGCCTTTGATGAGCCAGTAATCCAAGTACAGGAAGATGAAGACTCCCATAGTGCGCAAGTAGGCGGCTATGACCGTGAGGCACTTGGTAAAGATCCAAGGTGTTGAAGCAAGCCCAAAGGAAAGCACCCGGTACTGGCAGTGCTGATTTCTCAGCAGAAATCTGAGATATGCTCTGTGACTTGGGTGGCTTTAGATGTGTGTATATTCATCCTTCAGATCCAAGGAGCACAGCCAGTCATCCTTTAGGAGGAGGTACGGGATCAGGGTCCCCAGTGAGACCATCTTGAACTTCTCATGCACAAGGAACGAGGTCTCGCAGGTTCAGAATGGGCCAGAACCCGACGGTCTATTCAGGAACCAGGAAGTATCTAAAATAGAAGCCCCAACTGACCTGAGCCAGGGGAACCAATTTGATGGCTAAGTTGGCTAGAAGAAAAGAGACTTCTTCCTGCAGCCAGCATTGGTGTGCAAGGTCCATGGGGATGTGTGGGGGCAGCAGCTAGGCGAAGTACAGCCAATATCCGCTTTGGACAATCTGCAACACCCAGGTGTCCAAGGTGTTGAGGCGCCACCAGTGGGTGAAGTGGACAAGCCACTGCCCCTACCTGCTGCAGGAAGTATCCCAACAGACAGCAGTCGGATGGCTATGTTCCTGTGGAACCAGTCAAAAACCTGCCCCAGGCTTGGGCTATGGGGCAGGCTGTGCCTTCGGTGTCTTTCCTTCACTGCCTGCTGGGGTTCTGCACCTTGGGCTGTACCTGCGGCAGAGACGGGTAATGTTGGCACAGATAGAAGGCCTTCTATGCCTGATGTCTGTTCCGCTTGAGACCTGCAGTTTTCCTGGAGAGCCTTGAAAGGGTGACATGCTCCTTCTCGAGCTCCTCTGCCTTCTCGTCTACCAGCTTCCCATTCTCCCTTTGGAAGGTAACATTGGTGATCTTGTTCTGGACCCACTGTTCGAGGTCGGAGGACTGCCACCACTACCCTGCCTTAGGACTCGAAGACATCGTAGGCGCCATGCACCATGAATTTGGAGCAGTCTTTGATTGGGGCCATCAGGGCCCAAAAAGCGTAGTTACTCACCTGTGACAGGGGTTCTCCAGGGACAGCAGGAATCAGTCCACATGGAGCATTTCCCCAGCTTTCAAAGAAAGCCTTTAGGAATGCCACCACGCATGCGTGGTCCCCTTCTCACCCCAAGGTGCAATCTTACTCAGGCAGGTTCCATAGCTATAACCCCTCAAGAAGATGGCAAAAATATACAGGAACTCCAAGGTGAGGAGCGAAGGTTGAGGACTGATTTCTGCTGTCCTTGGAGAACACCTGTTACAGGTAACTATACTTTCTCCAGGAACAAGCAGGAAGTCAGTCCTCACATATGGGACTCACTAGCTACAGGCTACCGAGGACCTGTAGGAAAAAGCATGGCAGCGCTGTGAGCAGTCGCCAGTGAAAGCCAAAGACCCTGGATCCATGAATGGCCACGCTCCTGGTAGTCGGAAGAAGGGTCGGAGGGCAGGAGTTGCTTAAACCCCAAACAGATTATGAAGTACAGTCTGGCCGAAGGCGGCATGCCAATAGAACTCCCTCTCCAGGCAGTAATGCACCACAAAGGTGTGAGTGGAAGATCAGGTGGCAGCCTGGCAAAGTGGCACCGACATCGCCATTGATCAGACATTGTGAGCCGTGACTTGGCGGTCCAGGAGAAACCGGGTCTGGACCTTGGCAAAGGCAATGCAGTCTGCCACCCAGATGGACAAGGTATGCTTGGGTGATGGCCAGCACCAGATGGCTGGGAACATAAGATATGCCATATGAGGTCAGACCAAGGTCCACCAAGCCCAGTATCCTGTTTCCAGCAGTAGCAATCTAGGTCATAAGTACCTAGAAGTCTCCCCAAATGACACAGAATCGAAGGAAACAAAGAACTGCACGGAAACAAAGAGATGTGGTCCCGAATCTGCAGCAGGTAGAAAGTGAGAGCCCTCTTAAAGTCCAGGGTGTAGAGAATCACTAACGTCCAGTCAGCATGGGGCTTCGGGAAGAAGGTGGGCAGCACTATCTCTTAATTGAGATGAAAATCCGACACAACCTTCAGGAGGAACTTGGGTGAGTCCACAGGACCACCCTGTTCTTATAAAACCTCATGTACAGTGCTGCAGCCATCAGTGCCTGGAGTTTGCTGACCTCCAGGTGGAAGTGAGAGCCACCAGGAAGGCTAACTTCCACAACAGATGCCGCAGCAGGCAGGTAGCCATGGGCTCAAAGGGTGGCTTGGTCAGCTGCTTGAGAACCACATTGAGGTCCCATTCCGCTGGAGAAGGGCAGGTAGGGGGCCTAGAAAGGAACAGGCCTCGCATGAAATGAGAGACAAGCAGTTGCCCCGAAAGAGGTTTGCCCTTGATCGGGTGGTGGTTCGCTCAGACGGCACTCAGGTGAACCCTGACCAAGTCAGACTTCAGCCCAGACTGTGAGAGGTGGAGCAGGTACAGCAAAACCAAAAAACCAAACTGGTAAGGCATTAAAATGAGTTTGCTCAGAGGTCCGAGCACCATGCCAAGAACCAACGCCACTTGAAGGCGTAAGTCCATCTGGTCAAGTCCTTTCGTGAGGCCAAAAGAATGTCCTCGATCTCCACGGGAAGATGGTAGGAGGCTAGAGAGACCCACTCAGCTGCCCAGCTGTGAGGGATAGGGACCTCAGATTGGGGTGGAGAAGCAGACCACCCCTCCTGAGTTAGCAGCTCTGGTGAGAACCCGAGCGGGACCAGGGGCTCTGTCGAGAGATGGAGCAGCAGGGGGAACCAAGGCTACCTCTGGGCCACCTTGGGGCTATGAGAATGACTGAGGCTGAGATGGCACTGCAGCACCGCACTTTGGACACTGAGGCCCTGACCTTGAGAAGGGTCCGGGCAATGAGGGGCATGGGGGGGAAGGCATAGAGCAGGCCCATTTCCCACGAGATAAGTAAGGTATCCGGGGCCACCCTGCCCGGGTGCTGGAGGGGACTGCAGAACCGGGAGAGCTGCAAGTTCGCAGGACTGGCAAAGAGGTCCAGGTCTGGAGTCCCCCAATGCTGGAAGAGCTGCTGCGCTATTTGGGGACAGAAGTGCCACTCGTGTGGCCGGAGGGCTATGCTGAGCCGGTCTGCCAATGTACTGTCCCGACCTGGGAGGTAAGTGGGCCAGATGGTCATGCCCTGGGGCTCACTGCAAAGGAGCCTAGAGCTGTCGCCCCCGAACAAAGGCTGTAGGAGCCGGTACCTCCTGTTTGCTCACAAAGAACATCATGACCTGGCTGGACCAGCACCACTCGGTGCTCCAGGCGGTCCCTGAAAACCTCAAGAGCAAGGCGAATGGCCCAGAGCTCCAGAAGATTGATCTGCTGCTGGGACTCTGAGAGACCAGATCCCTTGAGTGCACCGCCCCTCGCAGTGGGCTCCCCAGCCCGCCAGGGAGGCATCTGTCATTAAGACCATCTGATGTGCTGGAGCTTGGAAGGGCATACCTCGAAGCAGGTTCTGAGATTCCTGCCACCAAGCGAGAGAGACTGCCACACTGGGAGAGACCGAGATGTGGTCTCAGAGGCGGCCGGTCGACTGCACCCATTGCGCTCGGAAGCAGCACTGCATCGCTCGCATCTTGAGACTGGCATTGGGCATGACATGGACCATGCCAGTCTCAACCAATGTCCAGGCCGAGATGGCGCTGCAGCACCGCACTTTGGACGCCAGGCAAAAGAGGCGGTCCGCCCTGTCCTGAGGAAAACAAACCATGGCCCGAAGGGTGTCCAAGCGAGGCCTGATGAACTCTAGGGACTGAAATGGAGTGAGGTGGGACTTTGGGTAATTGATCACAAACCCCAGATGCTCCAGAAGGCAAATGGCGCGGTCTGTGGCCTGTCTGGCTTCAGAGGCTGTGCCCCCTGTTACGAGCCAGTCGTCTAGATATGGATAGAAGGTGCCCTGCAGCTATAGGTGGGCCGCAGTCATGGCTAGGCACTTTGTAAAGACCAGTGTAGTGGATGCGAGGCCAAAGGGCAGTATCTTGTACTGGTAATGGTTTCCCTGAACCATGAAGCGAATGTATTGTCTGTATTTCCTATGGACGAGGATGTAAGTATAAGCATCCTTTAAGTCCAAGGAGCATAGTCAATCACCCTACTGGAGGTAGGGCAGTAGCGTTCCAAGAGAGAGCATCTTGAACTTCTCCCACACCAGGAACTTGTTGATGTTCCGCAGGTTGAGGATGGACCGAAGGCCCCCTGTCCGCTTCGGGACGAGGAAGTATCGGGAGTAAAACCCCCGTCCTCAGAAGTGCGATGGGACTGGTTCTACTGCACCGTCTTCGAGGAGGCCTGTGAGCTCCTGACTCAGGAGGGCCAGGTGCTGGGGAAGTCAACATGGCTCCCAGGGGAAGTACGGAGGAAGGGCCTGGTCCCATATGGAGAAGATAGCCCTCCCGAATGACCTGGAGGACCCAGGCATCGTTGGAGATGGACTCACACCTGTGGGAGAAATGGACCAGATGCCCCCCGACGGATAGCTGCCCTGCCAGAGGATGGGAGGCTATGCCAATTTCATCAAAACCCCGAGGGTGGCTGAGCCGGTGCAGGGGGTTGGGTCTTGGGACCCTTTGGCTTACAAGGGCCGTGAACCGTGGTCTTGTCCTGACTGTGGGTCGAAGCCAGCAGATAGGCCGGGTAGCCCCTGTATGGGAGCCCCTTCCGATGGAAGAAAGGCTTTTTGCTCTGCTGCTTATTTCTGGGGAGGAAAGAAGTTTTCCGGGAGAGGTGAATAAGAATCATATACTCTGTCTCAATCTCCACTGCCTTATCCTCCATGGGCTTGCCAAATAGTTGCTCCCCGAGGCAAGGAACATCCAGCAGCTTCTCCGAGACCCACTGTTCCAGGTCCGAGGACTGGTGCCAAGCCTGCTGGCGGGCTACAATGCCACTTGCCGCCACCTAGGCAGAAGACTCAAAGCCATTGTACATTGCTCATGAGAGGTACTTCGAGCATTCTCTGACAGGGCCTGAATACGCCGGAGATGGTCTTCGTCAAGGCCCGCCAGAAAGTCTCCAAGCTCTCTAGCGAGATCACGGAGAAACAATTGGTAAACTTGGATATGGCATGACAGCATGGAGCCCTGATAAGCCTTGCATCCGAGGGCATAGAGAGTACGAGACTCTCTGCCTAGCAGGACCAACGAATGAGTCTTTGGGCTCTTTAGCTTCCGCATAGCCGATTCAACCACCACTGAGATGTGGAAAAGGTGGGATTTCCGAAATCCCGGGCCTCACTGAATCCTATACAAGTCTCTATTAAAAGCCCACTTCTTTTGTCAGGCATTTGATTTATCCACCACTCCCCCCCCCCCCCACCTAACCACTGCTGTTTCCTTGTCTATCCTTCGCTTTCTGTGTGTTCTGTCCTCTTATCTTTCCTGTCATACATTTGGCGTTCCTTTTTTTGCAGTCTTTTATTAATTGTAAACCGCCCTGATGCTTTCGCTTGGGTGGTCAATCAAGTGACATGATAAAGATAGCGTCCAGGCGCTTGCTCACGATCAGGACAGAGGCCGGGGTCTCCCACATGTGGAGGAGTCGTCTGTTCAGAATGGGAGGAACTGGCACCGAGAGATCCTCTTTCAGAGGGGCTTCATATTGCAGAATATCAAGCTCCTCAGTGTGGGGTTCCTCCTCCAACTAGGTGGTGAGCACCCAGGCCTGCGCCATGTCCTGGATGAACTCCAGAAA
Source organism: Ichthyophis bannanicus (assembly GCA_033557465.1). Lineage (NCBI taxonomy): Eukaryota > Metazoa > Chordata > Amphibia > Gymnophiona > Ichthyophiidae > Ichthyophis > Ichthyophis bannanicus. The sequence continues at coordinate 85,783,802 of CM066034.1, read as the reverse complement.
GGAGGTGTCCTTGGGAGGTGACCGCCACCTCTGGGTGGGGAGGGGTTGGAGGGGAGGTCTCTGTGGGACCGAGTCTCCAGGGAGGTCGCCCTGTCAGATTCCCACTCTGAGTAGTCCATGGAGGATTTGAGGTCGGGTGGCTTGAGATGGGTCGGTGACCTGTGCCGGATCTCCAAAGCCAAAACTTGCCTGGAGCCGGAGGCGCTCGCCCAAGATGATCTCGGGCCTGAGGAATGGGATAGAGATAGAGATCCACACCGAGGATCCTCACAAGGCTTCTGGCTCTTGGGAGTCACTACAGTGACCCAGGGAGTCCTTGAGGTAGAGGTCGCTGCCGTCTTGAGGCGCATGCCGGCAGCAAGGAACACAAAAATGCTTCATTCCAAGGCCAGCATTCGGGCCTCCCACTTGGGAGTGGGGCCCTGAGATACCGACGCCAGGGTGACCAGGTTGGGTCTCAAGGAGGAGAGGGGGTCCTCACTGGGACGACCCTCGCGAGACCAGGCGCCTTCACCAGAGGACTCTATATCGGTTCGCGGTACCTTACTGAGCCGCTCCCTCTCCATCTCCAGAAACTGCGGAGGGGGGCTGAGAGACCAGTTGCATGACCTCTCACACTTGTCTGGCACTCCTAACAGAGTCCTCATGGCCGCCTTCTTCTTCCGCTCATGTTTAAGTGACCCTTCGTCAGAGTTTTGCCTTGGGAGACTCCAAAGGTGGTGGGGCAAAGAGCGGGAGGCTACCGGGAATACCAGGACTGCCGTATCAAAGAGATCATCCAGCTTCTGCTTACGATTCTGGATGGCCTTGGAGGACATCTTCTTACAGAGAGAGCATAGCTCCAGGTCATGGTCGGCTCCTAGACACCTGAGACAACAGTAATGGGTGTCCGTGAGCAACATGTTTTTTTTGAACACCTATCACATTTCTTAAAACTGGAGGCCATTGGGAGAAAAAGGACCCCTGCGAGGTCGAAGATCCTCAACGCGGCCAGCGGTTAAAAAGGGTGCGAAAGAGGGATCCAAGATGGTGCTTTAGAGGAGCACACTTGAGGACACGCTATTTTTTCTTTCAGTTGATTTTGTTGAGCTGCAAGTTGGTGCGGCGATGAGCAAGATGAAGGGGAAAGGAAGCTTACCCTACCAGAGAGCACCTCTTTTGGCCCCTTGCGCCAGACGACGATCACGGATTTCGGCATGCCTTAATCCTCACTGCTATTGGCTTCTCCCAGTCTACTGGAAGAGAACTGCTTCAGCAGCAGTGAAAGGGCGCCTCTTAGCCCCGCTGTACAAATGCCACCTCCCAACCCCAGAAGAGCTGTTGCGGCTGGTGTCGTGGGGTCTATGTGGGCCGAAGTGGCAGGAGCAGAGCCCTTTCCAGGAGGAACGCCGTTCACTGTCTGGTCTCCTGTGATGGTAGAAACAGTGGAGGTTGGATCTGTTTCATTCTTAAGAACTGTGGAGGACATCGCAAAGGAGGAACAAGATGCCTATGGGAATCGAGTTTGGTGAGGCACTGAAACCACAGGCTGTGACTATGGAGTCACTGTGGGAGGTTATTCAGGGCTTTAATTCTTCTCTCCAGACTCTTTCTAATCAGATTGGTGATGACGTGTCTGTTGCTTTTCAAGTTGTGGTTGATCAAGCCAAAGCGTTGGATTTATTATCTGAGAGAATGGATCTTATAGAAGCAAAAGTGAATTTGGTGCAGACAATGGGAGAAGTATTTGTGAAGGACAGCAATCTTATATCTTGCCGAATGGAGTATCTTGAAAATCAGGCCTGACGAAATAATCTGTGTTTGCTGAACTTTCCCAAGTCTCCTCTAATCTTTGCCATTGATATGGTGAAGAAATACTTAATTGAGACTTTGGAGATGGACTCTGGGAATCTCCCCCCTATAGTGAGGGCACAATATCTTGCCCCAAGTGGGAGAATTTGCCCTTTAGGGTAGGGTGGATCTGTTGGGGATAACCTGATGGAGTTTCTGGAATTCTCCTTGGAGGTTGTAACCCAGAAGTGTACTCTGGTTATAACATTCGCTTTGGAGTTCAACTGCAATGCAGTGTTTAAATTGTATTCTCAGGTCTATGCACAAGTCCTTTTTTGAATCTATAATGCGTATTTTTCCAGATTTTTCTAGAAATACACAGAAGCAGCACCAAGACTTTTTGGTTTTGTGGTCAAGAGCCTTGGCACTAAATTTTGTGTTGCAATTTCCTTATATTAGGTTTTACCCTCATAAGCTATAACACAGTGGTTTTTTTGAGCCGAAATCATTTGTAGAATTTATGTCAGGGAGGGACGGGAGTAATGCTGCAATGACCTTTGGAGTAGCTGTTTCAATGGGGGCTTCCTCTTTATTTTCGTTTTTCTTTTTGTTAGCTTTTTCCTTTCCTTGGATCGTGGACTACTGTATCTTTTCTTATTTCTTAATATTTGGTATTTCCTTTTGAGGGTCCTCTTATCAGGCATGGGTATTTTTCTTCTTCTAATAGAGTGGTGTTATGTATTTGGAAATTTCATGAATAACATTTTTTTTAAAAAGGGCACGGTAAAGGCAAAAAGGCAAAACCCCCGAGACCAGGGCCGAAGCAGAGGTGCTCGAGAGACAGGAAGAGGACCGGACAAGGCCAGAGAGCAAAAACCGGTTGGAAACAGAGAAACTTTTTCCGGGGATATGAGACACGTCCAAAGGGCTCCGTGGAAAAAGGGAGACTAAGTAAGATGGCACCTTTGGGCGGGAAGGGGACCACACATGCATGGTGGCATTCTCAAAGGCTTTCTTTGAAAGCTGGGGAAATGCTCTGCATGGGTTCCGTAGGTGCCGATGTCACCCATATGTGAGGACTAACTTCCTTCTTGTTCCTGGAGAAAACTTTGCAACAGTCCTTGGGGCTGAAGACAGCAAATTCTGCAAGGTCCAGCATATCATCTTTGAGGAACATGCTCATATAGGTCTGGAAGGTCAGGATCCTGGCAACCAGCAAAGAACCCCGATAGCATTTTCTCACAGAGCCTATGGTTTGAGTCCACAGTCCAGGGGCACCAAGGGTGCTTTTAGCCTGCTTCAAGGCTGGCTCAACCATGACAGAGTTGTGTGGTAATTGAAGCTTTTCGAAGCCTGGGGCCTTCTGGACCTAGTACAGGTAGTTGAGTCTCCGGCTGATGATGGGAACTGTGAGAGGTATTTCCTAAGCCATAGCAGCAACCTTTGCAGGATGTGGTGCACAGGAACTGTCATTGATTCCCTGGGGGCCGAGAGATACTGTAGCAGGTCAAGTTCCTACGCCCTCAGTTCCTCCTCCGGTTTCAGAGAGAAAGGGATAGCCTTGGCCATGTCCTTGACGAAGTCCTGGAAGACATGTCCTCCAGGGCAACTTGCATTGCTCAGGGGGAGGTGACAGGTCGGACAGGAGGTCTGAAGCTGTTGATCTTCCTTTCCAATTCAGATTCTGAGAGGCAGCTGAAGTAGCGCTGGGTCTCCTCCTCTCGCCTGCTCCTCTGTGTGGGAAAGGGCAGATGCCGGTAGCCCCCATGTTGCCACATATGCCAGCGCACCTGGACTTTGAATTCTGACACACTAAACAGCTCTGGGAACCGGTGTCTATTCCAATCTCCCACCCGATGTTCCTACCTCAGTGGACAGGGCATGGACCTCCACAAAGGGCTGGACAGTGTGTGGTAATGATGCTCTTGGCGCCACAAAGCCTGTGTTTTGCAAGGCTGCAACTGCTGCTAAGTGTGCTTCAAGGGTTCGAAGGCGTTCCTTCAGAACCACCATCTGCAAAGGGGCCGATGCCACACCTGCAGACACCAGCCTCGACACCTCAGGCAGGGACTCCACGATGATTGCTGCATCGAGACACATCCAGTGCCATTCTGGGCAATGGGGGTCGACTCGGCTGTTCTGGTCTATTCTTCCCGCCGGGCAAGCTTGGCCGGTCGCTCCCGGTCATCACTCTCTGCGATGCACCCGGATTTTCTTCCAGTACTTGCTCTTTGATGTAAACGAGATCTCATCAGATAGTCTCCTCTCGCTGCTCAGGCCCCTCGGGTCCAACTGGGCACAGAGCCCCTTCCATTGGATGCCCCATCAGGAATCTTGGAAAGAGCTGACAACAGTCAGGGCTGAGTATGCTAAATCCAGTGAGCCAAAGAAGGGACTACTCCTGTTTTTCCTGACCCTTCAGTCCTCGGCGCGTCCTCTGCAAGCAAAGCTCACAAGACACTGCCTGATTATCAGGTCCAAGGCATTGTCAGTAGTCCCCAGTTTAATGTACACTAGTTTAGTTTAGTTTAGCTCAGCTCATTCACTAAATTTTCAGTTTTACTGTGCTCATAGACATGAGTAAAAATAATTAATGTAAAACAATGTGTGCGTGCCTTCCCTGTATATATTTTGTTTGATGTAAACAGTTTTGAATTGTAGAAAGGAAGTATAAAAAACATTTTTAAATAAATTGCAAGCATCAGTTGTAGTGGTCAGTGGCTGAGATGGTCTTGCCATACTTGGTGCATTTTTTAAAGCCACTAGCTAGCTTAGACATGCTGAAAATATACCACCGTGGCCAGGTTAAATTTGGAGAGCTGCCATGGGCAGGAAAACAACCCCAAAGGGGTAAAAGATGCTAAAAGTGAGAGAGGTCTTTTTTTTCTTTCCCTCCCAAGTTGGTAAGATTGACTGAGTCGACATGTGGCAAGGAAAACACAAAAAAAGTGGCCCACGAGGGCCAGAAAAAACTTTTTTCCGGAATGCAGGAACATGTCCTAGGCCTAGGGGCTCCAAGGAAAAAAAGATGTCCCCAAAGCAAGCAGGAAGTCAGGTGTGCATGCACAGTGTACCTCCCAAAAGCTTCCTTTGGAAGCTGGGGAGTGATCCGTGTGGGGCTCTGTCAGTGACATCACCCATATGCAAAGACTTACTTCCTGCTTGTTCACTGAACTATTTTATGTCATGTTTCCATATTTATATAGAGAGAGGGCATTTCAAATACTCATACACAATTAACATTTGAAGACGTGATCTATAAACAGTGAGATATTTAATTGTACAATTATCTTATTACAGAATTATAAGCTCAGCAAAAATACTTCCATTATTATTTCAGTATATATGGTGATCAAAAGCAGCAGCTGGGAAGTCTAGGGATAGTGTCTGTGCTGTGGTTGTAGGAGCATTGAAATATGTTGGCTCATTCTTCAAAAGCTGCAATTTTTTTTTAAATGCCATCAACAGTGTTTAGATTGTCCTCATATATTCAGTGCCACAATCCGGAAAGCGAGCAACACAGGTATAGCAAATGTTTAATTTATTATCTTTTTGCTGTCCTAAATAACTCACATAACTATAAGGTTTGTGGCAGACTTATCACTAATTTCTATAGAATTAGTTGGAATTTCATCAGTCCAGGCCTGAGGTGGTGCTGAAAATTCATGGATAGGGGACTTATGTGTTTAGTGGTGGCTACAATGTGCCTTTTGAATATCAACCTGTGTATGTCTAGTAAAAATAAATTGCAGCATACATAGCTGTTAAAATAAAAAAAAATCACAGCAATGTGATAAATGAACTGTAGCTTTTGTATTAAAATCTCTCCTCATTGCGTACTACATAAATGTCCTGGTCTTTCAGCCTATAGGAAACCTGTGATTAAAATAAACAACTGTAGCTATTTCAACAGTAGCAAACATCCAGATCAGGCATTTATGGAAGAAGATAATGTTTGCATCAGATGAAAAGTGGTAAATTAACCAAAGCAAAATTCTTTAGGAAGTCTCAATGAAGTACAACTCTAAATAATGGTCCAAGAGCAACTTGTGGTTAAGACCATCTCCCCCCCTCCCCCCTCCCCCGCCCCCACCTCATTTCTGCAGGCATGTTTACTAAAAGTTAATATGTGTTAAGCGCAACTGCGCTCATAGACATAAAAGGGCTGTGAGCACTTAAGGTACATTAAAACCTTTAGTAAACATGCCCCATTGTGTTAGCCACCAAAAAGTGCTAAAAGCCAGAATAGCTCCATTACGTTCCACAGACCTACCCATAGGATTCCCAGTCATCCATCATATAGGAATTTACAGTTTTTCGGTATTTAGCATATCCCATTACAAATGGACATATATAAGAAAATAGGCAAACTTCCTGTAAGCAAAAACAACCTACCAAAAAAAAATAATAAAAGAGTGGGGGACAGGGTTCCTCTTTAACAATAAATCCTTGCTTGTTTTCACTTGCAAAATAATTATAAATACAGGTCTATATCAAAGCCAGATAATGATATATTAATAATTGGCTTTACTGCATTAACCAAATTGCGATAATTATTACTCAGCAAAATTAAAGTAGAAAGCAGACCTCAGAAAGACTCACCAGACCTTCAGACATCACCTCCCGGTGAAAAGAAGTCTAGCCCTGAGTCAAATACATCAACGGTTTGCTACTACCTAAACCAACCACCATACTAAGGGTTCACTAGTCAAAACCTATATTTAGTCAACAATCACGATTATAACATTATTCCAAATACATATATAATATTTCATAAAGTTCTGTGAACTCCATAGTAATAAACTAAACAACCCCCGACGCCCACAGACATCTTTTCTTAGCGTTTCGTGTCAGCTGTTTCAAGAGGATCCAGCTAGAAAACAGAAAAAATTGCTTATTATATACACCACAAATATAAAACCAACCTTTTATCCAAACTGAAACAGGAAACCATTAACATACTTATCTGACACAATCAAAACTACATCGCATCAACCTCAGAACCTTATGGTCAATAACTGGTTCAACTACATCTTCTCGCGTTGACGATCAGTCAATGCCACAAAAGTGTATTACCATACCCTGAGCCGCCCTCATTATATACGTCATCAAATTAATCCAAAACCAACCCAACTGAAAAGCTACAATCACTCAATCAATAAACTCCAACCCTGCCATTTAACTGGGCAACAATAAAACAATCTCTCCAATTAATTCACAATCTAAAGATCATTACACACAGGCACCCCAATCTATTCCCGAATTAAAACCATTAGGTGACACCGTACCTAAATGAAAAATCCACCATTGTTCTTTATATAACAAATACTGATCTCGCGTTTTCTGCCCGGATCCGGAAAATATTCTCTCAATACAGAAACATTGTAACTCTGTAAAAATATGTTTAAATGTTAAACAATGTTCCACTATCGGTGCTTCCTTACATTTACAGTATAACTTGCTCTTATGTTCGCTTAAATGGATACAAAAGGGACGAATAGTTTTCCCTACATACAAAACTTTACATGGGGAAAAAATTCCATATACAATGTAATCAGAAACACAAGAAGTTTGTGATCTTAAAAAATATTGTTTGCTATTGTATACAAATTGATCAGTTTCCCACATTACTGAACAGAACATACATTGCCCACATATTCTATGTCCAACATTCACTACAGTATCCGGTGCGATTGATAGCAAAGATGAAGGACTTAATATTTCCTTCAAGTTAGGATTACACTGCTATACACACCGTAAACGTTCTGATTCCAGTCCCGGCACTGTTTGCAGAACATTCACGTGTTTCTGCATAATTATCTGAATTTTCTTACTAAAAGAGGAATACCTGGAGATTAAATTAATATGATCTTCATCTCTTCGCGTTCACGTCTTGGGGGACAGCAGTCATGATCTATCATTGTGTAAAGCCCTTTTATATGCACGATCCAAAACTTTCTCAGGATAACCCCTACTCAAAAAATCCTTCCTAAGGGAAACTGCTTGAAACCTATAGTCCTCAATCGAGGAACAATTTTGAACAATGCAATAATGTTATAATCATGATTGTTGACTAAATATAGGTTTTGACTAGTGAACCCTTAGTATGGTGGTTGGTTTAGGTAGTAGCAAACAGTTGATGTATTTGACTCGGGGCTAGACTTCTTTTCACCGGAAGGTGATGTTTGAAGGTCTGGTGAGTCTTTCTGAGGCTTGCTTTCTACTTTAATTTTGCTGAGTAATAATTATTGCAATTTGGTTAATGCAGTAAAGCCAATTATTCACTTGCAAAATGACAAGCAGTTCATGTTGCTACAGAATTTCTTCAACGTTTCCCTATGCTTCTATTTAAGGGCTTTAAATTCCACTAAATTAGTTTAAAGCCATAAGTATCAATAAAGCACAGTTACCTGTAACAGGTATTCTCTTGGGACAGCATGAATCAGTCCTCACATATGGGTGATGTCAGCACCAACGGAGCCCGTACAGTAATCTCTCCCCAGCTTTTAAAGAAAGCCTTTGGGAGATACACCACGCATGTGTGACCCTTTCCCACCTAAGGGTGCCATCTTGCCTCAGTATGATATCATAGCACAATACAGCAAGAAGCAACTCCACAGGAAGGAGGGAGGATTGTGAAGACCAATTTCTGCTGTCCTTGGAGAACACCTGTTACCTGACAGGTGAGTAACTATGCTTTCTCCAAGAACAAGCAGGAAGTCAGTCCTCACATATGGGACTCCCCACCCACAGGCTACTGAAAAAAGCCTGTAAAAAGCAATGGCTGACCGGAAAAAGGTGAGCCGTGAGCAGCAGCAACTGAGTCGGAAGACAACAGACCACGAGCAACACAAATGTCCAACGAGGAATCAGTTCACCGGTAGCCCAAACATAGCAAGGGCCAGAGGGTAGGAGTTGCCTACTCCCCGAACTGATGATGGAGTACTGCCTGGCCAAAGGCACTGTCCAAATGGGACTCCCTCTCCAGGCAGTAATGAGCTGCGAAGGTATGGACTGAGGGCCAGGTGGTGGCCTGGCAGATTTCCAACAAGGAAACGGAACATAGATTTGTCACCAAGGCCCAGATACTGTGCATTATGACAGTACTCCAGCGAGAGACCAGCCTGCTCGTAGACAAAGGCGATGCAGTCCTCTACCTAGGTGGACAGGGTGTGTTTAGAGACTGCTGCCCCCAACTGACTTGGATCAAAGGAGACAAAAAGCTGAGAAGCTCGGAAAAGGCCCTGTGTGTGTTGCAGATAGAAGGAAAGTGCCTGTTTACAGTCTAGTGCTGGGGTCTCAAACACGCGGCCTGCATGCGGCCTGCAAGAGCATCTTATGCGGCCCGCGATGCATTTGACCTGGAGTGTTAAGCAGCTGGCTGGTAGAGTAAAAAAAAAATCCAAACTTGCTGCTGCTGCCTCAGCAGTATCAAGCGTCCCGCGGCACCCCCCTGCCCGGCAGAGTCCTCTCCTCCCTGCAGCATCAGCTCCAAAAGCGGGGGCTTTCAGAGCCGCGAGAGAAAGTTTCTCTCTCGCGCTCTGAAGAGCAGCGAGAGAGTTTCTCTCTCGCTGCTCTTCAGAAACTCTCTCTCTTCGCGGCTCTGAAAGCCCCCGCTTTTGGAGCTGATGCTGCAGGGAGGAGAGGACTCTGCCGGGAAGGGGGGCGCTGCGGGACGCTTGATACTGCGGCGGCGGCAGCAGCAAGTTTTGATTTTTTTTAAATCTACCTGGGCTGATGGGGGGAGGGGGGGTTAGGACTGGTAATGGGCTATGGGGGGGTAAGATTGAAAATGGGGTGATGGGGGGGTAAGACTGCAAGTGGGCTGATAGGGGGGGTTAGGACTGGTAATAGGCTATGGGGGGAGGAGTTAGGATTGGTAATGGCCTATGAGGGGGGTAAGACTGAAAATGGGGTGATGGGGGGTTAGGACTGGTAATGGACTATGAGGGGTAAGACTGAAAATGGGGTAATAGGTAAGACTGGAAGTGGGCTATGGGGGGTTAGGACTGGTAATGGGCTATGGGAGGCTAGGACTGGTAATGGGCTGGAGGGGTTGCTAGTACTGGAAATGGGCTGAGTGGAAGGGGGGCTTGAACTGCAAATGGCTGATGGGGAGGGGAGCTTGGAATGGAAATGGGCTGTGAGGGGAGGGAGCTAGCACTGGAAATGGGCTGATGGGGGGGGGGAGCTAGGATTGGAAATGGGCTGATGGGGGGCTAGGACTGAAAATGGGCTGATGCAGGGACTAGAAGGGAGCGGGTGCTGTGTGGGGCTGGAACTAGAAGGGAGCTAATGTTGGGGGAGGATTAGAATGGGATGGAGCTGGGAGAGTGAAATGGAGAGGGGAAAAATATTTTGTGGGAGGGAAGACAAATCTACAATTGGCCAGGTATTGGGAGAGTAAGTGGGGATTGAGGATGGAGGGGTAAAATTTGAATGGATCAAATAGGGAATGAGGAAAGAGCAAAAGGAGAAAGATTAGTATGTTAAAGCAGATGTAGAGGGAGAATGGAAAAAAACTAGAAGAGAGAAGAAAGGACAAATGGACAGCAGACGATGGAGAGTTAGCAGAAGGCACGAAGAAACCAGAAGAAAGTGGCAGGAACAATTGCAACTGAAAAAAAATGCACAAAAGGTAGAAAAATATCTCTTTATTTTGAATTTATTAACTGGAATATGTCAGCTCTGGGAAATGTGCATCAATAACGTCTGAGCTTTGTTTAGTACAAGAGGAAATTAATTTATAGTTTTATTTCTACAGTGTTGTACATTCCAAGTTTGGCTTTTGGGGTTCCCAGTTTAATTATTGTATTCTTGTTTCTAAATTTTGATTCCTTGTTTGGTGATGGTGTATGTTCTGCATGTGTAACTGAGCTGAGGTATTCTGTTTATCTAATTCCTATTTGACATTGCTACTTGTTCTCTTTCCCCAGTAGGTCATGTATTGTTATTCTCTGAAATGTATTGATTTAATATTTGCAGTGTTGCCTTTTGATAGGTAGGGTATGGTGCTTTGTGAGTCCTGGTAGTGCTGTTAGGATATGGCAGGTTTGCTATGGGTTCTAAATGGGCAGTGTTTGTAGTAGTTCCTAATGTGCCTGGCGGTTGGCACTGGATTATAGTAATGTAGAAATCTTTTAGCCTTTCTTTATCCATACACTCATTAAGAGGCATGTTGACTAAAAGTTAGTGTATGGTAACATTATGCAAATATTTATGCAAATGAGGCCCCGCTTCTTATGCGGCCCCCGGGTTATTTTACAAATCCTCATTTGGCCCTCAAAGCAATTTGAGTTTGAGACCCCTGGTCTAGTGTATGGAGAACAGCATCTGCCCTGGCGTAGGTCTGTGAAATACAAGTGGGCAGCACCATCTGCTGGTTAAGGTGGAACAGAGACACCACCTTGGCAGGAACTTGGAATGTGTGCGGAGCATGACTCTGTTCCTATAGAACCTAGTGCAAGTTGGGTCCACCACCAACACTTGAAGCTCACTCACTCAGTGAGCAGACGTGAGCGCCACAAGGAACACCACCTTCCAAGTGAGATACTCAAGGTGACAGGAGCAGAGAGGCTCAAAGGGTGGCACGGTAAGCTTTGGGAGTACAACATTCAAGTCCCACTCCATCGCCAGGGGATAGATGGGAGGCTTCAAGAGGAGGAGACCCCTCTAGAAGCAAACCACCAACGGCTGAGTGGAGATGGGTTTGCCCTTGATTAAATGGTGGTGCAGCACCAGCATGCTGAGGTGCACTCTAAGTTATACTTCAAGCCTGCCTGAGACAGGTAAAGCAGATACTGCAGCACCAGCTGAATGGAGCAGGAGAAGGAGTTGATCTGCCTTTCCACGCACCAGACTGAGTATCTCTGCCATTTGAAGGTATACACCCGGCATATGGAGGTCTTATGGGAGGCCAGAAACACCTCCTTCACCTCTGGAGAGAGAATGAAAGGGGCCAGGGATACCCACTCAGCAGCCAGACCATGAGCATCAAGGACCTCAGATTGGGCTTCAGCCCTCTTCCGGTGTCAGTAGATCTAAGTCGCACCACAGGGGAACCAGGAGTGCCATGGACAGGCAGAGAAGCATGGGAAACCATTTATTTATTTACATTCTCTTATATACCGCGCTATTTTGCATCAGTGCGGTTTACATTGAACAAACTGAAATTACATTGAACAGGGCATTATAACTTGGAGATAACTATTTTACAGGGAACATGAGCTATGGAGGGTTAAGTGGCTTGCCCAAGACCACAAGGAGCACCTGTGGGACTAGAAACCCCAGTCCTTCCGGCCCAAGGTTGCTGTCCTCTAGTGGGATTTGAACCCCCGACCTTCCGGCCTGAAGTACCTTGCCCCAACCACTCGGCCACTCCTCCACTCCTGGCTGGACCATGGCTGCCTGGCCCACTGTGGGGTTATCAGGATCACTGTGGCCCTATCACATTGGACCTTGAAGAGAGTTTTGGCAATCAGGGGCGTTAATGGAAAGGCGTAAAGGAGCCCCTCCACCCATGAAATCAGGAAGGCATCTGCCACCTCCCTGGCAGGGTGCAGCTGCCGAAAACAGAAAATGGGGCAACTGCGCATTGGCTGGAGTGGCAGAGAGATCCATTTGTGGGAGCCCCCAGTGCCAGAGTAGCCTGTAGGCAACTCTGGAGTCCAGCCTCCACTTGTATGGCTCAGCCTGGTCCTCCAGTCAGTCTGCCAGGGCACTGTCCTAGCTATGGAGGCATACTGCCCGCAGGAGCATTCCTTTGTTGCTGGCATAAGCGCAGATGCTCACCGCTTCCTGGCAAAGGAGGGACGACCTTGTGCCCCTTTATTTCTTTATACAGAACATCACCACCTGACTGTCCATCTGGACCAGTACCGTATGGTACTGCAGGTGTGGCAAAAAACCCCGAAGGCTACAGCAACAACCCAGAGCTCCAGGAGGTTTATTTGCTGAGACACTCCACTGGCAACCAAGTGCTTTGAGTGCAGAGGTTGCCACAATGGGCTCCCCACCCCAATTTTGAGGCATCTGTTGCGAGGATTCTCTGCAGTGCGGAAGTCTGGAAATGCATCCCTGCCAGTAGATGCAGGAGGTGTTGCCACCAGCTGAGAGAGTCGGCCAGGGGGACTGGTGACAGTCACCCTATCCTACAGGCACCTTATGATCTCTGAGAGCAGACTGCCCATTGGGCCACCCACATCGGCAAGCGGGCATCCGGGGTGACATGCACTGTGGATGCCATGTGTCCCAGTAGGTGCAACATGTGTCAGGCAGATGCAGAGTGGCAGTGCTGGATGCCCTCTGTGAACGCCTGGAGGGGCAGGGCCCTGTCACTTGGAAGAAAAGCCCTGACCTAGACCATGACTGTCCATGGCACCCCTATGAACTCCAGGTTTTGAGTTGGTTGGAGAAGAGACTTTGGGTAATTGACTATGAACCCCCCCAAGTACTCTAGGACAAGGATTGTGCAGCCCATCACCTCTTGTACTTCAGCAGTGGTGCTGCCCTTTACCAACCAGTTGTCCAGATAGGGGAAGGCGAAGACCACCTGGAGCCTGAGGTGGGCTGAGATTACCACCAGGCACTTGTCGGCCAGCCTGAAGTGAAGCAATCTGTACTGGTAATGACCTCCACCCACCACGAAGCAAAGGTACTGCCTGTGGGGTGGGGGGGAGGATAAGGATGTGCATATATGCATCCTTTAAGTCCAAGGAGCATAGCCAGTCTCCCTGCTGGAGGTATGGCAGCAATGTTCCAAGGGAGAGCGTCTTGAACTTCTCCCTCACCAGGAACCTCTTGAGGTCCTGGAGGTCTAGGATGAGACAAAACCCTCTGGTCCTTTTAGGAATCAGGACACAGTGAGAGTAGGACCCCCTGCCCCTGAGGTGGACAGGTTCCAGTGCCTTGCTTGTTAGGAGGCCTGCGAGTTCCTACTGGAGCAGAGCCCAGTGAAGGGGAGTCCTTGGGGGCTTTCCCGGTTAGAATGGTGGGGGTGTCTGTAGGATGTGGAGGAGGTAATCCTCCCTCACCACCTCCTACAGACCTGAAGGGCCCATGTGTTGGTTGTGATGGCCGTCCACCTGTGGACGCAATGTACCAGATGACCCCCTGTGTGCTGCAAGGCTGTGCCTTTGAGAGGAGAGAGGCTATGCCCAAAGGAGTCAAAACACCCCTCTAGGTTGTGCACGGGGGCGCGGCCTGGGACTTTTGGGCCTTAGGATTACGCGTGCCATGTCCCTGTCCTTTGGCCCGCTGGCCCTGTTGGGGAACTGGGAAGGCTGGATACTGGTGATTTATTTATTTTATTTTGCGTACATTTGTATACCGCTACTTCCAGCGATCAGTAGCGGATTAGATTACATGTCGGAGCTGTCTGATCAGGACAGAAAATTTGTATTATATACAAAGTGATTGACAGGATAAGCACGACACACAGCAGTTAGGTAATTGATTTTCCTTCCATAAGATGGGAGGAATTAATTACATATATACATTTTTTTTTTTTTTTACACATATATACATCTTTGGTTCTGTGGGTAGCAAGGCTTAGTCCTCATTGTCTAGATCATGTTATAATGAATCTGAAATAGGTGAGTCTTGAGTTTTTTCCTAAAGTCCATCAGGTCATTGCTAGAGTGTAGCTCAGGCGGGAGTTGGTTCCAGAGTGCGGGTGCAGTGTACGAGTATGCTCTGTTACTTGTACCGGTTTTGACAGATCTTATACTTTTCGGTACGCAAAGGGTATTTAAATTGGTGGTGGTTCTGCTTCTGTTGAGAGGTTGTGTGTTGATTAGGTTGGAGAGGAAAGATGGCGCTGTGTTATGAATGAGTTTGAATGTGATTATTAGGGTTTTATATTTTATGCGAGCTGTAATGGGGAGCCAGTGTAGCTCGATTAACACTGGTGTGATGTGTTCAGCAAAACCTTTTTTCATGATGATTCTAGCCGCCACGTTTTGCGCCATTTGCAGTATGTTCAGGGTTTTCTTTGGTAGGCCCTGTAAAATGGCGTTGCAGTAGTCGAAGTGAGGTGTGATGAGAGCTTGAGCTACTGTCCTGAAATCATGAGGTTCAATGATGTTCCGTAGTGGTTGTATGACTCTTAGTTTGTGGAAGATAGCCCTGTTTATTATGCGGAGGTGTTTTTCCATCTTTAGGTCGCTATCGAGCGTTACCCCTAGATATTTTATTTCTTTCTTCGTGTGGTAGGTATTGTTGTACAGGGTGACTGTTGCAGGCGGGTTGAAATCCGGTTTTCTGGAGATGTACATCACCTCTGTTTTTTTATGGTTTATAGCCATGTTTCGTTGTAACCAGGTTTGCATCTTGCTTAGGCATTCTTCTAGTTGGATGTAATTTGGATTATTTGCGTCAAGTTGTGTATACAGCATTATATTGTCTGCATAGATGTGGTAGTCGATTTTGTGCTTCTGGAAGGTTTCACAAATTGGTTGCATGTATACGTTGAAGAGAAGTGAGGAAAGAGCTGAGCCTTGAGGTATGCCTTGGGTTTGGGGGAATGCCTCTGCTTTTTCATCGTTGAACTGGACCTGTTGCATTCTGTTTGTTATATATGATGAGAACCATTTTAGGGGGGTTCCCGATATTCCTAGTGATTCAATTCTGTTCATGAGGGTTCCATGGTGTACTGTATCGAATGCCGCTGAGATGTCAATAAATATGAGAATAAACATTTTCTTTTTGTCTTCTAGGCCTTTGAATAGGTTGTCTAGTAGTGCAATCAGTAGGGTTTCAACCCCATGATGTTGCCTGAAGCCGTATTGATGATCTAGGGTTTCGTTGTCGTCCAGGTGGTCTTGCAGTTGTTGTAGGACTGCCTTTTCAATAATCTTTGCTAGGAAGGATATGCTGGATATTGGGCGGTAGGATGCTGGGTTGTCCTTATTGAGTGTTTTGTTTTTTAGTATAGGTCTTATGATGGATTTCTTAAGTTGCGTAGGCATGATTCCTTGTTGGAGTGATTGGTTTACTATATGCGAGACGTGTTGGGCAATTTCTATTTTCGCTGCCTTGACCCATGCAGCAGGGCAGGGATCCAGTGGGGAGGTTGTGGTGTTTGTTAGTGATTATGTTCATAATTTGCTGGTCTTCAATTTTTCGGAAATTGTTCCAATCACTGTCACGGTTTTCGCTCGCCGCCATGTTGAGTTGTGGCGCGGGGGGGGGGGGGGCTGCGCCCAGGCATTGAGTGGGTTTTGTAGCCACGTGTGGGTTTAGTTTGCTTGCGTAGTGATCTGCCAGGGTTTGGGCCTTAATTTTGTTGCTATAGTGATCATCTTGGGAGGTCTTGGTTAGTGATTTGACCAATTCGAATAATTCTCTGGGCTTATTTATGGCCTTATTTAGTAAATTAGTGTGATGCGTTCTTTTTGCCAAGTTGACCTCGTTTTTGTATTTTGAGAGAAGTCAGGTATTCCATTTTATGTTCTACGGTTTTGCTTTGCCGCCATTTTCTCTCCAGTTTTCGTAGTTCTCTCTTCAATCTGGTCAGAGTTTCGGTGTACCATGGTTCTGTTCTGGATTTAGTTGTGTTAATTGAGGCTTTCCATTTTGGTTCTGATGTAGCTTGTATTCTTGAGTTCCATCTGTTTATTAGATCATCGAGGTCCGTGTGTTCCAAGTCTATGTGGGATGCAATAGAGCTTATCAGAGCTTCTTTGTTGAATTTATTGAATCTCCTTTGAGGGTGCGTTGATTGTCTGGTTTTCGGGTGTTTAGGTAGAGAGGGCAGATGCATTTTGAGTTCTATTTGGTGGTGATCGGACTATGGTACTTGAGTTATTTTTGTTACAGGTTTTCTTCCTTCGTTGTGCTGCTGTTTGGTGGGTATGAATACCATGTCCAGAGTGTTTCCTTTGTCATGGGTGGCATCACTTATTATCTGCTTGTACCCAAGTTGGTCCATGGCTTCTAGGAAGGTGTTCGCCTGAATATGTGGAATTGATGCTAAATTTAAGTCTCCCAGGATGATTTGGTATTTTTTGATTGCGGTGGTTGAGATGCTTTCTAGCGCTGTAGCCAGTGTTTCGTGATGTGACGAAGGGGGTCTGTAGATTAGACAGATGGTTATGCTGTGTTTTCTACTTGATAGTGATAGTTTCTGTAAGCCTTCCTCTTCTTCGGGAATGAGAACTTTCTGCAAGAAGCCTTCCTTCAGGAAGGGTCAGTGGTCTTCTTGGAGAGCCTGATCCTTGTCAGGTACTCTGACTCCATCTCAGCAGCCTTATCTGTCATGGGTTTGCCAAAGAGGTTCTCTCCCTGGCAAGGGACATTCGATCAGCTTGTTCTGTACCCACTTCTCCAGCTCGGATGACTATAACCAGGCATGGCATCAGGCACTAATGCCCGCTGCAGCTACTCTAGCTGCCAACTCGAAGCCATCATAGGCTGTCAGAGTATACCCTGACTGCCGAAGACAGGGTCCGGAACCGCTGAAAAGATTCCTCAGAGAGCCCAGCAGCGAACTCGGCAGGCTCCTTCATCAGGTCCTGCAGGTACATGCCCATGTACATCTGGTAGGCTTGGACCCAGCTGACAAGCATTGAGTCCTGGAAGCACTTCCTGCCTATAGCATCCATGGCACGGGCCTCCTTACCCAGGGGCACCGAGGAGTGCGTCTTTTGGCTCTTGAGCCTATGCATGGCTGACTCCACCACCAAACAGTTATGAGGCAGTTGGGCTTTTTGGAAGCCAGGGCTCCGGTGGACCCAGTACATCGAGTCCAGTCATTTGCTTACAATGGGCACCGAGGAGGGTGTGTCCCACATGCAGAGAAGCAGTCATTCTAGGATGGGGGAATGGGCACAGTGAATGCCTCCTTCGGAGGAGTCACGTACTGGAAGATCTCAAGGTCCTCCATGAGGATCCTTCTTCAATTCTGTGGTAAAGGCGAGGGCCTTTGCCATATCCTTCACAAAGTCAAGGAAGGCCATGTCCTTGGGAGGGGATCGGCACCACGTCTCTGGGGGAGATGGATGTGAGGGTATGTCCCGATGGAGGCAAGTGTCCATGGACTCATCGTCCTTGGTCTCTGAATCAGATTCCAAGGCAGTGGAGATGTCAAGGGTTCCCCAGGTCTTGGGGTCGTGCTCAGCCCTGATGGCTCTGGCACCCCAGTCACCCGCCGCTCAGAGCCGAGGGCACTAAGTGAGGAAGATTGCAGCCCCAAGGAACAGGACCGAGATCATGCCTGATGCCTAGGGATCTCTCAAGGCTGGTGGCACGCGAGGATTGGCTTGACTGGGGAATCTCTCGACATGGAAGAACATGTGGTTGGGAGTGATGACCTGAAGGAACAGAGCATCAGAGTCCGCTGTTAGGCCAACAAGGAAGACCAACTGCGTTCCAGGGCCTCTACCCTGACCTTGAGACCAGATGGCTCTGCAGCCTTTGGCACAGGCACCAAGGACTTCAGGCCCGGCTCTGGCTGAGTCAAGGTGGGGGGTCTTCAATGAGGATGACCTCTGGGGTCCGAGGCCAATCCCTTGATGTCAACAGCTCTTCTTGGGCCAACTTGGAAGGCCACTCCCGGCAGTCACCCTTACCTCGTGTCAAGGGCTATGGATCCTGGGCCCGTGGGATTTCCCCACTCTCCCTGACTCATCTCCCAATGTGGTCTTCGAGGGTTTTCGGCTCTTCTGATGGCCCTTCTCAGTGGAGCTTCCTCAGTCCCCACAAGGGTCCGAGGTCCCAGAGGAGACCTTGGAACAAGGTCTTGCAGATGACTCCAGGGCTGAGTCAACTTTATGGAAGATGGACTCACGCTGCTGCTGACGGCTTTTAAGGGCTTTGGGAGTCATCTCCTTACAGAAACTGCAGACCAAGGTATAATGATCTGGCCTGAGGCATTGAAGGCAGCAGTTGTGCAGGTACATGCACGACATGGTATGTACACACCAGTTCCATGGCTTGAAAAAGTCAAACTCAGTTGGCCTGGCCAGGAAAATGGTGCGAACCCGTGCCAAACAAAAATTAGAAAAAAAAAAATAAAGGGAATCTGAGAAATGTGATGCTGAGGCAAGCAGACTCAGGGGCGAGAAGGGACCGGTATGCGACTGAAGAAAAGAAAGCAAAAACTATGACTTTTTTTGGGGGGGGGCGAGGGGGTGGAAGACAGACACACACACAGCCGATGGGTTCTGTGGAAAAAAGGAGACTGAGGCAAAGTTAAAGATTTACATCAAGCATGGGCGTTGTTTAAAAATACCATCTTGGAGACACAAACCAGCTGTACTCCACACTTTAAGAAAGGAAGTCCAAAAAACTGCCAGCATAGTTTAAAGTTGAGGTCAGAGAGGCTGTTATAGCCAAAAAAGCATCATCTTTTAGGAAATGGAAAAAGGACCCAAATGACAAAAACTGGAAACATAAGCACTGGCAAGTTAGATGCATAAGGCAGGCAAAGAGAGAATTTGAGAAGAAGCTTGCTGTGGAAGCAAAAAGGCATAATAAAGACTTTTTCCAAGTACATTAATAATAAAAATTCTGTTAAGAGTCACTTGGACCATTAGATGATAGAGGGGTAA
The DNA here is from genome assembly GCA_033557465.1 of Ichthyophis bannanicus. Lineage (NCBI taxonomy): Eukaryota > Metazoa > Chordata > Amphibia > Gymnophiona > Ichthyophiidae > Ichthyophis > Ichthyophis bannanicus. The sequence continues at coordinate 85,764,483 of CM066034.1, read as the reverse complement.
GAGAGGCACTAAGGGGTATGTTTACTAAAGGGCGCTAATTGCGCTGCCGTGACATTATCACGCGATAATGGCGCTTTACTGGGCGAAGACGTCACGTATCGCGCGATAACACGCGCAGCGGCGGAAACGAGCACTGAGGGTGGAAAAAGGCTCCCCGGAGGGCGGAGGAAGGCTCCCCAGGGGCAGAGAGATGGGGGTCAATGGGCGGAGAGTAGGCGTGGAGTGGCTCCCTGCACACTAACGCCGTGAAATTCAGCTCCAAAAATTAGCGCGAGTGAAACCCTCGCGCTAGGCACATGTGCAGGAAAGAGAAACCATTTCCATCAGCAATGTACAGCAAAGCCAGGGAAACCTTAAAAAAGTGATAGTTGTGATACACTGTGCACGGAACAAAAAGGCAAATAAACATTGAAAATTACCTGAACAAAATTTTAAAATCAACATAACCAAGCTGGCCAATAGTGATATTAATGGGAAAAATAAAAAAACACTACCGAGAAAGCTCATAAAAAATATATTAATTTTGGAAGGGTCTATGCTCTGAACCCCCCTACAAGGTGAATGATCCCACATTGAAATAGCGCTGATCAGGGTTCTCCCTTTTTATTGGACAGGTTGCTTATAGCGTGCACATGTGGCACAACAGCAGGGTGGGCATGTCAGAAAGGGCAACTGGACAGATGCTGGAAAATGGGATACAGAGGGCTGCAGGCGGCACATGCTGTGGTGCAGCTGGGGCATAGTGCGGACTAGGGAGATGCCCTGATGGCACATAGGAATGCTGAAACTGTAGAGTAGCCAGACAGCAACTGATGAGGGCCCAACATGGGCACGAGTGTGTATCTCGCAGTGTCACAGGGGATAGTACCCACAGGTACCCCCAAGGGTACAGAACATTGGCAGGCGGTGGTGGGGGGGAAGCGTGGACGTCTATGCAGGCACCCCTACCCCAGATCCCGCACCTAAGGCAGCCGCCTACCGGCACACTGGATGGCCTGAGACTGCGCACCACCAGCTTATGGGCATGTCAGCATGGTGGTGGAGGGGTACTGGTGGTGGAGGGGGCAGTGGCATCTGCCCACAGCAGACCATGGCCTAGCCCTGTTTAGGTGGGTGCCGTGCACTGCAACAGACAGGCTCTGTCTGACGAACAATCATGGTATCCCCAGGGACTGAACTGTCCCTGTGGCGACAGTGTGGTGCAGTACACACAGCCAGTGAGTTCAAAGGGCAAAAGATCACAGGTTCAAGTACCAGCTGTAGCGCCTGCCAACCCAGTCCCCATATTTTACCCAGTACCAAACGGCGGTAATAAAGACCGAACCTTTATTGCATATAACATAAACATGCCCAAAACGCCTATATTCTACCCTACAGAGCACAGACACCATAAACATGTGCAATCCCTAGAGCAGAGTTTCCCCAACTCCAGTCCTGGAGGGCCAAACACCATTCAGGTTTCATGCTGTCCCTAATAAATATGCCTGTGCTGCACCTCTAGGTGCTGCCCCCATGGTATGCAAATGTATCGCATGCATATTCATTAGGGACAGCATGAAAACCAGAACCGTGTCTGGCCCACCAGGACCGGAGTGGGGAACCTCTGCCATAGAGCAACGGCCAACAGGGGCAGAAACACCCGCACCCACAGGCTCCATTATCCAAAGCCTCATGGAGAGGCAGGATGTTGAGCCCTGTGTGCAGCAGCATCTCCCAATACTAGCACTTGCATACCTTAGCAATGCCACCCTAAACTTGGGAATACGTTACACATATATCAAAAGGTTGCTATGATTAATGGCAGATAGCAATTCCTAAGTTAAGCACAATTTGCTGATTGAGCTGCATCATAACAACCTTTCTGATATCTGTGGAGTGTGTTTCAGCTCTGGCTTCTGACAGTGTTTACCACCCCGGGGAGTGACCCCAACAGTATTGCGTACCATAGCCATGCCTGCACCGTGCCCAGGACTGGTGCGGTGGCCAAAAGCCTCTATATTTGCACAATGTTGGCATAGGTGTGGGAGTGTGTGTCTGTCTGTCTATCCAGTGTGTGGTGGCTGCCAAACACCTTCCTCAGCCCACACTGCTTGCACTGTTTCTAGTGTTAGCCTGCCAATGTGCATAATGAGGAGCAAGGTACTATGGATATAGCCTGGACAGGGTGGCCTGGGCAGGATGCATCTGCACAGGGCAATGGCTGGGACATTGTAGTGCCCTGCCACCACCTGCACGGACAGGGTGGTCACAAAATGTCCTGCTGTGAGGTCACACTCACCCTGACTGAGCAGTGCCCATGGCATGGCTAGGTTCCCCCATAGTGTTATATAGTATTTCTCTCAAGTCATATCTATGGTTTTTATGGCTGGGACATTGTAGTGCCCTGCCACCACCTGCACGGACAGGGTGGCCACAAAATGTCCTGCTGTGAGGTCACACTCACCCTGACTGAGCAGTGCCCATGGCATGGCTAGGTTCCCCCATAGTGTTATATAGTATTTCTCTCAAGTGATATCTATGGTTCTCTGTTCTGGGGCCCAATCACTGACTTATCTGCTTGGTGGGTGTGCTCACATCCCAGTTCTGGGTGCACACATCTCTTCCAGGAACATGCACTATGGACTAGCTAGCAGACTGTCTGCAGTTATATGTATATGGCTGGAACACCTTGCAGGGTGCAGTGGCTGGAGACTCACTGTGCTTGCTCTGGGAGAATGTCAGATAGTGGGGGATGGGGCAGCTGAGCATTTCCAGGCCTACTGCCTGCCTGCCTGCCATTGCCTTTGGATGGGTACAGATCTGCATTGACTGCCCTGTAGGGTGTCTGTTCCCCAGCAGGACTGGGGTTGATGGTCCCCTCTACTGCCACCATTGCAGGGAGGTAGGTAGAATGTGGGTCTGTTGGTGGGAGATCCTGTTTCCCACCCTGAGCCACAGAGAGTGGGTTTGGGTGGTGGTACATAATCTGCCTATGGGTCCCCTTCACCTACATCATGTGCCCATGGCACCAACACAGGATATGCACTATTCTGGGTGCATCATAGCCCATAAGGGCTATATGTGACTGAGAAATACAGATGGACACAGATGTATCCTAGGTGTGTCTGCAGGAACTACCTATCACACACACTAGCACTGATGGGGACCTGCAGCATGACCTAATTCAGCTATGAAAGGTGCTGTGGACCTGGTGCTGGGTGCCCCACCTCACCCTCAGGGTGAGCACATTACCTGCAGAATGTGACAATCTGTAGCTGCTCTGTGCCAGTAACACAAACACACGGTCAGTACCCCCTACCAGGCTGTGGGGGTGCACACGGTCAGCTCCCCCTACCAGGCCGAATTGCTGTGGGGGTGCATACTCCATCTTGTGATCATCTGTAGACTGCTGATTTGCATGTGCAGTGCATCATGGGTACAGGTGGGTTAACCCTATCCACGTAACCACAGCAGACAGGTTGTGTGGTGACCTGCAGTCCTTATGTAGCCAGCCAGGGGTTTGTTAGTAGCTATAGAACTGTAGCCCACTGGTTACTTCACTGCCTGTGGAGGCAGAGGTCATGAGTTTGATCCCACAGTGGGGTTATCTGATAGGGCTGTCTGAGGCATTTTGTTTTTCTAATTTATATTAGTGCTGCCTGCAAAAACACACTCATAGTGCTGTAACTGTAAGGCGCCCCATAGGGTGCCCTATAAAATACTTTATAAAGTGCCTTATAAGGCGCCCTATAGGGAACATTATAGGGTGCCTTGGTGGACAGTGCACCTTATAATATGCCCTCTGAGGTGCCTTATCCGGCACCATAGGTTATGGCACTTTGAGGGTGTGTTTGCTGGCAGCACAGATTTAAAATAAAAAAGAAAATGCCTCAGACAGCACTAAGTAAAAGCAAAGGGTAATGCCTCAGACAGCCTTATTCATCAAGCCCACTGGGGGATTGAACCCATGACCCCAGTGTACCATCAGTCAGCGCACCTACTTAAGACTAACGTGCGTCAACGTGGCGTGCCTCCCTCTATTGCATGATAATGTGCACCATGCACTTTATTGCGCGATTGCTACATTTAGACCGGAACACCCACTCTCTTTATGACATCCTGCACATTATTGCTGGGTGCACATTAAGATGGTTTAGTAAACATACCCCCTGGTGTAACTGTTTAGCCAGCCATTGCTATGTGAAAAGGCATACCACACCAGTTAATACAATGCACTAAGAGCCAGTGGTGATGGGTTTGAGACCCAAGTGTGCCAACAACTAGAGAAATGCATAATAAACAAATTGTGTTTAAAAAGGTCTGACACATCACTGCAATGTGTGTCAGCAGCACAGATCTTTATATATATTGATTGTGCCACCATTTCCTGTGTACCAGCTGTGGCATAGGCACGGGCACGTTGCCAGCGCACCTCAATGATGCGCGCTGTGTGCATTGAGGTGCATAGGCGCTGCTGTCCGCCACTGCGCGTTGCAGCATGCGTGCGTGTGCAAGGCAGTGCTGAAAATGGCTACCCGGTCAAGGAAGCCAGCCTTCACGCGAAGGGAACTTTGCCACCTGGCAGGGCTCATCAGCACCAGGCAGCATAAGCTGTATCCAGGGTCCTCTAAGCGGCAGAACCTGGGGCGAGTCAGGAGGGCCTGGGACCGCGTCACAAGGCCCTATAATCGCTTTGCAGACTACCCACGTGAGGTAAGTGTATGGGGACAGGTCAGTATATCCATATACATATCCAGTGTTGATTGTAGGTGTGCATGCTGCTGTCTTAGGTAGTCTATCTCATTTATGTTTATTAGTTAAACCCACGTGATATACTGTCTATGTATCACATCAGAGTGGTTTGCCCTATCCCCGGGAGGCTAAGGACCTGATCACAGAGTTCCTGATGTCATCCTGGTGTTACGGCAGCTGCTGCTGTTGATGTGTTAAAACACACCGTAACACAAGGAGCCCATAGATCTGCCTAAAGAGGTTTTGTAAACATCATGCTGATATGGTAGGTTCTGCATTCGCAGGGTCACACATCTGCCCTACCCCTAGGGGTCCTGAGACATGCTCCAAATGGTCTGTCAGTCCCCCTGGTGATATAGTTGTGTGTGTATTTGCAGGTTTAAACATCTGCCATACCCACAGGAGTCCTGAGAGCCTATCAAAGTGGGCTGCCTTCATAAACCTTAATGAACCCCCTCCATCCTCCTCACCACACCTACATAAAAATCCTCCCTAAACACAGATCAAAAAGCCTCAAACCTCAACACACATAAGAAAAACAACCCTTCGAAACCATGATTAATAATTGACTAATGTAAATATTTGACTGATGTAAATAGTTCAGCATATGTATAATTATATGCGCCATGTTATTGTTCATGGAAAAGTTAATGTTATTGTTCATAAAAAAGTTAATTGTACATAATTTAAAGAAAACACTATGTTCTATGTAAAACAATGTTCATTATGTTAATTGTAAACTGTTCATTATGTTATTTGTAAACCGCCTTTGATCTTGGGAAAAAGCGGTATAGAAGAAAAGTATAAATAAATAAATAAATAAATAAAAAATGGTTTATGCTGCTGTTGCTGTGTTAAAATTCACCCTCCCCCCAGGAGTCCTGAGAGTCCATCAAAGTGGGCTGTCAGTCACCCTGGTGGCATGGTTTATGCTGTTGTTGCTGTGTTATATTCCACCCTACCCCTAGGAGGCCTGAGACATGCCCAAAGTGGGCTGTCAGTCACCCTGGTGGCATGGTTGATGCTGCTGTTGCTGTGTCATAATTCACCCTATCCCCAGGAGTCCTGAGACCTGCTGAAAGTGTCCTGTCAGTCACCCTGGTGATATGGTGTATGTTGCTGATGATGCGTGCTATGACACCCTACCCCCAGGAGGTCTGAGACCAGATTGCAAAGGTGGGTATGGCATCTAGATATTGTGGTAGGGTATGCCGGGTTAGGTCTCACATTGCCCCTATTCCCTTGAGGCCCATACCGCATTACACACGTCTGTGATGGATCCTGATGTTATGGTAGGTGCAGCTGTGGATGTGCTTTACAGTACCCCACCCCCATGTGCACTGAGATCTGATTACGAAGGCCTGTAACAAAGCCATATATCATTGAACTGTATGCAGTTTCAGGTCACACATCTGCCCACTCCCCAGGAGTTCCGTACCTGATTGCTGAGGAACATTACAGATGCTGGTGTAAGGGTACATGCACCTGTTGGGGTTGCACAGCTCTGCCATAACCCCAGACAGGAGCACAGATGTTAATAGGCCAGTTCGGTGTGTTGGGCCATGCCCCTGTTGTAGCCAGCCACAACTGCCCTAATCACAGGAGGCCCTAGTCATGACCACAGAGGTATAGTAGAAAGCCAAGTGACATGGTAGTGGCCCCTGGCAAGGTGCACAGGGCCACCCACCTTCTGCTCTATGTTAGAACACATCACCCATGCGTGGTAGGATATCATGTTGCCATTGGGGTTGTGTCGGATGATGTATGTAGGTCAGGAAAGCACACATGTATTTACCAGACCACACAGGGGGTTAGGGGGGGGACCTCCCCTGGACACCAGCATGGCCAAACCACACGTGGCATGGTGCTGCCATGTCATGCAAGGAGAGCATAGGAACACAGTATGGTGTGTCCAGGGTGTTACGCACAGTACACACAGATGTCACTGTACACATGGCCAGACCCACAGCCACACATGCAGGTGGCACTGGCAACAGTTATTACAGGACACACTGACCAGAGGAGCAGGAGCAGCACGATGCTGCTCACAGAGATGTTTGATATGTGTTGGCCACCTACCATAGATATATGATCATTAATGCTCCCACCCATTGCTTCCCCCGCCCCCCAGGTAGAGGACCTACGGAAAAAGTGTCAGGAGTTGCGGCTGCACCACCCCAAGTACCTTGCCCGCCTCCAGAGGGGGTGATGGCCCAACGTGGAGGTGAGTTGTGCGGCCTCTGCAGCTCAGTAAAGAATGTCATAGTGGCCCACCAGCCTGTGTGGTGCCTGAATATGTACATGTGGTATGTGACTCACATGATAGTGTGCTAATGACTGTCATCCTTCACAGAGGAAGATCCTGCTGGTGAGGGCCCCTCCACATCGGGCAGACTCTGAGGCGCCCCACTGCCCGACGCCAAACGGTGGAGGAGGCGGTGGAGGCGGAAGGGGATGATGGGGACATGGAGGGGGTGGAGGGTGGGGTGGGAGGGTGCAAGTGTGGCTGCTGTTTTGGGGGGTGAGGAGGAGGAGGGGAGTGTGGAGGGTGGGTGGGAGGTGCCAGGGGGGAGGAGTGGGGAGTGGAGTGGTGGTGGGTGGGAGGGAACACAGGACAGCACAGGGCACTGTGGGTCCCTGCCAGCCACCGCATGTGGTTGGCGATGGTGGCTGCCTGGGTGTAGGAACGCCACCCATTGTCACACATAGGTCCCACGTACATGCCACCACACAGACACCTGGCACCTTATGTGTGTGTGGTGGCAGGTGCGTTCAGGACCTGTATTTGGCCATGGAAGGCATGGAGCAACGCCTGCGGTACCAGGACCACACCATCCGGTGGCTGGCAGGGTCCATTCAGTGGATGGCTTCTGAGATGCGGCATCTGTTGTGCGAGCAGCCATCCCCTGATGGGCGTCCCAGGAGCGTGTGATGGCCCCTGTGACGCCCACACACGTGCCCTGTGCTGTCATGTCTTCCGGAACGTAACATGACAGCTGGGTACATACTACCTAGATTGTCCACTGTTGGAAACAGGACACTGGGCTTGCTGGACCTTGGTTTGACCCAGTATGGCATATCTTATGTTCTTATGTTTATATGTTTATGTATAGTTTGTAAATAAGTTGTGAATACAGTTTTTATACTACAACACAATGGTCATGTGTCTCCCTTACAGACTGTGGACGTAAGCATGGGACATGTTTGTAGATCAGTATGTGTATGCAAGGTAGACATGGGTATCCTACATGGACCGTCTCCACACACAGTTGTGGGGGCTGCCCATGTGCGTATGCATCTGGGTCCCATGTTGTCCCTGTGAAGTGCTAATGTGGAGCATGTCCCACAGTCTTTGATCACGTGCATGCTGTGTGCAGTGTGTGGGAACCATATCTGATGCACCATACTTGTGTGCCAATAGTGGAAACGGCTAGCAGCAGGTTTGTGGCATGGAGGGTACGATGGAATGCTGTACCCAGGAGCTGCTCAGGGGGATAGCTGTTGAGGGCGACATAGATCAATGCATGTCACAAGGATCAGCAGTGGGGGATTACAAGCGCTAGTGAAGGTTGATCAGCTGACCGAAGCAAGCCACCTTTGTCTGCCTGTGCCGCATGCAAGCCTATGTGCGAAGACAGCCACGTAGGCCCTGGTGTGGGCAGGGAGAATGGTCACATATGTGTGTCCAATGATGGAGAGTATATGGGGTGGGAGACGATGGCAGATCCCTACACCAGACATGTACCACAATGAATATCTTCCTGCGCAACAGGAGAGGATGGGTATACCCCCACGCATAGGTAGTGGGGTGGGAACCTGCCATAGTCCATGCCACACAGGGCATGGTATGACCTATGCGTGCTGATAGGTGGCAGTACAGACACCCCACCACTGAGGGACATGGGTAAGGCATATGTGGGCAGGGAGACAACATGAGGTGCAGGCTACGTAGGGGAACACAGTGCCACACATTGGAATCAAACACATAGGATGTAATAGTTCAGGATGTTTTATTTGTGCCGCTCACATCCTCCGTGGCCATCCACGGCGACCATGGCCCAACCCACCCCTCTGCTGCAGGGCTGCTGGTGCAGCCTCCGGTGCCGGTGCTTTAACCGGGCCGCTATGGCCTCCTGGGCGTCCGCGATCCGGAGGAGCACCCCTGCTGTGGTCCACAGCTGTTGGATCTCCTGGGTGTTTGACAAAAGATCGTGGTGAATTTGCAACAGAGCCTGCCGAGTGCCTGTGGGTGGGACACAAGGTGATATGTGAGATACCTCTTTCAAAGCCAACTGTCACATATGCACATGTCAGGCATATCCCATCAGATCAGTCTGCAGAACAATCATGCATGTCACAAATAGCAGCGCATGACCATGTTTAGATCTGTGTGTCCCATGAGCCATGCTCATGCCTGGAAGGGGTCTCGATGAGGGGTCATGGGAATCACAGATCTCACACATGCCAGTGTCGCAGTTTAATCTGTGCATGCTTGATATGCACAATGGTTGTCTGAGATAGGTCAGATGACGTGAGGGGTCATGGGGCACACATACATATATCTAAGGTGCCCTATTCTCTATAATGCTGGTGTACAGTGCAGATTATGTTGACAGACTATGCTGCATAACAATACCCATGGAGGGGGTGCCTGTCAGGTAGGGTGTCTGGGTGGCCTGGGATCAGTGGTTTCCACTGTCTGCTTACTTGGGGTATATGGCCGTGCACAGTGTGTGTGTGTGTGTGTGTGTGTGTGTGTGTCTGAACCCCTCAAACATGCTAACACCTGACAAGCCATCCGACAGGAGGGTAGAACGCACATGGCACATAACACCCCCCCCCCAACATTATAAACAATCTGCTATGTTGGCAACATCCAATCTCCTTGTGGATGTTGGACAACTCCCATGGAGATTGTTGTGTATGCTGTTACCCACCTTCGGCATCGTGTCATGCTGAGGCACTGTGGGCCCTCAGCTCTGCCAGAATCGTAGCCATGCTTGTGGGAGTGGCGGCTGATGAACCTGGCGCCTGCATAGGGTGGTGGTTGGCCCCCATCTCAGCACCCTCTACAGACTGTGAGTAGCTGACAGCGTCTCCCAATGTGGCATCATCCGGGGGCGTGTCCTGTGCCTCAGCTACCACGTTGGTTGCTGGTGTGTGTTCACCGTCACTGGTGGTGTCCCTGGAGATTGCGGCCTCTGGTTCCTCCCCACTCTGAGGCCCTGACACATCCTCCTCCTCAGGTGCCTCCATGGTATTGTAGTCACCTGGGTTGGGGAAAAGCATACACAGCACAGATAAGTTTGCGCAGTGCACCTATGTACACTTGTGTAGCACATCCATCCCACAATCAATGTGTGCTTGGGCATACCCTATACGTGTGCTGCATAGCTACTACTACAACTCCAGCTACTACTAATACTAAGCATCTATAGGGCACTACCAAGCACACGCATCACCGTGACAGTAATATGACAAACAGACAATACCTACTCAGCGGGGCTCATTATCTAAACAGACATAGCAATACCAGGTGCGTGATGAGGTTCGTAGCAGGAGTGATGAGACATGTGCAGAACAGATAGAAAAGGGGATGGTGTTAGGAACACATGTGAGTGGAGGACAGAAACATGCAAATTAAAAGGGTACAGTGGAGAAGTAGCCTAGTGGTTAGAACACTGGCTTTGAAACCAAGCAATCAGGTTTCAATTCCCACTAGCACTCCTTGTGGCCTTGGGCAAGTCACTTAACCCTCCATTGCCTCGGAAGAAAGGCCTGGCAATCTACTTCCGGTGACACTGCCAAGAAAACCCAGGAGCTTCTGGGTCGCCAGGAGTCAGGACTGACTCGAAGGCACATATTGCATTGCAATGGAGTACAGCACACCCATGAGCCAACGGCATGGGCACATAGATGAGCATGGAACACAGGTATGAGGTGTTTCAAATAGATGGCTGACGCATATACAAAGGGCGTTTCCGGGATGCGTTTGGAGCAGCAAGGTGTAAGGTGCATACATACCTGCTTGGGGATGGGCAGTGTCCAGGGCCTCTGGCAGTCCATGCAGGTATATGGGCCCATGCCGGTCTGCAAGCTCCTGCTCCAGGGGTGTGAGGGTTGGTGCAAAGGGGCCACCCCCACCGGTGCCCAAGGCATGTTGCCTTTCAGCAACCATGTGTGCTCGCACACCCCGTTTAATGTCATTAAACCTCTTTCTGAGGCTGTCAAGGTCCCTGGGTGGCTCCCCTGCCTGTGCTACGGCCTCCTGCACCTCCTCCCACATGTGTGTGCGTATTACCACTGTGGTGCTGTTGCTCATACGGCCATAGAGCACATCATAATTCTCCAACCCGCTAGCCAGCAGGATGTGGTTCTCCTGCTGACTGAACCTCACAGCCCTCCTCCGTTCTGCAGCTGGCACCAGGATCCGCCGCCTTTTGGCAGGGGGGGGCCCGTGTGGGCTCGGACCCACCCGATGTGCCTGCTACCACCACTCCCTGCCGGCTCTGTGTCCTGCTGAATAGGTGCCATCCCCTCCTCCACTCCTACAATGTCCTGTTGCTCCATCACCCTATGCTCTCCTCCCTATCATACATTCCTGCTCTTGGCCACCTGGGCTCCACCCACACCTGCTGCTCGACCCCCCCCCCCCCTCCTCTCCCTGCTGTCTGCTACGCAACTCTCCTCCTGTCTTTCTCACCTGCTTCTCGCCTCCCCTCCTCTCTCTCTCTCCCCTGCTTGGCTACACACCTCTCCCCCTGCCTCTGACTTTCCACCACCACTCTCCAACACAGCCACCTACACTACACACCTTCTCCTGACACTATGTCAACCTCACTGACACCACACGCCTTCTCTCTCTCTCGCCTACACAAACCCCTCAACGTGATCCAAGTGTGCAGGTGTATTTATAGGGTTTTTTTACATAACGCGTGTTGCGCATGCGCATTTGCGCACGTGCGGCAGCTGCGCATGTTGCGCCTGCACCGCACAGACACGGAAGATGCGTTCGCAGAACACCATGTCACACATGCGCTGTGTGCGTGAGGCATAGCGCATGCGCGTAACATCATGCAGCACATGCGCATGTCTAACGCTCATGCACAGCGCATGGGTACCATGGTATCACGCGTGTGCACCTTCCACATCCCTACGGCGCATGCGCAGTGCACGTTACATAAAAAAACCCGTCAATACACTTGCACACCTGGGTCACCTTGAGGGGTTTGTGTAGGCGAGGGAGAGAAGGCGTGCGCTGTTGGTGAAGCTTGTGGAGTGTCAAAGGAAGGTGTATTGTGTGTAGTGGCTTGGTTTGTGAGTGTTGTTTCGATTGTGTGGCTGTGTGTGTGTGGTGGGAAAGGGGTGTGGCTTGGTTAGTGAGGTGACTGTGTTTGAGTGTTTTAGGGAGCTGGACGGGTGGAGTCTATGGTGGCCTTCATAGTTGCTGCAGTTGCAGCGGGAAGTGAGCAGGGGCTGCGGTTGCCTGACAGGGGAGATGGTGTCCATGGGGCTGAGGCGCAGGTCATGGGTGTAGACCCGCTGCAACACAGACCTGCAGCTGTGGGGGCAGGCCAGGCAGGGGCTGTAACCACACGGGGCAGGAGACGTGCAGAGGTGCAGGCTCGCCAACCTCGCCTCTACAGGCCCAGGGCCCAGCTCCAGGGCATGCGTGAGGACCAGATCATCTCCCTTTACCGCCTGAGCATGGGAGCTCTACGAGGATCTAAGCCCTGACCTCGAGCCCCTGACTTGTCGGTCACATGCCATACCGGGTTTGGTCAAGCTCCTTGGTGCCCTACATTTCTTTGCCTCTGGCTGTTTCCAGTCATCTATGGCCGCAGTGGGTGGCATGAGCCGCCCCACCTTCTCACGCTGTCTCCACCAGGTACTGCGTGCCATGGTCAGCCAGGTGAGGAATTACATAGCCATTCCCAACACTAGGCAACAGTGGTGGACCCTGAACCAGGCCTTTGAGGCGTTAGCCAGGATACCACACATGATGGAAGCTATTGATTGCACACATGTTGCCCTGGTCCTGCCTAGAGACAGGGAGGTAGTGTTCCGCAACCGCAAAGACTATCATTCCCTGAATGTTCAGGTTGTATGTGATGCAAATATGCATATTCTGAATGTGGTCCCTAGGTTTGCAGGGTCCACCCATGACTCCTATATCCTACATCACTCCGCACTATTCAGACAGGCAGGACTGTATATTGCTGGGCGTGTATTTCTGATTTCTGACATGCACATGGTGTTCATGTGACTAACCGCATGTGCAAATGTCTGTTTTGGAGGTGTATTTTATTTATTTATTTATTTATCTATATTTTTCTATACCGCCCCTTCCAGCGATCAAGGGCGGTTTACAAGGAACATTTTAACAATTGTACACAGATGTATACATTTACATTGAACAATCAGATTCAGCTATTTACAATGAACGGTTAAGTTTAACTATTTACATTGAACAAAACTTCAACTTCAAGATGTATTAGTAATACAAACAACCATTAAATTATTTACATTGGATATTTACAGTGGTTGTGTGTTGTGTCTATTTTGGAATTTATTTCCTTTTATGACGTAAATCGGGGATGTGTATGGGGTTTCAGACAGGGGGGGTGAGTTATTTAGTTTTGAGTAATGGGGTTCGTGTGTATAATACCATGGTTATGGAGGTGTTTTGGGGGGATATGGGATTTCAAAGTGTTCAGTGAAGAGGTAAGTTTTTAGCTGTTTCCTGAACTGATAGAGGTCATTTATGACGCGAAGGTCTATTGGGAGGTCATTCCAGAGCGCAGGGGCAGTGAATGTGAATGCTCTGGAGCTAGTGGTTTTCTTTGTCTTCCTGAAGGCTTTTGGTGTGATAAGGGAGTGGACTTCGTTTTGTCTGTGTGATCTAGTTTTGTTTGGTGATTGCAGTAGTGTGAATAGGTGTGAGGGGGCTATGTCTTTTATGAGTTTAAAGGTTGTTAGGATAGTTTTGTATCTGATTCGGCTATTGATTGGGAGCCAGTGTAGTTCTAGCAGTATTGGGGTTACGTGGTCTGTTAGACGTGCTTTAGCTATTACTTTTGCACAGATGTTCTGAGCTCTTTGAAGAAGGTATGTGCTTTTTTGAGGGAGGCCTATTAATAGACTATTGCAGTAGTCAAAGTGGGGGGTGATTAGTGTATTTACTACAGATCTAAAATCTTGAGTTTCTAGGAGTGGCCTTAGGTGCTGTATAGCTTTCAGTTTGTAGTAGATGGTTTTTACGGTTTGTTTTATGTGTGGTAGCATGGTGAGTGTGTGATCTATTATCACACCTAAATATTTTACTTCTTTTCTAACAGGTATGGATGTTCTGTTAATTGTGATTGTTTCTGGGAAGGTGTTCTCTGTGGTTGATGACCTTGTTACGAACATTGCTTCCGTTTTTTTGAGGTTGATGCTGAGGTAGTTAGATTCTAACCAGGAGGAGGTCTCTGTCATACATTCTGATAGTGTGTTATATGAGGGTTTTTTAGCGGTTATAGCGATAGCGAGCATAATGTCGTCAGCGTATATAAAGTGGTTAATCCTGTGTTTTTTAAATATGTTTGTTATTGGTTGTAGATACAGGTTAAATAGGAGGGCGGAGAGGGCTGATCCTTGGGGTATTCCTTGGCCTTGGGGGAATGGTTCTGATGCTTCTTGGTCAATTTGTACGCGTATTAGTCTGTTTGATATGTAGGACTTGAACCAATCAAGGACAGTCCCGCCTATTCCTAAGCTTTGTAGTCTGTTGATCAGTGTGGAGTGGTTGATGTTGTCAAAGGCGGCAGAAATATCTATGAATAGAAGTAGGAGGCCTTGGTTGTTGTCATCTGTACCTCTGATGAGGAAATCCATTAGGGTGATTAATAGAGTTTCTACTCCATGGAATGGGCGGAACCCGAATTGGTGTGAGTCAAGTGGTTTATGTTCATCAATGTGCTCTTGTAACTGTATTTGAATTGTTTTTTCTATTATTTTAGCTATAAATGGGATGCTGGCTATGAGTCTGTATGAGTTCGGGTCTTTTGGGTCAAGCTTGTTGTTCTTTATTATTGGTCTAAGTGTTGTGAGTTTTAAGGCATCAGGCATTATGCCTTGTGAGAGGGATTGGTTCACTATGTGTTGTAGATTTTCCGCCAGTTCCTCCTTTGCACATTTAATCCATGAAACAGGGCATGGGTCTAGTGGGGAGGTTGTTGTGTTGATCATTGTTACGATTTTAAGGAGTTGTTTTTGGTCTATTATGTGGAAGTTTGTCCATTCGTTTATGAGTTTGGTGCTTGTATATATTGGTGTCTGAGTAGTGGTTTTGTTTTTTAGTTTCGCTGCAAAGTGTGTTGCTAGTGTTTGTACATTTATTGCTGGTTGTTTAGGCTCGGTGTTGTTAGTTTTAGTTAGTGTTTTTACTATCGCAAATAGTTCTCTCGGGCGGTTGATGGCTGAGTTTAGTACTTTAGAGTGGTAGTCTCTTTTTGATTTGTTGATTGCATTTTTGTATCCAGTAAGTATTAACATGTATTGGGATTTGTTTTCATCCGATTTTGTTTTCCTCCATCTCTTTTCTTGTTTCCTTAGTTGCTTTTTTAGTTTTGCTAGCTCTTTCGTGAACCATTTTTCGGTCTTTTTTGTTTGTCTATGTAAGACTTGTGTGGGGACAGCTGCATTTTGAATGGTTGAATTCCAATATGTTATGGTTGAATTGATGTCTGATGAGTTTGTGTTGAGTTTGGGTAATACTTCATTGAGGAATGTATTCTTGTTAAAGTGTGCGAATCGTGATGTGTGTGGAGGTGTGCTTGTGGTGTTTTTTGGAGCTTGTATTGGTAGGTAAGTTGTAATAAGGTGGTGGTCGGACCATGGTACTTCAGTTATGGTTGGAGTGGTGTGTGGCTGGTGACTGTAGAGCATAGAGGGAAGGAAGATTAGGTCAAGTATGTTACCTTTATTGTGTGTGGGGGCTTGTATTATCTGTGTATATCCCATTTGTGTCATAGCTTCTATGAAGTTATGTGTGTTGGTCAGCGATGGAAGGTTCAGGTCACCAAGGAGTATGAGTGGTTTGCTTTGAGATGCTGTGCAAGCAAGTTCTAGGATAGGTGTATCCCTCGTTGTGTGTGTGTGTCATCTGTCTGTGTGTGATATAAGGTGCAGGGGGGGGGGGGTTGCTGCCCTCCAACTCGCTATTGTGCTGTGTGATGATGGTTGAATGGATGGTAGCATTTGTGTCGTGGTTACAGATTATGTTGTTTTCAATCCGTACACCTACCCCTTGTCTTGTGTGTCTTAACTTCACACGCTGAGGCATAGTTGTGATGTCATATGTTTATGTCAGGATGTGTTATGCATTTGTTTTGCACGTATATACCTGTGTCCATTTCGGTGGACATGAGCTCCTGTTTAACATTCCACATTTATTTCTGCAGGTGATGCAGGATATGGGTGTCGCCCCTGGTTGTTGACCACCGTGCGTCAACCACGGACACGTGCAGAGAGGAAGTACAATGAGGCCCATGCCTCCAGCCGCTCCGTCATAGAGCGCACCTTTGGCGTTTTAAAGAGTCGCTTCAGGTGTCTGGATAGGACAGGCGGGGCCTTACAATACAATCCACAGACTGTGGCAGAGATCGTTATAGCCTGTTGCATCCTGCACAACATTGCTCTCAGGCACCATATCCCTGTCGAAATTAAGGAGGATCTGGAGGATGATCCTACATGCCCTCCTGCACATGCCTGTGGTGACACACGTGAGGGCACAGCAGTCAGGTGGCAGATGATTGTGGAGCTCTTCTCATGTAAGTACTGCATATGTTCCCACCTACATTTGTTTGAATATGTGTATACTGCTAATACTAGTTAACGTTTGTATTCCAATATCAGTAAGATGCAACACTGCACTGACATGTAACAGACACTGCCTGGCCATCACAACTTCAAATCTAAACATGACTGAAACCCAAAAGATGTGGGCAGGGCACAACAGTGGGTGAAGGTGGATTATGTGTGTGGGGAGTTTTAGGCTTGTGGGAGGTGTTGGGGGTGACATACCTGGTTTATGGCTGATTGTGATAGAGGCTGCTGTGCAGCCACAGGTATTAGTTTGATGCTTTGTGTGCAAGGTGAAAGGCATGTGGTGTGGAGTTAACAGTGGGAGAGCAGAACATGGTTGGGGGCAGTTGTCCAGCTGTGTGTGTTTTTCATTTAGTATTTTGAGCTGATTGTGTGGTTGGTATGCTCTGATGAGCAGGATCTGTGTGTCTGTTGTTTTTGTATGGCGCTACATGTGATACGTAGCAATATATACATGCTCAGTCGTGTTTTACATACTTGTATTTAATATCCTTAAGGGGAGTTACTGTAGCACCACAGTGTGCCTGAATGTATAGGTCATCACATAGCCTTGACATGGATGTGGGGAAGGATAGAGAACCTGTGCGGTGTCCAGCCAGGGGAGGTATCATTGCCTTTTTTTTTGGCTGTAGAATAGCCATGCAGTGCAGTGTTGCATATTTACACACAGACAGAGATGATTCAGGCCATATCAGCAAGGTGTAGGTTACAGTAGGCAAGCCGTGAGCTGAATATGGGGGTGGAATTTGGTTTTAGGGTTGTTTTCAGGGACGACAGAGCAAATCTAGCTGATGACATCTAGACATAAACCACATGACTCAACTACAAGCTGTGTAAGTGTGTAGAGGAGGAGAGTGCAGTCCAAGACAACAACTACATTGCAGACCCTCGAGAAGGAAGGTTATGTCCACACACACAAAGAGGCTCTGATGGGAGAGGAGGTTTCAGGTGCACATATAGGCTATCCATGCTTTGCCATTATCACTTTCACACAGTGGGATGACATGCAGCCATCAAGGTCAGGTCACAAACAGACATCGGGGTGTGGTTCAGCAGACATAACTCAGCCATTGAGATATATATTTTCAACTCATCAGCACACAGCTGTTAATGTTAGTGAAGGTATGAGATATACACACCAAGGAAATGTATATGGACAGAGGATACGGGAGGTGCCCCTGCATATTTCCGTGTTACAGGAATTGACAGCGGGGTAACAGACGACATTGAGACACCAGTACACACAGTGCAGGGGCACTGGGAGCAATATGGGGGACACAGGATAATACTGTGGCCTTGGAGTGAAGCAGGGATACGGTAGGGAGCAAACACTTCTGTTCACCAGTTTGTCTGGCAACAGAGAGGTAAGGGAGGGGACATACAGAGTACGAACCCTTGTAGTTTGCCAAACAAACGTCAGTGATAACTCTCACATGAGAGGCTGTACAATGTGATGGTGAACGGTCAGTCTGTAAAGGATCTTGTGGAGTCTGCAAGCTGAGTACGGGAAGGTGCAGTGTGTTTTGCACAGCTAGAACATGACATATGTATGTTTCCCTTGTGTTTCTCAATCCACAGGACATACTTGGTGATGCTCCTGGTGCTATGGTGCATTGGCAGGTGACTGTACGTCATCCAACATGCAGTGGTCTGGGGTAGGTGGACCTATAGCTACATTGTCTGACGGCAGTCAGGGGGAACACATGTCCTCAGTGATCTGTCATATTGTGCATATGTTGTTCACCTGTTTTCCCTGCACCTCCATACCCCATATCTTGCTGTTGGCACACATATCTCCATGTGTTCCTGTCCAGTATGTCTTCCACAACACTGCCTCAGGGACACGTCCAACAGAGCTGCATGTGTGTGGAGGTCCTAGGTGTTTGGGTGGTGGGCTACACATACACCCTTCACCAACATTGTACCATCAGCCAACACCAGTGTATCATTGCATTTCACAGGGCCTTTATGTCCACTAATCTCCAGTTGTGCACATACAAGCCGTATGCTACTGCTGGCACGCTCACCTTAGCATACTGTGTGGGTGTGTTTTTGGGTCGGCTGTGTGATGATACAGTGTGCAGGCATTTTACATTATCATGTGGTGTGAGGGGTCTGTACACCTGGGGGGGCGGTGGTGACTGTGCTATCTCTACCTTACTGCTGTTTACCATGTGAACATTGTGGACATGTGTTGTGTATTGTGAGCAGAACTGTGTCTTGTGTTCTGACAGACCACTGCTGAACAGCATTTTTGTATCATAGATATCGCCATAATGTGGACATGCATCAACAGTGGCTTGACATGGTGATTCTACACATTTTGGTGACATCGTCTCCCTTCACTGTGACCTGTTGTGGCCTTTGAGTGCCTCAGGGGATCCAAGACATACACTTGATGCAAACACACGGTAGGTTGCACCTTTGTTCTTTTGTGAAAGACATCAGCCTTTACATGTTAATGATTTACTGTTTGTTTCATATACATTTCCTGTTGGGTCTCTGTACACGAACGCTGATGCACATGGGGTGGAGCTGTGTAACATGGGCATGGACATGGACATGACCATATCCATGTGACAACCGCATCTGCGGTTCCAATTCAAGATGTCCTCAACATGCAGTGTGTTTTGTGTTGTAATCATGTTATGTTTGCCTGTGTGTCCTTTTATTATGTGCATATTAATGTTTGACTCTCTGCAATTTGTGATGTTGCAAGCAGCATACCAATACATTATTTATCCTCTTCTGACACAGGGCAGAGAACAAACCAGCCACATCTATTACAGTGCATCTGGCATCGCCATCATCCACCTGTTGGGGGACACAACACCATGGAACTATCCCTGGGAAAATGGTGCCATAGGATGTTTGACCTCTGCGAGTGGGACACATGCCTAGGATGAACAGTATTATTGTTGGAGTGCTACATTGGCCATGACAGACCTGTCCAACACACTGTTGCTGCCGTGCTCTGACTGGGAGTTGTGTTCATCGCAGGAGACACACATGACCTTTCAAGTACTGTGGCATATTGGGATGTGACACTTAACTATGCATGCCCAGGGTTTCAAGGACAGTCGCAACCAGACTTGCTGGATTGAAGACACACTTTACACCTTGGACACTGTGTACTGGTCCCCACGTGTGCAGCAGGGACTGACATTGTCGCTGTATGTTGTACATTCCTCCAACGTTGTGTTGTTGCTTTGTTTTGGCCATGTGTGTGACATGGAACACAGGATACGCTCATCTTTTAGGTTCCACACAAGCATACAGCCATGCGTGTGGCATAGGGGGAGCAATGGAGAGATCTTGTTGTCTATGTCCACCTACTCTCCACTTGGACATGATACAGTTTTTGCCACAACACCGCTTTAATGCACACCAACATCTTGGATAGATGTTTTCACGGACCAAGGGTGTTTCTGTGCATGTGTGGCATCACTGTATCATGTTGAAACGTACACGGTGCATGTGCATATGACTGACTATGTTGGGGAAACACAGCATGTGGCAATATGGCTTCTTTGTGGTTTATTGTAAAATGTTTGCCCTTACTTTCCATCTCTATATACTGATTATTGTGTTTGTTTACTGTACAGACGTGACGATCTGCATTGATTTACAAACCTTGCATTGCATGTCTGCACAGTCGTATTTATCCCCAGCGATAATGACACTCACACTGCCCCGTTATATTTGGAGTGTAGCAGTGTGAGTGTCCATTGTCTTCCTTCAATTGTGCATTCCACGTACCATGATATATGTGTACAGACACTGTATCCACACCAACCAGTGCAGGGGGACCTTCTGCATAGTGTTATCTCTGCATGTTTCTGCAGGTAGTTTCTTTAGAATTCTGTGTTCATGTGCCTCTGCTACCTGTTAGTATATCCACATTGTTCATTTGACGATTATTTAGGGTTACATTGTTGCAGCTTTTATTCCTATATCAGGCATTATGTGACAGCTGTAACATAACTTTCGATATGTGTTTTACAACTTACACCATTTTAACAACATATGCTGTTTTAATTTGTGTGCCTCCTGTGTTGGCAAATAGATATGTTTTGAGGAACAGATCATGGTTGATGTGTGTTGGGCCCTCATCATGCACCGCCTACTGTCTACATGTACTCATATGTAGGTACCACATTTGAGGTGTGCAACAGCATGTGGGGGCCTAATGCATACTGCACACCATGCACCTGATGCACATTATCTCTCCTGCCCATCATTTGTAGACGGGCCAGTGACCTTTCTGTAGGATGTGGGTTGCTGCCCTGCTAAATGTGTTTTCTGTCTTTCACCTGGGATCCACTCACCTTGATATTATGATGGCGGCATCTATACTATCTGTGATGATTAACTCAAATAAAAAAATGTGTTTGCCATACATTTGTCTCTGCTGCTGCTTGATCACGCTGACAAAACTGCAATGCAATGTGTGCCTTCGAGTCAGTCCTGACTCCTGGTGCCCCAGAAGCTCCCGGGTTTTCTTGGCAGTGTCACCAGAAGTAGATTGCCAGGCCTTTCTTCCAAGGCAATGGAGGGTTAAATGACTTGCCCAAGGCCACATGGAGTTCTAGTGGGAATTGAACCCTGGATGCTTGGTTATCAAGCCAGCATTCTAACCACTAGGCTACTCCTCCACTCCTTGATCACACTGACACTTGTATTTACTGATTTCCTGGTCAAGTACATGGCCCACCTGTGCTCACATCCTTGTACGGTGGCAACTGTCTATCTGCCAGCCATTTGCCACATCACTGGGTGTTACAGGTTCTCATACACACCCTCCCTTTGGGGTACTATTTTTGCATTGTGGTTGTTGGGGATAGTGGTTACAGACATGTTATAACACCGTAGGTTGCAGGTTTGATCCCCACATGGGGTTTATTTTATTTTTTTCTGCTAGTGCTAACATGACCATTAGGTAACTGCAGGTTCATCACCTCTGCACACACCCTTCCATCTCTTCACTGTACACCAAGGTGTGCCCTCTGTGCTGTCTATCCATCACATATTAGCTGTTACATATGTCTCTTTCGTTATGGTGTTTACATGGCAGTCCGCTTGGGGGTTTGGCATTGCTGTGGCTCAGCTGGTGTGTGGCACACCTGTTTGCATTTTCAATTCTCTCCTGTCCTGTTCCAGATTTTGCACCTGCTCCACAGAGCATCCTCTGCTGCCCTTGGGTTAGGTTATTTCATCTTTTGCATGCTGTATCCACTGCATAACATTTCATTGTGTGTGTGCATGTAGTCCCAATTACAGACTGTGATCTGATCTGTACACACCAGATCTGCATGTGCATTTCATCATGGTTACTGTTGGGGGTTTGCCTGTCCTAACAGCCAGAAGGCTTCTTGTGTGCTGCCCTGAAGTATTTTAGTATGCAGCCTTTGCTAATGAGCGTTGGTGGTGTGGCCTACCGGTTTGTGCATTGCCATTTGTGCTAATGGTCATAGGTTTGATTCCTCTCTCTTCTCTTTCATTGGTATGCCTGTCCTGCACAACTACTTTTCATTCCTGTGACAGTCAGATCTGTGCTGATAGCACATTGTACCCTTATCACAGTTGTCAACCATCCTTCTGTCCATCTACGTGTGTCTGCCAGCTGTGTGCCGTCTTACCCTGATGTGCATGCTGCTACCCCACATCCTACACTGCTACACATTTCTGCATTGCAGCTCTCCCTGGTTGCCTCTCCTGTGTGTGCTCTGCATAGCACTGCTACTCCACTGTCATCCTGACATTACACCTATCCTGCCACTTCTACCTCCTCTACCGGACACGTCTTCCCATCCTCTGCCACACACTGTCATTATTGCATGGTACATTACCATCACTCTGTGCATCACTACAGCTGCCCCCGATATGTTTGTCCATTTTTCCAGCTGCCATATGGGATGGATGCAGATTTGTCTGGTCCATCAGCTCTGATGATGAAATTAGTCTTACCTGCTAATTGTCTTTCCTTGAGCTCTCTCCGGGCCAGTCCAGGGAAAGGTAGGTAGGGTTGTCAATCCCCCATAGTAACTGAGGACTGAAGGCTCCAAGCTTTTACTGTGAGGTGAAGCCACTCCCCCTTCAGGCAATCTGTCAGTCTCCTTCTGGCAAAGCAACTAAAGAGAAAGAAAATCTACAAACACAGATTAACCCTTGAAAAACTGATAACATTCCATAGTCTTTAAACAGTAATAACAAGACAAAAAAAAAAAAAAAAAAAAAAAAAAAGAGACATCTTTAACATTAGTTAACTAGCAAGGTTACTAAGCAGGTTGAAAATGTGAACTAAAAGCCCCAGATATCTCCTGCGAGCTTATATGATGGAATACTGTGGACGTTCACCAAGATCAAGCCAAGGAACAGAACGGATAGGGAGGGTCCCTGGACTGGCCCGGAGAGAGCTCAAGGAAAGACAATTAGCAGGTAAGACTAATTTCATCTTCCTTTTCGCTTCTCCAGGCCAGTCCAGGGAAAGGTAGGGCAGTACCAAAGCAGTACCTAAGAATGGGAGGGACCCGCCAAAGCCGCGATAAGAGCCGAAGCTCCCACTCTAGATGTTCAAGCCAGGGATGATGCCAAACGATAATGCTTAGTGAAAGAATGCAAGGAAGACCACGTCGCCGCCCTGCATATATCTACTGGAGGAACAAAGGCTAATTCCGCCCAGGAAGTCGCCATGGATCGTGTGGAATGAGCTTTAAGACCTGTAGGTGGTGAAAGCCCCCGGGCAGAGTAAGCTACTGTAATAGCGGAGCGCACCCAACGAGCAATCGTCGCTTTAGATGCCGCTTGGCCCTTACGTGGACCGGCCCACTGAATAAACAATCTGTCAGTCTTACGAATCGGTTGAGAGAGTTTAAGGTACGTCTTCAACACCCAACCAAGATCTAAGTGCTTTAGCGCCTTGTCCATAGGGGAATCGTCGCGTTGAGAAAAGACTGGTAACACCACTGACTGGTTAACATGAAAGACAGACACTACTTTGGGTAAAAAAGAAGGAACCGTGTGTAGCAAGACTCTTTCGGGCAGAAATTGCAGATAAGGTTCTCTGCAAGACAACGCCTGCAAATCCGCAATTCGTCTTGCCGAACAAATGGCTACGAGAAAAGCTGTTTTCCAAGAACACTCTCGAATCTGTTTAGCACAGAGAGCCGATAAGGGCGATCGCGACAACGCCTCCAAAACCACATTCAAATCCCAAGGAGGTACAAGCGGGCGACGTGGAGGATGAATAAGTTTGGTTGCCCGTAGAAAACGCTGCACATCTGGATGTGCCGCCAAACGGCGTCGGCCAATTAACCCTCTAAAACAGGATAACGCCGCAACATGCACTTTAAGGGTATTTAGAGCTAAACCTTTATCTAAACCCTGTTGTAGAAAATTGAGCAGATGAGGAATAGTAGCAGACATTGGAGACACCTGTCTCCGAGAACACCAAGATTCAAAGAGCCTCCAGACTCTAACATATATCAAAGAAGTTCCTGGCCTCTTAGACCACAGCAAAGTGTCCACTACGGAATCTGCATAACCCTTGCTTATCAAGCGAGACCTTTCAAGAGCCATGCCGTAAGCAAGAAGCGATCCACTCGTGGCATGAGAATTGGACCCTGATGTAGTTGATTCACTCTGAGGGGAAGAGGCCATGGCGGAGCCACTAGAAGACGGACGAGATCGGCATACCAAGGACGACGAGGCCAATCGGGAGCAATGAGAATCACCTGGCCGCGGTGTTGCGCAATGCGCTGTATAACTCGACTTAACATCGGCCAAGGGGGAAAGACATAAAGCAGACTGTCGAGGGGCCATGGTTGTACCAGAGCATCGAGGCCCTCTGACATGTGTTCTCTGCGCCTGCTGAAGAAGCGGCTGGCTTTGGTATTGCTGAAGGTGGCCATGAGATCCATCACTGGCTGACCCCAACGCAATGTCAACTGGTGAAAGAAGGCCGCATTCAATTCCCATTCCCCGGGATCGAGAAGATGTCTGCTGAGATAATCGGCTTGAACATTGTCCTTGCCTGCTACATGCGCCGCCGATAGAGCCAAGAGATTGCGTTCCGCCCATTCCATCAACTGCTGACAATCGGAAAGAAGAGAAGGAATCCTCGTTCCGCCCTGCCGATTGATATACGAGACTGTCACAGCATTGTCGGAGAAAATCTTGACCGCTGTTCCTTTGAGTAATGAAGCGAAGTGAAGCAGAGCCAAACGAGCCGCTCGAAGTTCGAGTCTGTTGATCGACCAAGAGCGTTCTGTCTGGGACCAAGTTCCCTGAGTAATCCGACAGACAATGAGCTCCCCAGCCTGAGAGACTTGCATCCGTGGTGACTAAAACCCACGGCGGATCTTGCAAGGGAATCCCCGCGGTGAGATGATCGCGACTCAACCACCATTGTAGACTGAGACGTATCCCCTCTGGGTAGGACAGTCTCTGAGAAAGTGGATGAAGTTGCGGAGACCAGCGGGAGAGCAACGCCTGTTGTAAGGGACGCATGTGAGCCTTGGCCCACGGGACTAGATCCAGCGCCGCCGCCATGGAACCCAAGAGTTGTAAATATGTCCACGCCGACGGCGCCGTTAAATTCAGAAAGGCCTGGACTTGATGCATTAGCTTTTCTACGCGAACTTCGGTCAAAAAGACCTTTCCTTGTGCGGTGTCGAACAGCGCTCCGAGATAGGTTAACTGCTGCATCGGTCGTAAGTGACTCTTGTCCTGATTTAGCACCCAACCCAGTTGTTCCAGAAGCTGAACAACTCGAGCTGTCGCTTGAACCGATTCCTCTTTCGAATCGGCCCTGATCAACCAATCGTCGAGATAAGGATGAACTCTGATACCCTCCTTCCGAAGCGCAGCCGCCACCACTACCATTAGCTTTGTGAACGTACGCGGAGCTGTAGCAAGGCCGAATGGCATCGCCCGAAATTGGAAATGACCGACAGGAAGGGCAAAACGTAAAAAACACTGATGCGCGGGACGGATAGGAATATGTAGATAAGCTTCCGTTAGATCGATGGAAGTGAGAAACTCTCCCGGATGAACCGCCCGAATAACCGTTCGCAAAGTTTCCATTCGAAAGTGGGGAACCCGCAGAGTACGGTTGACACCTTTGAGATCCAAAACGGGATGAAAAGAATCGTCCTTTTTGGGAACCACAAAATAAATCGAGTATCGACCGCAACCGTATTGGTCTAGAGGTACTGGTACTATAGCTCTCAGCTGCAAGAGACGATGGAGAGTTACCAAAATAGCCTGCTGCTTTCTCCCGGGAGCACAGGGAGACATCATAAAAGCGGGTAACAACGGACTGGCGAAATCCAGCGCGTACCCTTCCCGAATGATTTCTAATACCCATTTGTCGGAAGTAATGTTGGTCCAGGCCGCTAGAAATTGCTGAAGGCGACCTCCCACAGGCAGAAGCGACTGGACCGGCAAACCTTCATTGTGGCTTTTTCCCTGCGGGCTGAGAGGTTGCGAAATAAGATCTATTAAAACCTCTGGCTCCCCGAAAGGAATGATTTCGAAAGGTGGCACGTCCTCTGGAATAAGGAGCAAAACGTGCCCCACGAAACCTACGTGAGTCCCGGCCAGAACCACGAAAACTGGGAGTCGAACGAGTAGGCTTGGGTTTATCCTCAGGCAAACGACCGCCTTTAGAATCTCCCAAATCCTTCACAATCTTTTCCAAGGCCTCGCCGAACAGCAAAGTTCCTTGATACGGCAACTTGCTGAGACGTAACTTCGAGGAAACATCCGCTGACCAATTCCGTAACCACAAAAATCGTCTAGCCGCTACTAGTGAAGCCATGATTTTAGCTGCCATGCGCAGCAAGTCATAAAAAGCATCTGCCGTATAAGCCGCGGCAGATTCTAATTTGGCGACATCTGGTACCGCAGATGAAGTCTCTGAGGAAGTATCTCCCTGTAACCAACGAATGGAAGCGCGAGATACATAAGCTCCACAAATAGCCGACTGCAGCGCTAAAGCACTAGAATCAAAGGCTTGCTTTAGCAGTATCTCCAATTTCCTATCCTGTAAATCTTTAAGGGCTGCTGCACCTTCTACAGGGATGGTAGTCTTTTTGGTTACCGCGGAGATAAGCGCATCCACTTTTGGCATGCAAAATAAATCCTTTGCTTCTTGAGGTAGGGGTATAAGCGAGATAAAGCTCTGCTGCCCACGCAGTGAAGCCTCCGGACACTGCCACTCCGAATCAATCATTTGTTTGATCACTCGGTGCAAAGGAAAACACCTCTGCTCTGACTTAAAACCCTGCAGCAAGGGATCCTCCAAAGGCTCCTGAGAGGGTGTTGGCAGAGGCAAGTGCAGCGCTGACAAAGAATGGGAAATGAGAGCAGAGAGTTCCTCTTTGCGGAAAACTCTAAAAATATTAGGATCCTGACCAGAGGCTATCTCCCCATCCTCTAAATCTTCAGCTTCAAAATCCATAGCTGAGTCTGACAGAAATTCAGGATCTCCCTGCTGCACTGCCTGTGATAACAAAGGATCAGTAGCTAAACCCTGAGAATGAGAAGTGCCTTCTCCTGGATCTTCAACACTTGGAGAAGTGAGAGAAACTGGGACTGAAACAGGAACAGCAGGTAACTCTGAAGGCTGAGTAGAATGCACAAGAAAAGCCTTATGCATTGCCAGAATAAATTCAGGTGAAAAAAATGAAAGCATCTGTTCCTGAGGCACAGTGGAAGAAATAGAAGGCTTATCTGAAGTAATTGTGTCTTTAGAAGACTTTGTTTTCCGTTTGTGAGGCTTCTGATGCTCTGCTAGAGCACTGCCCGGTTGCAGCCAAGATGGCCGCCGTTCCGCCTTTTCGGCGATTAAACTAGCCTCAGGTAAATTAATATGAGCCTTCTCAGACATTATAACAGCAAATTTTAACGTCTAAAATCCAGCCCAGTCACCTGAAACAACTTTGAAGAACCCAGAAACAATAGAAAAATCGCCAAAATCGCCAGGGAACCCGCGGTTTTACAGGAGAGTAAAAAAGGTAAATTAGCCTGGAAACACTCACCCGAGACTGAAAAAAGGCACCGGAGCACTGGTAGAACTGAATAACAGATCTCCGAAGGAGGTAAGAGCTGTAGAGCTAGAGGAGAAAGCTGGGGCCCCCAGTATCACTCTGCCATTTGAATCGGGACAGTGAGAGAGGCAGGCTCTACCTCACACTGTTGAAGGAATGCCCGTTCAATATTCAGTCTGCTCTTAAAGGCATAGTAGCCTGTTCAAGTAAGTAAAAAACAAGACTATGGAAAGGATCAGCCCTGCTAGAGCCAATCAATAAAATAAAAGAACAATACAAGTAATGATGAGGGAGAAGATAAAATCGATCCTCTATAGTTACTGAGGACTGAAAGACTGACAGATTGCCTGAAGGGGGAGTGGCTTCACCTCACAGTAAAAGCTTGGAGCCTTCAGTCCTCAGTTACTATGGGGGATTGACAACCCTACCTACCTTTCCCTGGACTGGCCCGGAGAAGCGAAAAGGAACTACTTCCTTCCATTACTTGTGCATTGTCTTTCCTTGCTGCTCTGAGCAGTGTTCGGGTTACATTTGTGTTTGGCCCCTACCTCTCTTGCTTTTCAAATTGGGGGACCTTACTGCTCTTGGCCAACATTTTTGGGTTCACCTATACATCCTTGGGGCATCTTATGCCACACCTTAGATTCAGGCAGCTTATGGGGTGCCTACTATGGTGCCTTGGGAGTTGGCAACCTTTCAACATGGCCTCTGGGTCACATTATAACCTGCCTTGGCTGATGTGGTTGTTTAGGATGTGCCTTCTGCTGCACCCTAAAAGGTGCGGGTATTTTTAGCTGGCAGCACAGATTGTTGTACAGGTGCAAGCAGGAAAAGGAATTGCCTCAGCCAACCTTATTCATTAGGCCCACTGGGGAATCAAACTCATGACCCCTGTACCATCAGTCAGTGTATTAACCATTGTACTACTCCTCTGTTGCTGCATTTGCAGGTCAGCACGCCTACTTAAGGTTACCACGCGGTAACGTGCGCTGCTCCATCAGGCGATAATGTGCGCAGCGCACATTATCATGCGATAATGCACGATTGCTATGCTTAGACCAGAATGCCCACTCCTTTTATGGCATCCTGCATGTTAGCACCCTTTAGTAAACATACCCCTAAGAGGGTAAAGGCCATAGCGGAGATACTGAATGAATTCTTTGCTTTGGTCTTTACTGAAGATGATGTAGGGAAGTTATCCATGATTGAAATGGTATTTAAAGGTGATACACTGAACGAATTGAACAAAAAAATATTGATAAACAAAGAAGATATAATGCAACTATTTGATAAACTAACCAGTACCAAATCACCTAGACCAGATGGTCTACACCTAAGAGTGTTGAAAGAACTGAAATATGAGATTGTAGACTTACTATTAGTAATCTGTGAATTATCAATCAAATCATCCGTTGTACCTGAAGATTGGCTAATGGGCAATGTTACACCAATTTTTAAAAAAGGTTCCAGGGGTGATCTGGGAAACTACAGGCTCAACCGGGCAAAATGGTAGAAACAATTATAAAGAACAAAATTATTGAACATGTAGATAGTCATGGTTTAATGAGAAACAGCCAACAGGCTTTACCCAAAGAAGGTCTTGTCTTAGTAATGTGTTATATTTTTTTGAAGGTGTGAATAAACAGGTAGACAAAGGTGAGCCAGTCGATATAGTGTATCTAGATTGTCAGAAAACCTTTGATAAAGTCCCTCATGAGAGACTCTTGGCAAAGTTAAAAAGTCATGAAGGGAGAAGCTAGCTCAGGAGATGCTGAGTGGGAATTGCTGTTAGCTGCATACCTGGCTGGAACAGAGCTCCTCTCTCCAGCTGCGATTGAGGATAAGAGCCAACTGGTACCACGGGACACAGCTGTGGTGCGTGTCTGAAGGGGCAGGTTAGGCCCCTTGTGCACCCCTTAGGAGCTTCTGGGAAGTTTCTTTGCTTCCTGTGTCTTGAATGGGCAAGCGAAAAGCTAAGAAGAAGGGCCCAGTGGAGGGTCAGGTGGTGAAGGGCCCTATGGATAAGCACCTGATTAGTGCTGCTGCTTTCCAAATACCAGTCCCTTAGGACCCAGGAGCAAGGTTAGTCCCAGAGGCTTCATTAAGTTCGGGGGATCATACCCCTCCCCCCCCCAACCTAGATTTGATGATAAAATGCCCTCTTCCAATGCCTCCTTTTGCTGGAGATGGTAGTTTGTTTTCCATCTCCACCCCTTTCTCCAATGGAGCTTCTTGTAAGCGGCCCGATTTGACTGGAGCTGAGCTTGTATACCCTTCGGGTGTCTCTTTACCATCTTCTGATTCACTGCCAGTTTTTTCTAGTTCTGCTAATTCTAATATTTCTTTGAAAGATGTTTTTGATACTATACATCGGGTGGAATATGTTCTTTCGGGTACTCTCACTCAGCTGTGTAGTTTTTCCCATGACACTGCGAGTGTTCTTCGCGGTCATGGTCAGTCTCTCTCAGCTATTAGAGGATTCGGAAGTTGGAGGGTTCTGCGGAGAGTGTACAGGTTGCAAGTTCATCTCATATAAAGGAGACTACTGCACTTCAAAAGAGATTGGAACGGTGAGAAAACATATCTAGAGCAAATAATCTTAGAGTTTTAAATTTTCCAATGGTACGCCTTCTCTCTCCATTAGAGTTATTTAAAAAATATGTCCATGATACGTTATGTTTAACATTTGATATGGCTAGTATTACTTCTATTTATTATCTATCCCAGGGGGTTAGTGAGATAGCTAAAGATGGAGAGGTTGATGAGCAGGTGAGCTTGGATCAACTAGACAACTCAATTTTTAGAAACCTCTCTAGATAGGGTAGCCCTCTTAGTCACCTTATCGGTTACCTTCTCTTCTGAGAGCAAAAAGGTTGCTATTATGAAATTATATTTTGCGATGAAGGATGTTTCCTTTTGTGGGAGTCCTTTGATGATGTTTCCGGATGTTGCCAAGGTTACCCCAGCTCAGACAAAGCCTTTTTTGCAGCTAAAATCTAGGGTTCTTGCTTTGGGAGGTCAGTTTTATTTAAAATTTCCTTGTAAATGCTTTGTTACTTATTTTGGTAATAGATATGTATTTACTGAAGTGTCACAGAACAGTTTTTGGTGAGTAAAAGCTCACAATAAGATTATTATATTGCTTTGTTTTTAGTGGTTTGGTTGGGAAGAAAATTGGGGTCTTTATGTTTGGTATGCTTAGCTAGCTGTCTCTCATTTAATGTGGTTTCTCGAGATTGTTCCTCTGAAAACATTTAAAACTAATTTTCTTTAGTGCTTTATGTAAGGGAATGTTCTTTTCCAATGTTTACTTTTGTAATCATGACAAATTCAATAATAATAAAAAAGAGTCATGGAATAGGGGGCAATGTACTATTGTGGATGAGGAACTAGTTAAGACAGAAAGCAGAGGTTAGGACTAAATGGCCTATTTTCCTGATGGAGAAAGATGAATAGTGGAGCACCCCAGAGATCTGTGCTGGGTCAGCTGCTTTTTAACAATTCATAAATGACCTGGAAATGGGAATAATGAGCGAGGTAATCAAATTTGCAGATAACACAAAATTATTCACAGATGTTAAAACACGAGGATTGTGAAAAACCACGAGGACCTTGATAAATTGGAAGAATGGACATTCAGATGGAAGATGAAATTTGTGGACAAGGGCAAAGTTATGCACCTAGGAAAGAACAACTCAAACTATGGTTATACAATGCATTAAGCACCACCACCCAGGAAAAATATTTAGGCATCATCATGGGTAACACATTGAAACCCCTCACTCGGTATGCAATGATAGTCAAGAAGGCAAATAAAGCACAGTTACTTGCCTGTAACAGGTGTTCTCCAGGGACAGCAGGAATCAATCCTCACATATGGCTAATGTCAGCACCGACAGAGCCCACACCGAGCATATCCCCAGCTTTTAAAGAAACGTGTGGTCCCTTTCCCACCCAAGGGTACCATCTTGCTCAGGGGATATAGCTAGAATTCTACCAAGAAAATGGCATTAAAGGACAGCAACCCCAAAGGGAGGAGGGAGGGTTGTGAGGACTGATTCCTGCTGTCCCTGGAGAACACCTGTTACAGGTGAGTAACTACGCTTTCTCCAGGAACAAGCAGAAGTCAGTCGTCACATACGGGACTCCCTAGCTACAGGCTTCGGAGGACCTGTAGGAAAAGCATGGCAAAGCCATGAACAGCTGCAAGTGAATCTGAAGATAGACCTGATGACCCCATGGAGAACCACGTCTTTGGTAGCCTGAACAAGAAGGGTCGGCGGGTAGGAGTTGCTTAAACCCCAAACCGATTACAGCATACCGCCTGGCTGACAAGACTCCCTTCTCCAGGGAGTAAGGGGTCGTGAAAGTATGAGCAGAGGACCAGGTGGCGGCCCAGCAGATGTCCACCACAGACACCAAGCAGAGGCTCACGACTGACGTTACCATCGCTCAAACATTGTGCATCATGGCCTGGTGGTCAAGTGGAAGTCCGGCCTCGGCCTGGGCAATGCAGTCTGCCACTCACATGGACAAGGTTAACTTGGTGACTGCCTGTCCCAGATAGCTGGGATCATAGGAGACGAAGAGCTGCCAAGCTTTGCGGTGATCCTGAGTCCGCTGTAGGTAGAAGGACAGGGTCCTCTTACAGTCCAGGGAATGGAGAACGGATGACGCTTGATCAGCATGTGGCCTCGAGAAGAAAGTGGGCAACACCACCTCCTGGTTGGTAGAAGTCCAAGATAACCTTTGGGAGGAACTTGGGGTGGGTGTGAAGAACCACCCTGTTCTTGTAGAATCTGGTGTCTGGCGCCTGGCACCTTGGCCATCAGGGCTTGGTGTTCACTGAGTCTTTGGGTGGAGGTGAGCGCTACCAGGATGGCCACTTCCCAGGTTAAGTGCCGCAAGGAGCTCAAAAGGCAGCTTGATCAGCTACATGAGGACCACCTTGAGGTCTCATTCCGCCAGGGATGGCAGGATAGAGGGTTTGGAGAGGAGCAGGCTCTGCATGAGCCCTGCATGAAACGAGAGAGGAGTTTGCCCTCAATGGGATGAACCATGATGGAGCAAGTATTGCAGGACTGAGTTTATCAGGCAGGAGAATAGGTTCATGTGGTTCTCCAAGCACCACACCAAAAACCTGCACCACTTGAAGGAATATGCCCTTCTCGTCGAGTCCTTGGCCAATAGGATCTCTTTGACCTCCATGGGAGATGAAGGCAATCCATTCAGCAGCCAAGCTGTAAGGGACAGGGACCCCAGATTGGGGTGGAGAAGCAAGCCTCCCTCCTGCGTTAGGAGCTCCGGTGATCTCCCAAGAGGGACCGGGGGCTCCATCGAGAGATGGAACAGCAGAGGGAACCATGGCTATCTGGGCCACCTCGGGGCCAAGGCCCTGTTCCACTGGACCTTGAGGGTCCATGCTATGAGCAGCATGGGAGAGAAGACATATAACAGGCCCGTTGCTCACGAGAGGAGGAAGGCATCCAGAGCCACCCAAACCAGGTGCGGATAGGGACCGCAAAACCGGGGAAGTTGAGTGTTGGCTGTACTGTCAAATAGATCCAGGTCTGGGGTGCCCCAGAACTGGAATAGTTGCTGTGCTGTCATAGGGCTCAGGTGCAACTCGTGTGGCTGGAGCACTCTGCTCAGTCGGTCTGCCAAGGTGTTGTCTTGGCCTGGGAGATAGACTGTTCTGAGGATAATGTCCTGGCTCACCGCTTACGAACACAGGGTCACCGCCTCCTGGCAGAGACTGAAGGAACTGGTACCTCCCAGTTTGTTCAAGTAGAACCTGGTTGTCCATCTGCACAAGCACCACCTGCCTCCGTAGTCGATGCCGAAAAGCCTTCAGTTGAAGGATGGCATTTCAGAGTTCCAGCAGGCTGATCTGTTGCAGACTTTCCTCGGGGCACCAGGCTCCCTGGGTGTGCAGCTCCTTGAAATGCTGCCCCCCAAAAACAAGAGGGAGGCATCCGTCATCAGGACTGCCTGGGGAGCCGGGGTCTAGAAGGGCATGCCCCGGAGCAGGTGTTGTACATCCTACCACCAGGCCAAGGACTCTGCCAACCGAGGGGAGACCGAGATAGGGTCCCAAAGTCAGCCTGTCACCTGGGTCCACTGTGTTCGGAGGCACCACTGCACTTGCCTGCATGTTGAGGCAGGTGTTAGACACAACGTGAACCGTGGAAGCCATGTGGCTGAGGAGGCAAAGCTTCGACCGAGCCAAGATTGTGTTGCAACTCTGCATATCGGACGCCAGCGAGGAAGGCCTTGGCCTGGAATGTATACAAGTGAGCCCCTATGAACTCCAGGGATTACACTAGAGTAAGGTGGGGTTTTGAGTGGTTGACCACGAAGCCCAGGTGCTGTAGAAGCTGGATGGTGCGGCCTGCAGGGCCTCCGAGGCCATGTCTCCTTTTATGAGCCAGTCATCTAGATAAGGGTAGACAAAGGTGCCTTAGAGACAGAGGTGGGCTGCTACCACCACAAGACACTTGGTGAAGACCCATGGCGCAGAGGCGAGGCTGAAGGGAAGCATCCTGTAGTGGTAGTGATTGCCTCCTACAAAAAAAACACAGATACTGTCTGTGGGTGGGGTGGACGAGAATGTGGGTGTAAGCATCCTTTAAATCCAAGGAGCATAGCCAATCAGCCAGCTGGAGGTAGGGCAGCAGTGTTCCAAGGAAGAGCATTTTGAACTTCTCCCACACCAGGAATTTCTTCAGGTTCCTCGAGTCAAGGATGGGCCTGAGATCTCCTTTTCTTTTTGGGACTAGGAAGTATCTGGAGTAGAACCCACTTCCCCTTAGGTGAGATGGAACGGGCTCCACCGCCCCCTCCTTGAGGAGGCCTGCAAGCTCCTTAATTAATAAGGTCTGGTGCAGGGGAAGCCATCGGGGCTCCTCTGGGGAGAAGCGGCTGGTCCAGATGGAGGAGGAAGCTCTTCTGGACGACCTGAAGAACCCACGTGTCGGTGGTGATGGAGTCCCACCTATGGGCAAGGTGGACCAGCCTCCCCCCCCCCCATCAACAGCTGGTTGTCCAGCAGTCAAGATGCTATGAAGGGGCATCAAAACCCTGAGCCCCACTGTTCTGGAGCTAATGGTTGGGTCGTTGGTCCTTTAGGCTTGCGAGTCCCTGGCCAGAGCCCTTACCCTGACTGCCCTGTGGCGGGGTTGGCAGGGTCAGGTACAGGGAGGGTATCCCCTGTAGGGTTGACCCTTCCTAAGGAAGGAAGGGTTTCTTCCCTTGTGGCTTTTTCCTAGGAAGGGTGGCGAGCTGAGTACGGGTGATGTACTGTGTCTCAATTTCAGCCGCTTTGTCCTCCAAAGGCTTACCAAATAGCTGATCGTCGAGGCAAGGGACATCAAGGAGCTTCTCTTGGACTCACTGCTCCAAGTTGGAAGACTGGAGTCAAGCCTGCTCGCAAGCACCAATGCCAGCCGCTACCACTCGTGCAGAGGACGCTGTCGTAGGCGGCTCATAAGAGCTATTAGGAGCACTTGATGACTGATTGCAAGAGCATATGGAAGCGCTGGAGGTGATCCCCTTTGAAACTGGCTGCAAATCCCGAGTTCTTTAGTGAGGTCTTGGAGGAACATACCAATGTAAAAGTTGGTAGACCTGGATGCGGCTTGCTAGCATGGTAACATTTATGCCCGAGGGCGCAAGACTCCCTGCCCAGAGGGACTGAAGAGTGAGTCTTTGCGCTCTTGTGCTTGCGCATGGCTGACTCGACGACCATGGAGGTGTGGGGAAGCTGTGCCTTCCGAAACTCTGGTCCCCACTGGATCCTGTACATGGAGTCCAGTCATTGGCTGATGATCGGAACAGAAGCTGGAGTTTCCTACATGCGGAGAAGCAGCCGGTTAAAAATGGAGGGGACTGGAACCGTGAGAGTATCCCTCGGTGGTGCCTCATATTGCAGGGTATCGAGTTCCTCTGCTCAAGCTTTCTCCACTGACTCTGTGGTAAGTGCGAGGGCCCATGCCATATCGTGGACAAATCTAAGGAAAGAGGTGTCCTCAGGAAGGGACTGCTGCTTTCTGTGTTGGCAGAAATGGGTCAGAGGGGAAGTCTCAGTGAGTCAGAGTCTCTGGTGAAGTGTCCCTATCAGATTCCCACTCCGAATAGTCCATAGAGGATTCTAGATTGGGCAGTTCTAGGTGGGTCGATGATCTGTGCTAGGCTTTCAAGGCCAGAACCAGAGGTGCTTGCCTGAGATGATCTCACATCTGAGGAACGGGAAGGAGATAGAGACCCTCACAGAGGATCCTCACGAGGTGTCTGGCTCTTGGGGATCACTGTGGCAGCCTGGGGAGACTTCTAGGTTGAGGTCCCTGTGGTCTTATGGTGCATGCTGGCAGGGCCAGACATCTGGGCCTGCTGGGCAGTGGGAATGTAGAAAGTTGTTGAGGAGGAGAGGGAGTCCTCGCTGGGATGACCCCTCAGAAGACCAGGCACCATTGCTGGAGGCCTCTGTTTCGGTTCGAGGTTCCTTTCTTGGCCACTCCCTCTCCGACTCTTCGGACTGTTGTAGGGGACTGAGCGAACGAGCGCATGACTTCTCACATTTATCCGATCCACTGGACGATGTCTGCACGGCCTTCTCCTCCTTCCTCTCATGTTCTGGGGACTCTTGGTCGGAGTGCCTGCGGACCCGTAGGGGAGCCTTGGGCAGCTCCAAGGGTTGTGGGGTCTTGGAGCGTGAGGCTACCAGGGACAAGTCTGCCTTATGGAAAATATCATCTAGCTTCTGCCAGCAACTTTGGATGGCCTTAGAGAACATTTTTTGGCATAAGGAGCATTACTCCAGGTCATGATCAGCACCCAGACACCTGAGACAGCAGTCATGGGTGTCTGTGAGTGACGTTTTTGGAGCATCAATCACATTTCTTGAAACCGGAGGCCATTGGGGCAAAAAGGACCCTGCAAGGTCAAAGACCCTCGACGCAGGCAGTGGTTAAAAAGGCATGAAAGCACTAAAGTGGGAAAAAATGGTCCCGAGACAGACCACCAAAGCAACAGTGGTCGAGGGGCAGGAGGGGGGAACCGGTGCTAACCAGAAAAGAGACAAATGTACTTAGAGAAGAAAAAACTTTTTTCGAGGATGAGATGCACATCTGAAGGGCTCTTCAGAAAAAGGGGGACTGAGCAAGATGGCACCCTTGGGCAGAAAGGGGACTAAGCATGCGTGGTGGCATTCCCAAAGGCTTTCTTTGAAAGCTGGGGAAATGCTCTGCACGTGCTCCGCCAGTGCCACACCACCCATATGTGAGGACTGACTTCCTGCTTGTTCCTGGAGAAAATGCTAGGAACAATAAGGAAAGGAATGGAGAATAAGACAAATGATATTATAATGCCTCTGTATCATTCCATGGTGCGACCGCACCTTGACTATTATGTGCAATTCTGGTTGCCATATCTTAAAAAGGATATAGCAGAATTAGAAAAGGTACAGAGAAGAGCCACCAAAATGGTAAAGGGGATGGAAGGATACTCCTATGAGGAGAGACTTAAAACGTTAGGGATTTTTAATCTGGAAAAGAGACAGCTGAGGGGGAGATATGATAGAAGTATGATAATTACACTTACCTGGTAATTGTAGTTTCTCTCAAAACTAATCTACTCTATTCTTTAGGCTCCTTATCTGTTCCTCTAGTGAGCCCTAGTCTGGGCTCACGCTGTCCTCCTGATGCATGGAGACTGGTCACACTGGGGCTGATGGGAGTATCCGGCAGTGATGTCATGATGTTGACATGCCAGTCTCCAAACTGGAGGAGGTTGACAACCCAGAGGTAGAGGACTGAACTGGAGGAACGATAAGGAACTATAGATTAATGAATGGAGTGGAACAGGTAAACACTGATTGTTTACACTATCTAAAAGTATAAAGACTAGGGTACATGCAATGAAGTTACAGTATAACCAGTTTAAGACTAATTAGAGAAAATATTTTTTCACTCCATGTGTAATCAAACTCTGGAATTAGTTATCGGATGATGTAGTAAAAGAGGTTAGTGCAGCTGGGTTTAAAAAAGGTCTGAACAAGTTTCTGGAGGAAAGGTCCATAAACCATTATTAAAGAGGACCAAGTAATCCACTGCTTGCCCCAATACAGACATAAAACCTGTGTATTTTTTTGGGAAACTGCTAGGTACTTGTGACCTGGATTGGCCACTATTGGAAACGGTATACTGGGCTTGATAGACCTTGGTCTGACCTAAAGTGGCATTTTTTATGTTCTTATAAGATGGCACCCTTAAGCAGGAAAGGGACCACATATGCATTGTGTATCTCCCACAGGCTTTCTTTGAAAGCTGGTGAGAGTACTGCACAGGCTCCGTTGGCAGCAATGGTACCCATATGCGAGGACTGACTTCCTGCCTGTTCCTGGAGAATAAATGTAAAAACAGAGGTCAAATTTTATATCTTTAGCTATAAAAACACCAAACATACTTGGGACATGATTTATAAATATTTTTTCTTATTGGTCAGATAAGCGCAGGGGTTCTTAGCCCAGTCCTCAGGACACACTAGCCAGTGGGGTTTTCAGGATAACCACAATGAATATGTATTGCACTGCCTCTATTGTATGCAAATCTCTCATATGCATATTCAGTGTGGTTATCCTGAAAACTTGACTGGCAATGTGTGTGTGCTAAGAACTGGATTGAGAACCACTGGATTAGAGGAAATATATTGATAAACCAGGTCTTAAGCTTCTGTCATAATGAATTCTGAAATACTCCCCACAAGAAAAATGCACCAAATTAGAAGTCTGGAATGTTCCAACAATTCATGTGCAAATACTATTGATCAACTCCATAACAAGACAAACAAGGATGGCTTCAAAAGGTTTTAATTATTGAGCTCACCCTGAAGTAGCCATTTTTCTTAAACCTAATATTAAAAGTTAAATCTATTGATGGATATAGAAAGCCCATTTGATAAAATAACCCATTCCAGCTAGTCAGCTCTCGAGTAGACATTGTTCAATGTGCAGTGACCATCAACACAGCTTAGTTTTCATCATCATCTTCCAGGTCCCGAAGTCCATCACTCTGACGACTTTTCCCAGTCATTTCTAATAAGGCCTGAGCCTGAGGATCCACATCTAGGATGCTCGTTTTATCTTTTAACTAAAACACAAGAACAGAGTTTGGAATGAGGTTTTAAGTCATCATCATTAACCACAATTTCCCTGCTGGCTTAGACACAGCTCCCCTTCATTTAATTTGCCTAGTCATCTTACCTCTCAGGTCCATATCAACATCTGTTAGTATGTACGAACTTAAAGGCTGATGCAGAAAGACTAGCATGGCCTTGGCTGCAGATAATGCAACATATACACACCAGTACTACTAATGCCAAGTGCAGAAAAGAGACAGACGTGCCTGGAAACAGCAAAAAAAAAAGTCTGTGCACACAGCAAAGCCAAGTATATTTAAACAACGTGCAAATGAGCTGTGCATATTAAAATGGAATGCAGAGAAACATGTAGAGGATTGCATAACCAGCAGGAGTGCCATGATCTCTGCGCCTGGTCTAAGGAGACTTAAAAATTTTGCACAAGAAGGGAAAGACTGTTTCAGGGTATTACTGACGAACAGTTACCTTTGACATGAAAAATTTCTGAATGTATCTTTCAGCATATCAGAGAAAGACTAGCATTCAAGAAGAAATGTCTTTTGCTTCTTATCCTTCTGTGTTCTTTGGACTGCCTTATATCATTGTCCATTTACTGTTATGTTTCTTTGTTGTGATTTCATTAAAAAAACATGTTTTGGGGCACAATAGTATTTATTATGGAGTGAGCATCAAACAAACCTGCATGTCTTATGCACATAATGTGAGCATTTGACATTTACATGCATACACACAGTCACCTGTTGCACATCTATTGTTACGCTAAAGTTTTGGGCACATCTCATTTGCATGAACACCCATTGCTGCATACTGGTGCGCTACAAAAACACGTACACAGCTAATAACACAACTTCCACGTCAGCTTTCTGCATCGGTCTGTTAGACTGTAAGCCCTCTATGGACAGGGACATACCTACATTACCTGATTGTAACTAGTCTTGAGCTCCTACAGGAAAAGTGTGAACTAAATACTAAAATGTATTACACACATACAGATGTGCAGATCTGGGAGAAGGTGAAATTTACACTTACCTGGTAATTTCCTTTCCTTGACTCCTACTAAATAAACTGAATACCCTAGGGATGAACCTAAAGTGATTGCCTTCCATTCAACCAGTTTCTAACCTAGTCTAAGGGTACAGGTAAATGGAACTCACTCTGAGGAAATTAGCAATGGCGTGCCACAGGGATCAGTTCAATTCTTTTTTACAGTTTTTGTAAGTGATATTGGAGAAGAACTGTTAGGTAAGGTTTGCCTCTTTTGATGATACCTACTACTACTTATCATATGTGTAGCACTACAAGGTGTAGGCAGCACTGTACAAAGACATTTAAGACAGTCCCTGCTCATAACAGCTTACAGTCTAGTCCAGACAGACAACACAATAAAGCATAGTTACTCACCTGTAACAGGTGATCTCCAGGAACAGCAGGAATTTAGTCCTCACATGTGGGTATCGTCGGTACCAACAGAGCCTGCGTGGGAACGCTCCCCAGCATCCAATTAGAAAGCTTTTGGGAGCATCCCACAGCATCTGCGTGCTGCCTTTCCCAACTGCCTCTCTCCAGTTGAGTTTTAAAGCTGAGAGAGAGAGAGGGAAAGAGATAGAGAGATACAACTCCTAGGGGAGGTGGGTGGGTTGTGAGGACTAAATTCCTGCTGTTCCCGGAGATCACCTGTTACAGGTGAGTAACTATGCTATCTCCAGGAACAAGCAGGAATGTAGTCATCACATATGGGGACTCCCTAGCTTTATATGCCAGGGAGAGACCCCAGAAGTTGTGTGCCCCTGAGAAGGGCTCCACTTCCCCCATGGATCTCTGGCATCCTACCAGAGATGGTGGGTAGGAGTTGATTAAGTATGGAACAGGTGTTGGAGAACAGCCTTACCAAAAAAGGCATCCCGGCGGGAGTCCTTGTCCAAGCAGTAATGGGCTGTGAAGGTATGAACTGATGCCCAGGTGGCTGCTCGACAGATGTCATCGATAGACACAGAGTGCAGATGAGCCATTGAGGCTGCCATGGCTCTCACATTGTGAGCTGTGACATGGCCCTCCAGAGAAAGGTTCTTACTCTGATAGGCAAAGGAAATACACTGAGAAATCCAGTTAGATAGTGTTCTCTTGGAGACTGGAAGTCCCAAATGAGAAGGATCAAAAGCAACAAGAATTTAGAGGACCTTCTATGTTGCTGTGTTCTTTGTAAGTAAAAGGCTAAAGCTCTTTTACAGTCCAAGGTATGAAGATTCCTCTCTGCATTTGATGCATGAGGCCTTGGAAAAAACACAGGTAGGTAGACTGCTTGGTTCAGATGAAAAGGCGAGACCACCTTTGGCATAAAGTGTGGATGAGTCCTAAGGGACTACCTTGTCATGATGGAACCTTGTATAAGGTGGATTAGCTACTAGCGCTTGCAACTCACTAATGCGACGTGCTGATGTGATTGCAATAAGAAAGATAACCTTCCAAGAAAGGAATTTTAAGGAGGTAGTAGCTAAAGGTTCGAAGGGTGGCTTCATGAGCTGCCCAAGAACCAGGTTTAAGTCCCATGCCACCGGTGGTGGCCTAACGGGAGGCTTAATTAGAAGAAGGCCTCTCATAAATCTTGCTATAAGAGGATGAGAAGAAATAGGCTGTCCATTTAGAGGCTTAAAAGAAGCTGCAATAGCACTCAAATGGCCTCTTACTGAGTTAGTCTTAAGTCCTGCATTGGATAAATGAAGGATATACAGTCAAACCTCGGTTTTCGTATGCCCTGGTTTTCGTACGATTCGGTTTTCGTTGACTTTTTTCATCAAGATTTTGTTCCGGTTTTCGTACGTTGTCTCGGTTTTCGTACAGTTGAAATGGAGCACCATCTTGTGGCCAGAAGTGGGATTTTCTTTATTTTGATTTTCTTGCTGATTGACTGTCTTCCATATTTATTGGCGCTTCTCTTTTACAAGGCAGGCTGGAGCCCCAATTGGGCAGCCGGCCAAGATGGCTGTTCCCACCTCCGCTGCTGGTGGTGATTGCTCGATCCCCGGAGGGGAGAGCAGCTGGAGCTGGCTGGAGTGCGTCCCATATGCCAACAAAAGTCTTCAATAAAGGTAAAAGTGATGTTACATGCTCATTTATCCATTTCATTAGTCATTTATATGTATTTCTCATTGTTTTCTGTATGTAAAAATATAGTTATTCTCTATAAAATGTATTTTTTGTCAATATTTTTGGGTGTCTGGAACGGATTAATTGAATTTACATTATTTCTTATGGGAAATCTTGCTTCGGTTTTAGTCCGTTTCGGTTTTAGTCAGACTTTTTTGAACGGATTAATCATGAAAACCGAGGTTTGACTGTACTCCAGCAATGATTCCAGAGGTATCGCAAGGGGGTTAAGACCCTTCTGCGAACACCATATGGTAAACCTTTTCCACTTGAAAGCATAAGAACGTCTTGTGGAAGGTTTCCTGGAAGCAAAAAGAATATCTTTTACTTGCTGAGGGAGATTGACTATGAAGATCTAGGCCTTCAGGAACCAAGCCCTGAGATGCAGAGACTGGGGATTGGGATGCCATAACATTCCGTCGTCCTGAGATAGGAGATCTGGAGCAGACCCTAACTCCAGGGAGGGAGCTTGAGAGAGATGTAGAAGGAGAGGGTACCACACTTGCCGTGGCCAATGTGGAGCTATGAGAATCATATGGCCTCTGTCCCTCTGAAGCTTGAACAGGGTTTTGGGAATTAGGGGAATGGGTGGAAAGGCATATAGGAAGTCTTGACCCCAGTAAAGGAAGAAAGCATCCCTGGCCTGAGCCCCCTGAGCCGGAATTCTGGAACAGAACCGGGAAGTATGGCATTCCACGGACTTGCAAAGAGGTCTATGTCCGGGGTTCTCCAAATTTGAAAAATCTTGGTCACCTGGTCTGCATGCAGAGACCACTCGTGTGGAAGCAGAACTCGACTAATCCGATCTAGCTATAACCAAATATCAGTTGTATTTAACTCTATGTAAATTTTATGTGTATATATCTTGTAAATAGTTTCCCCCGTT
Source organism: Ichthyophis bannanicus (assembly GCA_033557465.1). NCBI lineage: Eukaryota > Metazoa > Chordata > Amphibia > Gymnophiona > Ichthyophiidae > Ichthyophis > Ichthyophis bannanicus. Next base: position 85,721,649 of record CM066034.1, on the reverse strand, counting down.
ATTCTCCCGTTATGACCGTACCCTTGTTCTATGTAAGCACATTGTGTTATGTAAAAAACATTGTTGCATTGTTCAGTTGTAATGTAAACCGCACTGATCTTAATAGCGCGGTATATAAGAAAAGCAAATAAATAAATAAAATAAATGCTCTCTGGCGAGGGCCCATAGTCGCAAAGCTTCATTACAAAGCGACAGAGAGCCTATTCCCCCCTGCTTGTTCACATAGAACATGGCTACTTGATTGTCCGTATGAATGAGGACTGTCGCTGAGCAGGGTGTGGAACACTCAAAGAGCAAGGAAGATTGCTCTGAGTTCCAAGAGACTGATATGTAGATGAGTCTCTTGTGGAGACTAGGTGCCTTGGGTGGAGAGGTCTTGCAGATGAGCTCCCCAACCCATCAGAGAAGCATCTGTTGTGAGAGTTGCTTGGGGTAAGGGTTGTTGAAACGGGGACCCCAGCAACAGGTTTTGAGTGGACTTCCACCACCGGAGGGACAAAATAAGGTGACTTGTGTTTGCTATTTTGTCTGACAGGCATCCTGATGCCTGGGTCCATTGAGTGGATAAGGTCCACTGGGCTGCCCTCATATGGAGGCGAGCATAGGGAACCACATGCACGGTGGATGCCATGTAGCCTAGTAGTTGTAACATTTCTTGAGCAGTGAGATGAGACTTTAGCACTGCTTGAGAAGCTAACTGCACCATGCGAAGGCAGTGGGCCTGGGGTAGATAGGCCCTTGCCTTTCTGGTATCCAGCAAAGCTCCTATGAACTCTAAAGACTGAGTGGGAGTTAGACTGGATTTTGGGATGTTTATGACCAGACCCAAATACTGAAGGATACACATTGTGCAGGCTAGAGAAGTCCTGGCTTCTGACTCTGTTGGGGCTCGAATGAGCCAGTCGTCTAAGTAGGGGAAAACTAATATCCCTAGAGTGCAGAGAAATGCTGCTACTACAGCCATACATTTCGTGAACACCCTTGGTGCTGAGGCCACGCCAAAAGGAAGCACCCTGTATTGGTAGTGCTTTCCTTGAAAAAGGAACCGAAGGAACTTTCTGTGGGTTGGATGGATGAGAACATGGGTGTACGCATCCTTGAGATCTAGAGAACAAAGCCAATCCTGACTCTGAAGGTATGGCAGCAGAGTTCCGAGAGAAATCATCTTGACTTTCTCTTTGACAAGGAATTTGTTCAATTCTCTGAGGTCCAAGATAGGTCTGTATCCCCCTGTTTTCTTTGGAATAAGGAAATAGGGGGAGTAAAACCCCATAACCTGTTGAGGAGTGGGTACTTTTTCTATTGCCCCTTGGGCAAGAAGGATAGTGACCTCCTGATCTAATAGGTTGATGAGAGGTGTCAGAGAATTGAACTGCCTTATTATTGTGGGAGGGGGCATGCTTGAAAAATAAAGCCTGTACCCCTCCTTTATGATGGAGAGTGTCCAATGCTCTGCTGTTATCTGCCCCCATCTGGGGGCAAAGTGACATAACCTTCCTGGAATGGTGGAAGGCTCTGGTCCCACGAGAGCCAGAAAGGCTAAGTTCTCTAGCTGCAAGTCAAAGGACTTGTGGAGGCTGACTGCTGGGACGGCTGAGGCTTAGCAGTCTTCGCTTTCTTCTGTTTGGGTGGTTGCTTGCTGACCTTTCCTGACAAGCTGACCTGCAGAACATCCCTGCTGAGCATAAGCAGGATAATATCTTTTCTTCTTAGAAAAGAATGGTTTCTTGAACGATTTCTTTCTAGCAGGATCAGCTGTGGACTTGGTTAACCTATCCAAAGTGGAGTTGTCAGCATCCATCTCTTTGGCCTTTTCCTGCCAATCTTTACCAAAGAGGTTCTCACCAGTACACGGGATATTTCCCAATTTGTCTTGATCGGATGCCTGGAGCCAAGCAATTCTACATGCACCTATGGCAATGGCAGAGGTTCTGCTTATGCACCCAAAGCAGTCAAAGGCTGCACAGTTGACAAATTTAGATACATCTTGGGCATGTTTGACCAAAGTGAGAAAATCCTGTCTTCTATCCTCAGGAAGAATAGGACTTAAAGCTTCTAAATCATCTGTGACCTCCTTCAGGAACATTCCCATGTAGAGACTATAGGAACTGATCCTGGCTGGAAGCTTGGAAGACACGACGTCCAAAAGCATCCAGGGTTCTGCACTCACGTCCTGGAGGATTAGAGGCATGCCTCTTTGCTCTCTTGATCCTTCTCATAGCTGATTCCACTACAATCGAGTGGTGAGGAAGCTGAGTCTTTTGGAAACCAGGACAAGGAGGGACTCGATACAGCATATCCAGTCTGCGAGAATGAGGAGAGGTGGTTAAGAGGTGTCTCCCACATCCTTAACATGAGATCTGAATGAACTTCACGTTTCCTACGATCGCGGTCTTACCTCTATTGTTGTCTCACTGGATCTGTCCTCCGCTGTCGATTTAGTTGATCACACCACACTCCTCACATGACTTTGTGATGCTGGGATTGGTGGCACTGGTTGTTGGTTTTGCTCCTTCCTCGTCTCTAGGTCCTTATCTGGTTCCACCACTTCGCCTGCTTTCCCTCTACCCTATGGTGTTCCCCCAGGGTTCTGTTCTTGCCTCCCTTCTTTTCAATGTCTTCTTGCCCCCCCCCCCCCCGATCCAGCAGCACAATGTCTCTGCATATTATGTAAATGACATCATTCTTTTACATGACACTAGCCCCATCGCCCTCGATATCACTCCTCTCAATACATATCTCTATCGCATTAATTCCTGGCTGTCTTCAAACTTCCTCCACCTTAACCCTGCAAAACCTCTGGCCATTTGGTCCACCTTTGGTGGTCCTGTCCCCCTCCTTAGCTCCTTCACTCCCTTCCTTCCCCTATCCCCCTGGTCCCCACACTATGCTACCTTGGTGTCACCCTTAGACTCCTCCCTTTCCTTTCATGATCACCTGTCCTCCATTATACACCGCTCCTTCTGTTCTATGTGACAGATCCAGCCGTCCGTCCCTTCCTTTCCATTTCATACTTAATCACTTCTACTTTTTCTCGTGATTACCAGAATAGACTATTGCAATATCGCCCTTGCCAGTCTCGCCACAATACCATTTACACAGGTTGCAACTTCTACAAAACACCACAGCTCATATGGTCTCACACACCTCCCATACAGATCACATCGCTCCATTACTCATTCACCTCCACTGGCTCCCCATTGTCTTCCAAATCCAGTTCAAGGTCCTAACCCTAGTCCATAAAGCCATTCATTCCGGCACTCAACAATACCTCTCAAACCTGGTTTACCTCCATACCCCTCAGTGCTCATTCCAGCTCATTCATTCCAACTGTATGCTCTTCCCTCCCCCTCACAAGCACACTTGGAATCCACTCATAATTCTGCCTTCTTTTTTCTCGGCCCCAAAATGTGGAACTCCCTCCTCCTGGTCCTGCAACTGGAACATTCCTTCACCAAATTCAAGTCAATATTGAAAAACCTATCTCTTCTGCTCTGCTTTCAATCTCCCTTCCCCTTCCTCTCTGAGGCTCATCCCCTCCCCCCTGCTCATTTCTCTTCACATTTCATTCTACTTTATCGTTCCTATCCAATTTATAGCATTCTTTTCCTTTTCAGCAGTGTTTTTATGTATTGTAAACTGTTCAGAAGCTCAAGCATAGAGCAGTATATTAAAAAGCAAAATAAAGATAAAGATGCCAGGCTGGGCAGCACCACAATCTTCAGGGGCAGCATGGTCTGCCTAGGGTGGCAGAAACCCTCGAGCTGGCCCTGGGTAGGAAAACACATAGGAGGCAAGCAGGAGACTAAGTGGATCAGGATCCAAAAGCAATCTCAAATAGGTGTTTTTAGCCTGGATCTGAACACGGTCAGAGATGGTGCCCGACGTACCAAAATCTGCAATAGGGTAGAGACCTAGGAACATGTAGACAGCATGAGGAGGGATCTAGCAAAGCTTTAAGAATGGTCAAGAATTTGGCAGCTGAGATTTAATGCTAAAAGAAATTGCAGTGTCAAGCATTTGGGTTGCAAAAATCCAAGGTAGTGATACAGTATAGGGGATGAAATACTTCTGTCTATGAAAGAGAAGTAGGACCTGGGCGTGATTGTTTCTGATGATCTGAAAGTGCCTAACAGGTAGGAGGAGAGACAGCAAAAGCCAAAAGGATGCCTGGGTACACAGAGAGAAGAATGGCCAGCAGGAAGGAGGAGGTGATAGTTGTGTGTTGTTTATTTGATGGATGTTTGATACTGTAAATTGCTTGGAAAAATTGGATAAACTGTCTATAAATAAATTAAATGAAAATGAAATCAATCTTGAAGAATAAACCGCTCCAACTTCTGTCATGTCAGGAGCAAGTATTTAAACATCATAACAGGATTTTAATATGAACTGAACTCCATGTAGCAGCTTTAAAACCACCATTGAAGCCATGGTTCCGACATGGCCTTTTAAAGATCAACCATGCTTGGGCATAACCAAAGAATATGCAATCTGCTAACTAAAGTTATCTTCAAAACAACTGCAACCTTATTTGGAGTGGGGGAGGAGGAAACAGGATGGGACTAAATGGTCTGAATTTTTCCACTACTACTACTACTGAGCATTTGTATAGCGCTACAAGTCGTATGCAGCGCTGCACAGACGTGCAAGAGACAGTCCCTGCTCATCAGAGCTTACAATCTAGTCAAGACAGACAACACAGGAGGTGTAAGCAGGGGTAAAACAAGGGGGAAAGGAAAAGAAAAGGGAGATCAGGTAAGTAAGGTCTTTCATCTGTTCCAGATAGCAAATAACAAGCCTTTAGCAAACCAAAATGTGCAGGACTCATTTGCCTTTTTTGCCATGTGACCTTGGGAAAACAAATGGTGGAAATTATCACGATCTTCAGATACACATGAAGAACCACCTGACAAAACTCAGTCAAGGTTTACTAGGACCTGAAGCTCCTTAACTCAGAAGGCTAAAGAAAGCAACACCAAAAGAACTGACCATCCAGGGACTTCCGGTGATGCGGTGAGCAAGAGCGGACACGCGCCACTCGAGCTCCGGGCCCCCCTGCTCCTCTGCACTTAAAATTTGACGTAAAAGCGCCGGTTTGAGGTTCCTGACCTCCCCCCCGCTCACCTGTATCGGCCGCACAGAGCAATAACAGTGTTGGATCCTCCCCCCGCTCTCCGGTGCCGCTGAGAGAGAGAAGGTCAGTCGACGCCTGATCCAGGCCTATCCCTAAGACAGCATCTGTAGGAAGAGAAGAACCGCCCCCCTCGATTCAGTGAGCCTGCTGCTGTGAGCCGGTAAGTGGCAGCGAGTAAGAGCGACGTCCCCCTGCCTCCCCAAACCAGCGGAATCGGACGGACGGATCTGGTTCCTGGACACTCCTCTTGCCCCAACACAGGACCGCAGTGCCGGAAAATGGCGAAGACGTCGGATTGAGCCCCTTGCGCTCCTTCGGGCCGCTGGGAGGCTAAAGAGCTGCTGCTGCCGGGCCCAGGCCTCTGTAGCCACTGAGGTCAGGGGGGAAGAGACGACTGGAGCCCCCCCTCCCCCGAATTCCTGATCCGGAGAGGAGGCAGATTACGGAAGGCCCGGGGGCCTTGACCCCCCCCCCCTCCCTGTGCATCAGCCACGCATTGAGATCCAAGAGTTGTGGCCCTTGGGGGGAGTATCGGGGGTGGCTTGCAGTTTTGCAGTGGTGCTTTGGGGGGTTATCCTTCCTTGGAGTGCTCACTTTGCTGGCATTCTTCTGGAGACAGCTCTCCCCCTGGAGGTATTCCCCACTCTGACCGCCCTCAGGGCTCAGCATTCATCGGGAACCTCTTCCTGCTGCTCCTGGTTTCTCCAAACTGTCGGCACCACAGGACTGATACTGCAGAGCTCGGGCTTTTTCTTGCCAGCCCAGAGTGTACCCAGACAGGCGTTCCCACAGTTGGTGGGCGGTGGCAGAGCCGGCGACTGGGGCGGCCTTGCTTTCTCGGTGCTGCAGAAGTACGCAAGTAAGAGGTGGGTGAGTCCTCGACGACTGGGTGACACTAGAAAAGGCAGCAAGGAAGGCGAGAACGCCAAAGGAAGAAGAGGATATGGCGGCGGCGGCGGCAAAAGGGGGAGACGCCGAGAAAAAGAGAAAGTACCCACGCAACACAGCGGCAGAGCAAACCTCACCGCCAAAGGTAGGGGCCAAAGCGGAACTGGCAGATGAAATCTCGCTGGCGGTGGAGGGGGCATTATCCGCACAATTTGATGACCTGCGGGGCCGGATGGATCTTCTTCAGTCCTCAGTGGAGGCCCTTGGCAGCCGAATGCAGGAGGCAGAGCACCGGATAGAGCAAGCGGAAGAGAACGTGCTGGAGTTGCAGCAGGAGGTGAACCGCATGAGAACACTATTACAGGGGCAAGAGGCCAAGCTCGATGACCTAGAAAACAGGTCTCGCCGCAACAACTTGAGATTTCTTGGGGTCCCAGATACCATAGCAGATAAAGAGCTAAAACCCTATTTGGAAGAACTGGTGAAGCAAATCTTTAAGGATGACGAGGAAGGAGGCCTGGTGCAAATAGAGAGAGCACACCGTGTCGGGCCAAAGAGAGTAAATGACAGCCGCCCTAGAGTGGTCCTGGCGAGGTTCCTGCGGTTCCCACAAAAGGAGGCGGTGCTGCAGGCCACGGTGAGAAAGATGGGATCGGTTTCCAAGGACAATGCTAAGTTGCGAATAGTACAAGACCACTCGGTGGCCCTGGGCCAATATCGGCGAGAATATGGACCTCTGTGTCAGACATTGATCGATAACAATATTAAATTCATAGTGCAGTACCCTGCCCGATTGATCTTTACCCACGGGGGAGTTCGCAGGACATTTGAATCAGCCACGGCAGCGAAATCATATGTAGATGAGATACAGAGAGGAGCCGCAGCTGCAGCAGAAGCGCGACATTGAGACGTCGAGAGCAAGACCTGGAATAGGAGAGCTACACGAGAGGAACTAGAATAGACTATACTGTTTGTCAGGAGGAAGAGCTGCCTCCGATGGGGGGGTATAAGGGGTTTGAAATTGTTGAATTAAAGTTAACCATTTTGTTTTTCTTGGGTCATATTGTGTGGCTGCGGTTTTGAGAGGTGGGGGAGGGGAGGGGGAAAGGATACATATGGGGACGGAGTGGGCCGGGGGGGGAAGAGCGGGGGGGGGGGGGGTGAACTTAGATGTGCGCCCAGAGAGATGTTATAGAGAGAGGGCACCACACGCATCGTGGGGTCACAAAGGAGGGGGAGAGGAGGTAATAGGTAAAGATGCGGGGTGGGAGGAGAGAAGGGAATGGGGGTGGTGGGGGGGGTGAGAGGGTGAGAGGGCGGGGGGGGAGAGAGGCGGAGGGAGGGAGGAGGAGAGCAGCTCAAGGGGAGTTATTGGGTCCGGTTTGGGGCACATACACCATAGAGAGGGAGGGGTCCTTTCCTATGACAGACGACTTGCTGTGAGGTTTGAGTTTTCCGGCTATCCAATGACCTAAAGATTATATCCTGGAATGTCTGTGGGATCGGTAACCCTATCAAGCGATATAAAGTGTTGCAGGTCCTAGCGAGGCAGAAGTGTGATGTAGCAATGTTACAGGAAACCCACCAGACTGCTGAGGAACATCTTAAACTAAAAAGGGATTGGGTGGGACAGGTGTGGGGGGCACCGGCGATGGGGAGGAAAGGTGGAGTGGTCATTCTGCTACACAAGCGAATTAGATTCGTCCAGGAGAGTATTTTTGTGGGGCCGGGGGAAGATATGTGCTCTTGTATGGGTTATTAGAGGGGAAACCTGTGGTGTTGGGTAACGTGTATAGCCCGAACGTACTGGACCGGGCGCTCTATGCCAGTCTGGGCTCACGGGTGGAGCAGCTGCCGGATGCCCTCCTGATTTTGGCAGGCGACTTTAATGGAGTCATGGATGCGGAACTTGATACTACTAGAGGTGGGGGAGATAGGGCTCGGGTCCACACCGCTAAAGCGTTACAGAGTCTAGGGCGTAGATTGGGGGTGGTGGATCCTTGGAGGTTGTTGCACCCTTTTGAAAGAGACTATACGCATCAATCACGAGCGCATGGATGGAGTGCCCGTATTGATTATGTGTTCGTCTCGAAGAGATCCTTTGCCCAGGTAGAAGACGCGCAAGTGGGTCCTATCGAGATATCGGACCATGCGTGGGTCTGGGTGGACATGGTATGGCATGATGTGAGCGCACGGACTCGAATTTGGAGATTCATATGGAATTGTACAGGGATGTAGAGTTCCATGCATTTATAGGGCAGAAGTGGCAAGAATTTGCTGCTCACAACGCTCAACACCATGAGGACCCGGAGCTTTTTAGGGAAACCGCAAAGGTAGTCCTACGGGGAGACATTATAGGGTATGTCGGGAGGAAGCGGAAGATGTTGACACAGCAGATTGTCCGACTGGAACAGGCGCGTAGAGAGCGGAGAAGGCGGGCGCAGCACCCCTCGGTGGTGAATGGGAGAAAAGTATGGGAAATCCAAACGGCCCTGAAGGAGTTGCTGCACCAAAGGGCCAAAAAGTCTTTTTTTATACTATAGATTTCAGCTATATCGATATGGGGATAGGCCGGGTAAGCTTTTAGGGAGATGCCTTAGGGGCAGTAGGGGGACCGGCCTGGTTGCGGCGCTGATGGATGATCGGGGGACGCTGCACAGAGAGAGTAAGGCGATTGCTCAAGTGTTTCGGACGTTTTACCAAAGCTTGTACTCGAGGAGGGGAGGGCCCCAGTTTGCCATGGAAGAATACTTGAGACGTGCACCTGCCCCGGCTGGCAGCGGACCAGCGGGCACAATTAGATGCGCCAGTTTCCATGAGGAGATACAACGGGTTATCCAGAGGGCGAGTTGTTGCAGGACGCCGGGCCCAGACTGTTTCGGGGCGGAATTTTATAAGTTGTTGGGGGAGAAGCTGGCCCCCTCCCTAGTGGCAGTGTACCATAGGAGAGTGGAGCAAGGGGGATTCGGGTGGGGGGAGAATAACGCGCACATCATACTGATCCCCAAGGCGGGGAAAGATCATACACAGGCAGCATCTTATCGGCCTATCTCCCTGCTGAACTTTGACGTGAAAATACTGGCCAAGGTGCTGGCGGACCGCCTGGCCCTGGATTTGGGGGAGCTGGTGCATGATTCTCAGGTGGGGTTGGTGAAGGGATGGCATGTAGTGCGTAACCTACGTAAAATTGTGGCCTCGCTGGAGTGGGTACGGAATAGGAAGCTGCAGTCTCTTTTGATCAGTTTCGATGCGGAAAAGGCGTTCGATCAAGTGAACTGGGCATACTTAAAATATCTGCTGCCTCAGTATGGACTTGGGGTGTCTTTTTGCAATATGGTGGAGCTCCTATACTCGAGGCCTATAGCGAGGGTACTCTGTAATGGAGTGCTATCGGACGACTTTAGGTTGGAGAGAGGGACGAGGCAGGGATGCCCGCTCTCTCCACTGCTCTTTGTGCTGTCTCTGGATTCTCTGGTGCGGCGGATAGAGGCGTCCAGGGATATACGCGGCATAGATATAGGGCGGCATACCTTTAAGATGGCTGCATTTGCAGATGACATGCTCGTGCACTTGCTGTCCCCTCAGACATCGCTGCCTAGTCTATTACAGGAATTCTCTCTGTATGGCAGTTTTGCTGGACTTTGTATTAATATGGAAAAGTCAGAGGCCTTGGATGTGGCGGGGACGATGAGGGGGCAGTGGAGTGGGAGCTTCCCACTTAAGTGGACGGGAGACTCCTTTGTGTACCTGGGGGTGCTGTTGACTAGAGAGCCGAGAGAGCTATATAGGAAAAACCTGGAACGGGTCTTGGCCCAAATTCGCATGCAGCTTCAGGCATGGACTCCGATGCCCCTGTCCCTGTTGGGACGGGTGGCAGCATTGGGGATGGTGATTTTGCCACGGGTGCTTTACTGGTTGCAGACTCTTCCAGTATGGATATTGAAACGAGACTTAAATTCTATCGACCGAGAGATTCGGAAGTTTCTTTGGAGAGGGGCTCGAGCCGTATACCACTACATAGACAGAGGGAGATGGGAACGAGGGGGGATAGGGCTTCCAGACCTAAGGAGTTATGCCCTAGCGTGCCAAGCGCGGCATATAGGAGACTGGTTGGGGGATATGGAGGTGTACACCCCACGAGCATTAGAGGAGGCCTTTGTGGCCCCGCCATCCCTGCTAGCGGTGCTGTATTTGGAGAGTAGATACTTGACTGGAGGAGTGACGAGTAGTGAGCTGATTCGCCCTGCACGTCAAACGTGGCGATACCTAAATGGACTTTGGGGGGAGACCCCAGCGGTCTCGAGTTGGTTGCCCATACAAAGGAACTGTCGGTTCACCCCTGGATCGGAAACACCGGTGTTTTGGGGATGGAGGAGACAGGGCATACGGAATATTGGACATGTGATTGATCCTACTGGGCGGTGCAGATCTTTTGAGACTTTGTGCAAGGATTATGGGGTGAGCAGCCGACACTACTTTGCCTATGCCCAACTGCACCACTATATAGCTTCGCTCCCGCAGGCAGCACTATGGGTGGAAAGAGCTGCGCAGATATTGGAGTTTTTTTACACTGGGGGAGGAGGATCCGCCCACAATCGCAAGTCTGAAGAGGCGAATGGATGGGTATGTTAGCCTGCCGGATTATGGGGCGGAAGAGACTTTGTGGGCTCGGGAGTTGAATTTGGTGGTGCCCCCGGGAGCACTCAATAGGGCCCTGGGTAGGATATGCGGATTGGTGGAGGGGGCCACGGTGGCGAGAAAGCACAGTTACTTACCTGTAACAGGTGATCTCTGGGAACAGCAGGAATAAGTCTTCACATATGGGTACGTCGGTACCGACGGAGCCTGCGTGGGAACGCTCCCCAGCTTCCCAAAAAGGAAAGCTTTTGGGAGCATCCCACTGCGCCTGCGCGCTGCCTTCCCGCCTTTCCTGACCAGCTCTCCTCAGTTCGAGTTTAAAGCTGAGACAATAGAGAGAGAGAGGAAAGGAAAGACAGAAAAGAGGTACAACTCCTAGGGGAGGTGGGAGGGTTGTGAAGACTTATTCCTGCTGTTCACAGAGATCACCTGTTACAGGTAAGTAACTGTGCTATATCCAGGAACAAGCAGGAATGAGTCTTCACATATGGGGACTCCCTAGCTAAGATGCCTGGGAGATCCCCAAAGATATGAGACCCTGGGAAGGGTCCTTCGTCCTCCTATGGATCTCAGGCATCCATCCAGGGAAGGAGGGTAGGAGTTGTTTAAGAATGGAACAGGTGTTTGAGGACAGCCTGACCAAACAAGGCATCCCGGCGGGAGTCCTTGTCCAAGCAGTAATGGGCTGTGAAAGTGTGAACCGAGGCCCAGGTGGCTGCTCGACAGATCTGGTCGATGGACACAGTTTAGATGAGCCATAGAGGTGGCCATGGCCCTCACATTATGAGCTGTGACATGGCTCTCCAGAGTAAGGTTCTTACTCTGGTAGGCGAAAGAAATACACTGAGCAATCCAATTGGACAGTGTTCTCTTAGAGACTGGAAGTCCTAAATGAGAAGGATCAAAAGCAACAAAAAGCTGGGAAGACTTTCTATGTTGCTGTGTCCTTTGCAAGTAAAAAGCAAGAGCTCTTTTACAATCCAGAGTATGAAGGCTCTTCTCTGCACTGGATGCATGAGGAGCTGGAAAAGAGACAGGTAAATATACCTCCTGATTAAGATGGAAAGGTGAGATCACTTTAGGCATAAAGTGTGGATTTGTCCTAAGGACCACCTTGTCATGATGGAACCTTATATAAGGTGGATTAGCCACTAAGGCCTGCAGTTCACTGATGCGGCGAGCTGAAGTGACTGCAATGAGGAAAATAACCTTCCAGGAAAGAAATTTCAAGGAGGTAGTGGCTAAGGGTTCAAAAGGTGGCTTCATAAGCTGACCAAGAACCAAATTTAAGTCCCATGCCACCGGAGGAGGCCTAATGGGAGGTTTAGTTAAAGTTAGGCCTCTCATGAATCTTGCAATGAGAGGATGAGAGGAAATAGGTTGTCCATTGATGGGCTTGAGGGATGCTGCAATAGCACTCAAATGGACTCTTACTGAATTCGTCTTAAGTCCTGCATTGGAAAGATGCAGGAGATAGTCTAAGAGAGAATTCAAAGGTAGTGCTAGAGGGTCAAGACCCTTTTCAGCACACCAAATGGAAAATCTTTTCCATTTAAAAGCATAGGAACGCCTGGTGGAAGGTTTTCTAGAAGCATGTAGGATATCTTTTACTTGCTGAGAAAGATTCAAGCCTTGAAGGTCTAGGCCTTCAGTAACCAAGCTCCGAGGTGAAGGGACTTGGGGTTTGGGTGCCACAAAGTCCCTTCCTCCTGGGATAGGAGGTCTGGAGCAGCTCCCAAGTCCAAGGAGGGGGCTTGAGAGAGATGTAGAAGTAGAGGGTACCACACTTGGCGTGGCCAGCGTGGAGCTATGAGGATCATAGAACCTTGATCCCTCTGGAGTTTGAACAGTCTTGGGAATCAAGGGAATGGGTGGAAAGGCATACAGGAAGCCCTGACCCCAATGAAGGAGGAAGGCATCCTTGGCCTGAACTCCCTGACATGGAATTCTGAAACAGAACCGGGGAAGTTTGGCATTCCACGGACTTGCAAAGAGGTCTATGTCCGGGGTTCCCCATTCTTGGAAGATTCTGAGTACCTGATCCATGTGCAGGGACCATTCGTGTGGAAGCAGAACTCGACTGAGTCTGTCTGCCCAAGAGTTTTGGACTCCTGGGAGGTAAACTGCCAGGAGATGGATTTGATGCTCTCTGGCGAAGGCCCACAATCTTAAAGCTTCGTTGCAAAGCGACAGAGCCAGTTCCGCCTTGCTTGTTTATGTAAAACATGGCTACTTGATTGTCCATATGAATGAGGACTGTCTGGTAGCTGAGGAGGGTATGAAAGACCTTGAGAGCTAGAAAAACTGCTCGAAGCTCCAAGTGGTTGATATGAAGAGCGGTCTCCTGTGGGGACCAAGTGCCCTGAGTGGAGAGGTCTTGTAGATGGGCTCCCCAACCTGTTTGGGAGGCATCTGCTGTGAGGGTTGCTTGGGGCAACAGCTGTTGGAAGGGGGACCCCAGCAACAAATTTTGAGTGGACATCCACCATTGGAGAGACCAAAAGAGACGTTTGGAAGTTGCTATTTGGTCTGAGAGAGCTCCTGTAGCTTGAGTCCACTGGGTGGACAAGGTCCATTGAGCTGCTCTCATGTGTAGGCGAGCATAGGGTACCACATGCACTGTGGAAGCCATGTGGCCTAGCAGTTGTAGCATCTCCCGGGCAGTTAAGTGGCTCCTTGACTGAATCTGGGAGGCTAACTGTACTAGACGTTGGCAACGGGCCTGAGGAAAGTAGGCCCTTGCAGTGGTGGTATCCAACCAGGCCCCTATGAATTCTAGGGACTGAGTAGGGGTAAGCTGAGACTTTGGGAGATTTACCACAAGTCCCAGATACTGCAGAATGCGTCTTGTGCGGTCCAGGGAAATCTGGGCCTCTGACTGAGATGGAGCTCGGATGAGCCAGTCGTCCAGGTATGGGAATACAAATATTTATTTATTGATTTATTTATTTAGTAGACACTTGTATACCGCTACTTCCTACGATCAGCAGCGGTTAACTTTACAGATTAGGTTGCACTGTACAGTACAGTCATTTGTATGATTTACATTTTGATTGGTTAAAGATTTGATTTGAAACAACACAACGCAGGGTCATTTGATTTACATTTGATTAATTGTGTGTGGGTTTGCTTACCTATATACATATACATTAGGATGCGTGGGTGGGGGTGTGCTACGTATATACATATATACAATATGACAGATCAATTGGAGATGTCCTTGTCAAAGTGTTGGGACCATCTTGGAGCAGAGGTTACTGGTTAGGTCAGCCTATAATGTGACTGAAAAAGGTGTGTTTTGAGGTTTTTTTCTAAATTCTTTTAAGTCACTTATTAGTCGTAAGTCGTGAGGCAGCTGATTCCAAAGCAGCGGTGCAACATAAGAGAAAGCTCTGCGGCTTGTTTCTGCTTTGACCTTTCTTATGCTGTTTGGGACGCTGAGGGTGTTTTGAGTTATGGTTCTTCTGCATCTATTGGATGACTGGATGGCGATTAGATTGTTGAGGTATGATGGGGCTATGTTGTGAATGAGCTTGAAAGTGGTTACTAGTATTTTGTATAAGATGCGGGCAGTAATGGGGAGCCAATGGAGTTCAATGAGTACTGGAGTGATGTGATCAGAGATGCCTTTTTTCATAATGATCCTGGCAACGACATTTTGGGCCATTTGCAGTATGTTTAGGGTGCCCTTTGGAAGGCCTTGAAGAATAGCGTTGCAGTAGTCCAGGTGTGGAATGATAAGAGCTTGTGCCACTGTTCTGAAGTCGGAGTGGTCGATGATGTTGCGGAGTGGTTGAAGAACTTTTAATTTATGAAATATGGCCCGGTTTGTTGCCCGTAGGTGTTTTTCCATCCTCAGGTTGCTATCAAGTAGTACCCCTAGATACTTTATTTCGGGCTTGGTGTGGTAGACGTTGTTGTTGAGGGTGACGGTGGTGGGCGGGATGAAGTCCTTTTTCTTGGAGATGAACATCACCTCCGTTTTTTTGTGGTTTATTGACATGTTGTTCAGTTGTAACCAGGTCTGGAGCATGCTGAAGCATTCCTCGAGTTGGGTGTAGCTTGGTTGGTTTATGTCCAGCTGAGTATACAACATTAGATCATCTGCGTATATATGATAGCTGATCTTATGCTTCTGTATGATTTCACATATTGGTTTAATGTATAAGTTGAATAGGAGGGAGGACAGAGCTGATCCCTGTGGAATGCCTTGGGTTTGTGGGAATGCGTCAGCTTTTTCATTGTTGAACTGAACCTGTTGCATTCTATTTGATATATATGATGAGAACCATTTTAGCGGGGTCCCCGTTATACCTATGGAGGCGAGTCGGTTGATGAGAGTTTTGTGGTGCACTGTATCAAAAGCAGCAGATATGTCGATAAAGATGAGAATGAACATCTTGCTTCTGATTTCGAGGCCCTTAAGGAGGTTGTCAAGGAGTGCTATAAGCAGGGTTTCCACTCCATGATGCTGCCGGAAACCATATTGATGCATGTCCAGGGCTTTCCTGTCATCTATGTGGTCCTGGAGTTGTTGCTGGACTGCCTTTTCAATGATCTTGGCTAAGAATGATATGCTCGATATGGGTCGATATGATGTTGGATCACTCTTATTGAGCGTTTTGTTTTTTTAAGATGGGCCGTATTAGTGATCTTTTGAGTTGCGTTGGCATGGAGCCTTGCTGGAGTGATTGGTTTACAATGTGGGTGATAGGTTGGGCAATTTCACTCTTCGTAGCTTTAATCCAGGCTGCTGGACATGGGTCTAGAGGGGAGGTTGTGGTGTTTAAGTTGGTGACAATGCTTATGATTTGCTGGTCATCAATACGAAGGAAATTACCCCATTCCGTGTTTTGCTCTTCATTTGCAGATGTGCGTTCATTCAGTGGGTCATTGTCCATATTCTGGTCTTGAGTGGTGTGGGTGAGTACTTGTGTGCGTAGAAAGGCAGCTACTACTGCCATGCATTTGGTGAACACTCTTGGAGCAGAGGCCAGACCAAAGGGAAGCACTCTGTATTGGTAATGTTTTTCTTGGAAAATAAAACGTAGAAACCTTCTGTGAGATGGATGGATGAGGACATGGGTGTACGCATCCTTGAGATCTAGAGAACAAAGCCAATCCTGACTTTGAAGGTATGGAAGGAGAGTGCCTAGAGAAAGCATCTTGAACTTCTCCTTGCATAGAAATTTGTTCAATTCTCTGAGATCTAGAATGGGTCTGTATCCCCCTGTCTTCTTTGGAATGAGAAAATAGGGGGAGTAGAACCCTGACCCTTGTTGAAGAAGAGGAACTTCTTCTATTGCCCCTTGGGCAAGAAGGGTAGTTATCTCCTGACCTAGAAGGTCGAGAAGAGATGTGGGAGAATTGAAGTGCCTCACCATGGTGTGAGGAGGAAGGTCTGAGAAATGAAGTTTGTAGCCCTCTCTGATGATGGAGAAGGTCCACTGCTCTGATGTGATTTGCTCCCATCTGGGAGCAAAATGAGCTAACCTTCCTGGAATGGTGAGAGGTTCTGGCTGTTTCAAAGCCAGAAAGGCTAAGTTCTCTAACATCAAGTCAAAAACCCTGAGGGGGTTGGGACTGCTGAGTTGCAGCAGCAGCTGTAGACTTAGTCCTGGCTTGCTTAGGTTGCTGACGCTTAGTGGTAAAGCGACCTGTAGAAGATTGTTGGCCAGAAGTGGAAGGGAATCTGCCCTTTTTGAAAAAAAGACTTTTTAAAAGTCTTTTTCTTGGCAGGAATGGAGGTTGACTTTGAAAGTCTTTCCAGAGCAGAGTTCTCTGCATCCATTTGAGTGGCTTTTATTTGCCACTCCTTGCCAAATAGATTTTCACCTGTACAGGGCAGATTTCCTAAGCCATCTTGAACCCAGGGTTCTAAATCAGAAGCCTGGAGCCAAGCAATTCTGCGAGCAGCTATGGCAATGCCTGAGGCTCTGCTGGCACCTTCAAAGGAGTCAAAGGCTGCCCTGTTGGAAAACTTTGAAATGTCTTGAGTATGCTTAAGCCAAAGGAGAAATTCCTCCTTTTATCCTCTGGAAGAAAAGGGAGGAAAGTGTGCAGCTTTTCTGCAACTTCTTTTAGAAACATACCCATGTAGAGACTATATGAGTTGATTCTGGCAATAAGCATACTAGCTTGGAAGATTTTCCTACCAAAAGCATCCAAGGTTCTGCATTCTCTTCCTGGAGGAGCAGAAGAGTGTCTCTTTGTACTCTTTATCCTCTTCATAGCTGACTGCACCACAATGGAATGGTGAGGAAGCTGAGTTTTTTGAAATCCAGGACAGGGAGGGACACGTTACATAGTGTCCAACCTGCGAGAATAAGGAGAGAGAGTGAGAGGAGTCTCCCATAAATCAATCATGTGTTCATAAAGAATCTCATGAATTGGTAAGGTGACTGCTTCTCTAGGAGCCTTAGAGTATCCTAAAATATCTAATTTTTTTGCTCTAGGCTCTGATTTAGAAGTGACTGAAATAGAAAGTCCTTTAGCTACTTCTCTTATGAAGTCTTGAAAGGACAAGTCTTCTGGAGGAGACATTCTTCTTTTTGGAGAAGGCTCTTCAGGAAGGGCTATGGATACTTCAGGAGATTCATCCGATGAATCAGAATCACCAGAGGAATCGAAGTACCGTCTGTCAGGGTGCTCTTCCAATGCTCAATACGCGTATCGAGTGGTATCGACATCAGGCGTCCTCGGAACCGGATCGGTACTGAGAAATAGCCCTGGACAAGGAACCGCTGCTGCTGGTATCCTGGTCGATGTCGATGCAGTCGGTACCGGTATCGGCGCTGGTGCTGGTACCGGAGCCGATACCGACAAAGGGGCTCATTGCGGTACCGTCGGCGTCGCAGCTTCAATGAAGGCTGTAATAGCCCGCTGCATGGACAGAACATTCTGATCCATCGACGCCATGAATGCCTGGAGTTCGGTACCGGGAGATTGTGCTGGTACCCCAGAGCAATCTAACAGGTGATCGGTCGATGCCGTGCCATCGATGTCAACCTGTAATCCCATAGGAGGAGCTTTGGAAGCCGGAGCTTCCCGCCGGGGTTGTTTGGCTGGGGCAGGATCCTCGAGGGCAAGCCCGGAGGCATCTCGATGCTTAGAGGGAGATCTACCCTTCGAGGACCTGCTAGACTTATGTTTGGTTACCTGAGATCCATCAGGAGAAGAAGACGGGAAGAGGTCGATGCTACCAACGCTGCATCAGCGGGAAACAGCACATGGAGCTTAGCTGCTCGGTTCTGTAAACCCCGTTTAGACATTAGAGAGCAGGACGGACAATCCGGAATGGAGTGTTCAGGACCCAAACATTTAAGGCACCATTCATGGATATCTGTAACAGAAATAGTACCGCTACACTTAGTGCATTTCTTGAACCCGGAGGCTGGTTTTTCCATAAGGGAAATTTTTCCTTGGGCCCTGAGGCCTAGAAGAAAAATTACACTAAGTGAGGAAAAAAAAATTTATTTTTTTTTTTTTTTTAAAGAAGAAAGGAAAAGACCGGCGGTACCGGTCCGGAGTTGGGGAAGGCAGACACGCGACCAAAGAAATAAAATAAAATAAAGAACTTCTTCAGCGGTGACAGGGCTCGACCTGCTGGCTCCGCGGCAAAGAAGAACTGAGGAGAGCTGGTCAGGAAAGGCGGGAAGGCAGCATGCAGGCGCAGTGGGATGCTCCCAAAAGCTTTCCTTTTTGGGAAGCTGGGGAGCGTTCCCGTGCAGGCTCCGTCGGTACCGACGTACCCATATGTGAACTCTCATTCCTGCTTGTTCCTGGAGATGTGCAGTTTAAATGCCTAATAATAGCCTACTTCTCTCCTAGACGTGCACTACGGTGTCGTCTCACTGAGGAGGGAGGATGCCCAAAATGTTCTTGCCCTTTGGCGGATTTGGGACATATGTGGTGATGTCCGAGGATTTACCAGTACTGGAGAAAGATTGCCGATTATATGAGTAAGATCATACAGCAACAGATTATTATTATTTATTATTATTACAATTTCTTATATACCGCACTATTGTCAGCGCGGTTTACATACAACAAAATGACCATAACAAACTGTTTGGCTTCACATAGAACAGGAGTAACAACTTGGATAACATGTTTTGCTTTACAGAGAACAGGAGTAACAACTTGGATAACGCGGGGGATGCAAACTGAACTACTTACATATGTACAATGAGATTGATTGCTGAGAATTTAGGGTGTTACATGTGTACAGTAGGGTTGAGATGTTATCTTGAGGAGGTAAGAGGAGAGGCAATTAGGTAGGGGTTAGGTTAATCTGGTAGTACTGTGTAAATAAATGGAATCGCTTGTGGTGTTAGACCTACTTGGACCACTCCACCTGAAGGGGAGGTGGGAACGCCTGTTAGTTAGGAAAGCATGTCTGGTGGGTAAGGGCCCGATACGCCACCGGTGGAGAGAAGCGGCGAGCCCTACCTATTGGGAGTGGCGCAACAGCTTCCACCAACTAATGCTTCTGGAAAGAAGGGGAGCTAAGGGAAATGCACGTCGCTGGGCTTCGTTCCTGTTGGTATGGGAGCCATATATTCAGACGTTGGGCCCCCATACCCGGAATGAGGTACTCCGGGTGGGCTAAGGTGGGTTAGAGGAAGATAGGGGAGTATTTAGAGTAGTGCGGAACCATGGATAAGGCTTAATGTATGTTCCCTAGTGGTGGATGAAGAGCTGTGGGGGTTGGGGGGGTAGTGGGGTGGGGGGTGGTGGGTGAGGGGGCGGTAGGATTAAAATATAAACTTTGCTGTACCTTTCTGTATGATCTGTGATGAAGCCCTGGAGCAGGGGATAAGACAACCCCTGTAAGGGCTGCCATGTATGTATATTGTTTTGCATGATCTGTATTGTGTGGTTGTGTTTTCAATAAACAGAGTTTTCAAAAAAAAAAGAATTGACCATCCAGCTCAGATAGTTTACTTGACAAGAATTCAGAAGCTTAAAAAGGAGCTTTCATCAGCTGGGTAAAAACAACCCTGGCATAATGGGAGGCTGGATAAAATGCTTCAAATGAAGCAAATTGCAGAAGAATCTTACATGTAAAATTGTAAGAAAATTAGCAGATCTAAACTGAAGAACAAAATAGCTCCGTAGCCAAATATGCAGCAAAATTACTGCTAGAAGAAAAATAAATACATGTTTATTGCTGTCAAGTGCAGGAATGTGAGAACCTGCCCTTCATATTCAGAGGGGCCAAGATTTTTCTAGAAAGGTCTGGAAATATGCTGCATGGTTCCATGGCATCACCCTTCTTGCAACTGCGATGAACTGCTGACCTTCAGACAATTATTTTTCATCAGGATATATATGAGTTTAATTTATGGATTAGTCAGGGATTAATGAAATAATAATCAGAGAACCCTCAGGGGCATGATTACTATGCTGGGCTAATGGTTAGCATAGAGTATTTGTAACTAGGTCCCATTGAATAGCAAGTGACCTAGTTACAAATGGCATGTGCTAATCATTAGCCCAGCTTAGTAAACATGCTCCATGGCGTTACTACAGAACATGTAATTGCTTTACTAATAAATCTGGAGAATTTCCAGTTGTGCTCAACATTAATTGCACCCTTGCATTTTAGATATGTTGTGTACAATATCTTGAGAAATAATTGGAAATATTCCAACTGTATGTCATCATAATCTTTTAATAGCATAATCAAACGTATACAACAAAAAAAAAGATGTCCGTGCAACTTAGACATAGTAATTTCTGAGAAAAAAAACCAAAATATGACCTGGACAGGATTCATGGCACCCTTCACTAATATTTGGTTGTACAAACCTTGGCAGTGACGACAGCCTCCAAACGTTTCTTGTAGCCATCTATATAGAAACATAGAAACAGAAATATGAAGAAAGAAAAAGACCACACGGCCTATCTAGTCTGTCCTTCCATAACTACAACAGTCCTCTTTTTACCTTTAGAGATCCTCTGTGTTTGTCCCATGCTTTTTTGAATTCAGTTACTGTCCTCATCTCTACCACCTCCACTGGGAGACTATTCCACGGATCCACTACTCTTTCCGTAAAGAAATATTTCCGCATATCACTCCTGAATCTATCTCCCTTCACCCTCATCCCATGTCCCCTTGTAGCAGAACTTGCTTTCAATTGAAAGAGGCTCTCTCCCTGAACATTTATGCCACGGAGGTATTTAAACATCTCAATCATATCACCTCTATCCCGCCTTTCCTCTAAGGTGTACATATTAAGATCCTTTGTCCTCATATGCTTTATAATGAAGACCACTAATCATTTTAGTAGCCACCCTCTGCACCGACTCCATCCTGTTCACATCCTTTTGAAGGTGCGGTCTCCAGAATTGCACACTATACTCCAAATGAGGTCGCACCAAAGACTTATACAGAGGCAGTATCACCTCCTTTTTTCTGCTAGCCATTCCTCTCCGTATGCACCCAAGCATCCTTCTAGCTTTTGCCGTCGCCTTTTCTACCTGTTTAGCTACTTTAAGATCATCAGACACAACCACGCCTAGGTCCTGCTCTTCTTTAGTGGACAAAAGTACTTCACCCCCTATACTATATTGCTCCCTTGGATTGCTGCAGCCCAAATGCACGACCTTACATTTTTTAACATTAAATCCCAGCTGCCAAACTCTAGACCATTCTTCAAGCTTAGCTAGATCCCTCCTCATGTTATCTACCCCTTCCTGGGTGTCTACTCTATTGCAGATTTTGGTATCATCCGCAAAGAGGCAAACCTTACCTGAAAGCCCTTCCGCTATATCACTAACAAAGATGTTAAAAAGAATCGGACCAAGGACAAATCCCTGGGGCACACCACTGATAACATCCTTCTCCTCAGAGTGAGCTCCATTTACTTGTACTCTTTGTCGCCTCCCACCCAACCAATTTCTAACCCAAGCAGTAACTTTAGGGCCCATCCCTAGGGTGCTCAGTTTGTTTATAAGTCTCCTGTGAGGAACAGTGTCAAAGGCTTTACTGAAATCTAAATACACCACATCTAGGGCTCTCCTTTGGTCCAACTCCCTGGTCACCCAGTCAAAGAAATCAATCAGATTTGTCTGACAAGACCTGCCTCTGGTGAATCCATGCTGCCTTGGATCCTGTAATCCGCTGCACTCCAGAAACTTCACTATTTTCTCTTTCAGCAGCGTTTCCAATAATTTACTCACCACTGAAGTTAAACTAACCGGCCTGTAGTTTTCAACCACTTCCTTACTTCCGCTTTTGTGTAAAGGCCCCACATGAGCCTCTCTCCAGTCCTTTGGCACCACTCCCAACTCCAACGAGGCATTGAAAAGGTCAGTGGAGCTGCTAGAACGTCCCCAAGTTCCCTCAGTATTCTCAGTTGTATCCCATCCGGTCCCATCACTTTGTCTACTTTAAGTTGAGATAGTTTCTCACGAACACAGTCTTCTGAAAATTGTTCAAGATGTCCTTTGCTTCTGTTCCTATTTGTGGGTGTTTTCTGAGGTCCTGCTCCTGGTTCTTCATCTGTGAACACAGAACAAAAATATTTGTTAAGCAATTCTGCTTTATCCTTATCAGCTTCTACATATTCCTCCCCTGCACCCTTGAGTCTGACAATACCACTCTTGCCCTTCCTCTTCTCACTAATATATCTGAAAAATGTCTTATCCCCCCATTTTATTGCATTGGCTATTTCCTCCTCCTTTTGAATCTTTGCCTTCTTGACTACTTTGCTAGCTTCTCTAAGTTTTTCCAAATACAGATGTCTGTCTTCCTCTCTCTGTGATCTCTTGTATTTCATTAAGGCCTCCCTCTTTTTCTTCACTTTTTCAGCTACGTCTTTAGAAAACCATAGCGGTCTCCTTTTCCTTTTACCTTTACCATTTTAACAAAAAGGTTGGTTGCCCTTAAAATATCCCCTTTCAGTTTTTCCCACTGTTTTTCTACATCCCTCAGCTGTTCCCATTCAACTAACGACTCCCTGAGGTATTGGCCCATCTTCGCAAAGTTAGTCTTCCTAAAGTATAAGACCCTCGCCTTTGAATGGATTCTAACAGCCCTAGTCCTAATGCTGAACCACACCATCTGGTGATCACTGGATGCAAAATGATCTCCCACTACAACATCAGAAACAAACACTTTCACCATTGGTAAGCACCAAGTCCAGTATGGCCCCTTCACGTGTGGGGTCTGTTACCAATTGCCTGAATAGTTCTCCCTGTAGAGAATCCAGAATCTCCTTACTTCTAGAAGATACTGCAGCAGGAATGTGCCCATCAACACATCTGGCATATTGAAATCTCCTATCAGTAGCACTTCCCCTTTCCTAGCAATGCTGCACATGTCTTCAATTAACTCTGTCCACCTCTTCCACTTGTGAGGGAGGTCTGTATATCACACCAATGTAAACAGATTTCTCTTTCCCTCTTTCTAGTTTAACCCACAATGCCTCCCTCTCCCTGTTAAGCTCTGTAATTCCAAAGCTTTAATAGTAGTTTTTACATATAGTGCCACTCCTCCTACCCTACTTCCTACCCTGTCCTTTCTGAATAAAGTATAGCCAGGTATAGTTACATCCCAATCATGGTTGTCTGTGAACAATGTTTCTGTAACTGTCACTAAATCCAAGTCAGCCACTCCCACCAAAGCTTCAACTTCAGGGATCTTATTTCCCATGCTACGGGCATTTATACACACTGCTTTCCATATGTTACCCCTGTTACATTAAATAACTTTATGGAAATGGGTATCACCTACCTGGGTGCTTTCACTTACCTGGGGGCTTTCTTCACCCATCCCCAACGAATCTAGTTTAAAGCCCTCTTCAGTAGATTAGACAGTCTACTACTGAAGACGCGTTGACCTTTCTTGGACAGATGGATGCCATCTCTGCTCTGCAACCCTTGGAACAGCATCCCATGGTCTAGGAAACCAAAACGCTCTCGATGACGCCATCAAGGCAGCCATGCATTCATCTCCAGGATGCGAGCCTCGCTGCCTTGGCCTTTACCCTCAACAGGGAGGATTTGAAGAGACCACCACCTGTGCACCTAACTGCTTCACCCTCTGTCCCAGAGCCATGAAGTCACTTTTGATACGTTCTGAGGTATACCTGGCAGTATCATTTGTTCCAACATGGATTAGCAACATTGGGTAATAGGCAGTGGGCTTGATGAGTCTCAGCAAACTCTCCGTAACATCTTGGATTTTGGCACCAGGCAGACAGCATACCTCTCTGGACATCAAGTCTGGTCGGCAGATGGACGCCTCAGTACCCCTCAGAAGAGAGTCTCCAACCGCCACTACCCTTTGTTTCCTTGTGGTCACTGATTCTGCAACTTTGGGGTACTTGAGCTCTGGTTCTTCCCTTTCCAGGGATGCTTTCACCTCCTCCACTTCCAGGGCTGCATAATGGTTCTTCAATTCAAGGGCTGGAGAAGTTGGATTGGTGATTTTGCAGGCCCTGGTGACTTGTGTCCAACCATCGACATTCTGTTGGCACCCATCTTCTCCTCTGCTGGAGAGCTTGGTTGCTGCAAGAAGTATCTCATCAATGTACTTCTCACTGTCTTGAATAGATTTCGTACATCTGTTTGCTGTTTTTCCCATTCTTCAACTGTGATTTGTTCCAGCTCATGAATGCTTCCAGGATTCCTTTTACCAATGGCAGATTTCAGCTCTTTCCAAAGGTTCTTGATTGGATTGAGCGCAGGACTCACTGCTGGCCAATTTAAAACAGTCCGTTTGTTCATTTTTAACCATTCTTTTTGTACTTCTGGATGTATGTTTTAGGTCACTGTCCTGATGGAGGACCTGTGACCTTCGATCAACACCTAGCTTTCTGACACTACCTAGGACTAGGTAGCACATTTCATTCCAAAATACCTTGGTAGTCCTCTGACTTCATATGTTCCAGGTCCTGAGGCAGCAAAACAGCCCCACAACATTATGGAATCTCAACCATATTTAACTGTAGGAAGGGTGGTTTTTTTTTCCCTTATAAGTTTAAATTAGACTTACCTGCTAATTGTAGTTCCTGAAGGAACTAGTCTAGTCCCGGAAACTCTGGGGTTGTCTTCCTCTTCCAGCAGCTTGGAGAATGATACACGTCATTTCTTTGATGACACTGGTATAAGGACACAGGCACCGCCTCCTGACATTCCAATAACCTATTGACAAAGTAGACTCACCGGAGCAACAATTAAGTCAGAACATACTTCTAAAATGTACTATTTAAACATATAACCAGAAACAAAATTTACCAACTATCGTAAACTGTCAAGGCTTTGCATCTAACCTATTAATTCCCCCAAAGGCAAAAATTCGCCCTCTGAACGTGAAGTTGCACGGTTCGCTGTGATCTCTTACCTGTGCAGTCTTGTGATTCAGGCGCCCCTCCTCTTAACAGAACGGGACAGGATCCGGGACTAGACTAGGAGTTCCTTCAGGAACTACAATTAGCAGGTAAGTCTAATTTAAACTTCCTTATCATTCCTCCAGTCTAGTCCCGGAAACTCTGGGGATGTAACAGAGCAGTAAAAGCACTCAATGGGCGGGACCCGGTAGACCAGCCTGAAGCACCGCTGATCCAAAACAGGTATCCTTAGACGCCTGAATATCCAAACGATAATGCTTGACAAAGGAATTTAAAGATGACCACGTCGCCGCCTTGCAAATTTCCACTGCCAGAACCAAACTGTATTCCGCCCATGAAGCCGCTTGCGCTCTAGTAGAATGCGCTCTTAAACCGCTCGGCACCAACTTACCCTTCAGGAGATATGCTGACGCTATTGCCTCTTTTATCCATCCAGCAATCGACGCTTTGGACACTGCCTCCCCATTGCGAGGACCTGCAAACAATCTATCCGATTTCCTGAACTCCACCATCCTACTGAGGTACCTTTTCAAGGCCCTGCGAACATCCAAAAGATGCAACTGCAGGTTAGAAGAACCGTCAGAGGATGTACAGAAAACTGGCAGAGATACTACCTGATTCACGTGAAAGGGAGATACCACTTTCGGCAAAAAGGACGGTACCGACCTTAAGACTACCTTTGACTCATAAAAGGACAAACGGTTCTCGACACGACAATGCCTGTAACTCTGAAATCCTCCTTGCCAATGCAATGGCCACTAGGAACACTACCTTCAGAGTAAGATCCTTCAAAGTTGCTTTCGCCAACGGCTCAAATGGTCGGTCACCCAACACCGCCAAAACGAATTGCAAAGCCCAAGAGGGAACCAGCTGCCTGCAAGGCGGCCTCAAAAGGCCCACCGCTCTCAAAAATCTCTTATCATCTGGATGGGTGCCAAGCGCTTGCCCCTTGATCTTCCCTCTATAACAGAAAAGCGCTGCCAATTGCACTCTTAAAGAAGCGGCCGCTAAACCTTTTTGAAAGCCCTCCTGCAAGAATGCTAAAACCCGCGGCACGGAGGCCCATAAGGCTTCACAATCCCTATCCATACACCAAGCCTCAAAAACACGCCACACGCGAACATAAGCCAAGGAAGTAGATCTTCAAGCTTTCAACAAGGTTGCAACCACATCCTCCGAATAACCTCTAGCTCTTAATCTCGCCCTTTCAAGAGCCAAGCCGTAAGCGAGAATCGAGCTACCTGAGGCATTAACAATGGGCCTTGCCTCAATAGATCCTTTCTGACTGGCAGCCTCCACGGCTTTCCCACTTCCAGTCTCTTGAGATCTGCATACCAAGGCCTTCTTGGCCAATCCGGCGCTATCAGTATCACCAACCCTCTGTGGCATTCGATGCGTCGCACTACTCGGCCTATTAATACCCAGGGAGGAAACACATGCAGGAGCTTATCCATCGGCCAATCCTGAATGAGAGCATCCAGTCCCTCAGACATCCTCTCTCTGCGCCTGCTGAAAAAGCGATCTACTTTTGCTGAATTGAATGTTGCCATGAGATCCATTATGGGTGGTCCCCAGCGGCAAACGATCTTGTCATAAACATCCGGATGTAGGGTCCACTCCCCTGGATCTACCCTTCCATGACTCAAGAAATCGGCCTCTACATTGTCCACCCCTGCTTCATGTGCCGCCGACAGAGCCTGAAGGTTTTGCTTGACCCATTGGAACAACTGGTCCGCTTCGGCTTCTAAGGGAGCACTGCTGGTGCCCCCCTGTCTGTTGATGTAGGCTACTGCAGTTGCGTTGTCCGAAAACACTCTGATCGCTGCTCCCGTTAGGTACCGCTGAAACTCCAGCAGCGCCAATCGCACTGCTCGAAGTTCTAACCTGTTGATAGACCAAGGTTTCTCCTGAATTGTCCACTGACCTTGTGCGAATCTTCCCTGAAAATGCGCTCCCCACCCTAGGAGACTTGCATCCGTAGTCAGTGGAACCCACAGTGGCGTGTCCAAGGGCATGCCCTTTGCTAAGGATTCCGGAAGCAACCACCACTGCAATGCTTCCCGTGTCACTTCCGGAGAGATAAGTCCGCTGGTGAGACCACCTTCTGAGCAACGCTCTCTGCAAGGGCCTCATATGCGCTCTCGCCCAGGGTACCAAGTCAATCGTCGCCGCCATCGTCCCTAGCACCTGCAAGTAATGCCACGCTATGGGACGCGGCCTGTCTAGAAACCGCCGAATCAACCTTTGCAAGGCCAGCACCCGATGCAGAGGAAGAAAGACCTTGCCTGCCCTGGTATCGAAACAAGCCCCTAGGTATTCCAGATCCTGAGAAGGCACCAGATTGCTCTTGGCCACATTGACTACCCAACCTAGCCTCTGAAGACAGCTGACCACCTTGGCTGTAGCCGCCTCGCTGTCCCCTTTGGACTTTGCCCGAATCAACCAGTCGTCCAGATAGAGATGAACCAGAACACCATCCTTCCTTAGCTGTGCTGCTACGACCACCATGACCTTGGTAAAGGTCCTTGGCGCCGTCGCTAGGCCAAAAGGTAGCGTTCGAAACTGAAAATGTCCCATCGGAACCGCAAACCTGAGGAACCTTTGATGCTCCTGCTGAATCGGGATGTGCAGATATGCCTCCGACAAATCCAGGGAAGTAAGAAACTCTCCTTTTCTGACTGCCATGACAACCGATCTCAGCGTCTCCATATGAAAATGAGAAACCCTGAGACACCCGTTTACTCTTTTTAAGTCTAGAATTGGGTGATAAGCCCCTTCTTTCTTCGGGACCACAAAATAAATGGAGTACCGACCTAACCCGCATTGGTCTGGAGGCACAGGCACTACCACTCAGATCTAGTAACCTGTGCAAGGTCTGTCTGACTGCCTCGCGTTTGCGATGTGCCTTGCAAGGGGACTGTACGAAAGTGTTGGTCACCGGTTTTCGAAATTCTAATGCATAGCCTTCCCGAATCACTTCCAACACCCACTGATCTGACGTAATCTTGACCCAGGCAGCGTAAAACTCCTGCTACGTCCACCTGGGCCCCCTTGACTTCATTGTGGCTTTTTGATACCCGAAGTGGCGGCAGCAAAGCCTCTGCTAGCCCTTCGGAAGCTGCGAAAACCTTCGTTTCTATAGGGAAAACGTCCTCTCTGAGTCTGTTGGAACCTGGAGGAGCGAAAACGACGAAAATCCCTCTGCGGCAATCTCGCCAACGACGGAAATTTCCCTTGCTTCTGCCTATCCTCCGGAAGCCTTCCGCCCTTGGATTCTCCCAGATCCTTAACTAAATTTTCCAAATCCTCGCCAAACAGTAGTTGTCCCTTAAAGGGGAGCTTACTTAACCTCGCCTTAGAGGAACCATCCGCTGCCGAATTTCGCAGCCACAGATACCTCCTGGCTGCCACTGCCGAGGCCATACTATTCGATAACCCCCTAATGAGATCATAATGAATATCTGCCAGATACGCCGCCCTGGACTCCAAACGAGCAGCCTCACCAGCCGAGTCCGCGGCCTGCTCTCCCTGGACTCTTTGAGCCTATTGGAGACAAGCCCTTGCCACCCAAGCCCCACAAATAGAAGCTTGAATGGACAGAGCATTAACTTCAAAAACTTGCCTTAAAGCATCCAGCTGTCTGTCCTGCGTATCCTTAAGAGCTGCACTCCCTTCCACTGGAATGGCCGTCTTCTTAGTTACGGCAGACACCGCTGCATCCACTTTTGGTGACTTAAAAAGCTCCTTATCCTGTTCCCCTAAAGGATAAAGACGAGACATCACCCTCGAGCCCTTGAGTGTCGACTCCGGCATATCCCACTCACCTTGGATCATCTCTTTTATAACTCTATGCATAGGAAAAGCTTTCTGCGTCTTCCGAAAGGCTTGCAAGAGCGGATCCTCTAATGCCGCCTCCTCTACCGGTGCAGACGCCGGCATATTAAGCGTCTTCAATGTCTCCGAAATTAGTGCCGGCAACTCTTCCCTACGAAAAATGCACACTACTCTAGCCTGGTCTTCCTGCTCCGTAATCTCTCCTTCTTCCAACTCCTCGTCCATTTCTGGACCTTCTCCTCATCTTCAGTGCGCAAATCCACCGAAAACTCTGACTGACCCTGTTTATCTCCATTCGAGTTCTTTTTAGTCCCAAGGTCGAAGACGCCATGGACAGAGGAGTCCCTGGCCTCTTGAGCCCCAAATCTCCCCCTACGGGACCCAAAGCCGAGGAAGATGTTTCTTTAGGAGCACCGCCGAATGCCCTCTGAATAAGAGCCACAAAGTCTGGTGAAAAAATGGACGACAAATCACCAGCCAAGGGCACCTGACCTCGCGGAACATCAGGAGCCGTGGAAGGACCCAGCTCTGGTTCCACCGGATCCAAAAGAGGAGACAGAGGCCCCTGATTACCAACCTCCCGCTTCTCTGTCGAATCCATGCACTGCTGCTCTATTGTTGAAGCTTGGCTACAGCTCTTACAAATACCTGCCTCTGAAACTATAGACCTTTTTACTCCGCAGAGTAAACATAAGGTCTTTGCAGGCATATTAACCACTTGGCCCCTTATCCGAAAGGTTAAAGAATTCGCAGGACTGACACAGCCCTAAAAGCAACCTCTAACTCCACCTGAAGCTTTTGGCGCTCGCTCTTTTTTTTTTTACAATAACATAATAGAAAGCAGGGAGCCTCCCGATCTGAATGGCGCTGCTAAAATTTGAAAACAAAGCTTTCGCTCCTCACCATGCAGGTTTGTTTCCCCAGCCGTGCTGCCGGCGTTTCCCGCTCAAATCGGGACGCGGCTAGTACTCAGTCGGGCCTAGTTCAACATAATTAAGTCTTTGCTCCTAGCAGAGAAATAAAGCAACAAGATGGAATTACCTCTCTGCCGGAAACCGGCTAAACAAGCCCTTACCACCGAAGACTGTTTTCTTTCAAAACCCGCGTCAATTTCTCCTCCAGCACTGCTTTGGCAAAGAGAATCAGGAGAGAACTGTGCTATCTCAGCTCCTGTTTGCCGTCCCTCACAAGCGCATACAGGCAAAGCTTCTGTGCAGCGCTGGAGGAAGCAATCTACCAGGTCCAAAATCACACCGGACTCCCCCCGGGCTCTGGATCTTCCTGCCCTCAAGTCGTCCCCGGCAAGAAGAGATGTGAGGGTCTTAGCAGCCAAAATTTAAAGCAATATAGCCCCTATTTAAAAGATTTGCTAAATAACCAAATCCAAAAACAAAAATTACCCAATTTGAAAGTTAATAAACAGAAAGTTAATATAAACCCCACAAAACAAACTAAGATTAATGTCCTTAATTGTTACTCTAGTGAGCCAGAAACTCTGGCTCACATCCTCCAGCTGCTTGGAGACTGATATAACTGGAGTGTCAGGAGGTGGTGCCTGTGTACTTATACCAGTGTCATCAAAGAATGACGTGTATCAGTCTCCAAGCTGCTGGAAGAGGATGACAACCCCAGAGTTTCTGGGACTAGACTGGAGGGGATGATAAGGAAGCTTCAATTTCTTCACCTGTAAATGTATTGCTGGTCTGCATTGCCGAAGAGCTCAAAGTTTGGTTTCATCTGTCCACATAACACTTTCCCAGAAGGATTGTGATTTCTAAAGGTGTGTTTGGGCAAAGATCAGGAGTGCTTTTTTATATCTGTCTTTGAGCAGTGGCATCTTCCTTGGCCTTTGTCCATGAAGTCCTTTCTTTGTTTAGTGTGTGGCGTATGGTGCGGGTTGAAACCACCACTCCAGATTGTCCAGGCCAGCCTTAAGCTCTTTGGATGTTGTACATGGTGTTTTTCCAACAGTTCACACAAACCTTTGAAGACTTCTTGGATTAATTTCCTCTTCCACCATGTCCTGGGAGCTTCTTGATAGTTCCATGAACAGAAAACCTCTTAACATTGTGAACCATAGACACAGGAATGCCAAGGTCTTTGGAAATAGTGTAGTTACTCACCTGTAGCAAGTGTTTCTCCAGGGACAGCAAGAATCAGTCCTCACATATGATTGACGTTGGCACCAACAGAGCCTACACGGTAATCACTCCCCAGCTTTCAAAGAAAGCTTTTGGGAGTTACCCCGACCAAGGGTGCCAGTATGATTGTAGGACTGGTACCTGTTCAGAAACTAATGTCTGAACCAATAGCATGACTTCCTGTTACAAGATGGGGCCTGCTCTGAACCAAAGACTGAATTAAACAAGATGAATTCCTGTTTTGTTGTAACTCAGCATTAAAACTTGCAGATTAAGCAATTCTGCAAGTTTATGTACTTCACAGGAGAAGTATTATTACAGCTGACTACGTGCAGAACACTGCTGAGACCTTCACCGTACTAACATTCGCAACAATGTATGAACTTGCACACAAGCAACTTTCTAGCATGATGGACCTTTGTTTGCAGAAGGATAAACTATTAGCTGTTACCGGATTTTCTGAAGATGATATACAGGTTTTGAGACCAACCACTCACAGTGCCATCAGAACAAAGAATTATACACACTGAACATAGACACAAGAGAACACAGACACAGCCCACAAAGCACCCACAACACTCTGGAATGTGTACAGAGGCCGGCAGAAAAAGACTGTTTCACTTGCCTGTCTATCTGGCTGGGAAGTCAGGTAGTGTCCAAGGGAAAAACCTCGGGACGGAGTGAAACTCTCCCCCACAAACCTGCAGCTCAGTGTGACCATGCAGTTCATCTCAGCTGACGTTGAACCTCTGCCATACATTGACTTTGTGCCATGCTGGAGACAATTTCCCAGACCCAGCCATGAGTAATCTGGTGAGAGCTAAGGTCCTGGTCTTTAATTCCCCTCCTCCCCCTGAGGTTGGGGCTAGCTTAGACAGACAATTTACTGTATGTCTGAGTGCAGAGCAAATTAGTGACATTGGTTCCTAAAACAGAGATTAGGTCTCTTGGTAATTATAACATACAGCTACATAACATACTACCTCAGAAAATTAATTTATGCTAATAATTCCACTATTTTTGCTACCAGAAATAAAAGTCTAATTTATATACAAACACAGGATTGGTTTGTTTTATCACGTGGTTTGTTTGCCAAGTAGTTCTATGGAATCCTGGGAAAAGGAGGATAGCAGTTTTCCCTAGACAGACCATTTATTTATTCATGTGAATTTATCTGCTACTGATAATATCTCCTACATGATGACATAGCTTAATCAAGCATAAAAAAAAGAAGAAAACTCCACGGGGAGAAGGGAAGGTTGAGAGGACTGATTTCTGCTGTCCCCAGAGAACACCTGTTACAGGTGAGTAACTATGCTTTCTCCAGGAACAAGCAGGAAGTCAGTCCTCACATATGGGACTTCCCAGCTACAGGCTACCGAAAAAAACTGTAAAAGCCAAGGGTGACCGAAAAACAGTGAGCCATGAATGGCAGCAGAGTTATGAATGACCTTAAGTCTTAAGATACAACACAGTGTCAAGGATGGAATCCCCTCTCCGGTAGCCTGGACGAATGGGCTGGAGGGAAGGAGTTGCACTAATCCCCAAAAATATGATGGAGTACTGACTGGCCGAAGGTGCTGTAACACTGTGAGCTCACCTCCAGGCAGTAATCAGATGCAAAGGTACGGACCGAGGACCAGGTGGCAGCTCGGCATATGTCTTGCAAAGGAACAAAGCGCAGATGTGCCACTGAGGCCACCATTGTTGTCGTCAGACTATAAAAACTGGTCTCCTTACTTGAGTGATGATACTAACAATGAAGACGCGTTCACTCAAAACAAAGGATGTTGAAGCCCTACCAATATTCAATCACTTGTACTATTCAAGGAAGAAAGGCCTCAGACTCATAGCACTAAGCCGACAAATTTCTAGCTATTGTGCTGTATTTGCATCAATGACCTTTCTTAATTCCAAAACCTACTACTAAAAACTTGCTTTTAGAATGTTTAAATTTCCCAATGTTAAACAAATCAAAATGCTTATCACAGTTTATCTGCTGATCTTAAAGCTCTCCCATTCGATGATCTGAAAGCTTGCCCTGAGGCCACCATGGCATGCACATCGTGGGCAGTGACATGACGCTCCAAGGAGAGTCCAGCCTGCTTGCAGGCAATATAAATGCAGTCCACTACCCTGGTGGACAGGGTGCATTTAGAAACGGCAATGCCAAGCCTGTTTGGGTCATAGTAAATGAACATTTGTGGCGAGCGGCAGGAGGCCTTCATCCACTCCAGGTAGAAGGCCAGTGCCCTCTTACAGTCAAGGGTATGGAGGGAGGCCTCCACCCGAGACGCATAAGGTTTAGGAAAGAGGATGAGGAGATCCACCTCTTGCTTGAGATGAAACAGATACCAACATTGGTAGACACTTGGGATGGGTCCATAATACTACCCTATTCCTGTGAAATCTGGTATATGAGGTATGAGCCATCAATGCCTGCAGCTCACCGACTCGCTAAGCAGGAGTGAGTGCGATGAGAAAAACAACTTTCTAGGAAAGGAATTTGAGATGTGCCAAAGCGAGTGGTTCAAAGAGAGGAGCCATGAGCTGTGCAAGAACCACATTCAGATCCCATGCCACCGAGGGTGGCAAGACTGGGGATCGCGAGAGCAGGAGACCCCTCATGAAGCGGTCCATTAGGGAATCGATCGAGATCGATTGTCCATCCATCAGATGGTGATGTGCAGCCAAGACACTGAGGTGCATCCTGATGGTATTGGATGTTAAGCCAGCATGAGAAAGGTGCAACAGAAACTGGAGTATCGACTGCATGAGGCAGGAGAATGGGCTGAGGTCCTTGTTGGTGCACCACAGTGAAAACTGGTGCCACTTGGAGGCATACTCCTGCCTGGTGGAATCCTTGTGGGAAGCCAACAGAACATCCTCAACCTCTGTAAAAGGATGGAAAGGGGCCAGAGCTACCCTTTCAGCAGCCGGGCCATCAGTGCCAGAGAGCGGATGTTAGGGTGAAGGAGAGACCTGTCCTGCGATATTAAGTCCAGAGTGTAGCCTAGGGTAACCGGGGCCACTCGCAATAACTGCAGCAGCAGCAGGAACCACAGTAGCCGGGGCCAGCGGAGAGCAATGAGGATCACCATGGCCTGGTCCGACAATCTTGAGCAGGGTTCATGGAACCAGCGGAGGGAGAGGATATGCGAACAGCTGACGCCCCGTCAATGGAAGAAGAAAGGCATCAGCCGCCACTTAGTCCCAGGTCGGTATCCAGGAGCAAAAGCAAGGCAACTGAGCATTGCTGGGGTGGCAAAGAGGTCCATCATCGGAGTCCCCCAACGCCTGAAGAGGGAGCAGGCCACAGCCAGGTTCAGACACCATTCGTGCGGCTGAAGGACCTGCCGAGTTTGTCCACTAGAACATTCTCATGTCCCGGAAGGTAAGCCACCTGAAGGAGCATGCCTCTCGCTGTTACAAGGATCCAGATGCGGACTGCCTCACAGCATAGGAGGTACAAGCCCGTGCCGCCCTGCTTGTTGATGTAGAACATTGCGACCTGGTTGTCTGTTTGGATAAGGACCACCTAGTTCGAGAGATGGTTCTGGGACACTCAAAGGGCATTCGCTACTGCCCAGAGCTTAAAGAAGTTGATCTGATGCAGGCTTTCCTCCTATGTATAGATGCCCTGGGAGCAGAGACCGTCGCAGAAGGCTCTCCATCCGAGTTTGGAGGCATCCATGGTGGACGCTCTGGACAGGCGGGGCCTGGAAGAGCAGACCTGTAAAGAGGTTTGGCAGATGCTGCCACCAAGCAGGGAAATTTACGAGGGGCCTGGTGATACGCACATGATAGTCTAGGCGACCATTGAGCGCTGAGGGACCACTGCGCCTGCCGCATACGTAGGGCAACTCGGGTCACATGAACTGTCAAGGTCATGTGCCCCAAGAGGTACAGCATGAGGCGAGCTGACACTGTGACAACCTTGCACGTCAGTCACCAGGGACACAAGTCATTGGGCCCTGTCTAGAGGAAGGCAGGCCCTGACCTAAGTGGTATCAAGGAGAGCTCCTATGAACTCCAGATGTTGCATGGGCTGCACATGGGACTTGGGGTAGTTGATGACAAACCCCAGATCCTGCAGTAGCAAAAGAGTGCAGCAACTCGCTTGCCGGACCTCCTCTGACAAGCCTGCCCTTACGAGTCAATTATCCAGATAGGGAACACGAAGATGCCTTAAAAGCGGAGATAGATGGCGACCACTGCCAGGCACTTAGTGAACACTCTTGGGGCGGCCAAGAGGCTAAAGGGTAAAACCCTGTACTGACAGTGGAAACCCCCTACAACAAAGCAGAAGAACTGATAGTGCCTGGGATGAATCAAGATGTGGGTATATGCATCTTTTAGATCCAAGCAGCACAGCCAATCTCCCTGCAGGAGGTAGGGCAGCAATGTTCCAAAGGAAAACATTTTGAATTTCTCTGACCAGAAAGCAGTTGAGGTCCCGCAGATCTAGGATGGGACAGTATTTGCCTGTTTTTTTGGGGACAAGAAAGTATCAGGAGTAGAATCCCTGGCCCCAGAGATGCTGGGGGACAGGCTCCACCTCCTGGTCCATGAGAAGGTCCTAAGCTCCTTCCGCAGGAAGTTGCAATGAAGAGAAATCATGGGGGGGAATCCCCTAGAAAGAATGGAGGGGGCATCTGCTCAAAGTGGAGGAGGTAATCCTCCCGCACCACCTGCTGAACTCAGGCATCTGTGGTGATGCCCGGCCAGAAGCGGGCCAAGTGAACTACACACATCTTGTGTACCCTGGATCATGACCCTCGGGTGGGAGAGGGGCTATGCCCACAGAGTCAAAAGCCTCCCCCAAGTTGCAGCCGGGAGGGGGGGCACTATCTGGGGCTTGGGGGCCTTAAACACCTTGGTGATGCAGGAAGTGATCCTGTAGCTATGAGCTGTACTCCAGTTGATGTAAAACCTTCTCACACTGAGGAGGTTTCTCCAGGGCTATGTGGCCATGAGGGAAGGGTTAGGTTGGCCGTTATAGTTGGCGAATCGATCATTAGGCATATAAATAGCTGGGTGACAGGTGGACGTGAGGATCGCTTGGTAATATGCCTGCCTAATGCGAAGACAGCGGACCTCACGCACCATCAAGACAAGGTTTTAGATAGTGCTGGGGAGGAGTCTGCTGTTTTGGTACATGTTGATACCAATGACATAGAAAAGTGTGGGAGGGAGGTTCTGGAGGCCAAATTTAGGCTTTTAGGTAGGAAGTTGAAATCCAGAGCTTCCAGGGTAGCGTTCTCTGAAATACTTCCCATTCCACACGCAGAACCCAAAAGGTACTCAGAGCTCTGGAGTCTCAATGTGTGGATGAGACAATGGTGCAAAGAAGAGGGTTTTGGATTCGTTAAGAACTGGGCAACATTCTGGGGAAAGGAGGGGCTTTTCTAAAAGGATGGGCTCTACCTTAACTGGGATTGAACAAGGCTGCTGGAATTAACCTTTAAAAGGGAGATAGAACAACTTTTAAACTAGATAATAGGAGAAAGTGTAGTTACTCACATGTAGCAGGTGCTCTCCAGGGACAGCAGGAATCAGTCCTCACATATGAGTGACATCGACGCTAACGGGACCCTTGCGAAAGCATCTCCCCAGTTTTCAAAGAAAGCCTTTGGGAGATGCCACCACGCATGCGTTGGTCCCTTCCCACCCAAGGATGCCATTTTGCTCAGTCAGATGACACAGTCAGAGCCGGCAAAGAATATGGCCAAAAGTTGTACAGTAACTCCAAGGGACCCAGGATATCAATGCTTGAACCAATACAAGCATTGTGGAACCTGTGTCCCTTGGGGAAACTGCTAGGTACATATGACCTAGATTGGCCACTGTTGGAAACAGAATACTGGGCTTGATGGACCTTGGTCTGACCCAGTATGGCATATCTTATGTTCTTATGTTCAAGGGGAGGAGGGAGGGTTGCGAGGACTGATTCCTGCTGTCCCTGGAGAACACGTGTTACAGGTGAGTAACTATGCTTTCTCCGGAACAAGTAGGAAGTCAGTCCTCACATATGGAACTCCCTAGCAACAGGCTACCAAGAACCTGTAGAGAAAACATGGCCCAGCTGTGAGCAGCCACAAGGGAATCGGAGGACAGACTGAGTATCCTAGTGTCCAGGAAGAACTATGGCTCCGGTAGGGGTGGAGAGTAGGAGTTGCCTTAACCCCGAAGAGATTGTGGAATACAGCCTGGCTGAAGGCAGTGTCCCATCGGGACTCCCTATCCAGGTAGTAGTGAGCAGCAAAAGTGTGAATGGAAGACCAGGTGGCAGCCCAGCAGATGTCCACTAAGGGGATGGAGTATAGGCTCGCAATGGAGTTTACCATAGCTCTGACATTGTGCGCTGTGACTCTGTGCTCCAGTGGCAGCTCAGCCTGGTCATGGGAGAAGGAAATGCAGTCCATCATCCAGATGGACAGGGTGCGCTTAGTGACAACCTCCCCCAGACGACTGGGGTCATAAGAAACGAAGAGCTGTGAGGATTTACGGTGACCCTGAGTTTGCTTTAAGTAGAAGGACAGGTCCCTTTTACAGTCCAGAG
Organism: Ichthyophis bannanicus; assembly: GCA_033557465.1. Classification (NCBI taxonomy): domain Eukaryota; kingdom Metazoa; phylum Chordata; class Amphibia; order Gymnophiona; family Ichthyophiidae; genus Ichthyophis; species Ichthyophis bannanicus. The sequence continues at coordinate 85,684,089 of CM066034.1, read as the reverse complement.
TATGTAGAACAGCCACCACCTTGATAGCGTGAGAAGAAGGTGGGAAGCACCACCTCTTGGTTGAGGTGAAAGGTGGACACCACCTTTGGAAGGAATTTAGGGTGGGTGCAAAGCATGACCCTATTCTTGTAGAACCTGTATGTATCTTGTATTCTTGTAGAACCTGTATGTATCTTATCTTATCTGATGTTTTGTAGTTCTATGTAAACCGCGCTGATAATAAATAGTGCGGTATATAAAAATGTTAAATAAAATAAATAAATAAATAAAATAACCTGATGTAGGGTGGCTCGGCCACCAAGACTTGGAGCTCACTGACTCTGAGGGCTGAGGTGAGGGCTACCAGAAAGACAACCTTCCAAGATAGGTACCGCAGATGGTAGGTAGCCAAGGGTTCGACAGGCAGCTTTGTAAGCTGTGTCAGAACCATACTGAGGTCCCATTCCACCAGGGGTGGCCAGATGGAAGGCTTAGAGAGCAGCAAGCCCCGTATGAAGCCGGTGATGAGGGCTGGACAGAAAAATGCTTGCCCTCTATGGAGTGATGATGCGTGGAGAGCTCACTCAGGTGCTCTCAAACGGAATTGGAAAGTCCGGCCCATGAAAGGTGAAGCAAATATTGTAGCATCAAGTGCGCTTAGCAAAAGAACAGGCCAAGTCGTTGCTCCGTGCACCAGACCGAAAACCTGTGCCACTTGAAGGCATAAGCTCGTCTCAGAGTTTTTACAAGAGACTAGGAGGACTTACTCCACCTCTGTGCTGTGGTGACCCATTCAGCTGCCATGCCATGAGCGATAAGGTTCCCAGGTTGGGGTGGAGAATCGAGCCCTCCTCCTGGGTCAGGAGTCCTGGGGAACTCCCCAAAGGGACCAGGAGTTCCGTCGAGAGGCGGAGCAACAGAGGTAACCAGGGCTGTCTGGACCACTGTGGGGCCACCAGGATAATGGAAACCCTGTCCCGTTGGACCTTGAAGAGAGTCCGACCAATGAGTGGCATGGAGGGAAAAGCATACACTAGGCCCTCCAACCACGAGACGAGGAAGGCATCTGCCGCTACCCAGTCTGGATGCTGTTGGGGACCGCAGAAAGGGGGTAGCTGAGCATTGGCTGGGCTGACAAAGAGGTCCCGACTTGGAGTTCCCCATAGTAGGAACAGCTATTGCGCCACCCTGGGATCTAGGCGCCACTTGTGCGGCAGAGGACCGTGCTCAACCTGTCCACGAGGGTGTAGTTCTGGCTCAGAAGGTAGACTGCTCTGAGGAGCATCCTCTGCCGGATCGCGTATGAGCAGAGGGCCAGCGCCTCCTGGCAGAATCATTGAGAGCTTGTGCCCCCTTGTTTGTTCGGACAGAATATCGCAACCTGGTTGTCCGTCTGGACTAGCACAGACTGGTGCTGCAGGCGATATAGGAAAGCCCTGAGCGCCAGAAAGATGGCTCTTAGTTAAGAACATAAGATATGCCATACTGGGTCAGACCAAGGTCTATCAAGCCCAGTATTCTGTTTCCAACCGTGGCCAATCAAGGTTACAAGTACCTAGCAGTTTCCTCCAAAAGACACAGGTTCCACAATGCTTGTTGGGTCAAGCAGTGGATATTCTGGGTTTCATTACATATTCAGTTAAAAAATATTTTTTCTTAATAGTCTTAAATGGGTTACCCTGTAGCTTCATTGCATGCCTAGTCTTTCTATATTTTGATGGCGTAAACAATCAATCTATGTTTACCCGTTCTACTCTATTCATTAATTTATAGACCTCTATCATATCTCCCTTCAGCCGTCTCTTTTCCAACACCTTTATCTCTTACAGCAGATCTTGTGTTCCATTAAGGACTAAGTCCAAAATGGCTTCCCCTCTGGAGGGTTCATGAACCAGCTGCTCCAAGAAGCAGTCATTTATTTCATCTAGAAACGTTATCTCCTTAGCATGTCCTGCCGTGACACTGACCTAGTCGATATCAGAGTAATTGAAATCACCCATTATTACTGTGCTGTAACTTTTGTTAGCTTCCCTGATTTCTTTCAGCATTTCATCATCCATATGTTCATTCTGGCCAGACAGTCGATTGTACACCCCCACTGCCATCTCCTTCCCCTTCCCCTTTTTACATGGAATTTCAATACATAGAGATTCTACAGCGAATTTTGTTTTCTGCAAAATTTTAATCCTTTGTGACTCAATGTCCTCTCTAACAGAGCACAATCCCTCCACCAATTTGATCTGCTCTATCATTACGATATAGTTTGTACCCAGGTATCACAGTGTCCCACTGGTTGTCCTCCTTCCACCATGTCTCTGAAATACCAATCATATCTAACCTCTCATTTAGTGCTATATATTCTAACTCTCCCATCTTATTTTTTTTTTAGACTTCCAGCATTTGCATACAAGCATTTTAGAGGCTGTATTTTATTCATATTAATCTGGCTATCGGTAGGCAGGGGTAATTTGAAATCTTTAAACTCTGTCTGCTCTGTACTCAAGGGCATTTGGGCTACTTTTGTCTTTGTTGGAATCTCTCTGCTGATATTTATTTATTTAGACAGATTTGTATACCACCTTATCCTTCAAAGTGGTCACATTACATCACAATTGGTGGGTTACATTTAACAAGTGGGTATTTAACAACATTTAACATGTGGGTACTTAACAACATTTAGACATTTTGCCATTATAATTATAGGGGTATTTAAGTACATTGTATAATGGACTCGATTGTCCGGTTAGGTCAAGTAGGTGTGTAGATGGTGGAGGTATCTAGTTGCCGGAGGTTGTTGTATTGTTGTGTGTAGTTGTATTAATGTTTGGGTAGGGAATATTGTCTATATGTTCATATGTTTCAATAAAAAGCAGGGTTTTGAGGGCTTTGAGGAACTCTGTGATGTCATCCATTGCCCTCAGGCTTGTTGAGAGAGAGTTCCATAGGGTGGACGCCAGTAGTGATGGGGCTCTCTGAGGTTATTTGTTTAGTCTTGTGATATCCTGTAGGTGTGCCAATCATGTCAGTGCTGGTCCTTCTTGGTATATTGCTGATATCTCTTGTTATGTGTTGTAGTGCATCTGCTGAGAGATGGTGAATGATCTTAAAGATAATCATGATTGTTTTAAATTTTGCTCTTGTTACCACTGGGAGCCAGTGCAGTTGTAGGACAGGGGTGATATGTTCATCTCTTGGTGTGTCTGTTATGATGCATGCTGTAGTGTTTTGTACCATCTGGAGTGGGTGTAAGGTTTGTTGAGGGAGGCCTTGATATAGTGGGTTTCCGTAGTCCAGCAGAGGTGTGATGAGTGCTTGGCATACTGTGCAGAAGTGGTCCTGACGGAGTAATAGCTTGATCTTTCTGATGACTCTTAAGCGTTGATATGCCTTATTTGCCGTTTTAGAGATGTGGGATTTCATGTTTGAGGCTCTGTCCAATGTGATGCCCAGGTACTTAACTTCATCTTTGACTACTATGATTTTGTTTAGGATGCTAATAGTTTGTGGTGGAACGAAGGTGGGGTTCCTGGTGATGAACATTGCCTCTGTTTTATCGAAGTTGACTGTTAGGTTGTTGGCAGTGAGCCGGGCATTCATGTCTTCCAAGCATTTAGTCATTGTTGTGATATCTATTGCTGGTAGGTTGATTGGAGCATACACCATGATGTCATCAGCATAGATGTGGTAATGGAGTTTGTGGTGTTTAATGATGTTGCTTATGGGTTGGATGTAAATATTAAATAACACCGATGATAGGGCGGATCCTTGTGGTACTCCTTGCATGACGGGGAACTGCAGTGATTTCTTTTGGTCATTTTTGACCTGTTGTGTACGATCCTCCAAGTAAGAAGTAAACCACTTCAGAGTGTTCTTGCGTAATCCTATCTGCTGTAGGTGTTGTAGTAGCTTAGCATGGGATATAGTGTCGAAGGCTGCTATGTTATGCCCCAACTTCAATCTTTTGCTAGTATCCTTTAAGGATACATTGTTCCGAACCATTCACTCTTGGGCTACTGCTGGCTTTCCCCTATTATGCAAATAAGGTACTTCAGGCCGGAAGGTCAGGGGTTCAAATCCCACTAGAGGACAGCAACCTTGGGCCAGAAAGGACTGGGGCTTCTAGTCCCACAGGTGCTCCTTGTGGTCTTGGGCAACCCACTTAACCCTCCATAGCCCATGTTCCCTGTAAAATAGTTATCTCCAAGTTATAATGCCCTGTTCAATGTAATTTCAGTTTGTTCAATGTAAACCGCACTGATGCAGAATAGCACGGTATATAAGAGAACGTAAATAAATAAATTAAATAAATAAATAATTATCTAGTTTAAAAGCTGCTCTCTCTCATTTTTAAAGGTTAATGCCAGTAGCCTGGTTCCATCCCGGTTAAAGTGAAGCACATCCTTTCGGAAGAGCCCATCCTTTCCTAAGAATGTTCCCCAGCTCCTAACAAATCCAAAACCCTCATTTTCTTGCACCATTTCCTCATCCACGCATTGAGACTCCGGAGCTCTGCCTGCCTTTTGGGTCCTGCACGTGGAATGGGAAGCATTTCGGAGAATGCTACCTTGGAAGTTCTGGATTTCAAATTCCTACCTAAAAGCCTAAATTTAGCCTCCAAAACCTCTCTATGTCACTGGTACTGACATGTACCAAGACAGCAGACTCCTCCCCAGCACTATCTAAGACCTTGTCTGGGTGGCGCATGAGGTCCACTACCTTCGCACCAGGCAGGCATGTTACCAGGCAATCCTCATATCCACCAGCCACTCAGCTATCTACATGCCTAATGATGGAATCACCAACTATAACGGCTGTTCTAACACCTCCCTCGTGGTCACATGGCCTTGGAGAAATCTCCTTGATGCAAGAAGGTTTTATATCACCTGGAGGACAGGTCCTAGCTACAGGATCACTTCCTGCCACACCAGGGTGATGCTCTCCTGTCACGTGACCTCTCTCCTCCATGGCAACAGAGATGCTACCAGACTGGAGGTGGGACTTCAGTACTATGTCCCTGTAGGTCTCATCTATGTACCTCTCTGTCTTCCTTATGTCCTCCAAGTCTGCTACTCTAGCCTCCAGATATCAGACTCATTCCCTGAGAGCAAAGAGCTCCTTGCACCTAGTGCACACGTAAGACCCCTCACCAACTGGGAGAAAATCATACATGTGACACAATGCAAAAGACTGGAAAACCACCATCTAATTGCTGGACTGCTGTCTGCATCTTAGTTTTAAAGTTGTGTTTAGGTATTTAAGTTCTTTACTTACTAAGGGTTGCTGGGGATACTTATACTAATAAAACTATACCTAATATGTTTACTGTACTTTGTTCACCTGAAGCTTAATTAATCTCAGGTCCTTAAAGTACACTTGATGAGGATATAAACAGCTGCACCTGAGAGTGAATATGGCATCTCCTTTCCTTTAAGAGATTTAAGCACCTATAAAGCTACAATTATCCCAGGGTGGGTGGATGTCAGGGAGGGAAGGAGGGAAAGAAGACTTATTAAAAGCTGGCTGCTACACAGTACCCTGTTCTATGCTTCTAAGGCAATCTGTGACCAATTTCCTGGGTGATTCACAAAGCCCTTGCTTGGATCAAGGGAGTCATGGGTTCTAAATTTAACCAGAAAAGCTCTCTGCTGTGATTTAAATTTAAACTGAAAGCTTTGTTGCAACTAGGCCCTGAGTATTAAATTTTAACTAGAAGCCCTCTGCTAGGTTTTAAACTTAAACTTAAAAACTCAACAGGTAGTTTTCAGTTTAATTTAACTAAAAGCTCTTTGCTGATACTAGGCCCTGACTGATTTAACAAATACACTGGATTTCACTGATTAATCAGCTTTAATCTAAAGAATTCCTTTTTCATCAAGATTTAGAAAAATTCCCAGAAGTAAATACTTACGATTGCAGATCCCTCTCTAGAATTAGCAGTCCCTTTTTGTACTCCTTCAAGACCACAAAAAGGGACTGCCAGCAGCAAGTTCATCTGCTGCTGCTGGCTTTCCTCAAGAGACCAGATGCCCTGCATGTGCAGTTCTTCACAATGGGCACCCCAGCCCTGCAGGGAAGCATCTGTCGTGAGAATCCTCAGGGGGTTTGGCTGTTGAATGGGCATATCCCTCTGCAGATGTTGTGCATTCTGCCGCCAGTTGAGTGACTCCACTAGTTGACGGAAAATAGAGACTCTGTCCCAAAGCCTGCCCGGGGCCCGAGTCCACTGAGACCAGAGGCCACCACTGAGCTGCCTGCAGGTAGAGGCACAATCCTGATTGGTCAATTTACCGAACGATTGGTTTAAGCCACAATATCAATGAAAATCGCTCATGTATCAATAAAGTGGAGATGCACTTATTTTCTTATATCTTAATAAATTAAATTATCTAACTCGAGGTCTCAGACTTTTCGGCTCTGCTATTGGGACTCACGTCCGTTATTCAAGCAGTTTGCCCGTTTGCATCAATGACCTCATAATGAAAAGCACATTTGCAGGTAATTTTAATACATTCAGCTGCTCTATGTCTTATAACAAAGACTACTTATCTCAAATGTTTGAATGCACCCGCCAATGCTAAAAGGACAGTTTAAGGATCCCGACGCCCTCAATGGGTACCGCTCTTGCAGCTGAATGTATTAAAATTACCTGCAAATGTGCTTTTCATTATGAGGTCATTGATGCAAACGGGCAAACTGCTTGAATAACGGACGTGAGTCCCAATAGCAGAGCCGAAAAGTCTGAGACCTCAAGTTAGATAATTTAATTTATTGATTAAGATATAAGAAAATAAGTGCATCTCCACTTTATTGATACATGAGCGATTTTCATTGATATTGCAGGTAGAGGCAGGCATTGGGGACCACATGGACTGAGGAAGCCATGTGACCAAGCAGGCGTAGCATGGACCGCATCGACAGGGTATGACGGTGCTGTGCCTCGATCGCCAGGGCCCTGAGGCGATCCGCCCTTTCCAAAGGCAAGAAGGCCTTAGCTTGGAGGGTGTCCAGGCGAGCCCATATGAACCTCAGGTCCTGAGCTGGAATGAGGTGGGATTATTTATTTATTTATTTACATTCTCTTATATACCGTGCTATTCTGCATCAGTGCAGTTTACATTGAACAAACTGAAATTACATTGAACAGGGCATTATAACTTGGAGATAACTATTTTACAGGGAACATGGGCTATGGAGGGTTAAGTGGCTGATGATGATAGGATGATTTATCATGAATCCCAGGTTTTGTAGCAACTGAATGGTGCAGGCCGTGGCCTGTTGCACCTCTGAAGCAGTGTCTCCTTTTATGAGCCAGTTGTCCAGGTAATGAAAGGCGAAGGTCCCTTGGAGACGGAGGAAGGTGGCCACCACTGCCAGACATTTGGTGAAGACTCTGGGTGCGGAGGCTAGGCCGAAGGGAAGTACCCTGTACTGGTAGTGGTCACCCCTGACCATGAACTACAGGTACTGTCTGTGGCTGGGATGGAGGAGGATGTAGGTTTAGGCATCCTTTAGGTCCAAGGAACATAGCCAATCTCCCTGCTGGAGGTAGGGCAGCAATGTTCCAAGAGAAAGCATCGAACTTTTCCCACACCAGGATTTGTTCAGGTTTCTCAGGTCCAGATTAGGACTTAGGCCCTCTGTTCTTTTTGGGACCAGGAGGTACCTGAGTAGAACCTCTCCCCACTTGAGTGCGGAGGGCCAGGTTTGACAACCATGTCCCTGAGAAGGTCTGAGTTCCTGCAGGATCAGGGCCTGGTGCAGGGGAGTCTGAGAGGGCTCTCTTGAGAAAGGAGGAGGTGGCTTTTGGTCCAGGTGAAGGAGGTAACCTTCCCTGACCACCTGGAGTGCCCAGGAGTCAGTGGTTATGATAGACAACTGGTGGGCAAAAAGGGACAGGCGCCTTTCTGTTGGTAGCTGATCCCCCATAGGTAGAAAGGCTTATGTCTTGGCAGTCAAAATCCTGACCCAGTCTGGGTTGGGGCTGGTGTTTGGGACTTCAGGCCTTTGGGCTTATGTGGGCCCTGGCCTGTTCCCTTGCCCTGATGACCCTGTGGAGGGGTTTGGGTGGTTGAGTAAGGGGGGTAGCCCCGGTAAGGCTAGCACTTCCTGTGGAAGGGAGTCTGCTTCCCACGTGCTTTCTTCCTGAGAACAGAGGTCTTCCTTGAGAGCCAAGTTCTGGTGACATACTCTGTCTCTATTTCGACTGCCTTGTCATACATCGACTTGCTGAGGAAGTTTCCCCCGAGGCAAGGGATGTCGAGGAGTTTCTCCTGCACCCACTGCTCAAGGTCAGATGTCTGGAGCCAGGCCTGACGTGAGGTGCCAATGCCTGCAGTGGCCACTCTTGTGCTGGACTTGAAGCAGTCCTAGACCGCCCGTGATAGGTACTTTGAGCAGTCACCAATGGATCTCATGAGGGTCTGGAAGCGCTGGAGGTGCTCCCCATCAAGGCCCGCCGTAAAGTCTCAGAGTTCCTTGGTGAGTTCTCTGAGGAACATGCACATATGTAGTTGGTAGATCTGTATGCAGCATGCTAGCATTGAGTCCTGGTAACATTTCTGCCTGAGCGTATCGAGGGTGTGGGACTCTCTGCCTGGGGGCACCGATGAGTAGGTCTTCGGGCTCTTTTGTCGGCACATGGCCGACTTGACCACCATGGAGTTGTGAGGGAGTTGCGCCTTCCAGAACCCCGGACCTCTTTGGAGCTGGTACATGGTATCCAGGCATCAGCTGATTCGCACCAATGCAAGCATCTCCCACATCCGGAGATGGAGCCGACCGAGGATGGGAGGAACAAGGACCATGAGAGCCTCCTTGGGTAGGGCCTCATACTGGAGAATTTCAAGTTCCTCCGTACAAGGGTCCTCCTCTCTGACTCAGTTGTAAGGGAGAGAGCCTTCACCATGTCCCTGACAAACTCGAGGAACTAGGTGTCCTCGGGTGGGGACCAGCGCCTTGAGGCCAATGGAGACAGATCCGAGGGGAGATACCAGTGTGCCCATGTATCCAGGGAGGACTCGACATCTGACTCCCAGTCAGAGTAGTCCGTCAACGACTTGAGACTCGATGGCTCCAGTGGCACCGGAGGGTCTGATCGTCGATGCATCGGGGCTGGTGCTTGGTTGGAGTCAGAGGCACTCGCCTGTAAGGACCTTGCTCCTAAGGACGAAGCGAGAATGAGATCCTCAATGATCCGCACGAGGCAGGTGGCTCTCGTGGATCACTTTGGTGGCCCAGGGAGTCCTCAGCATTGAGGCCTCTGCAGTCCCGGGCGTGTACCAGTGGAGCCATGCAGTGACGCCTGTTGCGAGGCAAGGAACACAGAAACGCTGCGTTCCAGAGCCAGCATTCTGGTTTCTCACTGGGGGGAGGGTCGCAGCTTTCTACACCAATGTCGGAATGACCGGGTCGGGTGTCGAGGAGGAGACTAGGTCCTCAACAGAACAGGCCTCGGGAGTTCAGGATCCGTCAACGGAAGCCTCGATGTCGATCCTGGATACCATCGCTGGTCGCTCCTGCTCCAACTCCTTGGATGCCTGTCAAGGGCTGAGGGACTGCACACGGGATTTGCCATGTTTATCTGCCTCCCAGGATGAGGCCCTCAAGGCCTTCTTCTTATGCTCTCACTCTAGAAACTTCTGCTCGGAGTGCCTGTGTGTCCACTTGGGAATCGCAGGGGCCTTACGCAACTCCAAAGATCCATGTGGGTCTTTAGAGCGTGAGGCTACCGAAGATAACGGGGTCAAGTCTGCCCTATGGAAGATGTTGTCGTGCTTCTGCAGGCAACTTTGAATGTCTTTTGCAGACATCTTTTTACATAGGGAACATTCCTCTGATTGTAGTCGGCACCCATACAGCGGAGGCAACAATCGTGTGTCAGTTAGGGACATGTCTTCGTTTTCCTGACTACTTTCTTAGCTTCTCTAAGCTTTTCTGAATACTGATGCTTGTCTTCATCTTTCTGTAACCTCTTAAATTTTATGTAGGCCACCCTCTTTTTCTTCACCTTTTCAGCTACTTTTGAGAACCATAATGGCCTCCTTTTACTTTTACAAATATTTACTTTCCTATAAAAATCTTTGGTGCCCTTAAAATATCCCCTTTCAGTTTTGCACATTGCTTTTCTACATCTTCGAACTGTTCCCATCCTGCCAATGATTGCTTGAGGTACTGTCCCATTTTGGCAAAGTTTGCTTTCCTAAAGTCTAGGACCCTCACTTTTGACTGGACTTTATCAGTCCTAGTGCTAATACTGAACCATACTCCATCTGATAATCACTGGATGTGAAATGATCACTCACTATAACATCAGAAACTCTCCACATTCATTCATTAGTGACAGGTCTAGTATGGCCTCCTCATGTATGGGTTCTGTTATCAGTTGCCAGAATAGTCCTTCCTGTTAAGAATTCAGGATCTTTCTACTTCTAGATAACACCACAGCAGGGATGTCCCAATCAATATCTGGCATACTGAAATCACCTATCAGCAATACCTCTCCTTTGATAGCGATACTGTGAATGTCTTCAATTACAGTAAATCTCTTTCCACTTCTTCTGCCTGTGAAGGAGGTCTGTATGTAACATCAATGCAAATGGATGCTCCATTCCCTCTTTCCAGTTTAATCCACAATGCCTCCCCCTTCTCTCGTAAGTCCTACAATTCTGTAACGTTAATATTATCTTTTATATATAGTGTCACTCCTCCTCCTTCCTTTCATCCTATCCTGCCTTCAGAATAAATTATAACCTGGTATATTTACATTCCAGTCATGGTTCTCCGTGAACCAGGTATCCACATTTTTAGAACGTTCAGTGACAGCCATCCAAATGTCTTTTGGGTCACCGAAGAAACAGGAAGTGACATCAGATTTACTGATGGAAGATATTGATATGATACCAGAGCACTGGAAGGGATGAAACCGGGAAGATTTACTCAATTTGCATAAACAGCAATGGATACACTGATTGTAATCTGCTTTGATTGAAGGATAAGGTATAGAAAACTGGTTAATTAAATAAATAAATAAAATAATCACCACCACCTGTAGGACTTAATCAAGAACATAAGATATGCCATACTGGGTCAGACCAAGGTCCATCAAGCCCAGTATCCTCTTTCCAACAGTGGCCAATCTAGGTCATACATACATAGCAGTTTAGCAGTTTCCCCAAAAGACACAGGTTCCGCAATGCTTGTACTGGGTCAAGCATTGATATCCTGGGACCCTTCTTAATAATGGTTTATGGACCTTTCCTCCAGGAACTTGTCCAAACCTTTTTTAAACCCAACTATACTAACAACCTTTACTACATCCTCCGGTAACAAATTCCAGAGTTTGATTACACGTTGAGTGAAAAAATATTTTCTTTTATTAGTCTTAAATAGTTTACCCTGTAGCTTCATTGCATGTCCCCTAGTTTTTCTATATTCTGATAACAAACAATCGATCTACATTTACCCGTTCCACTCCGCTCATTAATTTATAGACTTCTATCATATCTCCCCTCAGCCGTCTCTTTTCCAGGTTAAAGAGCCCTAACCTTTTTAGCCTTTCTTCATAGGAGTATCCTTCCATCCCCTTTACCATTTTGGTGGCTCTTCTCTGAACCTTTTCTAATAACGCTATATCCTTTTTAAGATACGGCGACCAGAATTGCACACAATATTCAAGGTGCGGTCTCACCATGGAACGATATAGAGGCATTATAATATCTTTTGTTTTATTTTCCATTCCTTTCCTTATGATACCTAGCATTCTATTTGCTCTCTTGGCTGCCACTGCACACTGGGCCGAGGGTTTTAACATGTTATCCACAATGACGCCTAAATCTTTTTCCTGGGTGGTGGTTCCTAATGTGGAACCTTGCATTGTGTAACCATAGTTTGGGTTGTTTTTCCCTAGGTGCATAACTGCACTGGTCCACATTAAATTTCATCTGCCATTTTGATGCCTAGTCTTCTAATGTCTCAAGATCCTCTTGCAATTTTCCACAATCCTCTTGGGTTTTAACAACTTTAAATAGTTTTGTGTCATCTGCAAATTTGATAACCTCACTCGTCATTCCACTTTCCAGGTCATTTATTTTATTTATTTATTTTATTTAGTATACATTTGCATACCGCTACTTCCAGCGATCAGCAGCGGTTTTGATTACAGATTGGAAATTGTCAAATCATGACAGGAAATTTTTTGAGGTATAAACACATTGATTAGACAGGAAAGCACAGCACACAGAGAACTATTTTACAGGGAACATGGGCTATGGAGGGTTAAGTGGCTTGCCCAAGACCACAAGGAGCACCTGTGGGACTAGAAACCCCAGTCCTTCCGGCCCAAGGTTGCTGTCCTCCAGTGGGATTTGAACCCCCGACCTGGACATTTATGAACATGTCAAAAAGCAGCAGACCCAGCACAGATCCCTGGGGTACACCACTACTCACCTTTCTCCATTGGGAAAATTGGCCATTTAGCCCAACCCTCTGCTTTCTATCTTTTAACCAGTTCTTGATCCACAGAAGTACAGCGCCTCCTATCCCATGACTCTTTAGTTTTGCCAAAAGTCTCTGATGAGGGACCTTGTCAAAAGCTTTCTGAAAGTCCAGATACACTATATCAATCGACTCGCCTTTGTCCACCTGTTTATTCACACTTTCAAAAAAACATAACAGATTAGTAAGACAAGATCTTCCTTGTCTAAAGCCATGTTGGCTGTCTCCCATTAGGCCATGACTATCTACATGCTGAGTAATTTTATTCTTTATGATGGTTTCTACCATTTTTCCCGGTACTGACGTGAGGCTCACCAGTCTGTAGTTTCCTGGATCACCACTGGAACCCTTTTTAAAAATTGGTGTTACATTGGCGATCCTCCAATCTTCAGGTATTAGAGATGATTTTAATGATAGTTCACAGATTACTAATAGCAGGTCTGCAATCTCATATTTCAGTTCTTTCAACACCCTTGGATGTATACCATCCGGCCCAGGTGATTTGCTACTCTTCAGTTTATCTAATAGTTGTAATACATCTTCCCAATGTATCGATATTTCCTTCAATTCTTCCGCACCTTTAAATACCACTTCAGTCATGGGTAACATCCCTACATCTTCCTCAGTAAAGACCGAAGCAAAGAATTCATTCAGTCTCTCCGCTTTCGCCTTGTCGCCTCTTAGTGCCCCTTTAACTCCTCTATCATCTAATGGACCAACTGACTCTCACAGGTTTTTTGCTAGGAATGTACTTGAAAAAATCTTTATTTTGCGTTTTTGCTTCCACAGCAAGCTTCTTCTCAAATTCTCCCTTTGCCTGCTTTATCAATGCCTTGCATTTGACTTGCCAGTGCTTGTGCTGTTTCCAGGTTTCATCGTTTGGCTCTTTTTTCCATTTCCTGAAAGATGCTTTTTTGGCAACGGCCTCTCTGACCTCACCTTTAAACCATGCTGGCAGTATTTTGGACTTCTTTCCACTTTTCTTAAAGCGTGGAATACAGCTTGTCTGGGCTGCCAAGATAGTATTTTTCAACACCCAAGCTTGATGTAAGTCTTTAACCTTTGCAACTGCTTCTTTTAGTTTTTTCTTACCTATTTTCCTCATTTTATCATTGTCTCCCTTTCGAAAGTTAAAAGGTAGTACTGTGGATTTCCGTACTATCCCTCCTCCACTAATTAAATCAAACGCGATCATGCTATGATCACTATTGCCAAGTGGCCCCAACACCCTTATCTCTTGCACTAGATCTGGTGTTCCGCTAAGGACTAGGTCTAATATGGCTTCCCCTCTGGTCGGTTTATGAACCAGCTGCTCCAAGAAGCAGTCATTTATGTCATCTAGGAACTTTATCTCCCTAGCATGTCCTGCCGTAACACTGACCCAGTCGATACCGGGGTAATTGAAATCACCCATTATTATTACTGCGCTGTAACTTTTGTTAGCTTCCTTGATTTCTTTGAGCATTTCATCATCCATTTGGTCATTCTGGCCAGACGGTCGATAGTACACCCCCCACTGCCATCGCCTTCCCCTTTTTACATGGAATTTCAATCCATAGAGATTCTACAGCAAATTTTGTTTCCTGCAAAACTTTAATCCTTTCTGACTCAATGCCCTCTCTAACAGAGCGCAACCCCTCCACCAATTTGATCAGCTCTATCATTACGTTATAGTTTGTACCCAGGTATCACAGTGTCCCACTGGTTGTCCTCCTTCCACCATGTCTCTGATATTTCAATCATATCTAACCTCTCATTTATATATTCTAACTTTCCCATCTTATTTTTTAGACTTCTAACATTTGCATACAAGCATTTTAGAGAGACTGTATTTTATTCATATTAATTTGGCTATTGGTAGACATGGGCAATTTGGGATCTTTAAGCTCTGTCTGCTCCATACTCGAGGGCATTTGGGCTACTTTTACTCTTTTTTGGAACCTCTCTGCTTTTGGTAGTATCCTTCAAGGATACAATCTTCCGAACCATCCGCTCTCGGGCAACTGTCGGCTTTCCCCTATTATCTAGTTTTAAAGCTGCTCTATCTCCTTTTTAAAGGTTAATGCCAGCAGCCTGGTTCCATCCTGGTTAAGGTGAAGCCCATCCCTTCGGAAGAGCCCCTCCTTTCTCCAGAATGTTCCCCAGTTCCTAACAAATCAAAGAAATTGACTGGTTGACAGTTTTGTGAGTACATTGCATCGGACATTAATTAGCTTTTATGCCTTATGGTTCCAGTATAAATTCTGATTTCACTTACTGTTTCTTCAGTGACCCAAAAGAGAAGTTTGGATGGGTGCCACTGAATGTTCTAAAAATTTGGATTTTTGAAATTTCCCCTGAAGCTAGGCTCTCTGGAGCCTGAAACATGAATTCATATTGGGCTGAATTCAGGCAGATAAGGGCTTTCTTTAAAAAAATAAAATAAAATGTTTTTTGAAGTATAGCACAGTTACTCACCTGTAACAGGTGTTCTCTAGGGACAGTAGGAATCAGTCCTCACTTATGGGCGACGTCGGCACCGACGGACCCCATGCTGAGCAATTGCCCAGCTTTCAAAAAAAAAAAAAAGCCTTTGGGATTGCGGCCACGCATGCGTGGTCCTCTTCCCTCCCAAGGGTGCCATCTTGCTCAGTCAGGTCCCATAGCTAGAGCCCTACTAAGCATATGGCAAGGGAAGGATAAAAATAGCAAATCTTCAGGGGAGGTGGGAGGGTACTGAGGACAGATTGCTGCTGTCCCTTGAGAACACCTGTTACAGGTGAGTAACTATGCTTTCTCCAGGAACAAGCAGGAAAGTCAGTCTTCACTTATGGGACTCCCCAGCTACAGGCTACCGAAGCCCGTGAACAAAAACGCCTCTGCGAAGCCGTGAGCTGAAACAGATGATCCGATGGGAGCCCAAGTCCTCAGCGGCCAGCTCTCAGTAGCCGCAGAAGAAGGGTCAGAGTTGGTTATACCCCGAACAGATTAAGGAGTACAGCCTGGCCGAAGGCGCTGTCCCGGCAGGGCTCCCTCTCCAGGCAGTAATGTGAAGCAAAAGTATTCGCTGAAGACCAGGTCGCAGCCTGGCAAATGTCTGTCAGAGGCACTGAGTGCAGCAAAGCCACCGACGCCGCCTTGACACGGTGGCCGTGTGCAGTGACCTGCCGATTTAACAGGGTCCCGCCTTTGCCTGAGCGATAGTGATGCAGTCCGCCAACCAGACAGAGAAGGTGTGCTTGGTGACTGCAAGCCCCAGACAGTTAGAATCGTAGGCGGTGAAGAGCCGGTCAGACTTACGATGACCCTAAGTGCGCTGCAGGTAGAAGGCGAGAACTCACTTGCAGTCGAGTGTATGCAAAACAGCCAATGCCCGGTCGGCATGAGGTCTCAGGAAGAAAGTTGGTAAGACTATCTCCTGGTTGAGATGGAAATCCGAGACAACGTTCGGAAGGAACTTAGGGTGAGTCCGGAGGACTACTCTGTTCCCTTAGAAACTGGTGTAAGGGGCCCCAGCCATGAGGGCTTGCAGCTCGCTGACTCGCTGAGCTAAGGTCAGCACTACCAGGAAGACTACCTTCCAGGAGACGTGCTAAAGCAAGCACGTTGCTATCGGCTCGAAGGGTGGCTGCGTCAGCTGCATGAGCACGATGTTCAGGTCCCACTCCACTGGTGGAGGCCAGACAGGGGGTTTGTAATGCAAGAGGCCCCGCATGAAGCAGGAGACCAAAGACTGGCCAAAGAGGGGTTTTCCCTCGACGGGGAAGTAGTTGGCTGAAATGGTTCTCATTTGACGCCTGACCGAATTGGATTTCAGCCCCAACTGCGAGAGGTGGAGGAGGTACTGCAGAACCCACCAGGTGGAGAAGGAGAACAGATCGATCTTGAGTTCGAAGCACCACACCGAGACGCGCCACCACTTGAAGGAGTAGGCCCACCTCATACAGTCCTTTCTCGAAGCAAGCAGAACTTCCTCGATCTCTTCTGGGAGGTGCAGCAAGGCTAAAGAGACCCGCTCAGCTGCCAAGCTGTTAGGGTTAGTGAGCCCAGGTTTGAGTGAAGCACCCGTCCCTCTTCCTGTGTCAGCAGACCCAGGGCACTGCCCAGGGGGACCGGAGGCTCTGAGGAGAGTCGGAGTAGCAGCAGGAACCAAGGCTAACAAGGCTATGAGGGAGCCACGAGGATCACAGAGGCATGGTCCCGCTGAATTTTGTGGAGGGTCCTCGCAATGAGAAGAGTGGGGGAAAACGCATACAGAAGCCCAGAGGTCCAGCTCAGAAGGAATGCATCTGGGGCTACCCTGCTCAGGTGCAGAATCGGCCCACAAAAATGAGAGGTGTGCATTTGCCGGACTGTTGAAGAGATTTCTGGACAGAGTCCTCCAGTGGCGAAACAGGTGGAGAACCACCTCTGGACCTCAGGCACCACTTGTGAAGGCAAAAAGCCTGCTGAGTCTGTCTACGAGGATGTTGTCTTGGCCCAGGAGGTAGACCACTCTTAGCGTCATGCACTGGTGCACGGCGAAGGAGCAGAGGAGGACTGCCTCCCAGCAGAGGAGGTAGGAGCTCATACCCCCTTGTTTATGTAGAACATTGGGACCTTGTTGACGGTCTGCACAAGCACAGACTTGCCTCTTAAGTGTGCTTGAAAACCTTCAGGGCAAACCGGACCACTCGAAATTCGAGCAGTTTGATCTGCTGCAGGGATTCCTCGGGTGACCATCGTCCCTGGGTACAGAGGTTGTCACAGTGGGCTCCCCAACCCGACAGCGAGGCATACATTGTCAAGACGAGCTCGTGTGGCAGGGCCTGGAAGGGCATGTCCCGAAGGAGGCTTCGGGGATTCCGCCACCACGCCAGGGAACTGGATAGACTGCGTGAGACCGATATGGGGACCCAAAGCCAGCCCGAAGCCTGGGACTTTTGCACTCAGAGGCACCATTGAGCCACTCGCATATGTATGCAAGCATGGAGAACGATGTGCACAGTCGAGGCCATATGGCCCAGAAGGCACAGCATGGTCCGCGCAGAGACTCTGGATCAGCTTTGGTCCTCTGCAGCCAGACCGCAGAGGCAGTCTGCGCATTCTCGGGGAAGGAAGGCGTCGCCCATTCCGTGTCGAGCAGAGAGTCCATTAATTCCAGTGTCTGCACCGGCTTGAGGTGGGACGGAGTAGTTGATCAGAAAACCCAGACATTCGAGAAGGAGGACCATGCCATCCCAGACTACCTGAAGGACATAGATGTCTAATGTGATGGTGCCACTGGGGGGTGAGAGGCTATGAGTTTGGCGTCAAAACCCAGGGGCTGGCTGAGGTGGTGTCGGTGGTTGGGTCTTGGGCCTCTTAAGTTTCCGGTGACCCTGAGCTCCCTCTTTGCCTTGGCCACTGCGCATTGGCACAGGAAAGGGTGGGTATCCCTGGTACGGGAGCCCCTTCCTCTGGAAGAAGGGTTTCTTACTGGGTTGCTTCTTCCGAGGAAGGGATGAGGTTTTGCGAGAGAGACAGGTGCAGTTCACAAACTCCGTCTCGATCTTAGCTGCTTTATCCTAAATGGATTTGCCAAACAGCTTTTCACTAAGGCAGGGGACATCCAAGGGTGTCTCCTGGACCAACTGCTCCAGGTCTGAGGGCTGGAGCCACGCTTGACGCCAGGCTCCACTGCCAGCCGCTGCCACATGGGCAGAAGATTCAAACCTGTCATATGCGGCATGGGAAAGGTATTTCGAGCAGTCCATGACCGATCTCAAGAGTATCTGAAAACAGAGAAGGTGTTCAACTCCGAGGCCCGCAGAGAAACCACCAAGCTCTTTAGCGAGGTCACGAAGGAACATACCCATATATAGCTGGTATTCCTGGATGCGGCATGCCAGCATGGATCCCTGGTAGGCCTTGCGCCCAAGGGCATCGAGAGCAAGGGATTCTCTACTAGGTAGGACCAAAGAGTGCGACTTCAGACTCTTCTTCTTCTGCATCACAGACTCTACTACCATGGAGGTATGGGGAAGTTGGGTCTTTCGAAACCCAGGGCCGCACTGGACTCTGTACATGGCATCGAGTCTTTTACTGACATTAGGGACCGAGGCAGATGCTTCCCACATACGGAGGAGCAGCTGGGTCAAGATGGTCGGCACAGGGACCATGAGAGACTCCCTAGGGGGAGACTCGTATTGCAAAATGTCGAGTTCCTCTGCCCTTGGTTCTTCCTCGGTCTGCATGGGCAGATTGAGGGCCCAAGCCATATCCCACACAAATACCAAGAAGATAGTATCTTCAGGAGGTGACCGCCTTTGCGAGGAGGGCAGGGACGGGTCAGAAGGAAGATCCCTATGGGCGTGGGTTTCAGGGGACATGTTCCCATCCGACTCCCAGCCCGAGAGGTCCAAGAAGGATTCAGTCGAGCTGATCCCCATGTCCCGTGACCGAGGCCCGCTTGGAGCCGGAGGTACTGACTCTGGAACACCTTGCCCCCGAGGAACAGGATGGTGAGCGAGACCGGTGCAGAGGACCCTCATGAGGCCCATGGCTCTCGGGGGTTCCCCAAGGCAATTTTCAGGACCACAGACAAGGGCCCCTCGGTCTCAAGGTGCGGGCCAGCCGTACTGGGCAAAAATGCCTGCTGGGCAGTTAGGAAGGCAGAAATACTGCGCTCTATTGCCAGCATACGAGACTCCCACTCAGGAGTGATGCCAGGGACAAGGAGTCACTGCGGGGGACCCCGGAAGTGGTGGGTCGATGAAGCGGGCCGCCACCTGAGACCTGGGGGCTGTCTTACGAAAAATGTCATCCGAATTCTGCTTATGGCTTAGCAAGGCTTTAGCGGGCATTTTCTTACAGAGCGAGCAGAGCTCTGGGTTGTGGTCAGCCCCAAGGCACCACAGACAACAGTCATGGGTGTTCGTGAGCGACATATTTTTGGAGCATGTGTCACATTTTTTGAAATGGGTGGCCATGGGGGCAAAAAGAGCCCCTGTAGGGTCAAGTACCCTCGAGGCCAGTGGTTAGAAAAAAGGCACGAAAAGGGCCCGAAGCAAGAAAAAAGGGGATCTCTTGGCCCACGGCCGAAGCGGGGGCACTGGGGAGGACGGGAGAGGAGAGACAAAGCTTTTCCCGAGGAACAAGGACGTGCGTCTGAAGGGCTCTGCGGAAAAAGGTAGACTGACCAAGATGGCACCCTTAAGAGGGAAGAGGAGGGAAAGCTGAGTAATTGCTCCATGCGGGCTCCATCGGTGCAGACGCCACCCATAAGTGAGGACCGACTTTCTGCTTGTTCCTGGAAAAATACCTTTTTAGAGAAATATGGAAAAAAAATTCTTTAAAATGATTTTGTTATAAACTTTAATAAAAAAAGTGCACACATTTTGGAGATTGATGATGGTACAATTGGTTAAGTATTTTTTGTACACTATATAAAACCCATTCTGAGGATCTCAAATAAATTGTATGCTACTTTGACCATTAACTGGTGAGTCCTTTTTGTGATTAAATTTGAAAGTACTCTAATAAGATCATAGATTGTTTGCCAACAGAATAGCAGCAGCAGCTACAGCAAATTGAATCTTCAATACGAATCCACTTTTCAGTCCAGAGTTTCCTTTAAGGCCAATCTGCCTTCCACTGGAAAGGTAGTCCATCTGGTAACTGCCATGATCTGCTTATCTACCTTGGAAACATCAAATCACACAACCCACTCTTCCTCCGGGAGCGTGCATACTTTTATACACCCTTAGCCCCTAAGGCAGGGAGTTGGGGGAATCACATTGACTGGAACAGGCCCTTGAGCACCTCGAGGAATGATTAGACAGTAGTGGATTTCCACATACCTTGCAGGAATGGATGCATCCTCAGTTCCTGCTCCATGCCTTGAGCAACTGCCAAGCTCAGTGTGGAAGAGACCCTGGGAATCAACGCCTCCAGTTCTTCCTTCCATAACAGACAGATAACATTGGCCTCCTCACAATCCTCTGAAAGCGAGAACACTTCTTCATCCACATCAGACATCTAAATCCAAGCCACAGTCCGGATCTCAGACAGATCCCAGGGGAAACCCTCTTCCAAGGACTCTTAGCCATAGGCAATCAAACAGGGCTTCTCCTCTCAGTCTGCCCCTCACAAGACTGCGCTCGAGGGAACCCAGTGGTCGCAGGGTCTAAATTTCCATGCCAGAATGATCAGGCCTCTTGTAAAAAAGAAAGGAATTCTGAGGATGGCAATCCAGACTCTGGATGCTCTCCTCGCTGAAATGATCTCCCTACACCAGGGGACCCAGTCTCGGTCAATTTCCTAGAGGACGGCGAGCAGCACAAAGCTGGGTTGCCGGAACCTCCAGCCGGCTTGTTGTGCTTACCGACAGCACCATCTGCCACCTCCTGCCCTCAAAAAGGCAAAGCTCGATTAATCGCATCCCCCAGCATAGAGGGGGTGGAATCCCTCTAGGGACAACTCAAGAGCTGCCATGCTAGGAGCAGGGTCCAGAAGCCGAGATGAAGCACCTTGCTTGCCCCAGGTCAGACGATTCCTGGAAGAAGACACAAAGTTAAGGCAAGTAACTTAACTCAATATGAAATCATATTGAGTTAAGTTACTTGCCTACCACCTGAAATTCGTGCCATAACCGGCATAGTCCAATTCAGAAAGGCCCTCAAACATAACTTATTCATCAAATACTACCCCACATAAAGTGCATAATATTCACCACAAACTTAACAGAATCCCCTCCTTTTTCCAAACATTACTGATAATATTACATAAATACTTCTCTCATGTGATCGAATTAGCAGATCAATATTCTATGTATATAGTTCAATGTATATAGTTGTACCCCCATATTATCCATGTTTATCTTATCCAAATTTATTTTCCTGTTTTATGTAATACCGAGCAGCCTGTTGTTCTGGTCTTTGGTTCTCTGTAAACCGCGCTGATTGTAAATAGCGCGGTATATAAAAAATTGAAATAAATAAATAAATATCACAACAGCACTAAGGCCATGGCAACCCAAAGACACGCGTAATTGCGCTTTTACTGCAGTGTGCATTACAGGTGCTAGGGTGGAAGGCACGCACACCGCATGACTGCCAGGTGCACAATAGGAGAAAATACTACTAATGTGAACAGAAAATGGTGGGAAACCCCTACACCGTGCCAACGGTCATCAGCAGTCTACCCTGAATTGCGTCCCACACAGACGGAATCAGGAGCCTACTAACAAGGACAATGATGAGGTCAAGCCTTGGTACTCATCCTGAGAGCCTAGGTAGAGGATCCGTGCTGGGCTCAGCTCGACACCCCTGATTACTGT
Source organism: Ichthyophis bannanicus (assembly GCA_033557465.1). NCBI lineage: Eukaryota > Metazoa > Chordata > Amphibia > Gymnophiona > Ichthyophiidae > Ichthyophis > Ichthyophis bannanicus. Next base: position 85,662,341 of record CM066034.1, on the reverse strand, counting down.
TTCACTGGCTTTTGCAGCACTGCATTTTAGGTGGCTGGCAGGCAAATCCCTGAGAGTCAATCTTTGGAAGAGAGTTGAGGGGGAACAGACAAGGACAGAGGGGGCATTGAGGTTGCATGAGGCTGCTGCACTCTTCCAGATCCTTCCAGTTCCTGGCAACTCGACAGGCTCTTATGATAAGCAGGTGAAGCTGAACCAATTTTCTCTCCAATGGCTACCAGTCTAGTGTAGCCTCCCATGTCATGCTCAAGTGAGAGTGTCACCCTCAAGGTAGTCGTTCATGAGAGTTTAATCAGTCTTTTCCTCTTAAATCTTCAGCACTTTCTTCAGAGAGGAGAAAGCATAGTTTCTCACCTGTAACAGGTGATCTCCGGGAACAGCAGGAATTTAGTCTTCACATATGGGTATCGTCGGTACCGACGGAGCCTGCGCGGGAACGCTCCCCAGCATCCAATAGGAAAGCTTTTGGGAGCATCCCACAGTGCCTGCGTGCTGCCTTCCCGCCTTTCCCAACTGTCCTTCTCCTGTTGAGTTTATAGCTGAGACAAAAGAGAGATAGAGAGCGAGATAGAGAAATACAACTCCTAGGGGAGGTGGGTGGGTTGTGAAGACTAAATTCCTGCTGTTCCCGGAGATCACCTGTTACAGGTGAGTAACTATGCTATCTCCAGGAACAAGCAGGAATGTAGTCTTTACATATGGGGACTCCCTAGCTACAGATGCCAGGGAGATGGCCCCAGAAAGTTGTGTGCCCTTGTGAAAGGGCTCTACTTACCCCATGGATCTCTGGCATCCTACCAGGGATGGTGGGTAGGACTTGATTAAGTCTGGAACAGGTGTTGAAGAACAGCCTGACCAAACAAGGCATCCCGGCTGGAGTCCTTGTCCAAGCAGTAATGGGATGTGAAGGTATGTACCAAAGCCCAAGTAGCTGCTTGACAGATGTCATCGATAGATACAGAATGAAGATGAGCCATTGAGGCTGCCATGGTTCTCACATTGAGCCTTGACATGGCCTTCAAGAGGAAGGTTCTTACTCTCATAGGAAAAAGATATACACTGTGCAATCCAGTTGGACAGTGTCCTTTTGAAGACTGGAAGTCCCAAATGACTAGGATCAAAAGCAACAAAGAGTTGAGAGGATTTTCTATGTTGCTGTGTCCTTTGCAAGTAAAAGGCCAAAGCTCTTTTACAGTCCAAAGTATGAAAGTTCCTTTCTGCATTTGAGGCATGAGGCTTTGGAAAGAATACAGGAAGGTAAACCGCTTGATTTAAATGAAAAGGTGAAACCACCTTTGACATAAAGTGTGGATGAGTCCTAAGGACTACCTTATCATGATGGAACCTTGTGTAAGCCACCAACGCTTGCAATTCACTGATGTGACGTGCTGATGTGATTGCAATGAGAAAGACAACCTTCCAGGAAAGGAATTTCAAAGAGGTAGTGGCTAATGGTTCAAAGGGTGGTTTCATGAGCTGCCCAAGTACCAGATTCAAGTCCCATGCCAGCAGTGGTGGCTTAATGGGAGGCTTCGTTAAAAGAAGGCCTCTCAAATCTCGCTATGAGAGGATGAGAGAAAATAGGTTGTCCATTTAGAGGCTTGAAAGAAGCTGCAATAGCACTCAAATGGACTCTCACTGAATTGGTCTTAAGCCCTGCATTTGATAAATGAAGGAGATACCTCTGGAATCATTACTGGAGTATCGCAAGAGGGTTAAGACCCTTCTGCGAGCACCATATGGTAAACCTCTTCCACTTAAATGCATAAGAGCTTCTTGTGGAGTGTTTCCTGGAAGCATGAAGGATATCCTTTTCCTGCTGGGAAAGGTTAAGACCCTGAAGTTCTAGGCTTTCAGCAACCAGGCCATGAGATGGAGACTGGGGATTGGGATGCCACAGCATCCCGTCCTCTTTTGAGAGAAGATCTGGAGCAGATCCTAACTCCAGAGGCAGAGCTTGAGAGAGATGTAGGAGCAGAGGGGTACCACACTTGCCGTGGCCAACGTGGAGCTATGAGAATCATATGACCTCTGTCTCTCTGAAGCCTGAACAGGGTTTTGGGAATTAGGGGAATGGGTGGAAAAGCATACAGGAAGTGCTGACCCCAATAAAGGAGGAAAGCATCCCTGGCCTGACAACCTCGAGCCGGAATTCTGGAACAGAACTGGGGAAGTCTGGCATTCAGCGGATTTGCAAAGAGGTCTATGTCCGGGGTTCCCCAAATTTGAAAACTTTTGGCCACCTGGTCTGCATGTAGAGACCATTCGTGTGGAAGCAGAACTCGACTGAGTCTGTCTGCCCAAACGTTTTGAATGCCTGGAAGATACACCGCAAGGAGATGAATCTAATGCTCTCTGGTGAGGGCCCATAGTCGCAAAGCTTCGTTGCACAGCGACAGAGCCTGTTCCGCCCTGCTTGTTTACACAGAACATGGCTACTTGATTGTCCATTTGAGCTAGGACTGTCTTGTAGCTGAGCTGGGTGTGCAATACTCGAAGAGCAAGGAAGATTGCTCTGAGCTCCAGGAGGTTGATATGAAGATAGGCCTTCTGTGGAGCCCAGGTACCCTGGGTAGAGAGGCCGTGCAGGTGGGCTCCCCAACCCACCTGTGAAGCATCTGTTAGAGTAGCTTAAAGTGGGGGTTGCTGAAAAGGAGACCCCACCAAAAGGTTTTTGGGTGACTGCCACCATTGGAGGGACAAAATAAGACGATCTGAGATAGCTATTTTGTCTGACAGGCAACCTGAGGCCCGAGTCCACTGAGTGGATAAGGTCCACTGGGCTGCCCTCATATGGAGGCGAGCATAAGGAACCACATGCACGGTGAATGCCATGTGGCCTAGCAACTGTAACATTTCCAGAGCAGTGAGGTGAGGTTTTAGCACTGCTTGGGAAGCTAACTGTACAATGCGAAGGCAGCGGAGCTGTGGAAGGAAGGCCCTTGTCTGTCTGGTATCCAGAAGAGCTCCCATAAACTCTAGGGATTAAGTGGGAGCAAGGTTGGACTTTTGGAAATTTATGACAAGTCCCAAATACTGAAGGATGCGCATTATGCAAGACAGAGCAACCCTCGCCTCTGGCTCTGAAGGGGCTCGAATGAGCCAGTCATCTAAGTAGGGGAAGACGAATATTCCCAGGGTGCGGAGAAATGCTGCCACCACAGCCATGCATTTTGTGAACACTCTTGGTGCAGAGGCCAGGCCAAAAGGAAGAACCCTGCATTGTTAGTGCTTTCCTTGAAACAGGAATCGAAGGAACGTTCGGCGAGTTGGAAGGATGAGAACATGAGTGTACGCATCCTTGAGATCTAGAGAACAAAGCCAATCCTGACTACGAAGGTATGGCAGCAGAGTTCCTAGAGAAATTATTTTGAACTTCTCTTTAAACAGGAATTTGCTCAATTCTCTGAGATCTAGAATGGGTCTGTGTCCTCCTGTTTTCTTTGGAATAAGGAAATAGGAGGAATAAAACCCTGTACCCCGTTGGGGAATGGGCACCTCTTCTATTGCTCCTTGAGCAAGGAGCATAGTGACTTCTTGACCTAACCAGTCGTTGAGAGAGTCTGAGAATTGAACTGTCTTACTATTGTAGGAGGGGGCATGCTGAGGAAATGAAGCTTGTACCCCTCTCTACAATAGACAGAGTCCAATTTTCTGCTGTTATCCGACACCATCTGGGGGCAAATTGACACAACCTTCCTGGGATGGTGGGAGGTTCTGGGCCATTCAGGGCCAGGAAGGCAAAGTTCTCTAGACAGGAGTCAAAGCCCCTGTGGAGGCCGAGTCTGCTGAGCCGCTTGAGGCTTAGCTGCTTTTGGCTTTCTTTGTTGCCTAGGTTATTGCTGCTGTCCCTTTTGGGCAGACTGACCTGAACGATGTCCCTGCTGGGTATAGGAGGGATAAAACGTTTTCTTCTTGCTGAAGAATGATTTCTTAAAGGATCTTTTCCTCGCTGTAGATTTGGACAATCTATCCAAAGTGATATTGTCAGCATCTATCTCATTAGCTTTTTCCTGCCAATTCTTGCCAAAGAGATTCTTTCCTGTGCAAGGTATATTTCCCAGTTTGTCCTGTACCCAGATTTTCAAGTCAGATGCCTGTAGCCAGGCAATTCTACGTGCACCTATGGCAATAGCAGAGGTTCTGCTTATGCATTCAAAGCAGTCAAAGGCTGCACGATTCACAAACTTGGAAACACCCCGAGCATGTTTAACAAGAGCAAGATAATCTTGCCTATTATCATCAGGAAGGAGAGGGCTCATAAGCTCTAAGTCTCCTGTAACTTCTTTAAGGAACATTCCCATATACAAGATATAGGAACTGATCCTAGCAGAAAGCATGGAAGCCTGGAAGGATTGACATCCTACATTCACGTCCTGGAGGTTTAGATGCATGCCTCTTTGCACTCTTCATCCGTCTCATGGCTGACTCCACCACCATGGAATAGTGTGGTAATTGAGTCTTCTGAAACCTAGGACAAGGAGGAACTTGATACATGGTGTCGCGTCTTCGAGAATGAGGAGATGTGGTTAGAGGTGTTTCCCCACATCCTTAACATAAGATCATGCAAGATCTCATGAATAGGTAAGGTAGCTGCCTCCTTGAGAGCTTTAGGGTACTGTAGGATTTCTAATTCCTCTGCCCTAGGCTCTTTTTCAGGAGCCACTGTGATGGAAAGACCTTGGGCCACATCTTGGATAAAATCCTGAAAGGACATATCCTCTGGTGGAGAAGAGGAATCCTCGAGAAGAAGTACTCTGGTATCGGCAGAGTTTTCAGAGTCTTCAGACTCATCCGAGGATTTGAAGTATCTCCGATGCGGGTGATCGTGCAAGGCACGGTACCAGTACTGATCGAAGTCGGCATCGGAGTGGTCCAGTACCGACTTGTCGATGCCGGATAGAGACGCATGACTCTGTCCCGGTAGAATACCTGCTGATGTCAATGCAGTCAGTGCCGGTACCGGTATCGGTTGAATTGTCTGAAGCGGTTTCAGGGGCATCGAGGCCATGAGAAGAGCCACCAGACTGCGTTCAATAGCCAAGAATTTCTGGTCTATCGACGCTGCTGATGCTTGGGTATCGGTACTGGTTAAAGCGGCTGGAACCAGTAGTTCTGTCGAGGTTGAAGCCTCGAGAACATCCTGAAGCCCCATTAATGCTTTGGAAGCCGAAGCCTACCGCCGGGGCAATTTTGCCAGTGAAAGTCCCTCAAGGGCAACGCCAGAGGCATCTTGATGTTTAGAAGGAGATCTACCCTTTGAGGACCGGCTAGATTTATGTTTAGTTACCTGAGATCCATGGGAGGAAGATGAAGCCCTGGAGGACATCGATGCCACGGACGCTGCATCAGAGGGAAAAAGGGTGCTAAGCTTAGCAGCTCGGTTTTGCCAGCCCCTTTTTGACATCATTCCATAGGCAACACACTCTGAAATAGAGTGGTCAGGACCTAAACATTTGAGGCACCACTCTTGGGTTTCGGTGATGGAGATGGTACCGCCACACTTGGAACACTTTTTAAAACCCGAAGCGGGTTTTTCCATTTTGAGGAAAAAATTGGGACTAGTGCCCAAAATAGTGCGTGGCACCCGAGAAGAAAGTTACTGGAGAGAGACCCCGGAAACAAAGTTTTCTCGGGGGGGGGGGGGGTTGTAAAAAAGAAAAGAAGAACCACCGGCGGTACTGGTATAGCGTCGAGGGAAGGCAGACGCGACCACATAAAAAGAAGTAAAAGAAGGGAATTTTCTGCGGTGACAGGATGTGCGACCTGTCGGCTCCGTGGAAAACGAAGAACTGGAGAGGGACAGTTGGGAAAGGCAGGAAGGCAGCACGCAGGCGCTGTGGGATGCTCCCAAAAGCTTTCCTATTGGACGCTGGGGAGCATTCCCACGCAGGCTCCGTCGGTACCGACGATACCCATATGTGAAGACTACATTCCTGCTTGTTCCTGGAGATAATCCATCTACCTTCTGCTGGAGGCAAAGAAATACTGAAGAGACCTCTGGTGGCTGAGGCATATAGAGGCATGGGAGTGGTCACTGAAACCTGGGTTTTTAATTGGGGTTTTTTTTTTGCCTCCACCAATCTGCTGGTAGGTGAACATAACCCTCTTGTCTGGGCTGGTCTAGCAAGACAAAAAAAAATTAAGTGTCATCAAGTCAATGCTGACTCCTGGCGACCCAGCAGCCCCTGGGCTTTCTTGGCAAGGCATGACTGGAAGTAGACTACCCAGGCCTTTTCTCCCATGCAATGGAATGCAAAGTGACTTGCCCAAAGTTACAAGGAGTGCCAGTGGGAATCGAACCCCGTTCTCTTGAGTATGAGGCTGTTCCTCTAAGCACTAGGTTATTCCTCCACTCAGCAGGAAGATATGGAATAAAAAATGTACAGCACAGTATAATAAAGGGTGCTTTTCAATTACCCCAATATTGCCTGAGTCAATGTCACATCAGGGCATGCTAGGAGATAAAGTTTCTAAATGAACTAAATGACCACTTCATGGAGAAGCTGGTTCAAAAATTGATATGAAGCTATTTTAGACCTAGCTTCAGTGGAACACAGGATCTGCTGTGAGAAGTAACTGTTTTGAGGCCACTTAGCAATAGTGATCATAACATGATTATATTTGACTGCGCTAGGCTTTAACTTTCAAAAGGGAGGCTATTATAAAATGAGGAAAATAGCCAAGTAAAAACTAACAGGAACAGCTGTGATTGTTAAAGGTTTACATCACACCTAGGCATTGTTTTAAAATACTATCTTGGAAGCCCAGACCAGATATATACCACACTTTAAGAAAGCTGGAAGGAAGGCCAAACAACTACCAGCATGGTTTAAAAGTGAGGCCAGTGAGCTTGTCCTAACTCAAAAAAAACCTTTTCAGAAAATGGAAAAAGGAGCCAAATGACAAAAACAAGAAACCACCAATGGCAAGATAAAGCAGGCAGAGAATCTGAAAAGAAGCCTGCTGTGTATGTAAAAACTCATAATAAAAACCTTTTCAAGTACATTCAGAGCAAAAAAAACACAACTTGAGAGTCAATTGGACCATTAGATGATACAGGAGTTAAAAGGGGCATTTAAGAGAGGACACGGTCATAGTGGAAAGAGTGAAGTCTTTGCTTTGGTCTTTACTGAAGAAGATGTAGGGAAGTTACCCATGCCAGAAATAAAATTTAAAGGTGATGTATTAGAGGAACTGAGACAAATCTCAAACCTTGAAGATGTAATACAGCAGTTGGATAAACTAAAGAACAGCAAATCACCTGTAATGGATGGTATAAATCCCAGAGTGCTTTAAGAACTCAAAAATGAAATTGCAGACCTATTAGTAATTTGTAAACTACCATTAAAATCATCTATAGTACCTGAAAAGGGGGAGTGGGCAGCGTAAAGTCAAATTTTTTTTTTTTTTTTTTACGAGGGCTCTTGCAGTGATCTGGGAAACTATAGACTGGTGAGCCTGATGTCAATGCTTGGCAAAATGATAGAAAAATTAGTGAACATGCTGGTTGTCGTGCTTTAATTTAAGAAAACCAACATGGATTTAGCCAAGCAAAGTCTTGTCGCACTAATCTGTTATATTTTTTTGAAAGTAAGTAAACAGATAAAGATAAGTCAGTTGATATAGTTTGTCAAAAGCTGTCTTAAAATCCAGATAAAGTCACTTTTGAGAGACTCTTGAGGAAACTGAAAATCCATGGGATAGGAGGCAATTTACTATTCTGGATTGGGAACTGATTTGAAGATAAAAAACGGAGTGTAGGGCTAAATAGCCCACCTTCTCAATTGAGAAAGGGGAATATTGGCATAAGGCATAGTTACTCACCTGTAACAGGGACAACAGGAATTAATCCTCACATATGAGTGACATTAGCATTGACAGAGCCTCATGGAAGCATCTCCCCAACTTTCAAAGAAAGCCTTTGGGAGATGACATCATGCATGCGGGGTCCCCTTCCCGCCCAAGGGTGCCATCCTACTCAGTCAGATGTTATAGCTAGAGCTGACAAAAATAGATGGCAAAAATGTACAGCAACTCCAAGGAGAGGAGGGAAGGTTGTGAGTGATTCCTGTTGTCCCTGGAGAACACCTGTTACAGGTACTACACTTTCTTCAGGAACAAGAAGGAAGTCAGTCCTCACATATGGGACTCTCTAGCTACAGGTTACCGAGAAGCTATAGAAAAACACGGCCTAGCTGTGAGCAGCCACGAGTCTGAGGAAAGACTCCAAGGACACCAGAGTCCAGGGAGAACCATCACTACGGCAGCCTGAACAAGAAGAGTCGGAGGGTAGGAGTTGCCTAAACCCCAAACAGTTAGGGAGTACGGCCTTACCGAAGGCGCTGTCCCGTCAGGACTCCCTCTCCAGGCAGTAGTGAGCTGCAAAGGTGTAAACTGAGGAGCAGGTGGCGGCCTGGAAGATGTCTGCCATAGGGACAGAGTGTATTTATTTATTTATTTATTTTTATTTTATTTAACATCTCTTCTATACCGCGCTATTAAAATCAGCGTGGTGTACATCGAACAAAATCTACTGCAATGCATACAGGTAACATTGAGTTTACAGAGAACAAGGGAATATATAACATGGAATAACAGGGATAACTATGTACAATCAACATTATACTATATATATGCTTTTACTATATACCATATTTAAACTCGAGTGGATATTGTACGTGTATTCATGTAGGTGGCACGGGTCAACAGTAGTAATGTGAACTATCGTGGGTCTAACCATTTTCTGGTTGGATTAAGGTGCTAAGGTTTTGGTGTAAGTGGGAGGCCTGTTGGTTGTGTGAGTGTCCATGATCACTTCTGGGTAGTATTTTGTGAATAAGTGATGCTTCACGCTTTGCGGAATTGTAATAGGCTTTTGATGCCGCGAGATTGGCCTAAATGATTCAACTTTGGATGGATCGAGCTTACTGTTTTTAGTAGGGGGACAGTTTTCTCAATTCACTAGTTGATATAGTATTGAAGTTGCAAAATGGAGTTATTTGAGATGCCTTAGGTGATATAGAGGTTGGTATTTATGCTCGTGCTGGCCTTAATCATTTTTGATTGCAGGTAGTTTGCGTAGTCCTGTGGCTGCGGCATTGCAGTTGGGCTGAAACTGGCTCTCTTGTTATGGATTTTACTAACTTGAATAGTGCATGAGGTTTATTGATGGAGCGTTTCAATAGGTTTGTGTGGTAGAGTTTCTTACTCAGTGTTACCTTCTCACGGTGGGTAGTTAAGTGTGAGTTATATGTTTCAAGGGCCTCTGGTGAGTGGGTTCGGCGCCACTGTCTTTCAAGTTTGCGTAAGTGGATTAGAGATGTACGAAGGTCAGTAGAGAACCATGGCGCGTGTTCTCATTTTCTTATTCTCTTATCCTTGTGCACTGGACATGAGGCGGCTCTGAGGTTCTCGTCCCATTTGGATACCAGGTCATCTAAGTTGAGGGAAGTGTTAGTCAAGAGTGGTTGGAGGTTATCTAGGACCTTGTCACGGTTAAGAGGTTGAAACGGGCTGCGTGGGTTCTGGGTGAGCTAGATGGTAGTGTAGGCTTGCAACCAAGGTTGCCATAGCGCCGACATTGTGCACCGTGACCTGGCATTCCAACAAGAGTCCAGCCTGACTGTGGGTGAAGGTGATGTCGTCTGTCACCCAGGTGGACATGGTCCGCTTGGTAACGGCCTCCCCCAGTCAACTGGGATCATATGAAATGAAAATCTGTGAGGCTTTGCGGTGGGGACCTGGGCATGCTGCAGGTACAAGGACAGGGCCCTCTTACAATCCAGAGTATGGAAAACAGCCGTCGCCTTGTCGGCGTGGGGCCGTGGAAAGAAGGTGGGGAGGACTTCCTCCTGGTTGAGGTGGAAGGCGATTACCACCTTCGGAAGGAATTTAGGATGGGTACGAAGCATGACCCTATTCTTGTAGAACCTGGTGTAAGGTACCTTGGCCACCAAGGCCTGAAGTTCGCTTACTCTGCGGGCAGAGGTGAGTGCCACCAGGACGACGACCTTCCAGGATAGATAACACAAATGGCAGGTAGCCAGAGGTTCGAAAGGCAGCTTGGAGAGCTGCATCAGAACCATGTTGAGATCCCATTATGCTGGGGGCAGGCAGATGGGAGGCTCATAGAGCAGCAGACCCCGCATAATGAGGGGCTGCACAGAAAGAGGTTTGCCCTCTATGGAGTGATGGTGCATTCTGACGGAGCTGGATGAGTCCAGTCTGTGAAAGGTGGAGCAAGTACTGCAGCACCCTGTGTACCTGGCAAGAACATGTGTCTACCCGTTGCTCCACACACCATACTGAGAATCTGCGCCATTTGAAGGCACAGGCTCGTCTCGTGGAGTTCTTATAAGAGGCCAAGACAACTTCCTCCACCCCCCCCCCCCCTTGGGAGGTTGAAGGGTGCTAAGGAAACCCGCTTAGCAGTCATGCTATTAATGACAAAGACCCCAGGTTGGAATGAAGAGAGCCCTCTTCCTGGGACAGTAGCCCCAGGGCATTCCCCAGAGGGACCAGGAGCTCTGTTGAGAGGCGGAGCAACAGGGGAAACCAAGGCTGCCTGGGCCACCAGGATCATGGAGGCCTTGTCCCGCAGGACCTCGAAGAGGGTCCAGGCAATTACTGGTATGGGAGGGGAAGCACACAGAAGGTCCTCCAACCACAAGATAAGGAAGGCATCCACCGCCATCCAGGACGGATGCGGTTGGGGACAACAGAAGCGGGGCAGCTGAGCATTGGTTGGGCTGGCAAAGAGGTCCAGACTTTGGGTTCCTCAGAACCGGAATTGCCGTTGCACCACTCTGGGGTCTAGTCACCATTCGTGCGGCTGGAGGACCCTACTCAGCCTGTCCGCTAGGGCATTCTCTTAGCCTGAAAGGTACACCATCCTGAGGAGCATTCACTGACCAGTCATGTATGAGCAGAGGGTTACTGCCTCCTGGCAGAGGTGCTGAGACCCTGTGCTCCCCTGCTTGTTCATCACAACCTGGTTGCTTTTCGACTAACAGACTGGTTCTGCAGGCAGTGGTGGAAGGCCTTTATCACCAGAAAAATGGCCTTGAGCTCCAGCAGGTTGATCTGCTGCTGGCTCTCTGCTAGGGACCAGCTGCCCTGCATGCGCAGTTACTCGCAGTGGACACCCCAGCCCAGTAGGGACACGTCTGTTATGAGGACCCTCTGGGGGTTTGGGGGCTGGAAGGGCATGTCCTGCAGAAGATGTGCGCCTTGCCACCAGTCAAGTGACTCTGCTAGTTGATGAGACACTGAGACCCTGTCCCCGAGCCTGCCCAAGGCTTGGGTCCAATGTGAGCAGAGACACCACTGAGCTGCCTGCATGTGGAGGCAGGCGTTGGGAACCACAGGGACTGTGGATGCCATGTGGCCTAGTAGGCAGAGCATGGACCGCGCTGACTTTGTGTGATGGCGCTGCACCTTGGTGGCCAGGGCCCTGAGGCAATCTGCCCTGTCCAGGGGGAGGAAGACCTTGGCCTGGAGAGTGTCCAGGTGAGCTCCTATGAGCTCCAGATTCTGCATTAGAGTGAGGTGAAATTTGGGGTGGTTTATCACAAATCCCAAATGCTGCAGGACCTTGATGGTGCAGGCTGTGGCCTATTGCCCCTCGGTGGCCATGTCCCCTTTCATGAGCCAGTCGTCCAGGCATGGGAAGACAAAGGCTCTTGGAGATGGAGAAAGGCAGACACCACTGCCAGGCATTTGGTGAAGACTCTTGATGCTGAGGCTAGGCCGAAGGGTAGTACCCTGTACTGGTAGTGGTCGCCCCTGACCATGAACCTTAAGTACTGCCTGTGACTGGGATGAATAAGGATGTGGCTATAAGCATTCTTTAGGTCCAAGGAGTATAGCCAATCTCCCTGCTGGAGGTAGGGCAGCAATGCTCCAAGGGAGAGCATCTTGAACTTCTCCTGCACCAGGAACTTGTTCAGGTTTCGCAAGTCCAGAACAGGCCTCCTGTTCTTTTCAGGACCAGAAGTATCAGGAGTTGAATCTCTTGCCCCTGAGGTGGTGGGGTACTGGTTCCATGGCCCTCTCCCTGAGAAGGCCTGTGAGTTCCTGCAAGGAGGCTCTCCTGGAAAGAAAGGAGGCAGTGTCTGGTCCAAGTGAAGGAGATACATGGGCACTCCAAGTGGTCAGAGAAGACTATCGGTGGTGATGGCAGGCCGCCAATGGGCAAAATGAAATCAGATGTCCCACTGATGGCAGCTGCTGCCCCACAGGTGGAGAGGCTAGGCCTAGGGAGTCAAAATCCAGACCCAGTCTGGGCAGGAGCCAATGTTTGGGGCTTAGAGCCCTTAGATGTGTTGACCTTGGCCTTCTCCTTTGCCCTGGTAACTCTGCTGCGGGGTCTGGGGTCCTGGTAGTGGGGATAGCCTCAATATGGCGAAAGGAAGTCTTTTCCCCAACATTTTTTTCTTGGGAAGTGAACTCAGTCTTGATCTCCGTCACCTTATCCTCCATCGGTTTGTTGAAGAGGTTTTCATCGAGGCAGTGGATATCGAGGAGTTTCTCCTGGACCCACTGCTCAAAATCCAATGCCTGGAGCTAGGCCTGGCGTCAGGCACAGATGCCTGTGGCAGTCGCCCTCGAGTTAGACTCGAAGCCATGTACTTAGAGCACTCCCCGATGCACTTTGTGACGTTTTGGAAGCACTGAAGATGATCTCTGCCGTGACCTGCTGAGAAACCTGCGAGTTCTTTTGCTAAGTCTCAGATATACATACTGATATACAGTGGATAGGCTTGGATTCAGCAACACAGCATTGAGCCCTAGTAGCATTTGCATCCAAGGGTGTCAAGCGTGTGGGACTCCCTACCTCTGCCAGCGCATGGTCGACTCCACCACCATAGTGAGGGAATTGTGCCTTCCGAAAGCCATGGCCCAGATGGACCCAGTACATGGTGTCCAGGCATCAGCTATCGGCACCAACGCCAATGTTGCCCACATCCGAAGGAGTTGTCGTCAGAGGATGGCGGGAATGGGGACCGTCAGGGCCTCCTTAGGTGGAGTCTCATACTGGAGATTTCAAGCTCCTCCATGCAAGGGTCCTCCTCCGACTCCGTGGTGAGAGACAAGGCCTTCGCCATGTCCTGGACAAACAAGGTGTCCTCAGGAGGGGACAAGTGTCCTGACACCGGGGGAGATGGATCCAAGGGGAGATTGCGATGCTTATGCATCTCCGGGGAAGCCTTGTCCTCAGACTCCCAGTCCGAGTAGTCCATCAAGGACTCAAGGCCTGATGGCTCCCAAGGCGTCAAGCTCGGATCGGGTCTTTGATGACCCATGGTGGCTGCTTGGTCAGAGCCATAAGTGCTTGCTGGAGAGGATCTCGCTCCCGAGGACTGGGATCGAGACCCTCACCAAGGATCAGCTCGAGGCTCTCGAGAATCATATCGGCAGCTCAGGGAGTCCTCGATATCGAGGTCCCTGCAATTCTCTGCGCAAGCACCAGTGGGGCCAGGCATAGATACTTGCTGCGAGGCAAGAAAGGCAGTGACACTGTGTTCCAAATGCTATCATCCTGGCTTCACACTCAGAAGTTGCAGCCTTCGAAGCAGACACCAGAGTGACTGTGCCCGGCATCAGTGAGGCGAGGGAGTCTGACAGGAAAGGCCTTGGGGATCCATTATCTTTCACCGGAGGCCTCAGCGTCTGTTCTTGCCACCTTCGCCAGCTGCTCCTGCTCAAACGCCTCTGATACTCTCCAGAAACTGTGGGACCTTGCATGGGACTTGTGTGTGTCCGATTCCCAGGACGAGGTCCTCGAGGATTTCTTCATCTTCTTGTGCTCCTGCTCCAGAGAACCCTTGTCGGAGTGTCCGTGGACCAGATCGGGCACCATGGGGGTTTTACACCATTCTGAAGATTCGTACGGGGCCTTAGAGCTCAAGGTTTTTGGGGACACCGTGGCTGAATCTGACCTGTAGAAGATATCATCATGCTTCTACCGATGAATTTGGATGGCCTTCATGGACATATTTTTGCACAGGGCGCAAACCTCTGGGTCATGGTCAGCACCTAGACACCAGAGGCAGCAGTCATGTATATCAGTTAGGGACATGTTCTTTGCACACCAATCACTTTTTGAACCCACTGGCCATTGGGGCCAGAAGGACCCCTGTGAGGTTGAAGACTTCAGACACAGCCAGCGGTTAGAAATGGTGCGAAACTGCACTGGAGAGAAAAAAAACACACACAATTAAAAACGGTTAAGAGACTTGAAGCAGAGGTGACAAGGCTCAGAAGTGGGAAAGAGACCAGTGCTAACTGGAGAAGGAAAGGCACTTCAATGCACAAGAAAATCAACTTTTCTCTGGGGAAAAAAAAGACAGATGTCTGTAGGTCTCCATGGAAAAAAGGAGACAGAGTAAGATGGCACCCTTGGGCGGGAAGGGTACCATGCATGCATGGTGGCATCTCCCAAAGGCTTTCTTTGAAAGCTGGGGAGATGTTTCAAATGAGGCTCCATCGATGCCACCCATATGTGAGGACTGACTTCCTGCTTGTTCCTGAAGAACCCAGGGATCGCTGCTGGGCCTGCTGCTTTTTAACATATTCATAAATGACCTGAAATGGGAATAAGTGAGGTGATCAAATTTTCAGATAACACAAAATTATTCAAAGCTGTTAAATCACATGAGGATTGTGAAGCTTGAGAAAGTGGGAGACTGAACATCCAAATGGCAGATGGAATTTAATGTGGATAAGTGCAATATTAGTGTTTTTGATGTTATAGTGGGAGATCATCTCTCATCTAGCGATCACCAGATGGTGTGGTTCAGTATTAGGACTAGGGCTGATAAAATCCATTCAAAAGCGAGGGTCTTAGACTTTAGGACAACTAACTTTGCCAAGATGGGCCAATACCTCAAGGAGTCAGTTAGCGGGATGGGAACAGCTGGGGGATGTAGAAATACAGTGGGCAAAACTGAAAGGGGATATTTTAAGGGCAGCCGACCTTTTTGTTAGAATGGTAAATCAAGCTAAAAGGAAAAAAGGCCACTACAGTTCTCAAAAGAGGTAGCTGAAAAGGTGAAGAAAAAGAGGGAGGCCTTCATGAAATACAAGAGATCACAGAAAGAGGGAGGAAGTCATAAGAACATAAGAAATGCCATACTGGGTCAGACCAAGATCCATCAAGAGGATACTGGGTCAGACCAAGGTCCATCAAGAGGATACTGGGTCAGACCAAGGTCCATCAAGAGGATACTTGTGACCTGGATTGATAAGACAATTTTCATAGCAGAATGGAAATTTGATAGACCCTTTCCCCTGTGTTATCCATGAACCTGTGCTCCTTGCCCAGAGGTATTTGAGTCTGAGGCTTTGATGACCATTATGTTTAATGGCTGCTTCCATTACCATTGATTGGTAAGGAAGCAGAGTGCAATCATGACCTGAGGACAAATGGACTTTGTACTTTAGCTCAGGCTGTTGAGAAGTAGGCTGGATAGAGGGTGGTGCTGTCTAAATGAAAATCCTGGTTTATCAGTAACACTAACTTCTCTGGGAGAACACCACAAGACTGTAAGATGGATTTGAAGTTGTTCATATTAGGCATAGTCTAACTATAAATGTAATGCAAATATCATGTCTATAATATTATACAATCATCACAAATAGAAGTGAAAGCCAGTGACTGGGACGTTCTTTGCAAACCCTTAAGATAGGAATAGCCACCATTTCAGTTTTGCAGAGGGGTATCTTCTGGCTTTTGCTGGGGATGATCTTGAATAGGTGCATCTAGATCTGTCAGTAATTGGTGCCAGTAGCAGGAGAAGTTATCATTCCTATATGATAGATATTCATACTGGAAATTTGATGTGTGAAAGGCATCCAGGGACCATTCTGTATGAGAAAGAACAGAAATATCCAGGAGACCAAGACAGCTGAAGCTGGAAGTGAACCAGTGGGCTGGAGGGGTGGTGCTGCGTGAGGAGGTAGCTATGTCCAGACTGAATTTTGAAAGCAAATGAAGGAGAGCTTTATGTGAGACAGATGAAGGATTTTCTGACTGGGGCTAGTGGTTCTCATTCTAGAATTGGCGTTGCAGAGGATAAACTAGTAGCCGATAGGTTTTCTGCCATAAGTATTTTGATGGGATTTTACCTGGTTCCTCATAGAACCTCTTCTACTCAGGATTGTGTGGTGCTGAGCCAGAGTGCTTCCCTTTATGCATGTGCTTCACACGGTTTCCCTTTATGATGAAACTGATTTCTGCTTTTTGTTTGCTTTACTGGAAAGTTCCTCTGGGGGTGCTGTTTTAGCTGTAGCTGATTTATTTACAGCCCAGAATCAGTGGGAAAACTGGCAGTCAGTGAAAGGTGGAGGGCTCTGAGCTTCACAGTGGTCCTGGATCTGATGGCAGTAAGTTGGCCAAGAGCCAGCCAGCGACAGTGAAAAAACTACTGTTGTCGACAAAGTAGTATCATTAGCTGAAAAAATTTAAAAAACCCTTGCCAGAACTAGAATTGGAGCTGGTGGGCTTCTCTCGGCATGAGTAGAAGCTTTTACAGTGTGGGCTGCCATAGTCTGTGCCACGGAAGCTGGAGGCACAAGAAAAAGCTGAAAAGCTATCAGAGTTCAGGACAAAAAAGTACCTCTCCAACAGTATAACTAGCACTGCTGCAGAAATGCCTTTTTATTTTCAGTCAGAATGGAGCGAGGCAGTGGAAAGATAGAGGGCGGCTATATTTCGATTTGTGAACCAATTAGACTGGCTGATAGGAGGCTGTGCTGGGGAAGCAGGAACTGTCTGCACAGGCACAGAGAAGTCAAGAGAGACTTCTCTTAGCTGGAGGAGGATTCCAGGCACACTGGTTCCATCTGTGACATCACTATGAAGTGTGCCTGCATGTCTACAGAGAAGGTGCAACACAACAGAAGCAGATAGCACGTGGATTGCAAAAACCAGTTTGTCTGGCATATACTAAAAACATAAATATACAAATGCTTAAAACATTCATGTTTATGTTTTTATCTATCTATTTATTGATTTATTGACGTGTTATGATTGATCTGTTCTTTTATGTTTTAAGCATTTGTATATTTATGTTTTTAGTATATGCCAAACCCCTGACCAAGGGTAGCGAAACACGGCCTGTGTCGAGTTGTCAACGGTTTAATAAAGGCTCTGTCTTTCCACGATATCACGTTTCAGACTGGTGTCTACGGAGAAGGTCCAGCCCTGCTCAAAATCGTGAATGTTAATTAGTGTGTATAACATACTTGGAAGTTTGGGAATAATACCGAGGCCATGGAAGCTAGCATTTTTCTTAAATGCCAGTTTTGATGGTTAAAAAATCCAGATACTTGATGGCAATATCTGGATAGTGGCTGCTGCTGAATATTTTTTTATTTTATACCACTTTATCATTTCAGTCAAAGCGGTTTACATTGTAACTTAGATTTGGCAATGTACATTAAACAGGGACATTGATAACTTGGATATTTCTCATGCAATGGAGGGTTAAGTGACTTGCCCAAGGCCACAAGGAGTGTTAGTGGGAATCAAAGTCTGGTATCTGGGTTCCCAGGTCAGTGCTCTTAACCATTAGGATATGCAGACAGCCAATGCATATCCACTTGGGACATCTCTTTCCTGTCCTAAGTTATGCTGATACCTCTGTACAGCAGCACTGAAAATCACCCCTATCTGGAACAGTGCTGGCTCTATACAGCTTCATATAAATAGTGCTGTGGTGGTCAGAGGAAATATTCAGCAACATTAGCCAGACAGTGCCGCTGAATAGTGGGGCTTACCAGGACTTCTGGTTAGCAAGCTCTACTAACCACATAAATACTTTTAAAGCACTGGACTTATCTTCAGCATTTCACCTTGTGGATCATGACTTGTTGCTTGCTCGGTTGGCAGATAGTGGTTTGGGTCATATTGTACTTAGTTGTTTTTCTTCTTTTTTGTCAGATCATACGTTTACAGTAGAATGCAACTTTAAGTCTTCTGTTCAGAATATTTCTTGCCAGGTTCCTCAAGGGCAGATTCTTAAATCCGTTGCTTTTTTTTTTTTTTTGCTTCTCTGGCATTTTTAGTTCAGTCCTTTGGTATTCTCAGATCGTTTTTTTGCTGATGACATTCAACTTATTGTTAGTTTTCATCCTCACTCTTTAGATATGCAGCCTTTGAATCACTGTTTGGAGGCACTTTCACAATGGCTTAAGTCTCAATATCAAACTGAACTTAGATAAGTGTAAGGCCATGTGGATCTCTGGCAGGTCAGATCTGCTTTCGTTAGCACCGACCTCTTCGCTGAGGATCTTAGGATGCATTGTTGATTAATAATTTTCTTTTCTCCTCAAATTCTGCATACAGCTAAAAAGTGTTTTTCTGCTCTTCGGACAATTAGAGCTCTGTAGTCTGTTTTAGACGAAGCAGCTCTTACTACACTCTGCTTCATGCCTTGGTGATCAGTAGGTTAGATTATGAACATTTTCTTTATAGTGGTTGTCCATTATATTCTTTAAAACATCTGAAACAGATACAGAATGTTGCAATTAAGCTGCTCGTGGAGTTTAGACCTTGGGACCATGTCGCTCCTTTTGGCTCTTCATCGGTTGCCTATAGCAGTCTGTATTAATTTTAAAGTACTTTTGATAACCCATAAAGCCTTATATTCTGGTTTTCCATGTTACCTCTCTGAGTTACTTAGTCCCTACATGTGTGATAAGGAAGCTTATCATAGCTCAGGAAGGGGCTATAGGAAAGGTGAAGTGATTCTGAACAAGCAACCTGTCAGTTCTGGTAGAAATAAGAAAACAGAATTTTCCCATAAAAGACTACCAGTCCCAGAATGCACCAGGTTTCCAACAGCCATTAGAGGAGCTGAAGTGGGGAAACGTGTGTTCAATCAGGAGGGCTATGAGGTAATCCCTAAGCACTCATCTCAAAGGGCAGGGCCTAATTCAGCACAGCTGCGCTGTGTTAGGGAGGAGCACTCATCTAAGCAGAATAAGAGTAGAGTTTATTCTACAGATGACCATCCTCAGGATCTTCATGATCACCTTGGATATCCAGAGAATTGTCCTCAGTATCCTGAGAATCAGCTTGAGTTTGATCATCAGTTTCATCTGAAGGATCATCAGAAGCAGAAGCCAAACCGGACGGACAGAGAGGGAAAGAGACCCTTTGGAAGAAGGAAGAGAAAAGCCTTTGAGAGGTCTAGAAAGAGTCCAAAGCAGTACGTATACTGGGAGGTATTCCAAGGGCCAGCATACACCATTGGACTGGGGAAAGCCAGAGGAATGGTGCTGCAGAGCTAGGAATCACCAGAGGCTACCTGTAAGGGAGACGGCTGCACGTGGAAGGGACCCTAAGACCTGTGCCAGAAGGTATGTGAAGAGAGATCCAGTGTACTACATACTGGCCAGGCTATATAGAGAGGAACTCTAGCAGCAATGGAAGCTCAGGTATGAACACTGATCTATGCCCTAGCTATAACCTTGAAAGACAGCAGGGAAACAAGTATTCTCCTGAAAATGCTCGGGGGAATAATAGCAGATGAGGATCCTGTTTATATGGACTGCTCTCTATCTAAACTCCGTTGGTAACTTTCTGTTATAAAGTACAGCAACCATCACAAAGAAATACAAATTTGTTCTTTAATCTACTCAGAAAAGCTCCTGAAGCAGGATTTGACCCACACAGTAGAAAGCAAGCCAGCTAAAGGGGTTTCAGCTGGATAACTGCTAGCAATTAAGCCTTACCTAATTGCTTGTGAGCTAGGAAGAGAATCACTTTTGAATCTATGTGGGAAGTAATCAGAAGTTAATCTGAAAAGAACAGTTTGTTTCTTGCTTTGTGGCTTTTCATTTGTTGTTTTCCTGATTTTGACTTTGTTTTGGGAGAAATAACCCCATAAATAAATATCTTATTGGCTTTACCCAAGAGCACAACTAAATTATTGTCAGCAGCTGTGTGAATGAACTACATTGCCCACAATACCTTGCAAATCATATAGAAATATGCACTTGCCAAGAGTGTGAAGATTCTCACCCAGGCAGCCGTCTGACACATGCTGACGTAATCTTTGTGCTCCCAGTTTCACAATCAATTAGTGGTACCAGCTCTTAGCTGTGCTTAACAGGAATCTATGTGTTTGTCAGCATATTTTTTTTCTTGCTCCGACATTTGTGGAGTTCTATTCCATTATACATATGTTAAGATACTGCGATGAAGTCTTTTAAAAAAAGTCTCAAAGCTTAGGGGTTTTTTTTTGAACAGGCCTTTAGTGATTCTGAGAGGTGAGGAAAATCCATGGCCTGACTGCACTACACAGTTTTTGTTTTGCTCCGTTTTTTAAAATATATTTGGATGGCAAATTGATTTTTATGTATATTATATGTCTTGTTTTTATTTGTATTGTAGACCACTTTGTTTGTGTTTCACTAATAAATGAAACTAAATATCGGACCTCTCTCTCTCCATATTGAGAAACAGAAACAAAAACAGTTTTTAAATGCAAAAAATATCAGAAACTAATCTCAATATTGAAGAAAGTTCTGTATAGAAAAAACTTTTATTGATAATTTAGTTTATATATAAACTCATGACGTTTTCCTAAGAGTGGTTGGTGACTAACAGAAGATTAGATATAAATGGCAGGCCGTGCCCCTTGTGGAAAAATGTGAAATAGCATTAGGGAGATATATTCTGTACATAGTTCCCCCGGTTGTCCTATTGTTGAAGTTCCCTGTTCAATGTAAAACTCAATGTTACTTGTATGCATTGTAGTATGTTTCTTGTTCAATGTACACCGCACTGATTGTAATAGCGCGGTATAAAAGAATTGTTAAATAAATAAATTAAATAAAATATTATTGGCCTGCCAAGCAGCTGGATAGGAACATGTGGCATCTTCAGTTGAAATCTGTTTACAAATGAATCATCATTTTAGTCTTGAAGGATTGCATGCTTAATTTCTTAAGAACTACTCAGCCTTGCAATTTCCATAATTCTAAGGGCATGTAATCCTATAACATTTTGTCTAAGAGGATGTTGCAGACTAACTATAAATGTCATGTGTCTACAATATTTTACAAACATTACTAATCGAAATGTAATTCAGAAAAAGGTAAGGTTTTCTTTCTAAAGGAATGTTTAAAATATACAGATTGGCTCAGAGTGAAACATTCAAACATTTAAATCTCATACAGTAAGAGCAATCCACCCTTTAAGAACATTACAGAAGTATTCCAAGCAAATTACTGAACTTTACTTACAACCACACTCTCTGGGAGATCTCCAGCTGCCCATACTTCCAGGGAATCCAACACAAAATCGGAGTGTGCAGAGAGCTGGGGACTGTTGTAAGTAGTACATCTGGGTTTGGCTTTGCTGTGTCCTTTTCCAAAGTTACTGTCTATCCAAAGCCCAAAGTAATTATGCTGTCCACCCATACCCTAGAAAGTGAGGCATCATCATTACACTACATACAATGGTCATTTTCTATGCAAGTCGCAGACCTATGCATCACCTAACAGTCTCAAGCATGTATTCAAAAATATAGGGTTCAAAGAAAGCTACACATTTTTTAAGTCAGTAAACTTATAGCTTCCCTCTCTTTGTATTTTCATGTAAAGTAGGGTATTCCATAAAAAAGGCAACCAAGGTATGTGCCATCCATGTGTGTTAGTCACAGTACTCAAGTGACTTACAAATGCAGACAGGTACATATGCATGTACATCGGCCGATCTCTATTCTGTAAGTATGTGCATATGTGCCATTGCTTGTACCTGTGGAATGTGTGTACACGGTGGTGCTGCAGAGGTGGAGATACACACATAAGTTATAGAATACTATAACCTACATGTGTGCTTTCCAAAATTTGGCATGGGTATTTACGTCTGCCCAAGGGGAAGGCATAAGTGACTCCTGTCTAGTGTGCGCACTTGAGGGCCCATTTACTCCTCTGCTTTACTTCATAGAATCGGCACACTGTTAAAGAATTACCCTTTGTATGTACAGCATAGTATTAGCCTGAAAATACAGCTATCCATAGAATAGATGAGTGAGGGTATCATTAAGAAATTACTACTAATCTTTATAGCACTACAAGGCATACACAAGGCTGTACAGATACATGTAAGAGGCAATCCTTGCTCATCATAGCTTGCAATCTAAGCTACACAAGCACAACAAATAGGGAACAAAAACTTTATCAATCACCCATGTGTGCTAAAACAGAGTAAAGGATTAGGATTCAAAAGCAGCCTCAAAGAGGTGGGCTTTCAGCCTGGATTGAATAGGACCAGAGACGGGGCCCAACACACCGATTCAGGTAGTCTGTTCCAAGCATAACATGCAGCAAGGTGGGATAAATCTGGAGCTGGCAGTGGCAGAGAAGAGCACATCTGCTTGATGAGCGGAGCTCCTGAGGAGGGGTGTAGAGGTAATGAGGAGCCGTACAATGAACGCACTTGTAGGTAAACAGAAATTTGAACTGGATGCAGAAACTGATAGGGAACCAATGAAGTGACTTGAAGTGAGGAGTTATGAGAGAATAGCGATACTGGTTCAGAATGAACTGAAGAGGACAGACATGATTCAGGGGGAGACCAGCAAGAAGCAGGCTGCAATAATCTAAACGGGAGGTGACTCGAAAGAGAATAAGAGTCTTAGTAGTATGTTCAGAAAGAAATGGATCAATTTTGGTGATGTTATAGAGAAAGAACGAATGAACAGGTTTTAGCTATATGTTGGATGTGTGTACTGGAAGAAAGAGAAGAGCCAAAGATGATCCCAAGGTTGCACGCTAAGGAAACAGAGGATGATAGTGTTATCCACAGAAAGGGACAGAGAGGAGGAAAAGGGAAAGTGGGTTTAGGGGAAAGATAATGAGCTCTGTCTTGGCCATGTTCAGTTTCACACAGCAATGGGACATCCAGGCAGCAACATCAGACAAGCAGGCTGAGATATGGGTCTGGATTCCTGGAGAAATTTAGGTGCAGAGAGGTAAATTCAAATCATCAGCATAAAGATGGTATTTAATCCATGTGAGAAGATCAGGGCACCAATGAAAAGGAATATTTTACATCCCTGTCAATTTGGGTTTAGAACATACCCTAGCACCGAAGCGTGCTTAACATTCAGGCTTAGTGAGATCCACAAGTTCATGTTTGCAGGCCATAATGCTCTGGTGGTATAACTGAAAGGAAGGCAATTTGATTACTTGGAGACCATTAAGCAAAATTCAACACAGCAGCTTCACAGCATAACGAAAGAGGCATTTCAAAACTGTTTCCAACAGTGGCAGGAACGCTGGAGGAAATGTGTTATCAGAAGGGGACTACTCTGAAAGAGACTGAGTGCAATAACTATCAGCGTTATACTTCTTGTGTTATTGTACAAGTCTCAATAACCTTTGATCGCACCTCGTATCTGCAGCATGCGATCTCGTCGATCGTGATTTGTAGCTTTCCTGACTGGCAGAGATTGGCATTACTAATACAGTTCTTCAATTGTATCCTTTGTTTCTTTCAGATTGATCAGTTTCTGTATGTCCTCTTCTAGAACCTTGTCTTGTGGTTTGCTTCAAGGGTCATATCAGAGATCAGCACAGCACCATCAGCTTCCCCGGGGGCCGTTGCAGCATCAGGGAGTAGAGCGGGAAGAAGCGCTTCTCCACGATCGGCTCCCCCAGGACAATCAGCCGCTGCCTCCACCGTTTAAAAAGCCAGGCGCCCCTTGGCACGAAGAGATCAGCACAGCACCACCAGCTTCCCCAGGGGCCATTGCTGCATCAGGGAGTAGAGCAGGAAGAAGCGCTCCTCCCTGATCAGCTCCCCGAGGCCCAATCAGCCGCTGCCTCCATCGTTTAAAAAGCAAGGCGCCCCCTTGGCATGCCCACACCGGCGGGTCCACGCCTGAGGGCCTCGCCAGAGGGTCCTTTGGCATGGCTCTTAAGCACAGACCAGAGGAGCCACTATATTGCAGACACGGGGTATCCCACTCTACTCCCAGCCCCGAGGAAGTCCATTTAGCTTACACAGAACTGGGTGAATTGTCTTGATTTAGTGACAGGGTGTCTTTCCGTTTTAATCTGTCTAGCTCAAATGCATATGATATGTATTACTCTACTTGCTCTGAGCTAGTGGTTTTTAGTTTTTTGTCTATGTCTATTATTGGCAGTATGAATGCTCTATACCCTTACTTATATGAATAACTGCCTCAGCCCTTCACTGCCTTGATTGCCAACCCACTGGACCTTGCTCAGAGTTGCCTCACCACCGATCATCTGCTCTGCGAGTTAAGAGCCCTTTACAAGTAACCTAAACTGTTCCCTGATCTGTTCCTTATCCCATTGCTGAACTATGACGTGGGGTCTTTCGTTACCATTGGCCCTATGCCTCTTAGCCCTAATCATCACATGGGCGGATTCCTACTCACATCAACATGGCTTACTATCCCCTTTACGTCATACTGACACTTTCAACTTCAGAAGATCCTATCTTTTTGTTCATCAGTGATGACTAATTTACATATTCTGCCAACCTCTGTCAGAAACCCCCAGAAGGAAATCTCCCCGCCCCCACCACCTGAGTTGTATGCTCATAAATGTGAGTTCCATACGCAATAAAAGACCCGTCATCACAGACTACATTAGAAACATAGAAACATAGAAACATGATGACAGAAAAAGACCACAAGGCCCATCTAGTCTGTCCTTCCATAACAACAACTACAACAGTCCCCTTTCTACCTTTAGAGATCCTCTGTGTTGGTCCCATGCTTTTTTTGAATTCAGTTACTGTCCTCATCTCTACCACCTCCACTGGGAGACTATTCCACGGATCCACTACTCTTTCCGTAAAGAAATATTTCCGCATATCACTCCTGAATCTATCTCCCTTCACCCTCATCCCATGTCCCCTTGTAGCAGAACTTGCTTTCAATTGAAAGAGGCTCTCTCCCTGAACATTTATGCCACGGAGGTATTTAAACATCTCAATCATATCACCTCTATCCCGCCTTTCCTCTAAGGTGTACATATTAAGATCCTTAAGTCTGTCCTCATATACATTGAGCATCAGAATCTGGGCATTCTTTTCATCACAGAGACTTGGTTGACCGATGCTGACACCGTCCTTACCAATCTGCTTCTACCACCTGGCTATGACTTCAACTGCCCAAGAGCAAATCGGAGAGGCAGTGGTATCCTTATAATTGCCTGTAGCAACCTCCACTTCCAATGCAACTCCTCCCAAAGTGCACTCGACCTTGACTACATTCAGATCTCAAACAAATTTCTATCTGCTTGTCTTTTATACCGCTCACCTTCCACTTGTGCTGAAGAGCTGGCCACTATTCTGAACCTAGGCTGTGACAGGAATACCCAACGCAAACCACTCTGGCTCCTGGGTGATTTCAACCTCCCTGCTCTCCCTACCAAACATTCCTCTGCCTGCCTCGATGCCATGAAATCTCTCGACTTTCATCAGTTGATACATACACCCACTCACTCAGCAGGAAATACCCTGGACCTCATCTTTGATCCTTCACCCCTCCACAGTCTGACCAGCCAGGATCCACCACTCGTTCTCCCAGTCCCCTGGTCTGACCATGATGCTATACTATTCTGTATCCCTACACAGTGATGACAAGCTGCCGCTCAACCCCAATCCTCCACATCCAACCATCGCTTCAGACCTTTCGATAAGGAAACATTCCTCTTGAATGTTCTTGATGACCTCAACTCTGACACCAACTATCTGGGTGAACTAACACATGGAACACTCCAGCTCAAGCCTCACTCTTCCCATCTTCCTCTAAACCTATTAAGAGGAAGCACACAGCAAGATGGTTCACTCCCGATCTGCGTGAATCCTTATCGCTCCTCAGAAAGCTTGAGCGACGCTGGCGGCACACTCCAGGCATGACATCGACCACGTCACCTACCTTGCTAAACTTCAAGAACACCGAAAGGCAGTTTACCTCAGGAAAAGGGAATACCACACCAACACCATTTTGCGCTCGCTTAACAAGCCCCGCCAGCTCTTCAATATTGTGAGATCCCTTACAGATGACGCCTCCAAGAACTGACCAGTAATTACCCCTAGCCTGGCCGATTTAGCCTCTCACTTCCAAAGCAAGACCAATTTGATTATTTCACTCTCAGAGCACCCTGACAATGAATGTTCCTTTCCGGAACAGCCCTTTTCAGGTGTCGCACCTATACCTACTCTTGACTCTTTCTATCCATACTCCGCTGAACAAATTGAAATCGGCACAGTCAACACCTCTACCTCTCCAGCCGATCCCTGCCCTGCATTCTGGATTAAGCAGGCAAGATCCAACCTAAGTTCAGCCATCTCCAGAATAGTATGCCTGTCTTCTTCCACTGGTTCTCTACCAATGTCCCTTAAATCTGCCTCCAAATCTCTATTAAAAAAACAATAAATTAAACCCATCAGAGATCAGCTCATACTGACCAATCTCCAGCCTACCCTTCCTGACCAAGATCATCAAAAAGATCGTTCAGCAACAAGTGCAAGACCACATAGACTCCCATGCCCCTCTTGACCCACAACAGCATGGTTTCCGCCAGCAGCATGGATTGGAAACCCTTTTCCTAACTCTCCTAGACAGGCTCTGTACCAGCATTAACAAAAAGAGGCAGGGATTCATCCTAATCTTGGATATTGCCTCTGCCTTCGACTCCGTAAGCCACAGTCTTCTCCTTGGCCGCCTTCAACAAAAGGGTATTCGGGACTCTGCCCTCAACTGGTTTAGATCATACTTGACGGATCGCCAGCAACAGGTCCGCTTGGGAACTCAATCTTCAAGCACCTTCCAGCAAACGCAAGGAGTCCCTCAAAGTTCATCGCTCTCAGCCTTGCTTTTCAACGACTACATACAGCCAATCTGTTCAATAATCAAGTCCTTCAACATTCTATATCACATCTACGCAGATGACATTTTACTCTACACCCCTTTCTCCACTGACAGCCCTGACTTTTCAGTCATCTTAGAATGCTTCAATGCTGTCTGATTGGCTTGCTGCACATAACTTGAAGGTCAATTGTAGGAAGACAGAGGTCCTATTTATCTCTAGAGACCAATCTTTTACCCCACCATCCTCCTTGCGAGTGAGAGATGCAGAACTCACTATTAAGTCGGAAGTTTGCTAACTGGGGGTAACCCTAGAAAAACAACTGACCATGACTGCACACATACATAACATGACCAAGGCTGTCTACCAGAAGATAAGGACCCTTTATCATTTACAGCCCGCTACTCAACCCCTCAGATTTTCGATCTGTCTTCCAAGCCCTCATCCTTCCGCACTTTGACTACACAAACATTATTCTTCAAGGCATCCCAAAATACATCCTCCAACCACTCCAGCTGGCCATGAACACAGCTGCCTGATCACTCCAGGGTGTCTCCAGGTACGAGCATATCTCGCCCATTCTGATGCATCTTCATTGGCTCCCCATTTCTAGCCGGCTGACCTATAAAGTTCTTCTCCTGACATTTAAGATTATTCACAAATCATCCGCATTCTCCCTATCAACAATGGTTCAACAAACCCCAGACAATAGAACGCGAAGAGCCAACATGGTAAATACCCTGGATACTCCTATCATAAGGACTTGCACTAAAGCCATCAAGAACCGCGCCTTTTCATTATACGCTCCAACCCTCTGGAATGCCCTTCCTGCCTCAGTCCGAGTCATCATGGACATCAGGAAGGCTTTAAAGACTCACCTTTTCCAGCTGGCTTATGATCACATAACATAATATAGGACTCTCATACGCTGATTACGTAACTCAAAGAAGGTCTCTCTTGACTAAGGACTCCCATAATGCTGGCTACATAACATCCTCTCCTTTCTTCCCCTGCCCTATCCCAACTCTGTCCCTTCTCCTCACCCTCCCTCCCTCTCATCCTTCCCTTCACCCTCCCTCCCTTTCACCCTTCCATTTCTTTGAAGCCTTGGTATGTTTACACCAAGCTGCTGCTCATACCTGTTAATGTATAGTTGCTGCTCATGCCTGTTAATCTAAAGTTACCTGTTTTGTTACGCTTGTTCTATGCCTGTTCTATGTAAAGTTGCTTGAATGTTTATTGTTTCTTGTAAACTGCTCTGATACCAAATAGTGTGGTATATAAAAGCAAATAAATAAATAAAATAAAATATATATCACCAATTCTTTTTTAATATTTCCTAGCTCCCTTGGCAGTGGTCAGTCTCTTGGTATTTCAGCTCACCTCTTCGCAAACGATATTCATTTTACTGCCTATCTAGATCCAAATGTACCGGATCATCAGTACTTAACCCTTTCACGTCCACATAATTGTTTTGTAACTGAAAATTCTTTTTTCTGTTTTTTTTTATTAAGATTTGAGCTAAATGATGCAGAATATAAAATTTTTTTGAAAAAATTGTATTTCTAAGAAACAATATTTACTGTTGCTACGGTAGTTGCTATGGCAACTACGGTCCTGAATGGCTGAAAATTAAAAACAGTCTTGGCATCAGTTTCATTTACTGCTGGGTGTAATAGTTTAAATAACAGTTTTTTTCAGATGTCAAGCAAAGATACACATCACATTTCGCACACAGTGTGCGGATTTTTTGGAAATATAGAATCTGGTGAAAAATTTGGGGGAAAATTTGAAGGTTGCCATATGGCAACAGACATGAAAGGATTAAATCACTGCTTGACAGCTGTCTCAGATTGGTTAGAATCTAGCTTACTCAAACCAAATCCTGATAAATGCAAAGCAATGTGGATACATGACGGCACAGATGCCTTCTCTTTTGCATCTAGATCTCCTATTCTGGAGGGTATTTCCATTTCAGTAGCTCTTATGTTAAGACTTCTTGGAGTAATCTTTGTTTAACTTTTTGTCCTCAAATATCAAATGTAGTTAAAGCTTACTTTTGTACTTTCAAGCTCCCCGTCCTCTGATAGATAAACCTATCCTTACTACAGTAATCTTGTCTTTTATCATCAGTAAATTGGATTATAGTATAATGCTTTGTATAATGGACATCCTCTTTACTCCATCGAACGGTTACAGAGTCCATAACATACCCATCAAGTTGCTTACCCATTCTTTACAGTTTGATCGTGTTACTCCTTTTTTGCAATCCCATCATTGGCTCCCTGTGATGTATTGTATAAAATTTCAAATTTTGTCATCAGCCCATAAAGCTTTTTACTCAGGTTTTTCCTCTTTATTTATTATTGATTTACATTCTCTTATATACTGTACTATTCTGCATCAGTGCGGTTTACATTGAACAAACTGAAATTACACTGAACAGGGCATTATAACTTGGAGATAACTATTTTACAGGGAACATGGGCTATGGAGGGTTAAGTGGCTTGCCCAAGACCACAAGGAGCACCTGTGGGACTAGAAACCCCAGTCCTTCCGGTCCAAGGTTGCTGTCCTCTAGTGGGATTTGAACCCCTGACCTTCCAGCCTGAAGTACCTTGCCCCAACCACTAGGCCACTCCTCCACTCCACCTTTACCTATCAAATTTGCTTATTCTATATTTACCAACACGATCTTTACAGTCTCAAAACCAAAATAGACTAGTTCCATCTAATGCTTCTTCCAGCTATGAATCTACCCATCAGGCTTCTACTACTATTATTTATCATTTATATAGCGTAACAAGGCGTACGCAGCACTGTACAGAAACATGAAAAAAAGACTGTCCCTGCTCATCACAGCTTAAAATTTAGTTAAGACAGACAATACAACAGCTAAAAACAAGAATACAACTAGGGAAAGGTAAGGAAAAACAGGACATTAAGCAGAGCAGGATCCAAAAGCAGCCTCAAAGAGGTGAGCTTTTAGCATGGGATTTGAAAAGGGGCAGAGATGAAACCTGATGCACAGACACAGGTAGTTTATTCCAGGCATAAGGTGAAAGGATTGAAGTCTGAAGGTGGCAGTGGGAAAAAGGTGCACAGAAAGAAGCAATCCACTAGAAGAACGGAGTTCACAAGGAGAGGTGTAGGGATTGATGAGACAGGAAAGGTAATGAGGAGCAGTAGAATGAATGCATTTATAGGTCAGAAGGAGAACTTTGAACTGGATACAGAAACAGAAGGGGAGCCAATGAAGCGGCTTGAGAAGAGGGGTGATATGAGCATATCGGGGCTGGTGGAAGATTAGCCCTGCAGCTGAATTTTGAACAGATTGAAGGGGAAAGAGATGACTCAGAGGGAGACCAGCAAGGAGGAGTTACAATAGTCCAGATGGGAGGTGATTAAAGAGTGGGCGAGTGCTTTAGTAGTGTGTTCAGAAAGGAAGGGGCAAATTTTGTTGATTTTATAAAGAAAAACAGATTTTAGCTATAGATTGAATATGTGTAGAAAAGGAGTGGGAGGAGTCAAAGTCGACCCCAAGGTTGCAAACTGAGAAAACAGGGAGTAGAAGAGTTTTATCCACAGTGATTAAGGGGGAGAGGTGGGTTTAGGAGGAAAAATAAGAAGCTCAGTTTTGGACATGATCAATTTCAAACAGCAGTGAGACAACCAAGCAGCAAAGTCAGATAGGCATGCAGAAATATGGGCCTGGAGTGTCGGAGACATATCAAGTGTAGAGAGATAGATCCGAGAGTCATCGGAGTAAAAACAGTACTGAAAGCCGTGGGAGGATATGAGTGCACCAAGGACTGGGTATAGAGACAGAAAAGGAGTGGGCCCAGAACAGACCCTTCAGGTACATCAACTGAGAGTGGGATAGAAGTAGAGGAGGATCCACTAGAACAAACACTGAAGGAGCAATAGGCGAGATAAGAGAACCAGGATAGCACAGAGCCCTTAAAACTAACGGAGGACAATGTGTCGAGGAGGAGGTGGTGGTGGTCAATGTCAAAAGCCTCAGAGAGGGAGGGAGGGAGGAAGTGACGTCACCAGAGCCGATGGCGGCGTGAGACAGCTGCTCCAGCACTGACCCAGCCATAAAATTAAAAACGGACCCTCCGGAGGTGGGAAACGGCAGCCAAGGAAGGGGGAGGAAGCCGGGAGGCAGCGGAGAAGTTTTCTTTTAAAAAAAGAAAAGAACCGCGGAGACGCAGGGGGACCTGGCGGCGAACTGAAGCAGCGGGAGCGGAGGCCAACCACGTGTAGGGGCAAGATGGCACCCAGAGAGGAAGGTATGAAGAGTATGGAGACAGAGGCTGTGCTCAGGAAGCAGTGGTAACCAGCGGCGATAGCCAGAGAGAAGGGGCTGGCAGGACAGCGACGGAAGTAGGAGGCAAAAAGTGCAAAAGGGCAGCAGTGCAACCAGAAGGGAGGTGAGCGGAGCTGGAGGAGAGCTGCATGAGGGAGGCAGCAGGTGGTGTCCCCTATTGAAGCTCTCTACAGAAGCTTGAGGAGGCTGAGAGAGGCGGTGGAGGAGCATTGAAACAGGGCACGGAGACAGAGGAGCTGTAAACTGCAAGCAAGTGGAAACCAGCCAAGGGAGAGGAAGAGACAAGGGCAGCTGAGATGTCCACAAGAAGGAAAGCAGCAGATCTTAGAGAATATGCCTACTCGGGAGCGCAAACAGGGAAAAATGATAAAGTGCCAAGTGAGAATACTCAACAGCAAGAAGGTGTTGAAGGGCGAGTGGAGGTGGTGGAAATGGAGAGTGAGAAAGTAAAGGGAAAGGATCTTCCTCAAAATATTACTAGAGCGGAGCTCAGGGATTGGTTCCTTGAAATAAAACAAGAGGTGCAGTCAGTAAAAAGTGAGCTAACAGAGCTCATGGGACCATTGAAGGAGGAAATTGGAGAGCTGATGTGTAGGATGGGAGAACACGAAAACCGTCTGCAGGAAATTGAGCAGCGGCAGGAGGAAGGGATACAAAGTACAGCAAAACTAACTTCCCAGCAGAAGGCGCTGCTGTACAAATTGGAAGACTTGGAGAATCAGTTGAGACGGAACAACGTGAGAATTTGTGGAATACCCGAGGAGAAAGAATGTGTTTCAAGATAGTGAAAAGGTGTCAGTGTCAGTGTGCCTAGAGGCGTTAAGGAAAGGAGAGGTGAGGACGGAAGCCGTGGACATACAAATTGAGAGAGCGCACAGAGCTCTAGGACCACCAGTACGGAACAGGCCCAGGGACATTGTAATCTGCCTGGCACGGTACAAAACAAAGGAGAGAATTGTCAAGAACATGAAGGGTGCAGGAGCCCTTATGTGGCAGGGACATATTGTGCAAATATATGAAGACCTGTCTACGGGTACTTTACAGCGGAGGAGGGCAATGCAACATGTGACACAAGCTTTAAGGAAAGCAGAAATCAAGTACAGATGGCTACACCCTTTTGTGCATCGACAGAACCGTCAGAATCCTCAGATTCTTCTGAGGACTCGAAGTATCGTCTGTCCGGATGCTCTTGAAGAGCCCGAAACCCGTACCGACTGAAGTCGGTACCGGGAGTAATCGGTACCAGTGTATCAGTACCGGAGGGCATCGCATGACTGGGTGCCGGCAATGTGGACACCGATGTCAATGCTATCGGTACCGGTACTGATACCGGAGCCGGTTGAACTGTCTGACGCGGTTCCAAGGGTGTCGATGCTGTAAGGAGAGCCGCCAGACTGCGTTCAATAGCGAGGAATCTCTGGTCTATCGACGCTGCTGATGCCTGGATGTCGGTACCGGAGAAGACAGCCGGTACCCCAGAGCATGGCACCAGTAGTTCTGCCGAGGTTGAGGCCTCGAGAACGTCCCAGAGCCCCGATAATGCTTTGGAAGCCGAAACCTCCTGCCGGGGCAATTTTGCCGGTGAAGAATCCAAGGGCAACGCCAGAGGCATCTTGATGCTTAGAAGGAGATCTACCCTTTGAGGACCGGCTAGACTTGTGTTTAGTTACCTGAGATCCATGGGAGGAAGAGGAAGCCCTGGAAGACGTCGATGCCACCGAGGCTGCATCAGAGGGAAACAGGGTACTGCGCTTAGCAGCTCGGTTCTGCCGACCTCTTTTAGACATCATGGCACAGGACATACATTCCGTGATGGAGTGGTCAGGACCTAAACATTTGAGACACCATTCATGGGTGTCGGTGACGGAGATGGTACCGCCACACTTGGTGCACATTTTGAAACCCGAAGAGGGCTTTTCCATTGTGGAGGAATTTTTGGGCCTAAGGCCCAAAAAGGCACGTGCATGTGGAAAAAAAGTACTTCTTTTTTTTTTTTTAAAGAAAAGAAAGAAAGAAAAACCGGCGGTACCGGTAGAGCGTCGAGGAAGGCAGACGTGACCACAAAAAACAAGGTTATAAGGAAAATTTTCTGCGGTGACAGGAACAACGACCTGCTGGCTCCGCGGAAAACGAAGAACTGGAGAGAGGCAGTTGGGAAAGGCGGGAAGGCAGCACGCAGGTGCTGTGGGATGCTCCCAAAAGTTTTCTAATTGGACGCTGGGGAGTGTTCCCGCACAGGCTCCGTCAGTACCGACAATACTCATATGTGAAGACTACATTCCTGCTTGTTCCTGGAGATCACCAGCTCTTCATAAGTCTCTGAAGGCGAGAGCACTTCATCAGTCACAGCAGAGTCCAAGTTGCAGACCAGATCTCACATGCCTGAGCTGCTCCACATTTCTAGGAGGCGACCTATGCTGAGGATGCTTAGCCAGAAGTAACAAAAACAGGGTCTTCCACTCTCAGTCTGCCCCTCACGAGACTGTGCTTGGAGACACCCAGAGTATGCAGGGGCTGAATTTCCTTATCAAAAAGACCAGGCCTGTAGTGAAAATGAACAGAGTTCTGGGGAGGGCAATCCAGGTTCCAGAAGCTCTCCTCTCTGAAATGACCTCCCCAACAATATAGGACATAGCAGCTGCTCAACTCCTAGAAGAAGGGAGCTGTCAACAGCATGGTTGCTGGAAACTCCGGCTGGTTGGTCATCTTTAGCCACTGCACCATCCACCACCTCCTGCCCTAGGGCAGGCAAGGCCGAACCATCCCCCTTCTGCAAGGAGGAAAATGGGCTCTCCAGAGACAATTCAGAAGCTGCCATGC
The DNA here is from genome assembly GCA_033557465.1 of Ichthyophis bannanicus. NCBI lineage: Eukaryota > Metazoa > Chordata > Amphibia > Gymnophiona > Ichthyophiidae > Ichthyophis > Ichthyophis bannanicus. Next base: position 85,628,320 of record CM066034.1, on the reverse strand, counting down.
AAGAAGAGCAGAGTCCAGGTGGCATACCTCTCTTGCCACAGGTCAAACAATGTTTCCTGGAAGAAGGCATAAAGAGTTAAGGCAAGTACAATAGCAGCACACTAAGACCACGGAAGTCATAAGGAGCATGTTAACAGCGCTAGTACAGCAATGCATGAAAAGGACATTTGGGTAGGAACATGCATTGGAGCCGCTCAGGCAGAACATGGGCTAGGACCGCATGACGGCCAGGAGCACAAGTAGAAAAAAACGCTAGTAACGCATGCAGAAAATGGCAGGAAAACCCCACAGCATGCCAACAGTTGCCAGTGGTCCACCCAGAATTGCACCACAGGCAGACGGAATCGGGAGTCCCCAACAAGGACAATGGTGAGGTCAAGCCTTGGTACTCACCCCGCGAGCACCAGGCTGAAATCCGTGCCGGGCTCAGCTCTACTCCCCTGAAACTTTTCTTTTGCTTTGCAGGCACTGTGTTTAAGGTAGCTGGTAGACAGATTCTTCTGAGAGTCTTTAGCAATCTTCAGGAGAGAAAGGGGGGGGGGCGGGACAGAGAATGAGGAAGGGAGCATTGAGGCTGTGTGAGGCTGCTGAAGTCTTCCAAACCCTACCAATCCTCCCATTTTTCTGGCTGCTCAACAGCCTCTTATGATAGGAGCGCGAAGCTGAACCAATTTTCCCTCCTCCTACGGCTACCAAAAAGACCACAGTATAGTGGAGCCTCCCAATTGCACTCAAATGAGAGACTTACCTTCAAGGTGGCTGTTCACGAGTGCTTAAATCAATCTTTTCCTCTGAATTATTCAGATTTTCTTCAGAGTGGAGAAAATTCATCCACTGTCTGCTGAAGACAAACAAATGCTGAAGAGTCCTCTGGTAGCTGAGGCAGATAAAGGCATGGGAGTGATGTCATTGAAACCTGGTCTTTTCATTGGCTCTTTTTGTCTCCACCAATCTGCTGATAGGGGGAACACAACACACTTATCTGGAATGGTCTAGCAGGATGATATGGAAATAGATACTTATGGCAACTGAACCATAGGACAGTGGGACTAAAACCTCTGCATCAAGTCTTGAGCCCAGCCATTTGCAGGAGAACCCCAAGGCCAGCATAAAATGACCACAATTGCTACCTAAGGGAGATTTTAAAAAACGAAGGATAAGGACAGGGCTTACTCTTGTGGCCTGCCCTTTTAAGTGTGTCATAAAAAATAAAGAGCATCTTTTTAGCAGCTGGAAGTGCTGCTGCAGCCAATCCTTTAGTAGAGTCCTCGACAGACATACATAACTCTGACAGGCTGTAATTGCCAGTGCTCCCATGATGCACCAGACATGCAAAGGACCCAAACAGGCAGAGATGATCTCAATGAGAGGCATGTACAGATATAATGGACTCCTCAGTTAACTAAGTGCTTCTTCACAGTCCTCAAGAAAAATGGAGCTGACCGCACCCATCGAGCATTGAAACATCTTCCGCCCTCCCTCTGCGCACACCTGGGAAAACAGTAAGGAACTCCTTCGGCTCTCTCCTCTCATGGGTGGCCAGGGCTCCCAAGCTGACAAACTCACTGCGGCCTTCATTCTTTATCCTCTCTTTCTAATTTTTTTTTTAAATAAATGCAGCTTCAGCCTCAGGTGCCTCCACTGGAGATCAGGAGAGAGGGGTGGAGGGAAGGCAACAGAGGTAGTACAGGGAAAGTAGGGGGAAAGAAAAAGGAAGTAGAACTTACACCACTACCCCCCCCCCCCCCGGCACTCAGCCAGATAGCAGCCTCACCATGCCAAGGTCTGTAGGACAGGGCTGGGGCACCAAGGAGATAGCTAGGCATTTCATTGAAAGGCCTCAATAGGACAAGGTCCTTAGGCCAGGCATGGGCACACTCCATCAGGGTAAAGGGAGGTAGACTGATCCTGGAGAGCTTCTTAGAGCAAGAAACTTGACCATGGGACCATAGGCCATAGCCTGTGCCATGGGTTGTAAGTCATCGAAAAGAATCCTCCTGCACCAGTCCATCAGCACCATCTGCTGGAGGCACAGAATATTAGCGAGTTCCAAGGCTGCACCAACACTTATGCTGCTGATGACATCCCTGAAACTTGGTGTTCTCTTCTTCCATCTGCTGGTTGAGGAGCATAACCCATTTGTTTGGACTGGTCTAACAGGATGATAAGGAAGGCACAGATTCCTGTGTGTCATCATAAAATAGGAGCCCAAATCTTGCAGAAATTGTGTGTAAAACAAAATTGCATCAATATACAGCTGCTTGAGAGCAGGTGTAAACGAACATGCATATTATATGAAGTATGCACTGTTGTGAGTAGACAGCAGTCTGCTCACCATCCTGAATAAATATCAGGAGCTGTAGAAAACAATCCTTGTATCTGTAAGGAATCTGGCTATGTTGATTTTCCTGTTATTTGTAAACCCAGATATTTGTATCTTGTCTGAGGTCTCTTGTTCCATGTAAACCGCGCTGATAACGAATAGTGCGGTATATAAAAAATGTTAATAAATAATAAATAAATAATAAATATGAGGTGTGATCAAAAAGTATTGAGACTTGTTGTGTAGCTATATATCAATACATCACACCACAATGCTATTAAGCGTGCAGTGACCTAGTTATTTGCTCTGCATGTGCAGAGTGTAGTGTAGCTGCAGCACACTTGTACTTTTTTTTAATCACGTGATGTTTGGTATCGTGTAAAAGCAGTTTGTCATATTTACAATGAGTGAAAAAACTGAACAGCAAATTTGCATTCAATTCTGCCAGAAACTTAGATAGTCATGCAAAGAGACTTTTGACAAGTTACAACAAGTGTATAGTGATGAATGCATGAGTTGTGTTCGAGTTTATGACTGGTACAAACATTTCCAAGAGGGCCGCCAAAGAGCCGACAATAACGAACGTTCTGGAAGGCCATCTATGAGCAAGAATGAAGACAAAGTTGAAGCAGTGCATGCCACAATACGCTCAAATCATCAATTGACTATTTGGAAGCTTGCTGAAGACATGAACATCAGTTTCGGGTTGGTACAGTCCATTCTTACTATCAATTTGAGGATAAGACGTGTCTCAGCAAAATTTGTGCCAAAACTCCTGTCCCCTGACCAAAAAAATAGACTGTCCACAGCCAGGATGTTGTTGGAACGCTTTGAAAAGGACTCAAATTTCATCAAAAAAGATTACTGGTAATGAATCATGGGTTTATGATTATGACCCGGAAACTAAGGCTCAATCCTCACAACGGAAAATGCCAGACTCTCTCAGACCCAAGAAAGTCCATCAGGTGAGGAGCAATGTCAAGGTCATGCTCACAGTTTTCTTTGATTACCAGGGTATTGTTCATCATGAGTATGCTCCGAAAGGCCAAACCATCAATAAGGAGTACTACATCAAAGTTCTGACTTGTTTGAAAGATGCAGTTTGTTGTCAGAGGCTAGAGTTGCACAGGAATGGTGAATGGTTGCTTCATCACAATAATGCCCCAGCTCACGCATCACATCTTGTCCAGCAGTTCTTGGCTAAACACTAAATTGAGCAAGTTCGCCAGCCTCCGTACTCACCTGACCTCGCACCCCATGATTTTTTCTCATTTCCAAAACTGAAATTACCACTGAAAGGAAGGCAATTTGATTACTTGGAGACCATTAAGCAAAATTCAACACAGCAGCTTCACAGCATAACGAAAGAGGCATTTCAAAACTGTTTCCAACAGTGGCAGGAACGCTGGAGGAAATGTGTTATCAGAAGGGGACTACTCTGAAAGAGACTGAGTGCAATAACTGTCAGCGTTATACTTCTTGTGTTATTGTACAAGTCTCAATAACTTTTGATCGCACCTCGTAAAGTCTGTCCTCCTTAACCATAAGAGGAAGCTATAATTTAATAGGGCCTCTAGCAGGGATTACATTTCCCAGGAGTCACTGGGGCCAAGCTGAAGAACTAGGTCAATGGGTGACGCGCAGAGAGAAGGGCAGGGGCTCATTAAAAAGAAAAACAGCTCTAAACTAAAAGGGGGAGATTTTCCCCAGAGAAAGCGGGGGCTGTGTGTGTGTGTTTGGCGGCAGAGGAAGAACTAATATTAGCATGGGGAACAGCTCTGGATTTGTATACAGATGGAAAGTTTATCCAACTAAGGAAGAGGGAGCAAATATGAGGTTTGTAATGCCCAAGAAAGTACTACTGGAGAATAGCAGCAAAGCTCAGGTCTGTAATGCTTGTTTTCCTACTCCTGGACTAGAAACGTTTGTTTTTCTTTTTAATGCCAGTGGGCAGCATTTGCATCTGTTAGTCTGCTGAGGATGGCTGGCATAGAGTGTGGTTACTCACCTGTAACAGTTGTTCTCTGAGAACAGCAGGAATCAGTCCTGACATTGGATTCGACAAAGCCCATACAGTGACCTCTCCCCAGCTTTCAAAGAAAGCCTTTGGGAGAGCCACTATGCATGCGCAACTGCCTTCCTGCCAAAGAGTGCCATCTTGCCTCAGTATGATGACATAGCTGAAGACAGCAAAAAAGAAAGGCAATTCCACGGGAAGAAGGAAGGGTTGTGAGGACAGATTCCTGCTGTTCCAGGAGAACACCTGATATAGGTGAGTAACCGTGCTTTTTCCGAAACAAGCAGAAAGTCAGTCCTCACATATTTATTTAAACAGATTTGTATACCACCTTATCCTACAATCAAAGTAGTCACATCACAATTGGAGGGTTACATTTAACATAAGGGTAACATTTAGACAGTACAAGGTAATTAACAAAGTTATATTATGTTTGTTTGGGGTGAGTGGGTATTGAGTTGGTGTTATGTCATTACCTTGTATGCCTATTTGGGATGAGTAAGTATCGAATTATCGGTAGTAGATGCATTACCGTTTGGGTGGGGACTGTTGTCTGTCTGCTGATAAGTTTCAATAAAGAGATAAGTTTTTAGGTCCTTTCGGAAGTCTATTAGGTCATTTAATGCTCTCAGGCTTGTTCGGAAGTAGTTCCAGAGTGTGGGTGCTAGTAAGGAGGGAGCTCTATTTGAAGTTTTGTTTAGTCTTGTGGAATCCTGCAGGACTCTCTAGCTACAGGCTACTGAAAAAACACTGTAAGCCAAGGGCAATCCAAAAAGCAAACTGTGAGGAACAGTAAGAGTACAGTTTGGTCGCAAAACCTTAGCAGCGAACCCAGCGTCGACCAGGGAAACAAGCTCTCCGATAGTCTCGAGACACAGAAGAGCCAGAGGGCAGGAGTTGCCATAGACCCCAAACAAATGACAGAGTACCATCTGGCCAGAGATGCTGTCCCACAAGGACTCCTCCTCCAGGCAGCAGTGCACTGCGAAGGTGTGAAATGAGGACCAGGTGGCAGCCTGGCAGTTCTCCATCAAGGGAACTGAGCAGAGGTTTGCCACAGAAGCTGCCATGGCCCGGACACTGCACCATGACATAACATTCCAACAAAAGACCGGCTTGAAAGCAGGTGAAGGCGATGCAGTTTGCTACCAAGGAGGACAGAATACGTTTGGAGACCGCTACACCCAGGTGATTAAGGTCATAGAAATGAAGAGCTGCAAGAAGCGGCGATGGGCCTTGGTCTGCTCTAAATAATAGGCAAAAGCCTGGAGGGAGGAGTGGCTCGGTGGTTGGGAGTTACCTCAGGCCAAAGGGTTCAATTCCCGCATAGGGACAAGTAACCTCAGGCCAGAGAGACTGGGGCCTCTAGTTCCATGGCCACTCCTTGAGACAATGGAGGATTAAGTGGCTTCCCAGAGCCACAAATATGCTTAGACTGTGAGCACTTCGGGGACGAGGGAATAAAAAGTATCTGTTTGTATATATCTTTAAACCGCTCTGATGCGCATAGTAAAGGGCGGTATATCAAGTGACAAAACCAAACGAAAACCATTAGTGTATGGCGAACGTCCTCTGTCCTACTGGCATGAGATCATGGGAAAAAGGTGGGAAGCAAAACCTCCTGATTGACGTGAAATGGAGAAACCACCTTAGGGAGGAACTTGGAGTTCGTCCACAACACCAGCCTGTTCCTGTGAAACCAGTTGTAGGGGGCATGAGCCACCACAGACTGGAGCTCACTGACCCTGTGAGAAGATGTAAGTACCACAAGGAAGACCACCTTCCAGGACAGATACTTGAGGTGGCAGGATGCCAGCAGCTCAAAGAGTGAAGCGATGAGCTTTGAGAAGACTACAATGAGATCCCATGCCGCCACTGGCAGCCAAATGCGTGGTCAAAAAAGTAGAAGGCCCCTCTGGAAGAGAGCCACGAGTGGCTGGGCAGAGAGGCACTTCCCCTCGATGAGGAGATGGTGTGCCTATAGTACAGTGAGGTGAACTCTGATGGAGTTAGACTTCAGACCAACATTAGACAGGTGCACCAGGTACTGCAGTACCAGCTATACAAAACAGAAGGGTTGGCACTCTTTTCCGCACACCAAACCGAGAAGTGACGCCACTTGAAGGCATATGCCTGTCACATGGAATCCTTGCGTAATGCCAGCAGGACCTCTTCCATTTTCCTGGGCAAGTCAGACTGGGCCAGGGCTACTCTTTCAGCAGCCACATCAGGGCCAGGGACCCCAAGTTGGGGTGAGGAGAGAGCCATCCTCCTGTGAGAGGTCTGGGGCGCTCACCAGAGGGACTGGGGGCGCCAGAAATAGGCTGAGGAGCAGCGGAAACCACGGCTGTCAGGGCCACAAGGATCAGGGTGGCCAGGTTGAGCTGGACCTTGAAGAGGGTCTTGGCAATGAGCAGTGTGGGAGGATAGGAACAGAGGCCGCCTTCTGTCCATGGAATGAGAAACGCATCAGCCACCATCTGGGAGGGGTGCGATGCTCTGGAGCAGAAGCAGGTCAGCTGAGCATTGGCCGGGATGGCAAAGAGATCACAGGAAGACACTAGTGACGGAACAGTCAGATGACCACCCGCAGGTCGAGCTGCCACTCATGAGGCTGGAGAACCAGGCTCAATTGATCCGCCAGAACATTGTCCTGGCCGGAGAAAGTACCTGAGGGGCATCCCACTCTCGCTGGCAAAAGTTCAGAGACAGACCACTTCCGAGCACAGGAGGGACAACCCCAAACCCCATACCCCATGCCCCCCTCCCCCCATGCTTGTTGATGTAGATCATCACCACCTGTTTGTCTGAATCAGAACGGACTGATTCCACAGGTGGTGCTGTAAAGCTCGAAGAGTGCAAGCGATGGTTCAGAGCTCTAGGAAGTTGATCTGTTGGAAGTTCTCAGATGCTGACCACAGGCCCAGAGTGAGGAGGTCGCCACAATAGTTTACCTAACCCAATTTGGAAGCATCCATGGTGAGGATCCTCTGAGGAGTCTGGACCTAAAAGAGCATCTCTGCCAGCAGATTCTGGAGCTCTTGCCACCAGGTGAGAGACTCAGTAAATGGACGAGTGATGATCAACTTGTCCTGCAGCGCTCCGTCACCTGAGACCACTGGGAGCAGAGGGCCCATTGGGTCAGACACATGTGAGGAGGGTGTCTGTCGGGACATGCACAGTCAAGGCTATAGGCCCCAAGAGGTGCAACACATGAGCTGGGCAGAGGCAGAGTTTCAGCCCTGAACCTCCCTTGCAAGGGCTGCTAGGTGCTGGGCCCTATCCAAAGGAGAGGAAGGCTCTTGCCTGGACAGTGTCTAGCAATGCCCCTAAAACTCCAGGCTTTAGGTTGGTTGCAGGTGGGGCTTCGGGTAGCTGATGACAAACCCCAGGTGCTCCAGTGTGTGAATGGTATGGTGTGCTGCATGCTGCACTTTGACAGCTGTGCCACCTCTGATCAGCCAGTCGTCCAGGTAGGGAAAATGAACACCCATTGCAGACACAGGTGGGCAGCGATCAACACCAGGCATCTGGTGAACACCCTTGGGGCTGAAGGCCTAAGGGTAGGACCCCCTGTACTGATAGTGGCATCCTCCAAAGTGAAACCGGAGGTACTGCCGGTGGCACAGATGGATGGGAATGTGCATATATGCGTCTTTGAGATTTAAGGAGCATAGTCAATGTCCCTGCTGAAAGCAAGATAGCAACGTTCCAAAGAGCATTTTGAACTTCTCCCTCACCAGGAACTTGTTGAGATCTCTAAGATCCAGAATAGGACGAAAGCCACCAGTCTGCCTGGGAACCAGGAAGTACCGGGAGTACCCTAGGTGGGGTAGGACTAGTTCCATGGCTTTGTCGGCCAGAAGACCAGTGAGCTCTCGCTGGAGCAAGTCTCAATGAAGGGGAGCCATCAGGAGTTCCCCTGGAAAGTACAGGGGCGGCATCTGATCAAAATGGAGGAGGTAAGCCTCCCCCACACAACATGGAGGGGGCCCAAATGTTGGTGGTGATGCTGGACTACCGGCTGGCATGGAATATCAGACGCGCGGCCCCCCCCCCCCCCCGGTGTGCTGTAGGGCTAGACATCTCGGGGGAGGAGAAACTATGCCCAAGAAGTCAAAAGCTCCCAACCAGGGAGTCAGCTGGAGGTGTGCATTGGAGCCAGAACATCACCGTGGGGACTGCTGCTGTGAGTGTGTGCTGCGGTTACCGTTCCCTCTCAGCTAGCAGTCAGGCACGCTCGGGGCAGCTGGTGCTGCCGGGGACTTCCCTTCAGGGTTTTCTTATATTTCTGGTGTATTCCCGCGTCGCGGAGCGTGATACGAAGGGGCGTGTAGAAAGGGGCAGGACACGCCCCTTCAGCGTCACTGTGGCTGTAATACAATCGCCTCGTGGGGAGACCGGGTTTTGTCTTCTTTGCTGTATACTTTATTTTCTTCACCTTTAGTGTTGGGGTTTACTTAGTGATATGGGGAAGAGGAAGGCCAAGTCTGGGGGTAAAAATCCAGTGGAGGCTTCCGGCGTTATTAAACCGGTTGTCTCCCTGGATAAACTTTTTACCCCGATTCCATTAGCGCAATCCTCACCCAAAGGAATCTCCTTGAGCCCGGGCAGTAGGTCTCCTCCTCCGTGTCCTGTTCTTGAGAGCCTAACTGGGGTTTGTACGGAGTCCTCTGAATCAGTAAGGAAATTAAAATTAATTGATTTGCCTTCTCCAGTCCAGTTGAGTGGAGCAGGCGGTTCTATTGCACTTCCTGCTCCAAGTTCTGAAGCTAAAATTACCATGAAAAATGTGTGGGGTGCCCTAAAATGTATTGATAGCAAAATGTCTGTTTTTTTTTTTTAATTCCTTGTGTACTTTCTCTCAAGAGGCTGTTATTTCTTTACAGCAACTTGATGAGAAAGTCACTGTAGTAGATATGGCTCTTACAAAGTTGGAGTCCCAGGTGCTTCCGCTTCATGCGGTTAATGTGGCTGGGATTAAAGATTCCCTGATTTTACATTCTAAACTGAAAGTTCTTAAATTCTATGCGTTCTCGCAATTTATGTTTTTTGAATTTTCCTCAGTCCTCTTTATTATCGCATAAGATTCTTTTGGATAAATTTCTTAAAGAGATTCTAGCTATTTCTGATCCTATTGAAGTTATGCAAGATTTATTTTATCCCCTCTACTACTAAAAAGATTAGTTCAGCTGAAGGTGGTCTGGATGAAATTGTTTCTCCTATGGAAAATTTAACTGCCTTTTTAGAGGACTTCCAAGACGTCATCAGTTTGCGCTCCACTCTACTGGTTACTTTTTCCTCTATTGAAATTAAGCAACGTATCCTCAGGGCTTTTTTTTTTTTTTTTTAAGTTAAATCAGTTAAGTTTTGTGGTCAGCAGGTTAATATTTTTCCAGATGTTTCTTGCAGTACCAAACTGCGTCATAGGCAATTTTTGAGCTTAAAGCCTCGAGTTTTGGCGTTGGGGGCCACATTTTTCCTTTGGTTTCCTTGTAAATGCATCATTAAATTTGGACGATGTTTCATATAATTTTGTGGATGCTACTCATCTGGAAAACTTTTTGACCGGGAAACAGGGCGCTAGAAGAGTAAAAAGTGAATAATGGTTTCCATTTGTGGGTTAAGGACAGACTAGATAGGCCATGTGGTCTTTTTCTGTCATCATGTTTCTATGTTTCTATGTTAAATAACCCTTGTTTTCTCATTTTATTTTCTTGTATTTTGAGCTTGCCTTAGCCCTCCTTGTATATACAAACCAAATCTAATTGTATTTTGTACATATGTTTATAGTTTCCCTGTTGCTCCAAGTTTAAACTCCTGTTACAATGTAAGCACAGAACAGGCTCCTGACTGTGCACCCTTGTTGTATGTAAACTGCACTGATAACAAATAGCACGGTATATAAAAGTTGTCAAATAAATAAATAAATTTAACTGATTATCAGTCTGACTTCCATGATGTGGTTTATATCAGGTTTGATTACTTAATTTTAAAATGGTATATTGCTTGTATTTCCTTTTATTTGTTAATGGGATTGTCCTTGTACATTTTTGCTTTTTTGTTATGACTAAAAATTTATAAATAAAATTAAAAAAAAAAAAAAGCTCCCAACCAGGTTGTGTCTTTGGCGCCACCTGCGGCTTGGGGCCCTTAGGCTTACACAGGCCTTTCCCCTGTTCCTTGGCCTGCTGGTCCTATTGGGGAGCTGGGAAGGCCAAGTACTGAGGGGAGTTTCCGTAAGCCTTCCTCTTCTTCGGATAAAGTGGCTTTTTCCCCAAAGCCTTCTGGCGGGAATAGTCAGCGGGTTTTTTTGGAGAGACTGGTCCTGGTCAGGAATTCTGACTTCAGCTCAGCCACCTTGTCCATCATGAGCGTGCCTTAGAGGTTCTCCCTCTGGAATGGAACATTGATCAGCTTGTCCTGCACCCATAGCTTCAGGTTGAAGGACGTAGCCAGGCCTGGCAGTTGGGCATTAACGCCCACCACAGTTACTCTGGCCACTGATTCAAAGCCATCACAGGCCGCATGAATGATGAATTTGGAGCACTCCTCAACTGTCGAGGTCAGGGTCCAGAACTGCTGAAGAGGTTTTTTGGCCAGCCCAGCCAACTCCTCGGCGAGCTCCCTTGCCATGTCCCACAAGTACATGCCCATATACAGCTGGTAGGCCTGGATCCAGTCGACGAGCTTCAAGCCCTGGTAGCACTTTCTGCCTAAAGGATCCATAGTGCAGGCCTGGGCATCAGTCCATGCTGCTGGGCCAAGAAGGCAGCGATGCTGAGCTCGAGGGCCGCCATTCTGACCTCAAGGCCAAATGGCTCTGCAGCCACTGACGTGGGCACCGAAGATCAGACCCGACACTGGCTCCAAGGGGGCGTCCTAGACGAGGATGAGTTTGGGAGACTGGGATCGATCTCCCAATGCCGATGGTGTTTTCTCCCATTGGGGCAGCGTGGAGGGCCACTCCCGGCCATCACCCTCAGCACTGCGCAGGAGGCTACGATGGCAGTGAACATGCGACTTACCCACTTGCTCCAGCATCATTGCCTGATGATGCCACCAACATATGGCTCTTTGGGGGACAACCTTCAGAAGACGATTCCTGGTCCGATGCCCTGCAACCTTGGTGCTCAGAACAGGCATGACCATCGCTCAAGGCCGAGGCCATCACAGCAGCCACCAAGGGCACAGGCTCTGTGAGTGATGCTGGAACTGAAAAGGAGGTCTTTCCGAACATGGACTCTCGCTGCTTCTCAGTTCCTCCTTCCCTTGCTTGTCATCTACTGACAGAGGTCACAGGAGTCGTCATCGTGGTCCGCACCAAGGCACTGGGGGCAGCAGTCGTGCAGATCTGTGCAGAATACAGTGTTCCTGCATCAGTAACACTGCTTAAACCCACTGGTCGAGGACATAGCAGGGAAGACTGCGCCCGTGAGATCAAACTCAAGTGCCAGGGAGGGCATGAGGTTTCTGCGCTCCAAGGAAAAAAACCCCAAGGGAAAAAGATACAAGAAAAACATGCTGTTGAGGTGGTAGCAGATCTAGGAAGGCAAGGCGGCACAGATATGCATACCGGAGAAGGAAAATAATAAAGAAAAAAAGAACCACCACCTTTTCCAGGGTGCAGACAAACGTCTGATGGGCTCCGCAGAAAAAAGGAGGCTGAGGCAAGATGGCACAATTGGGCGGGAAGGCAGCCACACAGGCGTGGTGGATGTCCCAAAAGCTTTCTCTGAAAGCTAGGGAGAGGTTATTACATGGGCTCAGTCGATGCCAACATCACTCATATGTGAGGACTGACTACCTGCTTGTTCCCAGAGAATTAGCCTTTTACCCTGTATCCAAAAAGGGGAAAAGCTTTAAAAGTGACTGTACAAGTGCACCTCAGGGGAAATCATGGACTGTAGTATTTAAAAGTGAAATGTTAGGCCCTCTGTTTCTGAACTGCACCTGCCGGTTAACAACTGAGCTGGCACCTAGCTGGTTGGGAGAGTATTGAACTGTGTGTGAAGGTTGCTTGAAGAAAAAGTAATACCTGGCTTGGCCTAGTAACAATGAGGTGCCCTCCACCACAATGGTTAAACAGAAGCCTGAGAAGCTCAGGCAGAGAAAAGGAAAAATCCTGTCAGTCCTAAAGTGTAGGACAATACTGCTGGAGGTTGAATACCTCAGGTACTGATGATAGAATAAATGAAAGACATGCTGGTTCAGCCTCATTAAAGCTTGAGCTCTTCTCCCAGGGTACAGCTAAAATTAGACATTCCAGATGGGAGACCTGCCTGGTAGTCAAAGCGACCTCAAGAATGAGGAGCAAAGCTATCCAAGACCACCTGTAGGTGGCGCTCCATCACAGCATAGAACATGGGCAGGATTGCGATTTCCATCCAAAGTTCACCTATCCACACTCCGCCAGTCCCTACACTAAAGTTAAGTACAAATACACACGTTCTTGCATTCAGTTCTTGCATACTTGTACATGTGGGGTCATTTTACAGAAGTATTATATACACATATACTGCCATATACACACAAAAAAGCATTTATAAAATTACCCTGTACGAAAAAGCATTTAAGTTGGATAAAAATTGGAAACCAAAACAGCTTCGGAAATGAACATTATTAGACTCATTCTAGATAGGCGGTGGAGATCAGCATTGAGACACTGATGTTAGAATGTACTCATTTCCGACAGTATTTTACGAACAGTTGCATTAAATATGGAGCCATTTCTAAAATACATAGTCGCTTGCAGGAGAGAAGCCATTTCACAAATATACTCATGGGTAAACGGGAGGAGGAAACCCAGCAGGAACAAAAGTATATGTCAGCGATTGTGTAGAGATAGAGATATATATGAGCTATTCTGCAAACCTAGACATGCAGATGATCTTAATCTATTACAGACCCCATTTCCATTCAGAGCGGAAACAAACCCTGGGAGAATTAAGAGGGACTCTTAGCCCCTCTTGTAAAAGGATGGACAAAAATGGAGCTCTTTTTAAACCCTTATTCATTTCATGGAGCAGGTATAAATCTGGAGGACGACAATTTTGGGCTTATACTGTATGTGCATTCCCTAAATGAAATGGAGAATGCACATACAGATTTTCACCCCTTCCATGCCCCTGTGCAAATCTGAAATGATATAGCCATCCATGTATACAATGAGCCTTTTCTAAAATGGCTATTTATACGTGTCTCATCCTAACTTCTAAAGTTTGCTTCTTTAGATCCATGTGATCCAAACACAGGACCAAAAACTCAGAAGACTCCACAAATAAATCTGCCAGCAGATAAATACAGACCCTAAAAATTAAAGTGTTGGAGGAAAAAGACCTCAGGATTTAAACACCAGGGCAATAACATTGTGTAAATACACGATACATCTGCAATCGCCTTCAATAGCATACCGCAGTGTTTTCTTCACCCCAAATCATCATAGGTCATAAAAAAACCTCCTGCGAAATATTTGGATGTTTTGATAGTGTGCTTTATCGCCCTGCGGGTTTAGATCCATGAAGCAGCCTCGGCGAAATGCCTGGCATCAGATTAGGACTAAAGCTCATTTATCTGCTGTGCTTCTGTTTAAAAGTTATGTGCAAATTCTCTGTTCAAAGCAAGCATTTTAGAGTTGGATTAAGAGCTGATTTATCCACTGCTATTTGTGAGGCAAGATTTTTGCTTAATAGTTGTATCTGCATGTGTAAGATACTATTTTAATTATATGAATGTTGGCTGTTTTTTATGACCTATGATGTAGGATGAAGAAAACACTGCGGTATGCTATTGAAGGCAATTGCAGATGTATCGTGTGTTTACACAATTGATGTTACTGCATTGGCATTTAAACCCCCGAGGTCTTTTTCCTCCAACACGTTAATGTTCAGTGTCTATATTTATCTACTGGCAGGCTTTTTGTAGTTCACAACATTAAATGTGGTCGTTCTGTGCAGAGCTCAAACAATAGAACTATTACACAAATCTGTAACACAACTCGAAAGTATCCAGCCGTAGTGACTAACGTAACGTGCTGCGTATAATGACAAGTTAGTCACTACGGCTGGATACTTTCGAGTTGTGTTACAGAGTTGTGTAATAGTTCTAGGCTTTTTGTAGTGTCATGTGTTTTTGGTCCTGTGTTTGGATCAGACTATTTATACGTGGTTACCATTTACACACACATGTGCTGGCAAATACAAGTGTAAAACTTGAGTAAGGCTCATAAAATAACCCCCCCAAACACACACACACACAAATTTTGTTTTGTACTCACTAGTCCATTTGGCATGGTTTGCTGGCCATGATTCAGGTACATGTAGTGGTCATTGTATCCTGTATATGTATAAACTTCCAGATGGGGGGAAATGGAAAACAAGAAGCACCTGCTGTCCCCTGGAAATTACAATACAAGAACACATTGACTAACCAGTGTTTAGAATTTCACTCATGAAGAGACTGGAGAAATATCTTATGAAACAAAAATAAAATCTAAAGACTAGCTCCCTTTCCTTACATTCTCACCAGTGACAAAACAGATTCTGGAGTCCCGATAAGAGTCTTGCAGGACTGTTCAGAGGGGAGTTGCTACTACTGTTCGGAAGAAATCTGCATTGCTAAGTATTTACTTGCTGGGACATTCTCAAATTCTCAGGAAAAAGGGAATTCTTTGGGTTAAGCTGATAAAATCTGTGTCTATTTAAAATTCTGTATATATTAAGCTAGGGTACAGTTTTAACAGAAACTCTAAGGTTTCCCTGCTCTCCCTCACCAACTCCCCCCCCTCCCCCCGGGACAATTTTTGATTTATAGGCTCTTAAGCCAGTTAAAAGGAGGGAACTTTGACACTTTCAGGTTTAACTGGTTATCTTCATCAGCAATTTCATAGTCCTTAGGAATAGATTAATTCTATGTCCTTGCAGTTCATCTTGAAGTGAACATTAAAATGAAGTCACCAAGCTTATTAGGTATATCTGTATTGGTTCAAATATCTCTAGTCCCCTAGCAACTGAAGTAATTGAACAACGTTAAATAGCTAAACACGTCATAATAACTAAGAAGCAGACAGCAGTACAGCCATGAGACAGGGGCTATCCAGTCTTTTGCAATGAGTGTCATAAGTATGATTATCTCCCAGATAGTGAAAGATCTTGTGTGCATTAAGTGCAAAATGCTCCTTGCTCTCAGGGATCGAGTCTGTTCTCTGGAGGCTAGAGTAACAGACAAAGCAGCTGAGGAACACAGGCAGGTATAGACCTTCAGGGGCACAGTAGAGAAGTCTCACCTCCAGACTGGCAGCCTCTATGCTGCCATGGAGGAGAGAAGCCACCTGAAGGACAGCATCACCTTGGCGTGGCAGGAAGTAATCCTATAGATAGGATCTGTCCTCCAGATGTTATATCCTCTCATACCGAAGACATGTCTCCAGGGCCATGTGCCCATGAGGGAAGGGTTAGGATGGCTTTTACAGGTGGTGATTTAGTCATTAGGCATGTAGGTAGCTGAGGGGCTGGTGGACACAAGGATCATCTGGTAACTTGCCTGCCTGGCGCAAAGGTGATGGACCTCACACACCAACTAGATAAGTATCTAGACAGGACTGAGGAGATGCCTGCTGTCTTGGTATGCCCTGGTACCAATGACATTAGGAAAGCATGGGAAGGATGATCCCAAATCTAAATTTAGACTTTTAGGCAGAACCTTCCAGCGTAGCATTCTTAAAATTGCTTCCTGTTCCATGTGCAGGACCCAAGATACAGGCAGAGCTCTGGAGTCTCAATGCATGGATGAGATGATGGTGCAGGGAAGAGGGTTTTAGATTTGTTAGGAACTGGGAAACATTCTGGAGAAGGGGGAGGGGGCTTTTCCAGAAGGATGGGCTCTACCTTAACCTGGGTGGAACCAGGCTGCTGGCATTAATCTTTAAAAGGGAGATAGAGCAGCTTTTAAACTAGATCATGGGGGAGGCCAGACAGTCACCAAAAAGCACATCGTTCAGAATGATGTATCATTGAATGATACTAGCAAAACAGGGAAGTTACAGCATCCCAACAGAGAGGTTCCAAAAAAGGTAAAAGTAATCCGGGTGCCTTTAAGTAAAGACCAGACAGAATTGAGTGATTCCAAATTACCCCTGTTATCTGGATAGCCAGACTGTTAATATGAACAAAAAAAACAAACTTTGAAATACCTGTATGCAAATGCTAGAAGTCTAAAAAATGTAAGATGGGAGAGTTAGAATATATAGCACTGAATGACAGGATAGATATAACTGGCATCTCAGAGACCTGGCAGGAGGAGGACACTGTGATATTGCAATGATAGGGTCAATCAAATTGGTGGAGGGGTGGTACTATATGTTAAAGAGGGCATGGAGTCAAACAGGATAAAAGTTTTGCAGGAAACAAATTACACTGTAGAATCTCTATGGATAGAGATTCCAAGTAAAAAAGGGGAAGGCAATGGCTGTGGGGGTGTACTACCGTCTGCCTGGCCAGAATGAACAGACGGTTGCAAAATGATAACAGATATTAGGGAAGTTAACAAAGTTTACAACCCAGTATTAACAAGTGATTTCCATTACCTCAGGATCGACTGTGTCAATGTCACATCACGACATGCTAGGGAGATAAATTTCTATTTTAGACCTAGTCCTTAGTAGGAACGCAGGATCTGGTGCAAGAGGTAGCCATTTTGGGGCCATTTGGTAATACTTATCATAGCATGATCACATTTGATTTAATACATGGAAGAAGGATAGCAAGGAAATCCACTATACTAGCATCTAACTTTCAAAAATGAGACTGATAAAATGAGGAAAACGGTTAAGAAAAAATTAAAAGGAGCAACTGCAAAAGTTAAGAGTGTACATCAGGTCTGGGCATTACTTAAAAATACTATCTTGGAAGTCCAAACCAGATGCATTCCCATGCTTTAAGAAAGGTGGAAGGAAGGACAAACAACTGCCAGCATGGCTTAAAGGAGAGGTCAGAGAGACTGTTATAGCCAATAAAACATTTTTCAGGAAATGGATAAAGGATCCAAATGATGAAAAAAGGAAACAAAATAAGCCCCGCAAGACATTAATAAGGCAGGCAAAGAGAGAATTTGAAAATAAGCTTGCCATGGAAACAAAACAACATAATAAAAACCTTTTCAGGTACATTTGTAGCAAAAAGCCTGGGAGAGTCAGATGAAACATTAGATGATAGAGGACTAAAAGGGGCGCTAAAGGGAGGACAAGTCCATAGTGAATAATTTAAATGGATTCTTTGCTACTGTCTTTACTGGAGATGATATAGGAAAGTTGCCCATGCCAGAAATTATATTTAAAGGTGACGTAGCAAAGGAATTGAAACAAATCTTGATAAACGAAGAAGATATAATACAGAAATTTGAAAAACTAAAGAGCATCAAATTACCTGGACCAGATGGTATACATCCCAGGTTGCTGAAAGAAATTAAAAGTGAAATTGCAGACCAACTATTACAAATTTTGTAAACTATCATTAAAATCATCTATAGTACCTGGTCAACATGACACCAATTTTTAAAAAGGATTCCAATGATCGGGAAATTACAGATCAATGAGCCCAATGTCAGCACCATGCTAAATGGTAGAAACCATTATAAAGAACAAAATTACAAAAACAGAGAGAGTCATGGTTTAATGGGAGAAAGCCAACACAGATTTAGCCAAAGGAAGTCCTGTCTTACTAATCTATTATATATTTTTTTGAAGATGTGAACAAACAGGTGAGCTGGTTGATATAGCATATCTGGACTTTCAGAAAGCCTCTGACAAGATCCCTTATGAAAGGCTCTTGAGGAAATTAAAAAATCATGTGCTAGAAAGGCAGTGTACTAGTGGATTGGGAACTGGTTAAAAGATAGTAAATAGAGTACAGCTAAATGGTATATTTTCTCAATGGAGAAAGGTGAATGGTGGAGTACCCCAGGGATATGTGCTGGGCCCGCTGCTTTGTAACACATTCATAAATGACCTGAAATAGGAACAAGTGAGGTGATCGGATCTGCAGATGACACAAAATTATTCAAAGTTGTTACATCACAAGAAGACTGTGAAAAATTGCAAGAGGTCCTTGAGAAATTGGGAGACTGGGCAATATAAGGTGGACAAGTGCAAAGTTATGAACTTAGCGAAGAACAACCCAAATTATAGTTGCATGATACAAGGTTCCACATAAGGAATCACCACCCAGGAAAATGATCTAGGTGTCATTGTGGATAATATGTTGAAACGCTCTACTCATTGTGCAGTGAAGGTGACGAAAGCAAACAGAATACTAGGAATCATAAGGAAAGGAATGGAGAATAAAACCAAGGATATTATAATGCCTCTGTACAGCTCCACGGTGCGACCACACCTTGAATATTGTGTGCAATTCTGGTTGCAGTATCTAAAAAAAAAATGATATAGCAGAATTAGAAAAGACACAGAGAAGAGAGACCAAAATGATTAAGGGAATGGAAGGATACCCCTATGTGGAAAAGCTTAAAAGGTTAGGGTTCTTCAACTTGGAAAAAAAGATGGCTGAGGGGAGATATGCTAGAGATCTATAAAATAATGAGTAAAGCAGAACAGGTAAACGTAGATCAATTGTTTGTTAAGTGCTGTCGACTCTTGGTGACCCTCTGGATAGTTGTCCTAAACTGTTCGGTCTCCGGTCAGGTGACTCATTGTTGACAGAGTGGCACCCATAGCTGCTGTTATTGTATTGATCCATCTCATTGCTGACCTTGCTCTTTTGCACTGATCTTCTACCTTGCCAAGCATGTCTTTATCTAATGATCTCTCTCTTTGCATGTGTCGTACAAAGTATGAAAGTCAAAGTCTTGTCATCTGAGCTTTTAAGGAAAGCTTAGGTTTGATCTCCTCTAGTACGGACTGGTTTGTTCTTCAGACAGTTCATGAAATGCATACTATTTGTCGCCAGCACCATAATTCAAAGGCATCAATTTTCTTCCTGTCTATCTTTTTCACTGTCCAACTTTCACATCCGTATGACATTATTGAAATACCATGGCATGAACGAGTTGAATCTTTGTATGGAGAGAGACACCTCTGCTCTTAAGAATCTTGTCTAGGTCCTTCATAGTCATTCTGCCAAGAGTAATGCGTCTGATTTCTTGATTGCTTGTTCTTTCTTAATTGATAACACAGGTACACTACCAAAAAACTGCCTCCAGTTTTGCAACTGATTCCTATAGATTTTGGGGTGCTGAATCCAGGAAAAATAGCCAAAATGTTCCATCACGTCACGTTTTCTTGCAAAATTAGATTTCTTACCCATATAAGGAATGTTCACATAATTTCTTTTTAGCCGACTGCAGTTTATTTTCTTGGCCCAAAATAGAGGTTGTAATGGTTAACTAACTAGAAACACTCCCTCATGATATTTTAGAGTGTTTTGTATTCATTTTATATATTAACAGGACAATTGGGAGGCGGGGGGCTAAATCCAGTACTCGCGCTGGCGCATGTTCTTTCCTGTTCGCCTCGCCTCGTTCGCTCGCTCAAACACGGTGGTTGCGACATTAACGTTCCTGTCAAATTTCAGTTTCTTGCAAGTTCATTATTACCTTTTGTTTGCTCAGTCGTAATCCAGCTTTATTCCGAAGTGGTTCACTACAGTTGTAGTTTGCAGTGCTGTGTATTTGTGATGGCTCACAGAGCCAGAGGTTGCGTCAACTCTCCGGACAGTTTTTGTTTTATTTGTGGGGAATATACCGTGAAAAAGCGGCAGAGGAACATTTCTGCATTTATTAAAAAAGTATATTTCGCCTATTTCGGTTTGAAGTTAGGCGATCAAGACAAACCGTGGGCTCCTCACAAAGTGTGCAAGACATGTGAGGAAGATCTACGCTTATGGATGAAAGGTAAAAAACAAGCATTTCGTTTCGGAATACCTATGATGTGGCGTGAACAAAGAGACCACAGCAGTGACTGCTATTTTTGCTCTTGCATTGTGAAGGGATACAACTTAAAAAATAAGAACGTAATAAGTTACCCCAACCTTCCCTCAGCAATTAGGCCTATGCCTCATAACGAAGTACCTGCGCCTGAACCACCAAAATCTTTGGATCATATTTGTGTGGACGGTTCTGATCATGATGAGACTCATCAGATGGCTTTTCCCGATGAGTCCAGTACTTCCGAGTTTGAAACTGAACCAGATCCGAAACCTGAACTTTTCTCTCAAGCTGAATTGAATGATTTAGTCCGGGATTTAGGACTCCCAAAAGATGCTGCCCAACTGCTAGGTTCTCGGCTTAAACAGAAAAATCTATTGTCACCAGGAACAACTTTTTATTGGTACCGCAACCGCGAGACACAATTTTGAAGTATTTCAGCAAAGAGGAAGTTGGTATTTTGGAACGATATATACGGAGTGATGGAAAAGTTTAAACTCAAGTATGATCCTGCTGAATGGCGGCTGTTCATTGATTCGTCAAAAGACAGCATAAAAGGTGTTCTTCTTCATAATGGCAACACATTCGCTTCAGTTCCTATTGCTCACTCTGTTATTCTCCAAGAAAAATACGAGAATTTGGCCCTGATTCTTCAGAAGATTCGTTATGATGAGCATAAGTGGATGATTTGTGGAGACTTTAAAATTCTATCCATGCTATTAGGGCAGCAATCCGGTTTCACCAAATATCCCTGCTTCCTTTGCTTGTGGGATAGCCGGGCCCGCGACCTACACTGGGGGAAAAAAGACTGGCCAATTCGGGAGTATTTGAGACCTGGTGAGAAAAATGTTCTTCATGAGAGCTTGATACCTCGTGATAAAATTCTATTACCACCTCTCCACATTAAGTTGGGTCTCATTAAGCAATTCATCAAGTCCCTTCCAAAGGATGGTGCTTTCGGTACCTTGCTCAAAGTTCCCTGACTTTCTGAAGCAAAGCTAAAGGAAGGAGTGTTTGTTGGCCCTGATATAAGGAAACTCATTTCAGATGGAGCATTCGCTGAAACGATGTCTGAGAAGGAAAAAGAAGCTTGGGATTCCTTCAAGGATGTTGTTCTCAAATTCTTGGGGAACAGGCAGGATGAGAACTATAAGGATATTGTTGCCAGGATGCTCAATGCCTTCAAAGAACAAGGCTGTAACATGAGCCTGAAAGTCCATTTCTTGCACTCCCATGTGAACTACTTTCCCGAAATCTTGGGGGCGTACAGTGAAGAACAAGGTGAAAGGTTTCACCAGGACATCAAGGACGCAGAGAGAAGGTACCAAGGAAGATGGAAACCACTATGATGGCTGATTTCTGCTGGTTGCTGCTGCGGAAAACCCCAGATGAAAAATACGCCAAGCAGCGCACCAAGAGAAGCATTCGGGGGAAGAAGAAACGGGCCCACCAGGAGATTGATTGACCCAAGAATGACTTTAAAATCTAAACTGTGTTGACAAATATCGTGTTTTACTAAACTTTGAAATAAAAATTTGCTAGTTATTACCACAGTGTCAGATCTCATTTATTAGACTTGTCTTCATGTATTGCAATGGTGCGGTTTGCGTTTTCTATTCTTACATACATACCTGTACAACATTTTTTGCACATTTCTTTGCTTTGCTTTGTGTCTAACCTCGCTCTTATATGCTCAATGTTTGTGCACATGTATGTGGCTGTTTTAAGTGCAGACAATTTTGCTACCATCACAGTGTGTTTTGTTGACATTACTCTATTCTTATGTGCTGCCTTGTTACAATTTTCTTTATTCTTATTTGAATAACTACTAAACAATTAGTATAAAGAATTCATCCAAGAAACTTTTATCTCAATGCACTCAATCTGAAACGTTCACCTCAAACTGCTAACCCAATGTAGCAAAAAATCTGTACGTGATGGAGCAAATTGGTTACCAGATTTGGATTCAGCGTACCAAAAAACGTAAAAATCAATCGAAACATTAGAGGCAGTTTAAAAAAATTTTTTTTAGTGTACCTGTGTAATTGATAGTTAATCTAAGTTAAAGTTGCCTGCAATTTCAATTTCTTCTCCATCAACAATGAACTTACTGATTTTGCCAGTTGTCAGGATCTTTGTCTTCTTTATATTAAGGTGCAGGCCCATTTTAAGACTATGGGGTATGTTTACTAAACAGCGGTAGCGGCTTCCGTGTGATATCGGAGCCGCGGCCACATTGAATTCAATGAGGTCACGGTTCCGATATCGCACGGAAGCCACTACCGCTGTTTAGTAAACATACCCCATGCTCCTTGACCTTGAGAAGCAAATGTTTCAGATAGTCTTCACTTTCAGCCAATAATATGGTATCAGCAGCATAGCAAAGGTTGTTGATGAGTCTCCCACCAATCTTCACACCTCTGTTGTCTTCATACAGTCCTGCTTCTCTGATGATTTGTTCTGCATATAAATTAAACAGGTAGGGGGAAAGTATGCAGTCTTGTCATACACCTTTGCTGATTTTAAACCATTCCGTTTCTCCTGTTCGAACTGTTGCTTCTTGATCAATGTAAAGGTTGTGCGAGAGAACAATCAGGTGTTCTAGTATTCCTATGCCTCCCAATGTGGCCCAGAGTTTCTCATGGTTTACACAGTCAAAAAGCCTTGCTATAGTCAATAAAACATATATAGATATCCTTTTGATATTCTTTAGTCTTTTCAAGGATTCATCTCACATCTGCGATGTCGTCTCTAGTTCCTCGCCTTTTCCTGAACCCTGCTTGCATTTCAGGCAGTTCTCGTTCCAGATATGGTTGTAGTCTCTGCTGAATAATCTTCAGTAGACTCTTGCTGGCATGTGGGATCAAAACAATTGTGCGATAATTTCCAGTCAGTTGGTTCACCTTTCTTTAGTACTGGAATAAACAGTTCTTTTCCAGCCAGTTGGCCACGATGTTGTCTTCCAAATTTCCTGGCAGAGCCTTATAAGTATGGTAACAGCTGCATCCAATTTGCTGTAACACTTCAACGCCATCAATGCCTGGTGCTTTGTTCTTTGATAAGGCTTTCAGTGCTGCTTCGACTTCTTTTATCGCCAATGGTTCCAGATCATAAGGTACAGCTTGAAACAGCTGTTGGTCCACTTGATCTTTATCATATAAACTCTGTATAGCCTTTCCACCTTTTCTTGATCTTCTAAGCATCATGCAACATGGATCTTGAGCATCTTGTAGCATTCCAATTCGAGGCTGGAATGTTTTCTTTAACTCTTGTAGCTTTAGGAAAGTCAATCTGGTTCCTACTCTAATAGTTTCTGCTTCTATTTCCTTGCATGCATCACTGTAGTACTTCTTGTCTTGTCTTGCTGTACATTGGAAATCTTGATTGCCTCTCTTTCTCCCCTGGCTTTAGCTTCTCTGCGTTTCTGGGCAATTTTCAGAGTTTCTTCGGTCATCCATTTTGGCCGTTTTTGCTTTTTCACCTTTTGTAAAGATTTCTCACTCTTCTTGATTTCATCCCATTTATTTATTTATTTAGAGCAGTCTTATATACCGCCTTCCAGCAAAATCAAAGCTGTTTACATCAAACAAAAAACGGAAATATTACATTACAACTTATTTGAAAAGGCAACTTAATAATATATGTAGAAAAGGTACAATGTCTTAACCTATTTACATGAGGTGACAGAGTGAAATAGTTAACATATTTGCTCTTCTGGAGTTCTGTCATTTGTATCTAAAGCAGCAAATCAATTTCCAGGGGTATATTCTCAAGGTCATATTTACTACAAAAAGTAGAAAGACTAGGGGATGTGCAATGAAACTACACATTTAGGACTAATCAGAGATAATATTTTTTTCACAATGCATAATCAAACTCTGGTTGGAGGGTGTACTAAAAGATGTTAGTGTTAGTATAGCCAGGTTTTAAAGAGGGTTGGACATGTTGCTGGAGGAAAAGTCCATAAACATTACTAAAATGGATTGGGGAAATGCACTACTTAACCCTGTGATAAGCAGCATAGAATCTGTCTGACAGAATCTTGTGACCTGGATTGGCCACTGTTGGAAGCAGGATACCGGGCTCGATGGACCTTTGTTCTGACCCACCATTGCATATTTTATGTTCTTATTAAGAAGCAACATTACACTCACTAAAAAGCTATATTAGTAAGGTGAAATTAGACCTTACCTGCTAATTGGCTTTCCTTGAGGACCTCCAGTGCAATCCCAACATCTGGATCAGCAGCTTGGAGACTGAGCATGTCTTCTCTGATGACATCAGTGTTTTTAGGCAGCTGGCACCACCCACCAGCCCCAGTAAACTATGACAAAGTGATTCGCAGGAGCAACAAATAAGATGCACTAACTTTGAACATGCTACCCCCAATGCAGAGCCTGCCCATTAACATCTATAGTATTATAGGTCTATTTCATAGAGGATGCAATCACTTGCTAAAAATGTAAACGTTCCTCCAAACTACCGTCTTGGACAAATTATCCCATAGGATGTGGAATCCCTTCAATTGTTCACATCAAAAAAATTTTATTTTTTGATTATTTCCTTTCAATTATTCTTTTATTTTTCTTTTTTTAAATATTTCTATTGGAATAGAACCAGGTCTCAGACAATTATCAGTACATATCATGGGTTAAAATCCCTTTTGTACTTACTCAGCATCAATGACCACGGTTCAATTAGTTAGTTCCTAAACTTTAGCATTCTCTTGGGTTAAAAAATCTGATCTGTTAAATATCCAAATCCATAATAATGTAATTGTGCCCAAGAATGCAGCAAATAAATGGAACTTAACTTGCAGTTGGTCTCAAAAGTTGTTATCATTTGTGCTTCTCATTAAACTTTTGATGTGAACAATTGAAAGGATTCCACATCCTATGGGATAATTTGTCCATTAACATCTATGGCAGACCTAACTAAATAAACCGAGGCCGAGGCCTCTTTGATCAATGCCTTTCCTCTTTATTACACAATCTTCTTTGCTCTTCTTTTGGGAGAAAAAAAACATCAGAAGGGCAATGAGAGAAGAAAAATGTACCATTTT
This sequence comes from Ichthyophis bannanicus, assembly GCA_033557465.1. Taxonomy (NCBI): domain Eukaryota; kingdom Metazoa; phylum Chordata; class Amphibia; order Gymnophiona; family Ichthyophiidae; genus Ichthyophis; species Ichthyophis bannanicus. The sequence goes on along the minus strand of CM066034.1, from coordinate 85,602,985 downwards.
TAGCCCACCAAACCATTTACGTAAAGATGAACTTCTTTTGGCCCAGGATCTCAACCTCAGTAAAATTCAGGAGGGTCTGGGACTGCGCACTGGAGGTACTCAAGGAAAGCCAATTAGCAGTTAAGGTCTAATTTCACCTTCCTTATCATCCCTCCAGTGCAGTCCCGACATCTGGGATGTACCATAGCAGTACTAATCACGGGAGGAACCTGTGAGCCTGGCCTGAAAGATTGCAGTACCAAAACTCGCAACTCCCTTTGCCTGCATATCCAGATGGTAATGCTTCACAAAGATATGTAGGGACACCCAAGTGGCCGCCCTGTGGATATCCACCGGGGGAACCAGGCTAAACTGGGCCCACAAAGCAGCCTGTGCCCTGGTTGAATGTGCCCTCAGGCCTGCCGGTAACTGCCTGCACCGAAGCAGATAAGCAGAAGAAATGGCTACTCTAAGCCATCTAGAGATAGAAGCCTTAGAAGCAGCTTCTCCCTTACACGGTCCTCCAAACAGAGCGAACACCCGGTCTGACTTTCAAAATGGCTCCATCCTCTTCAGTTAGTGCCATAGAGCTCTTCGGACATCCAAGAGGTGCAGCACAAGCTTCTGCTGAGCTCTCCCTGTGAAAACCGGCAGGGTAACTGGCTGATTCAAATGAAAGAGAGTGAGCATCTTGGGCAGAAAAGAAGGTGTGGATTGTAAGACCACCTTTTCCTTGGAGAAGGAGAGGAACGTTTACTGGTACAACAGTGCCTGTAACTCCGATATCCTCCTCGCAGAACAGATCGCCACCAGAAAGACGGTCTTCAACATCAAATCCTTTAACGTGCATGCCCCTAGTGATTCAAAAAGCTCTGCTGCCAGAGCTGACAATACCAGATTAAGATCCCAAGGGGAAACTACCATCCTCATGAGAGGCCATACCTGCTTAACGGCCCTAAGGAAACTAACTAAATCTAGATGGGCTCCCAAGGAAACCCCTTGGACCCTACCGCAATAACAGTAATCTCTGCCACTTGCACCTGCAGGAAACTACAGGCCAGTCCCTTTTCTAGCCCTGCCTGTAAAAAGGCCATGATGTCTGACACTGACGCCCACAGAGGTCGACAGCTATTCTCCTTCCACAAAGCTTCAAATATCCTCCAGACCCAGACATACGAAAGAAAGGTCGACCGCTTATGGGCCTTCAACAGTGTGGCAATCACCGAGGCAGAATAGTCTCTCCTTCTTAAACATGCCCTCTCAAGAACCAAGCTGTAAGCAAGAATCGATCTACTTGTGGCATCAGAACCAGCCCTTGCGAAAGGAGGTTGGGTCAGCTGGGCAGCCGTCACAGATGATCCACAGTTAGTCTGAGCAGATTCACATACCACGACCTGTGTGGCCAACTGGGAGCAATGAGAACTAACAGGTCTAGATGTGCATTGATCCTTTGAACCAGAATGCCCTGAGTGCCCATGGGGGGGGGAAAAAAAAAACCACATACAATAGACCGGTCATGGGCCAATGCTGCCCCAGGGCATTCAGACTTTCCGACATTCACTCCCTCCTCCTGCTGAAGAAACAATTCACCTTCACCTTGGTGGATGTGAAGGTCCCCATCAGATCCATGACTGCACAAATAGTGAGCAGGTGGAGTCAGCCAAAGATGGCCTTGCTGAGTGACCACTCCCCAGGGTCCAGGCGAAAATGACTGAGATAGTATACCATCACGTTCTCTGTTCCTGCGACATGAGCTGCCAAGAGTACCCGCAGATTTTCCTCAGTTCAACAACGGGCCTATCTCGCTCTCGAGCTGCACACTGCTTGAGTCTCCTTGTCAGTTGATATAAGCCACCATAGTGGTATTGTCCGAGAACACCCGAACCTGCTTTCTATGCAATAAGCTGCGAAACTCCTTCAGCACTAGGAGCACTGCTCTCATTTCTAGATGATTGATGGGCCATCCCTGCTGTTCCATGGACCAACATCCCTGCGCGCCTTGCAATCCTGACATTGGGCCCCCCAGCCTGAGAGGCTGGCATCAGTCATCAACGGGATACAGACAGGTGTCTCCAGTGGCATGCCGACTAGCAACTTCTCCGGCCTCAACCACAAATGGAGCGCTAACCGTGCTGTCCTCAAACAGGGCAGCTGATGCATAAAGAGGTGATGCTGTGTCAACAAACTTCACAGCACGGCTCTCTGCAATTGTCTCATGTGGGCTCAGACCCATGGAACCAACTCGATGGATGCCGTAATGGTGCCTAGAAGTTGCAGATCATGCCAAGCCATAGAAATTAACATTCTGAGGAATTGCTGGACCTGCTGCTGCAATGCCTGCATCCTCTCCACCGGCAGGGACACTCTGTCTGTGTTCATCTGGAAATGAGCCCCTGGATACATCAGGTCCTGGGATGGTGAAAGCAGACTCTTTGCGTAATTGACTACCCAACCGAGCTCCGGTGGGTACTCGATAACTCTTGCTGTGGCCTGCACGCTCTCTTCTGCGAACTTTGCTCCATTGAGCCAATCATCCAAGCAGGAATGGCATCAGAATGCCTTGTTGATGCAGAACCACTGCAACCATTACCTTGACCTTGATTAACATCCACAGAGCAGTTGCAAGGCCGAAGGGCGATGCCTTTAACTAGAAGTGCCCCACTGGTACTGCAAACCACAGGTATTGTTGATGCTCTACTATAGCCTGCCAACTGCCTGAGTTGTTGAAGGGTGTCCTGCACCACCCTGATACTGTCTGCCGCCCTGCAGGGCGACCTTATGATGACGTCTGCCAGAGGATGAGCAAACTCCAGCACGTAACCCTCTCTGATGATTTCCAAAATCCACTGGTCGGAGGTAATGCGGGCCCAGGCTGGATAAAAGTCCCGCAGCCAACCTCCTACGGGAACTACCTCCTCCCTTGTTTCATTGTGGTTTTTTTGGGTGCTGTGGCAGCATAGGAGTAAAAACCTCAGCCTGCTCTTTGAAACCCATGAAAACCTTGTCCATGGGATGAAAAACGTCCCCTCTGATAGGGTGCAAAATACATCGTGCGTAAATGGCAGAAATCCCATAGCTGGCCTCTCGGTGGCATAACTAACTACCCCAGCTTTTGCTTATTCTATGGGAACCTGTCCCCTTTAGACTCCTCAACTAACTTATCCAAGGCTTCCCCAAACAATAACCTCCTACTAAAGGGAAGCTTGTTCAGACGGGACTTAATGGAAATATCCTTCGCTGAATTTCGCAACCACAGGTAACGTTGTGCGACCATAACCAAGGCCATACTCTTGGACAGGCCCATAATCAGGTCATAGAAGGCATCCAACCAAATAGGCAGCCCCGGACTCCAGCTGAGTTGCTTCCAGTGGTGGGGACTGGCCCTCGCCAGTGTTTTCCAAAATTCCCTGCATCCAGCGCAAACACCCTGGCCACAAAAGCCCCGCAGACCAATGCCTGCAACAGTGCATTTATGTCAAATGCCTGTTTCAGCAACATCTCCAACTTTCTGTCTTATACATCTTTAAGAGCAGAGCTACCTTCCACCAGTATGGTAGTCTTCTTAGTTACTGCCAACACCGCTGCATCCACCTTCAGCAAGTGCAGGATCTCTTTCCTGCTCCAGGAAAAGATAGAGTCTGGCCATCGTCCACGTAATCTTTTAGGACATCCTCCAGAACGTCCCATTCATCCTGCATCTGCTTAATCACCCTATGCAGAGGGAACACTGTTTTGTGGATGGCCTGAAATGGAGGATCCTCCAAAGTATCTTCATTCTGGGGAACTCCTGCCGGCATATTCAATGCTTTTTAAGGACTGATATGAGAGTCGGCAACACCTCCCTGCAAGAGACATGTACAATGGAGGTTTTCCTCTTGCAGAATTCCTCCTTCTTCCAGTTCCCCCAGCTTGGCACCCAGGTCTGCCTCATCCTTGAGGCCCACCAGATCTTCTGCATGGAGTGAACCAGGGACAGCAGGAATCGGTCCTCACATATGGGTGATGTCAGCACCAACGGAACCCCTATGGAAGCATCTCCCCAGCTTTCAAAAAAAGCCTTTGGGAGATGCCACCATGCATGCGTGGTCCTCTTCCTGCCCAAGGGTGCCATCTTGCTCAGTCATATAACATAGCTAGGACGGTAGTAAAAAGAAAACAAGGTAATGAGGCAACTCCCAGGGGAGCAGGGAGGGTTGTGAGGACTGACTCCTGCTGTCCATGGAGAACACCTGTTACAGGTGAGTAACTATGCTTTCTCCAGGAACAAGCAGGAAGTCAGTCCTCACATATGGGACTCCCTAGCAACAGGCTGCTGAGGACCGAACAGCACCAACAGTGACCAAGTTGGGTAGCCATGAGCTGCAGAAGGAAAGTCCCCACAGAAAGACTCTGCAAGACCCTAGCATCCAGCGGCACCATCACTCCGGTAGCCTGAGCACAGAAGGGTCAGAGGACAGGAGTTGCCTATACCCCAAAAAGATTACAGAGTCCCGTCTGATTGAAAGCACTGTCCCAATGGGACTTGCTCTCCCAGCAATAGTGAGCTGTGAACATATGAACTGAAGACCATGTGGTGGCTTTGCAGATCTCCATCACCGGTACTGAGCACAAGTTCGCCACTGATGTGGCTATCACTCTCACGTGACGTGCTATGATCCAGTGGTCCAAGGAGAGCCCAGCTTGTTCATAGGCAAGGTCAATAAAGTCCACCACCCAAGTGGACAGAGTTCATTAGTCACAGAAGCTCCAGTCTGCTGGGGTGATAGGAAACGAAAAGCTGAGGAACTTTGCGATGGTCCTGGGTCCACTGTAGGTAGAAGGACAGGGCCCGTTTGCAGCCCAGTGTAGGAGCACAGTTTCTTCCTGACCGGCGTGAGGCTGTGGGAAAAAGTGGAAAGGAGATACCACTTTGGGAGGAATTTGGGTGAGTGCAGAGCACCACCCTGCTCTTGTAGAATCTTGTATACCAGGGCCTGCAATTCACTTAATCTGTGAGCGGATGTGAGAGCTACCAGGAAGGCAGCCTTCCATGAAAGATACTGCAAATGCAAGTAGCTAGAGGCTGAAATGGCGGCCTGGTGAGCTGCGAGAGCACCACGTTAAGGTCCCATTCCGCTACCAGGGGACAGACAGGGGCTTAGACAACAGGAGGCCCCGGTGGAACCCGAGAGACTAGGGGCTGACCCGAAAGGGGCTTCCCCTCAATAGGGTAGTGGTGTGTGGCAATCACACTCAGGTGCACCCCAAGTTTGACTTAAGTTCAGCTTGTGAAAGATGCAGTAGGGTACTGGAGCACTAGTGGCACCAGACAGTAGAATGGGTTCTCCCACCTCTCCGCACACCATATGGAGAATCTTCGTCATTTAAAGGCGTAAGCTCGCCTCATGGAGGGGGTTGTAGGAGGCCACCAGGACCTCCTTGACTTCTCGTGGGAGGTTGAGATGGAACAAGGCTAACCTTTCAGCAGCCACGCTGTTAGCGTTAGAGACCTCAGATTAGGGTGCAGGAGGGAGCCCTCTTGAGACAGAAGGTTTGGGGCATGGCACAGCGGGATCAGGAGTGTCGCCAATAGAGAGAGCAGCAGTGGGAACACCAAGGCTGCCTAGGCCACCTGGGGGCAATTAGTATCAGTGTTGCCCCCTCATGCTGGACCTTGAAGAGGGTCTTGGCGACCGTCTGTACCAGCACCGGCAGATGACACCAAACTATTTAAAGTTGTTAAAACACCCAAGAGGACTGTGGAAAATTGCAAGAGGGTCTTGATAAATTGGAAGAATGGGCATCCAAATGGCAGATGAAATTTAATGTGGACAAGTGCAAATATATGCACCTCGAAAAGAACAACCCAAACTATGGTTATACGATGCAAGGTTCCACATTGAGAACTGATATAAACAAAATGTGATATGTTATTTTTACAATGTAATATAATTCTTGCATTCCATTCATTCATCATTCTGTAATATAATTCTGTATGTAATGACTTTCTGACTCCCTTTGCTGTATGTCTACATCCTGGGAAGGGAAAGTCTACATGGATAGTAATACGTGGCCTGTCACAGGTGCAGAGGTACAAAGAAGTGGAGTGAGATAAGTATTAACCAATGGATTAATGATATGTAATGATTTTCTGAGTTTCTTTACTGTATGTCTGCATTCTGGAAAGAGACTACGTGGCTAATAACATGTAGCCTGATACAGGTGTATATGTATTAACTAATGAATTATGGACATGCTGAAAGAAGGCGAGGACATAAAGAACTGTGAAACAGAGGATGTGTGTGAATGCTCAGTCAAGCATATCATCCTTTCTTGCAAGAATGTAATTAAAGTAAATCTCTGCATTACTGAGGAGTCTGTTATTGTGTAAAAAGTTATGTTTCTTACAGATTGGGGCTTGTCTGGGATTGTGTCATCGCTAGAGGAGGAGACCACCCGCCGTTGAGGACAGGGAGACGCGTCCCTTTGAGTTCAACGGCCTCATGTATCAGCGATGGGGGGGGCTCCAACAGTGTACTGACAGCAGAATCCCGAGACCATGAAGGAAAAATCAATACAGACTCAGTGAAGCAGACTAGGTATTAGACAGAGACAAATGCGTCAACCAAGTAATTCGGTGCACAGACCAAGGTAAGAAATGAGACTGTAAAGTACTGCCTTGGTGGCTAGGTATCGAGACAGATTGTTGTGTGTATGAGACGTGTCCTAGATACGAAGTGAATGCGGAGTCTCAATTCACGGTTCCGACTCATCCGCGAGGAGTGCGGCCAGAGAGAGACAAAGTAAAAAGCACATTGGTGAAACAGGTCTCGATGGGTGTCAGGAATTCCAAAAGAAACTAGAGTAAGGATGGGATCAGGGATAAAGACTCCGGGGACATTCCTCCAGTCAGTTAGGGAGGATGTTCGTATTAGTAGCATGCAATGAAGCTACTGGTTTACATGGACAAAAAGAAAAAGCATAAAGCTACAATAGCTGCAGTTTTCTGGCTGAAATTTGGCACAAAGGGTGGTTTTGTCAAATCCTTAACTTATATGTAAACAGTGAAAAGATGAATTCAGCAAATGCTTGCCTCTACCAAAAAGAAACAGCAGTGGTAAATGAAAACGGTCATTAAGCAGGGAATTCTTTTGAAGCTAGAGAAAAATAGATTAGCAGATGAGACTGCTAAGGGAGCTGCCTTAGAGGTAGACTTAACCCCTATATACAATTTAACCCCAGAAATAGGGAGTAAGGCAGCAAATCCTCATATCTTAAAAAGGATATAGCATTATTAGAAAAGGTACAGAGAAAAGCCACCAAAATGGTAAAGGGGTTGGAAGGATACTCCTATGAAGAGTAGCTAAAAAGATTAGGGCTCTTCAACCTGGAAAAGAGATGGCTGAGGGGAGATATGATAGAAGTAGTATTTTTAGTAGACACAGGAGCTGCCCGGACATCCTTAAATTATATACCAGAGGGAATGAGATTAACAAATCAGAAGCTTACAGTCTCAGGGGTAAAAGGAGAGGGTTTTTCGGTCTCAATATTTGAGCCCACCCTGTTAAAAATGGACCATGAGGAGATAGAGGGACAGTTGTTGTATATCCCAGAAGCAGAGAATAATCTATTAGGAAGGGATATGATTACACAGTTAAACTTAGAAATAAAGGTGAAAGACAGCCAAATCATTGTAGAAATGGCTGTCCTCACCGAAGAAGAAGAGTCAAATAGACCCTACAGTCTGGGCAAAGGAAGGAAATAAGGGAGAATTGAACATCCCGCCATTGAAAGTTGAACTGAACAAGGAAGGTGAAGTAGTGCACCAAAACAATATCCCATTTCGTTGGAAGATCACAAGGGCCTCCAACCTGTTATAAGAAGTTTGTTAAAAGATGCACTATTAGAACCATGCATGTCCCCATTTAATACTCCCGTCTTGTCAGTAAGAAAACCAGATGGATCATATAGGTTAGTACAGGATTTGAGGAGACTGAACCAAACAGTACAGATAAGGCACCCAGTGGTACCAAACCCCTATACAATACTGAGTAAAATACCCCATGAGCATAAATGGTTTAGTGTTATAGATATGAAGGATGCATTTTGGTCCTGTCCCTTGGACCCAAGTAGTAGGGACACGTTTGCCTTTGAATGGGAAGACCCCGATATTGGTCGGAAACAACAGTTCCGGTGGACAGTGTTATCCCAAGGGTTAAGGGAATCACCTAATTTGTTTGGACAAGTGCTGGAACAGGTGTTAGAAATTTTTTCTACACCATCCGGCGTAACTCTTTTGCAATATGTAGATCTTTTAATATCAGGGAAAAAGACAACCCAAGTAAGTGAAGCCACCAAAGCTCTATTAGAGTTTCTGGGAAGACAAGGGTTCCGTGTTTCTAAAACTAAATTACAATTTGTAGAGAATAAAGTAAAATACCTCGGACATTTAATTAGTGAAGGAAAAAGGAGAATAGGTCCAGAACGAATAAAAGGGAATAGAGATTTACCCCTACCTAGGACAAAGAGAGAACTAAGGAAGTTCCTAGGACTAACCGGGTATTGTAGATTTTATGGATAGATTCATATGCCCAAAAGACTAAGGGATTATAATCAAAACTGTTAGAAGAGCAACCTAACATTATAATTTGGAAAGAAGAGAGAGTTGGTTAAGGATTTAAAATGGAGCTTGATAGAAGCCCCGGTTCTGGCCTTACCCTCACTGGACAAACCCTTACATTTGTTTGTTACTGTAAATGGGGGAATAGCCTTAGGGGTCCTCACTCAAAAATGGGCAGGGAAGAGACAACCAGTAGCATATTTATCTAAAATCTTAGATTCAGTGTCAAGGGGATGGCCAGAATGTGTTCAAGCAGTAGCGGCAACAGCCCTATTGGTAGATGACAGTAGGAAATTGGCATTCGGAGGGGCCCTGGTAGTAAGTACCCCACATCAAGTGAGAACCATCTTAACCCAGAGGGCTGGGAGGTGGCTCACTGATTCACGAATCCTGAAATATGAAGCAATATTAATGGAAAAAGATGACCTAGTGTTGACCACAGATCAGTGTTTAAACCCAGCTGCCTTCCTATGGAGTGGAACGGGTAAACATAGATCGATACGTCAGAATATAAAGAGATATGCAATGCAATGAAGTTACAGGGTAACTTATTTAAGACCAATAAGAGAAAATATATTTTTTTCTCACTCAACGTGTAATCAAACTCTAGAATTTGTTACTGGAGGATTTAGTAAAAGCTGGTAGTGCAGCTGGGCTTTAAAAAAAAAAAAAAAAAGTTAAAGGTCCATAAACCATTATTAAAAGGGACCCAGAATGTCACAGCTTGACCCAATACAAGCACTGAGGAACTTATGTCTTTCTGGAAGACTGCTAGGTACTTATGACCTAGATTGGTCACTGTTGGAAACGGGATACTGGGCCTGATGGACCTTGGTCTGACCCAGTATGGTATATCTTATGTTCTTATTTACTGAAAGGGAAAAATGAAAAAACTCGAAGATATAAGGGCGGGAGAAACAAAGAGTGAAAATGGGTTTTACCCGATGGCAGGCAGATGATAAACAAATAATGAGGGAAATTATGGCTAATCTACATCAAGAGTGGAGTAGCCGCCTAATGGTTAAGAACACTGGCCTGGGAACCCAGAGACCAGGGTTCAATTACCACTAGCACTCCCTGTGGCCTTGGGCAAGTCATTTAACCCTCCATTGCCTCAGAAAAATCCAAGTTATCAATGTCCCTGTTTTAATGTACATTACCAAGTTTAAGTTTCAATGTAAACCGCTTTGATTGAAATGATAAAGCGGTATATAAAACCTGTTAAATATATAAATAAATGAGTCATTGGGGTCTATGGGAACATACACAGTAGCCGAGCAAGTGTGTGAGAGGTGTACCGTATAACCTGTAAGAAAATAAACAAAAAGGTCCTTAGGAAACAACCACAGGGAGGCAGAGACCCTGGTCTTCGTCCATTCTAAAGTATACAGGTTGATTTCACCGAGTTGCCAATGGTTGGGTGGGTGAAGTACCTTTAGGTAATAGTGGACCATTTGATGGGATGGGTGGAGGCATATCCCATGGTAGCTGCCACGGCAATAGGAGTAGCAAAAAAAAAAAATAGTCTTGGAACAAATCATTCCAAGATATGGAATGATAGCCACATTAACTCGGACCAGGGCAGTCACTTCACAGACAAGGTATTGCATAAAAACCCATAATAGAAACTCTGGGAGTATCCTGGGATTTCCATACTCCATGGCATCCACCCTCCTCAGGGAGAGTGGAACACATGAATCAGACTATAAAGAAGCAGTTAGCCAAATTGATGTTAGAAACAAAATTACCTTGGACTAAGTGTTTGCCCTTAGCATCGTTAAGAATCCAAACAGCCCCTTGGAAGGATTTAGGATTATCTCCCTACGAAATGTTATTCGGATTACCCTATATGAGACAATTAAAGGAACCTCCCCAGTTTGAAGCTAGTTTCTTAAAGAATATATACTTGGGCTGTCCTCTTCTTTATCTGTTCTCAGGAATAAAGGACTGTTGGCACAAACACCCCCATTGGAGTTTGCAGTTCAGTCTCAAACCAGGACCGTGGGTCTTGATAAAATCCTGGAAGGAGTCTAAATTGCAACTAGACTGGGAAGGCCCGTTCCAGGTCTTACTGAGTACTGAGACTGCTGTAAGAACTGCGGAAAAAAGTTGGACTCATTATACACAATTAAAGGTCCGGTTGAAACTCCTTCAGATGAACAATGGAAGGTCCAGGGAACTAATGACCCTCTGCGAATGAAAATACCAACGAAACACAGAAGAACGGGAGAGGAGTTTGTTAACAAGGACTAATAAAAATTATAACATGGACAAAGAAAAGTGGATGGTGTTGCTATGATGGGGGGGGGGATTACTTTCTCTGTTAAAGGGAATGACATGGGATTTAGGACATGGAAAGGGATCCTCAGCTCCCACCCCACTTTCCTGTGGTGTGCCCCAAGGGTCTGTTCTTGCCCCTGTGCTCTTCAATGTCTTTCTGGCCCCTCTTGCTCTCATAATCCAGCAGTTTGGCATCTCCGCATATTACTACGCTGACGACATCATTCTACTACATCACACTGATTCCCTTACCTCCGACATCTCCCCTCTTAATCTTTGTCTTACTGCTGTTGCCTCATGGTTTTCTTCTAATTTCCTTCACATAAACCCAGCCAAGTCCTTTGCTATTTGGTTCACGCTTGGGAGCCCCTCCCCCACTTGCGCCCCCTCTCTCTCTTCACAATCTATTCCTCTTGTTTCTTCCCTTCGGTATCTAGGTGTTATTCTTGATTCCTCTCTTTCCTTTAAGGAACACATCTCCTCAGTTGTCCAGCGTTCTTTTCTTTCTCTTAAGCAGCTTCGGGCTGTACGCCCCTTTCTCTCTTCCTCTGCTCTGGCTACACTTCTTCTTTCCCTTGTGATGTCCCGTCTCGATTATTGTAATGTCTCTCTAACTGGTCTCCCACAATCCCAACTCTCCCGTCTTCAGCGTATTGAGAACACTGCCGTCCGTCTTCTAACCTACGCTTCTCGTTACGATCATGTCACTCCCCTTCTTTTTCAACAGCATTGGTTACCTATCCCATTCCGCATTCAGTTTAAGATCCTCATTTTCGCACACAGGGTGGTTCGCACAGGTACTCCCTTTATCTTGCAGATCAGATACACTTCCGCACTTCTCATCGCCTGCTCCGCTCCATTCACACAAACCATATGTCCCTCCCCTCTCCCTCACAGGCCCATCTCGAATCTACCCGCTCCTCAGCCTTCTATTTCCTGGGTCCCAAACTCTGGAACTTGCTCCCCCCTCCCTCCGTGCAGAGGAGTCCTATCAGTCTTTTAAAGCGCAACTCAAAATCTCTCTTTAGCTTGGCATTTAACCTTCCCCCTCCACCTTCGTCTCCCCTTCCTCCTCCCCGCTGATGTACTTCATAATCAGTTGCCTCCTCTGTTGATATGTATTATAACTGTTGCCTTTTTCTGTCCTTTCTCTCCTCTTTCCTATTCCTAAACGGCATTCTTTTCTTCCTTCTTGCAGCCTGTATTTTAACTATTTTCATTATTGTAAACCACTCAGATGCCTATGGTCTTGAGCGGTATAACAAATCTTTTAATAAACAAATAAACAGATGGGTGAACAAATACAAACAGACACAATGGGGAAGGATGTACCCTACCATATTTACTATAACCGTACCAGAGAGGGACCAGTGAGCCTAGAATTTGATGCCTGCCACGTTATAAGTTGTGATGGGGGATACTACGAAAAGTTATGGGGAAATAGTCAGTGTGTCCAGAGACTGCCCAGACACTTGTGTACGGGATGCCCTGTTACGAGTGGTCACAAGTTTGGTGGACCACCGAGGATGAAGGCTGGCTCTCCCTAGAGGGGAAGAGGTACCCGTTCAAAAGAAAATAATGATAAACACAGCATTTAGCAACGTAACCCAGGAAGTTGCAATCCTATCGTGGTCACCTTCTCTGGAAGGGATAACTTACTAGATGGGATCTATAGACTAGGAATAGACGTCAGTGGGCAAGATCCCCTGGGAATACGGAGGATAAAAATACCCAAGAACCAGACTCAGGTCTCCATACCATTCCCCAGCATATTCTTTGAACCTAATAAGGACCCTAAGGCAGTCAAGATATTCATTTTATTTATTTATTTAGCTGTATTTATATCCCGCTTTTCACCGGGTCAAAGCGGTCAATTGGGAGATACATTTTAACACGAGGGGATATGACACACATACGCTAATACTTACAGGGAACATGGGCAATGGAGGGTTAAGTGGCTTGCCCAAGACCACAAGGAGTACCTATAGGACTAGAAATCCCAGTCCCTCCGGCCTGAGATTGCTGTCCCCAGGTGGGACTTGAACCCCCGGCCCTCCGGCCTGAAGTACCTTGTCCTAACCACTAGGCCACTCCCCAAGGGCGTTCACAAAACAGGATAAGGGGCAAATACAAAGGAAAAGGAGGAGTACTTCGGGAGCCTCATTTGACAACAGGATATATATATATATCAGCTGATATATATATATCCTGTTGTCAAATGAGGCTCCCGAAGTACTCCTCCTTTTCCTTTGTATTTGCCCCTTATCCTGTTTTGTGAACGCCCTTGGGGAGTTCCGGATGAGTATAAAGCACGAAACTAGATTGCAGCTGAATTCGAATCCCTGTTATGGGTAATCACCATAAACAAAAATATAGATTGGATAAATTATATATATTATTAATTATACCCAGGATGCAATAAAGGGAATCGCAGAACAATTGCATGCCACTAGCAGAATGGCCTGGGAGAACCGAATGATTTTGGATATGATGGCGGCTGAAAAAGGGGGCATGTGTAAGGTGGGGGGGGGGAATATATGTTCATCCCCAGTAACATGGCTCCTGATGGTACTATCACTAAAGCCCTGCAAAGACTAACTACCTTGGCAGAGGAATTGGCAGGAAATTCAGGTACGGCTACCTTTCTCACTGGATGCTTGGAGTCATGGTTTGGGAAGTGGAAAGGGGTGGTAGTATCTATATTTACCTCTGTACTTGTAGTAATTGGAGTATTAATTACGGTGGGGTGTTGCATAATACCGTGTATAGGAGGGTTAACTCAAAGATTGATAGAAACTAAGCACTAAATAAATGATTGTATCATTTCCAGTGCACAAAGGTGCAATGTTATTAATGGATGAAAAAAGGGAAGAGAGTTAGGAAGGATGTTATCTAAATTAGAAGCTTCCCATGGAACTGTAAATGTAAAAAGTAACAAGAAAACTTTAAAAAGAAAGAGGGAGGGGTTTGATATAAACAAATTTGATGTGTTATTTTTACAATGTAATATAATTCTTGTATTCCATTCACTCACCATTCTGTAATATAATTCTATATGTAATGACTTTCTGACTCCCTTTGCTGTATGTCTGCATCCTGGGAAGGGAAAGTCTACGTGGCTAGTAATATGTGGCCTGTCACAGGTGCAGAGGTACAAAGAAGTGGAGTGAGAAGTATTAACAAATGGATTAATGATATGTAATGATTTTCTGACTTCCTTTACTGTATGTCTGCATTCTGGGAAGAGAGACTACGTGGCTAATAACACGTAGCCTGATACAGGTGTATAAGTATTAACCAATGAATTATGGACATGCTGAAAGAAGGCAAGGACATAGTGTACTATAAAAGAACTGTGAAACAGAGGATGTGTGTGAATGTTCAGTCAAGCACATCACCCTTCCTTGCAAGAATGTAATTAAAGTAAATCTCTGCATCACTGAGGAGTCTGTTATTGTGTAAAAAGTTATGTTTCTTACAGAACCACCACCCAGGAAAAAAAGAGTTAGGCGTCATCGTGGATAACATGTTAAAACTCTCCATCCAGTGTGTAGCGGCGTCTATAAGAGCAAATAGAATGCTAGGTATCATAAGGAAAGGAAAGGAATGGAAAATAAAACAAAGGATATTATAATGCCTCTGTATCATTCCATGATACGACTGCACCTTGAATATTGTGTGCAATTCTGGTCTCCGTATCTTAAAAAGGATGTAGCATTATTAGAAAAGGTACAGAGAAGAGCCACCAAAATGGTAAAGGGGATGGAAGAATATTCTATGAAGAGAGGCTAAAAAGGTTAGGGCTCTTCAACCTGGAAAAGAGACGGCTGAGGGGGAGATATGATAGAGGTCTATAAATTAATGAATGGAATGGGTAAACGTAAATCGACTGTTTACGTCATCAGAATATAAAAAGACTAGGGGACATGCAATGAAGCTACAGCTATTTACGACTAGAAAGAGAAAATATTTTTTCACTCAACGTGTAATCACTCTGGAATTTGTTATTGGAGGATGTAGTAAAAGCTGTTAGTGTATTGGGGTTTAAAAAAGGTTTGGACAGGTTCCTGGAGGAAAGGTCCATAAACCATTATTAAAAGGGACCTGGGATATCACTGCTTGACCCAATACAAGCACTGAGGAACCTGTGTCTTTGGGGGAGACTGCTAGGTACTTATGACCTAGATTGGCCACTGTTGGAAACAGCATACTGGGCTTGATGGACCTTGGTCTGACCTAGTATGGCATATCTTATGTTCTTATGTTCTTAATATCACCTTGAGTTCCAGAAGATTAATGTGTAGCAGGTATTCCACCTGGGACCAGCTGCCTTGTGTGCGACAGTCCTCGCAATGCACCCCCCAACCGAGGAGAGAGGCATCCGTGGTCAGGATCCTCTGGGGCGCGAGTGCCTGAAAAGGCATCTTGGCCCAGAGGTGGCAGGGAAGTTGCCACCAGTCAAGGAACTCCACCAGCTGATGGGTCACCCTGATCCTGTCCCGCAGTCTGCCTGTGGCTTGCATCCATTGAGTGCAGAGGCACCACTGAGCTGCCTGCATGTGCAGGTGCGTTAGCAGGGTCACGTGGACCATGAAGGCCATGTGGCCAGAAGGAGGAGGAAGAGATGGGTGGAACCAAGCAACAGTGCTGCACTTCTGCTGCTAACTCCCCTGAGGTGTTCTGCCCTTTCCCTTGGAAGAAAGACAGCCTGTAGGCTAAGGCCTAACTGAGCACCAATGAATTCCAGGCTTTGGGCTGGTGCGAGATGAGATTTGGGGTAGATGATGATAAACCCCAGGTGCTGCAGCAGGAGGGTTGTGTGCCCTGTGGCCTGGTGGACTTCTGCAGCCATGCTGCCCCTGATAAGCCAGTCGTCCAGGTATGGGAAGACAAAGGCCCCTTGCAGATGAAGGTGGGCAGCGACCATTGCTAGGCACTTTGTGAAGACCCTTGGTGAGAAGTCCAGGCTGAAGAGTAGGATTAGGACCCTGTATTGGTAGTGCCATCCTCCTACCACGAACCTTCGGTACTGCCTGTGGGAGGGGTGGATCAGGATGTGTATTTAAGCATCCTTTAGGTCAAAGGAACAAAGCTAGTTTCCCTGGTGGAGGTAGGGCAGCAGTGTTCCCAAGGGAGAGCATCTTGGACTTTTCCCTCACCAGAAACTTTTTTTTTTAAAGTTTTGCAGGTCTAGGATGGACCTGAGGCCCCCAGTCCTCTTTGGGACAAGGAAGTACCTGGCGTAGAAGCCCTTGCCCCACAGGTATCTGGGTACAGTCTCTACTGCTTTGCTCCTGAGAAGACCTATGAGCTCTGTGAGCAGCAGGGAGGGGGTCATACCGGCTCTCCGGGAAAGAACCTGGGTGGAATCTGCTGCAGGTGGAGAAGATATCGCTCCCTGACAACCTGCAGTACCCAAAGGTCTGAGGCCTGTGAACTAGTGAAGGTCTCCTGGGGGAGGGGAGGCCCTGCCCTGGGAGTCAAAAGCTCCTCCCAGGCTGGGTGGGAGCTGGAGCCTGGAGTTTAGGTGTTTTTGTCTAAGCCCCATGTCCCTACCTCTTGGGGTAAGAACCATGCCGATAGCCAGAGTAGGGCTGGTACTTGTGACCCTGTGCAAAGGCACCCTTTTTCCCTCGCGGGAAGTGTCCTTTTCCCCCTGACGGTTTTTTGCAAGGATGGGGATGAGGTCTTCTTCAATCTCAGCAGCTTTGTCGGCCATTGGTTTGCCGAAGAGGTTCTCATCGGTACAGGGGACATTGAGCAATCTGTCCTGGACCCATTGCTTGAGGTCAGAGGATTGCAGCCAGGCCCCAGATGCCAGATGCCACAACTCAGTCTGCCGACTCGAAGCCTCCATAGGCAGCCCAGTAGAGGAACTTGAAGCAGTCCCTCACTCCCGAGGTCAGGGTCTGGAACTATTTGGAGGGGTTCTCCGATAAGGCCTGCTGTAAACCCCCCGCAGCTCTTTGGCCAGTGCCTTTAGGTACATGCCTATGTAGAGTTCATAGGCCTGGATCAGGCAAGCCAGCATAGAGCCCTAATAGCATTTATGCCCGAGGGCAGGGCTGTACCAAGTGTAAATCGCGCCCTATGTGACTTGCACATCGGGTGCACCCCCCACCCCCCCCCCCCCCCCCGGCAGGAGAGAAGAGGTGCGCCCGATGTGCAAGTCACGGGTATGCTAAGCAGATCTTTCCCTCCCTGACAGATCTGCTTAGCATGACGGCGAGAAGGCTGAAAAGGCGCATTTTAGCTGTCTGTCGTTGCCTGCCGCCGCTGAGAGAAGAAAAGGTGTAGCAGGGATTCCACCTGGGACCAGCTGCCTTGTGTGCGACAGTCCTCGCAATGTCATCCAGCTCTTGAGCTTCTGCATGGTCGACTTGACCATTGTGGAGTTATGTGGGAGCTGGGGTTTGTGAAACCACGGACCTTTCCGGACGCAGTACATAGCGTCAAGCCAAAGGCCAACTACAGACATAGACACCAGGGTCTCCCACATTCGGAGTAGCAGTCTCTCAAGGATTGGCTGTATGGGCACCATGAGTGTTTCTCCAGTATGAGACTCCATCTAGAGAATCTCCGACTCCTCAGTGTGCAGGTCCTCCTCTGCCCGGTTTGCACCGAGAGGACCCTGGCCATATCCCTGAAAAGTCATGGAAGGCTACGCCCTCAGGAGAAGAATGTCTCGGTGCCTTCTAGTGTCCGGAAACGCCTTGTTCTCCGTCTCCCACTCAGAGTCGAGCAGTGACCATGAGTCCGAGGCCTGGGACTCCTTGTGTCGAGGCCAGTGCCGAAGGGTTGATGGCCTCCAGAGGTCCAGGGGTCCGAGTCACAGACACTGGCCAGCGAGGACCAGATGCTCGATGAATGGGATCAGTGCTGAGGACTTTTGAGGCCGAGGATACTCGATACCCAGCTCGACAATCATGGACTCCCTCACAGTTGAGGTCCCAGTCGTCAGGGCAGATGAGGCAGAGGAACCGGCCATCATTGCCTGCTGCAGGGCAAGGATTTATTTTATTTAACAGATTTTGTATACCGCCTTAACTTATAATCAAGGTGGTTTATATGATAAACAAACATGATACGTGGCAGTTATACATTACATAGTTGTGTGGGGTGGGGGAACATACGGGAGGTTCTTGGTAGTAATTTATTTACAAAGAGGCGTATATACAATATTTACAAGACAGTGTCATGAGTTGAGACAGCTGATTTTGTCGGGGGGAGGGGGAGTTGCCCATTAACTGATGGCTCCATAGTGTTCTGTGAAGAGATGGGTTTTGAGTTTCTTCCTGAAGTCTTTGGCATCAGAGGTGGCTTTCAGGTCATCTGGAAGGGAGCGCCAGTATTGCTAGTGACAGTGCTCTTGCAGATGTGAATGGGGTGGTTTTAGAGTAAATGCTAGGGTTCTGAATGGTGTCCACTCTGTTAGGTTGTCTGGGTCTTGTGCTTATGTTTGTGTTGATAAGACTCTTGAGAATATCAGGGGATAAGTTGTGCTGGATCTTGTATACCTGTATGTTAAGAGCTGTTTTAGATTTGATCCTGGAGGCGAGCGGAAGCCAATGCAATTGGCTCAGGAGGGGAGTGATATGTTGGTGTTTCAATGATCCAGTAATGATGTGGGCAGCAGTATTTTGCACCATCTGTAGAGGTTGAATTATCTATTTGGGTAGCCCATGAAAGTGTGTTGCAGTAATCCAGTATGGGTGTGATTACAACTTGGCAGACAGTTCCTAAAGTGGTCTTGACTAAGGAGTGGTTTGAGTCTTCTTATGATGGCCATCTTGTGGTATGCACTTCTGGCAGTCTTATTAATGTGGGTTTGGAATTCAGGTTCCAGTCCAAAGTTATACCCAGGTACTTTACTTCATTCTTAAAGGGTATGGTAGCATTGAGAAGGGAGGGGAAGGAGTTGTTTTATGTGACAATGAGTGCCTCTGTCTTTCAAAAGTTAATGTTGAGATTGTAGTGAGAGAACCAGTCATGTCCTGTAAGCAGGTAGTTATAGCTGAGTAATCTGTTTTGGGGGTTTTTAGGTAGATCGGGGTGTAAATCATCATGTCGTCATATTGGATGTTGTGTTTCCTGATGACGTCACAGATGGGTTGGACGTAGAGATTGAAAAGCAAGGCAGATAATGCCGAGCCTTGCAGAACCCCTTGGGGTGAAGGGTACAAGGAGGAGGTGGTTGCACTGACCTTGACCTGTTGCTGTCTACTGCTGAGGTATGGGTTGAACCATTTGAGAGTGGTGTTGCATAGTCCAATGTCACAGTCTGAGGAGGAAGGTGTGGTGGGAGACAATGTTGAATGCTACAGATGTATTGACAAATATTTTTTAATTTTTATTTCTTTATTTGGTTCTTCTATACCACCCCTTCCAGAGATCGGGGCGGTTTACATTTAACACAACATATTACAAAGAACAATGGTTGAACTATTTACATAAAGCCATAGGCACATTTAAGAGGAAGCACTGCTTCATATACATTGTTGTCTGAACTGACAACTAGTAACTATTTACAGTTTACTGTTTGTATGAATATCTGTTAATGTAGATATGCATAGGGTTATTGATGGGGGGGTGATCGTAAGGTGTGGTGAGTTGGGTGTTTGTGAGGTAGAGTTATCATTGATGTTACCATAGTATTGAGTAAAGAGATACGTTTTTATTTCCTTTCTGAATAACAGTAGGTCTTTGGTCGCACAAATTGATAATGGCAGTGAGTTCCAGAGACTAGCAGTGAAGGAGAAGGCTCTGGAGCTGGTGGTCTGTTTTGTCTTGCGTATAGAGTTTGGTGTTACCAGCGAAGGTTTTGCATTTTGCCTACAGGACCTGGAGTCTGGATGGGTTTGGATGAGAGTAGATAGGTATGATGGGGCTATGTTATTGATCAGTTTGAATGTTATCAGCAACTTGCATTTTATTCGGCTCCCTATTGATACAAGATAAGAGTTATGTGCTCGGTCAGTCAGGCCTTGTATACTATTCTGGCTGTTAACATTTACACTCTTTGGAGAATTGTTAAGGTTTTGACTGGTAAGCCCTGTAACAGGCTATTAAGGTAGTCTAAATGGGGCATAATGAGAGCATGGACTACTGACCTGAAATCTTGGATATGAAGTAGGGGTCTTAGGTGCTGGATAGTTTTTAGCTTGAAGTAGATGGTTCTGTTTGTTTTAGATGGGGAATCATGCTGAGGAATTGATCTAATACTATTCCGAGGTATTATACCTCTTGCTTAACTGGAAGAGTCACATCGTTAATTGTGATTGTTTGGGGGAGGGGGTGACATTTTGATTCCATGATGCAAATAGGACTTCTGTTTTGTTTGTTTTTTTAATTTATATTCAGGTTGTTGGCGATCAACCAGGATTGAGATTCTTTGATGCATTCTGAGAGTATGTTGTAGTTAATGTTGTTTATGTCTATTGGGAGGGCCAACATAATGTCATTTGCATAGATGTAATATTCAATGTTGTATTTTCTGAAAATGTTAGTAATTGGCTGCAGGTATAGATTTAAAAGTGCTGATCCTTGCGGTATCCCTTGGTCTTGGGGGAATGTGTCTGATGTTTCCTGACCTACTTGGACATGTAATTTACGGTTTGAGAGGTATGATATGAACTAATGTAGGACTGTACCGCCTAATCCTTTTTGTGACAGTCTTGTAATTAGGGTGGTGTAGTTAAGGTTGTCAAAAGCTAATGCAATATCAATGAAAGATAAATGCTCGATTAAGGTTGTCCGTGCCTCTGATAAGATAGTCCATTAGGGATATCAACAGGGTTTCCACTTCTTGGAAAGGTCAAAATCCAAATTGGTATGTATCCAGGGGGGGGCATTTAGATCAATGAAATGATGTTGTATTTCGAGTCTTTTTTCAATTATTTTTGCAATAAACAGGATACTGGCTATGGGTCTATATGCATTAGGATCTTTTGTATCCAGTGACTTATTCTTTAGAATAGGGCGAATGGATGTGCATTTCAGATCAGCAGGCATAATACCTTGTGAGAGGATTTGGTTGACTGTGTGTAAGAGATATGGCGCTAATTCGGTCTTCATGGATTTGATCCAGGAAACCGGACATGGATGAAGGGGGGAGGTTGTGGTGTTTATTTTAGAAATTATGTTTACTAGGTGTTTTTGGTCAATTAGGTGAAACATTTGCCAACTGTTGATATTTGTTGGGTGTTCAGTTTGGGGGAAGATACAGTTGAGGTTTTTTATTTCTTAGTTTTTCTGCAAAATGGTTAGCAAGATTTTGTGGGTTAATATTAGCCATTTCTGATTCAGCCTGACCAGCTTTAAGTGATCTGTTATTTGCAAATAGTTATCTGGTACTGTTTAGGGAAGAGTTTATGATCTTAGTATGGTATTTTTTTCGCATTATTAATGGCATTTTTGTAAGTTGTAAGTAGGTTGAGGTAGAGTGTTTTGTTTTCTTGTGTTTTGGCGAGTTTCCATGTTTTTTTTGTTTTCTTAGTTGTCTTTAATTTGGTGAGTTCATGGGTGAACCATTTTTCCAATCTTTTTGTTGCTTGCCTGGTGGGTCTGATGGGGGGGGGGGGCGCGGAAGCTTTTTGTATGGAGCTGTTCCATATAATTATAGAGTTGTTAATGTCAGTGGAATCAGTTGTAAGTTGTGGCAGAACTATATCTAAAAACGCTTCTTTACTGAGGTCGCAAATTTCCTTTGTTGTGGTTCTGTGTCTGATATAGAAGTAAAAGCTATATGTATAGGTAAATAGAATGTCACAAGGTGGTGATCAGACTAGGGTACTTCAGTTATTATGGAGAGGTTATACATGCAGTGACTTATAGTGGGGGCTGGTAGGAAGATTAGGTCAAGCAAGTTTCCCTTTGTGTGCGTTGGAGAATGTACGATTTGTTGGAATCCCATTTCTGACACTGCATCTAGGAAGTTAGTTGCGTGGGAGGGAATGAGGGATGGGAGATTTAGGTCTCCAAGTAATATAAGTGTGGTTTGTCGAGTGCTGCTGAGCAAGCTGCTTCTAGAATGGGAATCAGGTTGTCGTCATGTGAGGGGGGGGTCTGTAAATGAGACAAATGGATATGTATCTGTTTTCTACTTTAACAACATCCATTCCATCAAAGTTGGTGGAGATTGAGAGGGGTAAGTTTAAGTTCTGTTTTACTCAAAATAAGAATTCCCCCCATCTTTTGGAGTCACGGTGGCAGTTGACTAGGTCATATCCGTAACATTATAGTTGGTTTATTAATATATTGTCAGCTGGTGGACAGCCATGTCTCGGTAATGCAAAGGATGTCTGGTCTGGCATCTTTAATTAGGTCACTGATTAGTGGTATTTTATTTCAAACTTATCTTACATTGTTAAGGATACATTTCAGTGGGGTAGGAAGTTTAAGGGTATCTGGGGTATTATTTATCTGTGAGGTTTGGATTCGTATCAGTCTATTTTTGTATTGGCAGATACTCTGGTGTGTTTTAGGATTATGATTATAGTATCTTAGTTGAGAGTGCGTGTCATATATGATGTGGTTGTGTATGACTGGAATATAATTGTATTTGTGTGTTTCCTGTTTGTACAAGAGAGCTTTTGTTATCTGTGATGAGAGGAGGAGGAGGAGTGTGATTATAATTACAGTTTTAGGTTCCATTGCAATGGAATGAATGGCTTTTAGTAATAAGTGAAGACTATGTGGGAATGTAGTGTTTAATGTATAAGATTAGGATGCATGCAGTGGGTGGTTTAGTTTAAATTAGTGAGTCAGGTCTCAAGGCAGTTTAAAGGAATAGGATATTAAATGTCTATGATATTCATTGTAATCGCCAAGAGTTAGAGAGTGAATGACACAGCAAAAATTATGTGGAAAATGAACAACATGGTTACCATTGAACTTTTATGACGTAGTCCTAATCAGTATCTTCTCTTTTATGCGGAGGTTTTGATGTGGTTCATGATGGAGAGTGTTGTCGCAGGTGGAGAGGATAATTTCAGCAGCCCTTCCACCTAAGTTCCCCGCCAAAGGGCCCTCTGGCCTAGGCGCGCATTGTGGCGCAGTCCTTTTGTGCATATTCAGCTGAGGGAGGGTGCAGTTCTGATAGGGTACCTTGTACAGATGGCTTGAGAAGCAGCTCCGAATGGCTTGGGTTGGTGATCAGGAGGGGATTAAGCCTCCCAGTTGCAGACCTGACCCGACTGCAAGCTTGCAGTTGCAGAGAGAATATAAGGAGGGAGCCCATTTTTAGGTTGTAAATTCCCTTAATGAGGTTGTCAAGGAGCATTATGAGTAGGGTCGACACTGTGGCTGAGTTGGAACCCATGCTGGTGGGGGTCTATGGGGGCTAGAGAGTCTATGTGGTCCATAAGTTGCTGGTATACTGTCTTCTCAAGTATCTTGGTGAAAATTGGGAGGCTGAAGATTAGGTGGTACGTTGCTGGGTCTTTGCAGGATGGAGTGGGGAGTTTGGAAATACGACGTATGGTGGCTAACTTAAGTGGTAGGGGCATGTATCCCCATGTTAGTGAGGAATGTATGATCTTGTGTATGAATCTGCAGAGTTCTGTCTTTGCTGATTTTATCCACTGTACTGGGCATGAGTCCATGTGTGCTAGTGTTGAGGGCTGATATGGTGCGAGTGACTTGGTCAATAGAGGGTATGTGGAAACTGTCCCATGAATGTTTAGGGAGGTGGTGTTTGGGGGCGGGGCCATGTCTTGTAGGTTATCAGTATCGGGGGATGTGAGCTTTGAGATTAGGTAGTCTGCAAAGGTCTGTGGTTATACCGTGGAATCTTCTGTACAGCTGGGGTCCTTTGTGAGGGTGCGGGCTATACTGAAGAGGTCTTTAGGTTTATTGGTTGATTTTAGGATGAAGTCAGTGTGGTATTCCTGCTTATGCCAGTTGATTAGGCTGTTGTATCCTTCGTCTTCTCCTGGTATAGCTGTTGGGTGGTTTGTGGTTTGTTTCTTTTCCAGTTCTGTTCAATTTTCCTAAGTATTCTCTTTTATGCCCTTATTTCATTGAAGTACCATGGTGCTGCTCATTTTCTTTGTCCCATGAATCTGCTGCAGTTTATGGCCATCGCTGCTGCAGAGATGGTGTTATTCCAGTGGTTAATGATGGAGTCTAGATCGGTTGAGTCGTAGTCTAGGATAGGGATGATTTCCTGAAGGAATTGGTCCTTATCGAATGCTCTGAATCTTCGTCCTCGGTGTTGTGGGTTCTCCAATATAACTTATTATTATTTATTTATTTATCTATCTGCATTTATATCCCGCTTTTCACCGGGTCAAAGCGGTTGGGGGATAAAGGGATACTGAATTATATGGAGTGGTGGTCAGACCAGGGTATTGAAGTGACTTGGGATGTTATGCTATTGCCTTAAAGGATTCAGTTTGGAATGAATATCAGGTAAGGAGTGGAGCCTAGACAGTGGGTATGTATGGTGAGGAGTTGTGTGCACTGTAGTGCGTCCATGGCTAAAAGGAAGGTGTCTGCCTCCTTGTTGGATACTTAATTGAGATTGAAGTCTCCCATCACAACTTGCGGCCACTGTTCCCTCTAAGCTGTGCGCGTGTGCGCGCGCACACATCTCACCGAGCGAGCGCACATACTTTACAACAGAGCGCACAAAAATTACGGTTCTGATTATGATAGAAAACACCACAGACATCTTAAAATTTAAAAGTTGTTGTGTATTTATGGTTTTCACAAGTTCTACAATATTTTCTAGTGCAACCAATGTGGTGTACATACTGTATTCTGACGTGTAGTCAAATTTTAAAGAATATAACTCTGAGTGTCATTATGTGGCGCACAAAAATTTAACCTTCCTTCAAAAGCTGCACAGCTGATATTTTATGCGCACACAGCCTACAGAAAATTAGAGGGAACATTGCTTGAGGGGGGGCGTTTGCGGCATATACTGCTTCTAGTGGAGAGTTCATCTGTGGGGCCATTGAGGGGCTCTATAAGTGAGGCACATGGCAAGATGCTTGTTCTCTATGACGATTGTGTTGCAGTGCATTGTGCTTTGTGTCACAGTGGTTTTGAATCTGAGGTGGGTTCTGGCCAGGATTAGTACCCCTCCACCCCTCTTATGTGTTCATGGCCAGTTGAATGCTGAGTAAGTGGGAGGGGGGGTTATTTGGTTTAGGATGATCTGGTCGGCGTTAGCCAGGTCTCTGTGATACAGAGAATGTCAGTTTGATAGAGGTGCAGGTGGTCAAGAATAGCGTTAGTTTTATTTCTAACTGATCTAGCATTGAGGAGCTCTATATTGATAGAGGTGTTTGGAGGGGAGTAGGTGTGTGAATTGTGAATATGGGTGTTGGTCTTGATCTGTATGAGTATAGGGTTCCTCTTGTGTGTTCGTCTGAACGCAGTTTGTCAGGGTTGTTGAGAAAGCAGGATGGGTGGTGGAGTCCTCAGAATAGTGGGTGTTGGAGTGGGGGCAGGGCATGTTTGGCATGAAAATAGGTTCAGGAGTAGCAGGTATGTACAGATGTAGTGGGGGGAATATATTTTGAAGCCCTGTGCTCGGCAGTCTTTCAAAGAGGGGTGTTCGATTGGATACTGCTTACTCAGGTCTGTCATGTGAAGAGTCCAGGTGCTGGTGGGTTGTGTCTTGTGCGTCAGGGACGCTCTGTGAATCCTTTGCGTAGCTTTATTTATTTATTTATTTATTTAAACATTTCTTATATACCGCCTTTCATGATATCAAGGCGGTTTACATTGAACAAACTGAAATTACATTGAACAGGGCATTATAACTTGGAGATAACTATTTTACATCCTCGAGGGCTGGGCAGTCCAGGCATTGGGATACTTCATAGGTCGGGGGTCTGTAATCCAGTCTGTGTGCAGTAGATATGTGGTCCTAGGTACAACACTGAGATAGATATGAGGTCCACGCCTAAGGGCTATGCCAAAGGGACCTCTGGAGAGGCCCTCAGGCAGAGGCGCACCTCAAGTGAACCGGTAGTTAAATGGAGGGGAAGGGGACCCAGTGGGGAGGAACTTATTTATTTAGCTGTATTTATATCCCGCTTTTCACCGGGTCAAAGCGGTCAATTGGGGGATACATTTAACATGAGGGGATATGAGACACACACACTAATAAATACAGGGAACATGGGCATTGGAGGGTTAAGTGGCTTGCCCAAGACCACAAGGAGTGCCTATAGGACTAGAAATCCCAATCCCTCCGGCCTGAGATTGCTGTCCCCAGGTGGGACTTGAACCCTCAACCCTCCGGCCTGAAGTACCTTGTCCTAACCACTAGACCACGCCTCCCTCTACCTAGACCACTTACCTTCCCTCCACTTTCTGCTGTCCCCCCTCTCCCTTTGTCTGTTTGGCGGTGGAGTCTCTGTGGAGCAGGAGTTCGTCGGCTGAAGTCCGGAGTGTCCAGTGGGTCCTGTACGAGTGTGTGGGTGCATGCAAATGTGTCTTTAGAGCCTCAGGTGAGCCAGTAGTTAAATGAAGGGGAAGGGAGCGCAGAGAGAAGATGCAAGCTACAGCAGGGAGGAGCTTACCTTCTCGCTGCTTTCTGTTGTCCCCCCTCTCCTTTTGTTTGTTTGGCAGTGCAGTCTCTGTGGCGTGGGAGTCCATCGGCTGCAAGTTTGGAGTGTCCAGTTGGTCCTGTATGAGCGTGTGGGTGCGTACAAGGATAGCAGTGATGTTGTACTCCAGAGCCATCATTCTGGTTTCCATACCAGAAGGCTCCGCAGCCTTCGGCACAGGCACCAAAGATTTCAGGTCTAGTGCTGGTACTTTAGGGAGTACTGCCTCAAGGAAGTCTCCGCCAGCCGAGGTATCCTTCTTAACCCTTTTCAAGGCCTACTTTAAATTTTTAATCCACATTCTGCAGCCGGGTTAATTTTTGCATATTTCAGGAAAATTGTACCTGTCTCATTCAATATGTTCTAATAGTGATTTTCCTTCTGCTATGGTCATGCATTATATACCATTTGATAGGAATATTTAGTCAGAATTTTGGATCCCAAGAGTTTTGGGCTCAGCCTGGAAAGGGTTAAGGACCTTGGTGGGGTGCTTCTCGGAATCGCCCCTCTGAGGAGTTTTACTGGGTTTCTCTGGTGCAATCTCGGTGGACTGCGATGACTTCTCCGGCTCCAGGGCCTTCTCAGAGGCACCGTGGCCGCAGGACTCTGAGGATGCCCGGGCATCTCAAGATGTGCTGGCCTTGGTGCGGGGGAGGCGGGTGCCGAGTCGGACCCAAGGAACATCTTTTCCTGCGACCTTTTCTTGTTTGTTTTTGCTGACATGGCCTGGCACAGGTCACAGGAGGTGCCGTTATGGCCTGGTCCCAGGCAGCAGTCTTGGGTGTCAGTAATGGATTGACTACAATGGTCACACTTTTTGTACCCACTGGGAGACATAATGGGAGACACCTGGATGAGGTCGACGACCCCTGGGTGAAAAAAGGCATGAACACCAGTCGAGAGAAATCTTGATAAAAAAAAGGAGCCAAGAACGGTGCCAGGAAGCACCGACTCAAGGCGGGAAGAGGAAACGGTACACCCACCGAAAAACAGTTTTAGGAAAAGTTTTCTCAAGGATTTTTTCGGGAAAACAGGACATACACCCGTTGGGCTCTGTGGAAAAAATGAGACTGAGCAAGATGGCACCCTTGGGCGGGAAGGGGGCTACGCATGTGTGGTAGCATCTTCCAAAGACTTTTTCTTTGAAAGCTGGGGAGATGTTTCCACGGGGGCTCCATCGGCACTGTCGTCACCCATATGTGAGGACCAACTTTCTGCTTGTTCCTGGAGAACCCCTGTCTCGCTGAAAAAAAAACACGAAAATGAAAGGTCTACTTTTTCCTAGGCAAAACAACCCTGTGTGCCTGCACTGAGAGATTTAATAAACTACCCGCTGCTCCACTCAGTTCTCAGCCCCTGCTATTGGTGTCCACCTGAGTCAGAGTGCTGAACCAGGCTTGAATCAAAAGGGACGAACTGCCTTTCAATTGGTGGCACCTCACCCAAATAGGTTCAAGAGCTGCTTGTCTTCCAGTGCTTGAAACCGCACTCTTCCCCTTCACCCTGGGAGCTGGTAATTGCGCAATCCCTCCCTTTGAGGGGGGGGGGTTAAATATATGGCCTTTATTGAATCAAAGAGACAAAAACTCAGGCAGACTATGCAAAGCCCTGTATTCTTGCTAGCAATGGAAAATTAAAAAAAAAATGGAAATTACACTTACCTGGTAATTGTCGTTCCTTTAGGAACTACAGTTTAGTCCTCCACCTCTGGGTAGTGAACCTCCTCCTGCAGCTTGGAGACTGGGCATGTCAAACTCGTGACATCACGGGATATAGCCTGGTCTCTCCCATCAGCCCCCAGTGAACTATTGACAAAGAAGACTCAAAGGAGCAACAAATAAATAGCTATCATAACAAATTCAACCTTAAACTCAAACTGAACTGACATGTTTAACTAAGAAACCCCTTTCCCAAATAAGGGAAACCGTTTCATTATCACTCTCATGTACCTTATTTTCTTACCCTCTCTTTTGCGCCCTATGCCTGACGAAGAATAAGACAGAATAACAGATAGAAAATGAGAAGAAACTTAGAACCCATCAAGACCCAAGAAAAAGCGTAACTCACCTGTAGTCGTGTACCTCTCCCTACTGAATCACCACTGCAAACCACTTCATCCCGGGCGGGAATGAGGACTAAACTGTAGTTCCTAAAGGAACGACAATTACCAGGTAAGTAATCTCCATTTCCTTATCGTTCCTACAGTTTACTCCTCCACCTCTGGGATGTAACAGAGCAGTAATCATTGGGAGGGACCTTTCCAGCCGGAGCGCAATACCGCCGACCCAAAACAGACATCGCTCACCGCCTGAGCATCCAAGCAGTAGTGCTTACTGAAGGTAGGAAGCGAAGACCACGTAGCCGCTTTACAAATCTCCACCGGCGGCACCAAACTGTGTTCCACCCAGGAGGCCACTTGCGCTCTAGCAGAATGAGCTCGTAAGCCTGACGGTACTGGCCGACTTTGCAGCAGATACGCTGACGCAATTGCTTCCTTAATCCACCTGGAAATGGAAGCCTTCGCCGCTGCCTCCCCTTTGCTGGGACCCCCAAACACCACGACTAGACGGTCCAATTTGCAAAATGTCTCAGACTTAAATACTGTCGCAAAACCCGTTTAAAATCTAAACGGCGAAGACTACGGTCAGAAACGTTCCCCTCCGCCGTATGCAGCGTTGGAAGAGAAACCGTTTGGTTGAGATGAAACAGAGATACTACCTTAGGTAAAAACGACAGCACTGACCGCAACACCACCTTTTCCCTGGAAAAAGTCAAAAATGGCTCGACAGGACAGCACCTGTAACTCCGAAATTAGTCGCGCTGAACAGATGGCTACCAAAATCACCGTCTTTAAGGTTAAATATTTAATGGACGCTTGGTGCAAGGGCTCAAATGGTTCCTTAACTAATGCCCCTAAAACCAAGTTGAGATCCCATGGCGGAATCGAGATTCTACAAGACGGTCGCAGCCTGGAGACTGCTTTGAAAAGCACCAAACATCCGCATGTGACCGCAGAGCCACTCCTTCAGCTTTTCCTCTATAGCATGACAACGCTAATTGAACTCTCAAGGAACTGGCTGCCAGGCCCTTATCAAACCCATCTTGTAGAAAACTTAACACCAATGGAACGGATACTGTAGCCACACGGACTTGCTTACGCAGGCATCAGTCCTCAAATATATGCCAGATGTGTACATACGCCAGAGACGTGGACCTTTTCCTTGCTCAAAGTAAAGTAGCAATGACTGCCGCCAAGTAACCTTTCCTTCTCAACCTTGTCCTTTCAATGGCCATACCGTAAGCAAAAATCGATCCACCTGAGGCATCCGCAGAGGCCCCTGCAACAACAGATTTTCCGACACTGGTAACCTCCAGGGATCCCTGTCGAGCAACCGAATGAGATCGGCGTACCATGGGCGCCTTGCCAATCCGGGGCGACCAGCAACACCTTTCCCCGATGAGCTTCGATCCGCTGAACCATGAGACCTATGAGCGCCCATGGAGAGAAAACAGAGGAGTCCTGACGATGGCCAAGGTTGCATCAGAGGGTCGATTCCTTCTGACATCCTTTTGCGGTGTCTGCTGAAGAAATGACTCGTTTTTGCTGACTGAAAGGTCGCCATGAGGTCCATTATGGGCCGTCCCCATCTGCGAACTATCCACACGAACATGTCCGGATGCAACTCCCATTCGCCAGCATCCACCCGGACTCTGCTGAGAAAATCTGCCATCACATTGTCCTTCCCTGCAATGTGAGCCGCCGATATTGCCAAGAGTCGCATCTCTATCCAAGAGAAAAGAGACTCCGCCTCCTCCTCCATGACTATACTCCCTGTGCCGCCCTGCCGATTGATGTAGGCCACCGTCGCAGAATTGTCGGACAGTACTTGCACTGCTCGCCCCGTCACCGTATCCTCGAACACTTGTAAGGCTAGACTGACCGCTCCGAGTTCTAGCCGATTGATCGACCACTTGCTCTCCTGTATTGACCAGGTGCCCTGCGCTAATCGAGCTCAGTAGTGTGCCCCCATCCCGCAAGGCTCGCGTCGGTCAACAAGGGAAGCCAATCCGGCTGCTCCAGAGGCATCCCCGCCATCAGAGTTCCCAGAAGCAGCCACCACCGAAGGGACTGCCGAACCGAGAGGGGACAAGGGAGACGTTTGCTCAACGAGTCTGAATGATGTGACCACCGGCAAAGCAGCGAGCTCTACAACTGCCACATGTGAAATCTGGCCCACGGCACCACCTCCAACTTCGCCGCCATGGTTCCCAGCAACTGAAGGTAATCCCATGCCAAAGGCGCCGGCACGGACCTGAACTTGCGAACCAAGCGTCACAGTACCTGGGCTCACCAGAGCGGCAGAAATACCGCTCCGCTCTTCGTATCGAACCGGACTCCCAGATATTCGACGGAACTAGGTGGCTTTTGGCAGCATTGACCACCCAACCAAGACTCTGGAGAAACCTCACCACCTTGCCGGTCACTCGCTCTCTGTCTCTGACTTGGCTTGAATTAGCCAATCGTCCATATAGGGGTGAACCAACACCCCTTCTTTCCTTAAGGCCGCTGCCACCACTACCATAACCTTGGTGAAAGTGTGTGGTGCCGTCGCTAGACTGAAGGGCAAGGCCTGGAATTGATAATGCCCTCAGGGAAACGCAAAATGCAGAAACTTCTGATGAAATTCTCTGATGGGGATGTGTAGATAACCTCTCTCGATCTCACCGAAGTGTAAGAACTCTTCTTGGTGCACTACAACGATAACCGACCGCAGTGTTTCCATCTGGAAATGCGATATTCGCAGACAGCGATTCACCCCTTTTAAATCCAGAATAGGCTGGAGCGACCAGTCTTTCTTTGGCACTACGAAATAAATGGAGTATCGACCCACGCCATAATCCGCTACAGGGACCGGCACGACTGCTCCCAATTGTAAGAGGCGGTCTAAAGTCTGACGAATCGCTAGTGTTTTCTGCTGTCCCCTGCATGGGGACTTCACAAAAGAATCGCGCATTGGCCTTGCCAGCTCCAGCGCGTAACCCTCGCGAAGATCTCCAACACCCACTGGTCGGACGTGATTTGGGTCCAGGCAGAAAGAAAAGTTCGAAGACGCCCCATCGGCTGACTTTCCACCTGGACCCGCCTCCTTTCATTGCAGCTTCCTAGTGGTTGCTGCGAAACCTCGACTTGCTCCACTGAACCCCTGAAATCCCTGGGCTCTGGAGGCAAATCTTCCTCTTTGAAAACCACTCGACCTGGAGGTTCGAAATCTTCTGAAATCTCTAAATTGCCCCCAGAAATTCGGCAGAGATTTTCCTGGCTTAGGTTTATCCTCCGGGAGTCTACCACCCTTAGACTCACCCAAATCCTTCACCAACTTGTCAAGGTCTTCTCCAAACAACAATTTTCCCTTAAAGGGAAGTTTACTGAGTTGCAGTTTAGATGACCCATCTGCCGCCAAATTTCTCAACCATAAGGATCTTCAAGCGGCAACCAAGGAAGCCATACTGTTTGCTAGTGCTCTGATCAGGTCGTAATGCACATCCGCCAAATACGCCGACCCCGACTCTAGGCGATCAACCTCCCTTAAGCCTTCTGGATCCAGATGCAGAGACTGGCGGACGTGTTGAGACTACCTGAGACAGGCTCTCGCCACCTACGCCCCTCAAACGGAGGCCTGTAAGGATAAAGCGTTAGCCTCAAATGATAATTTCAACAAACCATCCACTTTTCTGTCCTGTGCATCCTTTAAGGCTGCACTACCTTCCACCGGAATCATGGTCGTCTTCGTGACCGCCGAGACCGCTGCATCGATCCGAGGAGAACAGAATTTCTCCTTGTCCTTATCCGTCAAAGGATAGAGCCTGTTCATGGTGTGGACTCCCTGCAGTCTAGCCTTGGGTTGGTCCCACTCCTCCTGAATCATATGATCCACCATGCGGTGCATGGGGAACACCACTTGCATCTGTCTCACCGCTTGAATAACCGGATCTTCCACTTTCTCTACATCCATAGGCTGTGCCGTGGCGAGATTCAGAGTCTGAAGGGATTCCGTAATCAGAGCCGTCAGCTCCTCCCTCCATACTGGCCTCCAGATCCAACTCAGTTTCGTCCGCCTCATGCCATTCCAAATCTGTAGGGTAAAGCTCACCAGGCCGAGCTCTCTTGAGGGGCCTAGGAGCAATGCTCCCCGATTCTCCCGAGCGAGGTGGCTGCATAGGGGCTGCCAGCTGTAAGGGGTCAGGCAACTTTCCCTGCCGCCTCAAACAGAACACTTGGTGCATTAGCAATACAAAATACGGACAGAAATCCTCCAACTGGGACTCGGGAGCCTACAGTGAGCCCCGCACCTGAAGGACCCGCAAGACCTTCCGGAGAAGGTCCAGACGGCGAGACCACTATGGCCTCAATACCAGACGCAGCCCTCGGGCTAGGGACCTCCACACTCCCCGTCTGCTTCATCTGCACCACAACACCTTGGAACCTTGGAAGATGCGGTATATAAATGTATGTATAAATAAATAAAAATAAAAAACCACAGCCCTGACAGACCCTGGTGTCAGCGACCGTGCCCCTGCGAGTACCGCAGACCACACACTGCGGACACGTTGACATCAGTTAAGCCCACAGCCACTGCTGTGTCCCAAGCAGCATGGATGGAAGGCAATGTACTCTCCTGTCCTGAAATCTCCTTTATTTTTAAAAGGAAAATACAAGAGAATGCCCCTGAAGTAACAGATCACTAAATCACCAGTCGATTCCCCTCCCCCCGAAGGGACAGAGGACAAAAACTCCCCCCAACAAAATGAAAGAGTCCAAAAGAAAAGAACAAATTAAATAAGGAAGCCTTAGTGGGAATCCTCAAACACGCTTTCTGCCCGCAGCACGGCCCTCTGCCCGAAAGCCATTAGCCGCAGAACGTCCACCACATGGCTCAGCGAGATAGGCCTAAAATGGCTTCTCTACCTGAAGCGCTGAAAATGGCGCCAAAAACTGCCGTTGTAAAATGCAGGCAGAAAACCCTCCTTAGAAGATGAAGGGGCTTACCCACGGTACTAGACACATCAGAAGCACTCCCCGAGCTGTAATAAGGCAGCTGCCACCACCACAGTGTCTTCTGGCAATGCCACAGCCACCTCCGCCGCGAGAATCGCTGTCCCGGCAACGAGAGGCAACATGCTGTGTCCGCTGCAACTCTCTGCCTCAGCCTACAGCACAACTGAGTGCCGATGCTGTCTGCGGAGCTCACCCCCGGACAATCAAGGAGGAGAGATCGCAGCTACTGCCCCAAAGGAAAGAAAATGAACAGGCAGCCAGACGGAAGGGTTTTTGTTTTTTTTTTTTAAAGGGCCATACCCTAAGTCCCAAATGAAGGGAATCAAATTCAATTCAATACAAGAAACAATCAAGAGAAATTTAGGATCAAGCTAACATCCTATCTAAAGTGCTCCTTATCTGTTCCTCTAGTGAGCCCAGCACCCAGGCACACTACATCCTCCTGATGTATGGAGACTGGACACACTGGGGGCTGATGGGAGAGACCAGCAGGCTATATCCAGTGATGTCACGAGTTTGACATGTCCAGTCTCCAAGCTGCAGGAGGAGGTTCACTACCCAGAGGTGGAGGACTAAACTGTAGGAACGATAAGGAATGTTCCTTATCCCTTCAGTGAGCCCAGACTCTGGGATCAGCTCTCTCCAACTGTTTGGAGACCCAATTTACTGGGGCTGGTGGGTGGTGCCAGCTGCCTAAGAACACTGATGTCATCTAAGATGACATGCTCAATCTCCAAGCAGCTGGTGAGAGCTGACAACCCAGATGTCAGGACTGCACTGGAGGGACGATAAGGAACTGCTATGTTTGCAAGTCTAGTAGCCAATGCATGATCCAATCTCCCAACAAAAATAAGCTTTAGAAAGCAAGGAAAAAACTCAGACCGATGCATCCAAGCAGTTCTTTGTTTGAAATCTTTCAATGCACAATTATTAAATTATCTGATACTTTGCTGATTTTATCTACCTCGTTGGAATCCTAAATCAAGTCCACAGTGTGAGCATTTTAAATCTGTTTAGACAGCAGCGCTGTCCCATAAACCTCCTAAACAAGCAGTCAGAGCAACATATGGGCTATAACACCAATCACTACTACTAGTAATCATTTGTATAGCACTACAAGACATACACAGAACTTAATATAGATGTAAGATGCAGTGCCTGCTCATTAGAGTTTATAATCTAATCAAAAATCATCACAATATTGGGGACTAGGGTATGGTAAAATATACATAAGTAGTGAAGAGAGAGGAGCATCAGGATACAAAAGCAGCCTCGAAGATGTAGGTTTTTAGCCTGGATATGAATAGGGCTAGAGAAGGAACTCGATACACTGACAGGCAGTTTGTTCGAGGCATATGGAGCAGCAAGGTAGAATGAACGAAGTCTGGAGTTGGTAGTGGCAGAGAAGGGCACAGATAAAAGGGATCTGCCAAAGGAGCGGAATGCCCGAGGAAGGGTGTAGAGTGAGATGAGAGGAAAGGTAGTGAGGAGCCTCAGAATGAATGCACTTGTAGATCAGTAGGAGAAGTTTGAACTGAATGTGGAAACAGATAAAGAGCCAGTGAAGTGACTTGAAGAGGGGTGACATGAGCATAGGGACACTGGTGGAAGAGAAGCCGTGCAGCTGAGTTTTGAATAGACTGAAGGGGAGAGACCAGCGAGGAGCAGGTTACAATAGTCAAGATGGGAGGTGACTAGAGAGTGAATTAGGGTCTTAGCAGTGTTTGTAAAAAGGAAGGGATGAATTTTGTTGATGTTATAGTGGAAGAAGTGTCAGGTTTTAGCTATCTGTTGAATGTGTGCACAGAAAGAGAGAATAGAGTCAAAGATAACTCCAAGGCTGCAAGTTGAGGAAACAGGGAGAAGTGTGATGTTATCCACAGAAAGAGAAGGGAGAAAGGGGGAAGGTGGGTTTGGGGAGAAAGATAAGGAGCTCAGTTTTGGCCATGTTCCGTTTCAGACAGCGGTTTGACATCCAGGCAGTAATGCTGAATAAGCAGGAGAGATCCAGGCCTGGATTCTTGGAGAAATTTCAGGTGTAGAGAGTCAGATTTGAGAGTCTTCCGCATAAAGATGATACTGAAAACCATGGAAGGAAATAAGTACACCAAAGGATGAAGTATAGAGAGAGAAAAGCAGAGGTACCAAGACAGAGCCTTGAGGTATACACCAACTGAAAGTGGGATGGCAGTAGAGGATGATCCACCAGAACACACTAAAAGAAAAGCAGGACAAAACAGGGCCCCTAAATCCAAGCAAGGACAGGGCATCGAGA
Source organism: Ichthyophis bannanicus (assembly GCA_033557465.1). NCBI lineage: Eukaryota > Metazoa > Chordata > Amphibia > Gymnophiona > Ichthyophiidae > Ichthyophis > Ichthyophis bannanicus. The sequence goes on along the minus strand of CM066034.1, from coordinate 85,567,232 downwards.
AGAATGTGGTGACCAACAGTGTCAAAGGCAGCAGAAAGGTCAAGAAGAATGAGGATCGAGTAAAGGTCCTTGGATTTGGTTTAGAATAAGTCACTGGAGACTTTGGTACGAGTCATTTCTGTGGAATGTAGAGGATGAAAGCGAGATTGCAGTGGATCCAGAAGGGCTTTAGAAGAGTGAAAGTCAAGACAGCGGTGATGAACCGGTTCAAGTAGTTTTGAAACAAAGGAGAGATATAGTCCAATAACTGGAAAGAAAGGAAGGGTCTAGTGAAGACTTTTTGATGAGAGGTGTAACCACAGCATGTTTGAAGGCCACAGGACAGGTTGCAATGGAAAGCGATAGGTTAAGGATATGACAGATGGAAGGGATGACAGCAGAAAAGATAGAGCTTAGTAGACTGGTGGTAATGGGATCAGAGTCAGTTTGGAGGAGGATAGAAAATTTGCAGTTTCCTTCTCAGTGATTTTAGAAAAGAAAGAAAGGGTGGCAGAAGTTGAGGGAAGGATTTGGGATTGAGGAGGAGGAAAGTAAGGTGGAGATGACCCTGTGGAGAATTCAAGGCTAATCTTCTGGAGTTTGTCATGGAAGTAATCAGCCAAGGTCTGGGCAGAAAGTGAAGGATTGTGGGAGAAGGGACCTTGAGGAGAGAGTTGAGCATAGCAAAGAGGCGGCGAAGATCAGAGGCAAGAGAATTAGTCAAATGGACAAAGTACTCTTGCTTGGCGAGTGCTATGGCTGACTGGAAAGATTATCGTGAATTTGAAATGTAGGAAATCAGCAAGGGTACATGATTTAAGCCAAAGGAGCTCAGCTAAGTGGGCACAGTAATGTAGGTGGCGAGGTTGTTGAGGACAGCAAAGGTTGAGGTGGTACATTGGGAGCAGCCAGTTCATCCCCAGCAAGGGAGAGTATAGTGTTACAGGAAAATACTGCCTCATCATGGACTCAGATGATAAAGTGGAGGAAAGAGGTGATAAGATACAGTGGAGAGCTGAAGGGTCGATAGTGTGAAGATTCCTAAATATGTTGGTGGAGATCAGACAAGTTAGAGATGGGGGGTGGTTAAGGATAAAGGGTAGCAGATGATAGTCAGATAAGGGAGAACCGAGGTGGAGAGGTTTAATGGTGAGCAATTGGAGGAGAAGACTAGGTCAAGATAGTGGAGATGGCTAAATAAGAGGAAGAAAATGGTGAAGCTCGAGGAATGATAAAGTGGAAGACAAAATCGTAGGGGAGATGGGGACAGTAAGGAATGGGTAATGAGAAGTAGGAGCACAGAACTGTCAGAATGAGGAGAACAAATTAGGGAGAGTTAACATCAAGAACACAAAGTGATGTGGAGCCATAGGCGAGGGAGAGGAGAGAATGCAAATCAGACAAAATACAGGTGGAAGAGGAGAAATGTCCTAGTGAATTCTTGTGCACCTGCGTAATTGTGCAATGAACAGAGGAAGGCTATGAAAGAATGTTAAGCCAGGTGTAGGATGGTAATAAAGTGTTAAGAAGGGAAACACAGCATTGCAGAGTAGGAGCTGGGTAACAGATAGACAGAAGATAGGACACACACTGAAAATATAGAAGTAAGGAACAATAAATAAAAAACAAGCAAGTTTTCAAAGCCATCGCATGCTAGCAGCACGCCTTTAAGTAAACATGCTCCTCTGTGTCCACCACAAAACTTAGAGAACAAATGGCCTGGGCTAAAGAGGGTTCAACCCCTTGATAAATAAACCTGGAATGTTTAATACACAGTGCAGCTGATAGATCTGTTGCATGATACATTTTAAATTATGCCAAAAAGATTTCTTAGTCAGAAAAATAGTGCAAGACTATTAAGAAAAAGCATAGGTACTCACCTGTAACAGGTGTTCTCTGGGGACAGCAGGAATCAGTCTCACAGATGGATGATGTTGACGCAACCCGTGCAGAAGTATCTTCCCAGCTTTCAAAGAAAGCCTTTGGGAGATACACCACGCATGTGTGGTCCACTTCCTAACCAAGGGTGCAATCATGCCTCAGTAAAATGACGTAGCTAAGATGGCCAAGGAAAAAAATAAAATACGGTAAAGAAGCAACACCAAGGGGAGGAGAGAGAGTTGTGAGGACAGATTCCTGCTGTCCCCAGAGAACACCTGTTACAGGTGAATAACTACGCTTTCTCCAGGAACAAGCAGGAAGTCAGTCCTCACATATGGGACTCCCCAGCTACAGGCTACCGAGAACCTTTAAGGAATAAAATGCCACATGACCTGCAAATGGTGAGCTGTGATCAGCAGCAGCTGAGTCCCTACTAAGAGACTCTTGCAAGCCCCAAGTGTCCAGCAGAGAACCAGCACTCCGCTAGCCTGAACACAGAAGGGTCAGAGGGCAGGAGTTGCCTACACCCTGAAGAGATTATGGATTATGGCCGGGCCAAAGGCACTGTCCCATCAGGACTTCCTCTCCAGGCAGTAGTGAGCTGCGAAAGTATAGACCAAAGACCAGGTGGTGGCCTGACAGATCTCCACCATGGGGACAGAGCACAGATTTGCCACAGAAGTACCCTGGCCCTGACGTGGTGCGCCATGATCTTCTGGTCCAGTGAAATCCCCGCCTGCTTGTAGGCAAGGGTAATGCAGTCCACCACCCAAGTGGACAGAGTTCGCTTAGTCAGTGGGAGTCCCAGAGGGCTGGGGTCATAGGATATGAAAAGCTGAAGTGGTTTGGAGTAGCCCTAAGTTTTGCAGATAGAAGTACAGGGACCTTTTACAATCCAGAGTATGGAAAATGGTCTCCGCCCTACCGGCATGAGGCTTTGGGAAGAAGTGGGGAGCACCACCTCCTGCTTGAGATGGAAAGGGGACACCACACCTTCAGCAGAAACTTGAGGTATGTGTGGAGCACCACCATATTCTTGTAGGAACTCATGTAGGGGGGGCTCTGCCATCAGAGCATGAAGCTCGCTGACTCTGCAAGCTAATGCGAGTGCTACAAGGAATACGACCATCCAGGAAAGGTACAGCAGGTGGCAGGTTGCCAGAGGTTCAAACAGAGGCTTCGTGAGCTGTGAGAGCACCACATTTAGATCCCACTCCGCTGCTGGAGAATGAACAGGAGTTGGGATAACATGAGACAACACAGGAATCGGGACACAAGTGGCTTCACTGAGAGGGACTTTCCCTCAATGGGATGGTGGTGCGCCGAGATAGCGCTCAAGTGTACACTGACCAAATTGGAATTTAGTCAAATCTGCAACAGGTGGAGCAGGTACTAGAGTATTATGTGAACCGAGCAGAAAGATTTGCCCATCTTTCAGTGCACCACACTGAGAAACGGTGCCACTTGAAGGTGTATGCCCTTCTTGTTGAGGCCTTATGTGAGGCCAGAAGAACCTCCGCCATGTCCCGTGGGAGACTGAAGGGAGCTAATGCTACCTTTTCAGCAGCCAAGCTGCGAGTGACAGAGACCTCAGGTTGGGGTGTAAGAGAGTCCTGCTACTGTGAGAGTAGCCCTGGGGCTCAGCACAGGGGAACTGGCAAAGCAGAGGAGCAGTGGGAACCAGAGCTGCCTGGGCCACCGAGGAGGTATCAGCATTAGTAATGCTCTGTCGCACTAGATCTTGAATAGAGTTCTGGCGATCAGCAGTGTCGGTGGGAAGGCATACAGGAGGCCTTCTGTCCACGGTATAAGGAATGCGTCTGCTGCCACCCGGAAAAGTTGCAGCTGGCAAAAGCAGAAATCGGGACAACTGTGTGCTGTCTGGGCTGGAGAACAGGTCCACCAAGGGGATTCCCCAGAGATGAAACAGCCGGGAATCTACTACTGGATCCATGCGCCACTCGTGCAGCTGGAGGACTCTGTTCAGTTTGTCCACCAGGGCATTGTCCTGGCCTGGGAGGTAAACCGCCCTTAGGAGCATCCCCTGCATGCCGCACAGGCGCAGAGATCTACTGCCTCCTGGCAGAGGGGGTTTGACCCTGTTCCCCCTTGTTTGTTCATGTAGAACATTGCAACCTGGCTGTCTGTCAGGATTGGCACTGGGAGGGTGCGGTAGCTGGTGGCGGAAGGCTTGGAGAGTCTGGAATATCGCCCAGATTTGCAGGTTGATTTGCAACCATGATTCCTCCTGGGACCTGCACCTTGCATCTGGAGGCCCTTGCAATGCGCCCCTTCAGCCCAGTAGGGAGGTGTCCATGGTGAGGACCCTCTGGGGGGTGGGTGCCTGGAAGGGCATTTCACGTGGGATCTGCCACTATTCGAAGGAGTCTGCCAGCTGATGGGTCACTTTCATTCTGTCCCTGAGCCTACCTGTGGCTTCTGTCCACTAAAAGCAGAGGCACCACCAGGCTGCCTTCATGTGCAAGTGGGCATATGGGGGTCATGTGAACCATGGAGGCCATGTGTCCCAAGAGGCAAAGTAGCAGCCGGGTGGGCAGTGTCGTACTGACCTCTTCTGAAGAGTATTTAGTTGTGCCCCTATGAACTCTAGGCACTGGGTCAGAGTGAGGTGGGACTTGGGATAGTTTATAACGAACCCCAGGTGCTGCAGGGTGTTTATGGTGCGCCCAGTGGCGCATTGTGCCTCTGTAGCTGCAGTGTCCCATTTTATGAGTCAATTATTCATGTAAGGGAAGACAAAGGCCCCTTGAAACTGGAGGTGGGCTGCAATCAGAGAGGCATTTTGTGAAGACCCTTAGTGATGAGGCCAGACCAAAGGGTAGCACCCTGTATTGGTAGTGCTGTCCCCCCAACACGACCTGGATGGGGATGAATTAGGATGTGTTTGTAGGAATTCTTTAGGTTTAAGGAGCAGAGTCAATCTCCCTACTGGAAGAATGGCAGCAGTGTTCCAAGGAAGAGCATCTTGAACTTCTTCCAGACCAGAAATCTGTTGAGCTCTCGCAGGTCCAGGATGGGCCTCAGACCACCTGTCCTCTTGGGTATGAGAAAATACCTGAAGTAGAAGCCTGTGCTTGAGAAATGTTTCAGGACTAGCTCCACTGCCTTGTTCTGGATTAGACCTGCTAGCTTGATGAGAAGCAGGGTCTGGTGAAGGAGGGGTCTGGTGGGCTCTCCTGGGAAATACAAGGGTGGCGCCCGCTGTAGGTGGAGGCGGAAGCCCTCCCTGACCACATGTGGCACCCAGGTGTCTATGGTAATGGCTGTCCACCTGTGAGCAAACAGGGCTAGGCACCCCCCCTCTGGGCAGCAGGGGACTCCCTGGAGATAGTGAGGTCATGCCCTGGCAGTCAAAAGGTTCTGCCAGGCTAGGCCAGAGCCGGCGCCTGGGACTTTGGGTTTTTTTGTTTTCTGGGACCATGTCCCTGGCCTTTTTGATGCTAACCCTGTAGAGGGTCAGGAAGGCCTGGAAGTGTGGTGTACCACTAAAGCCCCTTTCCCACCCACCCCCCCTCAGGAAGAAGGGCTTTTTTCCCAGGGCTGCACCAAGGTCTTCTTTGAGAGCCCGGTTCTCGTCATGAACTCAGTCTCTATCTCTGCAGCCTTATCTGCCATGGGTTTCCTGAATAGGTTCTCACCTATGCAGGGGACATCAATCAGTTTGTCCTGCACCCATTGTTCCAGGTCAGACAACTGCAGCCATGCCTGGTCTTGACGGACTGGAAAGGGGGGCTGTTACTTCTGGAGAGAAATCTGAAATTGTGAGTATATACTTCTGGGAATTTTTCTGAAAGGAATTGTTTTTCTTTTAAAGCTAATTAATCTGTGAACCCACTATTTTTTTTGTTAAATCAGTCAGGGCCTAGTAGCAACAGTTTAAGATTCAATTTAAAAACACAGAAGAGAACTTTCTGGTTACCTTTCATACCCAGTAGACAGCTGTAGTTTAAATTTCATAGTCACTCAGGGCCTAGCATCAGCAAAGTACTTTTAGTTTCAAATTAAAACACAGAAGAGAGCTTTCTGGTTAAATTTAGAATCCAGCAGAGAGCTTGTAGTTTAAATTTCATAATAGGTTAGAGCCTAGTAGCAGCAAAGAGCTATAATTTAAATCAAATCAGAATATAGTTTTCCTCAGCAGCACAGGACAAGGTACTGTGTAGCAGCCCTTTTTTAATAAGTGTTATAAGTGGAAGGAAGTCCAAAAAATTGCCAGCATGGTTTAAAGCTGAGGTCAGAGAGGCTGTTGTTGCCAAAAAAGCATCTTTCAAGAAATGGAAAAAAGAGCCAAATGATGAAACCTGGAAACAGCACAAGCACTGGCAAGTCAAATGCAAGGCATTGAAAAGGCAGGCAAAGAGAGAATATGAGAAGAAGCTTGCTGCGGAAGCAAAAACGCGAAATAAAGACCTTTTCAAGTACATTCGTAGCAAAAAACCCGTGAGAGAGTCAGTTGGTCCATTAGATGATAAAGGGGTTAAAGGAGCACTAAGAGGCGACAAGGCGATAGCGGAGAGACTGAATGAATTCTTTGCTTCGGTCTTTACTGAGGAAGATGTAGGGATGTTACCACGACTGAAGTGGTATTTAAAGGTGTGGAAGAATTGAAGGAAATATCGATACATCGGAAGATGTCCTACAACTATTAGATAACTGAAGAGTAGCAAATCACCTGGGCCGGATGGTATACATCCAAGGGTGTTGAAAGAACTGAAATTTGAGATTGCAGACCTGCTATCAGTAATCTGTGAACTATCATTAAAATCATCTCTAATACCTGAGGATTGGAGGATCGCCAATGTAACACCAATTTTTAAAAAGGGTTCGAGGGGTGATCCGGGAAAATACAGACCGGTGAGCCTGACATCAGTACCGGGAAAAATGGTAGAAACCATCATAAAGAATAAAATTACTCAGCATATAGATAGTCATGACCTAATGGGAGACAGCCAACATGGCTTTAGACAAGGAAGATCTTGTCTTACTAATCTGTTATGTTTTTTGAAGGAGTGATAAACAGGTGGACAAAGGTGAGTCAGTTGATATTGTGTATCTGGACTTTCAGAAAGCCTTTGACAAGGTCCCTCATGAGAGACTTTTGGCAAAACTAAAGAGTCATGGGATAGGAGGCAGTGTACTACTGTGGATCAGGAACTGGTTAAAAGATAGAAAGCAGGGAGAAAGGTGAATAGTGGTGTACCCCAGGGATCTGTGCTGGGTCCGCTGCTTTTTGACATATTCATAAATGACCTGGAAAGTGGAATAACGAGTGAGGTTATCAAATTTGCTGATGACACAAAACTATTTAAAGTTGTTAAAACCCAGGAGGATTGTGGAAAATTGCAAGAGGATCTTGATAAATTGGAAGACTGGGCATCAAAATGGCAGATGAAATTTAATGTGGAGAAGTGCAAGGTTATGCACCTAGGGAAGAACAACCCAAACTATGGTTACACGATGCAAGGTTCCACATTAGGAACCACCACCAAGAAAAAGATTTAGGCGTCCTTGTGGATACCATGTTAAAACCCTCGGCTGCAGCCAGAGAGCAAAGAGAATGCTAGGTATGATAAGGAAAGGAATGGAAAATAAAACAAAAGATATTATAATGCCTCTATATCGTTCCATGGTGAGACCGCACCTTGAATATTGTGTGCAATTCTGGTCGCCATATCTTAAAAAGGATATAGCAATTTTAGAAAAGGTTCAGAGAAGAGCCACCAAAATGGTAAAGGGGATGGAAGGCTACTCCTATGAAGAAAGGCTAAAAAGGTTGGGGCTCTTAACCTGGAAAAGAGACGGCTGAGGGAGATATGATAGAAGTCTATAAATTAATGAACGGAGTGGAACGGGTAAACGTAGATCGATTGTTTACCTTATCAGAATATAGAAAGACTAGGGGACATGCCATGAAGCTACAGGTAAACTATTTAAGACTAATAAAAGAAAATATTTTTTCACTCAACGTGTAATCAAACTCTGGAATTTGTTACCGGAGGATGTAGTAAAGGCTGTTAGTGTAGCTGGGTTTAAAAAAGGTTTGGACAAGTTCCTGGAGGAAAGGTCCATAAACCATTATTAAGAAGGGACCCAGGATATCAATGCTTGAACCAATACAAGCATTGTGGAACCTGTGTCCCTTGGGGAAACTGCTAGGTACGTATGACCTAGATTGGCCACTGTTGGAAACAGAATACTGGGCTTGATGGACCTTGGTCTGACCCAGTATGGCATATCTTATGTTCTTATCTTATGTTCTTATGTTCTTATGTTCTTATGGCGTTGTGCCCCTATACCTGCTGCGACCACCCTGGCTGATAACTCAAAGCCATTGTAGGCTGCTCGGGACAAAAGCTTCAAGCATTCTTTCACCACCAAGGGCATGGTCTTAAACCTCTTTAGAGTTCTCCATCGAAGCCTGCCAAGAATCCACCGAGCTCCTTAGACAGTTCCTTCAGGTACATGCTGATATAGAGCTGGTAAGACTAGATCCGGCAAGTTAGCAATGAGCCCTGAAAAGCCTTCCAGCTGAGGACATCGAGGGTTCAGGCCTCCCTGCTGGGTGGGACCGATGAACGAGTTTTTTGGCTTTTATGCCGACACTTGGTTGACTCCACGATCATGGAGCTATGGGGAATCTGAGTCTTTTGGAACCCAGAGCGCTTCAGCGTTGAGGTGCCTACTAACGATCGGTACCGACGCCAGTGTTTCCCACATTCTTTGGAGGCAGCGGTGGTCAAGGATAGGGGGCACCAGGACCGTAAGGATTTCCTTTGTGGGTGCCTCGTATTGGAGTATTTCCAATTCCTTGGTGCATGGGTCCTCCTCAGCCTCGATAATGAGAGCCTTGGCCATGTCCCACATGAAATTGAGGAAAGCGACGTTCTCAGGCGGGGAACGATACCGGGTTAATGAGGGAGACAGGTCCGAAGGCACATCTCAGTTTTGTCTCATGTCCAGGGACTCTTCGTCCTCAGTATCCCATTCAGACTCGAAGTCAAAGTACGAATCTAATGCCACGTGATCACCTCGGTTGAGGGCCGCTCCAGGTGGTCCGCAACCTCTGGAGGATCTGCAGTCCGAGCCGCAAGCGCTCACAGGAGAGGACAGTGTCCCAAGGAACAGGACCGGGACCGGGACCTTGTCCGGTGCTGGGGGCTCTCTTGAGGCTGGGGGCTCTCTTGAGGCTGGGGGCTCTCGAGGACTGGCTCGACATTCAGAGACTCCCTCGACGTCGAGGGTCCCGTCATCGGGGCAGATGAAACGGACGAGCTACATGTGAACACCCACTGCATGGCCACTAGGGTAGATAAACTGCTCTCTAGGGCGGCCTTTCTGGTCTCCATACAAGTTGGCTCTGCAGCCTTTGACCGCAGGCACCGAAGACTTCGGGTCCAGCATCAGTACTGTTAAGGGTGAGTCCTCAATGAGGATGGTCTCAGAGGTCCGAGGTCAGTCAGCAAGTGCCAATAACTCCTTCCAGGGCAGCTTGGAAGGCCACTCCTGCCCTGACTCCTCGGACTCGTGCCTGGGACTGCGGGTCCTGGGGTGGGTTTTCCTCTTCTTCCCAGATCCATCCAAGGCGGTCTTCGAGGGTTTCCTTCTTCTTGTGCTCCACCTCCGGGAATTCCCACTTTGAACCATGGCTGCAGGACACCGAAGAGGCTCTGGCTTCCCAGGGCACCAAGGTATCAGCAGGGGCTCTGGAGTGTGGTGTCACTGGCAATTCCGGTGCGGAGTTGTACTTCTGAAAAATGTTTTTCCTGCTACTGATGACGACTCTTTAAGGCCTTTGAGGTCATGGTTCTACAGTCTGAGTTGTTGTGCTCCGGACCAAGGCATTGGAGGCAACAGCCGTGTGGGTTGGTGAGTAACATCATTTTGCCACACTTTTTGAAGTCACTGGAGGCCATCGGAAAAAGGGGGTTCCCACCTCCCGGCAGGGGTCTGAAGCCTTTGGCTGAAAAAGAGCACGAATGCTAGTTGAAGAACACCTTGATGAAAAAAGGTGAGAAAAATGAATGAACGAACTTGAGGAGCGGCACTGAGGAGAGCTGACTCGGGGGCGAGAAGGAATTGGCACACAATCAGACAAATCTTAATGACAAAAATCAGACTTTTCCCGGGGAAAACTGGACAATGTCCGATGGGCTCCACGGAAAAAAGGAAATGGAGGTAAAATGGCACCCTTGGGTGGGAAGTGAACCACACATGCGTGGTGCATCTCCCAAAGGCTTTCTTTGAAAGCTGGAGAGATGCTTTCGCGCAAGCTCAGTCAGCACAGACATCACCCATATGTGAGGGCTGACTCCCTGCTTGTTTCCAGAGAACTCTTAAAATAGATTTTGTAATACAGTTTTCTATGCACTGGATTTGAAAACATATGCAATTTGTTTTATTTTTGAAGGAGTTGGAGAAATACATCTAAACAAATAAGACAACTTTGCCTTCTGAATAAAACGATGAAATTAGACTTACCTGCTAATTGTTGTTCTTTGAGGAACTCCAGTCTAGTCCCAAACCTCTGGGGTTTAGTACCTCCTCCCGCAGCTTTGAAGACTGAGCACATTATTTATTTATTTATTTTTATTTATTTACAATCTCTTATATACCGCGCTATTCTGCATCAGTGCGGTTTACATTGAACAAACTGAAATTACATTGAACAGGACATTATAACTTGGAGATAACTATTTTACAGGGAACATGGGCTATGGAGGGTTAAGTGGCTTGCCCAAGACCACAAGGAGCACCTGTGGGACTAGAAACCCCAGTCCTTCCGGCCCAAGGTTGAAGTCCTCTAGTGGGATTTGAACTCCCGACCTTCCGGCCTGAAGTACCTTGCCCCAACCACTAGGCCACTCCTCCACTCCACATTACTCTTTTGGTGACCCCCTATATAAAAAGACCAGGAACCACCTCCTTGCTCCAGTAACCTATTGACAAAGCAGACTCAACAAAGCAATAATTAAGTAGTTAATACAACATTCCAACTAACCCTCTATAAAGATAACTCTTCAGAAGTTCAACTGAAAAGAACTTCTTGAAATTAACTTAACATGCAATACATATTTTCTTTGTGTGCTGCTCAGGCCTACTCTCACCTTCGCTCGAGGACCCCCAAGTAGCCATTATCACTGAGAACTAATTCCTTTCTGCCCCCCTAATGAACCTAAACCTTTGCAGCCGCATCTGCAGCTTTCCGACCAAAATTTTTACTTCACTTCAGGCTACAGTCCAAGAGTAACATCAGGGAGGGATGTGGGACTAGACTGGAGTTCCTCGAGGAACAACAATTAGCAGGTAAGTCTAATTTCATCTTCCTTATCGTCCCTTCAGTCTAGTCCCGAATCTCTGGGGATGTAACAGAGCAGTGAAGTAATTAACGGGAGGGACCTGCTAGACCAGCCTGAAGCACTGCTGATCCAAAACAAGAATCCCCTTCCGCCTGAACATCCAACCTGTAATGCTTAACAAAGGAATTCAACGACGACCATGTTGCCGCCTTACAGATCTCAACTGCTGGCACTAAACTCAACTCCACCCAGGAAACCGCTTGTGCTCTAGTCGAATGGGCTCTCAGCCCCTTCAGAACTGCCTTGCCCTTCAAAAACATAAGCCGATGCAATAGCCTCCTTAAGCCACCTTGCAATAAAAGACTTTGATGCCGCTTCTCTTTGTTGCGACCCCCCAAACAAGACAAACAATCTCTCCGTCCTGCGGCATAGAGCCATTCTCTGCAAATACTTCCTTAACACTCACCCTACATCCAGACAATGCAGCCATCCTTTAGACTCATCCTTGCTATCTTTCCCGAAAACTGGCAAGGACACCACCTGATTCAAGGGAAACGCCGACACCACCATAGGCAAGAAAGAGGGAATGGTCCTCAAAACTACCTTCTTGTCATAGAACGACAAAAAAGGCTCCCTACACAACAAAGCCTGTAATTCCGAAACCCTTCGAGCCGAACAAATAGCTACCAGAAACACCACTTTAAGAGTAAGATCCTTTAATGTTGCCTTACTCAAAGGATCAACGGCTCCCGTACCAGAGCCTCCAGCACTAAATTGAGATCCCACATGGGCACCGCTGCTCTGCATGGAGGCATCAAAAGTGATGCCGCTCAAAAAAAACATTTAACATCTGGATGTGTCCTCAGCCCCACCCCCTGCACTTTCCCCTGATAACAGGACAGCGCTGCCAACTGGACTCGCAGGGATGCTGCTGCCAAGCCCTTATCAAAACCATCTTGCAAGAAAGATAGAACTTGCAGGACAGAGGCCTTCAAAGCAGAAACTCATCTACCTTCGCACCATGCTCAAACAGATGCCAGACCCTTACATATGCCATTGAGGTAGATCAACGCCTGGACCTCAACAAAGTAGAAATGACCGCTGGCAAGTATCCCTTCACTCTCAACCTCGCCCTTTCAAGAGCCAAGCCGTAAGCAAGAATCAATCCACCTGAGGCATATTCAACGGACCCTGCACTAACAGATCTCTCCTGTCTGGCAATCGCCATGGTCATCCCATCAGGAGTCATATCAGGTCGGCATACCATGGCCTTCGTGGCCAATCCGGTGCAATTAGGATGACTTGACCCTTCTGTCTCTCTATTCGCTGTAGCACCCGACCTATTAACACCCAGGGCGGAAATACGTACAGGAGCTGTTCCTCCGGCCACCTCTGCATCAGAGCATCCAGACCTTCTGACATCCTTTCTCGTCTTCTGCTGTAAAACCTTTTCGGCCTTTGCTGACTCAAATGTCGCCATGAGATCCATTACCGGAGTCCCTCACCGATGTACCAGTAAGTCGAACACCTCCTGATGGAGAACCCACTCTCCTGGGTCCACCTTGACGCGACTCAAAAATTGACCATCACGTTGTCCACACCTGCCACATGCGCCGCCGATAACGCCTCCAGATAAAATTCAGCCCAGCTTAAGAGCTCCTCCGCCTCCTCTTCGAGAGCTATGCTGCTGGTGCCACCTTGGCGACTGATATAGGCCACCGCACTCTGATCGCTTTCCCCTGCAGACAATGTTGAAAGGTCCAAAGCGCTAACGTCACCGCCCTTAGTTCTAAATCTGTTGATGGACCAACTCTTTTCCTTTTCTGTCCACTGACCCTGTGTGAACTGTCCTTCGAAGTGTGCTCCCCTTCCGAACAGACTGGCATCTGTTGTCAGTGGCATCCAGTTCGGCGACTCCAAAGGCATCCCTTTCTTCAGACATCTGGGGCCTAGCCACCACTGAAGAGCCTTCCTCGTCTCCAGCGGACAGGGCAGCCTTTGCGACAACCAATAGGACTGATGCAACCATCTCCTGAGCAAGGCCCTCTGCAGCGGTCGCATGTGGGCCCTGGCCCACAGCACTAACTCGAGCGTAGCCGCCATTGTTCCCAGAAGCTGTAGATAATGCCACACCATTGGAGTCCTCATTTTCAGAAAGGCTCAAACGAGCTTTCGTAGCCCTTGCGCCCTGAGAAGCGGTAGAAAGACTCTTCCTACGCCCGTGTTGAAGCGGGCCCCCAAATACTCCAACTCCGGCGATGGCTCTAGTCTGCTCTTTGCTGTATTGACTACCCATCCTAGACTCTGCAGAAATTGCACCACCAGGAGGGAAGTCTCCTTGCTCTTTCTCCAACTTTGCTCGAATTAACCAATCGTCCAGGTAAGGATGGACTAACACGCCTTCTTTGCGCAATGCTGCCGCCACCACCACATCACCTTGGTGAAGGTTCGCGGAGCTGTTGCCAACCCAAACGGCAATGCCTGGAACTGAAAATGTCCCATAGGGACAGCAAACCATAGAAACCGCTGATGTTCCAAGCGAATCGGTATGTGCAGATACGCCTCCGACAGATCTAATGATGTGAGAAATTCTCCCTGCCGTACTGCTACTATGACTGATCTCAGGGTCTCCATCCGAAAGTGCGACACCCTGAGACACCGATTCACCCTTTTGAGATACAGAATCGGCCGAAAGGTGCCTTCCTTTTTTGGCACCACAAAGTATAAGGAGTACCGACCACATCCATACTGGTCCACCGGCACCACCACCCTGAGGGCCAGAAGTCTTTCTAAAGTCTCTTGCACTGCTTCTAACTTTGATCGCACCCTGCAGGGAGAGAGAACGAAGGAGTCGGCCACTGGGCGTTGGAACTCTAGAGCATAACCTTTCCGAATGACCTCCAACAGCCACTTGTCCGACGTAATTTGGGTCCAGGCAGGATAGAACTCCCTTAGCTGACCCCCCATGGGTACCAATCCCACCTGGACCCTCCTCACTTCATTGTGATTTGAGGTTCAAGGACGAGGAAACTCCAAAACCTCTACCTGCTCCTCTGAACCCTCGAAACCCCTGGGATCTGTAAGGAAAATGTCCCCTCTAAAACTGACCAAATCTCAGCGAGCGAAAACGGTGAAACTCCCTTTGCTGATTTTTGGTCGTCCCCAGAGGATGTCCCTGCTTCTGCTTGTCCTCCAGCAACCTTCCGCCCTTAGACTCCCCGAGATCCTTCACTAACTTATCCAAATCCTCTCCAAAAAGGAGCTTACCTCAAAAGGGGAGTTTACCTAGCCTTGCTTTAGAGGAACCATCGGCTGCCCAGTTACAGAGCCACAGATACCTCTGCGCCGCTACCACCGACGCCATATTCTTCGAAAGGCCTCGAATAAGATCATAATGGATATCTGCCAAATAAGCCACCCGGTCTCCAACCGGACCGCTTCCCCGTCCTCCACCTGTATTCCCTGAATCCTTTGGGACCATCGGAGACAGGCCCTTGCCACCCATGCCCTACAAATAGAAGCATGCATGGAAAGTGCATTGACATCAAAGACTTGCTTTAATAAGGTGTCTAGCCGCCTATCCTGGGCATCCTTCAGAGCGGCACTACCTTCTACTGAAATTGTCGTCTTCTTAGTAACGCCCACCACCACCGCATCCACCTTAGGAGACCTAAAAAGATCCTTATCCTGGTCCACCAAAGGATAAAGGTGGGCCATTACTCTGGAGCCTTTTAGTCCTGACTCTGGCATGTCCCATTCCTCTTGAATCATTTCCCTAACTACTCTATGTACTGGAAAAACTCTGGGACCTTCGCACAGCCTGCAATAATGGGTCCTCCAACGTGGAATCATCTGCCGGACCCGTAACCAGCATGTTAAGCGCCTTAAGTGTTTCCGTGATAAGCACCAGCAATTCCTCTCTCCGGAACACCCGAACCACCCTTGCTTGGTCCTCCTGCTCTGTGATCTCACCTTCCTCCAACTCTTCTTCTATCTGCAAATCTTCCAAGCCTACAGCCTGTTCCGCTCTGTCACTCAGCATCCTCCTAGGCTTCTTAGATAGGGCACTTCTTGCCCCCGAGTCCAGAGGAGTTTCTGGGCGCTTTACCCCCACAGCAGCACCTGCTGGAACTCGCAGACCCCCCCCCCCCCCGAAGGCTTTCTGCAGAAGTGTCACAAATTCCTGAGAAAATATCGCCACCAATCCCCCTTGTAACAGGGGTTTGGAAGAGGGAATGTCCGGAGCCGAGGACGGCCCTGCTACCAGCTCCTGGGGGGTGCTGAAGGAGATAGGGGTTCTGGTGAGGCAGAAGACTTCCCTTTTTGAACCTCTACCCCACTTTCCACTGAAACATCCACCGAGGCCACTTCCTGCACATATCCCCTGCACACCCCGACTTCCGACACTGACCCTCTTCTGGCCCCACACAGCAAGCATTGAGGCCTAGAAGGCATGACCTCTTTATCCCTTTCTTTTTTTTTTTTTTTTAAAACGAAAATTACACGGAGACCCGGCTGAGAAGTCTGACAACTAGTCCCTGTCACTTGCAGTCTATTCAGGAAAATATTTCCCCCCGATGACAGGCAAATCACTGCTCAATGCTTTCCCACATTGCTTCCATGTTGCCTAGGCCTAACGGCTCCAAAACGCTTAACCATGATACCCAAACCTTGGCTGCCGGCCCCCTGATGCCTGCGCGGCTCGCTTACCTCCTCAGCCTATTCCTGCTACCAATACGAGCTCTACTCTGTTCACCCGCACTCAGCCTCTCAGCGGTGTCAGCGTCAGGGAGAGAGGCTCCGCCGGATGAGCTGCTGCTGCCGGAATCGCCACCACGCTCTCCGAAGCCCGCTCACTGCCAACTCTCCGGGTGCTCTGTCACACGGCTCTTCACCCACGCAGTGGGTTCGGTAGCCAGAGTCCTCGTCTTCAACTCCCACACTCTTCCCCGCTAGCAACAGGCTTCCAGGGAGGGGGGAAGTCCTTGCAGCCTTTCACTTGAGGTTTAGGGCAATCAAACCTTTGGCACATCAAATTATACAATATAAAATACAACCTAGCAAAAATACCTTTTTTTCTTTTTTACCAAATCACCCTAGCTTCCTCACAAACTAGTTAACTCCTACATCTCCTTATTCATTCCTCCAGTGAGACCTGAACCTCCTAGGCTCAATACTCCTCCAGCTGCTTGGAGACTGAGATTACTGGAGCAAGGAGGCAGTTCCTGGTCTATTTATACGGGGGTCACCAAAAGAGTGACATGCTTAGTCTCCAAAGCTGCGGGAGGAGGTACTAAACCCCAGAGGTTCAGGACTAGACTGGAGGGACGATAAGGAAAATCCCATTCAACATTCCACTTATGTTAGCATAAGCCAAAGGTTTTTATATACGAGATCACAAAGACATGGAAGCACTATTACATCTACAGTACTATTTGTTTGATTGTAGGGCAAAAGTGAACTTACCCTGAAACTGAGGCTTAACATCCCACGTTTGTGAAGCAAATCCACCAAAAATGAATCCTTCAGAGTCCTTTAAAACCAGCAGGCAAGGGCCCTGGTTGACAATCTGCCCACACAGCTTTGAAAAACTTTCACCGTGAACCTTAGAGGAGAAGAGCAGCCGCCACTGATGCTGCAGCTCGGAAGGAAGGTGTGAGTTGATGTACATAACGGACGGGAAATCCAGGAGACTCACAAATGCTGTCCGTTTGGTGCCTTTGCACCTTGGAACCAAGTTTTCTACATCTGTGAGTGTATGGGACTGCATGACAGAAAGGCTTTGTGTAACAACAAGACTGAGAAATGTTGATATCTGAGGTGTTCTGAAGATCCAGTTCTCAATGGCACTTCTTTCCCAAGTGGAATGTATCAGCTGCGATGCTGTAAGCTCCTGTCTGTCTAAACAACAGAAACAGTAATTGTAACACTATCTTGCCAGAACTAAAGTATATTCTCTCCACAAATCAATTATTTGTGCTCAATGTGCATTGTGCCTGTGGTCATCCCCCCAACCCGTCGTTCCTGCCTGTCTCTTGTGCTCTTCCCTTCTCTAGGGGGGGATCTCATTTTCTAATTTTTTTCGTTTTCCTTTTTATTTTGTATTATAGACCATCTTGGACAGTATAGTAAATGCTGAAAAATAAATGCATCAAATAATTGTGTGTATACTTTATGCTTTATTTAGGACTGACTAGAACTCCATTAATTAAATGAGGTTACACCTCAGCAAGGAATGACAGCGGCATGCAAACCTTTGCTGCCAGATTTTCACATCTGCTTCTCAATCTACTCCTATATATCACAGTATGTATGATCTTATATCATCTGTGACATAAGGTTTTTGGCTAAGAAGACAGATCACTATGTTCATCTTGCAACCATACACTTTATTACTAAAGATGCAGCAATCTTTTACCTGCATTTTTCAGTTCAGAGAGTAGCTGTGCAGCCAAGACCTTTCCCCCTGCAACATAGTCCCGAGTCTTTTCCATGCTCCAGCCTTTCAGAAGCTTCTTGTGTTTTAAGAGGTACATCACAGCCATGATCAGGTCCTCAGTAAACTAGGTAAGTTAAGAACTGTGTCAGTGTGTCTCTGGGCTCCTTATATCATGAGTATAGTATTATTAATTCCAGGAACAGTTTGCACTTACAGTTAAAATTAATCTTTATCTCACTCCTCACTATAGAAACAGAGGCAGCCTCTTATCGACTATACTAGCCATATATGTTTACAGTGTTGGAAAGAATAGGATGGGGGGCGACTTTTTAACCTGGGTGCAGGCAGTCTACAATGGACCCTGGGCATGCTTAAAGATAAACACAAGTCAGACGAAGTAGCTTTACCTCTTGTCGCCCTTGCTCTTTGTACTAACAATGGAGCCTATGTCTCAGCGAGTGAAGGAAAAATAGGAGTATAGAGGGGGTGCAAGTAGCCAAAAATCTTCCTCGTTTGCAGATGATATACTATTTTTTGTATCAAACCTGGAAAGGACACTGGATGTCTTACTGGGTGAATTAGGGGAGTTTGGACATGTATCCAGCTTTAAAGTTAATACGTCTAAGTTGGAGATTTTGAATCTGTCTTGTACAGCTGCCAAGTTGGTAGATAGGTTGAAGCAAACCTATCCCTTTAGATGGGCTAAGGAGAAAATAAAAGACCTGGGGGATCACCTTGGTGGAGGACAGGATGCAGCTATTTCAGGAAAATTATGGAGTTCTCCTCAAAAAGATAGAGGGGTCTGGAAGGCTGGATGAGCATGCAGCTGTCTTGGCTGGGCCAAATAGCTAGTATCAAGATGATGGTAACGTAGTAACATAGTATATGACGGCAGATAAAGACCAGTACGGTCCATCTAGTTTGCCCAGCAAGGCAGCAAGAGGCCTGCTGCTCCATGCAAGTCACCCCTCCCCATGCCTTTGTTTAGGGGTGTACCCACCACTCTGTGTAAGTCACCCCTATTTGTTCAGATATAAGAGATAATTATGTTTATTTTGATTTTATCTTGATGCTATAAAAAGGGATTTACTGTGTTTGTCCCATGCCATTTTGAATTCTGTTGCCTCAGCTTCTATGCCTGTTTGGGACACTGCCAGTGGAGGCCCCAGATAGCTGAGAGAGGCCATGGGTGGTTAAGTCAGTGCCAACTAAGCTTAGAGAGAAAGGGTGATTGGGAACCACAAAAATTACAGAGCACTCTGAAGGACTGACAAAAGAAGCCCTTAAGGACTGGGTAGGATGGAGCAGCTGAAGAGTGGCGACATCACACTTTGGGTGTGGGCTTGGCTCCTGGGTGCCAATATTGTAATAAAAGGGACAGAGAACCTCTTCATGCCTTTAACACTTAAGATATAGGGGAAGTAAAGAAAAATGTGTTACAAGGTTCACTGCAAATAAAGCAATGTGTGCCTTTGAGTTGAGGCTGACTCCTGCCAATCTAGTAGCTCCTAAATTTTCTTGGCAGCGTGACCGGAGGTGGATTGCCAGGCCATTCTTCAGAGGCAGTAGAGGGTAAAGTGACTTGCCCACGGCCACAAGTAGTGCTAATAGGAATCACCCTGGTCTGTTGGTTACCAAAGCACAAAGAATGTAGAATGCCGTAGAATGTAGCGGAGAGCTTTATTGAGTTTCCACAACGTCTCGCTACACATGTTTCGGCCTAAGCCTTCTTCAGGGGATAATGAGCTCTCTAGAACAAACATCACATTTTTTATCATATCTGTTTTGATTTTAATATGTCCAAAAATATATATTAATACATATATAAATTAGTAGAAATAAATAAAACCAAATACAAGAACAAATTTAAAACAGAAATCAATTAAGCCAAGGGCACAGTTAAAAATTAAAACAGAAAAAGGTAAAAAAATAAAATAAATAAAACCAATTTTATCCAGCAATCAATAAAAGGTCCAAAAAATGCATTAAATTGTAAAAAGTTGAAGTAAAACCAATGAACTAAAACAGCAGAACTAAAAGAGGAAACAATTAATTGACAGTAATACAAAGCGGTAAAAATGCCAGAAGTGCAGAGACAACTATAACGTATAATAATACTCATCCACAATAGGGATACTAACACACTCTCTCTCTGAATTATGAACAGTCTATAAGAACCTGTAGAGCACACACAAAAAGATAAACCGAGTACTGCTGGTAGCAACAACAATCGCATAGCTCCCAAAGTACATAGGAAGTAGTAACAATACAATCTATGTAAACCTCTACTGCACTGAGAGCTCAAAGCACAAGTGCAGCCATCAGAAGAACTGTGCTAGGTGTGTCTATTTTTAAAGATTAGCACTTTTTAATATTTGCATCTGAGTATTTTACAATGTAATTTTATTCCTGTG
Organism: Ichthyophis bannanicus; assembly: GCA_033557465.1. Classification (NCBI taxonomy): domain Eukaryota; kingdom Metazoa; phylum Chordata; class Amphibia; order Gymnophiona; family Ichthyophiidae; genus Ichthyophis; species Ichthyophis bannanicus. The sequence continues at coordinate 85,547,202 of CM066034.1, read as the reverse complement.
CTCTCAATACAATTATACTTTGGGGGCCCAATAGTCAGAAGGCATTTACATGGTTTACAGCCCAGTAAACTGTGTAAATTTTATTTTATTTATTTATTTACATTCTCTTATATACCGCGCTATTCTGCATCAGTGCGGTTTACATTGAACAAACTGAAATTACATTGAACAAGGCATTATAACTTGGAGATAACTATTTTACAGGGAACATGGGCTATGGAGGGTTAAGTGGCTTGCCCAAGACCACAAGGAGCACCTGTGGGACTAGAAACCCCAGTCCTTCCGGCCCAAGGTTGCTGTCCTCTAGTGGGATTTGAACCCCCGACCTTCCGGCCTGAAGTACCTTGCCCCAACCACTAGGCCACTCCTCCACTTTAATGCCTTAAATCGGGATAGTCAATGGCACTTACATGGTTAGTGCCATTGAATATCCCCCATTCTAATTCCCCACGTGCTTTGATGCTATATGGATAGCTTCGAAGCATGTCAGGGGCATTCTAGAGCGGAGCGGAGGTGACAACAAGCGATATTGCATGCTGCCTGGTTAGCGATCTGTACCGAAAAAATAGGTGAGAAAAAACAGCAAAAGACCTGCCTGACCATAGGTGAAGGCAATACAATCTGCCACCCAGGTGGACAGAGTACGCTTGGAGATAAGGACTGTAGGCAATGAAGAGATGTGAGGCGTGGCAATGGAGCTTGGTCCCTTCTAAATAGGCCAATGCCTGCTTACAGTCTAGCTATGCAGAACAGCCTCTGCCTTACTGGTGTTAGATCACAGGAAAAAGGTGGGAAGCACAACCTCCTCGTTGAGGTGGAGCGAGGAGACTGCCTTAGGGTGTGTCCAGTGTACCACCCTGTTCCTGTGAAACCTGGTGTAGGGGGCATGAGCCACCAAAGCCTGGATCTCACCGACCCTGTGGGTGCCATGAGGAAGACCACCTTACAGGACAGATACCCGAGGTGGCAGGAAGCCAGAAGTTCTATGGGTGGAGCTTCAAGGGAGTGGAGGAGTGGCCTAGCTTCAAGGGAGTGGAGGAGTGGCCTAGTGGTTGGGGCAAGGTACTTCAGGCCGGAAGGTCGGGGGTTCAAATCCCACTAGAGGACAGCAACCTTGGGCCGGAAGGACTGGGGTTTCTAGTCCTACAGGTGCTCTTTGTGGTCTTGGGCAAGCCACTTAACCCTCCATAGCCCATGTTCCCTGTAAAATAGTTATCTCCAAGTTATCATGCCCTGTTCAATGTAATTTCAGTTTGTTCAATGTAAACCGCACTGATGCAGAATAGCGCGATATATAAGAGAATATAAATAAATAAGGGGGACCACACTGAGATCCCATGCTGTTACTGGCAGACAAATGGGTAGTCAAGAGAGCAGGATGCCCCTCTGAAAGCAAGCCACGAGAGGTTGTGTGGAGAGGGGCTTCCCTTCGATGAGGTGATGGTGCACCAAGGTGAACCCTGATGGAGTTAGACTTCAGACCGGCATTGAACAGGTGCAGCAGCACCAGCTGGACAGAACAGGAGAAAGGATTGGCACCCCTCTTCACACCCCAAACTAAGAAGTGACGCCACTTGAAGACATACATCCGCTGGGTGGAATCCTTGCACGAAGCTAACAGGACCTCTTCCACTTCCCTGGGTAAGTTGAAGTAGGCCAGGGATACCCTTTCAGAAGCCAGGCCATCAGTGACCCAGGGTTGGGGTGCAGGAGAGAGTCATCCTCCTACAAGAGCAGATCCGGGGGTGCTCCCCAGGGTGACTGGGGGTGCCCAAGACAAGCTGAGGAGCAGCGGAAACCACAGCTACTGGGGCCATTAGGTGGCTATGAGGATTAGGGTGGCCTGGTCAAGCTGGACCTTGAAAAGGATCGACAAGCAGCTGCATGGGATGGAAGGCATAAAGGAGAACTTCTGTCCATCTGAATCAGAATAAACTAGTTCCACTGTGGTGCTGAAAAGCTCAGAGTGCAAGCGATGGCTTGGAGCACTAGGAAGTTAATCTTTTGGAGGCTCTCAAATGCCGACCACAGGCCCTGAGTGCAGCGGTTGCCACAGTGGGCTCCCCAGCTCAACCTGGGGCCATCCATGGTGAGGACCCTCTGAGGAGATGGGACTTGAAAAGGTATCCTTGTCAGCAGGTTCCACGGCTGTTGCCACCAGGCAAGGGACTTGGTAAGGGGACAAGTGATGGTCCCCTTACCCCCATTGACTGAGACTACTGGGAGCAAAGGGCTCATTGGGCTGGACACATGTGGAGACTGGGGTCGGTCGTGACATGCACCATCGAGGCAATGTGTCCCAAAAGGTGCAGCATGATCCAGACAGAGGTCAAGTTTCAGCCCTGAACCTCCCCCTGCAAGAGCCACTAGACGCTGGGCCCTATCGAGGGGGAGGAAAGCGCTTGCCTGGACCATGTCTAGCAATGCCCCTATGAACTACATGCTTTGGGTCGGTTGCAGGTGGGGTAGTTAATGATAAACTCCAGGTGCTCCAGAGTAAGAATGATGTGGTGTGCTGCATGCTGCACTTCGACAGCTGTGCCGCCTCTGATCAGCCAGTCATCCAGATAGGGAAAGAGAACACCCCCTACAGTCACATGTGGGCAGCGACCACACCAGAGGCATTTGGTGAATACCCTTGGGGTTGAAGCCAGGCCTAAGGGTAGTGGCATCCTCAGACAAGAAACCGGAGGTATTGCAGGTGGTAAGGATGGATGGGAATGTGTGTGTATGAGTCTTTGAGATCTAAGGAGCATCGCCAATCTCCCTGCTGGAGGTATGGCAGAAACATTCCAAAGGAGAGCAGTTTGAACTTCCCCTTCACCAGGAATTTGTTGAGATCTCGAAAATCCAAAATAGGACAAAAGCCACCAGCCCTCTTGGGAACCAGGAAGTACTGGACATAGAACCCCTTGCCCTCGAGGTGGTGTGGGACTAGTTCCACTGCCTTGTTGGCTAGAAGTCCAGCGAGCTCTCGCTGGAGCACATATTGATGAAGGGGAGCCTTTGGGAATTCCCCTGGGAAGAATGGGGGTGGCATCTAATCAAAATGCAGGAGGTAAGCCTTCCCCACCACTTGGAGGACCCAGGTATCAGTGGTAATGCTGGACCAACAGCTGGCAAAGAACACTAGACACCCCCATGTGCTGTGGGACAAGGTTTCCCAGGAGAAGAGAGGCTATGCCCAAGGAGTAAAAAGCCCCCACCAGGTGCAGCTGAGGCTGGTGCTTGGGGGCCCAAGGCTTACACGGGCCTTGCTCGTCGCTTGGCCTGTTGGGGAGCTGGGAAGGCAGAGTACTGGGAGTAAGTTTCCGTAAGCCTTCCTCTTCTTCGGGTAAAGGGGCTATTTCCCTGAAGCCTTCCATCGGGAAGGGCCAGCGGATTTCTTGGAGAGCCTGGTCCTGGTCAGAACTCGGACTTCAGCTTGGCAGCCTTGTTTGTCATGTGCTTGCCAAAGAGATTCTTGCTCCAGCATGGGACATCGACCAGCTTGTCCTGCACTCATTGATTCAGGTCAGAGGACTGAGCGCTAATGCCCACCGCAGCTACTCTTGCCACCGACTCGAAGCCATCATAGGTCGCACAAGTGATGAATTTGAAGCACTCCTTGACCGTCTAAGTCGGGGTATGGAACCGCTGGAAGGGGTCTTCTGCTATCCCAGCCGAGAACCCAGAAAGCTCCCATGACATGTCCTGCAAATACATTCCCATATAGAGATGGTAGGCCTAGATCCAGCCGATGAACATCACGCCCTGGTAGTACTTTCTGCCTAAAGGCATCCATAGTGCAGGCCTCCCTACCAAGGGGGGAGGGGGCACAGAGGAGTGTCTCTTCTGGCTTTTGATCCTGCACATGGCCGACTCCACCACCATGCAGTTATATAAGGCAGCCGCGCCTTTTGGAACCCGCAGCGCCTAAGGACTTGATACATGGCAAACTGTCTGCACCGAGGCCAGGGACTCCCACATGCGAAAGAGAAGCTATTCCAAGATGGGAGGGGACGGGGGAAACAGGTCCGAAGAGACAACACTATGAGGCGAGTATTGGACTCGTCATCGGTCTCCCAGTCCAACTCAGAGTCGGAGGAGACCTCAAGAACCCTCCGGGCCTCAGAGCCATGCTTTGAGGTTCCTGGAGCCCTCTGCTCCAACCCAGAGGCACTAGCCAGGGAAGTCTTCCGCCCCAAACGGGACCTGAAATTGTCTCGAGGCCAATAGTGCTCAAGGATTGGTTCTATGACATCCAGTGGAGGGGCCAGTGGTCAGGACTGATGACCTGGAGAAACCAGTTATCGGTCCATGATGCTGGGCCAAGAAGGCAGCAATGCTGCGATTGAGGGCCACCATTCTGACCTCAAGGCTCCGCAGCCACCAGCATCCTCGAAGAGTATAGGCTCAGGAGACAGAGAACGATTTCCCAATGCTGTGGCACTTTCTCCCACCGGGGTAGCTTGAAGGGCCACACCTGGCCATCGCTCTATGCCTCACACCAGGGGATCCGATGCTGGTGACTGTGGGACTTACCTATGGCTCCAGCATCATCGCCCAGTGATGTCACCTATGTCGTCTGGCTCTTCAGGGGATGGCTTTCAGAAGACTATTCCCTGTCTGATGCCCCACAACCGAGGCTCAGAATAGGCACAACCATCACACGAGTCCGAGGCCACCGCAGCAGCCCCCGAGGGGTTCAGCTCTGCGAGCGAGACTGGGGCCGAAGCAGAGGTCTTCCTGAACATGGACCTTTGCTGCTTCTCAGGGTTCCTCCATCCCTTACTCTACATTTGCTGACAGAGCCCACAGGAGGAGCCATCATGGTCCATACCAGGCAATGGAGGCAGCAATTGTGCAGATCCGCTGTGGGACAAATTGTGCTCGCAGTTGTTGCACTGCTTGAACCCACTGGCAGAGGATATAGCAGAGAAGACAGCGGCCATTAGATTTAACTCAAGTGTCCTGGCCAGGGATGGCGCATGTCTTAGTAGCTGTGTTCAGAAAGGAATGCGTGGATTTTGTTGATGTTATAGAGAAAGAAACAGCAGATCTTAACTATTAGATGGATGTGTGTGGAGAAGGAGAGAGAGGAATCAAAGCCAACCCCAAGGTTGCAAGCTGAGGAAACAGGGAAAAGTAGAGTGTTATCTACAGAGATTGAGAAAGGAGGAAGAGGAGAGGAGAGGAGAGGGGGTTTTAGGGGGGGAAAAAAAGATCCCAAAGGGAAAAAAAACTTGAGAAAAACTGTGCTAAGTATGTCAATTTTTAAAGATTAGTGCTTTTTAATATGTGCATCAGAGTGTTTTACAATGTAATTTTATTCTGATGCTGTCAATACAACTGTTATATACAACTTACATTCCTCCAAGAGAAGGGAATCCATGGTTCAGCCTTGAGTTGGTGCAAGTCTTACCTTTCAGACAGATGGCAACAGGTACGAACTGACTCCATAACCTCTGAGCAGTTTCAACAAAAGCAAGGCGTCCTCCAGGGCTCCTCACTGTCGGCCCTCCTTTTCAACATCTACATGCAGCCCATCTGTTCAGTCATCCGCTCCTTTAATATCTCCTGCCTTGTGTATGCCGATGATGTACTGATTTTCACACCATTCTCTATGACCAACTTGACTTCTCGCCACTAACAAACTGCTTTGACGCTGTCACGGACTCGCTCCACAAGCAAAGCCTCAGAATCAACTTTAACAAGACGGATGTCCTATTCATCACAAAAAATCAATCCTTTAACCCTCCCGCCTCGATTAAAGTGAGAGACGCAGAGCTCCTGAGCAGGACCACCATCCGCTACTTGGGCATCATCCTAGACCTGCAGCTCGACATGAAAGTGTGGCAGGTGAAGGCCCGTGATCCACAGTGTCTGACATAAGCAAGCAAGCCTAACTAGCTTGACCTGTAAATGAAGCTTGTGAAGAGGCCCATAGGAATTGCACATCCCCCAATATGCTGCTGTAGAATTAGAACTCAGTAAAAGTATTGAATTAAGCTTAGACAAGCAGAACGGATGGAAAAATACAGAATTTATGCTTAAAACTGCTGACAAAGAAGTTACAGAGCCCTGCTTCCCTACACGTACAAACTAGCCAAGTGGCCTTGGAAGTAGGAAAGTAACAAGTTGGTGAACTGGCCATTGTAATTGAGACTAGAAGGGGGGTAAGCAGGTGCTGAGCCCACTGAAAGAACATAATTGGATAATCATATCAGTACCGGGACCAATAGAAGGGGTACGGGAGGTACGTGAGGTTACCGGGACCAATGAAATGTTTTTCTATACCTAAAATAAAGCTAAAGTCTATAAAAGTTGTTGTATTGCCAGAGAACATCGCTCAGCCATTTTGAAATTGACTTTGCTTGAGACTTGTGCACAAATAAATGATTTGGACCTTCTGAACAGACTCCTGGTATCATTGGTTTGTCTGTGCTCTGCTGCTACATATTCTTGGTGCATTGGCCGGGAAGTTGTGGAATCAGAGTGTATATAGGGCAATATACCACGAGTTTCCGCCTCTATAGGTTTGGTCCTGCCGGGATCGCGCCCTTCCGACGGGGGCTGCTCTCTGGCGCCGCCGGTCCCTTGCATCGGAGGGAGCTGGTCGGACCTCGGCGGGTGCCGAGCCCGGCTGGAGCCAACACCTCGAACCCGAGTGAGGGGAGTCCGAGGTCCAACTCATGCGCCTGCTTGGGAAGTTTGAGGACCGGATCCGGTGAGTAGAGTTTCGATTTGTTATGTCTAGACAGATAAGAAGAGCAGTGCTGCCATTTGAACTTGGAACTTGGAAATTGGTAAGAGAGCCTGATCACCTCTCAAAGACGGGCCGAGTAACCCCGCATGAGTATTCGCAGGGCGAAACCCCCATCTTCTTGTATTTTGGAAATTGAATAAGACTAGTCAGAATAGATAGAAACGAATGCATTTTGGGATACGTTGCTAGCATGATTGTGTGAATGAAGTGTGAATGAGAGGTCTGGCAGCACGGACCAACCGAAGGCGGACCCCTGAGTAGCGCATTTCCTGACCGGGCGACCGCGTTCAGGTCGCAAAAAGGGGGAAGCGATTGTCGTCTTGTCTTGTTATTTGTTCTCCTTATACGTTTCCAGGGCCGTGAGGACCCCTTACCCACGGTCCGCCCTCCTTTTCCCTTTTGTCTGTTGTTGCGCGCACACATCGAAATGGGAGGGGCGGGGTCTACTAGGAACACTCCATTAGAATGTATGATCGCACATTTTAAAGAAGGATATTCTGGAGACTATGGTATTAAAATGACTGCGGCCCGTTTACAGATTTTGTGTACTAGGGAGTGGCCCGATCTAGACCCTACCTGGCCCCGAGAGGGAACCTTTAATGTAGGAACTATTCAGTTAGTGCACCGTAGAGTGTGGATAGCGCACCCCGATCAGTACCCTTATATAGATTCCTAGTTAAGTATTTGTGAAGATCCGCCCCCTTGGGCGCAGCGCTGTTTTGAAGAACAGTGCAGAATAATGTTAGCAAAGACAGATTATAGTCAGAAAATAGAACAGCCTAGAAAGAAAGGGAAGGATAAGAAGTCCAGGAAGAAGCCCATCCTGGTAGATCCTGATTCCCCAGAAGTGGTTCCCCGACAGCCTCAAACCCCGTGCCCAGTAAGAGCAGCCCGGCGTCCTGCCCCAGAACCCCCGAGCTATTACCCAGAGAGCAGGTAGATGAGCTCCCTTTAATTGAAGAAGATGATTCTACCGAGACAGAAAAAGGAGAGTCAGATACAGAAACAGAGAAGGAAGAGACTGAAAATTCCCTAAGCGATGCTGACAGTGTAAAAGTGGTTGCCAGTACTAGCTTGCCGGTAAAATGTACATCTAAAGTAAAGCACGTAGAGAAGAAGAAAATAACCTCTGATAGGACGGTTACGAAAATATCTCTCAGATCCCAAAAGACATCTACTGCCAAGATGATGCCCTTACGGCAAGTCCCGGGAGTGCCCGTAAGGAATGAAGATAATGAGGTGGTAGCGGGACCCCTAAGCTATGTGTATGTCCCTTTCTCTACAACTGATTTGTTAAATTGGAGGACACATTATGCCTCCTATACCAATAAACCCCAAGAGCTTACAGAATTAGTGAATACTATTATGGAAACCCACCAACCAACATGGGCAGATTGCCGGCAGCTCCTGTCCACTCTATTTACGACAGAGGAGCGGACACAAATTAGAAAAGCAGCTATTGATTGGCTGGCGGATAACCCTGTAGCTCCAGAACAAGGGGTGGAAAGAATAGACAATCGGGAAGCGGCCCAGAGAGAATTCCCGAATGAAGACCCCCGATGGGATCCAAATACAGAAAGAGGATCCAGAGCCCTAGCCCGTTTTCGCCAAGGCTTTCTACAAGGCCTGAAAAGGGGGGGCCAGAAAGCTATGAACCTTTCCAAAGTTGCAGGAGTTATCCAAGGTATAGATGAGAGCCCAGCAGAATTTCATGAAAGATTAACTGAAGCATATAGAATGTATACTCCCTATGATCCGATGCACCAGGAAGTTTATGTATGGTGAATTCTGCTTTTGTAAATCAGTCTCAACCAGACATTAGACGTAAATTACAAAAACTAGATGGGTTTGCGGGCATGAATACAACTCAGTTATTGGAAGTCGCTCATAAAGTGTATGTGAATCGTGATAATGAAAGGCAGAGAGAATGTGATCGAAAGATGAAGAAGAAAGCTGATTTTTTGGCTGCGGCCATAGTTGAACAGAAAAGGGGAGGTACCCCTAGTCGACGGAGCAGAGGAAGGGGGCGGGGCCGAAGTGGAAGCCGGCCCCAACTAGGCGTAAACCAATGTGCCTACTGCAGGGAGGAAGGACATTGGAGAGATGCATGCCCGCAACTCGAAGACGCCCAGCAAGATGACGAAAACAATCATCAGTGGAGAGAAGAAAGACGAGGCCGTCACCGAAACCACGGAGGAGCCAATCGAGAACAATTCCAGCGAGAAAGAGGAGGAGCCATACAAGCATTGGCTACAACAGCCCTTGACGAAGATGACGTGGATTAGGACAGACCGGGCTCCGAGTTTGCTTTAGGTCTCCAGGAGCCTATGGTCGGAATACAAATAGGAGACCAAGTTATGAACTTTATGGTTGATACTGGAGCAGAACATTCAGTAGTAGATAAAAAGATAGCCCCGTTTTCTACAAAAGCAGTCACCATTGTAGGAGCAACTGGTGCCAAAGCTACAAAATCTTTTCTTCAGAATCGTATATGCAGTCTAGGAGGACAGCAAATAACTCATCAATTTCTTTACATGCCTGAATGTCCAGTGCCACTACTGGGACGAGATATGTTAGCCAAGCTACAAGCCCAAATATCCTTCTCCGAAAGAGGAGAAATGCAAATGACAGTAAATTCCCAAGCCAAACCAGCAGGAATAATGCTGCTTACAGTTCCCCGAGAAGAAGAATGGAGATAATACATTGATGATTCTGTCCAAGACACCTATTTTGAGCAAACTTTGAAAAGGATTGATGCACCACCTGGAGTATGGGCAGAAGGCAGTCCTCCAGGCCTAGCCAAACATATTGCTCCAGTAATTGTAACCCTTAAGCCTAGTGCTACACCAGTACATGTCAAACAGTACCCTCTCCCAAGAGCTGCAATTGAAGGCATCCATCGCCACTTGCAAAGATTACTAGAACATGGCCTACTAAAAGTATGTCAATCCCCATGGAACACTCCACTTCTGCCAGTAAAAAAACCTGGAACAGATGACTACCGCCCAGTGCAAGATCTAAGGAGAGTGAATGAAGCAGTTGAAACCATACATCCAGTTGTACCCAATACTTACACTCTTCTAGGACTGATACCTGCTGAAGCTACCCACCTTACTGTACTAGATCTAAAAGATGCATTCTTTTGCATAAGATTAGCCCCTGTAAGTCAGATATTGTTTGCATTTGAATGGCAGGACCCCATCTCTGGAAGAGGGGGCCAACTCACTTGGACACGACTACCCCAAGGATTCAAGAATTTGCCTACCATCTTTAGTGCTGCACTGAATCAAGACCTTTCAAAGCTATCCAGTGGCCCCGGGGAAGAGAGTGCTTCTCCAATACGTGGACGATCTGCTGGTAGCTGCCGTATCAGAAAGTGAATGCATACAAGCCACTAAAGATCTCTTGCAGTTACTAAATGAAGCTGGATACAAAGTTTCCAGAGCAAAAGCACAACTAGGTTACAGCTGTGCACGTAACCATGTATATAGTTACATTAACTGGCCTGTATATAGTTATTGTTCTCCCTGTTCTCCCTGTTAAGAAACTTGTTCATTGTACATCCGAGTTATTTTTACCTGTTTATTGTAAGCACAAATCACTAAACTGAGATGTGTAGATTCAATGTTTATTGTAAACCGCACTGATCTTAAATAGCGCGGTATAAAAGAAAATGTAATAAATAAAATAAAATAAACTATGCCAAAAAGAAGTGAAATACTTGGGCTTTCGTATAACCCAAGGAAGACGAAAATTAGGCAGGGAAAGAAAAGAAGCAGTATGCAGAATTCCAACCCCAACGACCAGAAAGCAAGTCAGAGCCTTTCTGGGAGCGGCAGGATATTGCCGAATCTGGATTCCCAACTTTGCCCAAATTGCCAAACCACTGTATGAAGCCACAAAAGGAGAAGAAAAGTCGCCACTGGAGTGGGGACCTGAGCAGGATACAGCCTTCAAGACGTTAAAGGAAGAATTAATGTCATCACCAGCCCTTGGACTACCAGATGTTCACAAGCCTTTCCACTTGTTTGTACATGAAGCACAGGGAAATGCCTTAGGCATGTTGACTCAGAAATTGGGAAATTGGGAGCGACCTGTAGCATACCTATCGAAACAATTGGACACTGTGGCCAAGGGATGGCCACCTTGCCTGAGAGCAGTCGCAGCTACAGCATTGTTAGTGAGTGAAGCAGACAAGCTCACACTAGGACAGAATCTACGAGTCACTGTGCCACATGCAGTCCTTGCCCTCATGGAACAGAAAGCAAATCATTGGCTCACCAATTCCCGAATGTTAAAATATCAGAGCATGTTATGTGAAAACCCACAGATACAACTGGAAGTGAGTCATGCCTTGAATCCAGCCACATTGATACCCGTTAGTGAAGAACTCCCAGAACATGATTGTATCAAAGTCATGGACACTGTATTCTCCAGCCGACCTGACCTGACAGATGTGCCCATAGACAATCCTGACCAAATCTATTATGTCGATGGAAGCAGTCTCATCCTCAATGGACGACGCTGTGCCGGATATGCAGTTGTCACTCAACATGAAGTCGTTGAGTCATCAGCTCTAGCCTCAGGCACATCAGCCCAGAAAGCAGAATTGATAGCACTTACTCGAGCACTATTACTAGGTGCAAAACTTGTGTTGAATGTATATACAGATTCCAAATATGCCTTCACTACCCTACATGCCCATGGAGCTCTCTATAAGGAACGAGGGCTCATCACATCCGGAGGAAAATCAGTCAAGTATGGCCCCGAGATACTGATGTTACTTGATGCAGTTTGGGCCCCAACTCGTGTAGCTGTCATGCATTGCAGAGGACATCAAGCAGGAAAAGGAGAAGTTGCCCGAGGAAATAGGTTTGCAGATGCCTCAGCACGACAAGCAGCTATGACAGGACAAATTACACCACAAGCCATGCCAATGCAAGCAGCATTGTTTCCAGTACCTTTAAACTTATGGACACCACGATATACCACCAAAGAATTAGATTACTACTGTAACAAGGAAGATGGAGTACTGAAAGATGGATGGATTGAGCTGCCACCAGCAGAGGGCAGTCAACCCCAGGACGAATAGTAATTCCCGAATTGTTAGGACCATCCTTTGTCAAAGCCTTTCACGAGGCCACCCACTATGGGAAAAGTGCTATGGAAAAAGCACTCAGACCACATTTCTACATTACCATGTTGACGATCATATCAGCTTCAGTAGCACGCCAATGTCTAATTTGTGCCAAAAATAATGCCAAGCAAGGTCTCACACCAGCACCCCGAGTTCAGTCAGGAGGTGTAACCCCCATGCACCACCTGCAAATTGATTTTACTGAAATGCCAAAAGCCAATGGATATCACTACCTATTAGTATTAGTCTGTACTTTCTCTGGGTGGGTAGAAGCCTTCCCAACCAGAACTGAGAAAGCTCGAGAAGTTACCAAAGTTTTACTGAGAGAGATTGTCCCTAGGTTTGGAATTCCAGCAGTAATAGGGTCAGACAATGGGCCCTCATTTGTCTCCCAGATTACTCAACAGCTAGCAAAAGCTTTGCAGATACAATGGAAGCTTCACACTGCATACAGACCCCAGAGTTCAGGGAAAGTTGAGCGAATGAATCGTACCCTAAAAGCCCAAATGTCTAAGCTTTGTCAGGAGACACACCTGAAGTGGCCCCAAGTGCTCCCAATAGCTTTACTCAGAATACGCTCAGCTCCTGTGAAGTCAACAGGTTTTTCCCCTTTTGAAGTTCTGTATGGTAAGCCCCCACCAATAGTGCAGGGAATTACAGGAAGTCTAGCCCAAATTGGTTCAGAAATAACCAGGCAAGAACTCCTAGCTCTTAGTTTTGTTCTGCAGACTCTCCATGCGTGGATCCAAGACCAGTTGCCTATCAACTTGACGGAACCTTTGCATCCCTACCAGCCTGGTACCTCGGTGTGGATCAAAGATTGGAAGAAGATACCGTTAGAACACCATTGGAAGGGACCATACACCGTCATCCTGTCTACCCCAACTGCAGTAAAGGTAGCAGAAATCGATTCATGGATCCACCACAGCAGAGTCAAGCCCGCAGCTGATCCTGAACCTGAGCAGTGGACAGCAGAACAGCATCCTGATGCACCTTTGCGAGTTACTCTGAGACGGCAACCAGCAGTTTAAACACTCTGTCACAGTGCCTTGCAGTAGCCAAGTCTTTCGAAGAGGATTGCTGTTTTCCATACAGCAAGAGTTTGTTTTTAACGAACCTCATGTGTGTGATTTTACACACTACTTTGATGCTACATTGATTGACCATACTTCAAAAGCCAACTGAAATTGCTAAGTTGGTTAATGTGTGATGGACAACTTGAGGATCTTCAATCAACACTCAGCACCCGTTGAATTGCTTTATTAGCGAACGGGACGAAGAAAGGAACGTCGTGGTCAAGATCTGCAAGCTGAGGATTCAGAAGAACTCCAATCAACATGTATCTTTACTTTTGCTTTGCCCTGGTTGCCTGTTTTGGAGGCTTTGAACTGACTCATGCCTTACCTCCATGCACTGCTTGCATTACTTCTACTCGAACTGGACTGAAAGTAACTCAGACTTTAATTTACCATTCTTACTATACCTGCACTGGTAAAGTGACTCGGTGTATTTATAACACCACTGAACTAAATGTTTGCACTAAAGGTAAATCTAGAGTATGCTATAATCCGCATCAGAATCCATCCTATTACACGTTGGAAATACGATGGAAGGATGCAGATGGACCTATAATTAATGCCACACAACCACTTAGAGATACTAGTAGACCTGCTGTTTTGAATTTTGATGCATGTGATGTTATAAACAAAGATAGTCACTCCAAATGTGGTACCTGGGAAAAAGCATATCGAAATGACCATAAGTATATGTGCCCAGAAGGTGCCACAGGATGGGGAAAGTGTACAGGTAAAAAGGATTCATATAGTACTGCCACAGCAGCAGATTACTATTGCCCAAATTGGGAATGTGTTTTTTATGCTACATGGAATGATGGTATAGTAGAAGAAAAGATAGTTAGAGTGGCCACTCGTTTATCTAAGTCAAAAACAGATGACAAATGTAAGAAAGGTGCTTGTAACCCTTTACAATTATGGATACGTAATCCTAATGTATGGAAACAAGGATACAAGTTTGGTTTACGTATCGCCGGTTCCGGATCAGATCCAGGAACCATTGTGTATATAAGATTGAACACCCAAGCCCACAAGTCATCTAAATATCACATCCATAACACCTTCTATGAGGCCATGCATGTAAATAAGTTTGAGATCCCTCATCCTTCTCAGAATTTATTCTTAGAATTAGCTGGAGCAGTAGTATCTAGTCTCAAAATCTCAGATTGTTATTTCTGTGGCGGAACCCAGATGGGTGACCAGTGGCCATGGGAAGCTCAAGAATTAAATTATTCTCTGACTTACAATCAGACTGAATTACACAAGACTACTAGCGAATGGGTGTTAGCGCACTCAATTGTTGGACGTCTTTGCTATACCAGAACTGGACCTCAGTTCACCCAACAGGTAGGACAGCTGATCTGTCTTAGCCAGAAATTCTATAATGACATTACCAAAAAGACGTCATGGTGGTCAGGAGTCAAAAACCCTGAACCTCCTAATCCATTAGCCAGATTTCCTGAACTTGCTGATTTATGGACTAATCTTGCCAAAACCCATGCTTGGCAAGCCCCACCTGGCCTGTATTGGATCTGTGGAAACCGAGCGTATGCTCGACTCCCGCCACATTGGGGAGGAGCATGTGTCTTAGGGACCATCAGACCTTCTTTCTTCCTCCTACCCACAGAACATGGAGAACAATTAGGATACCCAGTATACACTACCCACAGACACAAAAGAGCACTGCGACAGAAGAGAGCACCCCTCCAAGTAGGCAAGTGGGAAAAGTGGAAGGGTGATGATTGGCCGCCAGAAAGAATCATTGAATATTATGGGCCTGCCACTTGGAATGATGATGGTATGTGGGGCTATCGAACCCCAGTCTATATGATTAATCGTATTATTCGCTTACAAGCAGTAGTTGAAATAATAACCAATGAAACTAGCCAAGCTCTTACACTTTTAGCTAGACAAAGTACTCAGATGCGCACTGCTATATATCAGAATCGCTTAGCACTTGATTATTTGTTAGCAGCTGAAGGAGGAGTATGTGGTAAGCTGAATTTAACCAATTGTTGTTTAAAAATAGATGATAAGGGTCAAGTAGTTGAAGAACTTGCTAAGGATATGCAAAAACATGCTTATGTGCCAGTACAGACTTGGCACTCAATGAAGTTTCCTAACTGGTTTGCTAACCTTTTCTCATGGCTGGGAGGACTTAAAACTTTCCTTATATTAGTACTAATAATTATTGCTGTTATTTTGCTGTTACCATGTATAATCCCCTGTTGTATGCGTTCTATTCATAGTGCTATTGAAAGTACAGTAGAGCGGAAGACCGCAACTAAGATTATGGCCTTATACCAACCAAAACCTCCTGCATATAGACAGAATCCTATGACCATAGTATAACTATTTTGAAGTGATTTAATTCTCACACCTTATTAATAATAGGGTGAGATTAATCAAAGTGGGGAATGTGGCAGGTGAAGGCCCGTGATCCACAGTGTCTGACATAAGCAAGCAAGCCTAACTAGCTTGACCTGTAAATGAAGCTTGTGAAGAGGCCCATAGGAATTGCACATCCCCCAATATGCTGCTGTAGAATTAGAACTCAGTAAAAGTATTGAATTAAGCTTAGACAAGCAGAACGGATGGAAAAATACAGAATTTATGCTTAAAACTGCTGACAAAGAAGTTACAGAGCCCTGCTTCCCTACACGTACAAACTAGCTGAGTGGCCTTGGAAGTAGGAAAGTAACAAGTTGGTGAACTGGCCATTGTAATTGAGACTAGAAGGGGGGTAAGCAGGTGCTGAGCCCACTGAAAGAACATAATTGGATAATCATATCAGTACCGGGACCAATAGAAGGGGTACGGGAGGTTACCGGGACCAATGAAATGTTTTTCTATACCTAGAATGAAGCTAAAGTCTATAAAAGTTGTTGTATTGCCAGAGAACATCGCTCAGCCATTTTGAAATTGACTTTGCTTGAGACTTGTGCACAAATAAATGATTTGGACCTTCTGAACAGACTCCTGGTATCATTGGTTTGTCTGCGCTCTGCTGCTACAAAAGCACATATAAGCAACACCATCAAGGCAATCTATCACAAAATACGTACAGTTCACCACCTACGACCCCTACTGGAACCAGATAATTTCCAGACAATCTTTCAAGCACTTGTAACCCCCCACTTAGACTATGCCAACGTCATTCTGCATGGTCTCCCTAAGAGCACACTGAATCCACTGCAACTAGCAATGAACACTGCTGCCCGCATCCTGCACGGAGCCTCCAGAAGAGATCACATAACTCCTATCATGCAACACCTCCATGGGCTTCTGATCCACTGCAGGCTCACCTTCAAAGCACTACTGTTGACCTTCAAAGCCCTCAACAAACTGTCCTACCCCTCCCTCATGGACCTTGTCCACCCCACTCCTCAAAATAGATCCAGACGATTATTCACTACCAACACACTCAAAATCCCCAACGCAATAACAAAATGCTCCCTAGCAACAAAGAACAGAGCCTTTGTTTTCTACGCACCTACACTCTGGAATGCCCTCCCAACCACTATCAGGGCTATTACTGACCTCACACAATTTAGGAAGGCTCAGTGTGCAGCGGCAGCCAAGAGAGCAAATAGAATGCTGGGTATCATAAGGAAAGGAATGGAAAATAAAACAAAAGACATTATAATGCCTCTATATCGTTCCAAGGTGAGATCGCACCTTGAATATTGTGTGCAATTCTGGTCGCCGTATCTTAAAAAGGATATAGCGTTATTAGAAAAGGTTCAAAAGAAGAGCCACCAAAATGGTAAAGGGGATGGAAGGATACTCCTATGAAGAAAGGCTAAAAAGGTTAGGGCTCTTTAACTTGGAAAAGAGATGGCTGAGGGGAGATATAAGTCTATAAATTAATGAACGGAGTAGAACGGATAAACGTAGATCAACTGTTTACGTTATCAGAATATAGAAAGACTAGGGGACATGCAATGAAGCTACAGGGTAAACTATTTAAGACTAATAAAAGAAAATATTTTTTCACTCAACGTGTAATCAAACTCTGGAATTTGTTACCGGAGGATGTAGTAAAGGCTGTTAGTGTAGCTGGGTTTAAAAAAGTTTGGACAAGTTCCTGGAGGAAAGGTCCATAAACCATTATTAAGAAGGGACCCAGGATATCAATGCTTGACCCAGTACAAACATTGCGGAACCTGTGCCTCTTGGGGAAACTGCTAGGTACGTATGACCTAGATTGGCCACTGTTGGAAACAGGATACTAGGCTTGATGGACCTTGGTCTGACCCAGTATGGCATATCTTATGTTCTTATTCTACCACTACCATCTATTGCCACCTTATATTGCCAGCGCCCCACACGTCCAACAAAAAGATATCATAATTTAGCTCAACTGACACAATCACATCTCAGACACTGCACATATAAACCCCATCACAGAGTTTCTAATAAAATGCGTACTAATTAATGCAAGATCTGTTAGAAATAAACCAAACACCATTTTGAATTACATACATATAATATCTAACTTGTTGGCTTGCATCACTGAAACATGGCTCACAGACCAGGTCATACTTAACCAAATTACGCCTTCTGAATACACAGCTTTTAACTGTACAAGAATGCATAAAGGAGGAGGTGTATTAATTTTAGCTAAAAACTACTACAGATTCAAAACTTCAGCAATTATTCACACAACAGGGATGAACACATTCACCATCTCCAACAACTACCTAACCATTTGCCTCACTTATAGGCCTCCAGATGTTAAGTCTACAGATTTCTCAACAATATTGGAGACAATCTGTGCGCATAACTCTCAGCATGAATCACTCATTGCCTTAGGAGACCATAATACTTGCTCCTCACCGACTAAAAACTCCAGAGCGTTCCTTTCAGCAATGCAATCTCTCCAGTTCATTCAGACTGTGAACACCCCAACACATCAACATGGAACAAATCCCAAACTTATCTTCTTACCAAAAGAGATAATGAAAAATTCAGTCCACCGACTTGACAATCACTACAGTGCCTTGGTCCGACCACTATGTAATAACCTTTTCAATGCTGATTAAAAGCTTAGATAGCTACAAGAAAGAAGAACGCTTCAAAGGGAAATTCAGAACCTTTCTAAAGGATCTCTTCCTATGAGAAATAATTCCTAAGCTACAACAATATAACTCGAATTTGGATAATATAATCGAAAACTGGAACAAAGTCCTTACTGCAGCCTCATCAGTGACAATACAAGCCCACCTTCACACCCGCAAAAGGACCAGTGTGCCCTGGTACTCCGATACTATCAGGGAAGCAAAAAGGGCACTGAGAAAACTTGAAAGGAAACGGAGAAGAAATAAAAGACACATGATAATTTACAACAATACAGAACCTGTGTCTTTTGGGGAAACTGCTAGGTATGTATGACCTAGATTGGCCGCTGTTGGAAACAGGATACTGGGCTTGATGGACCTTGGTCTGACCCAGTATGGCATATCTTATGTTCTAAAACACCATCTCTTCCTCCAATATTACTCCCACACCGGTGACATGCCACAACACAGCATATCCTCCCACCAAGCAGGATGACACTATCCAGCATACATAGATCATATTGACGAATCCATACCCACCAATATAATACTTAGCCTGAAAATAGTTACAGATCATTTCATGTTGACATGAACATAACCGCGACACAACTGCATAGTTTGTATATAGTTATCCCTGTTGAAACCCAAGTTGTAATACCTGTTTCTCTGTAAAGTTCAATGTATGTTTCTGCCTGCATTGTACAAATTTAATGTTACTTGTAAACCGCACTGATTCCAAAGAGTGCGGTATAGCGTTTTTTAAACGGTGTAACAATTTCATTTTTGAGATTCTACTCTTGGAGAATTCCTGCTCCCAGAGGGGTTTTTCTGTCAATGACTTTGGCATTTAAAATATATATATATGCCTTTTGGTGGTTTTCAAAGCATATTTATATACCTTGTCCTATTTTGGACTGTGATGGTGTCTGCCTCCATTTTATTATGTGACCAAATAATAATGGATACATAGCACCTAGCATAGTTCTTCCGATGGCTTCACTTCTGCTCTGAGCTCTCGATGAAGTAGGGGTTTATATAGACTGCATTGTTATTACTTCCTATGCACTTTGGGAGCTATGCATTTGTTACTATTACCAGAAGAACTCAGTTCATCTTTTTATGTACTACTACTACTGAGCATTTATATAGCACTACAAAACGTACGCAGCACTGCACAGACATAAGAGACCATCCCTGCTCATCAGAGCTTACAATCTAGTCAAGACAGACAACACAAGGAAAACAAGATCATCAGTTGAGTCAAGATCCAAAAGCAGCAAAGAGGTGAGTTTTCAGCCTGGATTTGAAAAGGGTCAGAGAAGGCACTTGACGTACAGACTCAGATAGTTTGTTCCAGGTGTAAGGTGCAGCAAGGTGAAAGGAGTGAAGTCTGGAGTTAGCAATAGAAGAGGAGGGCACAGATAGAAGCGATTTGCCAGAAGAGTAGAGTTCCTGAGGGAGGATGTAGGGAGAGATAAGAGGAAAGGTAGTGAGAAGCTGCAGAGTGAATGCACCTATAGGTCAGCAGGAGAAATTTGAACTGGATGTGGAAATGGATAAGGAGCCAATGAAGTAACTTGAACAGGGGTAATATGAGCTTGACGAGGCTGGTGGAAGATTAGCCACGCAGCAGTGTTCAACACATTGAAGAGCTGAGGAAACAGGGAGAAGTAGAGTGTTATCCACAGAGACTGGGAAAGGAGGAAGAGGAGAGGTGGTTTTAGGGAGATAAATAAGAAGCTCAGGTTTGGCCATGTTCAATTTCAAGTGGCGGTGAGACATTCAAGCAGCAATGTCAGAACGGCAGGCAGAGATCAGAGTCTGGACTGCCGGAGAGATTTCAGGTGTAGAGGTGTAGATCTGGGAGTCATCAACATAAAGATGGTACTGAAAACCATGGGAAGAGATGAGCACACCAAGGGACTGGGTATAGAGAGAAAAGGAGTGGACTAAAAACAGATCCTTTGAGTACACCAATTGAGGGCGGGACAGCAGCTGAGGAGGATCCACCACAAACAAACACTGAAAGAGTGATGGGAGAAATAAGAGGAGAACCAGAATAGTACAGAGCCCTTAAAATCAAGCGAGGACAGTGTATCAAGGAGAAGGCTGTGGTCAACAGCGTCAAAAGCAGCAGAGAGATCAAGGAGGATGAGGACAAAGTAAAGGCCCTTGGATTTTGCCAGGAACAAGTCACTGGAGACTGGCTTTCGTCCTTTACTCTCTACTGAAATGGCTCTTGCCAGACTGAAAAGGATCCAGGAGGGCTTGCGAGGAGAGAAAAGTCAAGGCGACAGTGGCAAACCACACATTCAAGTAGTTTAGAAACAAAGGGGAGGAGGGAGATGGGTCGATAATTAGGATTCAAGTGAGGATTTCTTGAGGAGAGATTTAACTACAGCATGCTTGAAGGCTGCAGGGACAACTGCAGTGGAAAGCGATAGGTTGAGAATATGAGAGGTGGAAGGGACAACGGTGGAGGAAATGGGGCTTAGGAAATGGAAAGAATCAGAGGAGCAGGTAGTGAGTTTGGAGGAAGAGAGAAGGTGTGCAGTTTCCTCTTCAGAGATCACATAAAAGGAAGAGAGGGTAGCAGAGGTAGAAAGGGAAAGCTGGGAGTGAAGAGGGGAATTGGAGGGTGAGTTTGTGGTTTTTGTCATGGAAATAGTCAGCCAGGGTTTGGGCAGAAAGGGAGGGAGAGGTCAGAGGCGGAGGCACCTTGAGTAGTAAAGAGATGGCGAGGGTCAGAGGCAAGAGAGTTAGTCAGATGGACACAATAGTCTTGTTTGGCAAGTGCTATGGCTGACTGGAGACAAGCATGAATTTGAAATGTAGAAAGTCTGCAAGGGAGCGGGATTTAAGCCAAGCATGCTCAGCTGAACAGACACAGGAACATAGATAGTGGGTAGTGGATAAAGCCAGGGCTGCAGTGCAGTATGCCTCACAGGACTTGGCATGGGCGAGAGCAAAAGCAGATGGAGGGGGTAGCGTTATAGGAAGCTACTGCCTCATCAACAGGCTCAGATGACATAGTGGAGGAAAGAGATGATAAAACAAACAGTGGAGGAGAGAACCAAAGGGTCAATGGCATGAATATTTCTAAAGAGGCTGGAGGAGACAGGATGAGATTGAGGTGGCGGGTGATGAAGAGACGTTTAGCAGGTGATGGTCAGATAAGGGAAGAACAGAGATACAGAAGTTTGAGGGTAGGCAATTAGAGAAAAATACAAGGTCAAGTCAGTGGCCATGCTGGTGAGTGGGGGCAGTAGAGCATAAGAACATAAGATATGCCATAATGGGTCAGACCAAGGTCCATCAAGCCCAGTATTCTGTTTCCAACAGTGGCCAATCTAGGTCATATGTACCTAGCAGTTTCCCCAAGGGACACAGGTTCCACAATGCTTGTATTGGTTCAAGCATTGATATCCTGGGTCCCTTCTTAATAATGGTTTATGGACCTTTCCTCCAGGAACTTGTCCAAACCTTTTTTAAACCCAGCTACACTAACAGCCTTTACTACATCCTCCGGTAACAAATTCCAGAGTTTGATTACACGTTGAGTGAAAAAATATTTTCTTTTATTAGTCTTAAATAGTTTACCCTGTAGCTTCATTGCATGTCCCCTAGTCTTTCTATATTCTGATAAAGTAAACAATCGATCTACGTTTAGCCGTTCCACTCCGTTCATTAATTTATAGACTTCTATCATATCTCCACTCAGCCGTCTGTTTTCCAGGTTAAAGAACCCTAACCTTTTTAGCCTTTCTTCATAGGAGTATCCTTCCATCCCCTTTACCATTTTGGTGGTTCTTCTCTGAACCTTTTCTAAAATTGCTATATCCTTTTTAAGATACGGCGACCAGAATTGCACACAATATTCAAGGTGCGGTCTCACCATGGAACGATATAGAGGCATTATAATATCTTTTGTTTTATTTTCCATTCCTTTCCTTATCATATCTAGCATTCTATTTGCTCTCTTGGCCGCCGCTGCACACTGGGCCGAGGGTTTTAACATGTTATCCACAATGACGCCTAAATCTTTTTCCTGGGTGGTGGTTCCTAATGTGGAACCTTGCATCGTGTAACCATAGTTTGGGTTGTTCTTCCCTAGGTGCATAACCTTGCACTTCTCCACATTAAATTTAATCTGCCATTTTGATGCCCAGTCTTCCAATTTATCAAGATCCTCTTGCAATTTTCCACAATGCTCTTGGGTTTTAACAACTTTAAATAGTTTTGTGTCATCTGCAAATTTGATAACCTCACTCGTTATTCCACTTTCCAGGTCATTTATGAATAAGTCAAAAAGCAGCGGACCCAGCACAGATCCCTGGGGTACACCACTATTCACCTTTCTCCATTGGGAAAATTGGCCATTTAGCCCTACCCTCTGCTTTCTATCTTTTAACCAGTTCCTGATCCACAATAGTACACTGCCTCCTATCCCATGACTCTTTAGTTTTGCCAAAAGTCTCTGATGAGGGACCTTGTCAAAGGCTTTCTAAAAGTCCAGATACACAATATCAACCGACTCACCTTTGTCCACCTGATTATTCATTCCTACAAAAAAACATAACAGATTAGTAAGACAAGATCTTTCTTGTCTAAAGCCATGTTGGCTGTCTCCCATTAGGCCATGACTATCTACATGCTGAGTAATTTTATTCTTTATGATGGTTTCTACCATTTTTCCCGGTACTGATGTCAGGCTCACCGGTCTGTAGTTTCCCGGATCACCCCTGGAACCCTTTTTAAAAATTGGTGTTACATTGGCGGTCCTCCAATCTTCAGGTATTAGAGATGATTTTAATGATAGTTCACAGATTACTAATAGCAGGTCTGCAATCTCATATTTCAGTTCTTTCAACACCCTTGGATGTATACCATCCAGCCCAGGTGATTTGCTACTCTTCAGTTTATCTAATAGTTGTAATACATCTTCCCGATGTATCGATATTTCCTTCAATTCTTCCACACCTTTAAATACCACTTCAGTCATGGGTAACATCCCTACATCTTCCTCAGTAAAGACTGTAGCAAAGAATTCATTCAGTCTCTCTGTTATCGCCTTGTCACCTCTTAGTGCACCTTTAACCCCTTTATCATCTAATGGGCCAACTGACTCTCTCACAGGTTTTTTGCTACGAACGTACGTGAAAAGGTCTTTACTTCGTGTTTTTGCTTCCGCAGCAAGCTTGTTCTCAAATTCTCCCTTTGCCTGCCTTATCAATGCCTTGCATTTGACTTGCCAGTGCTTGTGCTGTTTCCAGTTTCGTCGTTTGGCTCTTTTTTCCATTTCCTGAAAGATGCTTTTTTGGCAACAGCCTCTCTGAACTCACCTTTAAACCATGCTGGCAGTTTTTTGGACTTCCTTCCACTTTTCTTAAAGCGTGGAAAACAGCTGGTCCGGGCTTCCAAGATAGTATTTTTCAACAACAGCCAAGCCTGATGTACGTCTTTAACCTTCGCAACTGCTCCTTTTAGTTTTTTCTTAACTGTTTTCCTCATTTTATCATAGTCTCCCTTTCGAAAGTTAAAAGGTAGTACTGTGGATTTCCTTACTATTCCTCCTCCACTAATTAAATCAAAGGCGATCATGCTATGATTATTGCCAAGTGGCCCCAACAACCTTATCTCTTGCACTAGATCTGGTGTTCCAGTAAGGACTAGGTCTAATATGGCTTCCCCTCTGGTCAGTTCATGAACCAGCTGCTCCAAGAGGCAGTCATTTATTTCATCTAGGAACTTTATCTCCCTAGCATGTCCTGACATGACACTGACCCAGTCGATAACGGGGTAGTTTTTATCACCCATTATTATTACTGCGCTGTAACTTTTGTTAGCTTCCTTGATTTCTTTGAGCATTTCATCATCCATTTGGTCATTCTGGCCAGGCGCTAGATAGTACACCCCCACTGCCATTGCCTTCCCCCTTTTACATGGAATTTCAATCCATATAGATTCTACAGCAGATTTTGCTTCCTGCAAAACTTGAATCCTTTCTGACTCAATGCCCTCTCTAACATAGAGAGCAACCCCCCTCTACCAATTTGATCAGCTCTATCATTTCGATATAGTTTGTACCCAGGTATCACAGTGTCACACTGGTTGTCCTCCTTCCACCATGTCTCTGATATTCCAATCATATCTAACCTTTCATTTAGTGCTATATATTCTAACTCTCCCATCTTATTTTTTAGACTTCTAGCATTTGCATACAAACATTTTAGAGAATGTATTTTATTCATATTAATTTGGCTATTGTTAGATATGGGTAATTTGTGATCTTTAAGCTCTGTCTGCTCCATACTTGAGGGCATTTGGGCTACTTTACTCTTTTGTGGAACCTCTCTGCTTGTGGTAGTATCCTTCAAAGATACATTCTTCCGAACCATCCGCTCTTGGGCGACTGTCGGCTTTCCCCTAATATCTAGTTTAAAAGCTGCTCTCTCTCCTTTTTATAGGTTAATGCCAGCAGCCTGGTTCCATCCCAGTTAAGGTGAAGAGCCCCTCCTTTCCCCAGAATGTTCCCCAGTCCCTAACAAATCCAAAACCCTCATCTCTGCACCACTGTCTCATCCACGCATTTAGACTCAGGAGCTCTGCCTGCCTTTTGCGTCCTGCGCGTGGAACAGGAAGCATTTCGGAGAATGCTACCCTGGAAGGTCTGGATTTCAACTTCCTACCTAAAAGCCTAAATTGAGCCTCCAGAACCTCCCTACCAGATTTTCCTGTGTCATTGGTACCGACATGTACCAAGACAGCAGACTCCTCCCCAGCACTATCCAAGACCTTATCTAGGTGGCACGTGAGGTCCGCTACCTTTGCACCAGGCAGGCATGTTACCAGGCGATCCTCACGTCCACCAGCCACCCAGCTATCTACATGCCTAATGATCGAATCACCAACTATAACAGCTGTCCTAACCTTTCCCTCATGGGCACATGGCCCTGGAGAAACGTCCTCGGTGCGAGAGGGTTTTACATCACCTGGAGGACAGGTCCTAGTTACAGGATCACTTCCTGCCACACCAGGGTGATGCTCTCCTGTCACGTGACCTCTCTCCTCCATGGCAACAGGGATGCTGCCAGACTGGAGGTGGGACTTCAGGACAATATCCCTGTAGGTCTCGTCTATGTACCTCTCTGTCTGTCTTATGCTTTCCAAGTCTGCTAATTTAGCCTCTAGAGAACGGACTCGTTCCCTGAGAGCAAAGAGCTCCTTGCACCTATTGCACACGTAAGACCTCTCACCAACTGGGAGAAAATCATACATGTGACACTCAATGCAAAAGACTGGAAAGCCCCCATCCCGCTGCTGGACTGCTGTCTGCATCTTAGTTTTAAGTTTGTGTTTAGATCTAAGTTCTTTACTTACTAAGGGTTGCTATGGATATTTATACTTATAAAACTGTACCTAATACGTGTAATATACCTTGTTCACCTGAAGCTTAACTAATCTCAGGTCCTTAGTGTATGACTGATTTGGGTAATGAGCTTCACCTGAGAGCACCTCCTGTCTTTTAGGGTGTGTAAGTACCTATAAAGCTATGATTATCCCAGGGGGGGAGGGAGGGATGGAAATAACATTTATTAAAAGAGGACTGCTACACAGTACCCTGTCTTGTGCTGCTGAGGTAAGCTATATTCTGATTTGATTTAAATTATAGCTCTTAGCTGCTGCTAGGTTCTAACTTCTTATGAAATTTAAACTACAAGCTCTCTGCTGGGTTCTAAATTTAACCAGAAAGCTCTCTTCTGTGTTTTAAATTTAAACTAAAAGTACTTTGCTGTTACTAGGCCCTGAGTGACTATTAAATTTAAACTACAAGCTCTCTGCTGGGTATGAAATGTAACCAGAAAGTTCTCCTCTGTGTTTTAAATTTAAACTTAAACTGCTGCTACTAGGCCCTGACTGATTTAACAAAAAATAGTGGGTTCACAGATTAATTAGCTTTAATACAAAGAATTCCTTTTAGAAAATTACCAGAAGTATATACTCACAGTTGCAGATCTCTCTCCAGAAGTAACAGTCCTTATTTCTAGTCCTTCAAGAGCAAAGCTGGAGGTCGAATGAGGAGATAAGGGAAAGGAGCTTTAAAGCATAAGAATATCAACACAAATGTTAAACTCCCTGAGAATAAGAGTGGGGGAAGAGGAATCCAGAAAGAAGGAAGGCCACGAGTCAAAGTCAGTAAGGTAAAAGTAGACTTGTCAGGAGGTTGATAAACAACAACAGCTACCCAGAGAGGTAGTGAAGAGAAAGCACAGTTACTTACCTGTAACAGGTGATCTCTGGGAACAGCAGGAATTAGTCCTCACATATGGGTACGTCGGAACCGACGGAGCCTGCGCGGGAAAGCTCCCCAGCTTCCCAAAAGGAAAACTTTTGGGGCTTCCCACAGCGCATGCGCGCTGCCTTCCCGCCTTCCTGACCAACTCTCCTCAGTTCAACTTTAAAGCTGAGACAATAGAGAGAGGAAAGGAAGAGAAAGAGATACAACTCCTAGGGGAGGTGGGTGGGTTGTGAGGACTTATTCCTGCTGTTCCCAGAGATCACCTGTTACAGGTAAGTAACTGTGCTATCTCCAGGTACAAGCAGGAATGAGTCCTCACATATGGGGACTCCCTAGCTAAGATGCCTGGGAGATCCCCCCTCCAAGGGTTTCCCATCTCCGTATGGATCTCAGGCATCCATTGAGGGAAGGTGGGCAGGAGTTGTTTAAGCATGGAACAGGTGTTTGAGGACAGCCTGACCAAATAAGGCATCCCGGCAGGAGTCCTTGTCCAAGCAGTAATGGGCTGTAAAGGTATGAACCGAGGCCCAGGTGGCTGCTCGACAGATTTGATCTATGAAAACAGAATGAAGATGAGCCATAGAGGTGGCCATGGCCCTCACATTGTGAGCCGTGACATGGCCTTCCAGAGTGAGGTTCTTACTCTGGTAAGCAAACGAGATACACTGAGCAATCCAATTGGACAGGGTTCTCTTAGTGACTGGAAGTCCCAAATGGGAAGGATCAAAAGCAACAAAAAGTTTGGAAGACTTTCTATGTTGCTGTGTCCTGTGGAGGTAAAAGGCGAGAGCCCTTTTACAATCCAGGGTATGAAGAGCCCTCTCTGCATTAGATGCATGAGGAGCTGGAAAAAAAATAGGTAAATACACCTCCTGATTATGCCTAAAGTGGTTTCACCTTTTCATCTTAAAGTGTGGATTCGTCCTAAGGACTACCTTATCATGATGGAACCTTGTATAAGGTGGATTAGCCACTAAGGCCTGCAGTTCACTGATGCGGCGAGCAGAAGTGACTGCAATAAGGAAAACAACCTTCCAGGAAAGAAATTTCAAGGAGGTTGAGGCTAAGGGTTCAAAGGGTGGCTTCATAAGCTGACCAAGAACCAAGTTTAAGTCCCATGCCACCGGAGGAGGTCTAATGGGAGGCTTAGTTAAGGTTAGGCCTCTCATGAATCTAACAATAAGCGGATGAGAGGAAATAGGTTGTCCATTGATAGGTTTAAGCGATGCTGCAATAGCACTCAAATGGACTCGTACTGAATTCGTCTTGAGGCCTGCATTGGAAAGATGCAGGAGATATTCTAAGAGAGAATTCAGAGGTAGTGCGAGAGGGTCAAGACTCCTTTGAGCACACCAAATGGAAAATCTTTTCCATTTAAAAGCATATGAATGCCTAGTGGAAGGTTTCCTAGAAGCATAGAGGATATCCTTCACTTGCTGAGAGACATTTAAGTCTTGAAGGTCTAGGCCTTCAGTAACCAAGCTCTGAGGTGAAGGGACTTGGGGTTTGGGTGCCACAAAGTTCCCTCCTCTTGAGACAAAAGGTCTGTAGCAGCTCCCAAGTCCAGGGAGGGGGCTTGGGAGAGCTGTAGAAGTAGAGGGTACCACACTTGGCATGGCCAGCGTGGAGCAATGAGGATCATGGATCCTTGATCCCTCTTGAGTTTGAACAGAGTCTTGGGAATCAAAGGAATGGGTGGAAAGGCATATAGGAGGCCCTGACCCCAATGAAGGAGGAAGGCATCCTTGGCCAGAGCCTCCTGACACGGAATTCTGGAACAGAAGTGGGGAAGTCTGGCATTCCACGGACTTGCAAAGAGGTCTATGTCCGGGGTCCCCCATTCCTGGAAGATTCAAGTACCTGCTTCTTGTGCAGGGTCCATTCGTGTGGGAGCAAGACTCGACTGAGTCTGTCTGCCCAAGAGTTTTGAACTCCTGGAAGGTATACTGCCAGAAGATGGATATGGTGCTCTCTGGCAAAGGCCCACAGTTTTAGAGCTTCGTTGCAAAGCGACAGAGAGCCAGTCCCTCCTTGTTTGTTTATGTAAAACATGGCTACTTGATTGTCCGTGTGGAGAAGAACTGTCATGTTGTGGAGGAGGGTATGAAAAACTTTGAGAGCAAGGAAAATTGCTCGTAGTTCCAACAGATTGATATGAAGGGTGGCCTCCTGTGGAGACCAAATGCCCTGAGTGGAGAGTTCTTGAAGACAAGCTCCCCAACCTGTTTGGGAGGCATCTGTTGTGAGGGTTGATTGGGGCAACAGTGGCTGGAAGGGGGCCCCCAACAACAGATTTTGAGTGGATGTCCACCATTGGAAAGACCAAAAGAGACGTTTGGAGGTTGCTATTTGGTCTGAGCGAGCTCCTGATGCTTCAGTCCACTGAGTGGACAGAGTCCATTGAGCTGCTCTCATGTGTAGGCGAGCATAAGGTACCACATGCACTGTGGAGGCCATGTGGCCTAGCAGCTGTAGCATCTCCCTGGCTGTCATGTGGCTTCTGGACTGAGCCTGGGAGGCAAGGTGTACTATACGCTGGCAACGGGCCTGAGGAAGGTAAGCCCTTGCAGTGGTGGTATCTAAGCAGGCCTCTATGAATTCCAGGGACTGAGTAGGGGGTGAGCTGAGACTTTGGGAGGTTGATCACAAGTCCCAGATACTGCAGAATTTGTCTGGTGCGGTCCAGGGAAGTCTGGGCTGCGGACTGAGATGGAGCTCGAATGAGCCAATCGTCCAGGTAAGGGAAGACAAATATTCCCAGAGTGCGTAGGAATGCAGCCACTATTGCCATGCATTTGGTGAACACTCTGGGAGCAGAGGCTAGACCGAAGGGAAGGACTCTGTATTGGTAAGATTTTCCCTGGAACAGAAATCGTAGGAATTTTCTGTGGGAGAGATGGATGAGTATATGTGTGTACGCATCCTTGAGATCTAGAGAACAAAGCCAATCTTGACCTTGCAAGTATGGAAGGAGAGTTCCTAGAGAAAGCATCTTGAATTTCTCTTTGTAGAGGAATTTGTTCAATTCTCTGAGATCTAGAATGGGTCTGTACCCCCCTGTTTTCTTTGGATGAGAAAATAAGGGGAGTAAAACCCTGACCCCTGTTGAAGAAGAGGAACTTCTTCTATTGCCCTTTGGGCGAGAAGGGTGGTGATCTCCTGACTCAAAAGGTGTAAGAGAGATGTGGGAGAATTGAGATGATTCACCATAGTATGGGGAGGAAGGCTGGAGAAGTGCAGTTTGTAGCCCTCTCTGATGATAGAGAGGGTCCACTGTTCTGTTATTTGCTCCCATCTGGGAGCAAAATGAATTAACCTTCCTGGAATGGTGAGAGGCTCTGGTTGTTGCAGAGCCAGAAAAGGAATGTTCTCTAGAAGTAAATCAAAAACCCTGAGGGGGTTGGGACTGTTGAAGTGTAGCAGCCCCTGCAGGTTTTGCTCTGGCCTGTTTAGATTGCTGACGTTTAGGAGCAAAGCGAACCTGAGAAGTTGATTGGCCAGTATTGGCAGAAAATCTGGTCTTTTTGTAGAAGGGTTTCTTAAAAGACTTTTTCTTGGCAGAGGTAGAAGTAGACTTGGAAAGTCTATCCAGTGCAGCATTTTCTGCATCCATTTGAGTGGCTTTGATTTGCCACTCCTTGCCAAACAGATTTTCACCCATACAGGGCAAATTGCCTAGGCCATCTTGTACCCAGGATTCTAAGTCAGAGGCCTGGAGCCAAGCAATTCTGCAAGCAGCTATAGCTATGCCTGATACTCTGCTAGCACCCTCAAAAGAGTCAAAAGCAGCTCTATTGGAGAACTTTGACACATCTTGGGTATGCTTTAAAAGAAGCAGGAATTCCTCCTTCCTATCTTCTGGGATAAAGGGGAGGAAATGTCGTATTTTGAGAGCAAGCTCTTTGAGAAACATGCCCATATAGAGGCTGTATGAGTTGATTCTGGCAATAAGCATACTAGCTTGGAAGATTTTCCTGCCAAAAGCATCCAAAGTCCTACATTCTCTTCCTGGAGGGGTAGAAGAGTGCCTCTTGGTACTCTATTTTCATAGCAGACTTCAC
This sequence comes from Ichthyophis bannanicus, assembly GCA_033557465.1. Taxonomy (NCBI): domain Eukaryota; kingdom Metazoa; phylum Chordata; class Amphibia; order Gymnophiona; family Ichthyophiidae; genus Ichthyophis; species Ichthyophis bannanicus. The sequence continues at coordinate 85,516,824 of CM066034.1, read as the reverse complement.
CACGATGGAATGGTGAGGAAGCTGAGTTTTTTGAAATCCAGGAGAAGGAGGGACCCGATACATGGTGTCCAACCGACGAGAATGTGGAGATAGGGTAAGAGGAGACTCCCATAAGTCCATCATGTGTTCCTGAAGGATGTCATGAATGGGCAAGGTGACTGCCTCTTTGGGAACCTTAAAGTATCCTAAAATGTCTAATTTTTGTGCTCTAGGTTCTTTTTCAGAGGATACTGTAATAGAGAGTCCCTTGGCTACTTCAAGAATGAAGTCTTGAAAGGACAAGTCCTCTGGAGGAGACATTCTCCTCTTTGGGGAAGAGGGCTCCTCAGGAAGAATAAGGGATGCTTCATCAGAATCATCTGAGGTTATCAGCATCCTCAGAAGACTCAAAGTATCGCCTATTTGCTTCCAGAGACCGATACGCATACCAACCAGTATCGACATCGGGCGTACCGGGAACCGGGTCGGTATTGAGATAATCCCCGGAACCAGGGACCGGAACCAGCATTCTATTGGAAATAGATGCAATGGGTACCGGTATCGGTTGTGGTACCGGAACCGGGGTCGGAACCGACGGTTGCAGTACCGGGGTTTTTGCAGCATTAATAAAAGCGAATATGGCTTGCTGCATGGATTGTACAGTAGTACCCATAGACGCCACGACTGCCTGGATGTCGGTACCGGTCTGAGCCGGTACCCCAGAGCAGTCTAACAGGTGATCGGTCGAGGCCGTGCCATCGATGTCAACCTGTAACCCCACAGGAGGAGCTTTGGAAGCCGGAGCTTCCCGCCGGGGTTGTTTAGCTGGGGCAGGGTCTTCAGGGTCGAACCCAAGGGCCTCTTGCTGCTTAGAGGGAGATTTGCCCTTTGAAGACCTGCCCACAGAAGGTTTGGTTACCTGAGATCCATCCGGAGAGGAAGACCTGGAGGATATTGATGCTGGATTATCTGTAGAAAACAGCATATGAAATTTGGCTGCTCGGTTCTGTAAGCCACGTTTGGACATCAGAGAGCAGGATGGACAATCCGGAATAGAATGGTCAGGGCCCAAACATTTCAGACACCATTCATGGGTGTCTGACTGAAATAGTACCAGTACACTTGGTGCATTTTTTAAAACCAGAGGCTGGTTTCTCCATGAGGGAGAATTTGTAAAGGCCTGTAGGCCTCACGAAAATACACCAAGTAGTTGAAAATAAGATTTTTTTTTTTAAAGAAATGAGAAAATAAAGACCGGCGGTACCGGTTCGGAATCGGGGAAGGCAGACATGCGGTCGAAGAAACAATTTAAAATAAGAAATTCTTCAGTGGTGACAGGAACACGACCTGCTGGCTCCGCGGAAAAAGAAGAACTGAGGAGAGTTGGTCAGGAAGGCGGGAAGGCAGCGCGCATGCGCTGTGGGAAGCCCCAAAAGCTTTCCTTTTGGGAAGCTGGGGAGCTTTCCCGCGCAGGCTCCGTCGGTTCTGAGGTACCCATATGTGAGGACTCATTCCTGCTTGTTCCTGGAGATAAGGCGGATGAAGTGGACTTCAAAGGAGGAAAAGAAGTGAGACTGAGGCAGCGGGAGGGGTTGGAATTGACAGGAAGGAGGAAGTAGAAGCCCAACACCACCACCATGGCCAATGAGATGAGGCATGTGGGAGAAATGATAATCACCATGACAGAGCAACGACAGATGCTGGGCCTTCTGGGAGGAGCCAGGTCTTGGTTAGAGCAAGACGATGGAGAGCATTAGAGATAGAGATCATGAGTAAAAGCAAGTATATTTGAGATGGAGTGTGCATTCTACAAGGCACATGAGAAAGGGAGAGAGGAAGGGGAAAGGAGAGGGATATGAATAAGAATAGAGGTGTTACGTGAAGATCTCTTCTCAGAGTGTGACAAAAGTCTAGGGGAGCCAGGGTTGGAGTTGATATCTCTGGATGAGAGTGAGGCAGCCATGAGGTATAGCTGTAGGTAGCCCTTCCCCCAGGCCATGCGGCAAGCCATGAGGCTCTGATCAGCCTGACCCTTCCCCCGCAAGCCATGAGGTAATCAGCCTGCTAAGAGAAAGGCATTGAGATTTCAGTAGGCACCCTTCCCCCCACTCCAGGTCTGAGCACAGTATCCCCTAGCCCCAGAAACCAACAGTCCAGAGCATACCGGTTTGGTCAGTTCAACCAGGTACCTCCCCAGGTGCTGCTGTTTGGTGGGCAGGTAATACCTGTGTCAAATGGTTTTGTAGAATGAGTTTAATACTGTTCTGTATATAAGTCATTGTGGGCCGTCCCTCGGGGCTCAGACTCTTTTGTTGGAGGGAACCCGGCTCTCTGTCTGATCCTGTGTGCACATTAAAGATCCTGTTTGCATTCCAGCCTGTCTGTGAGTATTTCCTTCTGTGGGTGAATGACGTGATTGAATAAGAGCTTTTCACAGCGTTTGCTATAACATTTTGGTGGCATTGGCCGGGAAATTTAAAGAAAAGCCTCTCTCATCACACCCACGGTGGGAAGACTACTGCCTTTTGCAGGATCAGGGCCTCCACCGTCAGGGACCAGACCCCTCCAGGTGATCAGCGATCCTTGGCGCCACGGGGCCCCTTTGTGTGCTCCGAGAGGACCTCTTTGACTTGTGTGGTCAGTTCCGGTCCCTGCAGAGAAAACTGAATCCCCGATTGAAAACAGGCTGGACAGACTGGTATCCAAACTCTCCTGACCAGAGCCTGGTAAGTACTGCCTAACTGTTTTTGGGTAGTAATTCTGTGAACCTGTAGCGGCCCTATCACCCGAACGAACGGTCCTAGTAGGGACCCAGGGGGGGGGGGGGTTTCTTAAGCCATCGTTCGTGGAAAACCAGTTTTTGAGTAAGAAATCAAGTAGACCAGTACCAGTAAGATAACTGCAGTATGAATTAATTAATTTGCTACCTTGGGCCCCTTAAAAGGTATTTAAAGTGCAGCGCTGCCAAAGATATTGAAGAAGAAAAATTGCCTAGGATATTAGTATTAACTCCCTTAAGAATCTTTTAAAAGCGCTGCCAAAAAAAAAAAAAAAAACAACTTCTAAAAGTAACCAAAATATAGCACTTGATAAGCTAAACATACCTGAGATAGAGAATAGATTGCCGCTTCTCTTCTTTCCTTTCTGCTTGTGGGGAGTTTTCTGAAGCGTGACTGCAGGGAGAGAGTTCTCCTTGTGCCCCGATGTTGATTTGTGCTGCCTCCATGCTTCCCTTGTGCCCCGATGTTGATTTATGCTGCCTCCATGCTTCCCTTGTGCCCCGATGTTAATTGTGCCGCCTCCAGGCTTCCCCTTGTGCCCCGATGTTGATTTATGCTGCCTCCTGCTTCCCTTGGGCCCGTGTTAATTTATGCTGCCTCCATGCTTCCCTTGTGCCCCGATGTTGATTTATGCTGCCTCCATGCTTCCCTTGTGCCCCGATGTTAATTTATGCTGCCTCCATGCTTCCCTTGTGCCCCGATGTTGATTTGTGCTGCCCCGATGCCTATCCATTTTTTTCCCTTTAAGCCCAGAATCAGCAAAAACAGAATCATTAAAGGAGAAAACCTAGATGTCCATCACTTTCCTTCTTTCATCTGTGAGTGGAGAGTGAGCCGGTGTGGAACGCACGAGGAGGCCGCCATCTTGCAAGGACCACATTGCAGGAACTGCTGAGTCGTGTCCGGAGGTGTGCAGAGCTGAAATCCGGTGTGGAACGCACGTGGAGGCAGCCATCTTGAAAAGACCACGTGTAAGCTACACTGCAATATACTTAAAGCGATTCGGAGCTCCATCTAGTGGACATTAGCTGTATTTACTACTATTCCTCTCACGGTTAAAGTGATCCTGGAGCGCCATCTGGTGGACATTTTAAGAATAGCTAGCTTATTTTTTTTAACTCTTATCTAAATCAAATCAGAGTATATATTTGTAAATTGCCAAGACCCTATATTGTAAAATTTTGTGTTTTTGTCTCTCTCTCTCCTCTCCTGAATTAGGACTAGATAGGGTCTGTATTGTAAATTGTACTATTTTTCCTGGATTAAGTCTAGATAGGATCTGTATTGTAAATTGCATTTTTTCCTTTCTCTTACTGTATATTGCATTTTTCCCCGAATTGAGATTTGGTTTTAAGATCTGATCCACTTTTTATACTGTAATTTGTTATTGAACTAGATTTAGAACTTGGGTTTAGTAAAGTCAAAATAAAAAACGCCCCTACAGTGCATGCTTCTCAATTTTAAATCTGGGTTTGGAGAGGATTACGGGGTACCTCTCTCCGCCTCCAGATTAATCCCTTTTGTGTGAGAGGGAATGGCCAGCCTTAGTTAAGTTATGGCCTCCCCAGGGTCCACTGACCTGTCCACTGTGTCTTTTGCTCCATCAAATTGTTGAAAAAGAGCGCCCTGACCAGCTCCCTTATATTGATTCATGGCTGCCATATGCCAGCTCAGACCAAGATGGTTCCAGCGCTGTCACGAGGATCAGTGTAGAATAATGGTGGGCGGCCAGTGGTCGCCAAAAGGATGGACACCCGCCGCCTCTAATCTACCAGGGGCGGGACCCTCCAGACATTCCTCCACGCCATCTCCCTCTGCTTCAACCTCATGTCCCATCTGCACCACTGCAGGGTCCGCCCCCTAGCTGAAGAGTCAGGAAGACCTCCTCTTTGGGTGGGTGGGCCAGATTTAGGGAATATTCTGTGGATTCCAGCCCATCGTTTTCAGATTCCCCTCCCACATCCTCCACCCCTCACACTCCTGGTACCACCTCCAGTTCCACCATTTCCTCCCCTGAGAGCACACAGGCTGAGCTTGATATCGTCCACCCCTAGGGCCTACCACCTGCAGTCGCATGATCTTCCAAATGCCATTACGACAAGTACAGGGGCTCCCGTACCTTGATGCTGCTGGGCGTGTGACACTGGGACCATCCAGCCTGATTTATGTCCCTATCTCCACTACGGACCTGTTTGAACTGGAAAACCCATTATGCTTCCTATACTGAAAAGCCCCAAGAACTGACAGACCCTGTGACGCAGTAGTATACAAACACACCACCTGCCTGTTCGGACACTAGACAACTGCTTCCTACTTTGTTCAGCACAGAAGAACGAGGGCGAGGCCGCGGATACGGGGGCCGAGTTTCCCCTAGCCCCCAATCATGTGCCTACTGCAAAAAAGGAGGACATTGGAAGAATAAATTGTCCAAATCGTAACACAAGACAAGGGAGGTGGCCGGGATCCAGATGGAGCAGACCATCCCGAGAACTCAGAGAGCTGCCCACCGCTGAGATGTGTGAAGGAGACCCTATCTGGATCAGTGTGTCACATTGAAAACGGGCCAGGTGTCTGCCTAGGAGAATGGGAGGTTTTAAATTTTGAGAGAACAGAACTTAGACTTCAGAGAGGGATGGAGCACACTGCGAGGTCCTGAGGAACTGCTGAGAGGCAGGAAAAAAGAACTGTTGGACTGACTGGGGGTTTTTGGGGGCTTCTGTGAACGATTTGTATTGTTATCCTTTTAATATTGTTTTCTTAGAAAGTAACTGAAATCTACAAGCCATTTCGGCTTCAACAACTGCAATACCCACACCAGCTCAAGATTTTGCTGTACTATTTTCTCGGAGCTTTCTTTATCACATTATTAAGCACTGCTGCTTTTTGACATGACTTTCATGTTATGTGTTTTTTCAATATTATTGACCAGCTGCAAGAAAATGATATTTACAATGTATGTTGTCTCTAGGGAACAGTACCAGAAGCTGCTTTTCTGATGACCCCTATCTGTCTCAATATCTGTCTCAAATGGTTGCTTGTCCATTGCCCTTAGTGGGATTACCTTTGCCCCCATAAACAGAAAAGAAAAGAAAAATTGGACTGAGGGAAATTGGCTGATAGGTTATGTCTAGTTATGGCTGCATCCTTGCCTGAGGCTGTAATACATTATGATGGCACGAAAAAAAAAAAGCATGTGGGCTAAGAAATGACGTACCCAGAGCCCAGCAACAAGAGTAAAAGCCAGGGGGAACCATACTCTGGACAGAAGTGCACAGAGAATGGACCTAGCTAAGAGACAGGTCAGGCCTGAAAGTGACATAAAATGGACCCAGCACAAGAAAGAAATGCCAGGCCTGAACAGGTTAAACAGGCCAAACAAAGCTGGTGATACAAGTACTCATATGCCCTGAAGATTACAGTGCCAGTGACATTAATGAAGCAAAGTGAAATGGCAGGGTGCAGCCAGAATGACTCAACACTAACAAGAATAAAAAGCCTTAATATGCTGATAAGGTGGATCCCAGGGAAAGAGCCTTTGCCCCAAAGGAAAGAAGCCTCTGCAGACTTTTTGCACACGGCCCTCCTTTGTCCCAGGAAAAGAGGCCTCTGCAGGCCCTGCAACCTTTTACAGTCAGAACAGCAACTTTTGTCACACGGAAACAAAACTTTTGTGCAGGAGTTGCTACAGAGGGTATAGGGTATGTGTTTTAAACTCACTAATGCAAGTGTCTCTATTGAACACTCTATCCAAGACCTAAGTGATCTAGTTATCTGCCCATGGGTCCTGGGTGGTTTGTGAATTGGTTCACTTGGCTAGGGGGACTAAAAATCCCAGTGGTAGGGGTTCCTTTTATTTACTGCTATGTGCCATTCTGCCATGTTTTATCCCATTCTTTTACCGCTTCATGACCACCACCCTTGATACCCTGGTAGAACGCAAGGTGGTTACCACTGTCATGGCTCTGTCCCAAATACACCCCTCTGCGGCTTGCCTCTAGTAATACAGCCCTCAACCGCCTCTAGCGGTTGAGGTCTCACTTAAAAAGGGGGGAATGAGGCAGCCATGAGGTAAGCTGTAGGTAGCCCTTCCCCCAGGCCATGCGGCAAGCCATGAGGCTCTGATCAGCCTGACCCTTCCCCCGCAAAGCCATGAGGTAATCAGCCTTGCTAAGAGAAAGGCATTGAGATTTCAGTAGGCACCTTCCCCCACTCCAGGTCTGAGCACAGTATCCCCTAGCCCAGAAACCAACAGACCGAATAGCATACCGGTTTTGGACAGGTCACCCAGGTACCTCCCCAGGGGCTGCTGATTGGTGGGCAGGAAATTCCTGTGGCAAATGGGATTGTAGAATAAGTTTAAAACTGTACTGTATATAAGGCATTGTGGGCCGTCCCTCGGGGCTCAGACTCTTTTGTTGGAGGGAACCGGCTCTCTGTCTGATCCTGTGTGCACATTAAAGATCCTGTTTGCATTCCAGCCTGTCTGTGAGTTTTCCTTCTGTGGGTGAGTGATTGAATAAGAGCTTTTCACAGCGTTCGCTATAACAAGAGAAGGAGGAGCAGCAGAAGAGTACAGGGCAAAGAGGAGACAGTATGTCGGAAATGAGGGTAAGGTTGTCTTAGAGAGAGAAGAGAAGGCTGAATGAGAGGAAGAAAGTGGTGAAACTCCAGAGCTGATAACAGGGTAGAGGACAGAATGGAGGGGGAAGTGAGGATGGTAAAGGGCAGATAAGGAGGGGAGGAGTGAAGGTGCTGGTAGGAGGGGAGACAATTAGGGAGTATGAAGAATAGGAAGTCAAAGTGATGAGGATCCACAAAGGATGGAGAGGGGAACAGAGGCCAGAAGAAATAGAAAAGCGAGAGAGAGCCCACAGGGAATTGGGTGCACCTGTGAATAAGAGCGGTAATGAGCAGATGACAGCTGTAAGAGACTGAGTGCCAGGGAGTGGGTGGGTAGAGGGGAGGGGAATATAAGTTATTTAGCTGAGAAAAGCTGAACAAAAGTGCAAAAAGGGTGCAATGAGGTAAGAGAGCATACTAACAATGATAAATAAATATATAGAGAGAGGCAGACAGGACTCACAGAAAGTACGCAGATTCACTCACAAAAAGCAAGCAGAATTCACCATTCCAGCACAGCCTGCAATGGTGACTTACTTCTCTTCCCAGAGGAGAGAGAGAGGCAGAGCTAAACACACATGGAAGACAGGAAAAGGAGCTATGTAATACCTCAGCAGGAATGGGGGTGGGGGTAAGAGTTAGTCACTCACTAGTTAGAGCAGATACAGGAAAAAAAGTTTTAAACTCTTCAGTAATGGAGACAGAGTTAGGAGAGGTATTCAATTAAATGTTAACCTGGCCTCCATATACAGGCCAGATAGTAGAAGGAAAGTTCCAGTTAGTTATGGGAGGAGCAAGAGAGAGCTGAGAAAAGCTGAACAAAAGTGCAAAAAAGGTGCAATGAGGTAAGAGAGCACACAAACAATGATAAATCAATTTGGGTGTGCTCTACAGGTTCTTATAGTCTGTTCACAACTCGGAAAGAGTTTGTCAGTATCTCTGCTGTGGGTGAGTTTTTATACGTTACAAGTGTCTCCAAGCACTTCTCCTGATATCTTTACCACTCTGTATTACTGTCAGTTAAATTCTGTTTCATCTTTTAGCTCTGCTGTTTTAGTTCGTTGGTTTTACTTCACATTTTTACAATTTAATTCATTTTTTTGACCTTTTATTGATTGCTGGATAAGGAGAAATTTCACTTACCGTTAATTTCCTTTCCTGGAATACTGCTAGACCAGTCCAGACAAGCGGGTTATGTCCCCCTGCTAGCAGATGTTAGAGACAGAGAAAAAAAACACTCCAGAGCTTTGATTGGTTGGGCTCTGGGTGACATGAGTGCCCCTAGAGGATCTAGCCAGTATTCTTTTGAAAAAGCACTAATGCAAAGAGAAAAACAGGACTAATGAACTCAACTATGGCAACCAGTAATTCAACGAATAACTTGAACTCTAACCAAGAAGGTTGGAGGAGGATCAAACATCATTCTTTGGAGAAAAAAATCTGAATTCACTGTTGTGGACTTTCTCCGGCATATGATATTGCTTATGCCTGATGTAAATCGAACATCGGCTCCTCTGCACCAGCAGTCATGATACTGATAATGGGGCAGGTTCTTGACTGGTCTAGCAGTATTCCAGAAAAGGAAATTAACAATAAGTGAAATTTCTCCTTCCAGATCATACTGCTAGACCAGTCCAGACAAGCAGGAAGTACCCAAGCTAATGAACCCCAGGGGGGGCAGAGAGAGCCGCTGAAAGCACACTAGCCCAAAAACGACAGTCCTCACGTGCCTGAACGCCCAGGTGATAATGCTGGACAAAGGTAGACAAGGAAGACCAAGTTGCCGCTCGACAAATATCAAGAGGGACTACGTGCGATTGCTCAGCCCAAGACATGGCCTGAACCAGAGTCGAATGTGCGTGAAGAGCGGGAGGCACCGGCTTGCATTGGAGAATATAGGCCGATTCAATGGTACGGCGTATCCATCGGGCGATAGTAGACTTGGAAGCTGCCAAACCTCGGCACGGCCCCGCAAAAAGAACAAAAAGATGGTCGGTCTTGCAAAAAGAATTGGTGACCTTGAGATAGCAAAGAAGAATCCTTTTGAGATCAACCGCTCGGAGATTCTTGGAACTTCCGGAACATTGTTCCCTTGAAAAAGCCGACAACAAAAGAGGCTGATTTATATGAAAAGGAGTAATCACCTCAGGCAAGAAAGAGGGATCAGTGCGAAGGGACACTCCTTCTGCAGAGAAAGGCAAATACGGATCCCTGAGAGAGAGAGCCTGCAGCTCCGAAATGCAACGAGACAAAGTTATTGCCACTAAGAAAACTGCCTTAAGTGTCAAATCTGATATGGAAACTTCCTTCAGGCTCGAAAGGCGGAGACATCAGAGCCCGAAGAACCAAGACAAGGTCTCAAGAAGGAACAAGTGGACGGACCGGAGGGCGTAGAAACTTAACTCCTTTAAGAAAACGTGACACATCAGAGTGAATCGGCCCTCTATAACACGTCAACGTTGAAATCTGTACCCGTATAGTGCAGAGAGCTAAGCCTTTGTTGAAGCCCTCTTGAAGAAAGGCAAGAATGTCTGGAATTTCTGTTCTCCAAGGAGAAAGATTATGTTGGGTATACCAGGACTCAAAGACTCTCCACACACTAGCGTATGCCAATGAAGTAGACAAACGCCGAGCCTTGAGGAGAGTCAACACTACCTTGAAAGAGTAATCTTTACGAGTCAATCTATGGCGTTCAAGAGCCAAGCCGTAAGCAAGAAGGGAGTTGGATCTTCCATCGAAATAGGACCTTGCCTGAGAAGTCCGAACGGAGCTTGTAGTCGCAGAGGAGGGACTCGAGAGAGTCCTATGAGATCAGCATACCAAGGTCTTCGTGGCCAGTCTGGGGCCACCAATATTAATGGACCGTGGTGCTCCCTGATTCACTGCAAAACCCTTCCGATCATTGGCCAAGGTGGGAATACATAAAGCAACTGGCGTTTTGGCCATGGCTGTGCCAAGGCATCTATGCCTTGAGAGCTGTGGTCCCTCCAACAACTGAAGAAGAGCGGAACTTTCGCATTCGTGACTGATGCCATGAGATCTAATTTTGGTTCTTTATCTTTATTTGCGAGTTTTGATATACCGTCCTTGCCGAGGCGTCAGGGCAGTGTACAATAAAACAGTATGTTGGCTACAGAAAGCATAGAAAGGAAAGGAACGCCAGTAATGGACAGGAAAGAAAAGAAAAAGGATGAGAATGGTAAGGTAGTCAAGGGAGAGAGAGTACCTAGGTCAGTGGTGACTGAGTGCAAGAAGGAGGGGGGTCAGATAAAGGGAGACCAGAGCCATCAGTGAGTGGGGGGAGGTCGAAGACCTGACAGAAAAGGTGCGTTTTAAGAAGTGCTTTGAAATGTGGAAAGGAAAGTTCTGTACGAAGGGAGTGAGGGAGTGAATTTCATAGAGCGGGACCAAGAAAATAGAATGCAGAGTGTCGGGTAAGTTCAAGGTGAGCCTGGGAGGGGGAAGGCAGGAAGAGGCGGTTGCCGTGTGCAGAACGGAGAAGGCGCAGAGCGGGTTGAAGGTGAACAAGATCAGCCAGGTATTGCGGAGGGCTGGTGTAGAGGACCTTATGAGTGATGGTCAAGAGTTTGTAGATGAACCGGACTTTAATGGGAAGCCAGTGAAGAGAAAAGAGAGAGAGAGTGATATGAGCGGTAACAGGGGAGTAGGTGATTAGGCGGGCAGCAGTGTTCTGGACTAGCTGGAGACGGCGTAGTTGATAACAGGGAAGACCTGCAAAGATAGAATTACAATAGTCCAAACGAGTGATCACAAGGGACATGACAAGGGTGGTGATAGCAGAAGAGGAGAGGAACGGCCGAATGGATCTGATTCTACTGAGATAAAAGAAGCAAGAACGCACCACTGAGGAAATGTGTTGGTGGAAGGAGGAGAGAGAGGAGTCTAGCGTGACACCGAGATATCGCAGGGAGGAAACCAGAGGACTAGGACGGGCAGACATGGAAGGGGACAGATCGGGAGGGGAGTTGCGAAAGGAAAGCCAAATGGCTGAGGACTTGGACGGGTTGACATGCAAAAAATTTTGTTTGAACCAGGAAGCGATGAGGTCGAGGCAACTGTTGAGTGGGGCAAGATTGAACGCTGAAGGGGAAATGTGATAGACCAGCAGGATATCGTCAGCATAGATATAGGTAGAGATACCGGTTTGTTGGATAAGCAGAGCGAGGGGGGCGAGGAAAACGTTAAAGAGAAGGGGAGCAAGGATGGAGCCCTGGTGGACCCCACATTGTAGCAGAAGGGATGGAGAGATATCGGACCCATGTGAACAGCAAAGGAACGAGAAGAAAGGAAGGATCGGAACCACTGCAGAACTGTACCATGAACACCCAAGTCAGACAAACGTGAGAGAAGTGTGCGGTGATCAACAATGTCAAAAGCAGCAGAAAGGTCCAGTGATACAACAAGGGAGAGGTCACCTTGATCGTGAGAGCGATGAATCTCAGAGAGGAGTGCCAGAAGAATAGTCTCAGTGCTGTGACCGGCGTGAAATCCTGACTGACAGGGGTGAAGAGAAAAGGTTGTCCCCACTTCTGAACTATGGTTTGGAACGCTTGTGGGGCCAGTTCCCATTCGCAGGGATCGAGTGTGTTTCTGCTTAGGAAATCCGCTTTCATGTTGCTGGTTCCCACAATATGCTGTGCCGAGAGTGCTTGAAGGTTCTTTTCCGCCCAAAGGAAGAGAAGGGACATCTCTTTCGATACCCCTGTGCACTTGGTACCACCCTGGCAGTTGAGGTAGGATACTGCTGTGGCATTGTCGCAGAGAATCTGAACCGCTTGTCCCTGTAGGAACCACTGAAACTTCAGTAACGCAAATCAAGCTGCTCTCGCTTCGAGCCTGTTGATGGTCCATCGTGCTTCGCATTCCGTCCGAGTTCCTTGTGCTGAGTGAGTGCGACAATGCGCTCCCCATCCGGACAGACTGGCGTAGATTGTCAGCAAGATCCAATGCGGGTTTTCCAACGGTACTCCCCTGAGGAGATTGTGAGATGCCAACCACCACTGTAGACTGCGCCGGACCTGCCGCTGTAACGGAAGACGAATCTGATAGTCTTCCGTCACAGAGGACCATCTGGAAAGCAGAGCGGCCTGAAGACAGCACAAGTGAGCTTTTGCCAAAGATACGAGTAATATGGTGGCTGCCATGGATCCCAGAACTTGTAGGTAATCCCATGTCCGGGGGGCTGTTTGCGCCAAGAAAATGTGAAGTGGAGAGGTCAGCTTTACAAAACGGGCTTGAGTCAGGAATACATGGCCTTGACCGGTATCGAAGCGTGCTCCAAGAAATTTGATCTCTTGAGACGGATGGAGGGAACCTTTGGTGCAGTTGATCACCCAACCAAGCTGCTGAAGAAAGGCCACTACTGTGGAAACAGTTTTGATAGCCTCTGGAAGAGAATCCGCATAAATGAGCCAACCGTCCAAGTATGGGTGCACTTTGATGCCCTGCTTGCGTAAGGCTGCAGCCACAACCACCATCACCTTTGAGAAGGTTCGAGGCGCCGAGGCTAGGCCAAAGGGCATAGCTCAAAACTGAAAATGTTGGCCTAGAACTGAAAAATGCAGGAAGCGCTGGTGGTCTTCTCGAATGGGAATATGAAAATACGCTTCCGTGAGATCTAAGGAAGCTAGAAATTCTCTCCGGCATACCGAATGAATGACTGATCGTAGGGTTTCCATCCGAAAGTGTGGTACTCGAAGGCTGCGATTTACGCCTTTGAGGTCCAAAATTGGACGAAAGGATCCATTTTTCTTGGGCACCACAAAATAGATGGAATAGCGGCCTAGCCCTCTTTCTAATGGAAGGACTGGACAAATGGCCTTTAAGGAGAGAAGTCTCTGAACAGTAGTTTGAATGGCCACTCATTTTCCCGACGAGTGTCCTGGAGAGACCAGGAAGGCATTGTGAATGGGTCAGTAATATTCGAGAGAATAGCCATGAGTAACTATATCGAGGATCCAGCAATCTGAAATTATGAGTGCCCACTGTCAAGAAAAAAGGGATAACCATCCTCCTATGAGCAGAAGGATCTCGAGTGGGCGGAGCGTCCCGTCAGCAGGAAGGACGGGAGGTTCCAGTGAATTTCCCTGGGCCAGAGTAGGTATCTGTCCCTCTGCGGGCTCCTTGAAAGGACTGCGCTCTCTGACCAAAGCGATGGGCAGAAGCGGAAGAAACACCTGGCTTAAAAGAACGGTATCGTCGTGAACCCTGAGATTTAGAAAATCGGTGAAAACCGTGGGACCGAGGAGCCACGATGAGAAGATGCCTTTGGTCTGTCCTCAGGTAAACATTGCAGCTTTACCTCTCCGAGATCTTTCACCAATTTATCAAGATCTTTGCCAAAAAGGAGTCTCCCTTTAAAAGGCAACTTAGACAGGTGAGTCTTAGAAGCAACATCCGCTGCCCACTGACGCAACCATAGCCATCTTCTAGCCACTGTAACCGCCACCATGGAGCGAACTGACAGCCGTAGAAGATCATAAAAGGCATCTGCCAAGAATGCAGCGACAGATTCAAGGTGCTCTAACTCTGGCTCGTCAGAAAGTTGCTGAATCCATCGGAGGGAGGCCCGAGCCGCCAAACCTCCACAAATGCAGCTTGTAGAGAAAGAGTGGAGGATGAAAAGGCTGTTTTCAGAAGGCTTTCAACATTACGGTCTTGTTGATCTTGGAGTGCCGCTCTGCCCTCAACCAGAATAGTTGTGTGTTTAGTGACCCCAGTCACCAAAGCATCCACCTTTGGGTATGACAGCCAATGGTCGAGGTCAGTAGGAGACCAAGGATACAACTGCCCAATATGGCGTGAGGTGCGGAGAGACTATTCTGGAGAGTCCCATTCCCGAGATACCATTTGCTGCAACTCCGCTGGAAAGTAAAAAGCTTTGGAATGTTTACGAATACCTTGCAAAACAGGATCAGGCTGTAAAGGAGCCTGGGAAGTTTGTGGATCAGGCGTAGTGCCTCTATCACTTAAGCAATTAAGGACGGTAACTGCTCTTTCCGAAAAAGTCGGATATCTTGAGAGTCCTCCTGAAGTGTGAGTGAAGAATCTGAGGGGGAATATTCCCCATCTTCTCATTCAGATGAATCAGGACTGCCCTCTGAAGATTTATGCTCTTCATGGGCATCAGGAACATCCCGGAAGCCCCACAAAATGTAGGCATAAGGTCTGCAGACTTACGTGAGCGCTTGCGAAACCCCACAATATCCCTGCTTGGAGCGGAGCAGGTAAGGCAGGAATTCCGGAGGATTCAGAACGCCACAGGCGCCATGCCTGGAGAAAAAGTGCCAGGAACTGTCCCGGCAGTCGAAACCAAAGAGTTCAGCAGTCTGTGGAAACAAATTTCGAGCAGATTGGGATCCCTCTGCAGGCGGACTGGATTGCAGCCCTTCTAATGAAGGTGGTGACAAAGCGCTGATATCCACAGACGGTAGCACAATGGAAGAGGACTCCCCTGGATGCATTGTACACAAAGAGCACATGCGATTAACTAAGTCTTTCTGCTTCTTATTACATCTGATACATCTGTGCAGAGAAGCAGACATGTTAAGTGTAAATCTTCTATTGTATTTTTTTTTTTGAAAAGGGAACAAAAAGGTCCACTTAAAATGCTTCCTTGGAAACTTTCCTAGAAGGGTAATGTGTTTCTCTGGTGAGAATTAGACATAAAATGCCTGCTCAGAGCTGCTCCCACCAAAAAGAATGAAGAAAAAAAAAAAAGCTATCCCGAGTTTTCAAAAATGACCGCTGGCAACTTTAAAAGCAAAAATAAAGCAACCCTTTGCTCCAAAAACGCGGCAAAATTGGTGGGGAAGAGGCAAGGAATGTTGCCAGCACCTTAAAACTTGAAACCCTGTCAAGCCCCGAATCGCTGAAAACAGCAGTGAAAAGGAAACTGTCAGTTACTCACTGTGCTGGAATCAGAGGAGCTGAGGTCCCACGGAGGAGAAAAAAACCTTTCAAATCAGTGTAAGGACAATTACAGAGACTGAAAGGGCCAGGAATGACAGTTGAATCCTCCTCCAGACGCTTAGACCCTCTTGGCAGGGGCTGGAAAGTGTTTGAGGAGGAATGGGGAAAAGGGGAGCTGCACCGACAGGAAATCAGGAGCTCAACCCTACTGTATTGCTGATTATAGAAAGACAGCAATCAAGAATGGAAGCCTGGGAAACCCAGAGAAAACACCTCTTGTGTGCTCTGGGTGCATCCATGAGTTAAATATAAAAAAAGAATCTAACAGACAAAGTTGTCTAAGTCCTTCATCTGCTAGAGACAGAGAAATACTGGCTAGATCCTCTAGAAGCCCTCGTATGTCACCCAGAGCCCAACCAATCACAGCTCTGGAGTGGTTTTTTCTCTGTCTCTAACATCTGCTAGCAGGGGGACATAACCCGCCTGTCTGGACTGGTCTAGCAGTATGATCTGGAAAATTGTTTTTATTTTTATAGTTTTTTACCTTTTACTGTTCTCATTTTTAACTGTGCCCTTGGCTTGATTGATTTCCATTTTAACTTTGTACTTGTATTTGGTTGTATATGTAATAATATATATTTTTGGATATATTTTTTAATGTGCTGTTTGTCCTAGAGAGGTCATTATCCCCGAAGAAAGCTTAGGCTGAAACAAATGCAGGGAGACCTCGTGGATCTAAATCCTACAACGTAATGTTATCCTGCTTTCTTTGGGTCCTCTAGACGCAGCAGATGGGGTGGTCCATTCTTGTGCTCTTGATTACCAAGCCAGTGCTCAAACCACTAGGCTACTCCCCCACTCCTCAAGGTTCATTAGCTTATGGTTTAATAAAGGTTCCCCATCAGGTATAGAGGACCAAGAGTTTGTTAGGTGGAAAAGATTGGGCTTTCCTAGGTGGGGCAGTTTTTAGAGGGGGGGGGGGAGATTATTAGCTTTGAATCTCTGTGATCCCAATATGATCTGCCCAGAACAGATGAATATAGGTACTCTAAAAAGTTCTCATTATTTTCATTGTTCAGTGCAAAAGAGGTTGGGTAGCAGAGACCAATGGAGGTGATTTTTCAAAGACCTGGCACCAACGGCATGATCGCACAGCTATATGGGACTATGATAAATGACTGGGGAGGAACATGCTTTCCAAAAGCATTGGGAGGAAGATACCGAGATTCAAGGGGAGGAAATAAAGTGGAAGGAGAAATTTTGTAAAATGTAGAAAGGCTCTGTTGCTAGCAACATGACTGAAAACAGTAACAAAATGCTATACTGCTGGTACTATATCCCAGTGCTCCTTCATAAAAAATATCAACAGGGTCACAAGACTGTTGGAGATGCCGCAGTGAGAAGGGTGAATATTTGCATTTATGGTGGATGTGTAAAGGGGTACAACAATACTGGAATAACATTTTGAACAGTGTAGTACCCTGGTGGGAAAGCCCCTCACTAAGCATAAGGTGGTGGCATTACTGAATGGGAAGTATCTGGGTTTGAAGGGAGAAGAGGAGCAGTTGGTGTGTACAAGGATTATTGCAGCCCGTCTGCTGCTAGCATGGCACTGGAAGAGGGATTGCTTGCCCTCAGTGGATAAATGGAGGGGTTATATGAAGCATGTCTGCACCATGTCCAAACTAACTGCTGTTCTGTTACAGAAGCTACATAAATTCATCATGGTATGGACACTACGTCTGGAGAGGAAGAAAAGGGGGCGGTCTAGAGGGGATCAATGGCTAATCTATAACTTGTTGAGACCCCCTCATTTGTTGCAGCCATGGCCTTCTCAGAAGGTCCATGGCTAAAGCATAGTTACTCACCTGTAACAGGTGTTCTCCGGGAACAGCAAGAATCGGTCCTCACATATGGGCGACGTCAGTGCCGACGGAGCCTGCACAGAAGCATCTCCCTAGCTTTCAAAGAAAGCCTTTGGAAGATACAACACACATGCGTGGTCCCCTTCCCGACAAAGGGTGCCATCTTCCCTCAGTCAAATGACATAGCTAAGACAGCCAAGGAAAAATTAAAATAAAATATGGTAAAGAAGTAACTCCAAGGGGAGGAGAGAGCGGGTTGTGAGGATTGATTCCTGCTGTCCCTGGGGAACACCTGTTAGAGGGGAGTAACTACACATTTCTCCAGGAACAAGCTGGAAGTCAGTCCTCGCATATGGGATTCTCCAGCTACAGGTTACTGAGAACTTGTAAAAGATGCCATGCTGAGCCATGATCAGTAGCAGTCGAGTCCCTACTGAGAGACT
The DNA here is from genome assembly GCA_033557465.1 of Ichthyophis bannanicus. Lineage (NCBI taxonomy): Eukaryota > Metazoa > Chordata > Amphibia > Gymnophiona > Ichthyophiidae > Ichthyophis > Ichthyophis bannanicus. The sequence goes on along the minus strand of CM066034.1, from coordinate 85,499,205 downwards.
CTCACAAAACCCAAGTGTCCAGCAGAGAACCAGCACGCCGGAAACCTGAACACAGAACGGTCGGAGGGCAGGTGTCATCCGGGATGTGTAAAGAAGGCCTTCCGTCCATGGGATGAGAATACATCCATTGCCACCCGGGATGAGTGTGGCCGGCAGGAGCAGAATCGGGGCAACTGCATGTTGTCTGGATTGGCAAACAGGTCCATCGAGGGGATGCCCCAGAGATGAAACAGCCAGGAGGCTACTACTGGATCCAGGCACCACTCATGCAGTTGGAGGACTCTTCTCAGTTTGTCTGCCAGGCATTGTCTTAGCCTGGGATGTAAACCGCCCTTAGGAGCATCCCTCTGTGTGCCGCATAGGAGCGGCTGGCTACTGCCTCCTAGCAGAGGGGGTACGACCCTGTTCCCCCTTGTTTGTTCACAAAGAACACTGTGACCTGGTTGTCAGTCTGGATCAGCACAGAGTGATGCAGCAGCTAGTGGTGGAATGCTCAGAGAGCTAGGAATATCGTCCAGAGCTCTATCAGGTTGCTTTGCATCCAGGATTCCTTCTGGCACTAGCCACTTTGCTTCAGGAAGCCCTTGCAATGCACTCCCCAGCACAGTAGGGAAGCGTCTGTGGTGAGGACCTTCCGGCGGGTGGGTGCTTGAAAGGGCATCCCGGCCTGAAAGTGATGTGGAATCTGCCACAATCTGAGGGAGTCCGCCAACTGATGGGTCATTTTCACTCTGTCTTTGAGCCTGCCTGTGGCTTGTGTCCACTGAGAGTGGAGGCACCACCACTGGGCTGCTCTCATGTGCAGACAGGAATATGAGGTCACATGAACCATGGAGGCCATGTGTCCCAACAGATTGAGTAGAAACAGAGCGGGTAGCATCTGGTGTCAGTGTACTTCTGCGGCTAACTCCTGGATGTATTCTGACCTCTCCTGAGGGAGTAAGGCTTTTGCGTGGAGGGTATCTAGTTGTGCCCCTATAGGTGCTGGACCAGAGTGAGGTGGGACTTGGGGTAGTTTATGACAAACTTCAGATGCTGCAGGGCATTTCTGGTGTGCCTGGTGAAGCAATGTGCCTCTGTAGCTGTGTCCCCCTTCATGAGCAAGTATTTTCTGTGGCTAGGATGAATTAGGATGTGTGTGTAGGCATCCTTTACGTCTAAGGAGCACAGCCAATCTCCCTGCTGGAAGAATGGCAGTAGAGTCCAAAGAAGAGCATCTTGAACTTCTCCCTGACCAAAAACCTGTTGAGCTCTCGCAGGTCCAGGATGGGCCTGGGGCCCCCTGTCCTCTTGGGGACGAGGAAATACCTTGAGTAGAAGCCTGTGCCCCAAAGATGTTTTGGAACTGGCTCTACTGCCTTGTCCTAGATTAGGCCTGCTAGCTCAATGAGAAGCAGGGTCTGGTGGGCTTTTCCTGAGCCTAGTTCGCGTCAGGAACTCTTTTTCTATCTCTGCAGCCTGGTCTACCATGAATTTCCCAAATTGATGTCCCCTGTATAGGAGAGAACCTATCAATCAATTTGTCCTGCACCCACTGTTCTAGGTCAGATGACTGCAGCCATGCTTGGCGTTGTGCCCTGATGCCTGCAGCAGCCACCCTGGCTGAAGACTCAAAGCCATCATAGGCTGCTAGAGAAAAACTTTGAGCACTTTTTTACCGCCAAGGTCAGGGACTTAAACCTCTATAGGAGTTCCCCATCAAGGCCTACTGAGAATCCCCCTAGCTCCTTAGAAAGTTCCTTCAAGTACATGCCGATATAGAGCTGATAGGACTGGATCCAGCAAGTTAGCATCAAGCCCTAAAAGGCCTTTTGGCTGAGGGAGTCAAGGGTTTGGGGCCTCCCTGCTGGGTGGCACTGACAAATTAGTTTTTTGGCTTTTGAGCCAGCACATGGCCGACTCCGCAACCATCAAGTTGAGGGGAAGCTGGGTCTTTTGGATACCTGATACATGGCGTCAAGGCACCTACTGACAAATGGTACTGAGAAAGTAACGCAGCAACAACTTCAAGACCACCTTGATGAAAACAAAATTCTTGACGATCATCAATACGGTTTGACCCCACCACGGTGTTGAAACCCTACTCATAGCTCTTCTAGACAACCTAATCAAGGGACTGGAAAACAAAAACAAGATGTTCATACTGATATTTATAGATATATCAGCAGTGTTCGACACAGTACATCAAATACTCTTGTGCAGACTTGAGTCTATAGGTATAACGGGCACACCGATAAAGTGGTTTGAATCATACCTAACAAATAGAATGCAACAGGTACGCTTCAATAGCGAGCAAGCTAAGCCATTCCCCCAAACCCAAGGGATACCTCAGGGATCAGCAATCTCCTCCCTGCTATTCAACGTCTACATCCAGCCAGTATGTACAATTTTCCAAAAGCATAATATCTGCTACCATCTATATGCAGACGACATTATGATGTACACACAACTTGACATAAATGATCCTAAGTTCAACCAATTAGAAGAATGCCTACAAGAACTGCAAAACTGGCTCCAATGCAACAATATGTCTATAAATCACAAGAAAACAGAAGTGATGTTCATATCAGGAAAACAGGACTTCAATCCTCCTGCATCTATCACTCTGAATGGGAACACTTACCACTCAAAAAACGAGATCAAATACCTAGGAGTAATAATTGATGCTAACCTAAAAATGGAAAAACACCTCCGAATAACGAATCGAGCAATATTTCACAAGCTGAAAGTTCTACAACCCTTGCGTTGCATCATTGACCACTCAGACTTTAGAACAGTAGCACAAGCGCTCATCATTCCCCACTTCGACTACTGTAATGCTATATTACAAGGGCTACCGAAAAAAACAATAAGCATCCTACAGATGGCGCAGAATGTATCAGCCAGGATTATTATGAATAAGAGCCTGACAGATCACATCACTCCAGTTCTTATGGAGCTCCACTGGCTCCCCATACCCGCAAGAATAATTTACAAAATGCTGATAATGGCATTCAAAATTATCCATAAGATATCTCCCACATTCCTTGATATACTAATCACCACCCAGCCTCCCAACAGATGCCGACGGACCGCAAACCTAAACACACTCTGCGTACCCAGCAGCATAAGATCAGTCAACGAACGGACGAGCAACCGGGCATTCACGTATTCAGCACCCATGCTCTGGAACCAGCTCCCACACGAGTTACGACAGACCAAAGACTTACACACCTTCAGAAAAGAGCTTAAAACACACCTGTTCCAATCGTATTACGGCATCACCTAGCTGAACTCAACTCTATCTTCCCATCCTGCCTTTCCACCTCGTAAGCACAAGGTTAATAGGAACCTAAACTCTCATTGTTGCATCACATCCTTGAAGATTCTTAAAAAAAAAAAAGGAATAAAATTTTGTTTATATGTATATATTGCTCTGCTAATTGCTTGTATTGTTGGGATCTCTATGTACAATTATAACCTGCTCTGATCTGCTCAATCTGTAATTTATTGAATAATCAATTGTATAACTGTGAACTGGTGGTTGTTAGTCCCCCCTACCGTAATCATACTGTATTCCTAAATTTTATGCTGTACATATTCCCTTGTCTTGTCTACCTTAGGACCGCTTCTGATCGCTGGAAGGAGCGGTGTATAAATTTATGCCAAATAAAATAAATAAATACTGACACCGGTGTTTCCCACATCTGGAGGAGGAGACTGTCAAGGATTGGAGGCATTGGTACTGTAAGAGTTTCCTTAGGGGCTGCCTCTTATTGAAGTATCTCCAATTCCTCGGTGTGCGAATCCTCCTTGGCCTGTCTCTCAACCATGAGAGCTTTGGCCATGTCCTGCACAAAATCGAGGAAAGCGACAACCTCGGGCGGGGAATGGCGTTGGGGCATTGGAGGAGGAGACAGGTCTGAGGGCACATCTCATTGTTGCCTTGTGTCCAGAGTCTCTTCATCCTCAATCTCCCATTCAGATTCAAAGTCTTGAGTATGAGTCCAATGCCACGCGATCACCTCAGTTAAGGTCCGCTCCAGGCAGTCCAAGCCTCAGGCACTCGACAGAGAGGACTGGTGCCCCGAGAAATGGGACCAGGACCTCATCTGGTGCCTCTCTTCAGGCTGGTGGCACTCGAGGACCGGCGTAATGTCCAGGAAAGACCTCAATGTCAAAGGTCCCGTTGTCGGGGCAGATGAACTGAACGAGCCGGACATAAATGCAAGCTGCATGGCCACGAGGGCAGATATACTGCTCTCTAAGGCCACCATCCTGGTCTCCATACCAGTTGGCTCCATAGTCTTCAACGTGGACACCGAGGGCTTCCGGCCCATCATCAGTATTGTCGAGGGGGAGTCCTTGATGAGGATGGCCTCGGAGGTCCGAGGCCAGTCGGCGGATGCCAACGACTCCTTGTGGCGCAGCTTGGGAGGCCACTCATATTCCTCAAACTCACGACTGGGACTGCGGGGGGCCTGGAGTGGGATTGTCCCTTCTTCCCAGACCTGTCCTCCAAGGAAGTCTTTGAGGGTTTCATCTTCTTATGTTCCACCTCTGGAAATTTCTGCTCAGAGGAACCGCTGGACTCCTGCAAAGCTTGAGCCTCTTCAGGCACTGAGGTATCAGAGGGGGGCACTGGAGTATGGTGTCACCAAAGACTCTGTTGTGAACTTCTGGAAAAAAAATTTCCTGCTGCTGACGGCAGCTATTTAGGGCCTTTGAGGTCATAGTTCTGCAGAGTTTGCAGTCAGAGTCGTTATGTTCCAGGCCAAGGCACCAGAGGCAGCAGTCGTGCAGGTTGGTGAGACATTTTGCTGCACCAATCGCACTTCTTGAAGCCACTGGAGGGCATCAGAAAAAGGGGGTCCCTGCCGCCTGGCAGGGGTCTGAGGCCTTCGGCTTAAAAAGGGCAGGAATGCCAGTTGAGGAACACCTCGATGAAAAAAGGGAAAAACGAATGCACGAACCACAGAAGAGACACTGAGGCAAGCTGGCTCAGGGGCAGGAAGGAACCAGTACACAAACCAAACATAAAAAAACCCCACTTTTTCCCGGGGAAAACTGGACAATGTCCTGAGGGCTCTGCAGAATAAAGGAGACTGAGGCAAGATGGTACCTTTGAATGGGAAGGGGACTGCACATGCGTGGTACATCTCCCAAAGGATTTCTTTGAAAGCTGGGGAGATGCTTCCGCACAGGCTCTATTGGTGCTGACATCACCCATATTTGGGGACTAACTTCCTGCTTGTTCCCATAGGATGTGTTATATAAACCCCCGTTTTTTTCTTTTTTTTTTAATGCGTGGACTTCTTGGAGACTAAGAAACGTTGAATATTATATATGTTTGGTTTAGTGGGTACAGTATGTTGTAATTGATACAATGATTGGGTGGTTGCAGAATGTGGTAGAAGGCTTACTGGGAGAACAGAAGGTCGTCAGAATTGGGCAAGTTATTATCAATGTCTAGTTTGATATTTTATGATTTGTATATAAGTGAAATTGGAATACTGTAAAATAAAATTAAAAATTAAAAATAAACTAGTTTTTTTTAATCAAAGATGATCAATATTATATATTGACAGTTCATTCTACCACTATAATAAGACTGAATCAATGAACTTGTATAAACTCAGAAGCTGAATGTAAGATCTGCAACTGCTCATGTAACTGTTAGTGTTGCAGCAAAAAAGGCAGAGTAACAACTCTGCATTTTAAGGTCATAATGCAAGACTCATCTGCATATTCATTCCAGCAGCCCCAGCGGAGAGCTACAGAGGACACTGAGTCATCCAGGCAAGAGCTGCCACAGCCCCCGCATTCCTACGCAGCAGAGGGCACGCACAAAAACAGTACTTCCTATAAATCCACAACAGAATCTTATCAGTAAAATTCTTTTTGATATGGAGCAAGTTTCTACTTTGTGGGCAATTTTCGCATGGATGGGTAGTGTGTGTCATTCCATCGGCTTTGATAATTCCATCCTTGGAACCCAGCTTGAGAGCTACTTGACTGCTTGAAATCCTTCAGATTGCTGATCAGTCTGTTCACTATGGTTTTTGCACTGCAGCACTGAGGTGGGATTGTGCAAACAGAGGGCCATCGGGCATTCTCCACCTCCATCAATGATAGCAGCAGCTGCTAAGAAAGGCCAAAGCCCTAAGGCATCACGCCTCAGGGACATGCCTAAGGGGCAGGCCACTCTCCTTAGCACACCAATTCTTTTATCTTACTCATTTTTTCAATGCCTAGGGGTTTGTTTGTTTTTTAAACATCTAATGTATCTGCTTATTATTATTGATTATAAGTGCTAACGTTTATTCCCCAGCAAGGCTATCATTGACCTCTACTTTGTGAATATACTATAGATGCTAACAAAATTCGAAGTATGATGGAGCATGGCTGTTATACCATATACCCCTCTTACATATAATTTAACTGCCTAGATGTAATTCACAATAGGCAGTATATCAAATAAACTTCACTGTAACAGTAAATTCTCCAATTAGAGCTCAAGTTATAAGCAATATGATCCTGGTATTATATGATAAGGCAAACTCTGCTCCTGCCATGAGCAGTTCAAAAAATAAACCCCAAATTCAGTGATTACTACTAAATCCAAACAGAAAAAAAAAACGCCTACAAAAGCAGAATCCCCCAAAAAGACTGATATTTTTGTCAGATATACCAACAGCAGAGAAGCATTTCTCACTCCTGAATGTTGGTAATATCCATTTTAATAATTTAGTTCATAAATCAAAACACACTTATCTCTTTGGCTGAACCATCTATTTCAAAATTCAATGAAGATCATTTCCAAAATCATGCGACATGCACGTTTTGAGTCTATTAAGGAACCTGCATCAAGCACCAACAAGGAAGTATATCAAACCCTCCAGGATTCTCAAGGCAACTACCATAAAAACGCCAAGTGTGCATTTGAGAGTCTGCATATGCTTCTATTGGCTGTGTGAAAGCATAATCACTCAACAAAACTTATCAATGAAAAGAGAGGGAATACCCCACAACATTGGGGAAACCCACACTTCATTGGTCAAAATCAGAACTCAGCCAATCAATTTCTTTGTTCAGTCCATGGGGATACACTGTATTTAAATTGGTAAATCCAGCGCTGCTCCAATCATAACCCCACTGCAACTAGCCATGAATGCAGCCGCCAGAATTCTGCAAGGGGCTTCAAGGAAGGAACCTATAACACCAATACTAAAACAGCTGCACTGGCTTCCAGTCCAAAGAAGGATAACTTTCAAGGTGCTGACTCTTACATTCAAAGCCATTAACAACTGCTCCTCTACATCAATCATAGATCTTATCCAGATGACACCCCTAATAGAGCGAGAAGATCAGCCGCTATAAATACTTTGATTCTACCAAGGCAGATAACAAAATGCTCACAAGCAGCAAGATCCAGAGCTTTTTCACTATATGCACCTACCTGCTGGAATGCCCTTCCCCCTGCTATCAGGGCTATCAAGGTCATCTCCCAATTTAGGAAGGCACTTAAACATCATCTCTTCCTACAGTATTATACTGACCAGAGCCACTCCCCACAGCAAGCCACGCCCAGTGACCCACATAAACAACCCGTGAGTGACAACCACATAAGATTGAAACCAAGCATGCCGGACACGGATCCTCCCGACAAATAGTAACTCTTTATCACCCTATTATCAGCCAATACACAGTTGAACCGATACGACACATTGAGTCATCTCCAAACGTATGCTGTAAATTACCTGTATATATTTGTATATAGTTACCCTGCTATTACCTGTACATATACCCACGTTATATTGTAAATCCAGTGCAGACCTTTCTGTGCTGGACAGTTGTGTTTTGATGTAAACTGCACTGATACAGAAGAGCACGGTATATAAGAAAGTTAAATAAAATAAAAATAAATAAACCATTGTAGTTTAAAGACCCAGTTAGCACCACGAGGGTTATATGGGACATGATCAATGATTGTCCAATGAAGATCTTCAAAATTGTGGACAAACATCAAACAGTGATCTACCATCGGGGCTGATCGTACCTGGGAAGCGTGTCTTCATGGCACAGATTGTATGGCCAATGTAATAAATAAACAAAGTCAGATGTACATGTGGTTTTCCATTGAAATTGGTATCGACGGTTCTCTGCTGGATCCTCCCAAAAATCATCTGGTAAGATCATGCAACAATATTGACATCGGCCACATGCTGTATGTCTCAATTCATTTCTCAGTGGACATGAAGGACAATCCATGGCGAGTGCTGATTTTACCAAAATGTCTCGCAAATTTGATCCCCTAGAATATGCAATCATAAGAGGTTTTGCAAAACAAGAGTGAAGTATCAAAACCGACCAATGTTTTCTTACTAAACTGACAACCCGAAATGAATTCTGCATAAAAGGTAAAATACCCATTATGGTATCCTGATCGTTTGTTGAATCTGAAGCTGTTACTCGATAAAAGCCACTCTCGAAGAACATTGCTGGCACGTTTATAAGCTGTAATAATGATTTTCTTAGGATAACCACTAGCCTGTAATTGTGATCACAAATCTTCTTTGGAGGAACAAAGCTGTCGCAATCATAAAAATTGCTCAAAAGTAAGACCGACGGAGTGGGCCAGGATGGGCGCTGTGATAGCTGAGAAGACTGTTGTGTTGAATAGGCTTTCTAAACAAGGTTGAAAATAATTTGCCTGATTTTTTTATAACTAGCAATATCCAGGAAATCTATTTGATGGAAATGAATATGAGCCGTAAATTTTATGTTAGGTTTGATGGTGTTCAACCATGATAGGAAAAGTTGTAATTCATCATAGGAAGACGTCCATAGGAAAAAAATATTATCTAAAAATCTGTGCCAAAACTGAACATGAGAAAATAAGGCAGAAGCATAGATGAAATGCTCTTCCATATCAGCCAGTTATAGTGTAGCAACCAAGGGGGCCACCATAGCACCGTAGCACCAATATATGCAAAAAATACTCTCCATCAAATAAAATAGTTGATCGTAATAACCAGATTCATTAGATCTAACAAAAAAAAAAAAAGATTTAGGGATCCGGGAATGTTCAAATCGGAAAGATGCATTCAATAAATGCATGGCTTCACCCTGGTCAATATTAGTATATAAAAGGCTGATACATCAAGTGTCACCAACCAAACCATATCCAATGGTTGATCGAAAATCAACAAATGACCTAAAAAAAAAAAAAATCAGCAGAATCCTGGATATAAGATTTAACTAATGCAGCCTCCTGTTTAAAAATAAAAGTCACAAAATTGTGACAAACGTTCAAGCACCGAACCTTTACAGACTATAGGTCTACCCGGAGGGTCTGCCCTGGATTTATGAATTTTCAATACCGTATTAAAAAAACGGTATTTCTTGATGAGACATGCATAAAAAGATCTTCTCCTTAGTGGTGATCCATCTGGCTTGATGAGCGTCTGTCACTAATGCTTCAATGTGGTGTTGTAAAGAGGCAGTAGGATCCATCGATAGTCTTTTATAATGATGATCATCATGTAATTGTTCATGCACACCCCTATAGTAAATACCCCTAGTTTGAAGGACCACAGCACCGTCTTTATCAGCACCCCTAATGATGATATAGTCGTCTGCGGCCAACTGTGACCCCTTTTTAATTTTAGTTTTCATATTACAACTTTTATTTTAATTTTCACTGATATTATTGAAACAAGATTATTTCATCAAGTTTTTGTTTTTGTTTTTTTTTGGGGGGGTGGTTGTTTTTTTTTATGTGGGCTTCTTTCCTATAGATTTTTTCTTGCTTCACACTAATTTATTCATTCCCAGATTTGACATCAGTGGGCATCACTGCCTTTAAATGTTCTGTGCACGGGCTTTTCCCCTTTTCAATTGTTTCATCACATTCTTGTAGGTAATTAGCTTGCTAACATGGTTTTAAATTTTTCCCTAAAACAGTTTCTATCTGCCCTGCAATTGTAGATATATTTGGAGCAGTTATAACCTCTTGGTTTATAGCGCTATTTAGTTTACAATGCTCTTGTCCGATATGTTCGATATTGTGTTCCCTGAGATCCTGCTATTATCTTTAACGCATATACTCAATTATCAACGATATATTGGTCCACACATTAACCTCTTGAGTGTTTCTCACTGCGCATTTCTTCTCAACTTGCTATGCATGTCTCCTGTAATTGTAGATTATATTAGGAACAGTTACAATAGCTTGGCTCACAGTGCTATTTCAGTTCACAGTGCTCTTGTCCGTTATGTTTGCTATTGCAACTTCTGTTGCAATTTTGAGGTCCCACTTTTATCTTTAATTTATACACCCTACTTTTAGCGATATATTAGTCATTATGTTAACTTTTAATTATTTATTATTCTTTGGCGTTCTTTTCACCCGCTATGCTTTTTAATGTCAGTGTTACCATTGGTATGCACTATCTTGCTTTCATCTGACATACTATGTTGATTTCATCTGACACACATATTCAACAATTCATATATATATTTTTTTCACTTTTTCACATTACATTTTTTATTCTATTTTTTGGTCATAACTTGCTTCTTGTCCTCCACTGACTATATAGTTTGTAAGATGCTAATTCCTTCCCAGTTAACCTGGTATCCACCTAATGTTTTTTACGCTATTCTTCATGTCATAATCACTTTCTTTTGTTTTCTCTGTTTGTATATAGTGGCCTATATTGACAAGGACTATTCAGTGTGCCCACCTCCTTTCCATAGTGCTTTCTCCATGAATATTGTATGCGATTATTGCTGGTTTTATGTAACATATTTATGTTCCACTTTCAGTGTGACAATTTTCTTCGTATTTTCCTTGGTTTTTACCTTATATAAATTACCAGTTGGTGAATTCATTTTTATGTCTGTTACATACTTATATTTATAATTATTTTTACTGAGCTCATGTTCGTCTTTTTTGACAGAGTATTATTATATTATATATTTGTTTATGTATCCTATGATAGCCTTAGTTCTATACTGCCTGTCATTTTAGCCCGTTTTGGACAGCTCACATATTCTCTCTCTGTTCTGGATGATTTGTTACACTCAAACAACTATGAAATACCGGTAATAAAAAAAATATTAAAACTTTGCAGAGAATAGAAGTTTCACATAGTGTACGTTTTTCATACACTGGTCCAATATAGTATATTGTCCGTCTTCAGAAAAGATAGGATTCAGTTCCAATATTCATTGACATAAATATACTGTATGATACTATTGAAACTGCAGTTTTCATTTAAAACACTTTAGCGTAGTTACTCACCTGTAACAGGTGTTCTCCAGGAGCAGCAGGAATCAGTCCTCACTTATGGGTGACGTCGGCGCCGACGGAGCCCTCGCGGAGCAATTTTCCCCAGCTTTCAAAGAAAGCCTTTGGGAATTGCAGCGCGCATGCGCGGTCGTCTTCCCGCCCGAGGGTGCCATCTTAGCCAGTCAGATGACATAGCTAAAAAAGACAGCATAAAAATTTGCAAAAGAACATAAGCAGACGATTGCAACTCCAAGGGAGGAGGGAGGGTAGTGAGGACTGATTCCTGCTGCTCCTGGAGAACACCTGTTACAGGTGAGTAACTACGCTTTCTCCAGGACCAAGCAGGAAGTCAGTCCTCACTTATGGGACTCCCAAGCTCAAGGCTACCGGAGACCCTAAGCACAAAAATGAGCTCCCTCTAGCTCAGCAGCACAGAAGGATAGAATCTTCGCTGAAATATCACCCACCGGTAGCCCACATCCGGGATGGAGGGTAGGAGTTTGCTCAGACCTCAAAGAGATTACGGAGGACTGCCTGTCCGAAAGCACTGTCCCTACGGGACTCCCTCTCGAGACAGTAATGGACCGCAAAAGTCTGGCTCGAAGACCAAGTAGCGGCCCGGCAGATGTCTGCCAGCGGAACAGAGCGGAGGTAAGCCACTGACGTAGCCTTTGCCCGAACGCAATGAGCCGTGACTCGACCTTCTAAGGAGAGTCCGGCTGCCCCATAAGCCCAAGAGATACAGTCCGCAACCCAGATGGACAGAGTACGCTTGGAGACCGGGAGCCCCAATTTATTGGGGTCAAAAGACACAAAAAGCTGAGCAGCTTTACGGTGCTCCCGCGTACGGTCAAGGTAGAAGTTCAATGCCCTTCTACAGTCCAGGGTATGGAGGACCGTTTCAGCTCGGCTGGAGTGTGGTTCTGGGAAAGAAGGTTGGAAGTACCACCTCCTGATTGATGTGAAAAGGGGAGACCACTTTAGGCAGAAATTTTGGGTGAGTCCGTAGGACTACCCTATTCTTGTAGAACCTAGTGTAAGGGGGATCAGACACGAGGGCCTGCAATTCACTTACGCGTCTAGCGGAAGTGAGGGCTATCAAGAACAGTGTTTTCCAAGACAGAAAACGGAGAGAACAGGTAGCCATAGGTTCAAAAGGCGGACAGGTGATCCGCTGCAAAACCACATTCAGGTCCCAGTCAGGCGCTGGCGGGCGCAGAGGTGGTTTAAGTAGAAGGAGACCTCGGAGAAACCTCGCTACGAGAGGGTCGCTCGAGAGAGGTCTACCGTGCACCGGCACATGATGTGCCGAAAGAGCACTGAGGTGAACTTTGACGGAGTTGGACTTGAGTCCCAGATTAGAGAGGTGTAGCAAGTACTGCAAGATCACCGACACCGGGCAGGAGAAGGGATCCTGAGACTGTTGGGTACACCAGACTGCAAAGCGACGCCATTTAAGGGCGTAGCATTTGCGGGTAGAAGGCCGTCGCGAAGCCAGGACGACCTCCTCCACCTCCGCCGGCAGGAGAAGGGGAGCAAGGACTACCCTCTCAGCAGCCAGGCCAGGAGGTTGAGAGACCTGAGGGTTGGGGTGCAGTAGGGACCCCCCTGATCCTGAGTGAGGAGATCCGGTTGTGCACCCCCAGAGGGCGTTGGATCCTCCACCGCCCGTTGCAGTAGGAGCGGAAACCACGGCTGCCTGGGCCAGCGAGGGGCCACCAGGATCATGAAGGCTTTGTCTCGTAGAACCTTGAAAATATTCCGAGAGACTAGCGGGATGGGAGGGAAAGCATACAGAAGGCTCCCGACCATGAGACTCAGAAAGCGTCCGCCGCAACCCGAAGGGGGGTGTGGCTGACGAGAGCAGAAGCGAGGAAGCTGCCGGTTGTGAGGACTGGCAAAGAGATCCACCGTGGGGAGGCCCCACTTGAGGAAGAGCTTCTGAACTACCAAGGGATCCAGACGCCACTCATGCGGCTGGAGGACCCTGCTGAGTTTGTCCGCAAGGCAATTTTCCTGGCCCGGGAGATAAACTGCCCTGAGGAGAATGCCGTGACTGACGGCCCAAGAGCAGAGCTTCTGTGCCTCCCTGCAGAGGAGGACGGAGCCCGTGCCCCCCGGTTTGTTCACGTAGAACATGGCACCTTGATTGTCCGTCTGTACAAGGACGGACTGTTGGGAAGTCAGGTGGGAGAAGGCCTTGAGAGCTAGGCGGATCACCTGAGCTCAGGAAGTTGATCTGCTGAGCAGACTCCCACGTGGTCCAGAGGCCCTGAGTACGTGCCTCTTGGCAATGTGCTCCCCAGCCCAGGAGGGATGCATCGGTGGTCAGCACCCGGGTCGGCTGAGGTGACTGAAAGGCATTCCGAAGATCAGGTTCGGCTGCCGGAGCCACCACCGGAGAGACGAGACCAGCGGCTCGGAGACGAGCACTAGGTCTGCTAGGCCGCCTGTGGCATGTCTCCACTGCTGGCGGAGACACCATTGAGCAGACCGCAACTTCAGGCGGGCCTTGGGGGTCACAGGGACGGTGGAAGCCCATATGGGCCGAGCAGTCTCAGGAAGCGCCTGGCGGAGACCAGGGGGCTGGCTGCGAAGCGGTCGGCTAGGTCCCATGAGCCGTTGAGCCCTGTCGAGCGGTAGGTATGCTCGCGCCTGAGGAGTGTTGCAGCCTCGCGCCGATGAACTCGAGATCCTGTGAGGGGAGCAAAGTGGACTTTGCGAAGTTTATAACAAAGCCCAAGTGCTGCAGAAGAGTCACCGTGCGGCACGTGGCGTTGGTACCTCCTGAGCGGACGCTGCTCTGATGAGCCAGTCGTCGAAGTACGGAAAGACATAGAGGCCGTGAAGCCGGAGATGGGCCGCCACGACCGCGAGGACCTTTTTGTGAAGACTCGCGGTACGGAGGACAGGCCAAAGGGCAGTACCTCTGTACTGGTAATGATTTCCGGCCACCACAAACCTTAGGTATTGGCGGTGGCTTGGGTGGATGAGGATGTGCGTGTAGGCATCCTTTAGATCCAAGGAGCATAGCCAATCTCCCTGCTGGAGGTAGGGCAGAAGGATTCCAAGGGTAAGCATTTTGAACTTCTCCCGCACAAGGAACTTGTTGAGGTTGCGCAAGTCCAGGATGGGTCTGAGGCCCCCTGTTCTCTTTGGTATCAGAAAATACCTGGAATAAAAAGCCTTGACCTCTCAGGTGGTGGGGCACGGTTTCCACCGCCTGTTCCTGCAGAAGACCTGCTAACTCCTGAAGAGTAATTCCCTGTGCAGAGGGGGGTCGCGGAGGTTCTCCCGGAAAATAGGAGGGAGGGACCTGATGGAAGTGGAGAAGATAGCCTTCTCGCACGACTTGAAGCACCCAGGCATCTGCGGTGATGCTGGACCACCTGTGGGCGAAGTGAACTAGCCGGCCCCCGGTGCTGGGAGGAACCAGCGGGGGGGAAAAGGCTATGCTTTGTGAGTCAAAAACCCCCACCCTGCTGAGCAGGGGCTGGTGGTGCAGGCTTGGGGGCTTGCTGCCTACGGGACCCGTTTACCCCGTCCCTTGGCCTGCTGCCCTGTTGGGGAGCTGCAGGGGCCCTGATAATGGGGGTACTGTTGTAGGCAGCCGCCTTCCTCGGGTAAAAGGACTTTTTCCCCGAGCCCTTCTTCTTCTGGGAAGGGGCGGAGGTCTTCCTAGAAGCCTGGTCCTGGTGAGAGTCTCAGTCTCAATTTGTGCTGCCTTATCCGCCATGGGCTTGCCAAAGAGGTTTTCGCCTCGGCAGGGGACATCGACCAACTGTGTCCTGCACCCAGGGCTCAAGGTCTGACGACTGAAGCCAAGCCTGTCGGCAGGCACCGATGCCGGCTGCGGCCAACTCGAGCCGATGCTTCAAAGCCATCTTAGGCTGCTCGTGACATGAACTTTGAGCATTACCTTTTTCCAGTGGACAAGGCCAGGAAACTACGCAAGGGTTCCTCGTACAAACCAGCGGAGAATACGGTTATTTCTTTAGCCAGATCATGGAGATACTTGCCCATGTAGAGCTGGTAAGTCTGGACACGACATGCGAGCATAGAGCCCTGGAAACACTTCTTACCAAGGCCCATCCAGGTTACAGGCCTCCCTGCCAGGAGGCACCGAGGAGTGCATCTTCTGGCTCTTAAGACGATGCATGGCCGATTCCACAACCATGGAATGGTGTGGTAGCTGTGCCTTTTGAAAGCCAGGGCTCTTGCGGACTCGATAGATAGAATCGACCCGCTTGCTCAGGACCGGCGAGGAGGCCCGGACTCTCCCACATGCGGAAGAGTAGTCGTTCCAGCATAGGATGAACCGCTCCCGTAAAGTCTTCCCTCTCTGGAGAGACATACTGGAGGGCTTCGATCTCAACGGCTCGAGGCTCCTCCTCGGGATCCTCAGGGAAGGCCAAAGCCTTGGCCATATCCCTAACGAAGTCCGAGAACGGGCATCCTCCGGGGGGGACTGCTTCCGAGGCTCGGACTCCGGTGAGTCCGAGGGGAACACCACGAGTCCGGAAAGAATCAGGCGACTCTTCCTCTTCAGACTCCCAGACCGACTCCGACGAGGACTCGGTGGGGTCGGCCCGGGCAGGGCGCTGCACCTGCCGCCCCGACGCCGAGGGAGTCGGCGTCGGCGACCTCGGTCCCGAACGGAGGCCGAGGGTGACCTCGACCGGGATCGACTCGAGTTCTCATTGACTCGAGGATCGGCTCGGTCTCCCGGGGTCGACTTGGACGTCAACGTCCCGGCGGTCGGGCAGCGGCGCAGCGAGGCCAGCGAGCAGTGCCCGCTGCTGGTCCATGAAGGCAGACAGTCTGCTCTCCAAGGCCGTCAACCTGAGTCCGAGCTCAGGTGACCCAGCAGCCCCCCGACTCGGGCCCCGACGGCGTCGGGCCCGACGTCGGCCGTCGCGGAGGCGAGTCCAGAAGGACTACAGGACTTACCCGAGCAGGCATCTCCGACTCCAGGCGAGGTCGCTTCGGGAGGTGTTCCTTCTCCAAGGACCCGGGGCGGCTATCGGGGCTATGCGACCTGGCCCTCGCGGAACCAGTAGCGTTCCACCGACGCCGCCCTCGCGGGTTTCACCCGTCCGACGATGGTCCCCGGAGGGAGAACCCCGGTCGGAGAACTCCGGCGACGGTCCGAGCTGGAGCCTTTTGACGCGGAGGCCTCCGACGAGGTCCGGGTACGGCTGGGGTCAGCGAAGATTCGATCACGCTGATGCCGCCGACTCCTCAACGCTTTTGAGGACATTTTGCCGCAGGGCCCACAGATCAGTTCCTCATGATCCGGGCCCAGGCAGCGGAGGCAAAAGTCGTGTGTGTCAGTTAGTGACATATTTCGGTCACATGACCACACCGCTTAAAGCCACTGGCAGCCATCGGGGGAAAAAAGGGCCCCTGCGAGGTCAAAGGACCGGGCTGCCAGGGAAAAAAAATCGAAAACGAAAGCTGACAAAGTCAGAAAAACCGAAAAAAAAGTAGGAGGACTCGTGACCGGCGTCGCGAGTCCGGACGGGAAACGATCGGCGTCGAACCGAAGGAAAAAGATATAAAATTATGAAGAAACTCGACTTTTCGCGGGGACAAGACGGGTACGTCTGTAGGGCTCCGCGGAAAAAGAAGACTGGCTAAGATGGCACCCTCGGGCGGGAGAGACGACCCGCGCATGCGCGCTGCAATTCCCAAAGGCTTTCTTTGAAAGGTGGGGAAAATTGCTCCGCGAGGGCTCCGTCGGCGCCGACGTCACCCATAAGTGAGGACTGACTTCCTGCTTGGTCCTGGAGAAATTATGATATAATATAGTTTGTCAACAGTCCATTCTGATGGCGGAATATGATACACGTGAAAACACTTCTGATGCAGTGAGTCGATATTGCACCATTGAAACACAGAACAGAATGCTTGACAGCAATTCGTTTTGACAACATATTAGCCCAGCGTATGAAAAACATACAAGGCCGATATACGCACCAATAACTGACACTAAGTAACTTAGAATTATCTAAACCTATTTTCTAAAGTCTGCAAATACATTTATTTGCAAAATAGTAGCTATTACAGCATTATAAGCTACTTACTATTTTTTGTGATCTTTTTATGTTGAGCCGTCAATACCGTCAAAATCAGCAAACTTCGAATACCTATTAAACTAACTAGATCTCAGATAAAAAAAATCTGTATAACACGCTTTTTGACATAATAATAGCTAAACATAGTTCCATTGAATTTATAACCATTAATTAGTAAACAGTTGAGTAGTAAGTATGGAAACCTTATGTATGTAAAACATACGCTGGTCCAAAATGGGTTAAACTTTACTATAGTTTTATGATTGAGGACTGCCCCCTCAAAGGAAACTGCCCCTCTGATATGGTGCAAGGCATACCGCTTGAAACGACTGAAAGTTCGACAACCGGCTCATTGGTCTTCAGAGGGGACAAACTGTCTTCTGCTTGTCTTCCGGAAGGCGACCCCCTTTGGATTCTCCGAAGAACTTCACCAATTTATCGAGGTCCTCCCCAAATAAGAGCTTCCCCCAGAAGGGCAACTTGCTCAAATGTGACTTGGATGAGACATCAGCTCACCAAGTTCTCAGCCAGAGGTAGTGATGTGCTGCTACCACTGCTGCAATACCTTTGGACAAATCTCTTATTAAATTGTAAAAAAGAATCTGCCAAATAAGCTGCACCCGATTCCAATTTGTCCGCCTCTGCTGGTAGCATCTGCGAGGTCCCCATGGACTCAGTAATCCCTTGCGTACATCTTAAGCACACACGTGCAAAGGCGCCAAGGAGAGAGCATTGATATCAAATGCCTGCTATAGCAGTGTTTCCAATTTCCTATCTTGAATGTCCTTAAGCATCAAACTACCTTTCACTGGAATGGTAGTTTTTAGTCACTGCTGATACTGCTGCGTCCACCTTCTGATACCATAGAAGGTCTCTGTCCTTTTCCGAAAGCAGATACAGACGTGCCATAGTTTGCATTCTCTTTAACGCAGCTTCCGGCACATCCTATTTGTCCTGTATCATCTGCATGATCACACTGTGCATAGGGAACACCTACTGCATCTTCCTGATGGCCTGCAAAAGAGGATCTTCCAACAGTTCCTCCTCTAGCGGAGCCTCCGTGTCCATATTAAGGGCCTTCAAGGAGTGAGTAATCAATGCTGCCAGCTCTTCCATCCAAAAGATGCACACTATGCAAGACTCCTCTGCTTGGAGCTTGAGGAATGAGAGATTCCCCAAGCTCCATCTCCTCCTGATCCCACCTCTTGTTCACTTCAAAATCTTCTTCCTCCTCAGACTGGAGAGCCCACCTCCCCCCAAGAATCCATCTCCATCCTTCTCCTACAAGGGCCCGATTCAGCCTGTGCCCTGCGCCTTTGGACAGTGACCCCAGCAAAGCCCGTTTTGGCCCCATTACATGTGAGCTGACTAACTCGTCCTCTCTGCCTTAAGCAAAAAGCTTTGTGCATGAGAACAAACTCTGGCGAAAATGCACCCAGCAAGTCTCCCTGCAGGTCCTTACCGGGAAAGCGTCTCGAGGGCTTAGCAGACTTTCCTGACTTTTTTTGTGCCCTGCACTGTGGGAATCAGAGCTACAGAGCTCCCCTCTCCTGCCCGGGTGCCACGTGAGCATCCGTAGTCTGAGAACAGTCCTCTTTCTCCCCAGGGGCCCAGCATATTGTCTCCCCTTCCCTCGAGGAAGCCTTCCTCCGCTGACCTGGCCTCTGCTTCAGTTGTGGCAGAGCCCAGCAATGGAAACAGAGCCTCTATGTGAGCTGCACGCCAGGCATGTGCTCTTAGGGGGCATACCATGCTTTCACCTTTTACTTAGTTTTGTTTTTATTTTTTTTCTTCTAAGGAGGAGGAAAAAAAACAAATCTGCAGCAAACCCTGAACTACTGCATTTTTTTTGTAAACGCAGCCCAAGACCGAACAAAATTTAAAAAACGTGAATACATCTGTCCCAGAGTCCAGCTAAAGCCTTACTTGTCCTGCCCTTTCCAGCAGACAAAGAAAAAAAACTTCTTCAAACAAAAAAGAAAACAAAGTAAAAAAAAAAACAAAAAAAAAAAAAACACACCACGGGTCATAAAATGGTGGCAGTTCCCAACCTGCGCAGGAAAAATGCTGTCAATATCTTTTGCTGCCTGGAGTCGTGCTCCTTAAGCTGCCCCTGGACAGTACACACGCCTCCAAGAGTGAACCGTGTTGCTGCCTGCACTCCCGACCCGATGCTCAGCTACCAGAAGAGCTTCAGTGTCATAGGGAATGCACAGAAAAAAAGGCCTGCTGCCGGCTGTCCCCCGACTCTCCACAGGCTCAGCAGCTAAACAGAAGGGGCTGCAGAAGCGATCCTCTCTACCCCGGAGTGCCTTCTGCCTATATGAGCCCACCGGCCCCAGGGAATCCCCCAGTTCTAGCCCCCACAGATCTTTTTTTGTTGTTGTTGTTGTTGTTTAAAACTATCGGAACTCCAGAGCTCTAGGCAAAAAAAAGGTACCTAAGGCACTTCCTAAGAGCTCAGCAAGCAAAGGTCACCTTCCTAGTAGACACTTATATTATTTCTTAAAATTCATCCCTTATCAGTTTCTTCATTGAGTCCGCTCTATGGAATCATCTCATCCCACCTGCTTGGAGACATAAGAACATAAGATATGCCATACTGGGTCAGACCAAGGTCCATCAAGCCCAGTATTCTGTTTCCAACAGTGGCCAATCTAGGTCATATGTACCTAGCAGTTTCCCCAAGGGACACAGGTTCCACAATGCTTGTATTGGTTCAAGCATTGATATCCTGGGTCCCTTCTTAATAATGGCTTATGGATCTTTCCTCCAGGAACTTGTCCAAACCTTTTTTAAACCCAGCTACACTAACAGCCTTTACTACATCCTCCGCTAACAAATTCCAGAGTTTGATTACACGTTGAGTGAAAAAATATTTTCTTTTATTAGTCTTAAATAGTTTACCCTGTAGCTTCATTGCAAGTCCCCTAGTCTTTCTATATTCTGATAAGGTAAACAATCGATCTACGTTTACCCGTTCCACTCCGCTCATTAATTTATAGACTTTTATCATATCTCCCCTCAGCAATCTCTTTTCCAGGTTAAAGAGCCCTAACCTTTTTAGCCTTTCTTCATAGGAGTATCTTTCCATCCCCTTTACCATTTTGGTGGCTCTTCTCTGAACCTTTTCTAATAATTCTATATCCTTTTTAAGATACGGCGACCAGAATTGCACACAATATTCAAGGTGCGGTCTCACCATGGAACGATATAGAGGCATTATAATATCCTTTGTTTTATTTTCCATTCCTTTCCTTATCATACCTAGCATTCTATTTGCTCTCTTGGCCGCCGCTGCACACTGGGCCGAGGGTTTTAACATGGTATCCACAATGACGCCTAAATCTTTTTCCTGGGTGGTGGTTCCTAATGTGGAACCTTGCATCGTGTAACCATAGTTTGGGTTGTTCTTCCCTAGGTGCATAACCTTGCACTTATCCACATTAAATTTCATCTGCCATTTTGATGCCCAGTCTTCCAATTTATCAAGATCCTCTTGCAATTTTCCACAATCCTCTTGGGTTTTAAACAACTTTAAATAGTTTTGTGTCATCGGCAAATTTGATAACCTCACTCGTTATTCCACTTTCCAGGTCATTTATGAATATGTCAAAAAGCAGCGGACCCAGCACAGATCCCTGGGGTACACCACTATTCACCTTTCTCCATTGGGAAAATTGGCCATTTAGCCCTACCCTCTGCTTTCTATCTTTTAACCAGTTCCTGATCCACAATAGTACACTGCCTCCTATCCCATGACTCTTTAGTTTTGCCAAAAGTCTCTCATGAGGGACCTTGTCAAAGGCTTTCTGAAAGTCCAGATACACAATATCAACCAACTCACCTTTGTCCACCTGATTATTCACTCCTTCAAAAAAAGATAACAGATTAGTAAGACAAGATCTTCCTTGTCTAAAGCCATGTTGGCTGTCTCTCATTAGTTCATGACTATCTACATGCTGAGTAATTTTATTCTTTATGATGGTTTCTATCATTTTTCCTGGTATTGATGTCAGGCTCACTGGTCTGTAGTTTCCCAGATCACCCCTGGAACCCTTTTTAAAAATTGGTGTTACATTGGCGATCCTCCAATCTTCAGGTATTAGAGATGATTTTAATGATAGTTCACAGATTACTAATAGCAGGTCTGCAATCTGATATTTCAGTTCTTTCAATACCCTTGGATGTATACCATCCGGCCCAGGTGATTTGCTACTCTTCAGCTTATCTAATAGTTGTAATACATCTTCTCGATGTATTGATATTTCCTTCAATTCTTCTGCACCTTTAAATACCACTTCAGTCATGGGTAACATCCCTACATCTTCCTCAGTAAAGACTGAAGCAAAGAATTCGTTCAGTCTCTCCGCTATCGCCTTGTCGCCTCTTAGTGCTCCTTTAACCCCTTTTTCATCTAATGGACCAACTGACTCTCTCAGGTTTTTTGCTACGAATGTACTTGAAAAGGTCTTTACTTCGTGTTTTTGCTTCCGCAGCAAGCTTCTTCTCAAATTCTCCCTTTGCCTGCCTTATCAATGCCTTGCATTTGACTTGCCAGTGCTTGTGCTGTTTCCAGGTTTCGTCGTTTGGCTCTTTTTTCCATTTCCTGAAAGATGCTTTTTTGGCAACAACAGCCTCTCTGACCTCAACATTAAACCATGCTGGCAGTTGTTTGGACTTCTTTCCACTTTTCTTAAAGCGTGGAATACAGCTGGTCTGGGCTTCCAAGATAGTATTTTTCAACAACAGCCAAGCCTGATGTACGTCTTTAACCTTTGCAACTGCTCCTTTTAGTTTTTTCTTGACTGTTTTCCTCATTTTATCATAGTCTCCCTTTCGAAAGTTAAAAGGTAGTACTGTGGATTTCCTTACTATCCCTCCTCCACTAATTAAATCAAAGGCGATCATGCTATGATCACTATTGCCAAGTGGCCCCAACAACCTTATCTCTTGCACTAGATCTGGTGTTCCACTAAGGATTAGGTCTAATATGGCTTCCCCTCTGGTCGGTTCATGAACCAGCTGCTCCAAGAAGCAGTCATTTATTTCATCTAGGAACTTTATCTCCCTAGCATGTCCTGACGTGACACTGACCCAGTCGATACCGGGGTAGTTGAAATCACCCATTATTATTACTGTGCTGTAACTTTTGTTAGCTTCCTTGATTTCTTTGAGCATTTCATCATCCATTTGGTCATTCTGGCCAGGCGCTCGATAGTACACCCCCACTGCCATTGCCTTCCCCCTTTTACATGGAATTTCAATCCATATAGATTCTACAGCAGATGTTGTTTCCTGCAAAACGTTAACCCTTTCTGACTCAATGCCCTCTCTAACATAGAGAGCAACCCCTCCACCAATTTGATCAGCTCTATCATTACGATATAGTTTGTACCCAGGTATCAGTGTCCCACTGGTTGTCGTCCTTCCACCATGTCTCTGATATTCCAATCATATCTAACCTTTCATTTAGTGCTATATATTCTAACTCTCCCATCTTATTTTTTAGACTTCTAGCATTTGCATACAAGCATTTTAGAGAATGTATTTTATTCATATTAATTTGTCTGTTAGACATGAGTAATTTGGGATCTTTAAGCTCTGTCTGCTCCATACTTGAGGGCATTTGGGCTACTTTACTCTTTTGTGGAACCTCTCTGCTTTTGGTAGTATCCTTCAAAGATACATTCTTCCGAACCATCTGCTCTTGGGCGACTGTCGGCTTTCCCCTAATATCTAGTTTAAAAGCTGCTCTATCTCCTTTTTAAAGGTTAATGCCAGCAGCCTGGTTCCATCCCGGTTAAGGTGAAGCCCATCCCTTCGGAAGAGCCCCTCCTTTCCCCAGAATGTTCCCCAGTTCCTAACAAATCCAAACCCCTCATCTCTGCACCATTGTCTCATCCACGCATTGAGACTCCGGAGCTCTGTCTGCCTTTTGGGTCCTGCGCGTGGAACAGGAAGCATTTCGGAGAATGCTACCCTGGAAGTTTTGGATTTCAACTTCCTACCTAAAAGCCTACATTTAGCCTCCAGAACCTCCATACCACATTTTCCTATGTCACTGGTACCAATATGTACCAAGACAGCAGACTCCTCCCCAGCACTATCTAAGACCTTATCTAGGTGGCGCGTGAGGTCCGCTACCTTCGCACCAGGCAGGCATGTTACCAAGCGATCCTCACGTCCACCAGCCACCCAGCTATCTACATGCCTAATGATCGAATCACCAACTATAATGGCTGTCCTAACCCTTCCCTCATGGGCACATGGCCCTGGAGAAACTTCCTCGGTGCGAGAGGGTTTTACATCACCTGGAGGACAGGTCCTAGTTACAGGATCACTTCCTGCCACACCAGGGTGATGCTCTCCTGTCACGTGACCTCTCTCCTCCATGGCAACAGGGATGCTGCCAGACTGGAGGTGGGACTTCAGGACTATATCCCTGTAGGTCTCGTCTATGTACCTCTCTGTCTGTCTTATGCTTTCCAAGTCTGCTACTTTAGCCTCTAGAGAATGGACTCGTTCCCTGAGAGCAAAGAGCTCCTTGCACCTAGTGCACACGTAAGACCTCTCACCAACTGGGAGAAAATCATACATGTGACACTCAATGCAAAAGACTGGAAAGCCCCCATCCCGCTGCTAGACTGCTGTCTGCATCTTAGTTTTAAGTTTGTGTTTAGATCTAAGTTCTTTACTTACTAAGGGTTGCTATGGATATTTATACTAATAAAACTGAACCTAATATGTGTAATATCCCAGGGGTGGGTGGGTGTGGGGAGGGTGGGAGGGAATTAACACTTATTAAAAGAGGGCTGCTACACAGTACCCTGTCTTGTGCTGCTGAGGTAAGCTATATTCTGATTTGATTTAAATTATAGCTCTTAGCTGCTGCTAGGCTCTAACTTCTTATGAAATGTAAAGTACAAGCTCTCTGCTGGGTTCTAAATTTAACCAGAAAGCTCTTTTCTGTGTTGTAAATGTAAGCTAAAAGAACTTTACTGATGCTAGGCCCTGAGTGACTATTAAATGTAAACTACAAGCCCTCTGCTGGGTTCCAAATGTAACCAGAAAGCTCTCTGTGTTTTAAATTTAAACTAAAAGAACCTTGCTGTTACTAGGCCCTGAGTGACTACTAAATTTAAAGTACAAGCTCTCTGCTGGGTATGAAATGTAACCAGAGAGGTCTCCTCTGTGTTTTAAATGTAAATTTAAACTGCTGCTACTAGGCCCTGACTGATTTAACAAAAATAGTGGATCACAGATTAATTAGCTTTAATACAAAGAATTCCTTTTAGAAAATTACCAAAAGTAAATACTCACAGTTGCAGATCTCCCTCCAGAAGCAACAGTCCCCCTTACCAGTCTTTCAAGACAGAGGATCACAGAGCTCTGGTTGAGCTATTTATGCCTGTGTTGCTGAAGTAAGCTGTGACCAACTTCCTGGGTAATTAACAGGCCTTGCTTGGATAGGAGGAGACTGAGATACTGGCTCTAGTGGGAGGTATCACCGGCATGTATAGCCTGATGTCAATCATGACATGCTCAATCTCCAAGATGCTAGTGAGGTGACACTACCCCCAGAGGTACAGGACTGAGGGAACAATAAGGAATATTTGTTGAGTCAGAGTCGACTCATGGCGACCCTCTGGATAGCTATCCTAAATTGTGTTCGGTTTTGAGTCAGGTGGCTCATTGTTGACAGACTAGTACCCGTAGCTGCTGTTATTGTATCGATCCATCTCATTGCTGGCCTTCCTCTTTTACGCTGACCTATCTTGCCAAGCATGATGTCTCTCTAATGATCTCTCTCTTCGCATGATGTGTCCAAAGTATGAAAGTCGAAGTCTTGTCATCTGAGCTTCTAAAGAAAGCTTAAGTTTGATCTCCTCTAGTACCGACTGGTTTGTTCTTCGGGAAGTCCATGGTATACACAGTATTCGCCGCCAGCACCATAATTCAAAGGCATCAATTTTCTTCATGTCTATCTTTTTCACTGTCCAGCTTTCACATCCATATGATGTTATTGAAAATACCATGGCTTGAACAAGTTGAATCTTTGTATGGAGAAAGACATCTCTGCTCTTGAGAATCTTATCTAGGTCTTTCATAGCCCTTCTGCCAAGAGCAATGCGCCGTCTGATTTTTTTGACTGCTTGTTGCTTCTTTATTGATAGTTGATCCAAGTAGGTTAAAGTTGTTCACAATTTCAATTTCTTCTCCTTCAACGATGAACCTGTTGATTATGCCAGTTGTCATGATCTTTGTCTTCTTTACATTAAGGTGCAGGCCCATTTTGAGACTATGTTCTTTGATTGTGAGAAGAAAATGTTTCAGATCATCTTCACTTTCAGCCAGTAATTTGGTGTCATCAGCATAGCGAAGGTTGTTGATGAGTCTTCCACCAATCTTCGCACCTCTGTTGTCTTCATACAATCCTGCTTCTCTGATTTGTTCTGCATATAAATTAAACAGGTAGGGGGAAAGTATGCAGCCTTGTCTTAAACCTTTGCTTATTTTAAACCATTCCGTTTCTCCTTGTTCCGTTCAAACTGCTGCTGCTTGACCAATGTACAGATTGTGCAAGAGTACGATCAGGTGTTCTGGTATACTCATGCTTCTTAATGTGGCCCAGAGTTTCTCATGGTTTACACAGTCAAATGCCTTGCTATAGTCGATAAAGCACAAATAGATATCCTTTTGGTATTCTTTAGTCTTTTCAAGGATCCATCTCACATCCGCAATGATGTCTCTCGTTCCTCGCCCTTTCCTGAACCTTGCTTGCACTTCAGGTAGTTCTTGTTCCAGGTACGGTTGTAGTCTCTTTTGAATAATCTTCAGTAGAATCTTGCTGTCATGTGGGATCAGAGCGATTGTGCGATAATTTCCACAGTCAGTTGGATCACCTTTCTTTAGTATTAGTATAAACACAGATCTTTGCAGTCAGTTGGCCATGATGTTGCCTTCCATATTTCTTGGCAGAGCCTTGTAAGTACGGTAACAGCTGCATCAGATTGCTGTAATACTTCTATGGGAATGCTATCAATGCCTGGTGCTTTGTCCCGATCATAAGGTACAGATTGAAACGGCTGTTGGTCCACTTGATCTTTATCATATAAAAACTCTGTATATTCCTTCCACCTTTTCTTGATCTTCTCAGCATCATTCAACATAGAACCTTGAGCATCTTGTAACATTCCAATTCGAGGCTGGAACTTTTTCTTTAACTCTCGTAGCTTATCTTCTTCTTCTTCTATTAGTTTCTGCTTCTATTTCCTTGCATGCGTCGTAGTACTTTTTTTTTTTTTTTTATAAGGAATATAGCTTTGGGCATTCAACTTATTACTAATACAATTTAAGGCATTAAAACAAAGTTATGTAGCCCGAGTCTAGAACTGAATCTTGAGAAGAATGAATTTATGGTCCTCTCTCACTCTGCCTCCATTGCATTTCCCCTCTCACATATTTATAAATAAATAAACTAAACTAATCTATTGCAGCTTTCCTAGTCAGTTATTTAGGCTTTTAGTAGATTTGAATTTCACATTTTGCCCCTTTGTACAAGAATTAGCGACTAATGCGCTGTTCAAACTTAGTTTGTTGAAAAGATTAAAATCTTATAGATCCACTGGATTTTTGAACCACACAGCAACATCTGGTTTTGATGCCGTTCTATGTTGTTTGGATTACCAGCAGTTGCAAGAAAACCTTTACAACTTGATCAAAATTCAGCTGCATGTCTTGTGTTGACTTTAAATATTCTACAGCATATTATTCCAGCCTTGGTTTTTCACACTTGGTTGCTAATACAATGACATATTAAATAAGGTATTATTAATATTTACGTCCTTGAGTTTAAGAGTTTCATTATCAACCTTTCTCCAGACTGTCCATGTCTTGAGATATCAAGATAGGCTTCTCTGACCATATGCACTTTACAGAGTCTTCATGGGAAAGAATAGAATTTTTCTCTCTCCAGTCCTTTGTTGTGAAACCAAATGCTTTACTGCAGTCAATGACAGGCTTATTGGACTGAAGAAAGAGGTTAAAAGCTGTCTTAGTCAGGCTTTTTCTTACATTCTACGAGACACCCATTTTCCTGTTTTTGATTTTAGTCTCAATTTTGTCAGTCTCTGTCTTATATTTCTAAGATTAGATTATTTGTAAGTTAATAAGATCAGCAAAATATTTGTGCGAACATTAAACATTTTTACTTTAATTTTCAAATTCAGCTTAAATGGTCTCAAGGTGAGAATAGATATTAAAACAAAGGAAAAAAGATGATGATGATTGCCGTTTTACCTCCTGCACTTGTCTTCCTTTCACAGTCTCACCGTTATCTCCCAAAATCATTCTCAAGACAATAAAACTTTTCTCTTCCACAGTTCCTCGCAGTATATCTGAAAGGAATATAACGAACTGCTCCTTGGAGACCTGTTCACTCAGAGAAGAGACATTTCCATTCATACGGATGCTTCTCATTCCATCATACAGTCTGATTGTCATGGACTCTGGAAAGCCTTTAAAAACAAAGGCCTATCAAAGAAAGAGTAGTAAATAGTCACCATAAACTACAATGTACTAATTTTAGTTTTATATCTGGTTGACAATTATTTATTCTTACTTCTTACAGTTTTCATCTTGTAGTAATCAACACCTTTTAGATCACGGTTTGAAATAATGAGGCGTATCTACAGAGTCACAAGATGAAACTGTATCAAGGTTGTATATAAAATTTTCTTAAAATGAAACTAATAAGAAAAGGAAACATCAGGTTGTACATTTAGGGTGCAATTTTATAAAAGAAAATGAACTCTTCTAAACAGGGACTCCCCAGTCAACCATAATTCCATAGGTAGGGTAGGGGTCATGTCTCTGCCCTTGCGGTAGAATTGGCCAGCCCCTTTAAAACTGCCACAAAATTGGCCAGCCCTGCAAAACTGCCATGGTAGACCAGGGACTGGTCCAACGTAGTGGTGGTGGTGGTGGGGGCTGCTATGGCAACCGGGCACCATGGCGCTGTGGCTTCATTGGAAAGCCCTGACTGCGCTAGCAGGGAAAGGCCTATACGTGCAAGCTGGGCAGAATCAGGGTACTGGCCTGCATGTATGGGCCTGGTCACGTTTCTGATCCACCAGGGCTAGACGTGCCCCACGGGATAAGAATCGCGGCTCCCTCTGTGTGTCCGGTTCTGACCAGGCACACAGAGGGCCGGGACGTGCAGATCAGAATCAGGCCCTTAGTGGTTACATTGCGATATCCATGGGGCGGGTCATACTAGAGTCTTAGGAGGGGAAGTTGGGAGCTAGGATAGGTGCTATGGTTGGGAGCCAGGGGAATTTATGGTCAGATCTAGAAAGTATTAGTTTGGTAATAGTGGCATACTGTTCCAAGAATAAGAGTGCCTTTATAGCTATCTGGAAATCCTGCAGCTCTTTAATAACTCTTATATTTTCAGGGAGGGAATTCCAAAGTGTTGGTGCATAAAGGGAGGTCGTCCTATTGCATGTTGGTCTTGGCCTTTGGTATAAGTAGTACGTTTTTGGTGGATGCACAGTCTTGTGTTTATCTTTATTCAGTTTTTAATATACCACCCAATACAAAGTATCTGAGTGGTTTACAATAAAAATTAAATGCTGTTTGGAAGGGAAACAGAACACCAATGGTTAGACAGAAAAGAAATAGAGAAGAGAGGTAGGGAAGAAGCTTTAAGAGGAAAAAGAGGAGCAGGCATGAATGCAGGAGGGAGGTAGGAGGGGAGGCAGGTGGTGTGAAATTGAAGGCAGTGCAAAAGAGATGGGTTTTTAACCTTGCTTTGAAGCTGGCAAAAAGAGGGTTCCATACAGAGGTTTAGAGGAAGGGAGTTCCAGAGTCTAGGGCCAAGAAAGAAGGCGGCAGAGGTGCAGGTGGATTCAAGATGGGCTTGAGAAGGGAAGGGAAGAACATGCGATTGGTGTGAATGGACCTGACTAAGAGCTGGGGGGCATGGAGGCGGACAAGGTTGGAGAGAGATTATGGAACGCCGTTATGAACTGCTTTATGGACCAAGATAAGAATCTTATACTGAATTCTAGAAGCCACAGAAAGCCAATGGAGATGGATGAGGAAGGGAGTGATGTGAACGAGCGGGAAGCATGTGTGAAGATACCGACTGCTGTGTTCTGAAGTCTGCGAAGTTGATACTGAGGGATGCTGGCTAGGGAGATGTCACAGCAGTCCATGAAGTGGCTAAAAAGGTTAGGGCTCTTCAAACTGGAAGAGAGACAGCTGAGGGGAGATATGATAGAGGTCTATAAATTAATGAATGGAGTGGAACGGATAAACAGAGATCAATTGTTTACGTCATCAGAATATAAAAAGACTAGGGGACATGCAATGAAGCAACAGGGTAACCTATTTAAGACTAATAGGAGAAAATATTTTTTCACTCAACATGTAATCAAACTCTGGAATTTGTTACAGGAGGATGTAGTAAGAGCTGTTAGTGTAGCTGGGTTTAAAAAAGGTTTGGACAAGTTCCTGGAGGAAAGGTCCATAAACCATTATTAAAAAGGGACCCGGGATATCACTGCTTGATCCAGTACAAGCATTGAGGAACCTGTGTCTTTTGGGGAAACTGCTAGGTACTTATGACCTAGATTGGCCACTGTTGGAAATAGGATACTGGGCTTGATGGACCTTGGTCTAATCCAGAATGACATATCTTATGTTCTTAGGCGGGACATGAGGGAAGAAGCGGGGAGAAAGGGGCGAATGGTGCGTATTTGTCTCAGTGAATAGAAAGAGTGTTGGACTACAGACGATATGCGGTCATGAAAAGACAGCGTGAGGCAGAGCAGGGGTGGGACGGAGGAGGTGGTGGATGAGGGAGCAGAGAATGTACAAAGAAAAGAGTTGACGAGAGGAATTGAAGGATGAAGAAATGAGATTGGAAAAATAGGCTTGTTTGAGGAAATTGGGCAGGAAAAGGCTGTCAGAGGGAGGAAATTGCAAGAAAGTCTTGGGTTTGATGCAGCGTGCTAACGAGAGGGGGCGGTGGGGTGTCTTGTGGACGAACGGGGAGAAAGGAGAGGAGTGGAAAAGAAATGACAGAAATGGTCAGACCAGGGGACTATGAGAGTTGAAAGAGCAGAGGGAGCAAAGGAGGAACCAGGGGGAGAAATGAGTAGGTCAAGGGTGTGACCAGCGGAATGGGTAGGGAAATGGACATATTGCTACAAGGAGAGATCAGCCAGGAACAAATGGAAGGTGATATCCTGCTGTTTGGTAAGGCAGTCAAGGTGAATATTGAAGTTGCCTAGGATCAGAACACGCGGATCCTTTTCTATCAGTGGTATAGGGTGACTGGTGCTAATTGATGAATTATCTTGAAGATTATGGTCAATGATTTGAATTTGATTCTAATACTGGGAGCCAGCACAGGTGTTTTAAGGTTGGTGCTATATGTGTGCTCTTTGCTGTGTCTATTCGTGTTGCTGTGTTCTGTACTAACTGAAGTGGATGGATGTTATGTTTTGGAAGGCTTTGATAAATCAAGTTACAGTAGTCTAATGACCATTGTTTGGCAGATTGTACGGAAGCTCTTCTTGTCTAGCAGAGGTTTGAGTTTTTGTATTATTCATAGTTTATAGTAAGCTGCTCTTAGTTTTCTTTATTGGAGACTGGAAATTTAGGTTCCAGTCTAGGGTGATGCCGAGATACTTTACTTCCTGTTTAACCTCCATCTTTATTCATACTTGATATACCTCCCTAGACTTTAGGGTATCAGAGCGATTTACAATTTTCAAAAAACGGCTGTATAGAAAATAGAAAAGAACACCATAATCAGATAGGACAAAATGAGGAAAGTAGCAGAGGAGTATAGGCAAAGCAGGATAGAGGTCAATCAGCTAGAGCTGGAGGGGGGAGGTCAAAGGCAAGTTGGAATAGGAGGAGAAACTGTCTGCTTATGTTTTATTCAGCTTGATATACTGCCCTTTACTGTGATTTATTCCAGCTCATGAATGTTTCCAGAATTCCTTTTACCAATTGCAGATTTCATCTCTGTACAAAAGGCTCTTCTCTGTCATTTTGGTGCATTGTAAGTGTTTTTGGTGGTGTGAATGAGTTATTTCTGGTTATAAGTAAGTGCTTCTGATTTTCTGTAGTTATGAAGGGATTTTGTCCATGTACCCAGTTAATCACCATTTCAAGACATCCTGGCACAATATTCAGAAGCAGAGGAATTGTTGATATAGTTTCCTGATGGGAATATGAAAGTAGGCCTTAGCTAGGTCCAGGGAGGTAAGTAACTCCTCCAGAAAAATTGATACACTGTTCGACCAGATGGTCTCTATGCAAAAATGGTAGACCCTGGCATTGACCACTTAGGTCCAGGATAGGCTGAAAGGAACTACCCTTCTTGAGCACCAGAAAGGACATTAAATATCAGTCATGACTCTGTTCTACAGAAGGCATGGGTAAAATAGCCTGCAACAGCAGGAGGCTCTGTAAGGTTTCTATGGTCATCACTCCCTTGAAAGGGGGAGACTCTAGAAAGGTGTCTCCTAGAAGGTTTGCAAATTCCCATGCATATCCTCTGACCTTGGACCTCTAGAACCCATTGGGTCTGATGTGATCTGAGTCCATTCCGAGAAAGTGCTAGAGCCACCCTCCTACCAGCTATACCTTGGAAGGGACCTGCTGGATTTCATTGTGAGGGCTTCCCGGTTCTGGTAGCAGTTGTTGAGACTGCTGGAAGTCTTAAAAGGGCTGACCCTTCCTGGGCTGAGATCCATAAGTGGAACAGGCTGATCTTGAGCCTTTGGAGGACTTCAGGATACAATCAAAGTGGTTAGAAAGGCCAAATGATCACATTTAGGCTAGTCTTCCAGCAGTCTCTGAAGACATGCCTCATCCAGATCCTTCACTAACTTTTCGAGATCTTCTCCAAAAATTAGCCTGCCACGACACAGCTTGCAGGTAGTATCTGCTGACAAGCTGCCAAACCAATCATTACCTAGCTACAACTACTACCATCATGGATTTGGAGGACACTCTAATTTATTTATTTGACAAGTTTTGTATCCCACCTTTTCCTTCAATCAAAGCGTTCAAAACAATACTAGGATACAGAGGTAAGGATAACAAACACCTCTGACAAAGAAGTGGGAGTACATAACATAGGGAACACAACATTGCGTACAATAGATTACATTAAACTATATTTAAAACGGAATCAAAACAAAGCAGCCATTACTTGATACTGCATGGTCCCGCACGGTCCTAAGCCTAAGGGCCATGCCAAAGGGCCATGCCAAAGGGCCATGCCAAAGGGCCATGCCAAAGGGCCATGCCAAAGGGCCATGCCAAAGGGCCCTCTGGCGGGGCCCTCTGGCGGGGCCCTCAGGCGGGGCCCTCAGGCGCAGGCACGCTCCCGCAGCAGCGGTTTAATGCCATTGTTGGTAACAGCTGATTGGTGGTGCCTGGAGGCAAGGAGGAGCTCCCGCTCACTCCCTCTGCTGCCATCTGCTTGATCTCTGTCCCGGGCACGCTAATCAAGTCATATAGAGCGTCAGCCACAAACACAGCTTCAGTTTGGCATACTCGGGGCTGCTAGCAATTGTTGAACACAGCGCAAAAATGTCCTGACTGTGAGGCCTGCACAGTGGGTCACTTGGGAGCTCAAAGTCCTAGACCATGCAGGCATTCTTTAGGAGCATTTCTACCCTCCTAGTGTGAATCTCTAAGAGCAGAGCTTTCTTCCACTAGAAAAGTAATTTGCTTCATCACCACCATGACAAAGGCATCTACTCGAGGTAGCCCAAAAAGCTGGTCCAGCTTGCGGGACATATCCAGATTCTCTCCAGGATGGGGCCAGCCATAGTGTCCTGGATTAGCAATAGAGACTCCTGGTGAAAAAGGCAGATCACAGATGGATCCTCGCCCTCCATAAGGAGAATCTCCCCTTCCTCCTCAAATTTCACCTCCAGACGCAAAGAGATGTTAATTACATCTCATCCCAACCAGTTTTGATAGGGCATAAGACTGGACTCCCAAAGGAGAGCCCAGATAAATGGACAAGACAGGGGTGCTTTGTCCCCCGAGTAGCCACAGCAGAGCCACCCGAGAGTCTGGAGACCCTCGCGAAAGGTTAAGGCCCCAGACCTCAATGGGGTTGTCACACAGCTAAAAATGGCTGAAAACAGTCCAGGAGCTGTTTCAAGAGCTGCTGCTCACTAACAGTCGATATTTTCTCCTGTGACCCCCAAAGGATCCACTGGCCTAAGCTTGGGGCCTCCTTAGCTCTCCATGAGGCACCCATAAGGTCTTCCCCCAGGGCCACCCGTCCTGTGGACAAAGCCGGCATAGTAAAAGAAGAGGGGGCCCCTGAGATGATACTGTATCCCAGGTCCCCTGTGGGGTAATCCAGATGCTGAAAAATTCTGGACCCTTACATCTCCATCACACTGGGGCTGATCCTACATGCGTCACAGGAGGCACAGCAGTAGGCACATGGCATGCTTGCCCGGCTCCACGCAGCTGAGAATAATTAAATCTGTGAAAAAAAGACCGCAAAAATGGCCCACTGGAAAAAACAAACAAAACAAAAAACAAAAACAACAAAACACACAGGCTGTAATAAAAGAGATAGCCAAGAAAATGAACTACACCTGTGGAACAAAGGGAATCCCAATCCACAGTCCCTGCACCTGAAAGGCCGGTTGGAACAACAAGATTCATCTTCCCCGAACACCTATAAATAATCGAGAGGCCTCACTGCCAAAAGAGACCTGATCAATTTTTTTTTTTAAACTGCTTTAAACAGCATACAAAGAGCATTATTTAAACAAAAGCCATCAGGCGCGTGCCGAGCCTTGGAACCACCGATTGACATCACTGCCAGGAGCAGGCGGCTTCCCTTTCCCCACTCCTCTCAACGAGGCTAATCAGGCTTCACCGGTACATTATTTAAACAAAAAACATCTGGCAGGCCCACGCCTAAGAGCCACACCACAGGGTCCTTTAGCATGGCCCTTAGGCGGGGACCCTTCGAGGTGAACTAAAGAAGGACCAGCATTATCCACCTAGCTGCACATCAAACTTGCATAAACATGACGTGAATGGAACAAGGATTAAAGCCCGAACAAATCTCTTACTAAACCAGAAATAGACAAACGGAATGCCACATTATCACATCCAACTGAAACAAGGTAGACTCTTATCTTTATCTTTAATCATTGCTTGATATACCGCCCAGGCAAGCGCATCAGGGCGGTGTACAATACAATCAATAAAAACAATGCCATTATTCAGACAGGACAGAGAGAGGTGGAGAAAGACAAACGAGCAGGAAAGAAATATTTATTTATTTAGCTGTATTTATATCCCGCTTTTCACCGGGTCAAAGCGGTCAATTGGGAGATACATTTAACATGAGGGGATATGACACACATACGCTAATACTTACAGGGAACATGGGCAATGGAGGGTTAAGTGGCTTGCCCAAGACCACAAGGAGTACCTATAGGACTAGAAATCCTAGTCCCTCCGGCCTGAGATTGCTGTCCCCAGGTGGGACTTGAACCCCCGGCCCTCCGGCCTGAAGTACCTTGTCCTAACCACTAGGCCACTCCTCCCCCCAAGTCAAAAAAGAAACCGATAGAGAAAACCACTAGGCCGCTCCTCCCCCCCAAGTCAAAAGAGATACCGATAGAGAAAACGGTCTTAGGGGTCTGGGAGGTCAAAGGCCTGCTGGAAAAGATGGGTTTTGAGTGAGCACTTAAATCTTTAAAAAGATAGCTCAGTACGGAGAGCAACCGGAAGTGAGCTCCAGAGCGCTGGGGCTAGAAAGTAAAAAGCAGAATGACATGTTTCTAGGTGAGCTGAAGATGGGGCAGGAAGAAAGACGATAACCATGTGCTGAACGCAGGAGACGGGGGGGGAAGGCTGCAGACGGATGGAATCGGCTAAATACTGGGGAGAGCCGGTGTGTAGTGCTTTATGAGTGAGCTTGAGAATTTTGTAATGGAAGTGGAACCTGAGTGGAAGCCAGTGTAAACCAAGAAGGAGGGGAGTGATGTGATCACGGGGGGAAGAATAGGTGAGCAAACGTGCGGCTGTATTCTGAACCAATTGAAGACGCCGGAGCTGATATTGTGGAAGACCTGCTAAAACGGCATTGCAATAGTCCAACCTTGAGAGTACTAGAGAAATGACTAAAGAGAGGAGGGAGGGAGGAAAGGGCGGACAGCTCAGATCTGACGTAGAAAAAAGAAGGAGCGACGAGTGAGTGAGGAAATATGATAGTGGAACAAGAGGGAGACATCAAGGGTGACTCCAAGATATCGGAGGGAAGAGAATAAAGGAATAGGAGTGGAAAGAAAGAGGAGAACAAGTAGGTGGGAGTGTGCTAAAGGAAAGCCAAAGCGCAGCCGATTTAGAAGGGTTAATGTGGAGAAAGTTATTGTTTATCCATGTAGCAATATGGGTGAGACAGAGGTTAAGGGCAGAAAAATCTGGTGAGAAAGAATTGGTGTGGTGCACAAGAAGAATCATCAGCGTAGAAGTAACCAGAGATCCCTGACTGCTGAACAATAAGTGCTAGGGGGGCAAGAAAACTGTTGAAAAGAAGAGGAGCAAGAACTGAACCCTGGGGAACCCTACATAGGAGAGCTAAAGGAGAAGAAGTGGTTGAGCTAGTCTTTACTGAGAACATGCGGGATGAAAGAAAAGAACGAAACCAAGCCAGGACAAACCCACAAATTCCAAGATCGGACAACCGGGTTAGACTCCAGTCAAAGAAACCTTTCCACTCACAACACTATGGGGTAAGGACCTAAACTCTTTTAAAATGCATCTTCACTGTTAACATAATTATAATATAAGCTACGGTATAACAACTCTAGCACAGCATACCAAAAGTATAGGTATAAGACCTTACACATTACTCATCCCCATGCTCATTCTTTGCTTCGGTCTTTACTGAGGAAGATGTAGGGATGTTACCCATGACTGAAGTGGTATTCAAAGGTGCAGAAGAATTGAAGGAAATAATCGATACATCAGGAAGATGTATTACAACTATTAGATAAACTGAAGAGTAGCAAATCACCTGGGCCAGATGGTATACATCCAAGGGTGTTGAAAGAACTGAAATATGAGATTACAGACCTGCTATTAGTAATCTGTGAACTATCATTAAAATCATCTCTAACACCTGAAGATTGGAGGATCGCCAATGTAACACCAATTTTTAAAAAGGGTTCCAGGGGTGATCCGGGAAACTACAGACTGGTCAGCCTCACGTCAGTACCGGGATAAATGGTAGAAACCATCATAAAGAATAAAATTACTCAGCATGTAGATAGTCATGGCCTAATGGGAGACAGCCAACATGGCTTTAGACAAGGAAGATCTTGTCTTACTAATCTGTTATGTTTTTTTGAAAGTGTGAATAAACAGGTGGACAAAGGCAAGTCGGTTGATATAGTGTATCTGGACTTTCAGAAAGCCTTTGACAAGGTCCCTCATCAGAGACTTTTGGCAAAACTAAAGAGTCATGGGATAGGAGGCAGTGTACTACTGTGGATCAGAAACTGGTTAAAAGATAGAAAGCAGAGGGTTGGGCTAAATGGCCAATTTTCCCAATGGAGAAAAGGTGAATAGTGGTGTACCCCAGGGATCTATGCTGGGTCCTCTGCTTTTTGACATATTCATAAATGTCCTGGAAAGTGGAACAACAAGTGAGGTTATCAAATTTGCAGATGACACAAAACTATTTAAAGTTGTTAAAACCCAAGAGGATTGTGGAAAAAATTGCAAGAGGATCTTGATAAATTGGAAGACCGGGCATCAAAATGGCAGATGAAATTTAATGTGGACAAGTGCAAAGTTATGCACCTAGGGAAGAACCACCCAAACTATGGTTACACAATGCAAGGTTCCACCACCCAGGAAAAAGATTTAGGCGTCATTGTGGATAACATGTTAAAACCCTCGGCCCAGTGTGCAGCGGCAGCCAAGAGAGCAAATAGAATGCTAGGTATCATAAGGAAAGGAATGGAAAATAAAACAAAAGATATTATAATGCCTCTATATCGTTCCATGGTGAGACCGCACCTTGAATATTGTGTGCAATTCTGGTCGCCGTTATCTTAAAAAGGATATAGCGTTATTAGAAAAGGTTCAGAGAAGAGCTATCAAAATGGTAAAGGGGATGGAAAGATACTCCTATGAAGAAAGGCTAAAAAGGTTAGGGTTCTTTAATCTGGAAAAGAGACGGCTGAGGGGAGATATGATAGAAGTCTATAAATTAATGAACGGAGTGGACCAGGTAAACGTAGATCGATTGTTTACGTTATCAGAATATAGAAAGACTAGGGGACATGCAATGAAGCTACAGGGTAAACTATTTAAGACTAATAAAAGAAAATATTTTTTCACTCAACGTGTAATCAAACTCTGGAATTTGTTACCGGAGGATGTTAGTGTAGCTGGGTTTAAAAAAGGTTTGGACAAGTTCCTGGAGGAAAGGTCCATAAACCATTATTAAGAAGGGACACAGGATATTAATGCTTGACCCAGTACAAGCATTGCGGAACCTGTCTCTTTTGGGGAAACTGCTAGGTACATATGACCTAGATTGGCCACTGTTGGAAAACACGATACTGGGCTTAATGGACCTTGGTCTGACCCAGTATGGCATCTCTTATGTTCTTATTCTACCACTACCATCTGTTGCCACCTTATATTGCCAGCGCCCCACACGTCCAACAAAAAGATATAATTTAGCTCAACTGACACAATCACATCTCAGACACTGCACATATAAACCCCATCACCAAGTCTCTAATAAAATGCGCACTAATTAATGCAAGATCTGTTAGAAATAAACCAAACACCATCTTGGATTACATACATATAATATCTAACTTGTTGGCTTGCATCACTGAAACATGGCTCACAGACCAGGTCATACTTAACCAAATTACGCCTTCTGAATACACAGCTTTTAACTGTACAAGAATGCATAAAGGTGGAGGTGTATTAATTTTAGCTAAAAACTACTACAGATTCAAAACTGCAGCAATTATTCACACAACAGGGATGAACACAATCACCATCTCCAACTACCTAACCATTTGCCTCACTTATAGGCCTCCAGATGTTAAGTCTACAGATTTCTCAACAATATTGGAGACAATCTGTGCGCATAACTCTCAGCATGAATCACTCATTGCCTTAGGAGACCATAATACTTGCTCCTCACCTACTAAAAAATCCAGAGCGTTCCTTTCAGCAATGCAATCTCTCCAGTTCACTCAGATTGTGAACACCCCAACACATCAACATGGAACAAGGCCCGAACTTATCTTCTTACCAAAAAAGATAATGAAAAATTCAGTCCACCGACTTGACAATCACTACAGTCCCTTGGTCCGACCACTATGTAATAACCTTTTCAATGTTGATTAAAAGCTTAGATAGCTACAAGAAGGAAGAACGCTTCAAAAGGAAATTCAGAACCTTTCTAAAGGATCTCTTCCTATGAGAAATAATTCCTAAACTACAACAATATAACTCGAATTTGGATAATATAATCGAAAACTGGAACAAAGTCCTTACTGCAGCCTCATCAGTGACAAAACAAGCCCATCTTCGCAACCGCAAGAGGACCTGGTACTCCAATACTATCAGGGAAGCAAAAAGAGCAACTGCAGAGTGAAACTCACTAAAAATAAATAATGGATAAATCAAAAAGAGAAGGGGCTGTGAAGAAAAAAAACTGGTGGAATTTCACTCCTCCTATGCGCCATCAAGAGGAAGCAAGGAGGGAGACAAGACTGGTAAAACGATGGTGGACTTATTGCCAGGGCAAGAGGAGGATAAAGAAGGAGAAGAGTGCTCGGGAATGGCTGAGAAAATCAAACAGTGGCTTATAGAACTAAGAGAGAAACATAGAACATAGAAACATGATGACAGAAAAAGACCACATGGCCTATCTAGTCTGTCTTTCCATATCAACAACTACAACAGTCCACTTTTTACCTTTAGGGATCCGCTGTGTTGGTCCCATGCTTTTTTTAATTCAGTTACTGTCCTCATCTCTACCACCTCCACTGGGAGATTATTCCATGGATCCACTACTCTTTCCGTAAAGAAATATTTCCGCATATCACTCCTGAATCTATCTCCCTTCACCCTCATCCCATGTCCCCTCGTAGCAGAACTTGCTTTCAATTGAAAGAGGCTCTCTCCCTGAACATTTATGCCACGGAGGTATTTAAACATCTCAGTCATATCACCTCTATCCCGACTTTCCTCTAAGGTGTACATATTAAGATCCTTAAGTCTGTCCTCATATGCTTTATAATGAAGCCCACTAATCATTTTAGTAGCCACCCTCTGCACCGACTCCATCCTGTTCACATCCTTTTGAAGGTGCGGTCTCCAGAATTGCACACTATACTCCAAATGAGGTCGCACCAAAGACTTATACAGAGGCATTATCACCTCCTTTTTTCTGCTAGCCATTCCTCTACGTATGCACCCAAGCATCCTTCTAGCTTTTGCCGTCGCCTTTTCTACCTGTTTAGCTACTTTAAGATCATCAGACACAACCACGCCTAGGTCCCGCTCTTCTTTAGTGGACAAAAGTACTTCACCCCCTATACTGTATTGCTCCCTTGGATTGCTGCAGCCCAAATGCATGACCTTACATTTGTTAACATTAAATCCCAGCTGCCAAATTCTAGACCATTCTTCAAGCTTAGCTAGATCCCTCCTCATGTTATCTACACCTTCCTGGGTGTCTACTCTATTGCAGATTTTGGTATCATCTGCAAAGAGGCAAACCTTACCCGACAGCCCTTCCGCTACATCACTAACAAAGATGTTAAAAAGAATCGGACCAAGGACAGATCCCTGGGGCACACCACTGGTAACATCCTTCTCCTCAGAGTGAACTCCATTTACTTGTACTCTTTGTCGCCTCCCACCCAACCAATTTCTAACCCAAGCAGTAACTTTAGGGTCCATCCCTAGGGTGCTCAGTTTGTTTATAAGTCGCCTGTGAGGAACGGTGTCAAAGACTTTACTGAAATCTAAATACACCACATCTAGAGCTCTCCCCTCGGTCCAACTCCCTGGTCACCCAGTCAAAGAAATCAATCAGATTTGTCTGACAAGACCTGCCTCTGGTGAATCCATGCTGCCTCGGATCCTGTAATCCGCTGGACTCCAGAAACCTCACTATTTTCTCTTTCAGCAGCGTTTCAAATAATTTACTCACCACCGAAGTTAAACTAACCGGCCTGTAGTTTTCAACCACATCCTTACTTCCGCTTTTGTGTAAAGGCGCCACATGAGCCTCTCCAGTCCTTTGGCACCACTCTCGACTCCAACGAGGCATTGAAAAGGTCAGTCAGTGGAGTTGCTAGAACGTCCCCAAGTTCCCTCAGTATTCTAGGGTGTATCCCATCCGGTCCCATCGCTTTGTCTACTTTAAGTTGAGCTAGTTTCTCACGAACACAGTCTTCTGAAAATTATTCAAGATGTCCCTCGCTTCTGTTCCTATTTGAGGTCCTGCTCCTGGTACTTCATTTGTGAACACAGAACAAAAATATTTGTTAAGCAATTCCGCTTTATCCTTATCAGCTTCTACATATTCCCCCCCTGCACCCTTGAGTCTGACAATACCACTTTTGCCCTTCCTCTTCTCACTAATATATCTGAAAAATGTCTTATCCCCCCATTTTATTGCATTGGCTATTTCCTCCTCCTTTTGAATCTTTGCCTTCTTGACTACTTTGCTAGCTTCTTTAAGAGGATTTAAAGGAGGAAATTGGTGGAGTAAAGAATGCGTTAAAAGAGACTTTACAAACAATTAAGCAAGACATCACGGATCTGGGAGAGCTTGTGGAGGATGCAGAGACTCAGCTGGAACAACAAGGGGTAGCAGTGGAGCAAATCCAGAAAGGATGGGAGGAGCCGAGGCAGGCTCAAGAGAAGATGAAAGTTGAAACAGAAGACTTGGAGGATCGTTCGAGAAGATTCAACATTACATTGTGAAGTGTCCTGGAGGATCCCAAATATAAGAACAGTGAGGTGGTGGCTCAAAAAGTATTTGGAGAACTTTTAAAAGCAGTAGCTCGAACAGAGGAGGATGAAGGGGACCATCTGAAAATAGAAAGGGCACATAGAGGGCTGGGGCCCATAAAGGAACAATTGTCCGAGAGACATTGTAGTTTGCTTGAACTCCATCAAGATGAAAGAACGCCTACTGGGAGCAGCGAGAAAGCTAAGAAACTTCCAGTGGGAAGGACAAACTGGAACTGTTTCAGGATCTGTCCCAAGGAACGCTGCAACGTAGAAGGGAGATAAAGTAGGTTACGGCCTACTTGAGGAGGGCCAACCTGAGATATAAGTGGCTGTACCCATTTGGATTGTTGATCACAGTACAAGGGTGGTCACGGAGAGTGAAGACAAGTGTAGAAGCCTGGATAGCGTTGAGAGATCTAGGAGCAGTAAATCTTCCAGAAGAGGCCAGAAGCCCAGCTAAACCAACAGACAATGACGCAAACACTACTAGGGTGGAGAGAGCTTGAGGTGGCAGAGAGCAGCAGAAGGCGGTAGGAGATTGGCCAAGGATCGTCAACAAGGAAAGGCAATTGAAAAAGAAGCAGGCTGAAGCGGCAGACAACATATGGACTTGAACCAGAGGACATAACATGGAGAAGGTTTTGGGGGGTTGTAATACGTACTAGATAGAGGTGTGGGTTAGGAAGGGGAAGTTAGAGGGAGGGGGGACGGGGTGGAGAGGTGGGAGTGGGGGGGTGGAGGGGTTGGATAAGGAGGAAGGGGGCTCTAGGGTAGGGTAGTGGATGGGGGATTTGCTAATGATGGCAAGTGAACTCAAAAGCGAGTGGGGGTGGAGGGGGCGTAGGGGTTGAGCGACAGGGGGGGTAGGCGTAAGAGGGGTACATGGAGCATGGAAGGAAGGAGGGAGGTGGAGGGAGGAGGAAGAGGTGTGGGGGTAGGTTGCAGTCCGATACTCTGTCACCATTATGGAAGTCGTAAATCCTCAACAGAGAAGTAGGATGAGGAGGGGAGGGGGGAGGGGAGGGAAGGGGTGGGGAGAGGAGGGGGGTAAACAGAAGAGGGGAGGCACAGAAGGAAGGGATGGGAGAGGGGAAGGGGGAGTACGGTTAGGTGGTGATTTGAAAATTGTCACGTTGAATGTGAAGGGGTTGAATTCACCCTGGAAGAGACAGAAATTGTATTAATTAGCAAGACACAAAGCTGCGATTGCAATGCTGCAGGAGACACATTTACAAAAAAAGCATTAATCGGTAGTGCAACCTAAGGGTTATCGAGATTGCATTTTTGCCTCAAACATAAGGGAAAGGAAGAAAGGAGGTGTGGCTGTTCTCATCAGTGGAGAGCTTAAAACAGAAGTTCGGTCTGTGACAAGGGATAAGGGGGGGGAGATACCTATTATTGCATGTGAAAATTGGGGAGAAGTGGTTTTGTGTGGTAAATGTCTACGCGCCCATGGGGTCCCAGAAAGATTTTTGGGAGCAGTTAAGTAAGCAGGTTACTTTAATGGGGGACGGAGCGATGATTTCTGGAGGGGACTTCAATATGCCCTGGGAGATGGGGAGAGACACGACAGGTAAGAGGGAAGGGCGAGGAGCGGATAGACAGATGATATAGGTTTGTGAGTGAGAATGATTTGATAGATGCCTGGCATTTGATGAACCCAGGAAGGCGAGTTTTCCTTCTTTTCAGCAGCTCATGGCACATATTCAAGGCTAGATGTTACCTGGGTAGGGAAGGAGTTGGCGGGCAGGATAAAGGGAGGAGAAATTGAGCCCATAACGTGGTCAGACCATGCACCAGTGGTAGTACAGGTGAGGGTGCGGGGTGAAAGTAAAGGGGGGCAATACTTGAAACTAAATGAAGGCTTGCTGGAGGATACTAGGGTGGTGAGAGAGAGGTGGAACAATTAATACCGGAGTATTTTGAAAAGAATGGGGAGGGAGAGGTAAAAGAGGGGGTAGTATGGGATGCTTTCAAAGCAGTGGTGAGGGGGGTGTTGATAAAGTGGGGAGTGTGGATAAAAAGGGAAAGGGAGGAGCAGGAATTGCAGCTAAGGCACCAATTATTGGTATTGAAGGGGAAAGATGCTCAGGGGTGTAGTGGGCTATATCCGGGAGCAGTATTGGAGAGGAGGGCTAAACTGAATGCGTTGGAGGCGGAACGGATAAAGGCATCACCTACAACTGCTGAGGCAGAACTTCTTCGAAGGGGGTAATAAAGCGGGGAAGTACTTAGCACGGCAGTTAAAAAAGAGAAAGGAATGGAATAGGATCATACAGATAAGAAGCAGGGGGGGGGGGGTGGTAGTGCGGGATGATCACCAGATCAGAGAAGAGTTTGTAGCGTTC
The DNA here is from genome assembly GCA_033557465.1 of Ichthyophis bannanicus. NCBI lineage: Eukaryota > Metazoa > Chordata > Amphibia > Gymnophiona > Ichthyophiidae > Ichthyophis > Ichthyophis bannanicus. The sequence continues at coordinate 85,455,427 of CM066034.1, read as the reverse complement.
TATCAGACACTATATACTACCCAATCAGAGGGACCAGCGGAGGCTATCAATAACTATTTGGGAGGAGTGGGATTGCCACGGTTGGAAGAAGGGGAACAGCAGAATCTAGACAGAGAGACTGGAGCAGAGGAAGTGATATGGGCGATTAAGGATATTGAAGCTAGGAAAAGCCCCGGGCCTTGACGGGCTGAAAGCGCAGTTTTATAAGAAATTTGGGAGTTTGTTAGTACAACCCTTAACAAAAGTATTCAATATGCCACGATGTGGGGAGAAGTTGGCGGACACGATGGGATGGGCAGGCATTACCCTTATACATAAGGAAGGGAAAGATCCGCAGAAGTGCACGTCCTACAGGCCAATCTTTCTTTCCTTTTAGTGCCTTCAAGTCAGTGTTGACTCATAGCGACCCAGCTACTTCTGGGTTTTCTTGGCAATGTATCACCGGAAGTAGATTGCCAGCCTTTTCTTCGGAGGCAATGGAGGGTAAAGTGACTTGCCCAAGGTCACAAGGAGGGCCAGTGGGAATCGAACCCTTGATTTTCTGGGTACTAGGCAGTTGCTCTAACCACTAGGCTACTTCTCCACGGGCCAATATCGCTTTTAAATATTGATGCGAAACTGTTGGCAAAGATATTAGCGATGAGGCTTAATAAAGTACTGGGTAAGTTAGTTCATGATGACCAAGCAGGTTTTATACTGGGGAGGCAGGTGGTGGATAACATCAGAATGGAATTAAATGTGATTTGGACAGCAAGGCGATCTGGTGACCCTGCGCTGCTGGTCTCGCTTGATGCTGAAAAAACATTTGATCAAGCGTCATGGAAATTTTTAATTTTCTGTGTTGGAAGCCATGGGGTTTGGGGCAGAGTTTGTGAATTGGATAAAAGCTTTGTATTTAAGTCCTAAAGTATGTGTGAAAGTAAATGGCGGGTACTCATGTTTTTTTCCTCTGGGGAGGGGAACTCGGCAAGGCTGCCCCTTATCGCCACTGCTTTTCACACTCTCGTTAGAGCCCCTGACAGCGCGGAAAAGGGCGAGCCAAGATATTAAGGGGGTACGGGTGGGACAAAAAGAGTATCGCATGTTGCTCTTTGCAGATGACATACTGTTAATCACGAGACCAGGGGAAACATTGCCAGCCATAATGAGTGAGATACAGGACTATGGGAAAGTGGCGGAAATCAGAAATATTAAGTTTGGTAGGGGAGGAGGAACAGGCGGGGCTGCAGCAGCGCATTCCCTTTAAGGGGGCAAAGAGGTCAATTAGGTACCTGGGGGTGCAGGTAGGGAGGTACTGGAGGATTATTTGAGCTATATTATAAAAACTGAAGGCATGTATATTAGTATGGGATACCATACACTATTAGAATAACTAAAACTGAGAAAGAGTTAATTCTGTTCAAAACCTTGCTTAGAAATAAAACCTCATATTAGCTTAGTAGGTGAAGGTTTACAGAAATAAAGAAAGGGCATGTTGTACCCCAGCCTCTCTGTCTCAGAGTTATCAGCTAAAATACTTTCAGGGTTAGTAATTAGTAATTAGTAGATATCAAGAAGCGCTCAAGGTTAGAAGATATCAAGTTATCAGCAGTAAACAATTATGTCAATTAGGTCATTCTATATCCTGGAATCCTGTATGTCTCCTCATAATGGCCATGTAACAGTAAACAATTATGTCTCGGACCCCATTTATGGCTCCACATTGACCCACACCGAATAAGTTGACCTACAATATGATAAACATACATGACGTATAATGATAAAGTGAAATTATGCTGTATCATCTAAAAAAGCCTTATAAATAAAGTGAACCATGGCTAAGAAGTTAGAGTAAACAGGGAGAACGTGTGTCTTCCAGTTTCTCTCCGCAAAGCTTTGGTGTATTTTCTATAGAACTGTGTGTATTTATTGGGTATTTGATAACCTTCCCATTGTCTGTGAATGTAGTTCTTTGTAGCTTCAAGAGCCCAGTGAGGTTACTGGTGAGGGGAGAGTCAAGTAAGCTCTTCAAAAACCTCCTAGGGCAAATGGAGATTCAGTTGAGGGGATGGAGCAGGGGGTACTACTCTTGGTTCGGGTGGATGGCGATTGTCAAAATGATGTTGCTTCCCCAGTTCCTGTTCTACTTCAAGTATTACCAATAGCGATACCGAGAAGAATATTGAGGAAGGTACAAAAACAAGTGGAGGATTTTAGCTGGGGGGGGGGGGGGTAAAAGGCCAAGGGTGGCGGCTCGGACATTACAAGTACAGGGAACAGAGGAAGGGATGGGTGTACCTAACTTTGCATTGTACTACAAGGCAGCGCAAATGAGGGCAGTGTATGAATGGTTACGGGAACCATACAAGCAATGGGTGATGATGGAATCAGTAGATTTTGGCCCCGGAGAGTTGGAAAAGGGTAGTTTGGGGAGGGGGGGGGAGGAGGGAGAGAGGGGAGACAACCCTTTGGTGGGGCACATTTTAAATGTGTGGCAGCAGCATAGGCAGAGGATGGTAGGGGATAAGAGGTGGTCGCATACAACATCCCTTCAGGCATGCTGTGAAGAGGGAGTAGGCCCGAGTAGAGTAGTTCTCAGAAGATGGGAAGAGCAGGGATTAAGTCAGGTGTCACAGATACTAGCAGGGAATGAGGTAAGCGGTTTTGAGGGTATCCGAGATATGTATCAGTTGCCAGAAGCAAACAGGTACGCATATGTGCAAATGGGGTCCTTGATTAGACAGAGGAAGAGGGGGCAGGATATCGGGGGGGGGGGGGGAGAGGAATGGTTTGAAGGGGCATGTTTGGGTTCCATGGGGCAGAAGGGCATGATATCTACGCGTAGAATCTATAAAGGGTTAATTGCGAGGGCAGCAGGGAGTTATGTGGGAAAGGGATCTAGGGGTAAAATGGGAGGTGGAGGAATGGGAGGGAGTGGCGATGGGAATAGAGAAATTCTCTATAGACACGTCGCTGCGGGAGAACGGGTTCAAGGTGCTGAGTAGGTGGTATCTCACACCGAAGCAGTTGCACAAAGCGGGGGTATTGAAGACGAATGAATGCTGGAGGCAGTGTGGTGCAGGGGGAACATGGATGCATATGTGGTGGTCATGCCCAGTGGTTCAAAGGTATTGGGGGAAAATTGGGGATAACATTAATAAAATTCTGGGATCATGTATAGAGCTTACTCCTGAAATGTGTCTCCTGAAAGGACGGGAAGTGGGAAGGAGAGTGGAGCATCATTTGGCATTGTGTCACAGTGGCCAGATGCGAAATAGCATGGTACTGGAATAGAAAGAGTTTACCATCTACGGACAGTTATGCTAAGCGAATGTCGGAAATATATCTTATGTACAAAATAACGGGGGAAAAGAAGGGCACAGGGGGACAAATGGCGAAACAGTGGGAGGGGGTTTGGAGATGGTTAAGAGAGGGCATGTGGAAGGATGGAGCAGCAGAGGATGGGGAGGGGGGAGAAGTGAAGTTGGGGTGAGGGAGTTGGTTTAGAGTTACGGTAAATCAGGGTTACTTACCTGTAACAGGAGTTCTCCGTGGACAGCAGGATAAGTCACCCACACCAGGTGACGTCATCCAACGGCGCCAAGGACAGAAGTACTCTCTCTCTAGCCCAGAAGGCGTTTCCCTTCTGTGCATGTTCCCCCTGGCCCTACCCCTAGGTCCGCCCCTAGCCAGCCACTGTGTCCCGAGCTGAGCCAGTTGCTAGGGGCGATGAGGGCTAGTTTCTGAGCAGGGTCCCTTGCAGGGGAGGAAGGGTGGGAAAGCGTGAATGACTTATCCTGCTGTCCACGGAGAACTCCTGTTACAGGTAAGAAACCCAGATTTCTCCTAGGACAAGCAGGATGAAGTCATCCATACCAGGTGCCTCCCTAACTGTGAAGGCTGAGGTGGAAGGGGATATAGGACATCTCACACCAAGTGGGTTAGGACAAGGCTTTATTCCCGCCAGCAACCTGGAGGAGGACAGAAAATGAGTGTAAATCAACTTACATGTGCAAATCAATCAAGAAACATGCATAAGCAATTCAAGGACATGTGCAATCGCATGAGCAATTCAAAGACATGTGCAAATCATGTGCAAATCTAACCAATAACATGTGCAAAACCACCATGTGCGCGACTGGAGTAAGCAACTGTGCAATCAACCCTGAGCGGTAACCAGAGTAAGGGTGCACATTTTAGTCAGGTTCAGGCGGATGGTGTGTTGGTGGCCGCCAGGACTGCCCGCCCGAAGGAGCCCGTCTAAGTCCAGGCAGTAGTGTCTTTGGAAGGTCTGGAGGGAGGACCAGGTAGACGATATATGCAAAGCGGCTACCGGCACCGAGCGTAGGTTGGCAATTGAGGTTGCGAATGCCCTCAGCTGGTGTGCGTTAGCTGGTGGTGAGGGCCCGGCTCCGGCTTGGTCCAGACAGAAGGAGATGCAAGCGGAAATCCAGAGGGATAGGGTACGCTTGGTGATAGGGCAGCCTGGCTTGTTTTGGTCATAGGAGACGAAGAGCTGCATGCCTCGCCTCTGGGTCGCAGTCCGTAGGAGGTAGAGACGCAGGGCGTGGACGCAGTCCAGCTTGTGCAATCGTTCTTCCTCAGGGGAAGTGTGGGGCTCTGGGTGGAAGGTAGGAAGTTCAATAGTTTGGTTGATGTGGAAGGCAGAAGCTACCTTCGGAACAAATCTCAGATGTGTCCGGAGGGAAGCATGGTTCCCAGAAAGCTGTGGGAACGGTAGGTGTGCTACCAGAGCCTGGGGTTCGCTGATACACCTGGCCGAGTTGATGGCGACCAAGAATAAGGTCTTCCAGGAGACGAACTTATGTCAGCTGACTGCTTGGGTTCAAAGGGAGGTAGGGTGAGCTGGCTGAGGACCGTGTTGAGATCCCAGTGCGATACGGGTTTCCTGATTGGAGGGTGAAGATTGGTGAGGCCCTTCATAAAGCGCGTGACGATGGGCAGTTGTGCGATGGAGCTGTCCCCAGGGTGGTCATGGAAGGAGGCAATGGCAACTAGGTGTACTCGGATGGACCGCGTCTGCAGGCCCTGTTGAGATAAGGAAGTCAGGTACTGCAGGAGAGGCGGTATGGGGCAGGAGAAAGGATCCAGCCCTTGAGAGGAGCACCAGACAGTGAAGCGCCGCCATTTGAGGCTGTAAGATTTTCTGGTCGAGGGGCAGCGGGCTGCGAGGACCACTTGTTCGACGTCATGTGGGAGGTGGAAAGGGGACAATGTTATCTGCTCAGCTTCCAGGCTGTTAAGGCAAGGGTTCATAGGTTGGGGTGGAGGGTATTCCCGTCGTCCTGTGAGAGCAGGTCCAGCACCTCCAGTCTGTGTAGAAGTGGGAACCACCCTTGGTGCAACTGTGGTGCTACCAGGGGTGCAACTGTGGTGCAACTTGGTGCGCAACTGTGGTGCAACTTGGTGCAACTGTGGTGCTACCAGGATGGCCTGCGCTGTCGGAGATGATGCGTTGGATGGTCATGGAAATCAGCGGGACTGGGGGGGGGAAAGGCATATACTAGAGACCACTTCCCCCCATGACACATCAAATGCATCCGCTGCGTGGCTCCGAAAAGAGGGGCGTTTCGAGCAGAAGATTTTGCATTTCGTATTCCCTTCCGTGGCGAAGAGGTTGACTGCCGGGTGACCCCAGTCCTGGAAGAGAGAGTGGGCCACTTGAGTTTTGAGGGACCACTCGTGCGGGTTGAGCTGCCGGCTGAGTCTGTCCGCTAGCTCGTTCTGCAAACCGGGGAAGTAGGAGGCCAGGAGGATGCAGCGATGTGAAATTGCGAAGGCCCAGATCCAAAGGGCTTCTCTGCAAAGGGTCCGTGAACCTGTGCCGCCTTGTTTGTTGATGTAAAACATGGCCACCTGGTAGTCCGTTTGTATCAGGACTGTTTTGTCGCTGATGATGCTTTGGAAGGTCTCCAGTGTAGCTCATGGCTCTGAGTTCTAGGAAGTTTATGTGGCATTGTCGTTCCTGCAGCGACCAGGCTCCCTGGGTCCGGAAGTGAAGGCAATGTGCCCCCCAACCCACTAGGGAGGCATCGGTGGTGACAGTCAATTGGTGCACTGGTTGGGAGAGGGGTCTCCCACATGATAGGTTCCTTCCACGGGTCCACCAAAGGAGGGAGGAGATCATTGTCTTGTCCAGCATGATGGTGGTCTCCAGGGGCTGGGAATGCTGGGACCAGTCAGTAGGTGCCCTGGAGGCAGCGCATGTGTAGTTTTGCTAGGGGTACTGTCTGTGTGGCCGATGCCATGTGTCCCGGGAGGCGAAGGATTACCCCTGCCATGGGGGACCGCTCTGTTCTCACTAGCTGTGCCAGATCCCGGATGGTTATTATGCCCTGTTCAATGTAATTTCAGTTTGTTCAATGTAAACCGCACTGATGCAGAATAGTGCGGTATATAAGAGAATGTAAATAAATAAATAAAATACTCTTAGCCGGGGAAGGAAGGCCTTTGAGCAGATAATGTCTACCAGCGCTCTGATTAACTCCAGCCGCTGTGAAGGGTGGAGGTGTGATTTCAGATAATTCAGCAGAAACCCCAGGGATGTCAGCAGGTAATCAGAGTTGCGTGCTTGGCCTCCCTTGAGGAAGGGGCAGAAATAAGCCAGTTGTCCAGGTAGGGGAAAACACAAATCCCTTGCTTGTGGAGATGTGCGGCTGCCACCGCAACACACTTCGTAAACACCCGAGGCGCGGGAGATAGGCCGAACGGGAGAACTTTGTACTGGAAGTGCTTCCCTGCGGCTTGGAAGCGTAGGTATTGTCTCTGGTCCTTGTGTATGGGGATGTGTGTGTAAGCATCCAGGAGATCCAGGGATGTCAGCCACTCCTTGGGTTGGATGAGAGGCAGTATGGATACTAGGGAGTGCATCCTGAATTTCTCCTTGGCGATGAATAAGTTGAGCTTGCGGAGGTAGAGGATGGGTCGCATGCCGCCGGATTTCTTGGGGACCAGGAAGTACCTGGAATAGAAGCCAGTGTTTAGTTCCGCATCCGGGATGGGTTTGATGGCATTGGAGGCCAGGAGGGACAGGATCTCCATCTCTAAGGAAGAGGAGGAGTCCTTGCAGCATGGGATCACACGTTCTAGTGGGGGCAAAAGAAACTATTCGATATCCATCTGAGATGATTGCCAGGACCCATCTGTCCGTCGTGATGGATTTCCAGGCCGGTAAGAACATGGCCAAGCGACCCCCCGTAGGGGGGCTGGGCCCGGATCTCCTGTCAAAAGGCTTGGCTGTTCCTCCTGGGTGCTGGCTGTGAGGCTTTTTGTTGCTTCCTTTCACATTGGCAGGGCTTTTGCCTGTAGGATGAATGTGAAGGCTGTGGTTGTTGTTTATAACACGGTTGTTGCCATTTTCGGTAGGATCCGTATTGACGCTTGGATGAGGAAAAAGAGAAGGGCTTTTGCTGGTAGGAGCTCTTGCGGTTAGGCCGTTCTAGGCCTTCGTCCGTGAGGCTCTGCAGTGTCGTGCAATGGTCTTTCAAGGCACTGACGATGTCGTTGACTTTTTCACCGAAAAAGGTATCCCTGGTGCAGGGGGCATCCGCGATGCAGTCGTGGGTGTCCTCCCGAAGTCCTGACGCTCTGAGCCAGGCGAGGCGGCGAGCGGAGATGGAGGTGGCCACAGTGCGAGCCGCTACATCAAAAGCATCAAAGCAAGCCCGAACTTGATGCACTCCTGTAAGTCTGTAATGGTGGCGGAGGTGGCCATCTGTGTCTCCGGACTGGAAGAGGTGAGGGTCGCTTTTAGTTGTTCCACCAGGGTGTCCTGGTATAGGGCCTGTTGCAACTGGTGAGCAGAGATTCTGGAGCAGAGCATTGCCCCTTGGAAAGTCTTCCTGCCTATGTCATTGAGGAGTTTTATGTCCTTACCAGGGGGGCCATTGGTGTGCGTCCGGTTGGACTTAGAACGCTTGAGTGCAGACTCCATCACTATGGAGTTGTGGGGAAGCTGTGCTTTGTCGAAACCTGGAGAAGCTTGGACTTGGTACTTGGTGTCCAGCTTTCTTGAGACGGGTGCCCCTGAGGTGGGGTTCTGCCATTAGGAGAGGTGGTTTTCCTTCAGTAGGGGATGTACCGGTATCAGTGCTGAAGGTCGAGGAACCTCCAGGAACTTCCTTGCCGCCCGAGTCTTCGGGCGCTGGTCGGGCGTGTCGCAGGTGTTGGAGAGGTTGAGGGCAGTGGCAACCTTCTTGAGGAACTTGGGGTAGGTTAAGTCCTCCGGATTGCTGGGTGGGATGTCCGCCGGGGTGTCTACCAACGGGATAGATGTCTCGAGGTCTGTGGGGGAGGGAATGTCCCCTGTGGATTCTAGAGCCGCATTCCCTTTAGTAGCATTGAGGGGTGCCTAGGACAGAACCTTTGGTAGTGCTGGAGGAGGGGGCCGAGTGCTGGGATAGCGTGGGGCTCCTGCAGAGGGCCATTGTGCAAACATATCAGTTAAAAATGAGAACTGCGTGCATGGTTCGAGCGCTTCAGGGAGCCCGGGACCAGAGCTGGCAGGCTCAGTTGCAGCTAGGGGCTCGATAGCCATCAAAAACTCTTCAGGTGGTGGCCCCAGGGCCAGGGCATGGAGCCGGGGCAAGGAGAGGGGAAAGGTTGCGCTGGAGACTGGGGGCGTACCTGCTGCTGGTGTCAGGATGGCTGCCGTCAGCTGGGGAGTGCTCCATGCGGTTGTGGGGGCTGCTCCAGCCGGTCCGGTGATAAATCCTGACGTCTGTGACCTGAGCTGTGCCAGTCGCTGCTGTATCCGTAGCTGCTGCTGCTGCTCCTGCGTCTGTGCCGGCTGTGCCTGTGTCCAGAGCGTCGGCGCGGGTCGTGGTGATGACTCCACGCCGAGCGTGATCGTCTGCAGTGCATGTGTCGGTGCAAGCGGCTCCTCCTCTCCCTGTGATGCTTGTTTTGGCGCCGGCCAATGGCGCTGTGGGGGAAAGAGCATAGGATGCTGACATCATCTAAGATGGCCGCCGCCATGGAAGCCTCGTGGCCGGTCAGGAGCAGGGCTGCTGGAGGTAGAGAGGGTCCATCGGAGGGGGAGCCGGTGTCCGGGACCAAGTGGCTGTGGGTTGAGGCCCCGGAGGGCACACCCGGAGCCGCTAGTGGCATTTGAAGAGGCAGCAACATCGGAGGAGGAGAGACAGGATTCACGACGCTGACGGGAGTCTCGGGGTTTAAAACACCGACAGTAGCTCCGGAGCAGGAAGGCACAGTCGGGAAAGCTGGAAAGAGATCTTTCAGAGCATTTTTCCGAATTTTCCTTGCTCGTGGGGACATCCTGGCACAGTGAGCACAACCCTCGACCTTGTGGGAGATATCCAGGCACCAGAGGCACCGATCATGCAGGTCAGTGGAGTTCATTTTCCTAGCGCAGTCTGGGCATTTTTTGAACCCTGGTTTAGGCATTTTTGAGGTCTTGATGTGAAGTCTTGGTGAAGTTAGTTTGAATTTATTGGAGAGAAGAAGTATCAGTCTTGCTGGCAAGGCGGAAGAGGTAAAAGTGGCTGGCTAGTGGCGGACCTAGGGGTAGGGCCAGGGGGAACATGCCCAGAAAGGAAACACCTTCTGGGCTAGAGAGAGAGTACTTCCGTCCTCGGCGCCATCGGATGACGTCACCTGGTGTGGATGACTTCATCCTGCTTGTCCTAGGAGAAAAAGCATGAGATTTTGCTTATAGGAGAGGAGTAGGGGGATGGAAGGGAGGTAGGAAGGGGGGAGGGAGGAGGGTTATGAGTTATAAGTTGGTAAGCGTAAGGCAAAGAGCAGAATGGGGGCAGGTTGGGATACTAGAGGTGGAGGGGGTAGCTCTAGGGATAAAGAAGGGAGGGGTTGAATATACATGTAAATGCTTACTGTAGCGGAATTGCTGGAATAAGCTGTGTGTGAAAATTTTAATAAAGTTTAAAAAAAAAAAATGGTTCCAATCCTATCTTACCAACCGAACACAACAGGTAAAATGTGGTGACGTAAAATCGAAATACTTTGATATAACACAAAGAATACCTCAGGGCTCCCTCTTTGTCCTCCATCCTCTTCATCCTGTACATCCAACCCATCTGTAACATTCTCAAAAATCACAACATGCTCTATCACATCTATGCAGACAATATTATGGTCTATACCCCAATAAATATGCAAGCACCGGACCTCATCCCCATAACTGTTCTATGTAAAATGTTGGTTATATGTAAACCACCCCTGATCTCTGGAAGGGGCAGTATATAAAAATGTAACAAATAAATAAACCAACCAACTGCCTGGATGATATGATCACATGGTTCACTAACAACATGTCGGTAAACTATAATAAGACGGAAACCATGTTTATAATCAGAGGGGACAACTTCAATCTACCATCTACGATCTGCATCCGGAACACACACATTAAAGTGAAGGATGAGGCAAGATACCTTGGAATCACCTTAGACACAAAGCTAAACCTCCGTTCACACATTAATAAAACCGCTGCAAAAGCATATTACAAATTAAAATTCATAATGAGGCTCAAACCGATTCTAAGCCAAGTCCACTTCAGAACTGTATGTCAGGAAATCATCACGCCTATAATAGACTATGGGAACTCGCTATATCATGGACTCCCTAATCAAATCACACACCCTCTCCAATTGGTGCAGAACACAGCACCTAGAATCATCACAAACACAGCAAAAAATGAGCACATCAGCACATCACTCCAGAACCTCCACTGGCTGCCCATACAAGCTCGCGCAAGATTCAAGGCTACTTTAAACATTTTCAAAATTATTAACCAGACACCAGCATGAGACCACTTAGAACCAGCATGGACAACAGGATAGCCACTCCACCTGATTTCCAAAGAACAAATCAAACATATAGAAGGGCTCCATCCCTTTATGCACCAGAATTATGGAACACTCTGACATGAGAGCCATGAGCGACTTAAAGGATTTTAGACAAATGCTCAAGACCATACTATTTATACAATATTATGGACCATCCCAGGGCCTACTATGCGCGTGATTACAAATAACAAGTAACTTAGTAAATTGTAATTTGTCACGAATGTATATGCTTTCCCTATACCTCCCCACTACCTTTCCTCACTTCTACCCTATAATTGTATACCTTATGATGTGTAAACCACTTTGACTGAAGGAAAAGGTGGTATATAAAACTGGTTAAATAAAGTGCAATGCAAGTCAATGGGCAAAATTTAAAAAGAGAAAAAAAGTGAAGAAAACACTTAGCAAGCAGATAAGGGAACGGCACGAGGGAAGAGAGCCTGGGCCTAACGTACTGGCCCCCCTCAGGGGTCCCCCTGCTTCTCTTCGGCTCACCAAGCACACGGGAAATGGCGCTGGATCTTATTAGCTCAAGAAGTAAAGAGCGCATCCTCACTCAGAGCATCACAGGGCCCTTGAGGACTCAATCCTAAAGGCCACTGCACCAAAATATGAGTAAGGCCTATCTGCTCTGCTGCAACAGTCCACATACCTTGCCACATAAGAATATAGGATATGACATTCTGGGTCAGACCAAGGTCCATTAAACCCAGTATCCTGTTTCAAACAGTGGCCAATCTAAGTCACAAGTACCTAGCAGTTTCCCCAAGACACAGATTCCACAATGCTTGTACTGGGACAAGCAGTGGTTTTCCCAGGTCCCCTCACAGGTACACTAAAAAAATTTTTTTTAAACTGCCTCTAATGTTTTGATTGATTTTTACGTTTTTTGGTGCGCTGAATCCAAATCTGGTAACCAATTTGCTCCATCACGTACAGATTTTTTGCTACATTGGGTTAGCAGTTTGAGGTGAACGTTTCAGATTGAGTGCGATCGAGATAAAAGTTTCTTGGATGAATTCTTTATACTAATTGTTTAGTAGTTATTCAAATAAGAATAAAGCACAGTTACTTACCTGTAACAGGTGATCTCTGGGAACAGCAGGAATTAGTCCTCACATATGGGTACGTCGGTACCGACGGAGCCTGCGCGGGAAAGCTCCCCAGCTTCTTAGAATAGAAGCTTTTGGGACCTCCCACTGCACATGCGCACTGCCTTCCCGCCTTCCTGAACAGCTCTCCTCAGTTTCGAGTTTATAGCTGAGTCAACAGAGAGAGGACAGGAAGATAGATAGATAAAAGATACAACTCCTAGGGGAGGTGGGTGGGTTGTGAGGACTAATTCCTGCTGTTCCCAGAGATCACCTGTTACAGGTAAGTAACTGTGCTATCTCCAGGAACAAGCAGGAATAAGTCCTCACATATGGGGACTCCCTAGCTTAGATGCGTGGGATCCCCTGTCAAGGTTCGCCATCTTCGTATGGATCTCAGGCATCCATCCTGGGAAGGTGGGCAGGAGTTGTTTAGGAATGGAACAGGTGTTTGAGGACAGCCTGGCCAAACAAGGCATCCCGGCGGGAGTCCTTGTCCAAACAGTAATGGGCTGTGAAGGTATGAACCGAGGCCCAGGTAGCGGCTCGACAGATCTGATCTATGGAAACAGAGTGCAGATGAGCCATAGAAGTTGCCATGGCCCTCACATTGTGAGCAGTGACATGGCCTTCCAGAGAAATGTTCTTGCTCTGGTAAGCAAAAGAAATACACTGAGCAATCCAATTGGAAAGTGTACGCTTGGAGACTGGAAGTCCCAAATGGGAAGGATCAAAGGCCACAAAAAGTTGAGAAGACTTTCGATGTGGCTGAGTCCTGTTGAGGTAAAAGCGAGAGCTCTTTTACAATCCAGAGTATGAAGGTTCCTCTCTGCATTGGATGCATGAGGAGCTGGGAAAAAGACAGGTAGATATACCTCTTGATTAAGATGAAAAGGCGAGACCACTTTAGGCATAAAGCGGGGATTCGTCCTAAGGACCACCTTATCATGATGGAATCTCGTGTAGGGTGGATTAGCCACCAAAGCCTGCAGTTCACTAATGCGGCGAGCCGAAGTGACTGCAATGAGAAAGATGACCTTCCAGGAAAGAAATTTCAAGGAGGTGGAGAACATTGGCTCAAAAGGTGGTTTCATAAGTTGACCGAGCACTAGATTCAAATCCCATGCGACCGGGGGGGTCTGATGGGAGGTTTAGTGAGAGTCAGACCTCTCATGAATCTTGCAACAAGGGGATGAGAGGAGATAGGTTGTCCATTTATATGTTTCAAGGATGCTGCAATAGCACTTAAATGGACTCTCACCGAATTCGTTTTGAGGCCTGCATTGGATAGACGCAGGAGATAATCAAGGAGAGAATTCAAAGGAAGTGCTAGAGGGTCAAGACCCTGCTGAGCACACCAAATGGAAAAGCGTTTCCATTTGAAAGCATAGGAATGCCTGGTAGAGGGTTTTCCTAGAGGCATGAAGGATATCTTTCACTGGTTGGGAAAGATTAAAGTCTTGAAGGCTTAAACCTTCAGTTACCAAGCTCTGAGGTGAAGGGACTTGGGGTTTGGATGCCACAAAGTCCCCTCCTCCTGAGACAGAAGGTCTGGTGCAGCTCCCAGATCCAAGGAGGATCCCTGGGAGAGCTGTAGAAGTAGAGGGAACCACACTTGGCGTGGCCAGCGTGGAGCTATGAGGATCATAGTTCCGTGATCCCTCTGGAGTTTGAACAGAGTCTTGGGAATCAAAGGAATGGGTGGAAAGGCATATAGGAATGCCTGATTCCAATTCAGGAGAAAGGCGTCCGTGGCCTGAGCTCCGTGACACGGAGTTCTGGAACAGAACCGGGGAAGTTTGGCATTCCACGGACTTGCAAAAAGGTCTATGTCCGGGGTCCCCCATTCCTGAAAGATTCGGTTTATCTGGTCCATGTGTAGGGACCATTCGTGTGGCAGCAGAACTCGACTGAGTCTGTCTGCCCGAGAGTTTTGAACTCCTGGGGGATACACTGCTAGCAGGTGAATCTGATGCTCTCTGGCGAAGGCCCATAGTCTTAGAGCTTCGTTGCAAAGCGACAGAGAGCCCGTCCCTCCTTGTTTGTTTATGTAAAACATGGCCACCTGATTGTCCGTCTGAACTAGGACAGTCAGGTTGACTAGGAGGGAGTGGAAGACTTTGAGGGCAAGGTAAATTGCTCGCAGTTCCAGAAGATTGATATGAAGGGTGGTCTCCTGTAGAGACCAAGTGCCCTGAGTGGAGAGAGTTTGCAGATGGGCTCCCCACCCTGTTTGGGAGGCATCTGTTGTGAGGGTTGCTTGGGGTAGCAATGGTTGAAATGGAGCCCCCAACAACAGATTCTTGGTGGAAGTCCACCAGTGGAGGGACCAAAACAGACGGTCTGAGGTTTGTATTTGGTCTGAGAGCGCTCCGGACGCCTGAGTCCACTGAGTGGCCAGGGTCCATTGAGCCGCTCTCATATGAAGACGAGCATAGGGCACCACATGCACTGTGGAGGCCATATGACCCAGGAGGCGTAGCATTTCCCTGGCTGTCAAGTGAGTGCTGGACTGAGCTTGGGAGGCCAAACTCAGGAGGCGCTGGCCTCGAACCTGTGGAAGGTAGGCCCTTGCAGTGATGGTGTCCAACTGGGCCCCTATGAATTCTAGGGATTGAGTAGGGATGAGTTGGGAAGGTTTACTACCAGTCCCAAATACTGCAGAAGGCTCCTTGTGCGGTCCAGGGAAATCTGGGCCTGTAACTGAGTTGGAGCTCAGATGAGCCAGTCGTCCAGATATGGGAAGACAAAGATTCCCATGCCTCTTAGAAATGCGGCTACGACTGCCATGCATTTTGTGAATACTCTTGGAGCAGAGGCTAGACCGAAGGGAAGTACTCTGTATTGGTAATGTCTGCCCTGAAACAGAAAGCGAAGATACTTTCTGTGGGATGGATGGATGAATATATGTGTATACGCATCCTGCAGGTCTAGAGAACAAAGCCAGTCCTGACTCTGAAGGTAAGGAAGGAGAATGCCCAGAGACAGCATTTTGAATTTCTCCTTGAAAATAAATTTGTTCAATTCTCTCAGATCTAGGATTGGTCTGTATCCCCCTGTCTTCTTTGGAATGAGAAAATAAGGGGAGTAGAAACCGGACCCTTGTTGAGGAAGAGGAACCTCTTCTATGGCCCCTTGGGCAAGCAGAGAAGAGACCTCCTGACCCAACAGGGTTAGGAGAGAAGGGGGAGAATTGAATGGTCTCACCATATGATGGGGAGGAAGGCTGGAGAAATGAAGTTTGTAACCCTCTCGGATGATAGAGAGGGTCCATTGTTCTGTTGTAATTTGTTCCCATCTGGGAGCAAAGTGAGCCAACCTTCCGGGTATGGTGAGAGGTTCTGGTTGTTTTAGAACCAGAAATGGCAAGTTCTCTAGGAGCAAGTCAAAACCCCTGAGGGGTTGGAGCCTGCTGAGCTACAGTAGCTGCTGCAGGCTTAGCTCGTGCTTGTTTGGATTGCTGACGCTTAGCAGTATAGCGAGGCTGAGAAGACTGCTGGCCAGTATTTGAAGCAACTCTGGCCTTCTTATAGTAAGGCCTTTTGAAAGACTTTTTCTTAGTAGGAATTGAAGTGGACTTTGAAAGTCTTTCCAAAGTGGCATTTTCAGCATCCATCTGAGTGGCTTTGATTTGCCACTCTTCCCCAAATAAGTTCTCACCTGTACAGGGCAGATTCCGTAAGCCATCTAGAACCCAAGGTTCCAGATCAGAAGCCTGGAGCCAAGCAAGACGTCGGGCTGCAATAGCAATGCCTGAAGCCCTACTGGCTCCCTCAAAGGAATCATATGCTGCCCTATTAGAGAACTTAGAAACCTCTAAGAGTTGTTTCACTAGGGAAAGGAATTCCTGCTTTTTATCCTCAGGGATAAAGGGGGCAAAATGCCGCACCTTTTTGGCAAGTTCCTCCAGGAACATGCCCATATACAGGCTGTAGGAATTAATCCTGGCTATAAGCATACTAGCCTGGAAAATTTTCCTACCAAAAGAGTCCAAAGTCTTACATTCCCGTCCTGGAGGGGTGGAAGAGTGCCTTTTGGTACTCCTAATCTTTTTCATTGCAGACTTCACCACAATAGAGTGGTGAGGCAATTGAGTCTTTTGAAAACCAGGAGAAGGAGGGACCCTATACATGGTGTCCAACCTACGGGAATAAGGAGACAAAGTCAAAGGATTTTCCCAGAAATCCATCAGTTGTTCTTGAAGGATTTCATGGATAGGCAGGGTAACTGCCTCCTTAGGAGCCTTTGAGTATCCCAAAATATCCAGTTTTTTGGATCTGGGTTCCGTTTCAGAGGATGTGGTAATAGAAAGGGCTTTAGCCATTTCTAAAACAAAGTCCTGGAAGGACAAATCCTCTGGAGGGGACATTCTCCTTTTAGGAGAAGAGGGCTCCTCAGGTAAGTTGAGTGAAAACTCAGCAGAATCATCAGAGGAGTTAAAATCCTCAGAGGAATCGGTGTTTCCCTGCTTTCCTCTAACGCACGATACGCGTACCGATCGGTATCGACATCGGACGTATCGGGTATGGAACCGGTATGGAGCGAAAGCCCATACGGTACCGATTTGCGTTTAGAGGTGGATGGCCTCGATACCGGCATGGCGGACGATACCGGTATCGGGCCCGGAACCGCTGGAAGCGGAACCGATGGCGTTGCAGCTTTAATGAAGGCCATGACGGCTTGCTGCATGGACTGTACAGTATCGCCCATGGACGCCACAGCTGCCTGGATGTCGGTACCGGAGTGACCCGGTACCCCAGAGCAGACTAACAGGTGATCTGTCGAGGCAGTTGCATCGATGTCAACCTGTGACCCCTGAATTGGCGTTTTTGGAAGTTGGACTTCCCGCCGGGGCTGTTTGGCTGGGGCAGGGTCCTCAAGTTCTAAGCTTAGAGCCTCTCGATGCTTTGAAGGAGATTTGCTCTTTGAGGACTTGCCCACAGAAGGTTTGGTTACCTGAGATCCATCCGGAGAAGAAGACCTGGAGGAATGTGATGTTGGATTCTCTGAAGAAAACAGCACATGGAATTTGTTGGCCCGGTTCTGCAGCCCACGTTTAGACATGTGGGAGCAAGAAGGGCAGTCCGGTATGGAATGGTCAGGTCCCCAACATTTAAGACACCAGTCATGGGTGTCTGTGACTGAAATAACAGCATTACATTTGGTACACTTCTTAAATCCAGGGGCTGGCTTCTCCATGAGGAGAATTGGAGTAGGCCGAGAGGCCTCACTGAAGTGACCAAAAAGCTAAAAAATAACAAAAAGAATTAGAATTTTTTAAAAGAAAGAAAAGAAAGACCGGCGATACCGGTATCGGTATGGGGAAGGCAGGTACGCGGTCTAAAGAAACAAAATAAAACAATTTCTTCAGCGGTGACAGGAACACGACCTGCTGGCTCCGCGGAAAAAGAGAAACTGAGGAGAGCTGTTCAGGAAGGCGGGAAGGCAGTGCGCATGTGCAGTGGGAGGTCCCAAAAGCTTCTATTCTAAGAAGCTGGGGAGCTTTCCCGCGCAGGCTCCGTCGGTACCGACGTACCCATATGTGAGGACTTATTCCTGCTTGTTCCTGGAGATAGAAAATTGTAACAAGGCAGCACATAAGAATAGAGTAATGTCAACAAAACACACTGTGATGGTAGCAAAATTGTCTGCACTTAAAACAGCCACATACATGTGCACAAACAGTGAGCATATAAGAGCGAGGTTAGACACAAAGCAAAGCAAAGAAATGTGCAAAAAATGTTGTACAGGTATGTATGTAAGAATAGAAAACGCAAACCGCACCATTGCAATACATGAAGACAAACACCCGATGGTGTGAAAATAAAATTCTAATAAATGAGATCCGACACTGTGGTAATAACTAGCAAATTTTTATTTCAAAGTTTAGTAAAAACACGATATTTGTCAACACAGTTTAGATTTTAAAGTCATTCTTGGGTCAATCAAACTCCTGGTGGGCCCGTTTCTTCTACCCCCGAATGCTTCTCTTGGTGCGCTGCTTAGCATATTTTTCATCTGGGGTTTCCCGCAGCAGCAACCAGCAGAAATCAGCCATCATAGTGGTGTTCCATCTTCCTTGGTACCTTCTCTCTGCGTCCTTGATGTCCTGGTGAAACCTTTCACCTTGTTCTTCACTGTACGCCCCCAAGTTTTCGGGAAAGTAGTTCACATGGGAGTGCAAGAAATGGACTTTCAGGCTCATGTTACAGCCTTGTTCTTTGAAGGCATTGAGCATCCTGGCAACAATATCCTTATAGTTCTCATCCCGCCTGTTCTCCAAGAATTTGAGAACAACATCCTTGAAGGAATCCCAGGCTTCTTTTTCCTTCTCAGACATCGTTTCAGCGAATGCTCCATCTGAAATGAGTTTCCTTATATCAGGGCCAACAAACACTCCTTCCTTTAGCTTTGCTTCAGAAAGTCGGGGGAACTTTGAGCAAAGGTACCGAAAGCACTCACCATCTTTTGGAAGGGACTTGATGAATTGCTTAATGAGACCCAACTTAATGTGGAGAGGTGGTAATAGAATTTTATCACGAGGTACCAAGCTCTCATGAAGAACATTTTTCTCACCGGGTCTCAAATACTCCCGAATTGGCCAGTCTTTTATCCCCCAGTGTAGGTCGCGGGCCCGGCTATCCCACAAGCAAAGGAAGCAGGGATATTTGGTGAAACCGGATTGCTGCCCTAATAGCATGGATAGGATTTTAAAGTCTCCACAAATCATCCACTTATGCTCATCATAACGAATCTTCTGAAGAATCAGGGCCAAATTCTCATATTTTTCTTGGAGAATAACAGAGTGAGCAATAGGAACTGAAGCGAATGTGTTGCCATTATGAAGAAGAACACCTTTTATGCTGCCTTTTGACGAATCAATGAACAGCCGCCATTCAGCAGGATCATACTTGAGTTTAAACTTTTCCATCACTCCGCATATATCGTTGCAAAATACCAAATCTTCCTCTTTGCTGAAATACTTCAAAAATTGTGTCTCGCGGTTGCGGTACCAATAAAAAGTTGTTCCTGGTGACAATAGATTTTTCTGTTTAAGCCGAGAACCTAGCAGTTGGGCAGCATCTTTTAGGAGTCCTAAATCCTGGACTAAATCATTCAATTCAGCTTGAGAGAAAAGTTCAGGTTTCGGATCTGGTTCAGTTTCAAACTCGGAAGTACTGGACTCATCGGGAAAAGCCATCTGATGAGTCTCATCATGATCAGAACCGTCCACACAAATATGATCCAAAGATTTTGGCGGTTCAGGCACAGGTACTTCGTTGCTATGAGGCATAGGCCTAATTGCTGAGGGAAGGTTGGGGTAACTTATTACGTTCTTATTTTTAAGTTGTATCCCTTCACAATGCAAGAGCAAAAATAGCAGTCACTGCTGTGGTCTCTTTGTTCACGCCACATCATAGGTATTCCGAAACGAAATGCTTGTTTTTTACCTTTCATCCATAAGCGTAGATCTTCCTCACATGTCTTGCACACTTTGTGAGGAGCCCACGGTTTGTCTTGATCGCCTAACTTCAAACCGAAATAGGCGAAATATACTTTAATAAATGCAGAAATGTTCCTCTGCCGCTTTTTCACAGTATATTCCCCACAAATAAAACAAAAACTGTCCGGAGAGTTGACGCAACCTCTGGCTCTGTGAGCCATCACAAATACACAGCACTGCAAACTACAACTGTAGTGAACCACTTCGGAATAAAGCTGGATTACGACTGAGCAAACAAAAGGTAATAATGAACTTGCAAGAAACTGAAATTTGACAGGAACGTTCATGTCGCAACCACCGTGTTTGAGCGAGCGAACGAGGCGAGGCGAACAGGAAAGAACATGCGCCAGCGCGAGTACTGGATTTAGCCCCCCGCCTCCCAATTGTCCTGTTAATGTATAAAATGAATACAAAACACACTAAAATATCATGAGGGAGTGTTTCTAGTAAGTTAACCATTACAACCTCTATTTTGGGCCAAGAAAATAAACTGCAGTCGGCTAAAAAGAAATTATGTGAACATTCCTTATATGGGTAAGAAATCTAATTTTGCAAGAAAACGTGACGTGATGGAACATTTTGGCTATTTTTCCTGGATTCAGCACCCCAAAATCTATAGGAATCAGTTGCAAAACTGGAGGCAGTTTTTTGGTAGTGTACCTGTGTAATGGTTTATGGATCTTTCCTCCAGGAACTTGTCCAAAACTTTTTTAAACCCATACGTAACACTGCAGATTCATTGCATGTCCCCTAGTTCTCTCTATATTTTGATGGTGTAAACAATCAATCTACGTTTATCCATTCCACGCCATTCATTAATTTATAGACCTCTATCATCTCTCCCCTCAGCCATCTCTTTTCTAGGATGAAGAGTCCTAACCTTTTTAGCCTCTCTTCATAAGGGTATCCTTCCACTCCCTTTACCAATTTTGGTGGCTCTTCTCTGTACCTTGTCTAACAACACTATATCTTTTTTAAGATACAGCGACCAGAATTGCACACAATATTCAAGATGCGGTCGCACCATTGAACGATACAGAGGCATTATAATATCCTTTGTTTTATTCTCCATTCCTTTCCTTATGATTCCTAACATTCTATTTGCTTTCTTGGACACCTCACAATCCTCTTGTGTTTTAACAACTTTGAATAACTTTGTGTCATCTGCAAATTTGAATACCTCACTTCTTATTTCCATTTACAGGTAATTTACAAATATATTAAAAAGCAGGAGACCCTGCAAACATCCCTGGAGTACCCAACTAGCCATCTTTCTCCACCGGGAAAATTGGCCATTTAGCCCTACTCTCTGCTTTCTATCTTTTAACCAGTTCCTGATCCACAGTAGTAAACTACCTCCTATCCCATGACTTTCTAGTCTCGACAAGAGTCTCTCCTGAGAGACTTTGTCAAAGGCTTTCTGAAAATCCAGATACACTATAATCAACCGACTCACCTTTGTCTACCTGTTTATTCATATCTTAAAAAAAAAAAAACCATAACAGATTAGTAAGACAAGACCTTCCTTGGCTAAAGTCATGTTGGCCACCTCCCATTAAGCCATGATTAAATGTTCAGTAATTTTGTTCTTTATAATGGTTTCTACACCATTTTTC
The DNA here is from genome assembly GCA_033557465.1 of Ichthyophis bannanicus. Taxonomy (NCBI): domain Eukaryota; kingdom Metazoa; phylum Chordata; class Amphibia; order Gymnophiona; family Ichthyophiidae; genus Ichthyophis; species Ichthyophis bannanicus. Next base: position 85,434,393 of record CM066034.1, on the reverse strand, counting down.
CCAGTACTGATGTCAGGCTCACCAGTCTGTAGTTTCCCAGATCACCCCTGGAACTCTTTCTAAAAACTGGCATTACATTGGCCATCCTCCAATCTTCAGGTATTACAGATTACTAATAAGTAGGTCTGCAATCTCATATTTCATTCTCTGCTATGGCCTTGTCCTCTTAGTGCCCAATTTACCCCTCTATCATCTAATGGTCCACCTGACTCTCACAGGTTTTTTGCTACGAATGTACTTGACAAAGTCTTTATTACGCATTTTTGCTTCCACAGCAAGCTTCTTCTCAAATTCTCTTTGCCTGCCTTATCAATGCCTTGCATTTAACTTGCCAGTGCTTAAGTTGTTTCCAGTTTGTCATTTGGCTCCTTTTTCCATTTCCTGAAGGTGAAATTAGACTTACCTGCTAATTGTAGTTCCTGGAGTGTAGCCAGGCTAGTCCCGGACCTCTGGGTTCCCTATCTCATCCAGCAGCTTTGGAGACTGAGAAAACTCCTCCTCTTTTTTATGATGTCACCGGTATATCCATTCGGGATCTGCCTCCTGCCATCAGTAACCTATTGACAAAGCAGACTCACCGGAGACACAAGTAAGCGTGTAAACACTAAAAACAAGTTGACTTAACCCGCTATATTAAGCAATTAACATATGTACAAACAGAACAGAATGCTCTGATACCATTAACTTTAAGAGACGCAGGCTTCTCCCTAAGAGCAAGGAAGAAAGAAGGCCCCACAGAAAGACAGCTAGGTACGCTCCCCCCAGCGCCCGAATGATCACAAAACAAAATGAACTCTTACCAGTAAATGCCGTCAATACTCGTGAGGCAAACACTTCAGGCGACAGACACAGTACAGCTCCAGGGTAGGGATACGGGACTAGCCTGGCTACACTCCAGGAACTACAATTAGCAGGTAAGTCTAATTTCACCTTCCTGTTCGTGTAACCAGGCTAGTCCCGGACCTCTGGGTAAGTACCAGAGCAGTAAGCTAGTCAAGTATGGGAGGGTCCCGAAACACCAGCCTGCAGCACAGCAGACCCGAAGGCAGTATCAACTGCTCCTTGGACGTCCAGGCGATAATGTCGGACAAAGGTGTTTAAGGAGGACCACGTGGCCGCCTTGCAAATCTCCAGTGGCGGAACCCACCGAAACTCCGCCCATGAAGACGCTTGCGCCCTGGTGGAATGAGCCCGAAGGCCAACCGGAACCGACTTGCCTTTGAGCATATACGCTGACGCAATAGCCTCTTTAATCCATCGGGCAATGGACGCTTTGGAGGCAGCTTCGCCCCTCCGCGGACCCGCAAAGAGAACGAAGAGCCTATCCGACTTGCGGAAACTAGCCGTCCGAGCAAGATACTTCAAGGCCCGACGAGCATCCAAACTGTGAAAATTGCCGACAGAGCCCGCCAAGCGGCGCGAAAAAACTGGCAAGGAAATTTCCTGATTCACATGAAAGGGGGATACCACATTAGGGAGAAAGGAAGGGACCGTCCGGAGAACCACCTTCGACGAGAAAAATACCAAACAGGGCTCCCTGCAAGAAAGAGCCTGCAATTCGGAAATTCTCCTCGCTGAACAAATCACCACGAGAAACACGACCTTCAAAGTGAGATCTTTAAGAGACGCCCGGGAGAGTGGCTCGAAGGGCTCGCCCGGCAAGGCGTCAAGGACGGAGGGAAGATGCCACTGAGGCACCACAGGATGCGACGGAGGTCGCAAGAGCGACCCTGCCCGTAGAAAGCGTTTAACATCACCATGACACGCAAGCGATTGCCCCCGATTTTACCTCTGTAACAGGACAGAGCCACGACCTGCACCCGCAAGGACGCCGGAGCTAATCCTTTCTCGAAGCCATGCTGAAGGAAATCCAAGATTTGAGGGATGGAGGACCGCAAAGCCACATACCGCCGGTCCGTGCACCAAGCCTCAAAAGACACGCCAGACTCTTACGTAGGCTAAGGAGGTAGACCTTTTCCTGGCTTTCAACAGAGTGGCTATAACGGAGGCAGAGTAGCCTCTTTGCTGTAACTGCGCCCGCTCAAGAGCCAGGCCGTAAGCGAGAATCGATCCACGTGCGGCATGAGAAGGGGCCCCTGCGACAGAAGATCCGGCCGGTTCGGAAGTCTCCATGGCTTCGCCACTAGCAGTCTCACCAGATCCGCGTACCAAGGTCTGCACGGCCAATCTGGCGCAATCAGGACGACGCGTCCAGGGTACAACTGCACCCGCTGCAGAACTCTGCCGACGAGAACCCACGGAGGGAAGACGTACAGGAGCTGGTCCGGCGGCCAAGCCTGACTGAGAGCATCGAGACCTTCCAACATACGCTCCCGTCGTCTGCTGAAGAAGCGATCCACCTTTGCCGACGCGAACGTCGCCATGAGGTCCATGGCTGGCAAGCCCCACCTGCGGACGAGCATCTGGAAGACTTCGGGATGGAGGACCCATTCCCCCGGGTCCACCCGAAAGCGACTGAGAAAATCTGCTTGCACGTTGTCGACCCCGGCCACATGCGCCGCTGACAGGGCCAGTAAGTTCTCTTCCGCCCAAGCGCACAGGACTGCCGCCTCGTCCTCCAGCAGAATGCTGGTGGTGCCCCCCTGTCTGTTGACGTAAGCCACCGCGGTGGCATTGTCGGAAAACACGCGAACCGCCGCATCCTGAAGTAATGACTGAAACGCTAGTAGCGCTAGGAAGATTGCTCGCAACTCCAGTCGGTTGATGGACCAGTTCCTTTCCTGAGGAGACCATACCCCCTGCGCGAACCGGCCTTGACAATGAGCACCCCAGCCGCAGAGGCTGGCATCGGTCATCACTGTGACCCAGGACGGAGCAACCAACGGCTGTCCCACCGCGAGGGAGGCCGGACACAACCACCACCGGAGCGACTGACGCGTCACTTCCGGGCAGGGCAGTGTCCGGGACAGCGGATCTTCTTGATGCGACCACCGGCGAAGCAAAGCCCGTTGTAAGGGTCGCATGTGCGCTCTCGCCCAGGGCACCGTCTCTATGACGCGGCCATCGTCACCAGCAACTGTAAATAACGCCAGGCCGACGGCGCACGGAGACGCAGGAAATGGACCACCAGACGTCTGAGGTTCCGTGCCCGGACGAGCGTGAGGAACACCTTCCCGATCTTTGTGTCGAAGCGAGCTCTGAGATATTCGAGGTTCTGCGAGGGAGTCAAATGACTCTTCGCCAGGTTGACAACCCAGCCGAGTTCCTCCAGAAACGCTACCACACGAGCCGTGGCAGACACACTCTCGGCACGCGACTTCGCTCGAATCAACCAGTCGTTGAGGTACGGGTGTACTAGAATACCTTCTCTCCTCAGGGCCGCCGCCACCACCACCATGACCTTCGTGAAGGTGCGTGGAGCCGTCGCTAAACCGAACGGCAGGGCGCGGAATTGAAAGTGCCCGAACGGAACAGCGAATCTGAGAAATTGATGGTGCTCCTGTCGGATGGGAATGTGGAGATACTTCCCTAGATTTGTCGGAGGCGTAAGAAACTCACCCTTTTGGACCGCTACTATCACCGACCGCAGGGTCTCCATGTGGAAATTCGACACGCGGAGACACCGATTCACCCCCTTGAGGTCTAAGATGGGACGGACACCTCCGTCCTTCTTTGGAACCACGAAGTAAATGGAGTATCGACCGTCTCCACATTGGTCTGGGGGAACCGGCACTATAGCCCTGAGCTGTAATAACCTTTGAACGGTAACTCGCATGGACGCGATCTTGGAAGGCGACTTTGCGGGGGACCGCACAAAGGCGGGATGGACGGGCTTCCGCAACTCCAGCGCATAACCTTCGCGAATCACCTCTAGGACCCACTGGTCTGATGTTACCCGGACCCAGGCAGGATAAAAGTCTTGCAACCGTCCTCCCACCGGCACCAAGCTTGCCTGGGCCCCCCGTATCTCATTGTTGCTTTTTGACCGGGAAGGCAGAGGACGAGGAAGGTCCAAAACCTCTTCCCGCCCCTCAAACCCCCCCGGAAACCCTGATTCTTACTAGGGTAACGGCCCCTTTGACTGGGAAAGAATCGCTGCGACCGAAAACGACGAAAATCACGCGGCTGGCCTCTACCCCCCTGAAAAGGACGGGCTGGCTTGGCTTTATCTTCGGGCAGCTTGCCGCCTTTGGACTCGCCCAGATCTTTGACCAACTTCTCCAAGTCCTCTCCAAACAAAAGCCTCCCTTTGAAGGGCAGTTTGCTTAGACGAGCCTTGGAAGAAGCGTCCGCGGCCCAGTTACGAAGCCATAAGTAACGGCAGGCCGCAATAGCGGATGCCATGCTGTTGGCCAGGCTATGCATCAGGTCATACTGCACGTCGGCCAAATAGGCCGCTCCCGATTCTAACTTGGCTAGTTCACCGGGCCCTTCAGCTTCCTGGTCACCCTGCACCCGCTGGGCCCAGCAGAGACAGGCCCTAGCCACCCAGGCCCCACACATGGCGGCCTGGAGAGACAAGGCATTGACATCAAAAACCTGCCGCAAGAGAACCTCCAACTTCCGATCCTGTGGATCCTTGAGAGCTGCACTACCCTCCACGGGGATGGTAGTTCTCTTAGTGACCGCCGCGACGGCGGCATCAACCTTGGGGGACTTAAAAACCTCTTTATCCTGATCCAACAAGGGATACAGGTGGCCCATGACTCGCGACCCCTTCATCGGAGCTTCTGGGACGTTCCACTCCTCCTGAATCATCTCTCGGAAGACCCTGTGTACCGGGAACGCCCGCTGAGTCCTACGGAACACCTGCAGTAAAGGATCTTCCAGAGTGTCATCGTCGGCCGCACCTGGAACCGTCATATTGAGAACTTTGAGGGATTCTGCTATTAACGCAGGAAGCTCCTCCTTTCGGAACACGCGAACCACCCTGGCCTGGTCCTCCTTTTCAGATAGTTCGCCTTCCTCCAGCTCCTCTTCTGCTTCTAAGTCACGGACGTCCTCCTCTGACAAGTGTCCCTCAGAGGCTATAGAACAATCCGCAGAGGAGGCCTCAGTCCGCGGCCTCTTGGCTCGGACGGGGGGCTCCTCGGATAGGGACGGCATGGCAGTTCTCTTTATTTATTTTATTTATTTAACATTTCTTCTATACCGCGCTATTAAAAATCAGTGCGGTGTACAATGAACACAACATACTGCAATGCATACAAGCAACATTGAGTTTACATAGAACAAGGGATGATAAATGCATGGGATAACCGGGGAAACTATGTACAGTTGACTTATTATATATATATATATATATAATATATTATATATAATATATATATATATATATATATATATATATATATATATATATATATATATTATATATATATATATATATATATTATATTTAAAACTATATACAATATTCTAAACTCGATTGGATAATGTGGGCGAGACATTTGGGTAAAGTGGTAATTGGTCATCTTGGTTGTCTAGTGGGCTATCCTATCCTATACAAAAGCAACCCCCCAAAACTAACTCAATTGTCTCTTCAGTGAGCCCAGGACTCCGGGCTCCTATCTCACAAGCTGCTTGGAGACTGAGGTAACTGATGGCAGGAGGCAGATCCCGAATGGATATACCGGTGACATCATAAAAAAGAGGAGGAGTTTTCTCAGTCTCCAAAGCTGCTGGATGAGATAGGGAACCCAGAGGTCCGGGACTAGCCTGGTTACACGAACATGAAAGATGCTTTTTTGGCAACAGTCACTTCTCTGACCTCATCTTTAAACAATGCTGGCAGTTTTTTGGACTTCCTTCCACTTTTCTTAAAGCGTGGAATACAGCTGGTCTGGGCTTCCAATACTGTATAGTATTTTTAAACATGCTTGATGTAAATATTTAACCTTTGCAACTGTTCCTTTTAGTTTTTTCTTAACTATTTTCCTCATTTTATCATAGTCTCCCTTTTGTAAGTTAAAAGGTAGTACTGCGGATTTCCTTGCCTTCCTTCCTCCATTTATTAAATCAACGTAATCATGCTATAGTCACTATTACCAAGTGGCCTCAACACCCCTTATCTCTTGCACCAGATCTGGTGTTCCACTAAGGACTAGGTCCAAAATGGCTTCCCTTCTGTTCAGTTCACGAACCAGCTGCTCCAAGAAACAATCATTTATTTCATCTAGAAACTTTATCTCCCTAGCATGTCCTGCAGTGATATTGACCAAGTCGATACTGGGATAATTGAAATCATCCATTATTATTACTGTGCTGTAACTTGTAAGCTTCCCTGATTTCTTTGAGCATTTCCTCACCCATTTGTTCATTCTGGCCAGGCAGTACACCCCCACTGTCATTGCCTTCCCCTTTTTACATGGAATTTCAACCCCCAGAGATTCTAGAGTGAATTTTTTTCCTGCAAAACATTAATCCTTTGTGACTCAATGCACTCTCTAACAGAGTGCAATCCCTCCACCAATTTGATCTGCTCTATCATTATGATATAGTTTGTACCCAGGTATCACAGTGTCCAACTGGTTGTCCTCCTTCCACCATGTCTCCAAGATACCAATTATGTCTAATCTCTCATTTAGTGCTATATATTCTAACTCTCCCATCTTATATGTTAGACTTCTGGCATTTGCATACAAGCATTTTAGAGGCTGTATTTTATTCATATTAATCTGGTTATTGGTAAGGGGTAATTTGGAATCTTTAAGCTCTGTCTGCTCTGTACTCAAGGGCATTTGGGTTACTTTTGTCTTTATCATAACCTCTGTTGATATGCCCTAGCTTCAATCTTTTGCTAGAATCCTTCAAAGATACATAGTTCTGAACCATGCGCTCTTGGGCAACTGTCGGCTTTTCCCTATTATCTAGTTTAAAAGCTGCTCTCTCTCCTTTTTAAAGGTTAATGCCAGCAGCCTGGTTCCATCCCAGTTAAGGTGGAGTCCATCCCTTTGGAAAAGCCCCTCCTTTCCCCAGTTCATAACAAATCCAAAACCCTCTTCCTTGCACATTATCTCATCCACGAATTGAGACTCCGGAGCTCTGCCTGCCTTTTAGGTCCTGCGCATGGAACAGGAAGCATTTCGGAGAATGCTACTCTGGACGTTCTGAATTTCAAATTCCTCCCTAAAAGCCTAAATTTGGCCTCCAGAATCTCCCTACCACACTTTCCTAGGTCATTGGTACCAACATGTACCAAGACAGCAGACTCCTCCCCAGCACTACCTAAAGCCTTGTCTAGGTGGTGGGTGAGGTCTGCTACCTTCGCACCAAGAAGGCATGTTACCAAGCGATCCTCACGTCCACCAGCCACCCAGCTATCTACATGCCTAATGGTGGAATTACCAACTACAGCAGCTGTCCTAACCCTTCTCTCGTGGGCATATGGCCCTGGAGAAACATCTTCGGTGCGAGAGGTTTTTACATCACCTGGAGGACAGGTCCTAGCTACAGGATCACTTCCTGCCACACCAGGGTGATGCTCTCCTGTTATGTGGCCTCTCTCCTCCATGGCAACAGGGATGTTGCCAGACTACCACCTACTAGAGGCAGACAATGACTGTTCTCCATGCTGCACCATTTGTTATATCTTCTGATGACATCACTGAAAGATGCTCAAGTCTACTTCCATCTGCTGGCAAGGGAGCATAACCCACTCATCTGGGCTGATAAGGAATCTCTTGTTCTTCCGCAGCAGATGAGCAGACCCAACTAGAGTGGTGTCTAACTGAAAAGAATTTAACTGATTACATAAGGTGAAGGTGGTGGGGATTAGGCAACAAGCGGAAGGATTACTGGTTTCCTGGGTGGCGAGGTGTAGCTGGAGAGGGGGGGGGGGGGTGGTAGTTAGTTACATGAGGAGGGAGGGTTCCTGGATGATGAGGGTTAGCTATCCTGGAATGTAGTTGTCTACATGAGGAAGGAAGCTTGCAGAGGGAGTGACTGATTGGCTTCTTAGATGGTGAGGGTTAGTTGAGAGGATGAAATCTGCTACAGTGGTGTGGGGGGAAGATAGGAGCTGGAAGGTGGCTGACTGACATCCTGGGTTGTGAGGGCTGGTTGGGAGGAAGGCGGGCCAACTGGGAGAGATGGTGGAGATGGTAGAACAGGGAGGGAGACTAATTGACAATAGTGTGAATGAAAGAGAGAAAGACTAGGTGATGACAGGGTGTGGAGATGGAAGAGGGAGAAAGTGTGGGAAGGGGGCTATTAGCTGTATATTTCTGCCACTATCTGCAGCAGTGCATTAAAGATCTGATTTACTAAGCTTTCCATTCCATACCCAAGGGGAGTGAAGGAGTAGCTTAGTGGGGAGTAGAGGTGTAGCCTGGGACCAGAAAGACAAGAGTTCAAATTCCACTTGTATTCCTTGTGGCCTTGGGCAAGTCTCTTAACCCTCCACTGCCTCAGGTACAAACTTAGATTCTAAGCCCTCTAGGGAAAGGGAAATAGCTACTGTACCTTTATGTACTTCACCTTGAACTACAGTTGTGGTCAACATTATTGGAACCCTTGCAGTTCAACCCTTTAAATTACAACATCTCCTAAAAAAATAAATGGTCAGTGGCATGGCTTTGGACTATATATGCACACATATTTCGCATGTTTTTTTTCCCTGTTAAAAATTGTTTTAATGTATACCCAAGTTATGATACCTGTTTATTGTAAACACAAATCAGCAAGCTGAGATGTGTAGTTTAATGTTCACTGTAAACCGCGCTGATGTCAATAGCGCGGTATAAAAGAGACTTTAAATAAATAAATAAAATATAAAACGAATCAAATAAACAATACCAATTAAAAAAAAGAAACAGTATATAAACTGGGACACTGGCGTGACTATTGGCATCCTTATAAACAATTCAAATCAGTTCAAACAGAAGAACCACATTCCCACTGCAGTAAAATTAGACACACTTGTGAGCAATTACTACTACTTATTTATATAACATTATTATAAGGCATAGGCAGCGCTGTATATGTACAACAGATAGTCCGTGCTCAGAGCTTACAATGTCAGTACTCACATTACTTTAATCAACCAATGACTTTAATGTTTAAAATGGCTACATTCATTCCTATTCCATTTTCACAATGGTGAAGACAAAAGAGCTGCCTGCGATAGTCAGAAAAGCCATTATCACCAAATATCAAACTTCAAAAGGGGAATAACAAGATCATCTCCAAAGACTCATATTCCTGAATCTACAGTTCACAATGTTGTTAAGAAATTTCTGCTCATGGAACCGTCAAGAACCTCCCAGAAAATGGTGGGAAGAGAAAAATTAATCCAAATAGTCTTTGAAAGTTAGTGTGAATTGTTGTACAAGGTGCTTTTCCAAAATCCAAAGAGCTTAAGGCTGACCTGCAGCAACTAACCCGCACTATACGCCACGCACTAAATAAAGGAGGACTTCATGGACGAAGGCCCCTACTGCTCAAAGGCAGATATAAAAAGGCACACCTGATCTTTGCCCACACCCACCTTGAGAAATCACAATCCTTCTGGAAAAATGTTCAGTGGACAGATGAAACCAAACTTGAGCTCTCTGGCAATGCAGATGAGAGATACGTTTATAGGCAAAAAAATTTAGCTTATAAGGAAAAAAACCAAACACCCTTCCTACAATTAAATATGGTGGAGGTTCCATAATGTTGTGGGGCTATTCTGCTGCCGCAGTGACTCGAAGCCTGGAATATATTAAGGGAATCATGAAGTCAGAGGACTACCAAGGTAATAGAGAGCAAAATGTGCTACCTAGTGTCAAAAAGCTAGGTCTGGGTCAAAGGTCATGAGTCCTCCAGCAGGACAATGACCCAAAACATACCTCCAAAAGTACAAAAGAATGGTTAAAAAAGGAACAAATAGACCATTTTAAACTAGCCAGCAATGTGTCCTGATCTCAATGCAATCGAGAACCTTTGGAAAGAGCTGCAATCTGTCACTGGTAAAAGGAATCCTCGAAACAATCACCGTTGAAGAGTGGAAGAAATTACCAGCAGACAGATGTACAAAAAAAAAAAAAAAACCTTATAGATGGCTATAAGAAATGTTTGGAGGCTGTCATCATTGTCAAAGGTTGTGCAACCAAATATTAGTGAAGGGTGTCATTAATCCTGTCCAGGTCATATTTTGTTTTTGTTTCTCAGAAATTACTACATCTAAGCTGCAAAGACATCTTTATTTTTGTGGTATACCTTTGTACATACTATTAAAATATCATAACGACATACAGTTGGAATATTTTCAATTATTTCTCACGATATTGTTTCCAACATATCTAAAATGCAAGGGTGCCAATAATGTTGACCACAACTGTACTACTGGAAAGGTGTGAGCTAAATACTACTAATAATAATCGTAACCGCATCAGTAAAAATCAGACTCTAAAAGGAGCTACAGCAGAACTTATAAAGGATCTCTCTCCCCAACCCCCACCCCTCAACGTTTGTGGAGAGAGCAGGTGGTGGGGAAGGTTTCAGCCTCTGGCTCCTACATTTTTGGACCTGCTCCTAAATTCAAAGAAAAATCCGACAAGGCCTGCTTAACAAACAGGGGTATCGTATGCATCAATGGGTATTTCTTGTCTAAATGCCTGATTATAAAAATTACCCTCTCAGAGGGTAGTATCCCAAATCATTTAACATTCCCAAAAGTATAAAAAGTATCTAATAGGTAAAGCTGTTAGTTCTTACCTAACACCTAAAAAAAATCAGCAGGCAGAAGTCAGTACTGTATTACTATATAATCTAATGACACAAGCATGCCAGCTCGCACTTACCTCCAGCGCCTGCAGGTTCACAGTTTTTCTGGAAACCTTTTCATTCCTTTCACCTGATAAGTTGTCAAATGCTTCATCAATCTCTTTCTGTTCTTCTGGATGAAGTCTCAAAAGGCATTTTTGATAGGAACTGCTTTCCACATTTCCCATCTTTCCCAATATCTGAGAGAACCCTATAGAAAACACCAAAAAATAAAGGTGAGCTAAAGGGAGAAAATGATCCAGTTAAGTGGAAAACTTCCCAACTTCTGCTTGCCTTCTCCCACAGACAAGTAAAAACATTCCAAGAGAGTGTCTTATTTCCTGTCTACTGAGAGATCTACCCGATTAGAACTTCTGTGCAGTGTTGGTTTGTGTGGAGGACATGTGAGCAGCTAAGGGCTATAAGATCTCAGCCCCCACCGTGGGACGCGCACCATGGGCATGTGCTCCGAAGGGGCGTGTCCAAAGCAGCAGACATGCCCCTTCGAAGTACACTAGCGCACTAGAAGGAAAATGAGGGTGACAATTGGGGAAAACAGAAGAAGAAATCTCTATTGCCATCTTTACCTACAACTAAATCGGCAAAAGTTATGGATCCCATGGATGTGTCGTTAAAGTTCATGGGCTCTATTCCAGGTGTTTCATTATTGGAGATCTCCGCATCGTCTATGAGTACTATTTCTCCTTCTATGTCTCCGGACATGCAAATGGTTTTATCTCCACCCAACAAGGGAGCATGTACTGGGGAGAAGAGCTCCATTCTCCAAGGCATGAGTGGCACCTCTCCTACTTTGGATCCTCTCCCTGATGCCTCTCTCAGACTGAGCACTTCAGATATTGTCTTGCCCATCCCGTTTGATTTTTCAAATCAGTTCAAGAAAAGCTTCAGCCTCCGAAAGATGTTATCTTGCAGGACATCTAGCAAACAGTATCTCAAACTGAGTTATCACTTCAGTCATCGCTGGTTAAGTTAAAGTTTACTAAAGAGATGATGGCTGTTCTATCAGGGCATGAGTCTAGGCTTATGGATGCAGAGACACATATTTCCAAGGGAGACTCTCAAATTCAGACCTTCAGGCAGCCGTAGCCTCTTTGGTCCAGGACTCTCTAATTCTTCACTGGCAAAATGAATATTTAGAAAATGCTTATCGAATGAGAAATCTTCATTTTTTGAACTTGCTCCACACCAGTTACTTCTCTCCCACTATTTTACTTACTAAATATTTAAAAGATGTTTGGAATTTGGAGACCCTGAGTCTATACAATTGTCCAAAATATACTATCTTCCTAGAGGTGTTCAGGAGATGCGAGATGGGAAATGCTTAGGAGGAGGGAGATCAGTTATCTATCCTGAGTTTAGATGTGTTGGCTTTCTTAGAAACATCTATGGAAAATACACCAACTCTGGCAACTCTTTTGGTGACTTTTCTGCTTGAGAAGGATAAAGATTTTGTTTGTTTATACTTTGCCAAAATGTCTGAGAAATATTTTGACCAGATTATACAAGTTTTTCCCGATGTATCTCGTATTACGCAAAGGAGAAGGAAGGCTTTCCTGGAGCTTAGACCATGTGTTGTGGCTCTGCGAGCCTCCTTTCTCATGAAATATCTGTGTAAATGTGTTGTATTGTTGCAGGGCAAGATAAGGTTTTTTTGATTTATAACAATTGGAAGGGTTTTTACAGGGTAAGAGTTGAGATTGTTTATGTAGAGTTTATTTGCTCCCTTGATTAAGTAAATGGGGATCAATAAGGGTGTATTGCGGCTCTAATTTTCCTTGTTACGCTCTCCTTATTGTCGGCTGGTTGAAATTTCATATTCTATATGCACTATATAAAAGTACTCTTTATGTGATTGTCAATTGCTTGTATTTCCTATTTTGTTTCCTTAATAAAAGGATTTGAATTTTTAAAAAAAATTGACAATTGGAATAATAAAATGAAAAATGTTCAAGAATTTGGCAGCTAAGATTTAATGCTACAAAATGCGGGGCCATGCCTTTGGGCTGTAGAAATCCAATAGAGCAATACAGTATAGGGAGTGAAGAACTTCTGTCCATGAAAGAAGAGCGAGACTGAGGGGCGATTGTTTCTCATGATCTTAAGGTGGCTAAACAGGCAGAAAAGGTGACGGTGAAAGGAGATGCAAAAGGAGAGGAATGGCCAACAGGAAGGAGGTTATTGACTCTGTATAAGTCTTTGGGGAGACTCATTTGGAATAGTGTGTGCAATTAAGGAGACCACACCTTCAAAATGGTATAAAGCTGGATGGAGTTAGTGCAGAGGGTGGTTACTAAAATGGTCAGTGGTCTTGGTCATATGGCACATGGGAACAAACAAATATCTCAATACAACTTTGGAAGAAAGACGGGAGAGGAGAGATATGATAGATACGTTTAAATACCTCTGTGGCATAAATGCAAGGAGGACAGCCTCTTTCATAGGAAAGAAAGCTCTGCAACAAGGGGGCATCGAATGAAGGTGAAAGGGAGAGACTCCGAAGTAATATGCAGAAATATTTCTTTATGGAAAGAATTGTAGATGTATGGAATAGTCTCCCAGTGGAGGTAGTAGAGACAAGAACTTATCCGATTCAAGAAAGCATGAGACAAATACAAAGAATCTTTAAAGGAAAAAAAAAAGGACTGTAAAGCTTAATAGTAGCTATAGGAGGGCAGACTGATAAACTGTAAGGTCTTTATCTGCCATCACGCTTCTGTTTCAGAGTGTGATAATATCTTATTATGCGTCAATATCAACAAATTTCAAAAGATGCCATTCAAGTTTAAACCACAGGGAGCCACTGTCCCAAGGCAAAAGGTACTAACACACCACCACTAGGAAGCCATACACATAGCAACCAGTAGCAAACTACACAGTTCAGCCATTGTGTCACTGTACATAGCAACCATTACAAAAGCTATATTATTCAGTAACAGCTTTACAAGGATAAATTTTATAGATATCTGATCATTTAAATTTACTTTTCTTGAATCCTGCTAGACCAGTCCAGATGAGTGTGATGTTTCCTTGCCAGCAGGTGGAGACAAACCCCTGAGCAACTTTCAGTCATGTCCTCACTTGGTATATCATCTGTTGCAGCACTGAAAAGCCAGCATGAAGCTTATCAAGCAGCAAGCAAAACTAAAAATTCGGAAAAAACTTTGACCACCACCAACTTTGCCACACAATATATAAGCAAGTATTTGGCTCTCTTACCATTATGAAATTGGTGACAGAATGTAGGACTGATTAGGTATTTGCTGGAACCCCAAACCTGCAGAAAAAAAGTCTTCCAGGGTGGGTACCAGACTCGTCGCAGGAGCAAAAAGAAAATAAATTATTATGTATGTAAAATGTATTCTTCTGTATCATCCTGTTACACCAGTCCAAGTACCGAGGACCCAGGGTGAGAGGAAGATGACAGGACAGATTATCCTGCCAAAGGAGCCATTTGTACCTACCAGAAAGAACATCCTGTAGGACTTCACAAAGGCAATCAAGACCAGGAAGCATCCTTATAGTTCTCTGGAGACACCATATTGGACTCTGTCCAGGTGGTCTGTGCTCAGATGTGTTTAGCTCTGACCCACTCCGAACACACTTACCAGCTAGAATATACATTGACCCAATGGCTTTTTTTTTTTTTTTACCAGTGGACAATAGAGGAATTGACCTCTGCCAATTCTTTCCTTGGAGGAAAGGAGGAGACCTGACCAACAGGAAGCAGCAGCAATTGTCAAGTATCCAAGCAGCATCCTCCGCATGTCCATCAGAACCAAGAAGAAAGGCAGAACAGTTTGGTCACGATGAAAAAAGGGGGAAGCACCCTTAAGGCAAGAATGGTATATCTCAAAGCAAAAGAAGCTGTTGAACAGACCAGGATGGCTCTCTGCCAGATGAAACCTGCAGCATGGACATCACCTGTTGGACACTAGAAACCCCAGGAAGTCACCATAAGGAACTAGCCCTCTAGGGAGGTTTTGCACAGAAGAACCCTTTCAATGCTCCTCAACCTCAGAGAAAGCCACAAAGACATAACAGGACACACAGGCAGACAGAACTGCTTCATGCATGAGGAAATGGGCTATGCCAAGGTGCACATCAAGGAGTGCTCTTGGAATCAACTCCTATAGCACAACATGACTGCTACCCAATCCTTAAGAGCTCATTAGCCAAGCCCTGGTCTAGGTCTGACTGCCAAAAGAGCTCTAACATAAGCTAAGGACATAGAAGCCATTGAGTCATAAACAGGAAGGTTGTTACCGCTCTGGAGAAGCCCTTAATGGAAGCCTATGCCACAAGAGCTAACCCTAAACTATCAGAATTTTCCCCCCGAGACTCACCTCCAAGCACAAAGGGATCTTCTTTTACATCTCAGCCAACCCCATAGGGCATAAGGCTAGGCTCCCAGAGGAGCACTCTGGCAAATGAGCAAGACAGCCATTCCAGGGTTAAACACCCCTATGACAGTACCACCCAAGGGCCCAGATCCCCTCACAAGGGGCATCAAGGTCCCTGACCCCTGTAAAGCGGGTTGCCATGCAGCCAAAAAAAGACTGAAAAGGAACTGTTTCAGCAGTTACTGCTCCCATCCAGCCAAGAGGATCTCATGTGGCTCCAAGAAGCCCTCTAGAACTCATTGGCCAGAGCCTCCCAGCTCTTTGCAAGGCATCACAGAAGTCTTCTGTACGAGCTGCCTACCCTGCAGATGACAGTTGTAGAGTGGGAAGAGGCATTGTGTTCCACGCCTCTGCAGTGTAAGTTCCCAGGGATGCTGAAAAAAAAATCCTGGCCCTGTCACTCTAGGCAAAAAGAGAATTATCCTTTTAGCCAATGGGCCTGCTATGCTTATGAATTTCTTCTTGGCCCTGTGTGGTTTTTACTTGGCTATGGCTAGCAACAGTAGAATATAAGACCAATTCACTGGCAAATTTATATTTGTTATCATTCTGCTTGACCAGTTCAGACTTGCAAGTTATGCTGCCTTGCCAGCAGGTGGAGGCAGATATAAGCAACTTTCAGTGATGTCATCAATTGGTATATCTACTGGTGCAGCACTGAGAGAAGCCAGTATGAAATGTCCCAAGCAATAAGCAAGACTGAAAAACAAAGGAAAGAGTCAAACACATAATGTTATTAAGCAACAATTCAAATCTTGCAACAAATATCTTGAAATACGTGCCTCTTACCACAAGGAAATCTGCATTAGACTTATGTACTGACTAAGCATTTTATGGCAGTCAGATTCCCTAACCTGTAGAAAAAAAAAAGTCTTCTAGGTTGGGTCTGAACTGGGCTAGCATACTTTAGGAAAGAAAATTATAAAAAGGTAAAATTTCTCCTTCCTTATCATCCTGCTAGACTAGTCCAGATGTGTGGGATGTACCCAAGCAATCAGAACCCAGGGTTGGAACAGTCAGGACAGGGCTGCCAAAGGAACCATCTGCACCAACTCTCATGAGCAACCAGAAGTGCTTCACAAAGGTGCTCAGCAAAGACCAGGTCCAGATGTCCCCTGGACAAAGGCAGACTCCACTCAGAAGGCCCACACCCTAGTGGTGCAAGCTCTGACTAACTTCAGCACACACCTAGCAGCCAGAGTGCCACTGACTCAATGGCCTCCTTAATGGCACGAGTAAAAGCAGATTCAGTTGCTGCCAATCCTCTCAATGGCCTGCCAAGGACGAAGGATGAGCTGAGCAGTGCAGTGAATTAGCTTTTACCATGTATCTGATCAACACCCTCCACATGCCCACTACATGCAATGAGGGGTCCTTCTGAAGATCCTCCTCTGAAAAGGAAGGCAGAACAACTGGTTAAAATGAAAGGGGGATAGCATAGCCCATAAGGAAAGAGAAACCATCAATATTCCTAAAAAGGGTTCTCTAAGACATGGATAGCAGTTCAGATACCCACCTGGCGGACACTACAACCCCCCAGGAAAACTAGCTTAAGGGTCAGATCCTCGAGTGAGATCTTATGAATGGCCTCAAAAGGAGACCGTTTCAGTACCTTCAACACCAGATAAAGACTCCACTGAAGCAAACAGGGCCCCCACAGGCAGATGGAACTGCTTCATTTCCTTAAGGAAATGAGACATCAGAGTGAGTTACCAATGAAATACTTTGGGCCTCCATCTGCCGATCCTGTGGCTCCTTAAGAGTGGCCCTCCCTTCAATAGGGTTTATGGTCTTAAGAACATAAGATATGCCATACTGGGTCAGACCAAGGTCCATCAAGCCCAGTATCCTGTTTCCAACAGTGGCCAGTCTAGGTCATACATACCTAGCAGTTTCCCCAAAAGACAAGTTCCGCAATGCTTGTACTGGGTCAAGTATTGATATCCTGGGTCCGTTCTTAATAATGGTTTATGGACCTTTCCTCCAGGAACTTGTCCAAACCCTTTTTAAACCCAGCTACACTAACAGCCTTTACTACATCCTCCGGTAACAAATTCCAGAGTTTGATTACACGTTGAGTGAAAAAATATTTTCTTTTATTAGTCTTAAATAGTTTACCCTGTAGCTTCATTGCATATCCCCTAGTCTTTCTATATTAAAATAACGTAAACAATCGATCTACGTTTATCCGTTACACTCCGTTCATTAATTTATAGACTTCTATCATATCTCCCCTCAGCCGTCTCTTTTCCAGGTTAAAGAGCACTAACCTTTTTAGCCTTTCTTCATAGGAGTATCCTTCCATCCCCTTTACCATTTTGGTGACTCGTCTCTGAACCTTTTCTAATAACGGTATATCCTTTCTAAGATACGGCGACCAGAATTTCACACAATATTCAAGGTGCGGTCTCAAAATGGAACGATATAGAGGCATTATAATATCTTGTTTTATTTTCCATTCCTTTCCTTATCATACCTAGCATTCTATTTGCTCTCTTGGCCGCCGCTGCACACTGGGCTGAGGGTTTTAACATGGTATCCACAATGACGCCCAGATCTTTTTCCTGGGTGGTGATTCCTAATGTGAAACCTTGCATTGTGTAACTATAGTTTGGGTTGTTCTTCCCTAGGTGCATAACTTTGCACTTGTCCACATTAAATTTCATCTGCCATTTTGATGCCCAGTCTTCCAATTTATCAAGATCCTCTTGCAATTTTTCACAATCCTCTTGGGTTTTAACAACTTTAAATAGTTTTGTGTCATCTGCAAATTTGATAACCTCACTCGTTATTCCACTTTCCAGGTCATTTATGAATATGTCAAAAAGCAGCGGACCCAGCACAGATCCCTGGGGTACACCACTATTCACCTTTCTCCATTGGGAAAATTGGCCATTTAGCCCTACCCTCTGCTTTTAACCAGTTCCTGATCCACAGTAGTACACTGCCTCCTATCCCATGACTCTTTAGTTTTGCCAAAAGTCTCTGATGAAGGACCTTGTCAAAGGCTTTCTGAAAGTTCAGATACACTATATCAACCGACTCACCTTTGTCCACCTGTTTATTCACACTTCCAAAAAAAACATAACAGATTAGTAAGACAAGATCTTCCTTGTCTAAAGCCATGTCGGCTGTCTCCCTTTAGGCCATGACTAACTACATGCTGAATAATTTTATTCTTTATGATGGTTTCTACCATTTTTCCCGGTACTGACGTCAGGCTCACGGGTCTGTAGTTTCCCGGATCACCCCTCGAACCCTTTTTAAAAATTGGTGATCCTCCAATCTTCAGGTATCAGAGATGATTTTAATGATAGTTCACAGATTACTAATAGCAGGTCTGCAATCTCATATTTCAGTTCTTTCAACACCCTTGGATGTATACCATCCGGCCCGGGTGATTTGCTACTCTTCAGTTTATCTAATAGTTGTAATACATCTTCCCGATGTATCGATATTTCCTTCAATTCTTCCGCACCTTTAAATACCACTTCAGTCATGGGTAACATCCCTACATCTTCCTCAGTAAAGACCGAAGCAAAGAATTCATTTTGTCTCTCCGCTGTCGCCTCTTAGTGCCCCTTTAACTCCTCTATCATCTAATGGACCAACTGACTCTCAAAGGTTTTTTTGCTACAAATGTACTTGGAAAAAAATATTTCGCGTTTTTTGTTTCCGCAGCAAGCTTCTTCTCAAATTCTCCCTTTGCCTGCCTTATCAATGCCTTGCATTTGACTTGCCAGTGCTTGTGCTGTTTCCAGGTTTCATCGTTTGGCTCTTTTTTCCATTTCCTGAAAGATGCTTTTTTGGCAACAGCCGCCTCTCTGACCTCACCTTTAAACAATGCTGGCAGTTTTTTGGACTTCCTTCCACTTTTCTTAAAGCGTGGCATACAGCTGGTCTGGGCTTCCAAGATAGTATTTTTCAACACCACCCAAGCTTGATGTAAGTCTTTAACCTTTGCAACTGCTCCTTTTAGTTTTTTCTTAACTATTTTCCTCATTTTATCATAGTCTCCCTTTCGAAAGTTAGAAGGTAGTACATGGAAATTACACATACCTGGTAATTGTAGTTCCTGGAGGGTCCAGTTTAGTCCTCCACAATCGGGTAGTGCACCTCCTCCTGCAGCCTGGAGACTGGACCAATCAACACTTTCTGTATGATGTATGCAGGCGGAGCTCCCATAAGCCCCCAGTGAACTAGTAACAAAGCAAACTTAAAGAAGCAACACATGACACTGTTATAAAAAGGCATGTAAAACCAATAGAGAAAACTTTGTCCCCAAGAAGGTCCAACCCCTCCCCAGACGAGGAAGTCAGACCGCTGCACTGCGCCACTGCCGACGCACCAGTAGCAAAAAGACAGCCCAAACCCAGCGAAGCGCGGCCGAAAAGAAGCAGCGAAAAGCAGAGAAGAGCAGAGAAAGCCGCTCCCAGCCCGAGCAGTTCGCCAAAGCGCGCCGCCACATGTAACCTGATACGCGGGAGGGAAGGAGGACTAAACTGGACCCTCCAGGAACTACAATTACCAGGTATGTGTAATTTCCATTTCCTGAGCAGTCCTCCAGTTTAGTCCTCCACAATCGGGATGTAACAGAGTAGTCAACACCGGGCGGGACCTTGCCAGCCGGCGCGCAGAACAGCCGAACCAAAACAAGAATCCCGAGCGGCCAACACATCCAACCGGTAGTGTTTACTGAAAGCATGCAACGTAGACCAAGTGGCCGCTTTACAGATTTCCGCTGGCGGAACTAGGCTAAGCTCCACCCAGGACGTCGCCTGAGCCCTGGTGGAGTGGGCTCGCAACCCCTCCGGAACTGACCGATGCTGCAACAGATACGCTGACGCGATCGCCTCTTTGACCCATCGCGCGATAGAGGCTTTAGCCGCCGCCTCACCTTTCCGCGTGCCGCCAAAAAGCACGAACAAGCGGTCAGTCTTTCGTAAGGCCGCGGTTACTTTCAAGTAATGCTGAAGAACGCGTTTCACATCCAGGTAGTGAAGTCTCTTGTCCGCAGGACTGTCGGAAACGGCATGCAGGACCGGGAGGAAAACCGCCTGGTTTAAATGAAAAGGCGAAACCACCTTGGGCAAAAAGGAAGGAACGGGCCGAAGGACCACACGATCCTGGGAAAAAGACAAAAAGGGCTCCCTGCACGAAGCGCTTGGAGCTCAGAAATGCGTCTAGCAGAGCAGATGGCCACGAGAAAAACGGTCTTCAGAGTCAGATCCTTAATAGACGCCCGTCGGAGAGGCTCAAACGGCTCTCGAACCAAAGCCCGCAGCACGAGGTTCAAGTCCCACGGCGGGACGGAGATTCTACGCGAAGGACGGAAACGAAAAACCGCCCTGAGAAAATGTTGTACGTCCAGATGAGCCCCGAGAGAAAGCCCCAACACTTTGCCTCGGTAACAGGAGAGGGCCGCCAACTGAACCTTCAGAGAGCTGGCGGCAAGACCCTTATCAAAGCCATCCTGAAGAAAAAACTTAAAACAACGGGCACGGACACCGTCGCCGCCCGCACACCACATTTGGAGCACCAGTCCTCAAAAACTCTCCACACGCGCACATACGTGAGAGAGGTGGACGTCTTGCGCGCCCGAAGGAGTGTGTCAATCAACGCCGGGGAGTAGCCCCTCTTTTTTAACCGAGCCCTCTCAATGGCCAAACCGTAAGCGAGAATCGAGCCACCTGGGGCATCCGCAGTGGACCCTGAAGAAGAAGATCCGGTAACGAGGGCAGGGGCCAAGGAACGCCGTCGCGCAACCTGACCAGGTCGGCATACCAAGGTCTCCTGGGCCAATCCGGAGCTACCAGTAACACCCGCCCCCGGTGGCCCTCTATGCGCTGAACGACCTGACCGATTAACGCCCACGGAGGAAAGACATAAAGAAGACCGTACGCCGGCCACGGCTGAATGAGGGCGTCGAGCCCCTCGGACATGCGTTCTCGCCGCCTGCTGAAGAAGCGCCCCGTTTTCGCCGACTGAAATGTCGCCATGAGATCCATGACGGGAGGTTCCCACCGACGAACTATTTGCGCATAAACCTGCGGGTTCAGTTCCCATTCCCCGGGGTCTACCCGCACTCTGCTGAGGAAGTCCGCTTGCACATTTTCCGTGCCCGCTATATGCGCCGCCGAAATCGCCGGCAGACGAGTCTGTACCCAAGAGAACAAAGCCGTCGCCTCCGATTCCAAGGCCACACTGCCAGTGCCCCCCTGGCGATTGATGTAGGCCACTGTCGTCGCATTGTCCGAGAGAACGCGCACCGGCCGCCCGAGCACCAAGGCCTCGAGGGCTATCAGGGCGAGCCTCACCGCCCGAAGTTCGAGCCGGTTGATCGACCAAGAAGCCTCCAGGGGAGACCACGTCCCCTGCGTGAAGCGATCCTCACAGTGAGCACCCCAGCCGGAGAGGCTGGCATCCGTCGTGAGCGGAACCCAAAGAGGAGGCTCCAAGGGAAGCCCCATCCACAGGTTTTTCGAGCAGAGCCACCACCGGAGCGACCGACGAACCGGCTTCGGGCAAGGCAACCTCATGTTCAATGAGTCGAACTGGTTGGACCAACGGCGTAACAGGGCACTCTGAAGTGGACGCATATGGAACCTCGCCCAAGGAACCACCTCCAGGGTCGCGGCCATCATGCCGAGGAGACAGAGGTACCACCAAGCGGACGGAGCAGGCAAGCGGAGGAAGAGGCGGACTAGACTCTGTAAGGCCAGGGCACGGCGCTCTGGCAAACACACCAAACCCCTGACCGTGTCGAAACGTACTCCCAGGTATTCGAGGTCCTGAGTCGGCAGCAGACGGCTTTTCTGTTTGTTGACCACCCATCCGAGATCCTGTAGCAGAGACACCACTCTGCTCGTGACTTGCACACACTCGTCGCTGGACTTTGCACGAATCAACCAATCGTCGAGATACGGGTGAACGGAGGATGCCCTCTTTCCGCAAGGCCGCTGCTACCACCACCATCACTTTCGTGAAGGTACGGGGAGCAGTAGCTAGACCAAACGGCAAGGCCCGAAATTGAAAGTGACCCCACGGAAACGCGAAGCGGAGGAACCTTTGATGAGACTCCCGGATGGGAATGTGCAAATAAGCCTCGGAGAGATCGAGAGACGTGAGAAACTCCCCTTGCCGCACCGCCACGATGACAGACCGCAAGGTTTCCATCCGAAAGTGCGGAACCTTGAGAGCACGATTCACGCCCTTGAGATCCAAAATTGGACGAAGGGATCCGTCCATCTTTGGGACTACAAAATAGATGGAGTAGCGACCTGCGCCGCGCTCGGAAGGAGGAACGGGAACTACCGCCCCCAGGGATAAGAGACGATGGAGGGTCACGCGGATGGCCCGAGTCTTCTGATCGCCCTTGCTGGGAGACAGAACAAAGGAATCCTGGAGCGGGCACGCAAACTCCAGCGCATAACCCTTCTCAATAATCTGCAGCACCCACTGATCTGAGGTAATTTGGGCCTAAGAAGGAAGAAAATCGCGTAAGCGACCCCCGATGACCGGAGTTCCCTCCAGAGCCCGCCACGCTTCATTGTGGCTTGCGAGTAAAGGAAGAGGACGAAGAGGAGGAGGCTCCAGAGAAGCCTCGTCCTGCTCCTCGGAAACCACGAAAACCTTGCGAGCGCGATCCAAAGCGACCGCGCTGGGAACTCCAAAGGCGGGAAGAGCAAAATCTACGAAAGTCTCGAAATTGGCCGCGCGCAGGTGGCAAGGTTCTATTTAGCTTAGGCTTATCCTCCGGCAGCCTACCGCCCTTAGATTCACCAAGGTCTTTAACTAACTTATCTAGAGCATCACCAAACAACAACTTGCCCTTGAAGGGCAACTTACTGAGACAAGACTTTGAAGAACCGTCGGCCGCCCAGTTACGCAACCAGATGGACCGGCACGCCGCCACCAAAGAAGCCATGCTATTAGCCAATGACCTAATTAAGTCATAATGCACATCCGCCAAGTACGTTGACCCAGATTCTATGCGGGTGATCTCCAACAACCCCTGTTGATCCAAGCCAGAGGCCGAGCGCAGGCGCTGCGCCCAACGTAAACAGGCCCGAGCTACCCAAGCACCACAAATCGAGGCCTGTAGGGACAAGGCATTGGTATCGAAGGCTTGTTTCAACAAATTATCTACCTTCTTATCTTGCGCATCCTTTAAGGCAGCACCACCCTCCACCGGGATGGTGGTTTTCTTAGTCACTGCCGACACCGCAGCATCAACCCGCGGGGACTTAAACAAGTCCTTGTCTTTGTCGGCTAAGGGGTATAGACGATTCATAGTCCTAATGCCCTTCAAACCGGACTCCGGTTGATCCCACTCAGAATGGATCATCTGCTCCACCACACGATGCACAGGAAACACCACCTGGGACTCCCGCACCGCCTGAATGAGCGGATCCTCTAAACCGTCCTCCTCTAGAGGGCGATTAACGACCAGGTTGAGGGTCTGAAGAGACTCCGTGATCAAAGGCACCAACTCTTCCCGACGAAAAACGCGAATAATCCGTGCCTGGTCCTCAGGCTCCGGGATTTCACCGTCCTCCAAATCGTCAACCTCAGCATCAGGATCACCCTTCGCTTCCAAATCTGGGTAACCCACGGCGTCCTGTTTGGGTTCCAGGGATCTGAACCGCTTGGCGGCCGGCTGAGAAGGATGCCGGCCCTCCCCCGAGGAAAGGGAGGGGAGAGGTGCTGGCCAAGCCACAGGCAAGTGACCGGACCGGCTCAAGCGAAAAGCCTGGTGCATGAGGAGAACAAAATCCGGGGAAAAATCCACGGATGGAGATGCAAGAGCAGTGCTGCTTAACTCCGTAGCCTGGCCATTAGAAGGGGGAACAGAACAAGCCGGGCGAGAGCCAGGCGAAGGGTCCCCTTCCGTGAGATTAGGAGGGCCATCAGGTTCTGGCAGCTCCTTCAACTCCGGATGATGTTCCAAGTCAGCAGAAAGTGAGGCACAGCTCCGGCAGATGCCAGAGTCCGCCACCGCACCTCTGCGCAACCCACAAATCACGTACTGCGGTTTGGAGGTCATGGCAATGCTACAGTATCTCAGCAAAGACAGGCAAACTGACCCCACAGGAAAGGAAAGCTGAAGCAGCTAGCCCGATTAAAGGAAAGGTGATTATAGGGTTTCGGTTTTTTGGGGTTTTTTTAATAAATAAAATACTCCCCCGAATCCTGAGAGCGTCCTTAACAAAATCGCCAAAAGAAATAGCACGAAAAACGTCAGGGAAGCCCATGCACAAAAGTGTGGAAGCCGGCGGGAAAACCCCCTTCAGGGCTACAAAATGGCTGCCGGAGTCATGCACCCACGCTCAAAAACGGCACGAAAAATAAAGGAAATGAAAGGAACAGCAAAAGAACCGCAAAAGAAAGGTAGGGGGAAGGAAAAAATAAAAATCCCGGGCTCGGACCCCCCCTGCCGAGACGAGACCCCGATGGCAGCCGACTCACCTCGCTGGAGCAGAAACGGGAGCGTGCTGCAGCAGCAGAGGCAGAAAAGTAAAGCGAGTTTCCTACCCGGCACCAGCAGAAACTGACAGAGCCAGTAAGCAGCCCAACACAAAGGAGCTGTCTGGAAAGGGTAGATCTACTCCCCGTGCTGTCCAGGGGAGAGATCAAACCTGACTGCCAAATCACTCCGGTCAGGAAGGCAGGAGCCCAATGCAGGACTGACTTCCCGGGAGGTCCCCTGGATCTCCTTTTTTTTTTTTTTTTTTAAAACAATTAAAGAAACAGCTACCTATTTAAACCAAAAGAAGGGATAAGCCAAAATAAAACACCCAAAACTAACTAGTGTTGCTTCCCCAAGTGTCACTAAGTGTGCCCAGGACGGGGGCACACGTCCTCAAGCTGCAAGGAGACTGGACACACTGGGGGCTTATGGGAGCTCCGCCTGCATACATCATACAGAAAGTGTTGATTGGTCCAGTCTCCAGGCTGCAGGAGGAGGTGCACTACCCGATTGTGGAGGACTAAACTGGAGGACCGCTCAGGAATGTGGATTTCCTTACTATCCCTCATCCACTAATTAAATCTTGTGGGTCACTGCCGCCACCAGGGCATCCACCCAAGGGAGCCAAAACTTCTCCTTCATGGGAATGAAGTAGATACCACACCATTCACAGAAGATGATGTGTTAGAACAACTTGCAATACTGAAAGTGGACAAGGCCATGGGACTGGATGGGATACATCCCAGGATACTGAAAGAGCTCAGAGAGGTTCTTGCAGGGCCCTTAAAGGATGTTTTCAACAGTTCCTTGGAAACAGGAGAAGTTCTTCAGGACTGGAGAATGGCTGATGTCGTACCTCTACACAAAAGTGGTGACAGGGAAGAAGTATCAAACTACAGGCCCGTGAGCCTTACCTTGGTGGTGGGAAAAGTAATGGAGGTGCTCCTGAAAGAGCGAATAGTGAACTTTCTCACAACTAACAGGTTGCAAGATCCGAGGCAACATGATTTTACCAAAGGAAAATCTTGCCAAACAAATCTGATTGAGTTTTTTGGACTGGGTGACCAGAGAACTAGATCAGGGGCATGCGATGGATGTCATCTACCTGGATTTCAGGAAAGCCTTTGATACTGTCCCTCATAGGAGGCTTTATCAATAAACTCAGTAGTTTGGGGATGGGTCCCAAGGTGGTAAACTGGATCAGAAATTGGTTGACTGTTAAGACGACAGAAGGTGATGGTAAATGGAGCTCACTCGGAGGAAAGGAAGGTGATTAGCGGGGTGCCCCAGGGTTCGGTCCTGGGCCCGGCACTGTTCGATGTATTTGTGAGTGATATTGCTGAAAGACTGAATGGAAAGGTCTGTCTTTTTGCAGATGACATGAAAATTTGCAACAGAGTGGACTCCCCAGAGGGAGTGCTTAACATGAGAAAAGATCAAGTTGCAAGGTGGTAAATTGAAAGGCAATGTCAGGAAATACTTTTTCACTGAGAGGGTGGTGGATGCTTGGCATGCCCTCCCGATGGAGGTGGTAGGGGCAAATACAGTGACAGAATTCAAAATGGCATGGGACAGACACAATGGATCCATTTATAGTAACAGAATACAATCAAAATAAACTGAACCATCTAACCTCTCAACAAATAGGGGTGTCCTGCATGGAGCGGTGGGTTCACCCCTAAACAAAGGCATGGGGAGGGGTGGCCTGCACAGAGTGGCACCTACTCCTGCCATCTTACTGGGCAGACTAGATGGACCATACCGATGGAAGTGGTGGGGGCAAATACAATGACGGAGTTCAAAAGGGCATGGGACAGACACAGTTGATCCCTTTACAGCAACAAGAAAATATCAAAATAATCTGAACCATCTAATTCCTTAACAAACAGGGGTATCCTACATGGAGTGGCGGGATCACCCCTGGACAAAGACTTGGGGAGGGGGGGCCTGCACGGAGTGACAGGAGTACCTACTCTTGGCATCGTACTGGGCAGGCTCGATGGACCATACTGGTCTTTATCTGCCATCATTTACTATGTTCTCCTTAAAGATAAGGGGTTATAGGCAAAACATAGTTCTGTCGACCTGCAGGCCAGCATCAAGCACCTTCAACTCGGCCTCAATAAGATCCCACACTGTTCCATGCACCAGGAAAGCTTTGGGGGGCCTTTTCATCCCCTGCAGAATAGGGTCACCGGCCATATCCACCAGAACAGACTATGGTGGTTCCGAGATCCAGAGCTCTGCAAGCATGTCTGAGATCAGGGAAGGTAGCTCATCCCTGTGGAAGAACCGGACCACAGTCAGTTCCTCCCCGTGGAGATCTCCCTCCTCCAGGTGCCCAGAGGGACCCTCCAGGGCCCACCGGAGTCTCATGGTCCTTGAGAGGCAAGGGCTCCTGTCGTGGCCACTCCCCGAGGACCACTCGCAGCAGCCCTGCCATAGGTAGTTTGCCTGATGCAGCATCAAGATCAACTTGGGGGAAAATGGAGGAGCTCCTGCTCCCGCCTCCCACCCCCCGCCATCTCCACGACTGCCTCCAGCACCAGCATATTCTCCAACAGCAGAGCTGGAGGATCGCTGCAATCTGCCAACCCCGCAGACTCACTCAAAATGGCGGTGTCGGGGGCCGCATGGCAGCAAACACTGGTGGAACACCCCTGCACCTCCCGCCAGTAAAACCATGGCTGTTGCACTCTCATGCAGGCAGCCACGGCAAAGGCCCTCTGGGGACAAATGAGCCTGCCAACTGTAGCACATGGCGCAGCGGGACCGGACTTCCTGCTCTACCATCCCCGCCAAGAGGACTGCTGAAGCCAGCACTAGCCGCTCCTTCCACCGGTCTGCTACTCACCAGATCTGCCACCCAACTCCAGAGCCTCCTGCTAGAGCTGCGAGCTCTGAAAATGCTTGCTCTCACTCCTGGTAATACCTTGCAGCTGCTTTTTTTTTGTAGAAGTGCAGCAGACTCCAAACTGCTCAAAAGTGCCAGTGCGGGTGGCAGCAGTCCTCTTGGTGGAGATGGCAGTGCAGAACGTTCGAGGGAGAAAAATGTGGCTGGAGGTATAGGGGGAGGAACCCTGACCACAGTTCTACACCCCTGTAGGAACACAAGCAGAAGTAAAAACAAACAAGTTAATATTTTCTTTGAAGTGAACTGATGTTTTAAATAAGATGCCAGAGCCTATTCATCCCCATTCAGTGGAGAAGTGGCCTAGTGGTTGGAGCAAGGTACTTCAGGCCGGAAGGTCGGGGGTTCAAATCCCACTAGAGGACAGCAACCTTGGGCCGGAAGGACTGGGGTTTCTAGTCCCACAGGTGCTCCTTGTGGTCTTGGGCAAGCCACTTACCCCTCCATAGCCCATGTTCCCTGTAAAATAGTTATCGCCAAGTTATAATGCCCTGTTCAATGTAATTTCAGTTCGTTCAATGTAAACCGCACTGATGCAGAATAGCACGGTATATAAGAGAATGTAAATAAATAAATAACATTCAGTTCCATTCTACCCTAAGAAAAAGACACCTCATGTCACTCATAATTTAGGGTGTTTCCATAATTATGACTTATGCTATTCATGCTTATGATCAGCGAGGAGGAAACCTTTTCTGTAGGACAGCTATTACATAAATCATATTTTAGTTTGTAGCTTCATTCCTTTGTTTCTGGTACTAATAAACTGCGCCTTGTCATTGCTTTCCTTTCTCTCTCCTTGACCTGAATTGCATAACAAGTGCCACTTTGTTCCTTAATGCATTCCAGGGGAGAAGTGTTTAGAGTCGTTAAACCTACAATTGCCAGTTAGTTTATTTACAGCTAATGGCTATCATACTGTTATATGTTAACAAAAGAAAACACCTCTGCAAACATGGCTTCTGAACTAAGCTCATATTCATATACTATTTTCTAATGAAACTAAAGAGATCACTATCCAGAGGCAATTTCTCCAAATGGGTAAGTGTTACACAGTCATCATGAATGTCAGTCCTAAGCCTGGGTATATGGGGTATGATCTCAGTCTCTCATATTTACTGCTAACATTTGCAACATGCCACAGAGTTCTCTTCTAGAATTTATAAGATGTAATATGTATAGGCAACTTGTCAAGGTGCAATTAGAAATCACTCCCCCTGTGCACTATGACCAGTTTATTTTTCATGAAATCAAAGCAGTCTAGTTCTAGAATTTTCCTGGAAATGGATACCTCAAGTAACCTTGAAAGACTGTTATGTTACTGACCCTCAAAGAAGACAAAACACACTTAGACCTGACATACAAATAGAATATAACCAGAGCAAGGGTCACTGGCAAGTGAGCTGATCAAAACACTAAGACAAAACTATATAACTATTTAGAAACTCTTATTTCTTGTGTATTTCCATGCATGGCAAACTACTTCATAATAAACTAATTAGTACCAAGACTACTGGGATGCAAGCAGGAAGGGGGGGGGCAGAGAACACCTCACAGGACATTCATTCAACAGCATAACAACTGTCCATTGAGTACACAAATTTGACAAAAAAACCTCCAAAATACAAATATATCAAAACTAGCTAAATGTATTTTCCCATAAACTAATGCTAAGTCCTTAGAGCAGAATACAAAGTCCATAGACTTAAAACACTTTAACCAAACACCTACCTATTGATTCCAGACACAATGAATCATGCTGTTTCTTATAAAGTTTACAAAAGAAAATGACTGTAGGTGGGACTGTATGCTCCTTAATGATAGTCTAATGAGTACAGCAATGAGCTAAGAACCAGGTTTCAAATTCAGTCTCCCCACTAACACCCCTTAGAATAGCAATTCCCAAACTTGGTGTCGGGATCCCATATGGCGTCACAGACACATGGCTAGTTCCACTTTGACTGATCTATGCCAAGTAGTGACAGCCACCAATCAGCATGTGGCCTGTGAGCCAGTGAACATTCATCGGTCCTTGCCCCTTCCTGTTGGACTGGAAAACCATGCCGAGTACTGGGGTCTGTAAACATACTGACACAAGGGATCCTGTGCTGACTGCTGCTGAAGTTGCCAATACTGTCGCTGCTACCTTCCTGCTTAAGATGAGTGGAGGGAGGGGAAGGCAGCTGGAGACTTGCCGTTTTGATTTCATCATCTGGGGTCACATAAATGTTCAGTTGTTAAAATGGGGTTACGGGATAAGGGTTTGAAAAACACTGCCTTAGAACCTTAGGCAAGTCACTATTTATCACTGCCTCAGGTACCCACTTAGAAGCCGATGAACCATAGGAAATTCTGTGGAGTAGTACAGCAGCCTTAATCATATGAACGTTTGTTACTCATTCAAATGAACTGGGCAGCCAACTTTTGCATAAAATATTGCTAGTGACATGGCATAAAAAGATAACTATACCCACAGCAATTAGCCTGGGCCTCCATGCTAATGGACGCCCCAAGCCTTACCAAAGCTGAAGGCAACACAACCTGTTTGTGGGCGGTGGGGCTCCCACACAAATTTCTGCCCTTGGCCCCAGCATGTCTAACACTAGCCCTGACTACACTTCACGTGATGTAATTTTTTTTTTTTTAACTGCCGCACAAAGTCTTTTTCACTGAAGCAAAAATTAACAAACTGCTGCACAGTTGTACAACTTCCACACAGGAGGCTATGTGTGTTTGGGATTTTCAAATATTTTTATGCAAGAAACTTGTTTGTTGAAGTTTTCAGGGTGTGGAATACTGCCATCTTAAAATGTAAACAGGGCTGGCCCCCAAAGTTGGTTGAAAGTGTTGGTGCCCTAGGCAAATCTTACCTCACCAACACCCCTCCCCCTGCTGTCAGAATCTAGTGAATGCCCCCCCTCCTCCCCCAAGCTACCACCATAGCAGCTGCCTAGTTTGCCTAATGGCTGGGCTGGCCCCGACTATAAGCTCTTTTGAGAAGGGACTTATTGTGCCTGAATACTACTAAAGATTGAAGGTCAACACAGAAAAGAAAGACCAGCAATGTGATGGATCAATACAGTAACAGCATCTTTGGATGACACTATCAACAAATAGCTGCCTGACTGAAGACTGAACACAATTTAGGACAACTATCAGGAGGATCACCATGAGCTGACAGACTCAACGGCACTTCACAAAAACAGCAGCATTAATAACGTCAACTAAAAATGCATAGGAACAAAGCTTCATTTATCATGCTTCCCTGCTCATAGACCCAGTTTAAAAAAAAAATCCTTGATAATCGCTTATCTCCCTCAAAATCATTCACTTTCACAGAATTAAAGAAAGCAAACTTTTCAAGCCCCTAAATCAGTGGTTTCCGAACAGAATCACATCAGCAGTGGATGGGGGTCACAAAAACAGGGGTATGGTACGCCTCTTCACCGTGGATCTCCACTGTGACCTATGCCCAATGGTGGCAGCCAGCAAAGGATCCGCGAGTCACTGAACGTTCACAGGTCGTGCCACCTCCTCCCGTGTGAGCTTACTATTAGACTGGAAACTTATACTGAGAACTGGTGCGTGCAAGTGCACACCGACACAGGTCGCCCAGTGCCGATTACTGCTGCTGCCGTCATGCTCGAGAACGTGGGGGAGAAGGAAGGTTAAGGGGGTCCGTTTTCACCATCATCTGTGGTCAGGGGCATTTTTAGGTACTGAAATGGGGTACTATTGCAGAAAAGTTGGGAAAGCCAGCACAGAGGAAGAAACCTCCAGCACACAAGTCCTAGAGACAGCAACGGTCCTTCCCTTGCTAACATGCCCCGGCCATCAGGCGCGGATTGAGAAGACGGGGAATGACTCGCCCGAGGTTAGAAGAGGAGTTTCCTCTCCCGTTCAGGCTCCTGCTAACCTCGAGCGAGTCATTTCACAAGTTCCACCGCCTCGGGCACGTCCTCCTGAACACAGCCCCAAGCACCGCATCTGAATGCAAACCTCCCGCCGAAGCCAAGCTCAGAAGCGCAAATGAATCCGCCGCACCGATGCACCGCGACAGTCCCCTATCTGCAGCTCGCGCCCCGGCGCGGAAGTTGCGGGATTACACAGCAACGTTGCCAAGCGAGCGGTTCTCTCACACTAATTCGGTAGGCTTTTGTCTCTTTACCTCGTTACTATTCACGAGCCCCGCTTCCCTCCTTATTCCAACCCTCGGCTAGCCGGTAAGTGTGTGTGTGAGGAGGAGCCGACTGAGCACTTCGATGCACGCGCACCCACACGACTACGTCAAAGCCCGTAAACCAACCGCAGCTTCTGGCTCCACAGTCCGCTATTATTACGCAACGAGAAACGCCCATTCCGCAAAACCAGAAGTCGCGCCCGGTTTCGGCTACTGCGCATGCTCCTTCCCGTGGTCTCCCTGGAGAGACGCGAACGGGACTGAGACTGTTTGGTCAGTCTCCGCTCGCAAGTGGACGTGCTCGACCGCGGGATTGAAGATGGCGTGGGAAAAAGATTGGGGATTCCGTTGTTGTCCAGATTGTGACCTTTTCTTGCCGTATGTCCGTAGGCTGGCCGGTACAGCGGTGCTTAGCTCGGAGAATGTATGCGCGCCCCTTTCGCTACCCGAATGTGTGGAAGGCGGAGGGCCTGAGGTCAGCGGTGGGGCGTAAAGAGGGGAGAACGGTGCTTAGGGAGGGCGAGGGGGCGATATGGTTTTCTATGCCGCTCTGGCTATTCTCTCTCTCTCGCAGGGCCTGGTACGCTTCAGGCTGGGGCAGGGCTGTGTTACATAAGATATGCCATACTGGGTCAGACCAAGGTCCATCAAGCCCAGTATTCTGTTTCCAACAGTGGCCAATCTAGGTCATATGTACCTAGCAGTTTCCCCAAGGGACACAGGTTCCACAATGCTTGTATTGGTTCAAGCATTGATATCCTGGGTCCCTTCTTAATAATGGCTTATGGACCTTTCCTCCAGGAACTTGTCCAAACCTTTTTTAAACCCAGCTACACTAACAGCCTTTACTACATCCTCCGGTAACAAATTCCAGAGTTTGATTACACGTTGAGTGAAAAAATATTTTCTTTTATTAGTCTTAAATAGTTTACCCTGTAGCTTCATTGCATGTCCCCTAGTCTTTCTATATTCTGATAAGGTAAACAATCGATCTACGTTTACCCGTTCCACTCCGCTCATTAATTTATAGACTTCTATCATATCTCCCCTCAGCCGTCTCTTTTCCAGCTTAAAGAGCCCTAACCTTTTTAGCCTTTCTTCATAGGAGTATCCTTCCATCCCCTTTACCATTTTGGTGGCTCTTCTCTGAACCTTTTCTAATAACTCTATATCCTTTTTAAGATATGGCGACCAGAATTGCACACAATATTCAAGGTGCAGTCTCACCATGGAACGATATAGAGGCATTATAATATCCTTTGTTTTAT
This sequence comes from Ichthyophis bannanicus, assembly GCA_033557465.1. NCBI lineage: Eukaryota > Metazoa > Chordata > Amphibia > Gymnophiona > Ichthyophiidae > Ichthyophis > Ichthyophis bannanicus. Next base: position 85,401,437 of record CM066034.1, on the reverse strand, counting down.
TTTCCATTCCTTTCCTTATCATACCTAGCATTCTATTTGCTCTCTTAGCCGCCGCTGCTGCACACTGGGCCGAGGGTTTTAACAAGGTATCCACAATGACGCCTAAATCTTTTTCCTGGGTGGTAGTTCCTAATGTGGCACCTTGCATCGTGTAACCATAGTTTGGGTTGTTCTTCCCTAGGTTCATAACCTTGCACTTGTCCACATTAAATTGCATCTGCCATTTTGATGCCAAGTCTTCCAATTTATCAAGATCCTCTTGCAATTTTCCACAATCCTCTTGGGTTTTAACAACTTTAAATAGTTTTGTGTCATCTGCAAATTTGATAACCTCACTCGTTATTCCACTTTCCAGGTCATTTATGAATATGTCAAAAAGCAGCGGACCCAGCACAGATCCCTGGGGTACACCACTATTCACCTTTCTCCATTGGGAAAATTGGCCATTTAGCCCTACCCTCTGCTTTCTATCTTTTAACCAGTTCCTGATCCACAATAGTACACTGCCTCCTATCCCATGACTCTTTAGTTTTGCCAAAAGTCTCTCATGAGGGACCTTGTCAAAGGCTTTCTGAAAGTCCAGATACACAATATCAACCGACTCACCTTTGTCCACCTGATTATTCACTCCTTCAAAAAAACATAACAGATTAGTAAGACAAGATCTTCCTTGTCTAAAGCCATGTTGGCTGTCTCTCATTAGTTCATGACTATCTACATGCTGAGTAATTTTATTCTTTATGATGGTTTCTATCATTTTTCCCGGTATTGACGTCAGGCTCACCGGTCTGTAGTTTCCCGGATCACCCCTGGAACCCTTTTAAAAATTGGTGTTACATTGGCGATCCTCCAATCTTCAGGTATTAGAGATGATTTTAATGATAGTTCACAGATTACTAATAGCAGGTCTGCAATCTCATATTTCAGTTCTTTCAATATCCTTGGATGTATACCATCCGGCCCAGGTGATTTGCTACTTTTCAGCTTATCTAATAGTTGTAATACATCTTCTCGATGTATCGATATTTCCTTCAATTCTTCTGCACCTTTAAATACCACTTCAGTCATGGGTAACATCCCTACATCTTCCTCAGTAAAGACTGAAGCAAAGAATTCGTTCAGTCTCTCCGCTATCGCCTTGTCGCCTCTTAGTGCTCCTTTAACCCCTTTATCATCTAATGGACCAACTGACTCTCTCACAGGTTTTTTGCTACGAATGTACTTGAAAAGGTCTTTACTTCGCGTTTTTGCTTCTGCAGCAAGCTTCTTCTCAAATTCTCCCTTTGCCTGCCTTATCAATGCCTTGCATTTGACTTGCCAGTGCTTGTGCTGTTTCCAGGTTTCGTTGTTTGGCTCTTTTTTCCATTTCCTGAAAGATGCTTTTTTGGCAACAACAGCCTCTCTGACCTCAACTTTAAACCATGCTGGCAGGTTTTTGGACTTCTTTCCACTTTTCTTAAAGCGTGGAATACAGCTGGTCTGGGCTTCCAAGATAGTATTTTTCAACAACAGCCAAGCCTGATGTACGTCTTTAACCTTTGCAACTGCTCCTTTTAGTTTTTTTCTTGACTGTTTTCCTCATTTTATCATAGTCTCCCTTTCGAAAGTTAAAAGGTAGTACTGTGGATTTCCTTACTATCCCTCCTCCACTAATTAAATCAAAGGCGATCATGCTATGATCACTATTGCCAAGTGGCCCCAACAACCTTATCTCTTGCACTAGATCTGGTGTTCCACTAAAGATTAGGTCTAATATGGCTTCCCCTCTGGTCGGTTCATGAACCAGCTGCTCCAAGAAGCAGTCATTTATTTCATCTAGGAACTTTATCTCCCTAGCATGTCCTGATGTGACACTGACCCAGTCGATACCGGGGTAGTTGAAATCGCCCATTATTATTACTGTGCTGTAACTTTTGTTAGCTTCCTTGATTTCTTTGAGCATTTCATCATCCATTTGGTCATTCTGGCCAGGCGCTCGATAGTACACCCCCACTGCCATTGCCTTCCCCCTTTTACATGGAATTTCAATCCATATAGATTCTACAGCAGATTTTGTTTCCTGCAAAACTTTAATCCTTTCTGACTCAATGCCCTCTCTAACATAGAGAGCAACCCCTCCACCAATTTGATCAGCTCTATCATTACGATATAGTTTGTACCCAGGTATCACAGTGTCCCACTGGTTGTCGTCCTTCCACCATGTCTCTGATATTCCAATCATATCTAACCTTTCATTTAGTGCTATATATTCTAACTCTCCCATCTTATTTTTTAGACTTCTAGCATTTGCATACAAGCATTTTAGAGAATGTATTTTATCCATATTAATTTGTCTGTTAGACATGAGTAATTTGGGATCTTTAAGCTCTGTCTGCTCCATACTTGAGGGCATTTGGGCTACTTTACTCTTTTGTGGAACCTCTCTGCTTTTGGTAGTATCCTTCAAAGATACATTCTTCCGAACCATCTGCTCTTGGGCGATTGTCGGCTTTCCCCTAATATCTAGTTTAAAAGCTGCTCTCTCTCCTTTTTAAAGGTTAATGCCAGCAGCCTGGTTCCATCCCGGTTAAGGTGAAGCCCATCCCTTCGGAAGAGCCCCTCCTTTCCCCAGAATGTTCCCCAGTTCCTAACAAATCCAAGCCCCTCATCTCTGCACCATTGTCTCATCCACGCATTGAGACTCCGGAGCTCTGTCTGCCTTTTGGGTCCTGCGCGTGGAACAGGAAGCATTTCGGAGAATGCTACCCTGGAAGTTCTGGATTTCAACTTCCTACCTAAAAGCCTAAATTTAGCCTCCAGAACCTCCCTACCACATTTTCCTATGTCATTGGTACCAACATGTACCAAGACAGCAGACTCCTCCCCAGCACTATCTAAGACCTTATCTAGGTGGCGCGTGAGGTCCGCTACCTTCGCACCAGGCAGGCATGTTACCAGGCGATCCTCACATCCACCAGCCACCCAGCTATCTACATGCCTAATGATCGAATCACCAACTATAACGGCTGTCCTAACCCTTCCCTCATGGGCACATGGCCCTGGAGAAACTTCCTCGGTGCGAGAGGGTTTTACATCACCTGGAGGACAGGTCCTAGTTACAGGATCACTTCCTGCCACACCAGGGTGATGCTCTCCTGTCACGTGACCTCTCTCCTCCATGGCAACAGGAATGCTGCCAGACTGGAGGTGGGACTTCAGGACTATATCCCTGTAGGTCTCGTCTATGTACCTCTCTGTCTTATGCTTTCCAAGTCTGCTACTTTAGCCTCTAGAGAACGGACTCGTTCCCTGAGAGCAAAGAGCTCCTTGCACCTAGTGCACACGTAAGACCTCTCACCAACTGGGAGAAAATCATACATGTGACACTCAATGCAAAAGACTGGAAAGCCCCCATCCCGCTGCTGGACTGCTGTCTGCATCTTAGTTTTAAGTTTGTGTTTAGATCTAAGTTCTTTACTTACTAAGGGTTGCTATGGATATTTATACTAATAAAACTGAACCTAATACGTGTAATATACCTTGTTCACCTGAAGCTTAACTCATCTCAGGTCCTTAGTGTATGACTGATTTGGGTAATGAGCTTCACCTGAGAGCACCTCCTTTCTTTTAAGATGTGTAAGTACCTATAAAGCTACGATTATCCCAGGGGTGGGAGGGAATTAACACTTATTAAAAGAGGGCTGCTACACAGTACCCTGTCTTGTGCTGCTGAGGTAAGTTATATTCTGATTTGATTTAAATTATAGCTCTTAGCTGCTGCTAGGCTCTAACTCGTATAGCTCATCCTCAAATATGTAAACACCAAACAGGTTCCTCCCCTATTAACTTCCTATGTATATAGTTGCCCCCTCTCTCCAAGTTTCATTCCCTGTTCAATGTAATGACCAGACATTTGTATAGTGTCGGATGTTGTTGTTCTATGTAAACCGCGCTGATCATAAATAGTGCGGTATATAAGTATTGTAAATAAATAAATAAAATAAAATAAACTTCTTATGAAATTTAAAGTACAAGCTCTCTGCTGGGTATGAAATGTAACCAGAGAGTTCTCCTCTGTGTTTTAAATGTAAACTTAAACTGCTGCTACTAGGCCCTGACTGATTTAACAAAAATAGTGGATCACAGATTAATTCGCTTTAATACAAAGAATTCCTTTTAGAAAATTACCAGAAGTAAATACTCACAGTTGCAGATCTCCCTCCAGAAGCAACAGTCCCCCTTACCAGTCTTTGGTGTTACTGTCCTTCCAGACACTGGTGTCTGCTGCAATGACTGGAAGCCGCCTGAGGCAAAGTGCAATTATTGCAAACACAGTGGCTGCTAGGGGGTTTTTTTTGGGGGGGGGGGCTGGGACTATTTATACCCCTCACCCCACGCACAGGAAGCCTGACTTCTTCCCAGACCATAAATTATGGATTTGGTTACAGGACTATAACAGGTACACTAAAAAAAATTTTTTTTAAACTGCCTCTAATGTTTCGATTGATTTTTACGTTTTTTGGTGCGCTGAATCCAAATCTGGTAACCAATTTGCTCCATCACGTACAGATGTTTTGCTACATTGGGTTAGCAGTTTGAGGTGAACGTTTCAGATTGAGTGCGATCGAGATAAAAGTTTCTTGGATGAATTCTTTATACTAATTGTTTAGTAGTTATTCAAATAAGAATAAAGAAAATTGTAACAAGGCAGCACATAATAGAGTAATGTCAACAAAACACACTGTGATGGTAGCAAAATTGTCTGCACTTAAAACAGCCACATACATGTGCACAAACATTGAGCATACAAGAGCGAGGTTAGACACAAAGCAAAGCAAAGAAATGTGCAAAAAATGTTGTACAGGTATGTATGTAAGAATAGAAAACGCAAACCGCACCATTGCAATACATGAAGACAAACACCCGATGGTGTGAAAATAAAATTTTAATAAATGAAATCTGACACTGTGGTAATAACTAGCAAACTTTTGTTTCAAAGTTTAGTAAAAACACGATATTTGTCAACACAGTTTAGATTTTAAAGTCATTCTTGGGTCAATCAATCTCCTGGTGGGCCCGTTTCTTCTTCCCCCGAATGCTTCTCTTGGTGTGCTGCTTGGCGTATTTTTCATCTGGGGTTTCCCGCAGCAGCAACCAGCAGAAATCAGCCATCATAGTGGTGTTCCATCTTCCTTGGTACCTTCTCTCTGCGTCCTTGATGTCCTGGTGAAACCTTTCACCTTGTTCTTCACTGTACGCCCCCAGGTTTTCGGGAAAGTAGTTCACATGGGAGTGCAAGAAATGGACTTTCAGGCTCATGTTACAGCCTTGTTCTTTGAAGGCATTGAGCATCCTGGCAACAATATCCTTATAGTTCTCATCCCGCCTGTTCCCCAAGAATTTGAGAACAACATCCTTGAAGGAATCCCAGGCTTCTTTTTCCTTCTCAGACATCATTTCAGCGAATGCTCCATCTGAGTTTCCTTATATCAGGGCCAACAAACACTCCTTCCTTTAGCTTTGCTTCAGAAAGTCGGGGGAACTTTGAGCAAAGGTACCGAAAGCACTCACCATCTTTTGGAAGGGACTTGATGAATTGCTTAATGAGACCCAACTTAATGTGGAGAGGTGGTAATAGAATTTTATCACGAGGTACCAAGCTCTCATGAAGAACATTTTTCTCACCGGGTCTCAAATACTCCCGAATTGGCCAGTCTTTTTTCCCCCCAGTGTAGGTCGCGGGCCCGGCTATCCCACAAGCAAAGGAAGCAGGGATATTTGGTGAAACCGGATTGCTGCCCTAATAGCATGGATAGAATTTTAAAGTCTCCACAAATCATCCACTTATGCTCATCATAACGAATCTTCTGAAGAATCAGGGCCAAATTCTCATATTTTTCTTGGAGAATAACAGAGTGAGCAATAGGAACTGAAGCGAATGTGTTGCCATTATGAAGAAGAACACCTTTTATGCTGTCTTTTGACGAATCAATGAACAGGCGCCATTCAGCAGGATCATACTTGAGTTTAAACTTTTCCATCACTCCGTATATATCGCTGCAAAATACCAAATCTTCCTCTTTGCTGAAATACTTCAAAAATTGTGTCTCGCGGTTGCGGTACCAATAAAAAGTTGTTCCTGGTGACAATAGATTTTTCTGTTTAAGCCGAGAACCTAGCAGTTGGGCAGCATCTTTTGGGAGTCCTAAATCCCGGACTAAATCATTCAATTCAGCTTGAGAGAAAAGTTCAGGTTTCGGATCTGGTTCAGTTTCAAACTCGGAAGTACTGGACTCATCGGGAAAAGCCATCTGATTAGTCTCATCATGATCAGAACCGTCCACACAAATATGATCCAAAGATTTTAGTGGTTCAGGCACAGGTACTTCGTTGCTATGAGGCATAGGCCTAATTGCTGAGGGAAGGTTGGGGTAACTTATTACGTTCTTATTTTTTAAGTTGTATCCCTTCACAATGCAAGAGCAAAAATAGCGGTCACTGCTGTGGTCTCTTTGTTCACGCCACATCATAGGTATTCCAAAACGAAATGCTTGTTTTTTACCTTTCATCCATAAGCGTAGATCTTCCTCACATGTCTTGCACACTTTGTGAGGAGCCCACGATTTGTCTTGATCGCCTAACTTCAAACCGAAATAGGCGAAATATACTTGGATAAATGCAGAAATGTTCCTCTGCCGCTTTTTCACGGTATATTCCCCACAAATAAAGCAAAAACTGTCCGGAGAGTTGACGCAACCTCTGGCTCTGTGAGCCATCACAAATACACAGCACTGCAAACTACAACTGTAGTGAACCACTTCGGAATAAAGTTGGATTACGACTGAGCAAACAAAAGGTAATAATGAACTTGCAAGAAACTGAAATTTGACAGGAACGTTCATGTCGCAACCACCGTGTTTGAGCGAACGAGGCGAGGCGAACAGGAAGAAACATGCGCCAGCGCGAGTACTGGATTTAGCCCCCCGCCTCCTAATTGTCCTGTTAATGTATAAAATGAATACAAAACACTCTAAAATATCATGAGGGAGTGTTTCTAGTTAGTTAACCATTACAACCTCTATTTTGGGCCAAGAAAATAAACTGCAGTCGGCTAAAAAGAAATTATGTGAACATTCCTTATATGGGTAAGAAATCTAATTTTGCAAGAAAACGTGACGTGATGGAACATTTTGGCTATTTTTCCTGGATTCAGCACCCCAAAACCTATAGGAATCAGTTGCAAAACTGGAGGCAGTTTTTTCGTAGTGTACCTGTGTAATTGAAAGACCTTGGACGTTTTACTTTAAGATAAGTAGCTCCATATTTTTACTTTAAGATAAGTAGCTCCATATTTTTCATTTCTGATCAGTTAGCCAGGTATATTTTAATTCTGTTATGTTTGTTGAAGCTGTGCCTTACATCACAATAGGGTACGTGATCCTAGGGGGAGGTCGTCTGTGATGTATACTTTGTCACGTTTCCAGTTCTCTTGTCAATAGTTGTAGTCAAATAAAAAAAATAAAATAAAGTGATACCTTTTTTTTTTTTATTGATTTCAAAACATTACATTTATGTAATACAATAAAGAAAATTCAGAAAAAGTTAACCACATCAGATGAATAAACATCAACAACGAAACCAGAACATTGATATAGCCCACATCAAGGAACTCGATTGAAGCTATTAGAATCAGGTCATAATCAGGAAAATAAGACACTAGGCCACAAAAGGAGACAACAATTTATTCTTGGGTGCTCTGTACTTCACTAAGTGCTTTCCGCTTCTCAGACAAGAAACTTTCCAATTGGGTGACTTCAGTAAAAATATATGAAACCTCCTTCCAAATAATCACACACTTGCATGGAAAACGAAGAAAAAAGGAGGATTCAAAAGTGATACCTTTTTATTGGACTAGCTTTGTAGCAGCAGAGCGCAAACAATCCAATAATACCAGGAGTCTGTTCAGAAGGTCCAAATCATTTATTTGTGCACAAGTCTCAAGCAGAATCAAATTCAAAATGGCTGAGCAATGGTTTCTAGCAAAACAACAACTTTTATACCGTTCTTCTCCATTCTAGACATAGGCAAACTTTTCATGGTCCCAGTAACCCCTCTCACCCATCTATTGGTCCCGGTACCACTACATAGCTATCCAATGAGGACCTTGATCTGGGCTCAGCACCTGGTTGCCCCCCTTTCAGTCCTCATTACAATGGACAGTTCTTAGACTTTTGATACTTCTCTCCTCCAAGGTCACTGGCTTGCTAGAATATGAGTGAGAGCGGGGCACTGTAACCTTGCTTTCTGCAGAGTTAATTAATTCCATAGAAGCTGTGCTCTCTTATCAGTACCAATTAGACTTGTTTTTCTATATTTTCTAAGTTTCGATTCTGCTTAACTATACTAAATTGTGTTCAGTTAAGTTTCAATTCTACGGTGTCATCATTCAGTGGGATTTTCATTCCTCTGGGTCTCACTACAGGCTTCATTTACAGGTCAAGCTGCTTAGGCCTGTCTGTTTAGTTCAATTAGCATGGATCATAGGCCTTCGCCTACCACATTCCCCCCTTTGATTATTCTCACCCGCAAGTGAGAAAGGGTGAGAATCAAATCACATAATACTAGGTAAAGATATCACTCTGTGGTATAGGGTAGTAGTTTCACATAGCTGGTAGCTTTGTAGCTGCCTTACGCTCTACAGTGTTATTAATAACTGAAGTTATCATTCGCAAGCAAAATGACAAGAAACAAGGGAGCAACAAGCAGATAGTCAAAGTCCATAGTTTGGCAAAAGTGGGAAAAAGAACTAAAGGATTAGAAGGTTCAGGAGCATTTATGCCGGACCACCAAGATGTCGTCTTTGTTGTGCTGTTGTAAAACTGCTGATTTAGACAGTCCAGCTGTCCAATCTTCATAGCAAATTGTGGTCCGGTGCGAACAAAACACAAATTGTCAACAATGGGGTGGGCCACTACCCTCTCACTAGTAGTATTATGTAAATCAGTCTGATCATAGGGGATGGAATAATTCAGTTCTTGAGCCTCCCAAGGCCACTGATCTCCCATCTTGGTTCCTCCACAAAGAAACAGTCATAAATGTGGAGACTAGATGCTACTGCTTCGGCAAGTTCAAGAAACAAGGAGGCATGAGGAACCTTTAGCCCAGTTCGTGTGTTACTTATACAGGCTGCACAGGGAGGTAAAGCAAAAGTCATTTCAAAGCACCCCAAGGCTGCTGCCAGAATAAAGCAATAATAAGAATTCATAATGGGCATAGTCTCTGGAAAATTGGTGGAACTGTTGGCATCCACAATAGATAACAAATGTAGAGTTGATTGTAGATCCTCAAGCTTCTGCCGTACGTAGACCTACCAGCTTTGTGGCAGGAGTAGGGCTGTAGATCCCAAAGTATCACTGTCCTCTGGGATGTCTCAGGTTCTTAAAATATCATAGTACAGTCTCTCAGGCTATTATTGCCTTGAGGAGATCAGAGCATTTGAACACAGTTTCGTAGAAGACTCAATTTCTTAACACAACACAGTCTATTTCTGATGATTGCAGCTTTCTCCAGATGCGAGGCTTACCTTCAGATAAACAGTCTTGAAATAGTGCAGTTTCTGAGGGACCAATAAGTCTTTGGTCCATAGCTGTTGTCGTAGGGTGAGGCGCAATGGAGTCTCAGGATGCTGTACAGTAGTCCAGTGATCAGGTTCAAAAGCAGTTGCTGGCTTTACTCGACTATAATGGATCCAAGGTTCGAAGTCTGCGACTTTTACTGCAGTTGGAGTTGACAGGATGACAACATAGGGTCCCTTCCAATGCAGGGCTAATGGTATCCTTCTCCACTCTTTGATCCACACCGAGACTCCAGGCTTGAAAGGATGCAGGGGTTCAGGCAAATTGATGGGTGATCGATTTTGCACCCAGGTATGAAGACTCTGCAAAACAGAACTTAAAACCAATAGTTCATGCCTAATAATTTCAGATCCTATCTGTCTCATATCTCCTTTTATTCCCTATAAATAGGCTACAGATTCTCAGAATCTCAAAAAGGGGAACTCCTAAAGACTTAGCAGAGGCTAAGTATATCCTAAGAAGGGCTATAGGAAGAACCTGGGGCCACTTCAGGTAAACCTTTTGGCAAAGTTTGGACAACTGAGATTTCAAGGTTCTATTCATACATTCTACTTTTCCTAAAGTTTTGAAAGCTGTAGGTAGTATGCACCTGATAATGTCAATATCTTGGGGCCATACTTGATGGACTTGCTTCCTAAGGTTATCCACCCTCATTATTTGTACAGGGTCCCATGTGCATGCAAGGTTGTAAGGGCATACTTGGAATCTGGGTACACATTTAGACAGAGCCCTTTTCCTATTGTTAGTGCTCTAGTGAGGGCTATCAGTTCAGCTTTTTGTGGTCAAGTTTCTGGGGCCAGGGCTGAGGACTCAACTACCAAATCAGGGATCAGCAGCACAACAATGTCTATTGATGATGAAACTGCCTTCAGCCACAAAGAAAGTCTGTTCAGGGTTCTCCAGAGAGACATCAGTCAAATCCAGGTGGCTTGAGAATACAGTGTCCATAATTTCTAAACAGTCATGATCAAGACCATCTGGTAACAACATAGCAGGATTCAAAGCTTGACTGACCTTCAGTTATATCTGAGGGTTTCCACGCAACATACTCTGATACTTCAACATTCATAGATTTGTTAGCTAGTAGTTTCCTTTGTATTTCATATTGGTTAGAACAGAGTGTGGTACAGTAACTTGAAGATTCTGTCTCAAAGGGATTTTTTTGTTAGTTTTTGCTCACTAGGAAGGCTGTAGCTGTAACAGCTTCTCAAATAAGGTCCAAGAGATTGAGTCAACACTCCTAGAACATTTCCTTGTGACTCATGAACATAGAGACTGAAAGGTTTTCTAGACATCTGGTAGACCCAGAATTGGTGACAACATCAGAGTGTTTTTTCAAAGATCAAAAGGCTGCATTCTGTTCAAGTCCCCATTTCAATGGAGACTTTTCCATTCCTTTGATAGCTTGATACAATGGTTTTGCTAGCAGCGCAAAATTGGGGATCCATATACAACATACTTTGTGGCACCCAAGAAGGCTCTCACTTGCCTCCTGGTGGTTGGAGTAGGAATACTGCATACAGCTGCTTTGCGTTCTGGTAAGGGTCCCAGGCGTCGAATTCCGCTGGACAACTGGAATCCTAGGTATTTAACTTGTTTGACATAATTGCACCTTAGCTCTTGAGACTTTGTATCCAGCCTCATTAAAAAGGTGCAAGAGTTCACTGGTGGCTTGTAGACATTCACATTTTGAGTTGGTGGTTATAAGCAAGTTGTCCACATATTGAAGTAGAATTCTTTCTCCTGGAATTACTGGATAACTTGTCAAATCTTTTGCTGAGTGAGGCGAGTTCTTGAATCCTTGAGGTAATCTTGTCCAGGTGCGTTGGCCCCGCCTTCCTGTAGTGGGGTCTTGGGCTAAGCGTATGCAGAAAAACATCTTTTAAATCCAGAATGGTGAAATGTGTGTAGCTTCAGCAGAGATCAGTCCTAAGAATGTGTAAGGATTTGGCACAACTGGATGTATAGTTCCAGCTGCATCATTCAGTCTTCTTAGATCCTGCAGTGGGCGGTAATCACCTGTCCCAGGCTTCTTAACAGGAAGAAGGGGAGTGTTCCAAGGTGACTGACATTCCTTGAGAAGTCCATACTTCAGCAGTTTCATTAAATGGCAGTGGATTCCTGCAATGGCTGGTCAGGGAAGAGGATACTGCTTCACATGCACTGGTTCCGCTTCTGGCTTGAGGGTGACGATGACAGGGGCTATGTTCTTCGCTAGGCCAGGTGGATTATCTTCTGCCCATACTCCAGGTGGGGCTATAGGGTTGGTAGGTATACAGGAACTATAGAACCGCCACTTCTCTTCTCGGGGAACAGTCAGCACCATCAATCCAGCAGGCTCTGGGTTCACAGTCATTTGCATTTCTCTCTCTCCAGCAAAGGATATCTGTGCCTGAAGCTTTGCAAGCAGATCTCGGCTCCAAAAAGTGGAATAGGGCACTCAGGCATATACAGGAACTGGTGCATTATTTTCTGTCCCCCTAGTTCACACATGCGGTTCTGCAGAAAAGGCTTTGTGGCCTTAGCCCCAGTAGCTCTGACAATGGTGATACATCGAGAAAACAAAGGGGCTACCGGCTTTAGTATTCTGCTCCTGTATCCCCCATAAAGTCCATATATTGGTCCCCTATTTTCTGACTGACCATTGGCTCCTGGGGACCCAGGGAAACTCTGAGTCCGGTCTGGCCTAGTCTTCATTCATGCTGTAGCCTTCTCCGGCTGGCTTTTTTTTTTTTTTTAAATCAAGTACTCCCTCCTCCCCCCTGGGGTGGAGATAAGATGCGGGCATTCACTTCTCTAATGTCCTCCTCTTCTGCAATGGGCGCACTGACTCGCACCCAGTTTTTACTTCCTCTGCTCCTTCGATCAGGATAACCTCCTCCACATCATTCAACTAAAGCATCGGCAAGAAGATCTGTTCTCTTCTCCATCTTTACATTTACTTTCTCTATCACATTCAACAATTCACATACTTTCTGTTCAACTTCCAGTAACTATCATGCCCGCAAATCCATCCAGTTTCTGTAATTTCTGTTTTATATCTCTCTGGGACTGACTGACAAAAATGCAAATTCTCCTGGGCTGCTGGATTGCATGGGGTATATAGTGAGGGCTGCCTGCACTATTTGGATTCCACTTGGGGTTATCAAGACTGATGGATTTGAATAATACTGTTCATTAGTTCAATTAAACCCTAAAGCTTCTCAGTGTAGGAGGTATAATACAGCTTTCAATTCAGTAATTCGGTGGCAGGGGAAAAAGCACCTAAACAAGTCTGGTCAGCTGACTGGCTGGCAAACTACTTGGGAATCTGCAGGGAGGAGTTCCCCCCCCCCCCCTTCCCTAGGCCCACACTGTTTCTCCTAGCAACGCTCTATCCAGGAGGGGGTTTTTTTGTTGTTTTTTTTTATGTTCTACTTCTCTGCTGTGGGCACATTAGTTCACGCCTACCGGGGGTGACATCATCGGTGGACTGGGTCCCCTCCCCCCCCCCCCCTCTAAGCACTCTGAACGGAGCCGGGGCTTCTTAGGGAGCTGCTTACAGGGAGAGAAACTGTATCTATAGATTCTGGGGCAAAATATGGTGAACTAAGGAAATATGGAGCAACTAGCAGAAGCCACTCCCTTTTACATAGCATTCCTAATTGGGACAGAGACATTTTATTACCATAGTCTTCAGTAAATCCCTTACTAAATTTCTTGATCATACTTGAAAAGAAACTTATTAAAAAACCCTTATTACCGCAAACATAGGGCAGGCAGAAAACATAAGCTTAGATTAAGCACAGACATATAATTTAGATACAGTTCTTAAAATATAAAACTATTATTTTGCAACATGTTATAACATCTATTCTTATAGAGAGAACTATAGCTATCTGTTACGTATGACTGGAATGAAATTACTTAGCATGCCAGCCGTAGTCTGCATGTCTCTGCAAAAGAAAATATTATTTTATTTTTTTTTTATTTTCATTAAATCTTACAGTTCAAAAAGCAGATATTCAAGAGACATGAAATAGATACTTTTCCATAGCGTTGGTGGATATCTAGAATGCATATACACCCTCTTTCTGTTTTTTTTTTTTTTTTAACAATAAATGTCTTCTATCAGGTGCTTGCCACTGTATATCGGGAAATAACGTCTTGAAATTTTTAAAAGACTCTAAAAAAAACAAAGTACCCCCTTTTCCTCTGGACACAGACACACAAAGTTCAAATACAGAAAAACAGATGAATTTATCCTGAAGTGTAAAGGTCGTCATTAGTCACTAGTACAGAGTTTAACAATTCAAAGTAATTACCTTAAATCTTACAGTATGGGGAAGCATGCATTCAAATGACTTATACTTGTTCATAAAAAGGTTGATGAATATCTGAAATGCAAACACTCCGCAAGATAAACTCTTCTTTTTTTTTTTTTTAAACTTTCAGTTTTCAAAGATAAAATCCTAACACAATTTCTTATCCACTCAGAATTTAAACCATTCATTCTCAAGTTGCAATCTGGTACACTTCCAACCCAGAATGCTGCACCGTCCCCCAAGGTTCTTAACCTCTATTTTTGAGGGTCAAAGGAAAAACACTTTATTTGCTCTCTCTTGTCCGTGTCAGTTAGTGTTTTGGAACGACAGATATACTTCAAAAAACAAAAGAACTCCTGAGTCACTGTAGTGATCACAGCTGCAAAGTAATAACTAGAAAACTAATTATAAATTCATCTCCTATCACACTTTGATTGAATGACTCCTTTATTTTAAACAAGCAAGAGACTTTTCAATCGGGAGTCATTTTTTTTCCCTCTAGCAAGCTGTGTGAGAGCCACACCCCTTTGCTCACTGGAAATGAAATGAAACAACTTAGTTTCACAGACGCACAGAGACATGCTAGCAAGAATCATTTAAATCAGTGTCAAGTCGTGATCTAATAATTACTTTGTAGGTCAAAGTAAAAAAAAAACCAAAAACAGTTTGCTTAGTTTCTCTATCATTTCTGAAAGGTAGCAATAATATAACAGGAGCAGTTGATGTAAAAAATACAGACAGAGCAGAGAATATAACTAAAAGCAGTTTACGGAGCTCCGATGAGGTTAATTCGACCTTCAAAACTAAAATTCTGACTAAATATTCCTATCGAATGGTGTATAATACCTGACCATAGTAGAAGGAACATCACTATTAAAACACAGTAAATAAAAACAGGTATAATTGCCCTAAAATAAGCTCCAATTAGCCCAGCAGCAGAACGTTGAAAACATGCCTTCATAGGGTTAAAAAGGCACCTCTGCACAGACACGCCCCTTGTCAGCCTCACACTGTACTGTAGGAAAAGCTCTGACTGAGTGAGACATGTTCTTGATTTTTCAGTGAGTCAAGCGGTAAATTGTCATAAATTACCCAACAATATAATTTTACATTATACTAGAAGGGAAACTCGTGGTTTCAACAAAAAACAAAGACACATAGACAAACGCCCTCAGCCCTGGAAACATTTAAGGGTAACAAATAACAAGACAAGGAAATGCGTTACTCAGGAGTCCGCCTTCGCTTGGTCTGTGCTGCCAGACCTCTCATTCACACTTCATTCACACAATCATGCTAGCAACGTATCCCAAAAAAACCCCCAGTCCTGTCTCTTCTGACTAGGCTATCAAATTCAAAATCAAAAAGACGGTGGTTTCGCCCCGCGCATACTCATGCAGGGTTAATCGGACCGCCTTGAGAGCTCTCTTACCAAATGCAAATTCAAATTCCAAACTTCAAATTGGCGGTGGGTTCACCTCGCGCATACTCATGCAAGGTTACTGGGACCGCCTGCGAGAGGTGATCAATCTCTCTTACCAAAATTCCAAAGTTTTAAGGCCTTTCAAATTACAAGTGGCCAGTTACTAGTTCCAAGTTACAGACTGCAGTTCTGACTCATCTGTCTAGACATTCCAAACACTATACTCACCGGATCCGGTCCCCGTTCCCAAGCAAGCGCATGAGTCGGACCTCGGACTCCCCTCACGGGTTCGAGGTGTTGGCTCCGACTGGGTCCAGCACCCACCGAGGCCTGGCCCAGCTCCCTCCGATGCAACTGGACTGGTGGCGCCTGGGAGCCGAGCCCACGTCGGAAGGGCACGAGCCCAGCAGGACCAAACCTATAGAGGCGGAAAGTCGTGGTATATCAGCTCGTATACCCTCTACTCACCACACGTTCCAGGCCAACGCACCAAGAATATGTAGCAGCAGAGCGCAAACAATCCAATAATACCAGGAGTCTGTTCAGAAGGTCCAAATCATTTATTTGTGCACAAGTCTCAAGCAGAATCAAATTCAAAATGGCTGAGCAATGGTTTCTAGCAAAACAACAACTTTTATACCGTTCTTCTCCACTCTAGACATAGGCAAACTTTTCATTGGTCCCAGTAACCCCTCTCACCCATCTATTGGTCCCAGTACCACTACGTAGCTATCCAATGAGGACCTTGATCTGGGCTCAGCACCTGGTTGCCCCCCTTTCAGTCCTCATTACAATGGACAGTTCTTAGACTTTTGATACTTCTTTCCTCCAAGGTCACTGGCTTGCTAGAATATGAGTGAGAGCGGGGCACTGTAACCTTGCTTTCTGAAGAGTTAATTAATTCCATAGAAGCTGTGCTCTCTTATCAGTACCAATTAGACTTGTTTTTCTATATTTTCTAAGTTTCGATTCTGCTTAGCTATACTAAATTGTGTTCAGTTAAGTTTCAATTCTACGGTGTCATCATTCAGGGGGATTTTCATTCCTCTGGGTCTCACTACAGGCTTCATTTACAGGTCAAGCTGCTTAGGCCTGTCTGTTTAGTTCAATTAGCATGGATCATAGGCCTTCGCCTACCACAGCTTAATACATTTGTGGACTAGTTTTTGCAGGTAAAACTTTGTTCTGGTCAGGACAGTGTTGGTAATCACAGAGGAACCCCATATACCATGCCTGAGGGGCTTTCAAGGTTTGCACATTTCCTGCAGTGTTCAGTTACCATTATCTCTACCTTACAAGTTCATCTATCTTTCTTTATTTTAGCATTTGATAGACCACCCAGGCAGTAGCATTAGAGTGATTTACAAAATTAAAATAATTTCGGTTTTAAGTCTTAGAGTAGAAAGGAATGCCATCAATGTACAGGCGAGATGAAAGAAAGCATACAATAGGCTAAGAGCAAGAGAGATAGAGATCAGACATGATGAAGAGGCAAACCAGGCAAGAGAAATGGATAAGGTACTCAAGACTGGGGGGAGGTAAAAAGAGAGGTGAAACAGATGGATTTTCAACATACTTTTGAAGTTCCGGAAAGAAAATTTGGTATGGAGTGTTGCTGGCAGTGAGTTCCAAAGTGTAGGTCCCAGGAAGAAGAATGCAGAGTGGCAGGTTAACTCAAGGACTGCATATGTGGGGGGAGGGAATGGATAGGCAGTTTACATGAATAGAACGGAGCAAGCGGGGCGGGGGGGTCGTTTAAGTGAATAAGGTCAGAAGATATTGGTGCCAGTGTGGATAACCTTATGGACAATGTTAAATATCTTGTAAGTAGACCTAAATCTGAGTGGAAGCCAGTGCAGATGGAGAAGCAGAGGAGTGACATCATCTGTACAAGAAGAGATGGTGAGAAGATGAGCTGCCATATTTTGAAGAAGCTGTAATTGATGGAGTTGATTACTGCAATGTTGTTTTAGCAGGTTTGCCCTAATATCAAGTCTGGATATTAATCAGTGTCAGTTTGAATGTGGTTAGTGAGGGAAGACAGAGGAATGGGTGGACTGCACATATTTCGAAAAGAAGCAAGGAGCGACGGTCAAGTGAGGAAATGTGCTGATGGAAGGAAAGGGAGGAGTATAGGATGCATATGCAGTCTTATTATAGTTTCTTAAAATGCACCTCTTGCAACTGAACACTTTCCACAAGAGCTCTTCCTTCCACCACTCCATCCTGGAAATCATCCTCCATCACCTCTGTACCAAGGTCCATGGACCATTTATGTGCTGTCTCCCTAATGGAATTTCCCTAAGTACTCTCATAAAGCACTTACAATAATGTGATATTCATCCTTTCTCAATTTCCCCCATCGGCCATATCCGAGCCACTTCTGTGGAATATGTCGGTTTCCTCTTCCCTAGCAATAAGTCATAGTGCCTTGCTTGCTTATGCAAATAATACCGACTTACAAAATCATGATTCTCCAACTCCTCAACGGACTTAACCTGTATTCCCTCCTCAGCCAGCAAATCCTTGATCAGCTTTATACCCATTCTAGACGCATGAACAAATTGCATCCCATTCATCTCTGGCTGAAATTTAGCATTGCCCATCAAAGGGAGATACTGTGAATGTGTTTGGGAGGGTTGAAATCTTTCTCCCAGCAATTCCCCATGCTCATCTCACCGATGCAAACAGCAAATGCTTTTTAATCTCAACTGGAAGTTTAGTTGCCTTTGCCCAAAAGACTCCTCCCCCCCCTCCCCCCCACGCTCTAATTCAGTCACAGCACTCAGAATTATCCACCACCCAGACTTTAGCTTGTCGCATTAAATGTGCTACATTATATTTTCATATATCTGGTAGGTCCATTCCACCCACTTCCTGGTTAGGTTTGCTCAGCCTTAGACACGCTTTGCACCCCTACCCCAGAGAAAAGTTGAAAGCATTCCATTTCACTTCCTAATATCCACTCTGGCGAGAGTGAGTAATAGACTGATTCTCAATCATATATAACCGTTTGGGCAGCAGCATCATCTGCACCAACTGTAGCCATCCATCCAAAGAGATTGGCAACTGCCCCTATGTTGCCAATTGTTCGCCCAGAGTTTTAAGAAAAGAAGGCACATTTAGTTTATATAACTGATTCCCAACCTCTGATATCTGCAAGTCTAAATATTTGAAAGACACTTGGGCCCACTGCAATGGGAAGTTGCCCCTTCATCATTCCTGCAAGCCATTTGTCAAGTTAATGCCGAAGATTTCCTAAGATTCACACACAAACCAGAAAATTCAGAGATCATTTTAAAAGCCTTAGTCGTGATTTGGATGTCCAAAAACTTGCATGCGGATGTCAAAAACATGGAGATGTCTCCAGAACCGTTTTGTAAATGGCTTTTAAGGATGCCTCCGGGGCAGGGAGGGAGCATATCTTGAGGTGGTGCAATGGACTTAGATGTCCTCGACATTTCTAAAATCAAGTAGGGCCATCTACAACCTGGTCCAAGTTTATGCCTGCTCTAGACATGAATATCAGGAAAATGCTTGTTTTGACCGTAAAACTTCTCTACATATTCCAGACGTTTTACGGTCAAAACAAGCATTTTCCTGATATTCATTCTGTACCTGAGGTTATTGAGAATTAAGTGACTTGCCCAAGATCACAAGGAGCAGAAGTGGTATTTGAACCCTGGCTTCCCTGGTCCTAGCCCACTGCTCTAACCATTAGGGTATTCTTAGACATCCCCAATCTTGAATACTGTTCCGGGGATGTCTGTGTAGACTGCCTCACAGATGTCCATACTGAGCATGTCCACCTTTGTGAAATCATGCCTGGATTTGGATGTGCCTGCGTCCTTTTTTTATTTTTGCTGTTGGATGTTCTGGCATGGACATCCTAGATTGCACTTGGATGTCCTTTCTAAACTTTGCCTTCATGTATCCCATAACAGGTCTCAAAGTATGCTGTAGGTCTGTTCAGCAAATCATTCACATATAAGGCTGTCTTAAATTCCCCAGCTCCAACTGTTATGCCTCGCATGCCCAAATCCTGCAACACAATTTTTGTGCCAAAGACTCGATACATTAAAGAGCAGGAGGAAGTGAACATCCCTGTCAAATGCCCATTAATGAAAAAATTCAGAAACTGTCTCATTTGTGGGCCACCTGTGATCTAATATATATTAATTTAGATGAAAGATCTTGAGTCTTCAGTTCGCTATTCCTCTTCCCCATTTCTCCAAATCCCATCCTGTCATTTCAGGTATTGGAGTCCAGAATAGCTCTGAAAGCCCTTGGATTACATACATGTTGGTCACTGGGGGCAGACCATCCATTTTATGATATATCATCTTGTGCTGGTTGTGCTAGAGGACTGTAAAACTGAACTGTAAGATAAGTCTTTGAAAAAGAAAGAAAGGCACCCACAAATAAGAACAGAAGCGAGGGACATCTTGAACAATTTTCAGAAGACTGTGTTCGTGAGAAACTAGCTCAACTTAAAGTAGACAAAGCGATGGGACCGGATGGGATACACCCTAGAATACTGAGGGAACTTGGGGACGTTCTAGCAACTCCACTGACTGACCTTTTCAATGCCTCGTTGGAGTCGGGAGTGGTGCCAAAGGACTGGAGAGAGGCTCATGTGGTGCCTTTACACAAAAGCGGAAGTAAGGATGTGGTTGAAAACTACAGGCCGGTTAGTTTAACTTCAGTGGTGAGTAAATTAATGGAAACGCTGTTGAAAGAGAAAATAGTGAGGTTTCTGGAGTCCAGCGGATTACAGGATCCGAGGCAGCATGGATTCACCAGAGGCAGGTCTTGTCAGACAAATCTGATTGATTTCTTTGACTGGGTGACCAGGGAGTTGGACCGAGGGAGAGCTCTAGATGTGGTGTATTTAGATTTCAGTAAAGCCTTTGACACTGTTCCTCACAGGCGACTTATAAACAAACTGAGCACCCTAGGGATGGACCCTAAAGTTACTGCTTGGGTTAGAAATTGGTTGGGTGGGAGGCGACAAAGAGTACAAGTAAATGGAGCTCACTCTGAGGAGAAGGATGTTACCAGTGGTGTGCCCCAGGGATCTGTCCTTGGTCCGATTCTTTTTAACATCTTTGTTAGTGATATAGCGGAAGGGCTGTCGGGTAAGGTTTGCCTCTTTGCGGATGATACCAAAATCTGCAATAAAGTAGACACCCAGGAAGGTGTAGATAACATGAGGAGGGATCTAGCTAAGCTTGAAGAATGGTCTAGAATTTGGCAGCTGGGATTTAATGTTAAAAAATGTAAGGTCATGCATTTGGGCTGCAGCAATCCAAGGGAGCAATACAGCATAGGAGGTGAAGTACTTTTGTCCACTAAAGAAGAGCGGGACCTAGGCGTAGTTGTGTCCGATGATCTTAAAGTAGCTAAACAGGTAGAAAAGGCAACGGCAAAAGCTAGAAGGATGCTTGGGTGCATACAGAGAGGAATGGCTAGCAGAAAAAAGGAGGTGATAATGCCTCTGTATAAGTCTTTGGTGCGACCTCATTTGGAGTATGGTGTGCAATTCTGGAGACCGCACCTTCAAAAGGATGTGAACAGGATGGAGTCGGTGCAGAGGGTTGCTACTAAGATGATTAGTAGTCTTCATTATAAAGCATATGAGGACAGACTTAAGGATCTTAATATGTACACCTTAGAGGAAAGGCGGGATAGAGGTGATATGATTGAGATGTTTAAATACCTCCGTGGCATAAATGTTCAGGGAGAGAGCCTCTTTCAATTGAAAGCAAGTTCTGCGACGAGGGGACATGGGATGAGGGTGAAGGGAGATAGATTCAGGAGTGATATGCGGAAATATTTCTTTACGGAAAGAGTAGTGGATCCGTGGAATAGTCTCCCAGTGGAGGTGGTAGAGATGAGGACAGTAACTGAATTCAAAAAAGCATGGGACCAACACAGAGGATCTCTAAAGGTAAAAAGTGGACTGTTGTAGTTGTTGTTATGGAAGGACAGACTAGATGGGCCTTGTGGTCTTTTTCTGTCATCATGTTTCTATGTTTCTATGTAAAAGATGTGCATGAGCCTGAGGGCTAGATCTGACAGGTTTGGTTACTGGTTGTAACTGGATAATTGTGTACCTGGACAGGATGGTATAGATCCGAGGGTGTTGATAGAATTGAAATATGAGAGAGTTCACAGATTACAAATAGTAGGTTTGCAATCATTAAAATCGTCTGTAGTACCTGAAGATTGGGGAATGGCCAATGTAACACCAATTTTTAAAAAGGTCCAGGAAACTGCAGACCGGTGAGCAGGGTAGAAACCATTATAAAGAATAAAATTACTGAACATGTAGATAGTCATGGTTTAATGGGAAAAAGCTAACATGGATTTAACCAAGGAAAGTCCTGTCTTAGTAATGTGTTATTTTTTTGAATGTGTGAATAAACGGGTAGACCAAGGTGAGCCGGTTGATATGGTGTATCTGGATTTTCAGAAAGCCTTTGACAAGATCCCTTATGAGAGATTCTCGGTGAAGCCAGTGTACTATTGTGGAATAGGAACTGGTTAAAAGATAAAAAGCAGAGAATAGGGCTAAATGGCCAATTTTCTCAGTGGAGAAAGGTGAATGTGGAGTGCCCCAGCGATCTGTGCTGGGCCCATGCTTTTTAACATTAGTCATAAAGACCTGGAAATGGGAATAACGAGTGAGATGAATAATTGTGTCAGCTGCAAAACTGATCAGCGTTGTTAAAACGCAAGAGGATTGTGAAAAACTGCAAGATGACTGAAAACTTGCAAGAAGACCTGAAATTGGAAGACTGGACGTCCAAATAGCAGATGAAATTTAATGTGGACAAGTGCAAAGTTGTATACCTAGGAAAGAATAACCCAAACTATGGCTGCACAATGCAATGTTCCACATTAGGAGCTACCACCCAGGAAAAAGATTTAGGTGTCTTGGATAATACGTTGAAACTCTCCACACAGTGTGCTGCGGCGGCCGAGAAAGCAAATAAAATGTTGGAATCATAAGGAAAGGAATGAAGAATAAAACCAAGGATATTATAAATGCGTCTGTATCTTTCCATGGTGCGATTGCACCTTCAAATTTGTGTACAATTCTGGTCTCCATATCTTAAAACAGATGTAGCGGAATTAGAAAAGGTACAGAGAAGAGCCACCAAAATGTTAAAGGGGATGGAAGGGATACCCCTATGAGGAGAGGCTTAAAAGGTTAGGGCTTTTCAACTTGGAAAAGAGATGGCTGTGGGGGGATATGATAGAGGTCTATACGAGGTCGTAAACTAATGAATGGAATGGGTAAATGTAGATTAGTTGTTTTATGCCATCAAAAGTAGATTAGGGGACATGCAATGAAGCTACAATGTAACCCATTTAAGATTAATAAGAAGAAATATTTTTCACGCAATGCATAATCAAACTCTGAAATTCGTTATCGGAGGATGTAGTGAAGACTACTGGTGTAGCTGGGTTTAAGAAAGGTTTGGAGAAGTTCCTGGAGGAAAGGTCCATAAACCATTATTAAAGAGGACCCGGAAAGTCCACTGCTTGACCCGGGGCAAGCATTGTGACACCTGTGCCTTTTTTGAAACCTGCCAGGTTTGGCCACTGTTGGAAACAGGATACTTTGCTTGATGGACCTTGGTCTGGCCCCAGTATGGCATGTCCTTACGAGACCAGCACACGAGTTCCTATACTGCGTGTCATCTTTAGATAGTTTATAGCTTCAGAAAGCAAGTGTCTGTGTATGTGTGGTGCAACTGTGGTATCCTGTCTGTTGGATGTGGCAGTGGGTGCCTTTGTGTGAGTGGGATGCAGGGTTGCAGTGCATGTGTCTGTGCTGCAGAGCTGAGGAGTTTGTGTGGGGTGTGTCTGTCTCTATGTGAATGTGAGTGTGTGCGAGTCTAGCTTCCATGAAAATCTGTCAAAGCTTGGACAAATGTGGCTACTACTGCTGCTCTTTAAACACCAACTAGCGGCCTCATTAGCTTTCCCATACAATAATATATTTTGGATCTGGTAACCTCATTTTTGTGGGGTGCGGAGGTGAGGTGTCTGTGCGTGTTGTGATAAGGAGGCTTATCATAGCTCAGGAAGGAGCTATAGAAAAGGTGAAGTGACTCTGAACAAGCAACCTGTCAGTTCTGGTAGAAATAAGAAAACAGAATTTTCCCATAAAAGACTACCAGTCCCAGAATGCACCAGGTTTCCAGCAGCCATTAGAGGAGCTGAAGTGGGGAAACGTGTGTTCAATCAGGAGGGCTATGAGGTAATCCCTAAGCACTCATCTCAAAGGGCAGGGCCTGATTCAGCACAGCTGCGCTGTGTTAGGGAGGAGCACTCATCTAAGCAGAATAAAGGTAGAGTTTATTCTACAGAGAATCAGCTTGAGCTTGATCATCTTCATCATCAGGAGGATAAGCAGAAGCCCAACCGGACGGACAGAGAGGGAAAGAAACCCTTTGGAAGAAAGAGGAGAAAAGCCTTTGAGAGGTCTAGAAGAGTCCAGAGCAGTACGTATACTGGGAGGCATTCCAAGGGCCAGCAGACACCATTGGACTGGGGAAAGCCAGAGGAATGGTGCTGCAGAGCTAGGAATCTCCAGACGGTACCTGTGAGGGAGACGGCTGCACATGGAAGGGACCCTAAGACCCGTGCCAGAAGGTATGTGAAGAGAGATCCAGTGTCCAGGGATCTGAATTGGAAGGCTGGACATAAGAACTGGACTACATACTGGCCAGGCTATATAGAGAGGAACTCTAACAGCAATGGAAGCTCAGGTATGAACACTGATCTATGCCCTAGCTATAACCTTGAAAGACAGCAGGGAAACAAGTATTCTCCTGAAAGTGCTCCATTGGGAGATTCATCTGTGCCAATCCATGATATTGAACCCATGCTTGTTGAAGAAGAGGGGGTGATAGCAGATGAAGAATCTGTTTACATGGACTGCTCTCTGTCTAAACTCCTTTGGTGATTTTCTGTTATAAAGTACAGCAATCATCACAAAGAAATACAAACTTGTTCTTTAATCTACTCAGAAAAGCTCCTGTGTAGGATTTCTAGCCACGCAGTAGAAAGCAAGCCAGCTAAGGGGTTTCAGCTGGATAACTGCTAGCAATTGAGCCTTACCTATTTGCTTGTGAGCTAGGAGAGAATCACTTCTGAATCTATGTGGGAAGATACAAGAAGTTAACCTGAGAAGAGCAGTTTTTTCTCTTCTTTGTGGCTTTTGTTTGTTGTTTGATATATTGCTAAGAGAATATTAGCTAAAGCCTACAGAAAAGACCAGTTTGTTGCCAACCAGTTCTTATTTCTTTTGCTTTGATTGCCTGACAAGTTCAAATGTTTTCTTAATTTTGTTTTTCCAAGTTTAACACTGAAAGCAAGTAACCTGATTTATGTGCTACCAAGCATATCTGTGTTGGGAGAAATAACCCCATAAATAAATATCTTATTGGCTTTACCCAAAAGCACAACTAATTATTGTGAGTAGCTGTGTCTGGTGTGAATGAACTGCATTGCCCACAATCCCTTGCAAATCATATAGATATATGCACTTGCCAAGACTGTGAAGATTCTCACCCAGGCAGCCGTCTGACAGTGTGTATGTAGTTGTGGAGCTGGGCAGCATGTCTGTCATGTGGAGGTTGGATATCTGAGTGTGTGATGTGGGAATGGGGTGCTTATGTGTCCTGGGGGTGGGGGGCCCTTTTGTCCCCATGCATTCATTCCTTTAACTTCTCAACACCTTGCACTTGTCCTTTCTTCCCTCTAGTACTCCATCCCCTAACCTCCATCCCCCTATATCCTTTCCCTTTTTTTAAGCTACTGGATTTTAAGTTTTTGCTGCCTTACTCTTCTCCCCCTGCCTTCCCCACCCCCTCCCCCCCCCCCCCCCGGTTTTTTCTTTTTTTGGAGGCCCTGATCGGCTGTTCTCTTCTGTCTGCAGGGGATGGGATCCTCACGGGGATCCTTCTGCCTGTGGGGATCTGAGACAGAAGGGGCCCTTGCTGCAGTCGCAGCCATCCCCTTCTATTCTGCCTGTGAGAATTAGGATCCCCCAGGCAGCTTTCTTCCAAGCCGTAATGCCAGTTGAAAATTTCTGGTCGCAGTGGTGACCTAGAGCCTGGGATTTGTCAAGCCCTACATTTGTTTACCCTTAGACAAGCAGTGTGAAAGCAACTGTTGGTATTGATATTATTTCCAGGGCTTCGCTTAGAAATGCCTGATGAAAGTGCTTGTGTAGCACCATGGACCGGAGATGCTATTAATGGTGTGGCCAAGTTTACTGTCTTCTGGCAGGATGTAGTTGTAGCATTTACACTCATACTGTCTTTCGTTATGCCTTATGTCTTGGTTAAAGTTATTCAAATAATTTTGAAGTAGACTGTTATATGTATCCATGGCAGTGAGAGAAAGATCAGCACAATAGCTATTGGACTTGCTCATGAGGGTGGCAGTGGCATGGCCGTTTGCAAAGTGAATTAAAATTCAGAATCAATTGAATGTATGAGAAGTATCTTCAATCGCTATGCTTATAGATGAGAAGCTTTTGATAGCATCCCCCACTCTTGGATAATACATTTAATTGAAATATACAAAGCAAACCCTGGTTTCATCGAGTACATCAAATTTATCATGAAAATGTAGCCAAACTATACTCCAGCGGAATTATGAAGATGAACAATGCCTTTCCTACAAAAAAAGGCGGATGAGGATATAAAATAGATATATGAACTCTAGTAGGCCAGAAAATACTTAAAGTGAATGCCAAAGATTCTGACGTGTACTTTCAGCACAATTAGATTGGGTTATGCTAATACACTTTGGGACATTCAAAGCTGCACTGGTTTGCGTGTAAGCCTAACTGGCTGAATTATTTCTGTGCTGTTTATATAGCCATTAAAATTTGAAAGGTTGTGTGTCAGGAAATTTTCTAGAATTTGCCCTATAAAGTGTCATCTCAAAATTCTACTCTCCATGTGTAGTATCCAAAACGTTTGTGACAAAGGCCTGATGCTCGTCGACTTAGCTTTACTTATATTCAGTGTCAAACATATTATGCACCGGAGCTGCTGTGCTGCCATCTACAGCTGTTGAAATGTAGTTCACTCGGAGATTGTCCCAAGGGAACTCTAAACATTCTCTCAGAGCAGGTTCCAAGGTGCAGTACTGTCATCTTTACTGAGAGAAATCACAAGATACTGTAACTAAGAGGCAATTTGCCATTCCTAACATCAAGATCCAGCATGGCATATTGTGAGGAGATTCCCTGTTATTACTTTTGTCTGGCACTGAATCCACTGAATATACTTATAAACTTGTTGGGCCATGGCTTTAGCCTTAAGGAAAGATATTAAGAACCCACAAGCAATATCATAGTAACTTTTTATGGGTGATTCAAAGTTTTGCAGAACAGCTCTTGAGTAGTGAAAAGCTGCTTACATAGCATGAGATGAATTTTGCCTGGACAAATATGCAAATAATTTTTCTTTAAGAAAGGTTGTAGCACAGAATAAGGTAAAAGTTAACAATCGACTACAGTCAAACCTCGGTTTTCATGATTAATCCGTTCAAAAAAGTCTGACTAAAACCGAAACGGACTAAAACCGAAGCAAGATTTCCCATAAGAAATAATGTAAATTCAATTAATCCGTTCCAGACACCCAAAAATATTGACAAAAAATACATTTTATAGAGAATAACTATATTTTTACATACAGAAAACAATGAGAAATACATATAAATGACTAATGAAATGGATAAATGAGCATGTAACATCACTTTTACCTTTATTGAAGACTTTTGTTGGCATATGGGACGCACTCCAGCCAGCTCCAGCTGCTCTCCCCTCCGGGGATCGAGCAATCACCACCAGCAGCGGAGGTGGGAACAGCCATCTTGGCCGGCTGCCCAATTGGGGCTCCAGCCTGCCTTGTAAAAGAGAAGCGCCATCGGGCGCTGGGAGAGGGACACACTCCAGCCAGCTCCAGCTGCTCTCCCCTCCGGAGATCGAGCAATCACCACCAGAAGCGGAGGCGGGAACAGCCATCTTGGCCGGCTGCCCAATTGGGGCTCCAGCCTGCCTTGTAAAAGAGAAGCGCCATCGGGCGCTGGGAGAGGGACACACTCCAGACAGCTCCAGCTGCTCTCCCCTCCAGGGATCGAGCAATCACCACCAGAAGCGGAGGCGGGAACAGCCATCTTGGCCGTCTGCACAATCGGGGCTCCAGCCTGCCTTGTAAAAGAGAAGCGCCAATAAATATGGAAGACAGTCAATCAGCAAGAAAATCAAAATAAAGAAAATCCCACTTCTGGCCACAAGATGGTGCTCCATTTTCAACTGTACGAAAACCGAGACAACGTACGAAAACCGGAACAAAATCTTGATGAAAAAAGTCAACGAAAACCGAATCGTACGAAAACCAGGGCATACGAAAACCGAGGTTTGACTGTATATCTTTTACATTTTAGACTGGTTTCTTCAAATGCCTGATGCAAGAACAAGTTAATCCTATAAGAGGCTGGCCCCTGCACTACACAATCTGACTTAAGGGTCTTACTAGCCTTACCAACTTTGGCCTACTGCAATCCCAAGCCAGTGTCAGCCCATTGAGGTGGTAAGCTCCACCTACACATGTATATCATCTGGTGCGACCACAGTGCTGATTTAAAACACTCAGGTGAGCCTGTGCCTAAGGGCCTAGCCAAATGGCCCTTAGCGTGGACCTCAATTCAATGAAGTCTCCTACCTTAATATCGACAAACCCTTCAATCTAGCACAAAAGCTCATCCAGCCTTCACAGCATACTTGAAGGTAAGATGTAACAGAATAGCGAACAATAGTAAACGAGTCCTTTCTATGCACACAAACCACAACTTGAAAGCAAATCAAACTAAGCAAAGCATCTAAGCATGCTCAAACTCTATGCAAATTACTGTACAGTACTAGGCATAATCATCTTAATTGTGCAATTGCAGGCCTGGCTCCCCCTTCCCACTCTCATTCCAATAATCAGGGAATATGGACGTAACAACTGGGTGATTCTATCCAACAGAAATAGAAATCCCCAAAAGTTGATTTGCATGCAGATTCATGCTCTTGCAATATACACTAAAGAAGAACAACTCACCAATGCTCAGAATTTAAAATATGCACTCATTGCATGCTCCGTGAGACATAAAATCCCAATACTAAATAATTACTTAAAAAGTTAAACATAATGGGGTCATTTTAAAAGGCTTAGTCATGATTTAGATGTCTGAAGACATGGAAGTGGAAATCTTGGAGACGTTTCCAGAGCTATTTTACAAATGATATTTAGAGATGTCTCCTGTGTGCAGATGTCCAAATAGGCAGGGAGTATGGTGGAGGCGTGTCTGGGGAGGTGCAATGAACTCCCTGCTCATGTTTAGACCTGCTCTAGGCACTAACAGGTATCAGTAAAGTACTTGTTGCCTTAAAACATCTGAAGGGTATAGAGAAGATGGAGAATTAAGTGACTAACCTAAGATCACAAAGGGGCCCCCCCCTCTGCCGCTGGGATTTGAATGCTGGCCACCCTGCCCCTAATCCACAGTTTTAACTATTAGATGTCCCTGTTCTGAAATGCTATTCTGGGGACATCTATGTAGATGTGTCTCCATCGACGTCCATATCGGCCATGTTCACATTTCTGAAATCGTGCTTGAACTTGCATGTGGCTGCTTTTTTTCAGATGGCTGGCTTTGATGTCCCAGATTGCACTTGGGCATCTTTTATACATATAAAGGCACATTTTACAACCAACTCATGGCTCTCAGAAAATGACACTGTCCCAATAAACCAGTTAAAACCTGCACACTACAGCCTCTTTAATTGTCCCAGAACTGTGGGAGGAAGAACACTAGCAAAAAGCAATTTGAATTTCAAAAAGATAACATCAGAGAGCACAAAAGGAATACACATACTCGCCATATCAAGCAAATCATTAACAATATGCCTAGTATATCGATCCCCAGCACCCAAAGTTGACGAACTATCAGCAACCTTAGAAATGCTGATCAACAACACCATACAAATGAAAAATCTTAAACTAGGGGATTTCAACCTTAACTCAGCACCAATCAATGCTTTGCATTACAAACAAATAAAAAAACAACCCATGAAAAAGGTAGTATGCTAGATCTCATATTTGCTACTAAGGGTGTGCTGGAGCAAAAAACATTTCCACCACCCTAGTTTGTTTTTGTTTTTTTTTATTTGAAATTTATCATTTTTACAAGAATGAAGTATATTTACTAAACATTCAAGAAAACATGGCAACAGGGAAGAAATAATAACAATATTGAACCATCAATATTGAGGCAATACAAACAAAGATAAAGAAATATCCCTGGCCCAACCATAGCCCCCAAAAGTGGAGAAGATCCAATGAAAATAATTTAACACACAAAAACCAATATAGAAACCATGTGAGCTAAACAGCCTGGCCTAACTAGAAGGCAGTGGAACTGAGGTCCCTTCGGAAGGACGCTGAGTGCTCAAAAAAGCCACTAACTCCAAAGGGTCAGAAAATATATATGAAACATTTCTAACTTTGATCATACATTTGCAAGGGTATTTAAAAAACAAACAAACCCTCTAATGCCAATACCCCAGACCGCAGAAACAAAAACTCTTTCCTATGTTTTTGTGTCGCCTTAGCTAAATCAGGAAATACATGAATATTTAAACCATGGAACTGAGCGTTACGTTTCTGGAAAAACATCCGTAGAAACCAATCTCTATCAGATGCTAAAAACCACCACCCTAGTTGAACCCAGTATCATGGTTAGACCACAGCATAATAAATTTTCAAGCGCTGCACACAGAAACCGCAACCAATAAAGAACAGAGAACAGTAACGAGATGATTTAGACAGTTTGACAAACAAACAAACAAACATTCCTCAATGAAATGCTCCCCCAGTTGAACTCATAAACAAATGACATAGAAATACTGATAAATAACTGGAGCAAAATCATAGAAGATGAAGCTTTAGTGACACCAACTGCTCAAAATATGAAGAAACAACAAAGGACTGCATGATACACCAAGGAACTAAGAGATGCCAAAATTTGACAAAGGCAAAAATCACTATCGCACAAAACTAATCATGAACTCGCTCAACTGACCACACAAACTATTTAACATAGTAAATTCCTTAGTTAAGATCCCAATCCAAGGCAGCACAGTCGGTGTACCTAGCCCACAATTTCTAACAGAATTCTTCCAAACCAAAGTTACAAACATGAGAAAAAAAAACTTAGCCACACCACAAATACCTCGCATCAACCAACATGCCATGACAATCATTTAACTCCATTAACCTGCAGTTCATAGAAAACAATCACAAACCCAAACACAGCAACATCCTCATTAGACCCATGTCCAATAAGATGGATTAAGATAGCTAGAACCAAACTATGCTTGATAATAACAAAAATAGCACAATTTTTTGATGTGAGATACATGCCTAACATAAAGGGGTATGTTTACTAAACTGCGTTAGTGTGATTCGCGTTAGTAGCCGTGGTAGAGACAGAAATCCCAAATAAGGACATGGGCGGTACATTGTTGCCGAGAACGCGCGTTACAAGGCGCCATAAATGAAGGAGCGCTACAGGGCACGTTACCGCGCGTTAATCTTAAGAAGGCGCGCAGGCATACAAGCACAGCAACAGAGCTGTAGCACAATGGTTACAACACTGACTGAGGGTACAGGGGTCATGGGTTCGATTCCCCAGTGGGCCTAATGTATAAGGCTGGCTGAGGCAGCACCCTTTACATTTAAGTAGTGATTGGTGAGGCATTTGACATGTATTTTATTTAGTGCTGCCAGCAAACACACCCTCACGGTGGCATAACCTAAGGTGCCACATAAGGCACCCCATATTGCACTCCATAGGGCACATTATAAAGTGTACTGTCCGCCAATGCACCCTATGATGTCCTCTATAGGACACCTTATAAGGCTGTGAACAAAGTCCTGGCTGGCTGCAGAAGGACTGCACGTCACCACACAAACTGGCTGCTGTGGTTACCAGGATAGGGTTAACCCACCCGTACCCATGATGCACTGCACATGCAAATCAGCAGTCGAGAGATGGGCACAAGATTGGGTATGCACCCGCACAGCACCTCGGCCTGGTAGGGGCAACAGACCGTGTGTGGCACTGCCACAGAGTAGCCACAGACAGTCACATTGTGCGGGTACTGTGCCCACCCTGAGGTTGAGGTGGGGCACCCTGAGGTTGAGGTGGGGCGCCCAGCACCAGGTCCACAGCACCTTTCATGGCTGAAATACGCCATGCTGCAGGTCCCCATCAGTGTGTGATAGGTAGTTCCGTTAGACACACCTAGGATACATCTGTGTTCTGCTGTATGTTTCGGTCATGTCTAGTCCTTATGGGCGATGATGCACCCAGAATAGTGCATATCCTGTGTTGGTGCCATGGTTACCTGCTGTAGTTGAAGGGGGGGATGTATGGACCCATAGGCAGATTATGTACCACCACACAACCCAACCTCTGGGGCTCAGGGTGGGAAACAGGATCACCCACAATAGATCCACAGTCTACCTCCCTGCAATGGTAGCAGTAGAGGGGACCATCAACCCCAGTCCTGCTGGGGAACAGACAGAGCGGTACACATCCATAACGCAATAGCAGACAGACGGCAGGCCTGGAAATGCTCAGCTGCCCCCCACCATTATCTGACATTCTCCAGCAGCAAGCCTCCAGCCGCTGCACCCTGCAAGGTGTTCCAGCAAGACACATACTAGCTGCAGACAGTCCGCCAGCTAGTCCATAGTGCATGGTCCTGGAGGAGATGCATGTACCCAGAACGGGGATGTCAGCATACACACCAAGCAGATAAGTCAGTGATTGGGCCCTAAAAGAAAATCCATAAATATCACATGAGAGAAATGCTATATAGCACTATGGGGGGAACCTAGCCATGCCATGGTCACTGCTCAGTCAGGGTGAGAGTGATCTAGCAGGATATGCTATGGCCACCCTGTCCGTGCAGGTGGTACCGGGCACTACAATGTCCGAGCCATTGCCCTATGCCCTGTGGAGATGCGGCCAGGCCACCCTATCCAGGCTATTCCCACGGTACCTTGCTCCTCATGCACATTGGCAGGCCAATACTGGCAACAGTGCTAGCAGTGTGGGCTGTGGAGGGTGTTGGCAGCCACCACACACTGGATAGACAGACACACACTCCCCACACCTATGCCAGCATTGTGCAACTATAGAGGTGTTGGGCAGCCCAGGCCACCACACCAGTCCTGGGCACAGTGCAGGCATGGCTATGGTACGCAATACTGTAGGAGTCACTCCCCAGGTTGGTAAACACTGTCAGACACAAGACCTGTAGCACACTCCACAGACATCAGAAAGGTTGCTATGATGCAGCTCACTCAGAAAATTGTACTTAACCTAGGAATTGCTATCTGCCAGTAATCATAGCAACCTTTTGATAGATGTGTACCATATTCCCAGGTTTAGGGTGGCATTACTAAGGTATGCAAGTGCTAGTATTGGGAGATGAACGCAGAGCCCAAAGTCCTGCCTCTCCAGGAGGCTTTGGATAATGGGGCCTGTGGGTGCGGGTGTGTCTGCCCCTGTTGGCTGCTGCTTTACGGCAGAGGTTCCCAACTCCAGTCCTGCGGTGCCAAACACTGTTCGGGTTTTCATGCTGTCCCTCATGAATATTGTAATGTAGAAGGTCCTTCCGAGGCTATGGAGCTGGGTGAAACAGAAGATTCTGTTGCAGTTTCTGACAGGCAAGCAAAGCACATGGCCCAGGGTTGCCATGGGCAACGTAAACAGTATGAGTCATGAGTGCAGCAAACACGCCCAAGCTGCAGAGTATCCCTGAGCCCCCGTCTTAAGGGGAAACACCTGGGTGGAGGCGGGGCAGAGTTAAGCCCTAGAAGACAGGGATATAAGAATTGCTCACTAAGGGGTATGTTTACTAAACCACGCAATTGTGCGGGGCGCACTTGAGCGTGCGCTAAGGTACCTTAGCGCACGGTAATGCGTTTTTAGTGCCCCGCACACATGCGCGCCGCACGCACAAGTGCGCGGCACGCTGATGTGCGATAGAGGCGTGGAAAGGCATTCCGAGGGCGGAGGAAGGCTCCCGAGGGGCGGAGGGACGGGGTCAATGGGAGGAGAGTGGGAGGGGAGAGGCTCCCCGCACTGGAGCAGGGCTGAAAATCAACCTAAAAAATACCGCGAGTGAAAACCTCGCGTTAGAGCCGATTTAAAGGGAAGAGAAACCATTTCCGTCAGCAATGTACAGCAAAACCGGGGAAACCTACAAAACGTGAGCAGTGTGATACATGTGCACAGGACGAAATAGCAAATAAAAAGTGAAAATGACCACAACAAATTGCTAAAAAAAGTATAATCCAGCTGGGCAACATTGATATCAATGGGCAACATTTAAAACACTTCCAGGAAAGCTCCAAAAAAAAGAAATGATTTTTGGAAGGGTCTACGCTCCGGAGACCCTTCCAAAAATCATTTCTTTTTTTTGGAGCTTTCCTGGGAGTGTTTTAAATGTTGCCCATTGATATCACTGTTGCCCAGCCTGGTTATGTATTTTATCCCCTTTTTTCGAGGTCATCTTTTAGGTTTATATGCCCTTTTGTCGCCATACAAGGTGAATGAGTCCACAGTAAAAATGTGCAGAGCAGGGTTACTGACCCGTTGGGTCAGGTTTCCTATCTCCAGGGACTGCACTGTCTCTGTGGCCACAGTGTGGTGCAGCGGACACAGCCAGTGCCTGTAGGACCAGAGGGTCACAGGTTCCAATCCCAGCTGGGGCCCCTGACAACCCAGTCCCCATATTTTACCCACCACTAAACAGAGATAGTAAGGGCACTCATGTATTGCAGAGAACATAAGCATGGCTCACACACCTCTATTTTACCCTACACCGCACACACACCATAACAATGGGCATTACCTACAGCCGAGTCCCCCAAATGCAGTCCTGGAGTGCCACAACTCAATCAGGTCATATGCTTTTTCCAAGATAAGGACATGTCAGCATGTTGGCGGATGGCTACAGGTGGTGGAGGGGGCAGTGGCTGCTAGCCACAGCAGACAGTGGCCTAGGCCTGTGCAGGCTGGCACCGTCCACTGCAACAGACAGTCTCTGTCAGATGTACAGTCATGGACTCCCCAGGGAATGCAGCCTATCTGTGGCAATACGGTGGTGCAGTGCACACAGACATTGTATGCAAGACAGAAGGTCACAGGTTCAAATCTCTGCTGGGGCTGCTGCCAATCCAGTCCACATATTTTTCCCACTACTAAACCATGATAGTAAGGACAAACCTTTCTTGCTGAGAACATACGCATGGTTAATACGTCTATATTTTACCCCACCGAGCACATACACCATAAACAGGCACATTACCTAGAGCAGAGTCTCCCAAATGCAGTCCTGGAGGGCCAAACACCATTCAGGTTCCATGCTGCCTCTAATAAAGATGCCTGTGCTGCATATCTATGCACCACCCCATGGTATGCAGATGTAGCTCATGCATATTCATGAGGGACAGCATGAAAACCCGAACAATGCTTGGCACACCAGGACTGGAGGTGGGAACCTCTGCCGTTAAGCAGCAGCCAACAAGGACAGACACACCCACACCCACAGGCCCCATTGGCCAATGCCTCCTGGAGAGGCAGGACATTGGGCCCTGCCTGTATCTCCCAATACTAGCCCTTGCATACCTTAGCAATGCCACCCTACATATGTAAATTGTCGGATGTTTTCTGTTTAATGTAAACCGCGCTGATGTCTAATAGTGCGGTATATAAGAATTGTTAATAAATAAATAAAAAATATGATTACTGGCAGATAGCAATTCCTACGTTAAGCACAGTTTGCTCATTAAGCTCCATCATAACAATCATTCTGATGTCTGCGGTGTGTGCTTCAGGTCTGGTCTCTGACAGTGTTTACCACCCTGGGGAGTGACCCCCAACAGTATTGCGTACCATATCCATGCCTGTACTGTGCCCAAGACTGGTGTGGTGGGTATGGCTGCTGAACTCCTCTATAGTAGCACAATGCTGGCATAGGTGTGGGGGTGGCTGTCTGTCTATCCAGTGTGTGGTGGCTGCAAACACCTTCCATAGCCCACACTGCCAGCACTGTTGCCAGTATTGGGCTGCCAATGTGCATAATGAGGAGCAAGGTACCATGGGTATAGCCAGGACAGGGTGCATCTGCACAGGGCATAGGGCACTGACTGGGACATTGTAGTGCCCGGCCACCACCTACACAGACAGGGTGACCTCAGTATGTCCTGCTGGGAGATCACTCTCACCCTGACTGTGCAGTGACCACAGCATGGCTAGGCACCCCCATAGTGCTATATAGTATTTCTCTCATGTGATATTTATGGGTTTCCTTTTGGGGCCCAGTCACTGACTTATCTGCTTGTTGTGTATGCTGCCATCCCAGTTCTGGGTGCATGCATTTCCACCAGGAACATGGACTAACTAGCTGACTGCAGCTGGTATGTGTCTTGATGGAGCGCCTTGCAGAGTGCAGCGGCTGAAGGCTTGCTGAAGGAGAATATCAGATAGTGGTGGGCTGCAGCTTAGCATATACAGGCCTAATGTCTGTCTGCTATTCTGTTATGGTTATGTACAGAGCTGCATTGACTGCCCTGAAGGGTGTCTTTTCCCCAGCAGGACTTATGTTGATGGTCCCCTCTACTGCCACCATTGCAGGGAGGTATAATGTGGATCCTTTGTTGGGAGACCCTGTTTGCCACCCTCAGCCCTGGAGGAGGAGGAGGGTGGCGGTACATAATCCTCCTAGGGGTCCATAGGGGATACACCTGAGTGAGACAGACAGAGATATCCAAGGTATTTCTGCAGAAACTACCTAGCTCACACATTAACACTGCTTTGGACCTCCAGCATGGCCTCTTTCAGCCATGGAAGGTGGTGTGGACCTGGTGCTGGGCACCTCAACGCACCCTCAGGATGAGCACAGTACCCGCACAATGTGACGGTGTGTAGCTACTCTCTGCCACTAAAACACACGGTCAGTACCCCCTACCAGGCCGAGGTGCTGTGGGGGTGCACATGGTCACTTCCCCCTACTAGGCCAAGGTGCTGTGGGGGTGCATACCCCATCTTTTGTTTATCTGTGGACAGCTAATTTGCATGTGCAGTGCATCATGGGTACGGGTGGGATAACCCTATCCTGGTGACCACAGCAGACTGTCTGTGTGGTGACGTGCAGGCTCTCTGCAGCCAGCCAGGGACTTGCTAGCAGCTATAGAGCTGTAGCCCAATGGTTATTTCACTGCCTGTAAAGCAAGAGGTCATGGGTTCAAACCCACAGTGGGGTTATTTGATAGGGCTGGCCAAAGCATTAAATATTTTTAATGTACATTTTTGCTGCCAGCAAAAACACCCTTAGCGTACTGTACCCATAGGGTGCCCTATAGGGCACCTTATGGTTCCCGTCCATATGAGGTGCACTATACATTATCCTGTGATGCAACGTATAGGGTGCCCTATAGGGGACATTTTAGGGTGCCATGGCGGACAGTGCACTTTATAATGTGCCCTATGGAGTGCATTATAGGGTACCTTATACAGCACCTTCAATTACGGCACGTGAGGGCGTGTTTGCTGGCAGCAATTAATAAAATAAAAATAAAGTGCTGCAGGAAACAAAACGTACATTGCAAAGCTGATGCCTCAGCCAGCTTTACCTATTAGGCACACTGGGGAGCAAACTCATGACACCTGTATCAGCAGTCAGTGCCTTAACCATTGTGCTCCACTGCTGCTCCTTGCATGTCAGCGTACCTACTTATGATTTTCATTCCTTAAACTGCACAGTGCTGCCATCAAAAACAGTACTCTGACCTTGCGGTACCTCATGCGGCACCCTATAAAGCGCCCTATAAGCAACATTCTAGGGTGCCTTGGCGGACAGTGCACTTTAAAATGTGCCTTATGGGGCGCCTTATGTTAACACGCTTTGAGAGTGCGTTTGCTAGTAGTGATAATTAAAATAAAAATAAAATGCCTCCTAAAGCAATCTTCCCCATAATATGTAATGCCTCAGCCAGCCTTGTTCATTGGGCACTGTGGGGGATTGAACCCCTGATCCCTGCACCATTGGTCAGTGTCTTAACCATTGTGCTGTGGTTCTGTTTCTGTGCTTGCACATCAGCGCGCCGCCTTATGCCTCACAATATTAAAATGCCTCCTAAACCAATAGCTCGCCACCTTATGCCCATCAGCGCGCCGCCTTATGCCGCCCAATATTAACCTGGCTCCTAAAGTAATGCCTCAGCCAGCCGTCGTCTTTGGGCACTGTGGGGGATTGAACCCCTGATCCCTGCACCATTGGTCAGTGTCTTAACCATTGTGCTGTGGCTCTGCTCTTCTGCTTGTACATCAGCGCGCCACTTATGCCTCCTGCGCAGCTTTCTCATGCACTAATGTGCGGGGCGCACATGGGCGCCGCGCACCTTAGCGCATATGTAAATCCCGGTTTTTCTTTTTCACAAAGAAACGCCCACTCCTTATATGGCACCCGCACACTAGCGCGGCCCGCACTTTACCGGGGTTTTAGTAAACATGCCCCTAAGATTCAGGGAGGAGAGCAAGAAGGAAAGCAACGAGCAGAGCAAGGAGAGGAACCAGGAGAGCAGAGATGGCGGAATAAGAGGAGCTGGTGGAGCTGTAGGAGTTCCAAGAGCAGCAGAGAGAGAAACAGGAGATAAAGCACAAGAATTCAAAGCTACAAAGTCCCGGAGAGCCCAAGCCCAAAAGCCAGGTGGGAGCTACTCTCAATTAGAGCCCTATCGTGAAGGCAGTTGGAGAGAGAGACTGCCTGAGAGGTCAGTGTGGGAGTGCTCAGAAACTCTTGGGAGAGGAGGCTGTTGGCCAGAGGACGTTTGCATGACTGAGGAAGCAGTGCTGAGAAAGTCTTCTAGGAAAAAGCCAGAAGGTAGGCTGTATAAAGCATTGAAAGAGAAAACTAGACAGAAAAGTTTTCCCTGTGATTGCCAAGCTCTGTTAGACACTCCATGTGCTAGTCCCCAAGTATACGGCAGTTATCAGCCCTGCTCTATAGAGCATTCTGAAGAGAAACCTCTGGGGAAAAGAGAGGGTCTGTGTTTTAAAACTCCGTATGATTTTGTACAAACCTGCTCAGCAGAAAGTGATGAGGAAATGCAGACAGGGTCTGTTGTAGAAGACTCTGAGGAACAAATGGACTGTACGCTATCATTTGCAGATGATATCATATCCCTGTGCTGATATCTGTTACCAGAGCTGTTGGAAGAGCAGCAAAGAAGCAAAGTGATTCTTTTGGGTTTAAAAGGAAATGTTTCTTTGAGTTTGTTGAAGCACTGCATTGTTTAAAGCTGAAAAGGAAGAAGCTGTTTTGTTTCAGTTCCTGAGTTTTGTTTTCTTATGCCAGAAGCATGGCCCTTTTTGTTCTGTATTTTGTTGGCAATTAATCCACCCGGAGGGGAAATAAAACCTTGTCATATATTGCCTGAACCACTCGACTACAGTTATTCCTTGCTTGGGGAGTGGAAGGGGACTACAACACCCAGAAGGCCGTGCATAATCAATGCCCTGCCCTACTTCCTGAGTCAGGATTTTCCCAGGCTGACCTTTCTCTGCATGCCTCAGGGCTCCAGGGGAGGTTACTGGTGACAATATGCATGAGATACATCTGCATACCATGGGGGTAGCGCATAGAAATACAGCACAAGCATCTTTATCAGAGGCAGCATGGAACCGGAATGGTGTTTGGCCCTCCAGGACTGCATTTGGGAGTCTCTGCTCTAGGTAATGTGCATGTTTATGGTGTCCGTGCTCTGTAGGGTAAAATGTAGGTGTCTTGGGCATGTTTACGTCATCTGCAATAAAGGTGCTGTCTGTATTAGCACGTTGTAGTAGTGGGTAAAATATGGGGGCTGGGTTGGCAGAACCACAGCTGGGATTTGAACCTGTGACCCTCTGCTTCTGAATACACTGGTTTTGTGCACTGCACCACCTTGTTGTCACAGAGTCAGTACATTCCTTGGTGATACCATGACTGTTCGTCAGACAGGGCCTGTCTGTTGCAGTACACGACACCCACCTACACAGGGCTAGGCCACGGTCTGCTCTGGGCAGCTGCCACTGCCCCCTCCACCACCAGTATCCCTCAGCCACCATGCTGACATGCCCTTCTGCTGGTGGTGCGCAGTCTTAGGCCATCCAGTGTGCAGGTAGGCGGCTGCCTATGGTGCGGGTTCTGGGGTAGGGGTGCCTGCATAGACGTCCACGCTCCCCCCAGCCCCGCCTGCCAGTGTTCCGTGCCCTTTGGGGGTAGCTGTTGGGTACTATCCCCTGTGACACTGTGGGAAACACACTCGTGCCCATGTTGGGCCTTCAGCAGTTGCTGTCTGGCTGCTCTGCCGTTTCAGCATTTGTATGGGCCACCTAGGCATCACCCTAGTCCACATTTTTTGAACACTTATGTTTTTAAGATCGTTCCTGGCTTTTATACACACCAGCTTATATACACCAGCCTTTTTCTCGTTTGTTAATTTAGGGTGACTTTGCACACGCAGTTTTGATGAATTAGATATCTCTTTTTTCTTTTTCTGTTGTAATTTATTTCCACATTCTATTTAATAAAATTTTTTTATAGAGTTTTAAACCACCTTTTCCCAGTCGGGTTATATTTTTTGGTTCTTGTCTTCACAGTTTCGGTTGCATAATGAGGATGGCGTCATCACCCTCGTTCCTATTTTAGCTTTGCTCTGCGCAGCTGTGGGCGTTTTTATTTTGCAAAATGTTTGCTGGTTTTGGCGCGCCTGCTGTGGGTTGCAGTACGACTCTTTGGTAGTAAGTGGTTTTATCATTTTAAATTTCTATTTAAACATTGGAGTCCCATTTAATTTATTTTCTCTTTTGGGTTAGTGTCACTATATTACCATTATTGATATCTTTTGAGTAAGTTTATAGTTTCTTCACGTTTGTTGCACTGCCCAGAAAGATTCATTCGGCTCCTCGTTCTCTTCAAATCCAGCGGGGCACGGCTTGTGGCGTCTAATGTTTTTAATGCCTTCACTCTTTGTTTAAAGTACGTTTTTCAATGTTAAATGGTCACCTCACAGGGTTACATTTTTTGTGCAACATTTATTTTGGCGCTTTATTCATGGGTTATAGTGCAAATATAGTCTGTTTATAGAGCACTTTCATTTTCACGTGTAGTAACCGTGGCAGGCCGCATCCAGTGCCCTATGCCCATCCTTTCCATACCCCCCCCCTCCTTCTCACTCCCCCCTCCCTTGCCCCAACCATACAAAATTCACAGACAACCATTTTCTTTATTGGAAGTACCAACCGGTCGCAGCTTTATTATATTTAAACAATTAACTTTACATACCAAAAACAGTTCTGCTAACAATCTCACCCCTAGCGGAGCGATGCCCCACCAGCCATAATTAGCAAAGTGGGGTCGCATCCGCTCCAGCCGTGTCCGACCACCGGCCAATTTCCTAGCGCCCTTTCCCCGACCTCGCCATGTGACTAGCAAAGGCCAGCAGGGCTTATCCGGGTCAGGGGCACCCTGCCCCCGCCCAAGTATATCCTAAAGGCTCCGGACCCCGGAAACCTCCGGGATCCCGCCACCGGCACAGGCATAGTAATGCCCCTGTGCCGCCCCCCCACGGCCCGGCGGCGACCGGGCAGACCCCCGGTGGAGAACACCTTCCAAGGCCGCTTGCCAATCATTTAAAAGTAAATCGACACCCACAGGGGACAAATGAACTCCATCGAGCCTGTACAACCCAGTACAAGCCACCTCCACCCACGGGTGTAAAACTTGAATCCCACCCTGTCCAGTTACCCACCGCCCTATTTGTCGATTTATTTTTGTGAGACCCCGCAACCAGCGCCGCTGGGCCGCGCAAGCAGGCCTTGGAATAATGTCTGACCAAATTAACAGAACCCCTGGGATCATACGCAATATCAAAGCTACATCTTTTATGACATTTTTGATAAGCTGCTTACAAGTCCAGGCTACCAGGTCGTTGCCACCTAGATGTAAAAGTAGCAGGCTCGGCTTGCCCTTCACTCGCTCGTGGTGCCGAAGCAAGGGCAGGAGTTGGGACCAACTCAACCCTCTCTCACCCAGCCATAGAAGCGACACCTGAGCAGGATCCAGCCCCAGGTTAGGCCCAATTGGTCGCACAGCCGCTCGCCGACCGGCCCAAAACATGAAAGAGTGCCCTATCATCCAAAAGCGTTGGGCCTTCGTGTCTCCAACTGTAAAAGAAAATAAGAATCAATCCCTACCATAGGCTCCCCCCCCCACCCATCACAGATGAACATAACCCCGAAAAGCCTGAGACCGCCACCTCCCAATACTCTGAATGTCCTGCTGTGACAATCC
This sequence comes from Ichthyophis bannanicus, assembly GCA_033557465.1. Lineage (NCBI taxonomy): Eukaryota > Metazoa > Chordata > Amphibia > Gymnophiona > Ichthyophiidae > Ichthyophis > Ichthyophis bannanicus. Next base: position 85,359,608 of record CM066034.1, on the reverse strand, counting down.
TGCGGCCGCAGCGCTGGTAGCCGCGCCGATGCGAAAGGAATGAGCTGCATAATGCTCAGGGCACTCACCTACTAATTGCAATGCCAACCGCAGTACTGCCACAACCTGAAAACGCGTAAGCAGCCGCCCGTCCGCATGCAGAAACAACCCTCCATCCCCCGCAGGGCGCACCCATAAATACTCCCGCATTGTACCCACCGGGCACGTGGCAAAGCCCGGAATCACGCTCAGGCGCACCCACAAACCCTTGCCTTGTGGATCCGTCTTAGATTTTGCCAACAAAACTCTCAACTGCCCCTTCTCAAAGCAAACATGTTGCCGCTGTAGAATCCCCACTGCTCCAGCCCTGCTTGATTTCGAGACCAGTTCCCCCATGCAAAAGGCACCAAAAAATGCCAGACTAAAAACCGCCCGGAAGAGCACAGCCTCGTACTGAGACGAGGCCACCTCCGGTAAAGACATGCATAACCTCTCTAATAACTGATGGGTGATCGGCCGAACGAGCATCAGGATGCGCAGGTGTTGCTCGACCACACCCTTGCAAGAGCCGGCGGGCTAAAGAACCCCCTGACGGGAAGTCCCAGCCGACAGCTTTCACAAAAAATTCAAAACCCGCCAAGTGACTACGCACTGACGAGCGAGTCACTCCGTTCTCTTTAGCCCAGACTACATATTGTCCCAGTAACTGAGCAGAAACCGGCCCAAACTGCCAACCACAGCTTTCCAGAAACGCCACCACTTTCTGACAGCCTTGCAGATACGCCGCCCATGTCCCAGCAGCTATGGAACTCTGCAGCAAATCCTTCATCCCGGGTGGCCTCCATAACTTCCAAGGGACCTCGGCACCTTCTGCCTCCGCTTGTGGTGCCAGTCGTCGAAAGTGATCCAACTTGAAACGGGAAAGAGAATCAGCGATCGCTTTAGCATACCCTGGTATATGACGGGCCCTAAGGTAGACGTTCAACCGTAAACATGCTAAAATTACTTCCCTCATCAAATTAGCCACCACGACACAGCGCGGCGAATAATGGTTCACCAGACTCACCACTGCCTCATTATCACACCACCAAAGAACCTTTTTGTTACGAAACCTGTCTGGCCACAACTCCAATGCTACTAGTATGGGAAACAATTCTAAGAACGTTATGTTACTGGTGATACGCGACTCATGCCAGGACTGCGGCCAACGCTCAGCGCACCATGCCCCACCGAAGTAAATACCCAAGCCTATGCCTCCCACCGCATCTGTATACAATTGCAAGTCCGCACTGCTGAGCTCCGGCTCCATTAAAACTGTGGTCCCATTAAACTCCTCCAAAAAGACCTGCCAGATCCGCAAATCAGCCCTAATTGACTTTGAGACCCTCAAATGATGATGAGGCCTAAGCACCCCAGCCGTAGCTGCAGACAAACGACGCAAAAATACCCTGCCCATTGGGATCACGCGACAGGCGAAGTTTAACGATCCTATCAAAGCTTGCATCTCCCGCAGCGTTAACGTCGAAGATGCAAGCACATTAGCCACCAATACACGCAATCTGCCAACTTTGTCCTGAGGAAGACGTGCCACCATTAACTCTGAATCCAGCTCCACTCCCAGAAACGTGATCCGCGTGGTCGGACCTTCCGTCTTTTCATTTGCCAGAGGCACTCCCAATTCCAGCGACAATTCTACAAAACCTTCAAGCAATAAACGGCATTCATCCGATTGCGCCGACCCGACAAATAAAAAATCTTCCAAGTAGTGCACTACCTTTGCTATACCTACCTTACACTCGACCGCCCACTGCAGAAAGGTACTGAACTTTTCGAAGTATGAACAAGATACTGAACAGCCCATGGGCATGCATTTATCAAAATAAATTCCATCTTCAAAGCGAAAGCCCAATAAATAGAAGGAGGAAGGGTGCACCGGAAGCAGTCGGAAAGCCGATTCAACATCTACCTTTGCCATTTGCGCCCCATGCCCGGCTGACCGCACAAGGCTCGCAGCCTTATCAAACGACGCATACCTCACCGAGCACAGTTCCCGCGGGATAGAGTCATTAACCGATGCACCTAAGGGACTGGACAAATTATGTATCAAGCGGAATTTCCCCGACTCCTTTTTTGGTATTATCCCCAACGGAGAAATTATCATTCTTGCAAATGGTTGTATCGAAAATGGGCCCGCCACTCTCCCCAGCCTCAATTCACCTCCCAACTTTTCTTTTACTACCGACGCGAAGCGCCTAACCGACACGGAATTCCTCACCGCCTTCCCCCCCACCCGCCCAGACACTGGGATTACAAAACCAAAATTAAAACCAAAATACAAAACTTCCCTATCCTTTTTTCTAGGGTACTGGCCAAGCCAGACGTTCAGTACCTCCACTCTAACTGGCGTGGGAGCGCGGCAAAATATCCTTTCATTACTTTGTGCCAGGGGTAGTGGGCTGAGAGACCCCTTTTTTTAACACATTTGACTGCAGAATGGGCTCCCCCACAAATGGAACAGATGTGCCTGAATTTGCAGTCTGGAAAAGGGCACGAGGTCTTGTTAAACCTCCAGCAAACATCGCCTGCCCCATTTCCCCCTGCACGCTGTTGCCCGAAACTCCCTCCCCCGCGAAAGGACCGTCCCGTCCCAGCCGAGATCCCAGCTGCACCCTTTGCCCCTCCTCCTCCTCCCCCACTCACCCTGGCTGACATCTGTGTCAACCACAAATTAATGTTCTGCGTACCCCACGACACAAGTCTATTCTCTTCCATCTTGTCCCTAAATTTCTCGTCATAGTTTAACCATGACCACCCTTCGTGCGTCTGTGAAGCTTCCAATATTGAATCAGCATACGATAAAAGCATCTCGTATTGTCCCGGATAATGCTGTCCCCAAACACTGGCCAAACGCAGAAAAGCTCGGGTCCAATTGACCACATTCCGCGAAACTTTCTTAACGCGCCCAGCCTTTTCATCCTCTTTACGTTTTTTCTTACTTTCACCCGAACGCTTACGGCCTTCTAGCAGACGGAAAATATCAATATAACGACGCTTTTTAATTCTATGCCGTAATTTCCTCGGAACTCCCTCCCATAACTCCGAAATAACCACTGCTGAAGGCAAACCTCCCGCCTGTCCCTTTCCCAACCCCCCTTTCTCACTCCTCCTCTGACGACCCATGCTATCTTCCGCTGAAGACGACGAGGAGGACGAAACCGAGGACGATACTGACGAAGAGCTCGAACTGCGACGCCTCCGACAGGAATGCCTCCTCTTCTGTAACCTTTTTCCTTTCCTTTTTTCCCCCTCCCTACTCCTCTCACCAGATTCTGCAGGTAACTCACCCGAAACACTTGCCGCAGACGCCACCACCTCCGCAGGGCTAACATCTGCCGTGCTGGACGCCCCCTCCTGCCCCTGACCTCCTTCTTCTCGCACCGCACCTCCACTGGACATCCCCCGATGCCTAACAGAATTCGTATCCCCGTGCTCCGCTTTCAGGCGTCCCAAGTCAGCTCCTCCTGGTATAGGCGTTGGGACCTGTGAAGACAAAATAGGAACAAGAGGGGGGGGAACAGCAGAGGGCCACCCTGGCTGCCATGCTTCCAACCATTCCGCTCGAGATGGGCCCTGACCACCCCCCAACCAGTGCCTCCATTGAGAAGGGCCACTCCACGCCCCGTAGTTACAGTGGCCCCACGGCGCACTATCCCAGGACGCCATGATCCTAGGATGCAGGTAAGGTGTTTCCGGAGGCGCCACCATAGGGCCCCTCCCTAAATTCCCAGAGCCCCACCCCTCTCGAGCTACAGCCCCCTGCTCCTGCTCCATCCCACCCCCTTCCAAAGCCCCCCCTTCCCCCAAAGTTCCGTGCTCTGGAAGAATCGCAGGCACCGGCCCAGAATTAGCCCCCCCACCCCTTACTTGAGGCTGGCCACGCCTGATTTGCCCCCGCACCCTGGGCCCTGATACCCCCTTTCCCCTTACCCTTGGACCCCCCCCTCCCCCGCTGAGACACCTTTTCACGGGGCAGACTTCTGCTGGAAGTTCCGCGCTGCCCCCGCCCCCCACCCCTACTCCCCCTTTCATTAGTCCTGCCCCTACTTGCACCTTGAGCCCCCCGTGCAGTAAAACTCCTGTCATGTCCCCCTGCCCCGGCCCTCGATCCTCCCCGAGCCATCCTCCCAGAAACACAGGACCCTAACAATAGTGAAGGCAGGAAATTATGCCAAACAAGGCTTTGGATCTCCCCCCCCCCCCGGGATTCCCTCCCGCGCCTCCCCGAACAAAGCTAGACGCCTCGAAATCCCCTCCCGCAGATCACAGCCGTCGTGGGAATTCTACACCTAGAATTCTCGCCCTGCACACCCAATCAGTCTTCAGAAAAGCGGGGTTACCGGGCAGCGCCAAGCCACGGCTCTCCGAAGCAGCCGGCCTAACGGAGCTGCCTCCTTCAAGTAAAATGCTAAGCCTAAATTACTACCCTGCACCCCAAATCAGACTTGCAGCAAAAAACGGGCTTACCGTGCAGCGCCAAGCCACGGCTCCCAACACAGCAGGCCTAACGGAGCAGTCTCCCAACAAGCCTTCACACCGCAATACCGCCGCCGGAAAAAGGGGGGGGGGCGAAGACCGCGGCCCCACTTTTATGGCAGCTCCCACGCCGGCAGCTCTAATTGGCTCCGCTCCACGCACCCTGCGGAGCCAATCAATTCAAATGACGCTGCCGGCATTATCCACTCCCTCTCGCTTGCTCCCCCTCCCTCCTCTTACCCCGAAGCCAGAAGCACGGACCGGGACCGGGGCGACCGCCCGGTTACCGTCGTCCTTCTCGACTCCGCGCTCGTACTTTTATTTTTCTCATTCGTATGCCAGCCTACAATTTATGTAGGTTTTTACATCCTGGCTTATTGGCACAGTTCACTTCGATTCCCCCCTTATCACTTCGAGGTTCACTTTCACTTGTTTGTCACAGATTTTTTAGATATCACTTTATCTTCACTTTGCAATATAATATGACACATTTGTTTATGGTTCAATTCTTTTTTGTTTGTCTCACATTTATTATGATATAATCTTTATTCATTGGCACCTAATTCTATTTTTCAATATGTAGAAAAGACACAATGTTTTCACATTGCTATTCTTTCACGTACTTTCTTGATATTGCGTTGGTTTGCAAGTTATAAAATCACTCATACACTTTTTGATATATATACATTTTTTCATATATAATTCTTTACACCTCTTTCACCCCGTGGTATTACGTCCTCAGTTGTTTGTCAGCACATCGCTTGGTCCAGAATTCCCCGTTCGGTATATTCCTTTTAATTGGATTGCTTTTACACTAGTAGTCACATACTAGTCTTGGAATTCATTTTTACTTGCATCGTCTTCTTTACACCTGTTTTTTTAGAATCTCTGGCACATCATTTGCAATGGTTGCTTTTTTACTCTTTATAACAGTTTTGTTTATTTATTTTTTGTTTTCATTTTTCACACTATAATCTTATTTAGGAGTTCTAGTCTTTCCTTTATCATATTTAGTATTCTAGCATGTTCCTTTTTAATATCATACGGTTTAATTATTTTATTTATATTTCTTAGATTGCACAATCATACTTATAGGAAGATTATCCTTGGTCAGGTAACATTTTTATTCTCCAAATATTTTTATTCTCCTACATTATTTATTAAATATTAACATACATTAGCTGTCTTCATCTCTCTTATAACTAGGTTGATTCCTATTTATATTTATTTTTATTAATTTATATTTTAAATTTTACAATTGTTATTTATCATACACATGGTTGTTATCATTTATTAATTTATTTATTATATATATGTATATATAGTTTTCTGATGGTTTTTATCAAGTTAAAGAGTATTTCATCATTGGTATGTTTATCATTTTAATGTTTGTTTTTATTTAGCATATTTTTGAAGATACAAATTGTTATAGTCCTGTTTGATTAAGTCACACAGTTTGTTGACTCAGGTATGTGTAATTTATATGTTTTTTGGATATATTATTAATTTATTTATTTATCTATTTATTTATTTTTATTATTTTTTATCATTAATTTCTATTTCTTAATTATGATTTATTGGATTTTAATGCGACATTTACTTTTCTTTTAACTCTTGCGTTCTTATGTTAGCCGTACTTATTCGTTCCATTTTTCATAAAAAATTCTTTTATATATATATATATATATAATTTTTTACATTATACATTCATTTATGTCTGCTGTTTTGAGCCTGTTTGTTTTAATTGTTTGTTAAATTATTTTCTTTGTTTGATTTGTTTTAGCCATTTAGCCCCTGAAGAAGGGAATTCCGAAACACGGCCTGTGTTGGGCCTATGGCTGTTGTTGGTTAATAAAGGTTATTACACGTCCTCCTGTTTGCTATCCACGTTCTTTTGTTGGACTGAGATCTATTTGTATCCACTGCCTTCCATTGTATGGAAATAGGTCCATGAATATTCATTAGGGACATCATGAAAACCAGGCTGGATTGTGGTGCACGAGGGCTGGAATTGCCCACACCTGGCATAGGCTAATCACTTTAGGGTCTGTGGTTGTAAGAGACCACTGTACAATGTCACAAAACTCCTGAAAGGTTCTGTGCCTGGCTCGTAACAGAAACCCATGCTGGTTGGCTGTCACAGTTGGAAGGCAAACAGCACAATCTGAAAAGTTAGTGTTTTGTAACTGAGTAAGTGTGTCTCAAAATATTTGGATGTTCCCCATGATTTTTCCAAGATTCTGAATGCAGCACTGCTTCACTAACAACAATATGCCATAAAGTAAATATAACCTGATAAGGAAACATTCTTAACAAGCCTCTAAAATATCCAAGACTATTAATTACTTATAATAAAAACAATAAAATACTTCTTCTTAGCATTACAAAGATGAGCCCTATAATCCACCCATACACAATATCCAATTCCCAATCTCTTCAAGGGCTAGAGGTTAATTGCCAAAAGGTTAATCCTTATTATGTCAGTAAAAAACTAACTCGGACTAATTCGACCTAATCAGCAGTGCAAGTGCTGGAAAAAGTTTCTTACATAAATAGTTCATTCAAGAAGCAATCAATCATGATATTCTTTTCTGCAAAACAGTAATATCACTGTTGTCCAAGTCCATGAGTCTGTGTTGAAACAACAGAAGACGCCTTTCTTCCTTGATTCACAGATGAAAGGAATAACCATCTAGATCCTATGAAGGAGCCTTTTTTCACTGTGAAAGAGGTATCCAACAAGGTAGCCCTTCCCCTTTACAGGCTGAATATTCCACCAGGGGCATACGGAATGGACCCAGGAACTTAGGAGCCAAAAGTGTCTTCAGATACCAGTTCTTGATCAGGACCCAATCTCCTGGCTTTAGTTCTGGATGCGATAACTCGAAGAGTATCCTTCTGAGGATTCACCTGCAATAAAGGAGAAACAGACAAAACTGAGTGCAATGGTGAGTAATAAGATATTGCTGCGCAAATATTGAGGTCAGGGATTACTCTCAATTCATGTGAAGTAGCTGGACATCCAGTAACTATTTTATATGGTGTCAGGCTGCCTCAAGCACATGGGGGGGGGGGGGAGAATTGTGTGCTGCTATAAGGGCAAAAGGAAGGGCTTCTGTCCAATCTGTAGCCTCATCCTGTGTCACATTGTGTAATTGTCCTTTTGCATGTCCTATTCATCTGTTCCATTTGGCCAGAGCTTTGCAGATGAGAAGGAATGTGAAATTGTCTTTTAATACCAAACCAATGTTCAGTTCCCTCACAGACACTCGCAACGAAGGCCGGACCATTAACAGAAGAAAAGACAAAAGGTACACCACAAATAGAAATAAACCGAGTGAGCAAGAATAAACAGCATTCATACTGGTAGTGGGTTTCGTTTCTACCCATCCATAAAAAAGACAAGTGATCACTGACAAATACCGCTTCCCCCTCTGGCACAGGGCAGGTTTGTAAACGCAAGCTGCAAAATCAAAAATGGTCCTGATGGGCAAAAAACCTTATAACTGCCAGCCTTCAAACAATCCAGACAAACTTCATACATGGCCTGTGCCACAGAAAAAAAACTTCAGGTGATACCAGAGAACCACAAGGCATGATTCATAGCCACAGCTGAAAGGTGAAGCTTATGATGCAGGAACAGGACAAGTGGAAACAATGAACTGTCTGAGCAGATGATCCTTTTTCCAGTAACCCTATGCTTCACTGGTCGCACCCCACAAAGTCCACAGTCTTGGTTTCAAAGGGAGTACCTTGATAATGCTGTAAGAGAGATGAAAGGGAAAACAAAGTCATGTTAAATGGTTTTAAGCACAACAATGTTGGGGACACTGATGCTCAGAGGGCAGCTTGCCGGGCTTTGTGGTCTGCAAAGTGGTTGCCCCTTGACATAAAATTTCCAGCAGAGGAATGTCCTTTAAACTTTAAAACTGCAACTTGTGCCGACAATAGTACAGCCTGCAGTAAATGATGAATGTGTTCAGCATGCTTAATTGGTTTATTAGTAGAAGTCAAAAATCCCTGTTGTGCCCAAATGTTTCCAAAATCCTACAAAGCAGAGCAGTGAAGTCTGAAAAATTTGCTAACCATTATTTACAAAAGACTAAGGGGTATGTTTACTAAACTGCGCTGTGCACGTTAGCGTGCGCTAAGGTATCTTAGTGCACGCTAATGTCGCGTTACGGGGCACTATTGTGCACGCTCAGGTGCGCGGCGCACTATTGTGCACGCTCATGTGCGCGGCACGCTAATGTGCGATGAAGGCAGGGAAAGGCTCCCGTAGGGCGGAGGAAGGCTCCCCAGGGGCAGAGAGAAGGGGTCAATGGGTGGAGAGTGGGAGGGGAGAGGCTCCCCGCACATTAGCGAGGTTGAAATCCGAGGAAAAAAATACCGCGAGTGAAAACCTTGCGTTAGAGCCGATTTAAAGGGAAGAGAAACCATTTATGTCAGCAATGTACTGCAAAACCAGGGAAACCTACAAAAAAGTGATAAGTGTGATACATGTGCACGGTACAAAAGTACAAATAAACATTGAAAAGGACCCCAACAAAATTTTAAAAAATTATAATCAAGCTGGGCAATAGTGATAGTAATGGGAAACATAAAAAAACACTCCCAAGAAAGCCCCAAAAAATAAATATGAATTTTGGAAGGGTCTACGCTCCGTCCACATACAAGGTGAATGATCCCACAGTGAAATAGCACCAATCAGGGTTTCCCTCTCCATTGGACAGGTTTCCTATGGCATGCACATGTTCCACAACAGCAGGGCGGGCATGTCGGAATGGGCAACTGGACAGATGCTGGGAAAGGGGATACAGAGGGCTGCAGGCGGCACATGTGTGGTGCAGCTGGGCACAGTGTGGACTAGGCAGATGCCTAGATGGCACTTAGGAATGCTGAAACTGAACAGCAGCCAGACAGCAACTGATGAGGGCCCAACATGGGCACGAGAGTGTTTATTACAGTGTCACAGGGGATAGTACCCAGCAGGTACCCCCAAGGGCACAGAACATTGGCAGGCGGTGTTGGGGGGAAGCGTGGACGCCTATGCAGGCACCCCTACCCCAGAACACACACCATAGGCAGCCGCCTACCTGCACACTGGATGGCTTGAGACTGCACACCACCAGCAGAAGGGCATGTCAGCATGATGGCAGAGGGGTACTGGTGGTGGAGGGGGGCAGTGGCAGCTGCCCAGAGCCGACCATGGCCTAGCCCTGTGTAGGTGGGTGCCATGCACTGCAACAGACAGGCTGTGTCTGACAAACAACCATGGTATCTCCAGGGACTGCACAGTCTCTGTGAGCACAGTGTGGTGCGGTGAACACAGCCAGTGTGTTCAGGAGCAGAAGGTCACAAGTTCAAGTCCCAGCTGGGGCTACTGCCAATCCAATCCCCATATTTTACCCGCTATTAAACCGTGATAGTAAGGACAAACTTTTATTGAAGAAAACATACGCATGGTTCAAACGCCTATATTTTACCCCACTGAGCACAGACACCAGAAACATGCGCATTACCTGGAGCAGAGTCCCCCAAATTCAGTCCTGGAGGCCCACAAATCAGTCAGGTTTTATGCTGTCTCCACTATAAGGCCATGTCAGCATGGTGGCGGAGGGGTACTGTTGGTGGAGGAGGCAGTGGCAGCTGCCCAGAGCAGACCATGGCCTAGCCCTGTGTAGGTGGGTGCCATGCACTGCAACAGACAGGCCCTGCCGGACAAACAGTCATGGTATCACCAGGGAATGCACTGTCTCTGTGGCAACACGGTGGTGCAGTGCACACAACCAGTGTGTATGGAGACAGAAGGTCACAGGTTCAAGTCCCAGCTATGTTGCCTGCCAACCCAGTCCCCATATTTTACCCACTACTACAACGTGCTAATACAGACAGAACCTTTATTGCAGATGACGCAAACATGCCCAAAACACCTACATTTTACCCTACAGAGCAAAGACACCATAAACAGGTGCATTACCTAGAGCAGAGTCTCGCAAATGCAGTCCTGGAGGGCCAAACACCATTCAGGTTCCATGCTGCCTCTAATAAAGATGCCTGTGCTGCATATCTATGCACCACCCCCATGGTATGCAGATGTATCTCATGCATATTCATAAGGGACAGCATGAAAACCCGAACAGTGTTTGGCACACCAGGACTGGAGTTGGGAACCTCTGCCGTAAAGCAGCAGCCAACAGGGGCAGACACACCAAAACCCACACCCACACCCACAGGCTCCATTAGCCAATGCCTCCTGGAGAGGCAGGACATTGGGCCCTGCGTGCATCTCCCAATACTAGCCCTTGCATACCTTAGCAATGCCACCCTACACCTGGGAATATGGTACACAGCTATCAAAAGTTTGCTATGATTACTGGCAGATAGCAATTCCTACGTTAAGCAGTTTGCTGATTGAGCTCCATCATAGCAACCTTTCTGCTGTCTGTGGAGTGTGCTTCAGGTCTGGTCTCTGACAGTGTTTACCACCCTGGGGAGTGACCCCCAACAGTATTGTGTACCATATCCATGCCTGCACTGTGCCCAGGACTGGTGTGGTGGACAAGACTGCTAAACTCCTCTAGAGTGGCACAATGCTGGCATAGGTGTGGGAATGTGTGTCTGTCTATCCAGTGTGTGGTGGCTGCAAACACCCTCCACAGCCCACACTGCCAGCAATGTTGCCAGTATTGGCTTGCCAATGTGCATAATGAGGAGCAAGGTACCATGGGTATAGCCCAGACAGGGTGGCCTGGCCAGGATGCATCTGCACAGGGCATAGGGCACTGGCTGGGACATTGTAGTGCCCGGCCACCACCTGCACAGACAGGTTGGCCACAGCATGTCCTGCTGGGAGATCACTCTCACCCTGACTGCAGTGACCACAGCATGGCTAGGCACCCCCATAGTGCTATATAGTATTTCTCTCGTGATATTTATGGGTTTCCCTTTGGGACCCAGTCACTGACTTATCTGCTTGGTGTGTTTGCTGACATCCCAGTTCGGGGTACACGCATTTCCACCAGGAACATGCACAATGGACTAGCTAGCAGACTGTCTGCAGCTGGTATGTGTCCTGATGGAGCGCCTTGCAGGGTGCAGCGGCTGAAGGCTTGCTGCAGGAGAATATCAGATAGTGGTGGGGTGCAGCTTAGCGCACATTAGCGCATGAATAATCCCGGTTTGCTTTTTTCAAACTGACACGCCCACTCCTTTTATGGCATCCCGCACAATAACCCGGCGCGCACCTAATGGAGTTTTAGTAAACATACCCCTAAGAGACCCAGGAATCTTGTAATAATGCTAGTGTTGCTGGGAAAGGCAATGAAAGAATAGGTTTCAATCTAGCAGAGGTAATTGCATGACCAGATGGTGTTAAGGCAGCACCCAGGAAAGTAACACTTAGAAATACAAATTGTAGTTTTGACAAATTGACTTTCAATCCTAAATCAGCAATATAAGATAACAAAGACAAGAAGTCTGACAAACAAGCTTCATAACTTGATAAACATAAAAACAAATCATCAACATCTTGAACTAAAGAGGAATGGTCGAGCCTGACATTAAGCAGCGCAGTTTTTAGTCCTGCATATTTTGCGCAGGCCCGATCAGTGTATCCTTGGCACAAAGTGATCCAGGTATATTGTATATTGTCAAATAGGAAAGCAAATAAAAATTTATTTTCTTTACTAATTCGCACTGAAAAATAAGCAGAACTCATAGATACCGGGGGGGGGGGGGGGGGGGGGGTTATCTATGTCCAGATATCATGTGGATTAGGTACTAAGGGAAAAATAGGCAAAATCATATTATTTACTGCTCGCAGGTCTTGCACAAATCGGTAAGTCTTACCATCTGCCTTCAACACAGGAAGAATCAGAGTATTACATAATGAAGTTGTAGGATAGATGAGACCTTGTTTCTGGAGATCTTCAATCACAGGATGAATTCCATCGATGGCAGCCGCTGGTAATGAGTACTGCTTGAGTCCAGGTTTCAAGGTGATCCTCACAAGCGGGATAGAAAGTGATCCGACATTGGAGCCTGTCACTGCCCACAGAGTTGAAGGACGTTCTGAATGAATGGTGCTGGCATCTACAGAAGAAGGCACTTTAGAGAGATAATACAATTGAAAAAGCAATTTTCCACTCATCCAGGATAAAGTAGCACGGTGTGAAGCTAAAAAGTCCCGACCTAAAGATTTACTGGTAAAGTCTCTCCCACAAGAAAGGTAGTAGGATACACAGTCTCTCCAATCTGCAAAGATTTATATCTCCAGGAACAAGCAGGAATAAGTCCTCACATATGGGTACGTCGGAACCGACGGAGCCTGCGCGGGAAAGCTCCCCAGCTTCCCAGAAGGAAGCTTTTGGGGCCTCCCACTGCACATGCGCGCTGCCTTCCCGCCTTCCTGACCAGCTCTCCTCAGTTTCTCTTTTTCCGCGGAGCCAGCAGGTCGTGTTCCTGTCACCGCTGAAGAAATTATTGTTTTAGTTTGTTTCTTTAGACCGCGTACCTGCCTTCGCCATACCGAAACCGGTACCGCCGGTCTCTCTTTTCTTTTCTTTAAAAAAAAAAAAAAAAAAAATGTTTATCTTTGCTCAACTTTGTGACTTCGGATAGGCCTCAGGCCTACACAAATTCTCCTCATGGAGAAACCAGCCCCTGGTTTTAAAAAGTGTACCAAGTGTAGTGCTGTTATTTCTGTCACAGACACCCATGAATGGTGTCTTAAATGTTTGGGACCTGACCACTCCATTCCGGACTGCCCATCCTGCTCCCAGATGTCTAAACGTGGTTTGCAGAACCGGGCCAACAAATTCCAATGGCTGTTTGATTCAGATAATCCAGCATCACAGTCATCCAGGTCTTCCTCTCCGGATGGATCTCAGGTAACCAAACCTTCTTCGGGCAGGTCCTCAAAGAGCAAATCTCCTTCAAAGCATCGAGAGGCTCTCACTTTTGAATCTGAGGATCCTGCCCCAGCCAAACAACCCCGGCGGGAAGCTCTGGCTTCCAAAGCACCATCTATGGGGTTACAGGCTGACATCGATGGCACGGCCTCGACTGATCACCTGTTAGACTGCTCTGGGGTACCGGCCCATACCGGTACCGACATCCAGGCAGCAGTGGCGTCTATGAGCAATACTGTTCAGACCATGCAGCAGGCCATGCTGGCTTTTATTACAGCTGCGACGCCCTCGGTACCGCGTTCAGCGGTACCGGGTCCGGTTCCGGTATCGTCCCCCATACCGGAACCAAGACCATCGACTTCCAAACGCAGATCGGTTCCGCATGCCGGATCCGGGTTTTCACCCGATACCGATCCCATACCCGGTACGCCCGATGTCGATACCCATCGGTATGCGTATCGTGCGTTGGAAGCAAATAGAGAATACTCTGATTCTTCTGAGGATTTTGACTCCTCTGAGGACTCTGATGAGCTGTCTCTAGTTCTTCATGAAGACCCTTCTTCCCCAAAGAGGAGAATGTCTCCACCAGAGGATCTGTCCTTTCAAGACTTCATTATAGAGCTAGCTAAAGGACTTTCTATTACCACATCTTCTGAAAAAGAACCTAGGTCAAAGAAATTGGATATTTTAGGATACCCTAAGGTTCCTAAAGAGGCAGTCACCCTGCCTATCCATGAAATCCTTCAAGAACACTTGATGGACTTATGGGAGGCTCCTCTAACGTTGTCTCCTTACTCTCGTAGGTTGGACACCATGTACCGGGTCCCTCCTTCTCCTGGGTTTCAAAAGACTCAGCTGCCTTACCATTCCATTGTGGTGAAGTCTGCGCTGAAAAAGATTAAGAGCACCAAAAGGCACTCTTCTACCCCTCCAGGGCGAGAACGTAAGACCCTAGACTCTTTTGGCAGGAAAATTTTCCAGGCTAGTATGCTTATAGCCAGGATTAATTCTTACAGTCTATATATGGGCATGTTTCTCAGGGAACTTGCCCTAAAGATACGGCATTTTGCCTCCTTTATCCCTGAGGATAGAAAGGAGGAGTTCATTTCTCTGGTGAAACAGCTTCTAGATGTTTCTAAGTTCTCCAACAGAGCAGCTTTGATTCCTTTGAGGGTGCCGGTAGAGCTTCGGGCATTGCTATTGCAGCCCGACGACTTGCTTGGCTCCAGGCCTCTGACCTAGAACCCTGGGTCCTGGATGGCTTACGGAATCTGCCCTGTACAGGTGAGAACTTATTTGGTAAGGACTGGCAAATTAAAGCCACTCAAATGGACACAGAAAATGCTACATTAGATAGACTTTCTAAGTCTACCTCTACTCCTGCCAAGAAAAAGTCTTTCAAGAGGCCTTACTACAAGAAGGCCAGATTTTCCACAAATACTGGCCAACAATCTTCTCAGCCTCGCTTTGCTGCTAAACGTCAGCAACCTAAACAGGCAAGGTCAAAGCCTGCAGCGTCTGCCACTCCTCAGCAGGCTCAACCCCCTCAGGGGTTTTGACTTGCCCCTAGAGAACTTAACCTTTCTGGCTCTAGAACAACCAGAGCCCTCACCATTCCCGGAAGGTTAGCTCACTTTGCTCCCAGATGGGGGCAAATTACATCAGAGCACTGGACCCTCTCTATCATCAGAGAGGGCTACAAACGTCATTTTTCCAACCTTCCTCCATATACTATGGTGAGGCACTTCAATTCTCCCCCATCTCTCCTGGGCCTGTTGGATCAGGAAGTCTCTTCTCTCCTTGCCCAAGGGGCAATAGAAGAGGTTCCTCTTCTTCAACAAGGGACAGGATTCTACTCCCCTTATTTTCTCATAACAAAGAAGACAGGGGGATTCAGACCTATCCTAGATCTGAGAGAATTGAACAAATTTCTGTACAAGGAGAAATTCAAAATGCTTTCTCTAGGCATTCTCCTTCCATACCTTCAGAGTCAGGATTGGCTTTGTTCTCTAGATCTCAAGGATGCGTACACACATATACTCATCCACCCATCCCACAGAAAATATCTAAGATTTCTGTTTCAGGGAAAACATTTCCAGTACAGAGTACTTCCCTTCGGTCTAGCCTCTGCTCCAAGAGTGTTCACCAAAGGCATGGCAGTTGTTGCCGCATTTCTAAGAGGTCTGGGAATTTTTGTATTCCCATATCTGGACGACTGGCTCATCCGAGCTCCATCTCAGTCAGAGGCCCAGATTTCCCTGGACCGCACAAGGCACATTCTGCAGTATCTGGGACTGGTGATAAACCTTCCCAAGTCTCAACTTACCCCTACTCAGTCCCTGGAATTCATAGGGGCCCAGTTGGACACCACCACTGCAAGGGCCTACCTACCTCAAGTCCGGGGCCAACGTCTGGTGTGCTTGGCCTCCCAAGCTCAGTCCAGCAGTCACTTGACAGCCAGAGAAATGCTGCGACTTCTGGGCCACATGGCCTCCACGGTACACTTGGTGCCCTACGCTCGTCTTCATATGAGAGCAGCTCAATGGACCTTGGCCACCCAGTGGACTCGGGCATCAGGAGCGCTCTCCGACCAAATACTCACCTCAAAGCGTCTGTTTTGGTCCCTCCAATGGTGGATGTCCACCAAGAATCTGTTGTTGGGGGGCCCCTTCCAACCTTTGTTGCCCCAAACAACCTTCACAACAGATGCCTCCCAAACAGGGTGGGGAGCCCATCTTCAACTTCTCTCCACTCAGGGTGCTTGGTCTCCACAAGAGACCACCCTTCACATCAACCTCCTGGAACTGCGAGCAATCTACTTTGCCCTCAAAGTCTTCCATACCCTCCTAGTCAACCTGACCGTCCTAGTCCATACAGACAATCAGGTGGCCATGTTCTACATAAACAAACAAGGAGGGACAGGCTCTCTGTCGCTTTGCAACGAAGCTCTCAGATTATGGGCCTTCGCCAGAGAGCATCAAATTCATCTTCTGGCAGTGTATCTTCCAGGGGTTCAAAACTCTTGGGCAGACAGACTCAGTCGAGTTCTGCTTCCACACGAATGGTCCCTACATATGGACCAGATAAGCAGAATCTTTCAGGAATGGGGAATCCCGGACCATAGACCTCTTTGCAAGTCCGTGGAATGCCAAACTTCCCTGATTCTGTTCCAGGACTCCGTGTCAGGGGAGCTCAGGCCAACGACGCCTTTCTCCTACATTGGGGTCAGGAATTCCTATATGCCTTTCCGCCCATTCCTTTGATTCCCAAGACTCTGTTCAAACTCCAGAGGGATCACGGATCGATGATCCTCATAGCTCCACGCTGGCCACGCCAAGTGTGGTTCCCTCTACTTCTGCATCTCTCCCAGGGACCCTCCCTGGACCTGGGAGCTGTGCCAGACTTTCTCTCTCAGGAGGAAGGGACTTTGTGGCACCCAAACCCCAAGTCCCTACACCTCAGAGCTTGGTTACTGAAGGCCTAAGCCTTCATGACTTCAATCTTTCTCAACCAGTGAAAGATATCCTTCATGCCTCTAGGAAACCCTCCACGAGGCGTTCCTATGCTTTCAAATGGAAACACTTTTCCATTTGGTGTGCTCAACAGGGTCTTGACCCTCTAGCACTTCCTTTGAATTCTCTACTAGACTATCTCCTACATCTTTCTAATGCAGGCCTTAAGACGAATTCAGTAAGAGTCCATTGAGTGCTATTGCAGCATCCTTAAAACCTAATAAATGGACAACCTGTCTCCTCTCATCCGCTTGTTGCAAGGTTCATGAGAGGCCTGACTCTAACTAAGCCTCCCATCCGACCTCCTCCGGTAGCATGGGACTTGAACCTACTTCTGGGTCAGCTTATGAAGCCACCTTTTGAACCGTTGGTTTCTACCTCCTTGAAATTTCTTTCCTGGAAGGTCCTTTTTCTTATTGCAGTCACTTTGGCTCGCTGCATCAGTGAACTACAGGCCTTAGTGGCTCATCCACCTTATACCAGGTTTCATCATGATAAGGTGGTCCTTAGGACGAATCCCCACTTTATGCCCAAAGTGGTCTCGCCGTTTCATCTTAATCAAGAGGTATATCTACCTGTCTTTTTTCCAGCTCCTCATGCATCCAGTGCAGAGAGGAACCTTCATACTTTAGATTGTAAAAGAGCTCTTGCCTTTTACCTCAACAGGACTCAGCCACATCGAAAGTCTTCCCAGCTTTTCGTGGCTTTTGATCCTTCTCATTTGGGACTTCCAGTCTCCAAACATACACTTTCCAATTGGATTGCTCAGTGTATTTCCTTTGCTTACCAGAGTAAAAATATTTCTCTGGAAGGCCATGTCACAGCTCACAATGTGAGAGCCATAGCCACTTCTATGGCTCATCTTCACTCTGTATCCATAGATCAGATCTGTCGAGCCGCCACATGGGCCTCGGTTCATACCTTCACAGCCCATTACTGTTTGGACAAGGACTCCCGCCGGGATGCCTTGTTTGGTCAGGCTGTCCTCAAACACCTGTTCCATACTTGAACAACTCCTGCCCACCTTCCCAGGATGGATGCCTGAGATCCATACGAAGATGGCGAACCCTTGGAACGGGATCTCCCAGGCATCTTAGCTAGGGAGTCCCCATATGTGAGGACTTATTCCTGCTTGTTCCTGGAGATAGCACAGTTACTTACCTGTAACAGGTGATCTCTGGGAACAGCAGGAATTAGTCCTCACAACCCACCACCTCCCCTAGGAGTTGTATCTTCTATCTATCTTCCTTTCCTCTCTCTATTGTCTCAGCTATAAACTCGAACTGAGGAGAGCTGGTCAGGAAGGCGGGAAGGCAGCGCGCATGTGCAGTGGGAGGCCCCAAAAGCTTCCTTCTGGGAAGCTGGGGAGCTTTCCCGCGCAGGCTCCGTCGGTTCCGACGTACCCATATGTGAGGACTAATTCCTGCTGTTCCCAGAGATCACCTGTTACAGGTAAGTAACTGTGCTTTATTTGTGCTGATTTACTGCTTGTCAGGAATCAAAGCGGTTTACAATAAACTCAAAAACAGAAACAGAAGTTTACATTGAAAGAAGTTTAGGTATAGTGCATATAAACCAAAATCACAAAGTTATCTAATTTAAAAACTTTAACCTATTAATTATTTTAAACTTTGCACGAGGACAGTGGTATTGAGGAGTCATGAAGATTGAAATAATTAAAGACTGATTAAGTAATTGTCTCCCTAAAATGTTTCTTGAACAAATGAGTCTTTAGTAGTCTGCGGAAGGTGCTTGGGTCCTTAGTGTCCTTTAAGATTTGAGGCAGAGAATTCCATAGATGTAGAGAGAGAAGGCTCTTCTTTGTAGTGGAGGATTTGCATGTTCTGTATTCGTTAGGTACCACGAGAGAATTTTTATTTCTGCTTCTCCGTGGTCTGTTTTCTGGAGATGTTAGAATAAGCGTCTAGCTGGTTTGATGTTTCTGATTTAAGATAAAAAATTCAAGCTTGCGATGAGGAATTATTCATAGCAACAGAGAAAAATGATGACAGAAAAAGACCACATGGTCTGTCTAGTCCAGTGATGGCTAACCTTTTTGAGCCCGAGTGCCCAAACTGCCGCACAAAACCAAAGAATTTCCTCAAAGTGCCAGCACGTCAATTAAACCTTAACAACAATATTTTAGAGCCTTATAATGATGTTCCAGATCACCCATTTTGGGCAAGGATACTGGGGCGTTACAAATTACACACCACTTGTCTTTTCACCATGATGAAGAAGTAGTCCATTTCCCATTCATCATGAAAGTGGTAGGTTTTGCTCTTCTTTGGAACCCAGCTCCCGCGCGGGTCCTATAAACTCGCGAGAGGACGGCACACGAGCCCTAGCGTGCAGCTTCTCGGCGAGAGGCGCGCAGAAGCTCCGACCGGAAGGGGAAGCGCGGGGCCGGGCTGGGGCCTTTCTCCTAGCACAGGGGTCTGCAACCTTTAAGACATAAGAGCCACTTGGACCCGTTTCCGAAGGGAAAAAAAAAAACTGGGAGCCGCAAAACCATTGCGACATTTAAAACAAATCTAACACTGCATATATTGTTTCTTACAGTGTACCATCATAATCACAATCAAACTCATATCCTGAGGTAAATATGAGGGCCCAAATGTAATCCACATTATAAATATATTATTATATTATTGTCACTTTTCTTTTAATATTTTTTTGACCCCCCTCAGAACTACTTTTCATAGAAAACGTTAAATTTACTTACCGTATTTTCCGGCGTATAAGACGACTGGGCGTATAGACGACCCCCTACTTTTCTGTTAAAATATAGGTGTTTTGGCCTATACTCGCCGTATAAGACTACCCCTCTTCCAGCGCACACCAAAAAAATACGCCGGAAAATACGGTTTAATTAATCACAACAAGTAACAATATTTGATTTCAAATATGATGATTTTGTAGTCAAATCACTAATTTTAAATAAAATTATTTTTTCTAAGTTTGTTGTATGACCAATTTATTATATGATCATGCTGGTACCGATCTGAGGCTTCTGCTTTCCTGTCTTCTCTTAGCTCTGTTTATGTGGTATATGGTCCATCTGCCATTTCTTATCTCTTCTTTCGTTTTCTTCACTTCTTTCCATCAGCCTATTTCCAGTCCCAGTAACCCTCCCCAGTATCAGCCCCTTTCCAGTCCTCACTCCCAGTACCTTCCAATGTCAACTTGCATTCCCATGATTGCCACTGGTGTCCATTCCCTTCCAGTCCACCTCCTTCCCCACTGACCAGTCCCTTCTAGTACAAATACCATGGCAGCCCCTCTCAGATCCACTCCCTTCCAGTTCCATTCTCCCATCCCCTCGCATCAGCCCATTTGTAGTCCTTAGCCCCCAGTTTTCTTCCAGGGCCAGGCAGCTCTATCCTCCTCCCTCCCCACAATCAGCCCATTCTCAGTCAAAGCCCCCCAATCAGCTCACTTCCAGTGCTAATCCCCCCTCAACCCCATTACCAGTGCTAGCCTCCCCTAATCAGCCCAATACCACCCGTCCTACCCCCCCTCATCACCAGTCCTATCCCCCATCAGGCCCCATTTCCAGTCCTAACCTCATCCGATCAGCTCATTTCCAATGCTAGCCCCCCATCAGTCCATTATCAGTCATACCCCCCTATCAGCCCATTACCAGTCCCAACCCCCCCCCCCCTTGATCAGTCCATTCCCAGTCCTAGCCTTCAACCCCATTACCAGTCCTAGTCCCCTCCCATCTGCCCATTACCAGTGCTAGCTCCCCCATCAGCCCATTATAATCCTAAGCCGCAATGTCTCTCGCCTCTCTCCAGCATTTATCCCGTCTGTCCAGTATGTCCCTGTCTCTCCCCTTTGTGCATGCCAGCCCCCTCCCTCCATGTCAGCCCCCGTCCTTCCATCGGTCCATGTCAGCTCCCTCCCTCCCTCCTGTCAGCCCCACTGTCCATGTCAGCCTCCCTCCATGTCAGTCCCCCCTCTGTCCATGTCAGCCCCCTCCCTCCATCTATCCCTCCTTCCATGTAAGCCCCCCTCCTTCCATCCATCCATATCAGCTCCCTCCCTCCATCCATCCATATCAGCTCCCTCCCTCCATGTAAGCCCACCCTCCTTCCATCCATCCATATCAGCTCCCTCCCTCCATGTAAGCCCCCCTCTTCCATCCATCCATATCAGACTCCCTCCCTCCATGTAAGAGCCCCCCTCCTTCCATCCATCCATATCAGCTCCCTCCCTCCATGTAAGCCCCCCTCCCCCCCCATGTCGATGGTAGCCCCCCTCTCCCCATGTCGATGGTAGCCCCCCCTCTCCCCATGTCGAACCCCCCCCTCTCCCCATGTCGATGGTAGCCCCCCCTCTCCCCATGTCGATGGTAGCCCCCCCCCTCTCCCCATGTCCTTCCTCCCTCGTCTGCAGCCACGTCTCCCCTGCCTGTTAGGGAACCGCGGCTGTGCTTGTAAAATCGTTGCGGAGCCCTTCCTGTCCTTGACGGCTCCGTGCAGCATGTCCCGCCTCTAAAGGAAGTTGTACTTACAACTTCCTTTAGAGGCGGGACAATGCTTCACGGAGCCCGTCAAGACAGGAAGGGCTCCGCAACGATTTTACAAGCACAGCCGCGGTTCCCTATAACAGGCAGGAGCACGCGCTGCTGCAGACGAAGGGAGGCAGACACCTGTCCTAGCGGACCTTCCCGCGTGCCAGCTGCAAGGCCTTCGCGTGCCACAGCTGGCACGCGTGCCATAGGTTCGCCATCGCTGGTCTAGTCTGTCCTTCCATATCAACAACTATAACAGTCCCCTTTTTTCTTTTAGAGATCCTCTGTGTTTGTCCCATGCTTTTTTGAATTCAGACACTATCCTCATCTCTTCCACCTCCACTGGGAAACTATTCGACGGATCCACCACTCTTTCTGTAAAGAAATATTTCCGCATATCACTCCTGAATCTATCCCCTTTCACCCTCATCCCATGTCCCCTTGTAGCAGAACTTGCTTTCAGTCGAAAGAGGCTCTCTCCCTGAACATTTATGCCACGGAGGTATTTAAACGTCTCAATCATATCACCTCTATCCTGCCTTTCCTCTAAGGTGTACATATTAAGATCCTTAAGTCTGTCCTCATATTTATATTGAAGACCACTAACCATTTTAGTAGCCAACCTCTGCACCAAATCCATCCTGTTTATATCCTTTTGAAGGTGCAGTCTCCAGAATTGCACACTATACTCCAAATGAAGTCGCACCCAAGACTTATACAGAGGCACTATCGCCTCCTTTTTTCTGCTAGCCATTCCTCTCCCTATGCACCCAAATATCCTTCTAGCTTTTGCTGTTGCCTTTTCTACCTGTTTAGCTACTTTAAGATCATCAGACACAACCACGCTTAGGTCCCGCTCTTTAGTTGACAAAAAGTATTTCACCCCTATACTATGTTGCTCCCTTGGATTGCTTAAGTCCAAATGCATGACCTTGCATTTTTTAACATTAAATCCCAGCTGCCAAATTCTAGACCATTCTTCAAGCTTAGCTAGTTCCCTCCTCATGTTATCTACACCTTCCTGCGTGTCTACTGTATTGCAGATTTTGGTTTCATCCGCAAAGAAGCAAACCTTACCTGACAACCCTTCCATTATATCACTAACAATGATGTTAAAAAGAATCGTACCAAGGACAGATCCCTGGGGCACACCACTGGTATCTTCTTTTTCCTCAAAGTGAGCTCCATTTACCTGTACCCTTTGTCGCCTCCCACTCAACCAATTTCTAACCCAAGCAGTAACTTTAGGGTCCATCCCTAGGGTGCTGTTTGTTTATAAGTCACCTGTGAGGAACGGTGTCAAAGGCTTTACTGAAATCTACCTTCAGTGCTTTCGCAGAGCACTATCAGTGCTTGCATTAGTTGAGTGTGATAAATGGCAGGCAAATCTTGTACATGCATTGTTGAAGTATTAGCTCCAGTATTAATAATAAAATTCAGTTTAGATTCTCCTAGCTTAGCTTCTAACTCACCCTGAGGGTTAAGCTTAAATGCAAAAATAGTCATGCATCCTTCGAAATCTTCTGGATTAGAGTTACACTGGTATATGGGAGTGAATTCAGCTTTCTGGACATCAAGGTTCTGATTCTGGGGACAGTTACACTGCAAATGTCCAGTCTCACAAAAAGTATAACAAGCATACATTCCTTTTGACTGTCCACGTCCTCGCTGGGAATTCACATAACCTCCTCTTCCTCTGGCTTTATCCCTAACCCTGCCCACAGGTGGCTGCATAGAAGCAATCTGTCAATTAAGCAGTTTAGTCTTTTTCACCTCTATCTTGGTTTGCTCTTCCTGCTGTTCCTTAATAAATTTCAACTCACTGTATTGAGTACCTTCCAGAATTGCATCTGCTGTTCTAGCTGGCCAGTCTATTATTGAGGTCTCCAAAATTTCTTTTATTCTCGGATGCAAGCCATTCACAGAAATATTATTGAATCCTGAAGATGTTTGTTCTTCCTCCCCAGAATAATCTTTAAAAACTATCATACACCTAGTGTGAAAATCTGTAAACCTTAACCTCTATCCTGCCTTAGAGATATCAGTCTCGACCAGTCCTTTACAGGCTTACATACTACTTTAATAGATTCTGACAATTTTCTCTACTCAAAACAAAACTATCTCTCAGAGTCTTCTCTTAAATCTCTCACAGGGTGTGTGAATGCCACTGCCAGTTATCCTCACAGACCAGATGAGTAACACGATGGAAATCATCTGGATTAAAAAACACAGCTCTAAGCAAATTGTCCAAATCTTCCTAAGTGGGATTATAACTATTAATTATTTGAGACTATAGAGACACAAATCTACTAGAGATATCCCTGTAATTAGGAAAAGTTTTAGACAAATCAAATACTTCCTTAGGGCTCCAATTTGCAGATACAGACATAGAACCTGTCAAACCCTCTGGGTGCAAACAGAAAGGATAAGTAGGCACAATCTCACTTCCCTCAGCTGCTGATTCAGATTTAACTGTGTTAGAATGTAACTTATTCTGCTGGAGCATAGCTTTCTGAATAGATCCTAGAACATGATATAATCTGTCATGCTCCTCTTTCTAAGTTTCATAATATCTGCCCAAATCTCCCTCAATCCTTTCAATCAGTTTGTTAGTAACCTTTAATTCCCTATCATTCCTCCAGTTCAGTCCTCCACCTCTGGGTTGTGCATCTCCTCCTGCAGTGTGGAGACTGGGCATGTCAAAATCGTGACATCACTGGATATAGCCTGCTGGTCTCTCCCATCAGCCCCAGTGTGTCCAGTCTCCATGCAGCAGGAGGACATACTAATCTACTTTAATCTAATTTACTTTACTTTACTTTAATTTAATTTAGTTTATCTGAGGTAATGTCTCCTTAAAATAGCTGCCTCCCGCCTAGCTTCTCTGTCCATTGGGGTGTAAAGCTTTTGCAGCTTCCGGGCTCGAGCTGGTGCTCCCTTGATTGCCCAAGGCTGCCTTTTTGGTATGGCATGATTCGGCTCTCCCTTCCTGGACGATTCAGAGGGGAGCCCGACAGAGGACAGAGTGAGCGGTTCACGTGCTGTTCCAGATTAGTCGGAGCAGTGGTGGGAGCTGAACTCTTGCCATACCCGAATCTCACTTCGAACGCTGCTTGCTATGGGATTGAGCAGCGTAGCGGTTTGCAGGACGGCGATTCGGTCCCTGCTCAGAAGGAGTCTGGGGGCCCACAATCACAAGATGGCTACTATGTTGGCGGCACAGGCTCCCGGCAGTGCGACTGAAGCAGCTGAGAGCGTTTGAGCGGGAAACAGAGCTGAACGGGTCCGGAACCTTTCCTGCGCTCCGCGGCCTCGTGGCAGCATCGTCAATCGGCAGGCCGCGTTCAGGGTAATAAGCGGACAAAACAAGGTTTGATTTCATACAGTATATTTTCATAATGTAATATCGTATTTTATTTCAAGTTTAAAAAAAAACTACTCAACCATTTATTTGATGGCTTTGCTGCTCATTTTCTGGCATTATGTATATTATATAGACTATTAAGGACTTTTTCTTTAGTTAATTCTTTCTTTTATTGCCTTTATCTGTTCTGTTTAAAGGCTCTATAGCTGGGGTGTGGTGTGCCCTAGGGCTACGGCGAGGTGGTCTGTCCAGGGGTCTGCCTTTATTTCCCCTCTTCCGGACACTGATATGTTGGTCAACCTGTTTGTTTTGGTACGGTAGTGCCCTTACCAGTGAGGCCTGGGCCTGCTCGGTTCTAGGCAGATGGGCTTGCCTGGGCAACAGATCATTTTCCTTGTGGGTATGCAGGTTGCCTTGGGTAAAGATGATAATAACGAATTTCTTTCTGTTCTTTGAAACTTTTAATTTTCTCTCTGGGCAATGACGTGCCATTGGATATGTGTGGGGGTATTGTGGTCCTCGTGGTAGGACAGGGTGCCTCGGTACAGAGGGCCAAGGGTTCATGTCCCACTTGGGGCTAGAGATCTCAGGCCGGAGGACCGGGGGGTTAGTAGTCCTCTAGGCATTCCTGGTGGTTTTAGGCAAGTCACTTAACCCTCCATTGGCCACTGCTTTGATTGAAGGATAAGGTGGTATAGAAACTGGCTAAAATAAATAAAGGTATGGTTGATTGAATTTCCCTCTACTTCCTTCCTCGGTCTTTTTGGATCTTGCTTGAGAGTTACGGGCTCTAGATATTTTTTGTGCTTCAGGGCTTCTCATATGAGCCAATAATTTGCATCTCTTTCATTCTGCCAGCAGTCCAATTGGGAGGCACTCTGGTCTCAAGGACGACGAGAGTCTGGTCTTCCCTATTTGGAGAAACAATAGGTTGAAGAGCCCTGAACATTCTCTGGGCTTTGTATCTGATAGTGAATTGCCTTTTGACTCACATTTTTCAGCAATGGTGAGGCCTACGTGGCATGGGCTTCATCGGCTTTATTGCAGTTATTTGTCTGTGCAGGATCTTAGGTCGGTAGCTTATTCTTTGGTCCGGGCTAAGTGAGACAGACGTCGTCTTCTCCCCACCTTGCATACAGAGATCATGGGTCCATAAACAGAGATTGTTCTGATCATGTACAGCTGCGATCCGTCTATAGACTCTCTGGGCCTTCACGGATAGGAAAGCTGGGTTTCATTCTGTTAACCAGGACTCCATGTTTTACACAAAAAAAAGGGCAGATCTGATTCTTCCAGCAGTGGCGGGTAGCCATCTGGCTGTCCGCATAGCATGTGACAGCCAGTTAATTTGTACATAGTTACCCTGTTAGCCCTGTATATAATCCCCTGTTTATTGTAAGTCCAGTTTAGGTCTGCCTGCACTGCACAAATCTGTTACCTGTAAACTACACTTTTAAAGAGCGCGGTATAAAAGAGACATTAAATAAATAAATAATCTGAATATGGCACCTGACCCTTCCCTTGAGTCCCTTTCTTTACAACGGCCAGTCTGTTGAGTGACAAGAATCAGAAAGTGGACAGCTCAAGTTGTGGGGTGCAAATAGAGATTTCTCAGCAAGCCCCGCAGCGATGACTTGTAAGCCGCAATGAAAGCAGGCGGGTCCTGGCGGGAGGGTCACTGATAGGCGGGCGACTTCGGGAGTTTCTTCCTGCCTGGATCCACATCACATCCGACCAGTGGGTGTTAGAGATTATTCGCGAGGGGTATGCACTGGAATTTTTGCGACCCGTGCGAGATTCCTTTGTCATGTCTCCATGCAGAGGTCAACAGAAAACTCTGACGATTCGCAATACCTTAGATCACCTTGTGCAAATGGGAGCTGCCGTACAGGTACCGGTGCCGGTGGCAGAATACGGCGTGGGTCGCTACTCCATTTATTTCGTGGTGCCAAAGTCAGATGGGGCAATGCGCCCTATCTTAGACCTGAAAGGTGTGAATCGCTGTCTTTCGGTACTGCGTTTCCGAATAGAAACATTGCGGTCAGTCATTTGTAGCCAGGCATCAGGGAGAGTACTTGACATCCCTCGACCTTACGGACGCGTACTTACACATTCCCATCAGGGCAGATCATCAAAAGTTTCTGAGATTCACTTTGCCATGGGGACACTATCAATTCCGGATGTTGCCCTTCAGCCTGGCGACAGCGCCGCAAATTCACCAAGTTTTTGGTGGTGGTAGCGGCAACATTACACAAGGAAGAAATTTTAGTTCTTCCATATCTCGACGATTGGTTAATTCGAACCAAGTCTGTGGCCGAGAGCGTTCAGTAACGGACAAAGTGGTAAAGTTTTTGCAGAGTCGCGGCTGGGTGGTCAACCCAGCTAAGAGTCAATTAGTACCATCCCAGGACCTTGAGTACCTGGGGATACGGTTCAACACAGAGAGAGTACAGGTGTGTTTTGCCGGACCGCCGAGTCAAAGGACTTCAGCGATTGGTGCGTGAGTTCAGGGCCACCCCGGCTCCCTCGGCATGGACTTATCTACGCGTGCTGGGGACAATGGCGGCGACCCTGGAGGCGGTGTCTCGGGCCAAATTTCATATGAGGCCATTGCAGAGAACACTGCTTCGCAGGGGGTCGCATCAGTCTGATTCGTTGAGCAGACGGCTCCCCTGCCCTATGCAGGTCAGGCAGTCTCAGCGGTGGTGGCTGCTCCCGGGCTCGATGTCAGCCGGAAGGGCGCTGGAGCAGTCGGAGTGGCTTCCGTTATTGAGGGACACGAGTCTTGCAGGTTGGGGGGCCCATTGCGAAAGAAGGTTCGCACAGGGGGTTTGGTCCCCTATAGAGAGATCATGGTCAATTGACAGCAATTTCGTCAGCGCACATCGCAGGGAGGACAATGTGATGGCCGATTTCCTCAGCAGGGTCCGAATAGATGCAGGGGAGTGGGTGCTGCATCCGGACGTTTTTGTACAGATAGTTCGTCGAACGGGTCTACCGTGATGGATCTGATGGCGACCTTCCGGTCAGCAAAAGGCAGTCGTTTCTTCAGCAGGAGGCGGGAAACAATGCCAGAAGGCATAGACGCTCTGGTGCATCAGTGGCCGTCAGGAGGTCTTCTGTATGTATTTCCTTTGTGGGCGGTAATCAGCCGAGTGATTCAGCGGATTGAGGCTCATCCGGGAAGAGTTCTCTTGGTGGCGCCGATCTGGCCCAGACGTCCGTGGTACGCGGATCTCATTTGCCTCATCGGCGGAGAGCACTGGAGGTTGCCGGTGGCGACGGCCCTATTGATTCAAGGGACACTTTGCATGACTCAGGTGGATCGGTTCTCGCTTACGGTTTGGCCATTGAAAGGGCAAGACAAAAAAAAAAAAGTTATTCGGTGGCAGTCATCGTGGCTTTGCTTAGAGCGCGTCAACAGTGCACGTCACTAACTTATGTTCGTGACTGGCGTATGTTTGAGGACGTGCTCGAAGTGGCAAGTCCGGGCGGCTACGGTCTCCGTTCCCTTGATCTTGAGCTTTCTGCAGGATGGGTTTGATAAGGATCTTGCAGCTAGTTCTTTACGAGTTCAGCTGGCAGCTCTGTCGTGTTATCGCAGCAAAGTTCGGGGCATCACTCTCGGCGCCCATGCGGATGTGTTGCGCTTTCTCAAAGCGATAGCCAGTCGGTGGCCCTCGCGTAGAGTGATGGTTCCGCCATGGGATCTCAATTTGCTGTTAGGAGCGTTAGCCAAAGCACTCTTTGAGCCATTGCTCCGGGCTTCGGTTAGGGGTCTGACGTTGAAGACCGTATTTTTGGTTGCTCTTTGTTCGGCTAGACGCACCTTGGAATTGCAAGCATTATCTTGTAGGGAACTGTTCTTATCCTTTTCCAGGGAGAAGGTGGTGCTGCGACCCGTTCCCTTCTTTTTGCATAGGGTGATATCTCCTTTCCACCTGAATCAGGCGGTGTCTTTGCCGGTGCTAGGGTTGCTGGGGGGAAGCGATTTGGACCATGCTGTTTGGATGTGAAGCGGGTGTTGGGGCAATATCTGAAGGCTTCAGAGGTATTTCGTAAGTCGGACCGGCTATTTGTGGTGTTTGGAGGTATCTGCAAAGGGGAAGCAGAGGACTAAGACTTCCTTTGCCACATGGATTAGGGAGGCGATTGCATCAGCTTATTTGCTACGAGGTCGGGCCTACGAGGTGCCGTCGGGCCTACGAGCTCATTCTCCCAGAGCTCAAGCGTCATCCTGGGTGGAGCACAGTTTGGTTACGCCAGGGTAAATTTGTAGGGCGGCCACCTGGTCTTACCTTCATACTTGCAGTAGGCACTACCACCTTGATGTGGCGGCGGCGAATTACGCCTGCTTTGGGTCGGCAGTGTTATGAGCCGGCTGGAAAGGTCCCTCCCAATTATTACTGCTCTGTTTCATCCCAGAGGTGGAGGACTGAACTGGAGGAACGATAATGAAATGATAATTACACTTACCTGGTAATTGTAGTTCCTTGAGTGACGACAGTTCAGTCCTCATTCCCACCTGGAGTGCTATCGTTGGCAGTGGATGGTCGGTTGGAAAAACGGGAAGACTACAGGTACGTCTGTCTTTGAAATCGATCATTTTCACTTTTGCTGATTCTGTGTGTAGTGGGGAAGGGTGTAATGAGAGCCTTAGGTGTACATATTCACGGTTTTAGTTAAGTTAATGTTACGGTTCATATAATAGCTACTTATTTGCTGTTCGTTTGAGTCTGCTTTGTCAATAGTTCACTGGGGCTGATGGGAGAGACCAGCAGGCTATATCCAGTGATGTCACGATTTTGACATGCCCAGTCTCCAAGCTGCAGGAGGACTGAATTGTCGTCAATCAAGGAACTACAATTACTAGGTAAGTGTAATTATCATTTCTTTTGCAATAGTAACTGACCTATTGCCACTTGTAAGGTCCCTATTACTTTTGCAACACTCTCTATTTCTCTGTCCACATGTGCTCTGAATTCTTTGAGCTGGGAGATATTACAAATATCCAAATTTACACAATCCTTCTCCCCCCTAGCCTAATGGTTAGAGCACTGGCTTGGGAACCCAGAGACCAGAGTTCAATTCCCACTAGCACTCCTTGTGGCCTTGGGCAAGTCACTTAACCCTCCATTGCCTCAGAAAAATCCAAGTTATCAATATCCCTGTTTATTGTACATTACCAAGTTTAAGTTACAATGTAAACCGCTTTGATTGAAATGATAAAGCGGTATATAAAACCTGTTAAATAAAATAAAGTATTTCCTCCCTTAGTTTTGCTGCACAAGTCACCATGTTCGCTCTGCTGGTGTCTCTTGAGGTATCTTCAGGAAGAAGAGGAGGAGAAAGAGCAGGATACGGTCTGACTGAAATTGCCATCGCGGTCACATCTGCTTCATATGTTGGAGGAACAGCAGCTGGGAATCCGTCCTCGCTATCCTCATTCACATTTTTATAAAAATCTTTAGATATTTCTCCTAACACAAACAACTTTTGTTTCAGATCTTGAATGTCATTCCATGTGCCATCCGTTCCTACCATGTGAACACAATCCATTCATGACTACTATTACATAGTTTGTCATTAATCGCCAACTCATTTCTCGGGTAACAAAGCTTATCTATAGAGAAAGGTCCCTCCAGAGGAAACTGCAAAGCCTCATTACCTCTAGTCATTGAATGTCACTGTGCTACAGCATTGATGGCCATATCACCATACTTCTCACACATACCATAAGAAGGGCTACCTTTCTTAAACGCTAAAGCTGTAGCTCTATCATGCTGTTCACGCATCTGAGACTGAGCCTGTCTACTAAACAGATTACCCATCGCTGGTAATACTCAAAAATCTTCTGACACCTTCTGTCTCCCTTGCCTTGAATGCAGAGATGTGTACAATCCTAGTCTCGGCACAACTGAATGTACTCTGCTCCACCCCTCACCGGCAACAGAACCTGGGCTCTTGGGAACAAATCTCTCCACTCAAAGCAATGAGAAGGAAGCAGTAATAATTAATACAATTCACACACACAATTGTGGTATACACAGGACCAAAGCGCTTTGGGAGATAAGAGAGCAAAGTCTGCAATTTCTTTCTAAATTCTTTCTACTTCGGCCACCTTTTATTGGTTTAAAATGCCATCTCACAGCATAATGTCCACCCTATTATTCTACCTCAAACTTTATGTTATATCTTTTATTATTGCATATTCATAATGTGCATCTCCATGTCATAGGTCAGATCTTATTAGTATAGGCCATCAGGAGGAGACATACATGTATTCCCAGATATATCTTCTTAAACAGTAAATTCTAACGCAAGCAGTTCTAACAGTGTATGTTTCAAGACTGAAGAGCGAGTTCTTCCCTGCAACTTTCTGTACAATAAACAGGCCTACAGTTTCTCTGATATCTGAACTTTCTGCAGAGTAGAGTATTCAGTAGAGCCTCCTCAAGAACATCACTTTAGCAATAGGCTTTGGAATGTCTGAGCTACTGAATCTGTGGTGTTAACGCTTTCTGAGGGCTTTCAGTGATATACTATTCTCCAGGAACAAGCAGGAAGTCAGTCCTTACTTATGGGTGATGGCACAGATGGAGCCCATGCGGAGCTATTCCCCAGTTTTCAAAGAAAGCCTTTCGGATTGCTGCTACGCATGCGTGGTCCTCTTCCTGCCCAAAGGTGCCATCTTGCTCAGTCTCCCTTTTTCCACAGAGCCCTTCGGATGCACTTTTTCCAAGTGTTTCGTTTTCGGCCTCTGGGCCATGTTTTTTCCGGTTGCACCGGTCCTCTTCCATCCTCCCCTGCTCTCCCCGAGTGAGGGGATATTCTTCGTTAAAAAAAATGTTCCTTGTTGCGGGCTTCGCGCTCTTTTTTTCTTCACCATCCACTGGCCGCAAAGGTCTTTCACCTAGTGGGGGTCCTTTTTGCCCTTATGGCCACCGGTTTTAAAAAATGCGACAGATGCTCCAAGAAAGTGTCGCTCACAAACACTCATGACTGTTGTCTTTGGTGTCTTGGGGCTGACCATGACCCGGAGCTCTGCTCTCTTTGCAAGAAAATGTCCTTCAAGGCCCTGCTCAGCCGTAAGCAGAAGTCCAATGACATTTTCCGAAAGGTGGCCCCAGAATCCCCAGCGGCACCCTTGGTCATCCCTCTGCTGGTGGGATCTCCCACTTTGGCTCCACGTTCTTTGCGGCACTCCGACCAGGGGTCCCCTAAAGTGGAGCAGCATAAGAAGAAGAAGGCCTCAAAGTCGCTGTCAGGGGCTCTGGATGAGCGCAAGCGCTCCCGCACTCGATCGCTCAGCCCCCCATGGCGTTCCCAAGAGTCGGACAAGGAGCAGCCTCGAAAAGTACCTCATACAGATACAGAGGCCTCTGGCGATGGTGCCCAGTCTCCTGAGGGTCATCCCGGTGAGGACACCCTCTCCTCCTCCACACCAGACCCAGTAACCCTCGTGTCGGCGTCGCAAGGTCCCACGCCCATGTGGAAGTCCTGAATGCTGGCATTAGAGTGCAGCATTTCTGCCTTCTTAGCTGCCCAGCTGGCACTCCCACTCAGCACAACTGGCCCATGCCTCGACACCGAGGTTCCCTCGAGAGGGACACCAAAATCCACCCTGGAAACCCCCGAGAGCCACAGGCCTCGTGAGGGTCCTCGGCATTGGTCTTGCTCACCTTCCCAGTTCTCTTGAGTGCGATTCTCCAAGGCCTCTGGCTCCAAGTGGCCTCTGGATGGGGTGATCTGGCCGAGTCGGACTCCTCCTCGGACCTCTCGGGCTGGGAGATGGACAGGGATACTTCCCCAGAAACCCATGCCCTTCGGACCCGTCCCTGCCTGCCTATCAGAGGCATTCGTCGCCCGAGGACACATCATTCCAGGCATTCATGCAGGACATGGCATGGGCCCTCAGTCTGGCTACGCAGACTAAAGAGGAGCCATGAACTGAGGAGCTTGATATTCTACAGTATGAGTCCCCACCTCGGGAGTCTGTTACTGACCCAGTTCCCACACCCATATTGTCAAGGCTGCTCCTCCACATGTGTGAGACACCTGCTTCGGTCCCCATTGTGAGCAAGCACCTCAACGCCATGTATAGAGTTCAGCATGGCCCAGGGTTCTGAAAGACCCAGCTTCCGCACACTTCCATACACTTCCATGTTTGTGGAGTCGGCAATGCGGAAGCAAAAAAGCCAGAAGTCTCACTCTTCGGTTCCCCCCAGGTAGGGAGTCAAGAGCTCTCGATACCCTGGGGCATAAGGCCTATCAGCGTTCCATGCTCGCTTGCCGTATCCAGGTATACCCACTGTATATGGACATGTTCCTGCGTGACCTCGCCAAGGATCTCGGTGGTTTTGCCACTGGCTTTGGGGGGGGGGAACCCCTCTTAAGGTTCCAAACCCTCCTGAAATCCGTCACAGAGTGCTCGAAGTACCTTTCCCATGCCGCATATGACGGGTTTGAGTCCATTGCCCGGGTGTTGGCGGCTGGCATCGGGGCCCGGCGCCAGGCATGGCTCCAGTCTTCAGACATGGAGCAGTGGGTCCAAGAAAAGCTCCTGGACGTCCCTTGCCTTGGCGAGCAACTTTTCGGTAAACCTATGGAGGTTAAGGCCGCTGAGATAGAAACAGAGTTCCTGACCCGAAATTGTCTCTCACGCAAAACCTCCTCCCTCCCTAGGAAGAAGAAGCAGACCAAGAAGCTATTCTTCCAATGGAAGGGGCTCCCTTACCAGGGTTACCAGCCTTTCCCGCCCACCTCTGCACTGGCTCCCAGCACACAGGGGAAGGGAGGTGCACATGGCCACTGTAAGCCTAAAGGGCCTAAGGCCCAACCACCGGTGCTGCCCCAGCCCACGCAGGGGTTTTGACGCCATCGGCATAGCCTCTCACCCCCCCCCCCCCCCGGCAGCTCCTCCGCCGGTAGGAGGATGCCTGTCCCTATTCGCCCCAGAGTGGGCATCGATCACATCGGACACCTGGATCCTCCGGGTAATCCAAGACAGATACCGTCTTCACCTGGACAAGCGCCCTCCTCCCTTCTCCCCAGCAGAGCCTACTCGGCTCTTCGCACACCAGATCTTCTTGCAGCAGGAACAATCCAACCTCCTTTCCCAGCGGACGGTTGAGAAGGTACCGCGGCACCTTCGAGGTCAGGGGTTCTACTCCCGCTACTTTCTCGTCCTGAAAAAGACGGGGGGCTTGCGCCACATCTTTGACCTCCTGGTACGGGAGAAGTTCAAAATGTTATCGCTTGGTGTCCTGCTGCCCTTCCTTCAGCAGGGCAATTAGTTATGCTCCTTGGACCTCAAGGACACTTACGCCCACATCCTAGTTCACCCCCAGCACAGGCAATACCTGTGCTTCAGAGTGCAGGGCAAATACTACCAGTACAGAGTGCTCTCCTTCGGGCTCACGTCTGCACCGTGGGTTTTCACAAAGTGCCTCTCCGTGGCCGCCGCCACCTCCCTCAGGCAGCAGGGCCTACAGTCTTCCCCTACCTCAATGACTGGCTCATCACGGAGTCCTCGATCGGCAAAGCCCATCTGGCGGCGTTGCACACGATCCTCCTCGAGCACCTCGGCTTCCTGGTCAACTACTCCAAGTCCCACCTCGAGCTGGTGCAGGCCCTGGAGTTCATCAGCGCATGCCTCGACACGGTGCAGGCGACCGACTTCCTTCCCAAGGACCGCACAGGCTGCCTTCGGGCCGTGGCATCCCAGGTCCAAAACAGGGCTTAGGTTACAGCGTGGACAATGCTGCGCCTCCTCAGACACATGGCCTCGACCATCCATGTGGTCCCTCATGCCCGCATGCACATGCGGACAGCCCAGTGGTGCCTCAGGGCACAATGGAGCCAAGCTTCCGGCCACCTCAGAGACCCTATCCGTATCTCCCGCAGTCTCCACGACTCCCTGGGTTGGTGGTGGGACTCCCAAAGTCTCCTTCGGGGAATGCCCTTCCAGACCCCGCAGCACGAGCTCGTCCTAACAACGGATGCTTCCCTGCTGGGGTGGGGAGCCCACTGTGGCGCATTGTGCACCCAGGGGCAGTCATCTGAAGAGTCTCAGCAGCAGATCAACCTGCTCGAGCTTGGAGCAGTCCGATGGGCCCTGAGGGACTTCGAGGGCTACCTGAGGGGCAAGTCAGTGGTCGTGCAGACCGACAACAGGGTAGCCATGTTTTATATCAACAAGGAGGGGGGGAACAGGATCACACCTCCTCTGCTGAGAGGCGATCCTCCTTTGCTCCTTTGCGTTTCACCGGGGGATGACCCTGCGAGTGGTCTACCTCCCAGGCCAGGAGAATGTTCTCGTGGACAAACTCAGCAGGATCCTCTGCCCACACGAGTGGTGCTTGGATCCAAAGGTCGCCAGTGTCTTGTTCCATCGGTGGGGGACCTCATCCATGGACCTGTTTGCCAGCCCGGCAAATGCACAGCTTCCCCGCTTCTGCGGCCCAGTTCCACACCCGAGCAGGGTGGCCCTGGATGCGTTCCTCTTGAGCTGGACCTCCGGCCTTCTTTACACGTTCCCTCCCACTCCCCTCATTGCGAGGACCCTCCACAAGATTCTGCGGGACCGAGCTTCAATGATCCTCGTCTCAACAGCCTTGGTTCCCGCTTCTGCTCCGGCTTGCGTCCGAGCCCCCAGTCCCCTGTGCTGCCCCCTGAGCCTGTTGATGCAGGAGGAGGGTTGGGTGCTTCACCCGAACCTGGCCTTGCTGTCCCTTGCAGCTTGGCTGCTGAACGGGTCGCCTTAGCTCTGCTACATCTCCCAGAGAACATCAAGGAGATCCTCCTCGCGTCGAGGAAGGACTCAGTGAGGCAGGCATATGCCTTTAAGTGGCAACGTTTCTCTACCTGGTGCTCCAAGCTTCAGATCGACCTGTTCTCCTGCTCTACCCGGTGGATCCTCCAGTACCTCCTCCACCTCTCGAAGGCAGGGTTGATATAAAACATGGCTACCCTGTTGTCGGTCTGCACGACCAATGGAACTCAATAATAAAAGAAGCAGCCACTCCCAAACAAACTAATCCAAAACAATTCATAAAAAAACAATCAGAAAAATGGTTCAATAAAGACCTTTCTAACCTAAAAAGCAAACTAAGAAAACAAGAAAACGATGGCGGAAAGATAAACGAGCGATAATAAAGATCAATACATGAATCTCCTCAACAAATACAAGGACACAATTAATAAATCAAAAAGAGAATACCATACAAAAATGATAAACATGGCAGTTCAACCGCCCAAGAGAAAATATTCACAATTATAAAAAGCACTAACAAAAACCCAAACAACAACAGAACCAGAACAAACAACAATAAGTGCACAAACCCTTGCAAACTCATTTTGCTAATAAACTAAAAAAATAATTCATCTAGCACAACCATAACTACGCTCACAGACATAGAAACAAAAAATACATGGACAACCTTCCAAAACATTGATCACAAACACCTGATCAATGTAATATCAATGATCAACACCACTACTCCCCCTTGATCCATGCCCCGTATCATGGATAAAGAACACCAAAGATGATCTTGCTATCCATATACTAAATATAGTGAACCAATCACTATCACAAGGTATCATGCCTGAAGCACTAAAACTTACCGCCTTACGCCAATAGTAAAAAAATAATAAACTCAATCCGAAAGACCCGAACTCCTACAGACCAATAGCCAGCATACCATTATTGCCAAAATAATAGAAAAAATAATACAGATACGACTACAAGACTTTATGACACTCATGCTCCACTTGACTCACACCAATTCGGCTTCAGACCATCCCACGGAGTCGAGACCCTACTAATAACACTTATGAACGACCTCATCAAAGGCACTGACTCACACAACCAAGGGATACATCCTCATATTCATTGATATAACTGGAGCCTTTGACAATGTACACCACAACACACTCATTAATAGACTCCTAAACCTAGGAATAGGTGGAACAATTCTGCAAATGGTTCATATCATATATCACAAACAGATCGATACGCGTTAAATTAGGACAAACACCTCAGAGCCCTTCACACAAGGACAAGGTATCCCACAAGGCTCGGCACTATCTGCCCTTCTTTTCAACACTGTATCTTCAAACCCAATCACAAATATATTTAAAAAATATAAAGTAAAACAAGACAATATATGCTGACGATATCATGCTCACCCTACCGATAAACACAAATAATCCCACATACCAGAACTTACTAGACTGTATCAGTGAAGCAAAATACTTGGTTAGAAAACAATAATCTCAGCATCAACCTAAAAAAAAACTGAAGCAATGATAGTATCAAGAAAACCAGACTCTAATCTCCCTGAAACTATAACAATTAACAACACAATAATCCCAGTTAAAAAGAAGTAAAATACCTAGGCATTATAATAGACCACACACTTAGTATGCTTCCTCATATAAAACCAAACAGTGAAAACCATATTCTATAAACTTAGGATCACCCAACACTTAAGACCACTACTTGACACACATGACTTCAGATCTGTCATCAGCACACTTATCACTCCTCATTTCGGACTATTGCAATAGCATACTTATTGGCCTCCCTTTACAAGCACCAACCTAATCCAAAGAGCTCAAAACATCTTGTGCTCGAGTAACAGCACAAGCCGCCTCGCTGACCACATAACCCCGTATTAGCCCGAACTACACTGGCTTCCCATAAATAGTAGAATAACATACAAAATACTCCTAACCACATTTAAAATAACAAACGGCATCTCACCCTCACATTTAACCCACTCTGATTCAAGCTCCAAAAGAAAATTAGAGCCCGCAGACAAAACGCAACCTACTCACTAGAAATAAAAAAATCCATCCGGGGAAAACAAAGAAGACCACAAGCTCAAGAGCCTTCTCTTATGCAGCCCCCACCCTATGGAATAAACTCCCGCTAGAACGCCGCAAAATAAAAGATCTTCAAACATTTCGAAAAGAACTGAAGACATTTCTATTTAAAGAACACTTCACAAATTTAAAATGAATCCTATCCACCAAACACCACACAAACCATAACAATCCTCCTTAACTACAGCTCAACAAGCCTCAACACTCACATTTAAGAAACAAAGCTTAATTTAGCAAAGAATCAATGTAAATAGACAAAGCATTACTAGCTAATGTTAAAATGTAAATAGTTCTGTAACAATAATCCATGTTAAACTGTATTTAGTTCTGTAACAATGTTCCATGTTATCGTTATCATGTTAACTGTACATAGTTATGAAAAAAACGATGTTCTATGTAAAACCATGTTCACTAAATGTTACCTGTAAACCGCCTTTGATCTTTGGAAAAAGCGGTATAGAAATAAGCATAAATAAATAAATAAAATAAAATAAAAATTCGGTCAGGGTACACCTGAGCACCATTTCAGAAAACCACCTCCCCGTTGAGGGAAAACCCCTCTCAGGGCAGCCCTTGCTCTCTCGCTTCATGCGAGGTCTATTGCTTTCCAGGCCTCCCATCTGACCTCCACCGGCGGAGTGGGACCTCAACGTGGTGCTGATACAGTTCACGCAGGCGCCCTTTGAGCCGATGGCGACATACTCGCTTCAGCATCTCTCCTGGAAGGTGGTCTTCCTGGTGGCTTTGACCTCGGCTCGCTGAGTCAGCGAACTTCATGCCCTCATGGCTGAGGCCCCAGACACCAGGTCCTACAGGAACAGGTAGTCCTCCACACCCATCCCAAGTTCCTACCGAAGATGGTCTCAGACTTTCATCTCAACCAGGTGATAGTCCTGCCGACCTTCTTCCCGAGACTGCATTCCGACCAGGCATCGGCGGTGTTGCATGTACTCAACTGCAAGAGGGCTCTTGCCTTCTACCTGCAGCATACCCAGGGTCATCGCAAGTTCGACTGGCTCTTTGTCACCTATGACCCCAATCACCTGGGGCAGGCAGTCACCAAGCGCACCATCTCCGTCTGGATGGCAGACTGCATTGTCTTCACTCAAGCAAAGGCGAGCGCCCCACTGGATCAACGGGTCACCGCACACGGCCTCCGAGCCAAGGCAGCATCGGTGGCTTCACTGCGCTCAGTGCTTCTAAAGGACATCTGCCAGGCTGCAACCTGGTCTTCAGCGAACACTTTCGCTGTCCACTACTGCCTGGAGAGGGAGTCCCGCCGGGACAGTGCCTTCGGCCAGGCTGTACTCCATAATCTGTTCGGGGTATAAGCAACTCCTGCCCTCCGACCCATCTTCGACGGCTACCGAGAACTTCACCCCAGGGACCCGAAGACTCGGGCTCCTTCTGGCATCGACTTCTGCTCACGGCCTCACGGAGGTATTTTTGGGTTACAGGCTCGGTAGCCTGTAGCTGGGGAGTCCCATAAGTGAGGACTGACTTCCTGCTTGTTCCTGGAGAAAACATAGTTACTCACCTGTAACAGATTTTCTTCAGGGACAGCAGGAATCAGTCCTCACTACCCTCCCACCTCCCCTGAAGAGTTGCTATTTTTGTCCTTCCCTTGCCATCTGCTTAGTAGGGCTATAGCTAGTGGACCTGACTGAGCAAGATGGCACCTTTTGGGTGGGAAGGGGACCAGACATATGTGGCAGCAATCCCAAAGGCTTTCTTTGAAAGCTGGGGAATTGCTCCGTGCGGGCTTTGTCGGTGCCGATATCACCCATAAGTGAGGACTGATTCCTGCTGTCCCTGGAGAACACCTGTTACAGGTGAATAACTATGATTTATTGAGTACCTCACAGTTTACACAGCCCTGTACATACAAGCCTCCTTTCACACATCACCAGAGATGAAACATTCATCCCACCAACAGTGCTATGAATTACTGCAATTGAGCTAGAAGTAAAAACTGAAGTTACTTAGGAATAACTCTAGACCAAAGATTAAACCTAAACACACATATCAGGAAAACCATCAAGATAATATACCACAAAATATGAACCCTGCAACACCTAAGCCCATTATTTGAACCACATGTTTTCCATTCAGTATTTCAGGCGATAGTCTTCCCACATTTTGACTATGGCAACATTATATACCATGGATTACCAAAATGTAATATTTATCCTTTACAGAAGACACAACATACAGTGGCCCGTATCATCCAAGGAACATTAAGATTTGAACACATTGAACCAATACTGAAACAACTGCAATGGCTCCCAATAAGAAGTCAAATTACAGTTACATAGTAACATAGTAAATGACGGCAGATAAAGACCAGTATGGTCCATCTAGTCTGCCCAGCAATATGGCAGGAGTAGATGCACCCCTACCCATGTCTTTTAGGGAGTAGGTGCACCCCTACCCATGTCTTTGCTTAGTGGTGCACCCACCAGGAGCAGGTGCACCCCTCCCCTTTGTTTCTTTGTTTAGAGGTGAACCCACCGCTCCTCCCCCCATCGCTCCATGTAAGACACCCCTATTTGTTGAGAAATTAGATGGTTTAGTTTAATCTCCAGGAACAAGCAGGAATGAGTCTTCACATATGGGAGACGTCGCCGACGGAGCCCGCACGGGAATGCTCCCCAGCATCCAATCAGAAAGCCTTTGGGAGCATCCCCCGCGCCTGCGCGGTGGCTTCCCGCCCTTCCTACTGCCTCTCCCCAGTTTTTCGTTTTCCGCGGAGCAGGCAGGACGTCCCTCCTGCCACCGCAGAACTTTTCACCTTTTTTTTCTTGTTTCTGTAGTCGCGGCTTTTCCCGCCGACAGCGGCACCTCTGTGCCCCTTTTGTTTTTCTTTTCTCACTTATTTTTCGTTGCCTAGCGGGACCTTTTTTCCCTCTGGGCACCGAGGCCTACCGGGCTTACAGCATGGAGCCCCAGAAGTGCCCTCACTGCGGGGACTTAGTTTTCCACATGGACTCCAATGCCTGGTGCCTCTCTTGTTTGGGGCCTGACCCTTTCCCCCCGGGTCCTCTGGGCTACAGTGTTGGGAGAAGACCTTCCCTTTTTCGGGTATCCCTCGATGACGTTTTCATGCCCAAGGCGCGGTCATCGGGTTTTTCTTCTCTCCAGGATCAGGTAACCACGCAACAGTCTGTTAAGACTAGCCAAGTCTTGAGGGGCGAGTCTCATGCGCGGCATGGCGACTGCTCCGGCCAACCCCTCAAGTCCCCCTTGGCTACTATACCCCGGCGGGAGTCCTCGGGCTCCAAAGCATCTACGGGGTTTCGGGATGTTCCTGGGGTTCGCTCCTCACAGAACATTCCCGAGCCGTGCTCGAGGGAGGTACCTGCTTCAAGCAGTGCCGATTCCCCGGCATCGGCGCCGGTGTTGAGTGTCCCACTCTTTGCCAGGGATCGTCAGCTGGTGTCCTCGGCGCCTCTGGGGCCGATCGACTTGACCGAGTCTGACCTCCCTATATCCAAGCCGTGCTCGAGGGAGGTACCCGCTTCGAGCGGTGCAGAACCACCGGCATCGGTGTCGGTGACGAGCGTTCCGCTCCTCACCGAGGATCGTCCGGGGCCAATCGAATCGGTCCAGTCTGGCGTTCCTTCATCCCTGCCATGCGCGGGGGTGGTATCCGCTACGGGCGGTGCTGACCCCTCGACGTCGGCGTCGGTGTTGAACGTTCCGCTCCTCACCGGGGGCTGTCAGCCGCGGTCCTCGGTGCCTCCGGGGCCGAATGACTCCTGCCAGTATGGCGTTCCTACGGGGGTGGTATCCGCTTCCGGCGGTGCTGACCCGTCGGTGTCGAGTGACCCGCTTCCCACCGGGGATCACCTGCCGCTGCCCTCGGCAGCTCTAGGGATGACCGACTTGACACAGTCTAGCGGCCCTACGTTCAGGCCATGCGCGGAGGTGGTACGC
Source organism: Ichthyophis bannanicus (assembly GCA_033557465.1). NCBI lineage: Eukaryota > Metazoa > Chordata > Amphibia > Gymnophiona > Ichthyophiidae > Ichthyophis > Ichthyophis bannanicus. Next base: position 85,317,965 of record CM066034.1, on the reverse strand, counting down.
GCTTCGGGCGCGTCGGCGTCGATGGTTCCACTCTTCGCCGGGGATCGTCATCTGACCTCGCTCCCTTCGGGGCCGGTCGCTTCGACCCGCGCTGGGTTGCCGGTATCCCAGCCCTGCGCGAGGATGGTACCAGGTTTGCGCGGCACCACCCCGCCGGAGAAGGCAGGGGCGTCGAGCGCCAGGGACCGCCGTCGGCCTTCCCCGGGAGCCTCGGGGTATGTCGATCAGCCCCAGACGGGCGACCCCCTGGCATCGTCATGGCCGTCGAGGGCCCCGCCCTTTCTGAGAAAGGGGGCCCCGGGTCTTCGATCGCTTCGATCCAGCCTGGATCCGCGCCATCCCGCAACGGTACCCCGGCGTCAGCGCAGGAGTTTTGCACTTCCCTCCCCGCAGGGGCTCGTCGTCGGGCGACCTGGGTACCCTCGGGGACGGGTCGTATGCCCCGGAAGGATTTCCCTCCGGGTCAGGCGGGCTCGAAAGGGGGCCCGGCCTCTGGCAGTGCCCGCCGCCCGACATCGGCACCGGCGTCGGATGACCCCCTCTCCACCGAGCTTCGTCCTCAGGGGCCCTTGATGCTCGCGACGCCGATCGACGCGGTTCCGATCTGCTCCCCAGGATCAGCACCGCCGGCGCGGCCGCCCCCGCCGGGGCCCTCTAGAAGGGAGTTGATCTCATCGCTCGGTTCGATGCCCAGCCTGGAATCGGTATCCAGCCTCGAAGACTTGGCCACGACACGTCTCGGGATTGGCCCCTGTCCCCTCCCGCGACTCAGAGCAGAGATCGTTGGCCACTGCCCTCCGGCTGCCACGGAATCGCTTCAGTTGCCGGGGGCAGCGCCACCCCCGGGTTCGGGGCCGAGGCCGATTCCGGCGGCTCCGTCGGTGCTATCGACCCCTTCGATGCCTAGCTTGGAATCAATTCCAGGAGCCGACGACGCCATGTTGACTACCCCGGTCCGGGGCTGTTGGTCCCCTCCTCTGCCCAGCGGGCATCAGCCCGAGAGGCTTCTCGGTGCCCTGGCGGCCTCTTCCGCCACCGCCTCCCACGGCATAGCCCCTCCGGGAGAGCCGTCTTTTCAGAATTTCCTCCTTGACATGGCGGACTTGCTGGCCATCCCTATCCCGGACCTAACTCCAGGCCCTGCAGAACGAGCCGCCGTGATGCTTCCTCTGCATCCCTCCCTGCAGGATCTCCTGCTGGGGGCTTGGCGGTCGCCTTTGAGGGTTCCGGCACCGTCGACTGCGATGCATGCTCTGTATCGGGTGCCCCCCTCCCCGGGTTTTCGGCAGCACCAGCTTCCACATCGTTCTATTGTGGTGGAATCAGCGCTGAGGAAGGCCGGAAGCAAGGAAAAGTCTTCTTCTCGCCCTCCAGGCCGCACCTCGAAGACGCTAGATACCCTAGGACGTCAAACCTTCCAAACGTCTATGCTGGCGTCCAGGATTATTTCATATATTTTTTATATGAGTCTGTCGCTCCGGGAGGTCACCGAGAGATTATCTCTGTTGTCTCCCTTCTTGTCTGCAACCAAGGCCTTTGAATATTCCTTGCTTCTTTATCACTGCAGGAATATCTCTGGGTTCCTTTCTCGTGCTTCTCTAGACTCCTTCCTGTCGGTCAGCAGATGCTCTGCTGTTGCCATTAGAGCACGCCGTACAGCATGGTTGCAGGCATCCGAGTTGTGTAGACGGGCACAGCATAACCTTGGTAATTCTCCCTGTGACGGAGATCACCTCTTCAATAGCGAAGCCTTACGTCAGGTCGCGCAGTGCTTCGCTAACCTTCCCAGCGTTAGAAGCCATCCTAGGGCCCGGCTTCCCCCCGGCGGTGGTGCGCGCCTCACCAGGCCCTCCTTCCCTAGGAAGAGGAAATGTCACCCCTCCGCCCACCCGCCAGGTGCGCCCAAGCAAGGGACCCCTCACCCTGGGTTGAAGTTCCCGGGCCCGCACCAGAACTCTCATACCAAGCAGTTTTAGGCTCCGGTGGGCGGCTGCCTGCAATTTACCTTCTTACCAGAAGTTTACAATTGAGCTCTACTCTGGGGCTCGTTCAGTAGGGCAAATGGTTCGGGGGCTTATCCAGGGGTTCAGGTATTCTCCTTCTGTTGGTAGAGGGAGACCACCTCTACTCCATGATAGCTCTGGCCCACGGTCAACTGGCTTACCCTTAGGTACGTCTCCGAACCCTTCTCGGCCAGTATTCCCCTGCTGATTGCTTCCGTACCGGAATTTTCCTTCCAGCCGCTATAGTCCCCCAATGCTTACCAAGGACTATGCCCTCATGTCCCCCGATTAGTGCGGGGGGCGAGTTTCTGCGTGCAGGTCCTGGGGACACCTATAGGGCCTCAAGCCCCCTGGTGTGTTCTTCCGGACTGATGCTATCCTCTGTCCTTCACGCTACCGTGCTGTTCGTTCTCCGATCTGCCCTTGTTCCACCGGAATAGATCCCTCTCCCAGACAGATCTTGACGCCACCTCCCCAGGTGGACGTTCTGTGGATCACTGGCAGGTCCGCCTTACCAGTGTTATGCTCATGGAGGTAGGTTCCTCGGCGTACCTGCGTTAGTGCCGGGGTGGGGCGTTCTCCATGCCCAACGGCCTAGATATGCCAGATATCACCTGCTCGATAGGCGCATTTTGGGGGATGCCCACAGTGCCTGTGTTCTGCCGCCTATTTTTTTTTTTCCCCAATGCCGGTACTCACGCCCCCCCCCCCTCCGGGGTCCGGACAGTCCGCCTGCCTATTCCTTAGATCGGCCCTCGGACTGGTTGTACTCTACTGCTGTGAAGTCAACAGCTTCTATTTTCAGTTATGCCCTCCTCCCGGAGGTTCAGACCCTTGTCTCCCTATCTCTTCGCTAGGGCAGGCTGTGTACTCCTTCTGCTCCGGGGTACACCCCTACTCTTCTCCGAAATAGGCTTTCCAGATCGGCCAGTCTTCTACTGTTAGTCCTCTGAGTTATGGACTCTGCTCCTAAGGGAGTGCTCAGCTTTGCATAACGCTTCCTTGAAGACCTGCCGTCCTTCTCCTGACCCAGCTGACTCCTGGATCTCCTGGCCTTCCGGATTTGGAACTTCCTCCTCGCTGCGGTGAAGTTCCCTTGAAGACCTCGCTACTGCGTCTACAGTACCTCCATCACAGTCCTACTTCCTACAACTCAGTAGTTAAGCTCTACATGGTACCAAGTCATTAATTCATTAAAAACTTAATGATGCTTCCATGCATTCTAATGACTACTCTCCCTGTAGTCTTTGGGTTTTGCTGTTCCTCTCTTCTCAACTCCTACCCTCCATCCCTTGGGGGATGCCGGGGATTCAGGTTGGGCAAATGCCATCCCGTCCTGGGCCAGGCTTACGGGATCTCCCCTGGGCATCCTCAGCTAGGGAGTCCCCATATGTGAAGACTCATTCCTGCTTGTTCCTGGAGATAGCACAGTTACCTGTAACAGGTGATCTCCGGAACAGCAGGAATTAGTCTTCACAACCCGCCCACCTCCCCTAGGAGTTGTATCTCTTTCTCTCTATTCCTTCCTCTCCTCTCCTTCTGGCTCAGCTATGAAACTCAACTGGGGAGAGGCAGTAGGAAGGGCGGGAAGCCACCGCGCAGGCGCAGGGGATGCTCCCAAAGGCTTTCTGATTGGATGCTGGGGAGCATTCCCGTGCGGGCTCCGTCGGCAACGTCTCCCATATGTGAAGACTAATTCCTGCTGTTCCGGAGATCACCTGTTACAGGTAAGTAACTGTGCTTTTTGATTTAATCTAATCTTGTTGCTGTAAAGTGATCCACTGTGTTTGTCCCAGGCCACTTTGAATTCCGTCATTGTATTTGCCCCTACCACCTCCATCGGGAGGGCATTCCAAGCATCCACCACCCTTTCAGTAAAAAAGTATTTCCTGACATTGCCTTTCAATTTATCACCTTGCAGTTTCATGTCATGCCCTCTAGTTTTACAGCTTCCCCGTCTCTGGAAGAGGTTTGTTTGTTCATTATTTCTCTTTAAGAATTTAAAGGTCTGAATCATATTTCCCCTGTCCCTCCTCTCCTCCAAAGTGTACATATTTAGGTCTTCAAGCCTCTCCTCATAAGGCTTCTGACGCAGGCTCCAAATCATTTTGGTCACCTTCCTCTGAACAGCTTCTACTCTTTTTTACATCCTTTGCAAGATACGGTCTCCAAAACTGAACACAGTATTCCAAGTGAGGCCTCACCAGAGATTTATACAGTGGCACTAGTACCCCTTCCTTTCTGCTGGTAATTCCTCTTCGAATGCAGCCCAACATCCTCCTGGCTTTTGCTACTGCCTTGTTGCACTGTTTTGCCACCTTGAGATCTACAGAAATAACACAGGTCTGCAAAAAAATTTTTTTCAAGAGCTGTTTTGGTTATTCCACGTAATCCTTATGTTTTTTGGTGTGCTGAATCCGAAAATGACCTCCATTTTGTCATAGGACATCACGTTTCCTGACAATTTAGGTAACTATGTTAAATAAGGCAATACCTCAAAATAAATGGAAATAGACTTATAAAATTAGTTTTATTACAATATTTTCATGAAAATCTTTTTTTGAACTGAAATGAGCTCACCTACACACACTAAACTCGATTCTTCTTCCTTGTGAGGCTCCTCTTGGTGCATTTACGCTTGTGAGTAGCATCTGGAATGTCTCTCTGAAGCATCCAACAGTAGTCGGCCATCATTGTAATGCTCCATTTTCCCTGGTATCTCCTTTCCATCTCTTTAATGTCTTGGTGGAATCGTTCACCTTGTTGCTCACTCACAGCTCCCAAATTTTCAGGAAAGTAGTCAAGGTGGGACTGGAGGAAATGCACTTTCAAACTCATCAGGCAACCTAAAGCTTGAAATGCTTTCAGCATTCGTCCGACGATCTTTTTGTAGTGAGGAGCTTTGTTATTGCCTAAAAGTTTCTGTACGACTTCTTTAAATGCAATCCACCCTTCTTTTTGAGGATCTGTCATGGTATTGACAAACTCTTGATCAACTATAAGCCTTCTAATGTCTGGTCCGACGAACACACCTTCCTTCAATTTTGCCTCCAACAGGCCTAGAAACTTGGTGGCCAAGTATTTGAAGCATTCTCCATCTCTTGGAAGTGATTTTACAAATTGCTTCATCAATCCCAATTTTATGTGGAGAGGTGGTAGAAGAACTTTATGGGAAGGTACCAAAGTTTCTCGGAGGACATTTTTTTCACCGACTGTTAGCACCCTCAGCTGCCAACTCTTCTTGGTCCAGTGATTTTGTCGGTTTCGACTGTCCCATAGACTAGAAAACAAGGATATTTGATATACCCAGCTTGTTGCCCAAGCAGCATGCACAAGACCTTCAAGTCCCCACACACTTGCCAACCATGGTCTTCATATTTAAGTTTACGAAGAACCAATTCCAAGTTCTCGTAGGTTTCCTTCAAGTGTACGGAATGACCTACAGGTATGGAAGCGTAAAAACCGTTGTGGAGTAAAACTGCTTTGAGACTTCTTTTTGAAGAATCTATAAAAAGACGCCATTGCTCTGAATCATATTGGATTTTAAATTGACCCATCAGACTTTCGACATTGATGCAATAAACCAACTTGTCTTCCTTGGCGAAGTAAGGAACGAACTCCTTTTCACGATGTCTGAACCATGAAGATGACACTCCTGGCAACAATAAATTCCTGTTTTTCAGCCTTGATCTGAGTAACTCAGCGGCATCTTTGGGAAGATTCAAGTCTCTTACCAAATCATTCATCTCCTCCTGAGAAAACAATTTTGGTCTTGTATCATCTTCAAGTCAGAACTTGATTCGTCATCTGGTTCAGTTATGACTTCACCTTCATCGGAGCTATTTATCTCTTCCAGGGTAGCAGGGGGCTTGGGTACTGCTATATCTGTGCCATGGGGGATGGGACGAACTGCTGAGTAAAGATTGGGGTATGAAATGGAATGCTTCCATTTGGAATTAAACCCTTTTACATCGCATGAACAAAAGTAACAGTCGTCACTATGGTTCTTTTGCTCTCACCATACCATAGGAATCCCATAACAGAAAGATTTTTTTCTTACCCTTCAACCAGTTTCGGAGGTCCTCAACACACCGTTTGCACACTTTATGAGGCACCCAGACTTTATCTTGATCTCCAATTTTTAGTCCAAAGTATGCAAAGTATACTTTTTTCACAAAGTCTGTAATATTCTGCTGTTGCTTCAACACTGTATATTCACCACAGATGAAACAGAAACTGTCTGGCGAATTAATACACTTTCGCGGAGCCATAACATGACGGTTGAAGAATGACGAGCTAACACGAATTGCGATGAAAAAGCGTGAACAGCCTAGAACCAAGAACCTGATGATGATTCGTGCACAAGTGTGGCATGCAGGAGAGAGCAGCTCTGTGTCTGTACACGAGACGTCACAGTGCTGGCCACGCCCCCCTGCACTGACCGCAGCTGCTGCTATCTGCCCTGTGTCTCCCTCCCACTGGATTCTTCAGGAAAGATTAACCCCTTCTACCATTAAAAGCACAGACTTAAAACTTGCTTAGCTTATGTATATATCGCTGACCATCAGATTTACAGTGCTATTTTTTTTTTTTTACATAACTCTGACAACCCCTTTAAGGTTTTTTTGGCATTTCATATCTTAAATGCACTTATGTGAATTAATTAATAGTAATTTGAAAAAAATTGATAAATTTGAAGACAATTTTGCATGTTGTGGCAAATCATGATGTCTAGGAGTTTTTTCAATATTTTATTTGTTTTCAGCACACCAAAATACATGGAAATTATATGAAAATAATCAAACAGCTTTTTAGCTGCAGACCTGTGTAATCACACCGAGGTCTTTCTCCTGCTCCGTGCACACCAACCTCTCGCTCCCTAGTGCGTACATTTCCCTTGGATTTCTGCTACCCAAGTGCATGACACTGCACTTCTTCACATTAAATCTTAATTGCCAAGCATCAGACCATTCCTCCAGCTTTTGCAGATCCCTCCTCATGTTAAGCACTCCCTCGGGGGAGTCCACTCTGTTGCAAATTTTCGTGTCATCTGCAAAAAGACAGACTTTTCCATTCAGTCCTTCAGCAATATCACTCACAAATACAATGAACAGTGCTGGGCCTAGGACCGAACCCTGAGGCACCCCGCTAATCACCTTCCTTTCATCCGAGTGAGCTCCATTTATCATCACCTTCTGTCGTCTGTCAGTCAACCAATTTCTGATCCAGTTTACCACCTTGGGTCCCATCCCCAAACTGCTGAGTTTATTGATAAGCCTCCTATGAGGGACAGTATCAAAGGCTTTGATGAAATCCAGGTAGATGACATCCATCGCGTGTCCTTGATCCAGTTCTCTGGTCACCCAGTCAAAGAACTCAATGAGATTTGTCTGGCAAGATCGTCCCTCAGTAAAACCATGTTGCCTCGGATCCTGTAACCCACTGGTTTTGAGAAAGTTCACTATTCGCTCTTTCAGGAGCGTCTCCATTACTTTTCCCGCCACCGAGGTAAGGCTTACAGGCCTGTAGTTTGACACTTCTTCCCTGTCACCACTTTTGTGTAGAGGTACGACATCAGCCATTCTCCAGTCCTGAGGAACCTCTCCTGTTTCCAAGGATCTGTTGAAAACATCCTTTAACGGCCCTGCAAGAACCTCTCTGAGCTCTTTCAGTATCCTGGGATGTATCCCATCCGGTCCCATGGCCTTGTCCACTTTCAGTTATGCAAGTTGTTCTAAAACCTCATCCTCTCCGAATGGTTTGGTATCTACCTCATTCCCATTTTCATATTTGGGAGTCACAGGTGGTCCTTCTCCAGGATTTTCTTTAGTAAAAGCAGAGCAGAAGTATTTGTTTAGTAATTTTGCTTTATCAATGTCATTTTCCACGAGTCCGTTTCCAGCACTTCTGAGTCCTGCAATTCCACCTCTGATCTTCTTCCTTTCCCGAATATACCTGAAGAAAGTTTTGTCGCTGCACTTAACATCTTTAGCCATCTTTTCCTCTGCCTTTGATTTTGCTATCCTTATTTCTCTTTTTGCCTCATTGAGTTTGATCCTGTATTCATTTCTGTGTTCTTCTGTTTGCAAGCTTTTGAATTTTGCGAAAGCTGTGTTTTTTGCCCTTATTTGAGCAGCCACTTTTTTTGGAAAACCAAATAGGTTTCCTTCTCCTCTTGTTTTTATTTACTTTTCTTACATATTTATCTGTTGCCCCTTTTAGTTTAGCCCATTGCAATTCCACTTCCCTTATCCCCTTCCACCCTGTCAGCTCCTCCTTTAGATACTCAGCCATTTTATTGAAGTCAGTGTTTTTGAAGTTTAGGACTTTGAGCTTGCTATGATTGGATTGCACCTTGGCTTTTATCTCAAACCACACCATGTTATGATCACTGTTGCTCACAGGGGCACTCACCCAGACATTAGACACGCTATCACTGTTGCTGAGCACCAAATCCAACGTTGAGCTTTCCCTGGTTGGTTCCATCACCATTTGTCTAAGTAACGCATCTTGGATAGCGTCCACAAGTGTCCCTGCCCCAGTAGGCTTTTACCTGAACTGTGGGCACACTCAGAAAATTGTTAAGGCTACACAAGGAATTCAAGCAGTTTGACTATCCCCAAACGTAATGTAGGACCAGCAATTAGCAATTTTCCCAATACCTAAAGTTTAACCAACCCTTAGTATTCTATATTTGTGGTCAACATTATTGGCACCCTTGCAATTTAGGTATGTTGTGTACAATATCTTGAGAAATAAGTGGAAATATTCCAACTGATTGGATTGAGATCAGCACTCTGCTGGCCAGTTTAGAACAGTCCATTTTTTTAACCCTTTTTTTTCTTACTTTTATATGTACAGTATGTGTTGGGTAATAGTCCTGCTAGAGGACCCATGCCCTTCGACCCATACCTAGCTTTCTGACACACGGTAGCACATTTCACTCCAAAATACCTTGGTAGTCCTCTGACTTCATGATTCCTTTAATATGTTCCAGGCCTCCAGTTTCTGAGGCAGCAAAACAGCCCCACAACGTTATGGATCCTCCACCATATTTAACTGTAGGAGGGGTGTTTTTTCCTTATAAGCTTCATTTCTTCACCGGTAAATGTATCACTGATCTGCATTGCCAAAGAGCTCAAGTTTGGTTTCATTTGTCCACAGAATATTTTCCCAGGATTGTGGTTTCTTAAGGTGGGTTTGAGCAAAATCAGGTGTGCCTTTTTATATCTGTCTTTGAGCAGTGGGGGTACTCCTTAGCTTTGGTCCACGAAGTTCTTCTTTTTTTAGTCTGTGGCATATGGTGCGGGTTGAAACCACCATTACAGGTCAGCCTTAAGCTCTTTGGATGTTGTACGTGGTGTTTTTCCAACAGTTAGCACTAACCTTCAAAGACTTCTTGAGTTAATTTTCCTCTTCCCACCATGTCCTGGGAGGTTCTTGACTGTTCCATGAGCAGAAAACCTCTTAATAACATTGCAAACTGTCGGCAGGAATCCCAAGGTCTTTGGAGATGGCCTTGTACCCCTTTAAGTTCAATGTCATAATGGCTTTTCTGACGGATAGTTCTCTTGCCTTCACCTTTGTGAAAATGGGAGTGATTGTGGTCATTTTAAACATTAGAGTCGTCATTCTTTGGTTGATGCAAGTCATGTGAGTACTGACAATTGATCACAGGTATGTCTAGTTTTACTGCAATGGGAATATAATTCTTCTGTTCAAATTGATTTGAATTGTTTATAAAAGTGCCAATAGTCATGTCCTGGCAATGTCCTGTTTTTTTATACTATTTCCTACTATGTCCTTTTTCAATTGGTATTGTTTTATTTGATTCTTTTTATGTGTCAAATATGTATGCATATATTGTCCAAAGCCATTTCACTGACCGCTTTTTTTTTTTTTAGGAGAGATTAGACATTAACAGTTTGAATTGCAAGTTTGTCAATGATGTTGACCACAATTGCAAATACAAAATCCTGCTACTGATATTCAAAATCACGCATAACTTATCCACATACCTAAACCCACTCTAATACATGACATAGAACGAGAGGGCCAGAAGACAAGCACACAAAGCATGCTAATGACCAATCGAAAGAACAAAAAGCAACCAATATGTTGGCAATCGCTTATTCTCCCTTTATGCTCTAGGACTATGAAATGAGCTGTCTGAAAAGACCAGAAACATATCGGAACTTATAGCATTCCACCAGGCACTAAAATCCCATCTATTCATGGAGCACTTTGAAGCGTAATAGCAGAATCTCACCCCACCAACAGTTTGCTATGCTCAATATTGTTAAGAAGTTAGTAACCTAGCAATGTTTTCCCCCTCCCTCTTCCAGTTGAAGAACACAAATAACTTGTACATTCTCTGTTAGTATGTTTTCAGTTGGGTGTCAGCGAACTGAAATGGACTGGCATGGGGCACTTTGCATCAGATGATCACATGGTCTACTATGCTGGAAATGAAAGACAAAGAAGAAATGGTGTTGCATTTATAATAAAGAAGAAACTTGCAAGAACTGTAATGAAATACAATGCAGTCAGCGAACGCTTAATCTCTATTCGTCTACGAGGATTGCCTATCAACACAACTATAATTCAAGTATATGCCCCAACAACAGCTGCAGAAGAGAATGAAATTGAAGAGTTCTATGAACAAGTACAAGCTGAAATTGACAGAACATGCAAACAGGATATCCTGATAGTCATGGGTGACTGGAACGCAAAAGTTGGCAACAAAGAAGAAAGCAAAGTAGTTGGAAAATATGGACTTGGCAACAGAAATGAAGCTGGAGAAAGACTGATAGAATTCTGCAAGACCAATGATCTATTCATCTCAAACACCTTCTTCCAGCAACACAAGCGGCGACTGTACACATGGACTTCACCGAATGGATTATATAAAAATCAAATTGACTACATATGTGGAAGTCAACGATGGAAAAGCTCTGTAACATCAACAAAGACAAAACCTAGAGCTGACTGTGGTACAGATCATCAACTACTAGTATGCAAACTCAAGCTAAAGTTGAAAAAGAGCAAACCACTCATGAATGCAGCAAAATATGACCTTGAGAATATATCACTGGAATTTAAAGACTGCCTGCAAAATCAATTTGCTGCTTTAGATACAAATGACAGAGCTCCGGAAGAGTTATGGAATGACATCAAGAAGGATGTGTTGGAAGAAAGTGAGAAGTCTCTACAAAAGGTGAAAAAGCAAAAACGGCCAAAATGGATGACAGAAGAAACTCTGAAAATTGCCCAGAAACGCAGAGAAGCTAAAGCCAGAGGAGAAAGAAAGACAATCGCAGAACTCAACAGAGATTTCCAACGTGCAGCAAGACAGGACAAGGAAAAGTACTACAATGACACTTGCAAGGAAATAGAAGCAGAAACTATTAGAGGAAGAACAAGATCGGCTTTCCTAAAGCTACGAGAGTTAAAGAAAAAGTTCCAGCCTCGAATTGGAATGTTACAAGATGCTCAAGGTTCTATGTTGAATGATGCTGAGAAGATCAAGAAAAGGTGGAAGGAATATACAGAGTTTTTATATGATAAAGATCAAGTGGACCAACAGCCGTTTCAACCTGTACCTTATGATCAGGAACCATTGGGGATGAAAGAAGAAGTTGAATCAGCATTGAAAGCCTTATCAAAGAACAAAGCACCAGGCATTGATAGCATTCCCATAGAAGTATTGCAGCAATCTGATGCAGCTGTTACCGTACTCACAAGGCTCTGCCAAGAAATATGGAAGACAACATCATGGCCAACTGACTGGAAAAGATCTGTGTTTATACCAATACTAAAGAAAGGTGATCCAACTGACTGTGGAAATTATCGCACAATCGCTCTGATCCCACATGCCAGCAAGATTCTACTGAAGATTATTCAAAAGAGACTACAACCATACCTGGAACAAGAACTACCTGAAGTGCAAGCAGGGTTCAGGAAAGGGCGAGGAACGAGAGACATCATTGCGGATGTGAGATGGATCCTTGAAAAGACTAAAGAATACCAAAAGGATATCTATTTGTGCTTTATCGACTATAGCAAGGCTTTTGACTGTGTAAGCCATGAGAAACTCTGGGCCACATTAAGAAGCATGGGTATACCAGAACACCGGATCGTTCTCTTGCGCAATCTGTACATTGATCAAAAAGCAACAGTTCGAACGGAACAAGGAGAAACAGAATGGTTTAAAATAAGCAAAGGTGTAAGACAAGGCTGCATACTTTCCCCCTACCTGTTTAATTTATATGCAGAACAAATCATCAGAGAAGCAGGATTGTATGAAGACAACAGAGGTGTGAAGATTGGTGGAAGACTCATCAACAACCTTCGCTATGCTGATGATACCACATTACTGGCTGAAAGTGAAGACGATCTGAAACATTTGCTTCTCACAATCAAAGAACATAGTCTCAAAATGGGCCTGCACCTTAATGTAAAGAAGACAAAGATCATGACAACTGGCATAATCAACAGGTTCATCGTTGAAGGAGAAGAAATTGAAATTGTGAACAACTTTAACCTACTTGGATCAACTATCAATAAAGAAGCAACAAGCAGTCAAGAAATCAGACGACGCATTGCTCTTGGCAGAATGGCTATGAAAGACCTAGATAAGATTCTCAAGAGCAGAGATGTCTCTCTCCATACAAAGATTCGACTTGTTCAAGCCATGGTATTTTCAATAACATCATATGGATGTGAAAGCTGGACAGTGAAAAAGATAGACAGGAAGAAAATTGATGCCTTTGAATTATGGTGCTGGCGGCGAATACTGTGTATACCACGGACTGCCCGAAGAACAAACCAGTCGGTACTAGATGAGATCAAACCTAAGCTTTCTTTAGAAGCTCAGATGACAAGACTTCGACTTTCATACTTTGGACACATCATGCGAAGAGAGAGATCATTAGAGAAAGACATTATGCTTGGCAAGATAGAAGGTCAACGCAAAAGAGGAAGGCCAGCAATGAGATGGATCAATACAATAACAGCAGCTACGGGTACCAGTCTGTCAACAATGAGCCGCCTGACTGAAGACCGAACACAATTTAGGATAGCTATCCAGAGGGTTGCCATGAGTCGACTCCGACTCGACGGCACTTAACAACAACATGTTTTCAGTTCCTTGTTTCATGCAAAATTGTTACTGTTTCTTGTAAACTGCTTTGATCTGGAGAAAAGCGGTATAGGAAAATAGTCAATTATGCCAAGAATATAGATCCCGAGAGTTCGCATAGGAGTGGGTATTATAGATTTCTCTGCATATTTGGCTACTATCATAGGCCTTCAGACATAACAGCATCAACAGACACAAATATGTAAAAAAAATGCTGAAGTACAAAGATAAATATCCACAATCATCTTCCACCCTAGCATAGACAAGAACTCAGGTGAACAAAAGGAATGAGTAAGAATTCACTAGCATATGTGGTGGAAAAAGCAACTATAACTAAACAAGCGAAAACACTAAAAAAACAAAACAATTCCATCAGCAAACAAGGATAAACAAGTGGCAAACATACAAGTGCTGTGGACAGGCAGGTATAGGTCAGCATCAGTGTGACCCATATGCTGGGAAAGAGTTAGGAGACAGTTTAAGTGCTAGGTGCATGGCCAACTGAGTTGAGCCCCACCCATCACACTTGGAAGCAGTGAGAATAAAAGCTGAAGGAGGCAAGCACTACTATTACTACTACTGAACATTTGTATAGCGCTACAAGACACATGTAGTGCTGCACAGACACATTTAAATTACGGTTCCTGCTCATCAGAGCTTACAATCTAGTCAAGACAGACAACACAGTAGCTATAGACATGACATACTCTAGGGGGAATGATAAGGAAACACAAAGGAGATCAGATGAGTCAAGATCCGAAAGCGGCAGCAAAGAGGGGAGTTTTCAGCCTGGATTTGAAAAGCATGTAGAATTTTGCATAATTTAGATTTTTTTTTTTTTTGCACAAAATTTGCCTGGGGGAAAAACGGTAAAAGAAATTCAGATTCTGCAGCATTGAATTGGAAATAGTTGCAGATCTTCTTTCTGGTTGGTACCTTTCTTTATACAGGTCTTGATGTCAGAAGACCTGTATACAGAAAGGCACAATAAGGTAACATTGCTAACCCAATGGAAACTGTAAATACTATAATATCTGTCCCTGAAAAAACGCTGGGGTCATGACCCTGATAGGATTCTGGAGAATGAAGAGAACCACAACTTTTTTTTTTGTCCAATTTTATTTATGTTCATCATACAGAAATTACATCATATCAGATAGAAATGTTAAGAAATATATAACTCCAAATCGCAGAATCCTTTAGATGTCAAATTTACATCAACAGATTTTCATCTTTTTTCCATCTTTTCTGTTCCCCCTCCCCCATAACTCAGACAGAAGAAAGCAAGCAAAAGATGAGAGAGGTGGATAAATGCAAATACCAGCCTGGCTGGTATTTGCGTTTGTGAGACAGGATGACCTGGCTCACAGACACAGACCAGGCCATCCTGAACCAAGTGACCCCAGTGGACTTTCTGAGAATGCTATCCTGGAAGTTCTGGATTTCAGTTCCTACCTAAAAACCTAAATTTGGACTCCAGAACCTCCCTACACACTTTTCTATGTCATAGGTACCAACATGTACTAAGACAGCAGATTCCTCCCCAGCACTATCTAACACCTTGTCTAGGTGGCACGTCAAGTCTGCTACCATCGCACCAGGCAGGCATGTTACCAGGTGATCCTCACATCGACCAGCCACCCAGCTATCTACATGCCTAATGATCGAATCACCAATGATAACAGCCTTCTTACCCCCTCTCATGGGCATATGGCCCTGGAGAAACCACCTCTGTGTGAGAAGGTTTTACATCACCTGGCGGACAGGTCCTAGCTATAGGATCACTTCCTGCCACACCAGGACGATGCTCTCCTGTTATATGACCTCTCTCCTCCATGGCAACAGGGAGGTTGCCAGACTGTAGGTGGGACTTAATTACCACATCCCTGTAGGTTTCATCTATATACCTCTCTGTCTTCCTATGTCCTCCAAGTCTGTTACTCTAGCCTCCAGAGATCGTATTCATTCCCTGAGAGCAAAGAGCTCCTTGCACCTAGTGCACATGTAAGACCCCTCACTAACTGAGAGAAAATCATACATGTGACATCTGATGCAAAAGACTGGAAAGCCCCCAGACCATTTCTGGACTGCTGTCTGCATTTTAGTTTTAAGGTTTTGTTCAAACATTAAAGTTGTTTACTTAGGTTTGCAGGGGATACTTATACTAATATAACTATACCTTATATGTTAAATGGACCTTGTTCATCTCAAGAATAATTAATCTCAGGTCCTTAATAAATGTATTCCTGATGAGGATAACCAGACACACCTGAAAGTGATTTATGGGCACCTCCCCCCCCCCCCTTTAAGAGCCTATAGATCTAAAATTATCACGGGGTGGGTGGAAGTCAGAGTGGGAGGGAAGGAAAGTAGACTTACAAGCCGGCTTGCTACACAGTGCCCTGATCTGTGCTTCTAAGGTAAAGTCTTACTAATTTTCTGTGTGATTCACACAGCCTTTTGTTTGATAGAGGGGACCTTTCAAATTGCCCCTTTGATCTGTCACTTGCCTTTAACACCTGTTTAAGACAACTTCACAGATCTTTGCTTCCTAACTGGAAAGCCTCTTTGTAAAGGTCACTAGAAACAAGTTTAGTTCTTTGTACTTGGAGACTATTTATTTTACTTGTATGCTAAGCTATGCTCTGATTTGATTTAAATGAAAAGCTCTCTGATGGTACTAAGACCTGATTGATTCGGCGAACACACTGAATTCTAAAATACACAGTTTTATCTGCTTTAACCCAAAGATTACTCCCCCCCCCCCCAAGATTTAGAACATATTCCAAAAGATAAATACTTACAAGTGCAGATCTATTTCCAGTTGTAGTAGTCCTTGAAGACTACAGTGCCAATGGAGACTTCAATATGATGTTCAACCATCATCTTCGGGGCATGTAATTCCTGCAGAACCAGGTCTGTTGGCACATTCTTATCTGGTGTGAGTGGTGCCTTTTTCTGCTGCTTGGAGTCTGAAGGAAGGCTGAATTGTGCTTCCAAAGTTTGAGGTTTCTTTTCAACCATAATGTTTATTAATTGGGCAATGAGATAAAGTTTTGAGATCAAGCCAGAATCAGTTTAGTGGGGTTCCAAGAAAGTAGCTTAGAAGTCCCACAGAGCAGAGGACTTAAGCAGCCACAACTCCTGATACCAAGAAATTTCATCTTTTGAGGATTGATCAAGAGTTTATTATTCGAAAGACAGTTTGAAATTGCTGTCTGATTTCCATTGATCTGTCTTATTCCTTCACAGCCATCTCTGCCAATATTCAGTTTGCTTGATTGGCATAAATATAACTTAGATCCAGCAAATGGATGAGACTTCAAAAGTGGCTGCAAAAGAAAAAGCATTGGTGAAAGTGAAGAACCCTCAGGAATTCTATGTATTATCTCAAAGAAAGGTGTCGGATAGAATTACAATGAACAGATCTGAGATAATGCTGTTCCCTGAAGAATGATATCTCTGCAGCAAGAAAGCATGATTGATTAGGTCTACAGTGGATGCCAAATCCAACAGGATGATCCACCATCCTTTTGTCCCAGTCAACATGAACTGCAGTTGTGCCTCCTCCACGTTACAGTCTATCAAAAACAGTAAATGGTGCCAGCTTATTAACAACCTGCCAGACAGACCCATTTAGTTTCTGGAATTTTAGGATCTATTAGCACAAGCCTACTGTCCCATGGCCTATAGTGTTTCAAAAATGGAAAAGTTATTTATTATTATTCTCCACCTGGTACATCAGTGGTGGTGTGATCCCGAAGTAAACTCTGGATGGCTTGTAACAGGCTTCGACAAAGTTTCTGGATGGTGTCCATACACAGAGGAGGCTCCAAGTGCCGTGAATGGCTCTCAATTTTTGTGTCTTTGCAAACAATCTGTAAAACAGAAATTGATTATATACCTCCCTTGCCATGTAGTCTATGTTCATTGGCAATTACATCTGTACATCTCAAGTTAAATTAAGAATAAGAATCAATCTTCATAAACAAATTAGTGGAATTAAAAAGAGAATGACAGCTCTGTAGGTGAGCATTTTTCAAAGGAAGATGACTTTAATGACCCCAGAATCGGGATAATTAAAAGGAGTTCACAAAAAAGTAAAACATTTGAAATGTAATTAAGATAATTAATCAAACCCTTAAACAAATCCAAAAGGACTTAATAGAGCGAGTGGTTTACTCACCCATTTTCAGCTGTAGACTCTGCCACCACCCACTCCCTAACCTTGAGGGTTTGAGGAGGGGTGGGCCTTGAGATTAAGGTTGTAGTTGTGTAGGTCGAATGATAAGGCAGGCAAAAGAATATTTATTTTTATAAGGATTTATTTCTCCCGCTTCAAAAGGATAGGACAAGCATAAAGGATAATGTATTGTAGCCAAAAACACAGGAACAATGAAAATAAGGCTCTTTAAAGGCTGTGCTCAAAAGTGTCCATTAATGTTGGAGTTCACATTCCCTCATGTGAACTCTACTTGGCAATCAAAAGCAAGGAAAACAATAATGTCCATGTGTTATAACCAAACAATGCTTTAGCTTATTCTTAACTTCAGGTAAGCTCTTCAGCCGGGCACTTAAATAGCAAACATTTCAGGTTATCACAGAAAAAGGACCATTCAAGCTTTGCTTTTCTATTCCTTGTCAATCAGACAGGTTGAGCAGTCCATTGGTTGATTTAACTCAATCATTGGCAAGGGAAGAACCAAATGGCACATCTGCTTCTGGGCTCTGCACTGACTGCACTACTTTCTGCTCAGGAATGGTTCGTTTGTTTAAGAATTCTTTGAACTCTTTTAGGAGGGCTTCAGCCTGCTTTCTATATGGGCTGGGCTGAGAATTAGCTCCTTCCTGAGGTGAGTAATTGTTTGTAGGTTTTGCTTCAGGCAAACAAACAATGTCATCTCTGTTACAACGCTCATTCAATGAACTGGAGTTACCCCTCCCCCACTTGTCTCTGTAAGCCAGTGTTGGGTTATTCAGTTCATTTGCATGTGGAGTGTTTCTAAACAGCACTTCAAACTTAGGGCCTCCTAAATCCTCCCGGCATATATCACTACCATTTAAATCAGCTGTGTCCTTGTAGCTAGCCTGCTTGCTAACTCTGTCAGCAGTTTGGTGAGAAAAGCTGGGTTTAGTTAAATGAGTTTCAGGTTGCAGCCAACTGTCTTCATAAAACCTGGGCTTGCCCTGGGTTTTAAAATTAACATTCACACAGTCTGGCTTCTCATAAAAGCTGTTATCAGAATTAAAGACATGCTGTACCTTATATTGAGGAATGTCTGAAAGTTCTTTAGCAGTCTGCCTTTCTTTCCACGGGTCAGCTCTCTGCTCCAAAAGCATAGGCTTTATGCCTGGGTCTCTCAATGCCTCGCCCCTCTCTTGCTCCCAGAAGGCTCTTCCAGGCACTGAGTCTCCCTGGTACCTGCTTCTTGGCTTTGAAAGCGTTCTCCTAGGATTGCAGCTGGGGAGCGTTTCTCCTTCAAAGTCAAAGGTTCTGGCATCCAAGGCTAGTTCCTGCCTTCCAGGTTGCTTCCTTTGTCCCTGCTTTGCTCCGTCTCTAAAGCACGCTTCTGCTGGCTTTGTCCAGTGCTCTGCTTGCTCTGCTGCCTTCTCTTTCCCGTTCTCTTTCTGTCTTCTGTCTTCCTTCTCTCTGTTTAACACGCTGCCACTGCTCTGGGGAACCCGCCTCCTGCTAGGGCGTGCCCAATCAGCAACTCTGCATCTCCCCTCCCCCGAGGTGAGCTGTGTTAGCTGATTAGCCATGTGCATCTTGTGCTGAGAAGGGAAAATCCTGCATTTATCTGCAGTACCCGAACCTTCCACCGGGTCACTATCTGTTTCCATGGCTTCTGGCAATGCTACCACGTCACAGATCCCCCCCCCCCTTAAGATATCACGGGCTGATTTAGGAGAATCCGGACAGCACGTGATACGGCTTAACGCGTCCGCGTTCTCGTGGAGTTTTCCAGCTCGGTGTTCTACTTGGAATTCAAAGGCTTGTAGCGCCATAAACCACCGCGTAAACCTAGAATTATGGTTATGCATCTGGTTTAACCACTTTAAGGGTGCGTGGTCTGTGACTAAGATGAATTTTCTCCCCACTAAATAAAAGCACAGCGCATCAATAGCCCACTTGATGGCCAGGCACTCACGCTCGATTGTGGAGTAATTCCGCTCCGCCGATGTCAGTTTCCTACTCAGGAATAAGACCGGGTGTTCTACACCTTCAAGTCGCTGCGATAAGACAGCGCCAAGACCCGTATCAGAGGCGTCTGTCTGCACTATGAAAGTCTTGGAGAAATCCACCTCCTTTAACACCGGTGCTTCACAAAGCTGTTTCTTTAAGAGGTCAAACACCCATTCAGCTTCCGTACTCCAATTAAGCTTATTGGGTGCATTTTTCCTCAGCATATCTGTTAGTGAGACTGTTTTTTCTGAAAAATGTGGAATGAACCTTCGATAATACCCCACTAGGCCCAAAAAGCTGCGTAACTGTTTTTTGTTGGCAGGCTTTGGGAACGCTTGCACACTAGCAATTTTACTAAGCAGTGGTTTTACCATTCCACGGCCCACCACGTGACCCAAGTATTTCACCTCTTGTCCCCCGAAGAGGCATTTAGCTGGATTCAAGGTGAGGCCTGCGTTTCAGATTGACAGTAATACGGCTTCAATTCTTTGGACGTGCTGAGTCCAGGTCTCGCTGTGAATCACAACATCGTCCATGTAGGCGACTGCGTACGCGTGATGAGGTCGTAGGACCATATCCATAAGCCGTTGGCAAGTAGCCACGGCCCCATGTAGGCCAAAGGGCATCCTCCTGAATTGGTAGAGGCCTATAGGGGTGCTGAAAGCGGTTTTTGGCCTAGCCTCTCTAGTCAGGGGAACTTGCCAATACCCCTTGGACATATCGAGGGTTGTGAGGTACTTGACTTGCCCTAGGCGGTCGAGCAGCTCCTCAATTCTAGGCATTGGATACGAGTTGAATCGGGATATCGCATTCACTTTTCGAAAGTCGATACAAAAGCGAATTGACCCATCCGGTTTCGGAACCATGACAATAGGGCTGTTCCAAGGGCTCCGGGACTCCTCGATAACACCCATGGCTAGCATTTCTCTCACCTGCCGGACTACTTCATTCTTCTTGGCCTCCGGGAGTCGGTAAGGATGCTGCCTAACCACTTCGCCTGGTGTTGTTAGTATTTCGTGGGCTATTAACCTGGTTTCCCCCGGCACCGGAGTGAGCACATCTCTGTACCGGGATAGCACTTGCCTCAACTCTTGCTTTTGGGCCCATGAAAGCCCCTCATCCAATCGGGGTTCCGGATTCTGCATACAGTCTGTCAGCTGGGGTCCGAGGTCCTCTTCCTCCAAGTCCTCCCTCTCCACTGAAGCTGCCAAGCCTTGCAGGCTGTTAGTGCCTGTCGATCCGAAGCCTTGCGTACCCCGCATTGTCGTGGATAGAGCAGGCACCTCTTCCAACGGGGGAATCCCGACGCGCTCACAGATTAGTTGTGCTACGCGGTCGCCGGTCTTCACCTTGAAATCAGTTTTCCCAAAATTGAAGATAAGCACCTTTATGGAACCACGGTAATCCAGGTCTATCACGCCCGCCCCAATGTCTAAAAAGTGTTTTAGTGCCAAGCCTGACCGGGGAGCTAGTCGGCCATAACACCCGGCAGGTAGCTCTATCTGCAGGGCAGTATCTACGAGCGCCTTTCCGCCCGCGGGAACGATAATATCTTCCGCACTGCTGAGGTCCAATCCTGCAGCATTAGGCGTGGCTCTCTTGGGGGCCTGAGCACTAGGGGTCATTTTACAGAACTTTAAGACAAACTTGGGCTTTTCGGCATTACTATCCCTTGGAGTTTCTTTCCCTTGATTATTTTTACTGACATGAGCCACCAGGGGTCGGAGCACTGGTTTCACCTTTTGAGTGGCAAGAGCTTGCGCTTCCTCAGGGCCTTCTTCTACGTGGGAATTCTCTCTTTCCTGTAACTCTTGCACAAGACCCTGGTGAAACTGGGGCCAATCCTGGCCTAAAATCATCGAATGTGGGAGGTGTGGGACAACTGCTAGCGGGATAGTTTTCTGGGCACCTAAGCCTGCTATGTGCAGATTGTACACAGGGTAGGAAGATGTTCCTCCATGAACACACCTGATCTTCACTGCATCTACAGGAGGGATTACTTCTGGGGCTTGCCGGGCTTCTATTGCTTTCCAGAACTCCTCAGAGATCATACTTAACTCTGCTCCTGAGTCTAGCAAAGCTTGAGTGGTAATCCCTTGTACAGATACAGCCAGAAGAAACCCTGGTCTATCCTCCATGTAGCTATCCGCAATTAAAGCAGTTTTCACAAAACAATATTTCTGTACATGTCCTACCTGCCCACATTTGTAGCATTTTAACTTACATGCAACACTTTTCCTAAAAGGCATGCACATGCTCACTGGATCTTCCTGCACCCTCCGTCTCCTTTCTGATCCGCCTGCGCTCAACTCATGGGAAGGGGTGCTACCTCTCTGGGCAGTTAACTCTGCCTCTATATACCTCTCAGAGAGAGCAACCGCTTCCTGGGGAGTTTTGCAATTTTGCAGGATCAGGAATGTGCGGATTTCTGATGGAAGAGCGTCCATATACTGCTCCAACACTAACTGGTCCAGAATGGAATCGACAGACTTCCCTTCTGGAGTTAGCCATTTGTTCAGTAAACTCCGAATTCTGTGGCATAAGGACTTAGGAGTTTCGCTCTGCCTGAGTCTCACGCTCCTCAAGCGAGAGTGGTAGACCAGCGGAGTGAGACCCAGCCTCTCCCTTATTGCCTTTTTTAAGTCGTCATAACTCCCAGCCAACTCAGCTGGCATGGTGCGGTAAGCTGCCATTGCTTCCCCGGTGAGTGATGCGGCGAGCCTTAAGGCCCAGTGTTCCTTTGGCCACAAGCTAAGCTGAGCTACCCTTTCAAAACTTTCTAGGTAATCATCTATCTCGTCCTGACTGGTAAGTTGTCCAAAATTAAAGAGAGTTCCTGTTGGTACATTAACAGGCTGCACAGAGTTAGTCAAGAGGGAACCTGTATCAGGTGCTGGTACAGTGGCTTGCTTCCTCTCCTGCCAGCACTCCTCCAATAGAGTCAGTAGAGGTTGCTGCTGCTCCTTTAAACTTGCAGTCGCCCTCTGCTGTGCTTCTAACGTGAGGTCAGCCTGGCGTTCTAGCTGCGTCGCCATCCAGGTAAATATCTCCTTGGGATCCATCGCCATCTTGGGACTCCTGTAATGGAAACAGAACACAGACCCAAGTGCGGTATCCCAACACTCTAACTTCCTGTGTTTCCTAAAAAAAAATTTTTTTCTTCTTTTCCCCAGTTACCACTAGGGGACACCCTCGCCCTTGGTATCCTCGCAACCCGGGGTGGATACCCTTTACCTGGCTGAGGTGTATTCCAAGCATGTCAGGAATGGCTCCTGTAGCCTTTTTGCAGTCCTTCCTCCTCTGCTGGGCTCGTCAGCTCTTCAGCCGGGGTCCAGTGGAAGACGTTCTTCTGCAGGTCCTGCTGTGGCTCCTTTTGCACCTGCGCCGAATCCTTAATACTACGCCACTTTTGCCACCACCCACTCCCTAACCTTGAGGGTTTGAGGAGGGGTGGGCCTTGAGATTAAGGTTGTAGTTGTGTAGGTCGAATGATAAGGCAGGCAAAAGAATATTTCTTTTTATAAGGATTTATTTCTCCCGCTTCAAAAGGATAGGACAAGCATAAAGGATAATGTATTGTAGCCAAAAACACAGGAACAATGAAAATAAGGCTCTTTAAAGGCTGTGCTCAAAAGTGTCCATTAATGTTGGAGTTCACATTCCCTCATGTGAACGCTACTTGGCAATCAAAAGCAAGGAAAACAATAATGTCCATGTGTTATAACCAAACAATGCTTTAGCTTATTCTTAACTTCAGGTAAGCTCTTCAGCCGGGCACTTAAATAGCAAACATTTCAGGTTATCACAGAAAAAGGACCATCCAAGCTTTGCTTTTCTATTCCTTGTCCATCAGACAGGTTGAGCAGTCCATTGGTTGATTTAACTCAATCATTGGCAAGGGAAGAACCAATGGCACATCTGCTTCTGGGCTCTGCACTGACTGCACTACTTTCTGCTCAGGAATGGTTCGTTTGTTTAAGAATTCTTTGAACTCTTTTAGGAGGGCTTCAGCCTGCTTTCTATATGGGCTGGGCTGAGAATTAGCTCCTTCCTGAGGTGAGTAATTGTTTGTAGGTTTTGTAGGTAGACAAACAAACAATGTCGTCTCTGTTACAACGCTCATTCAATGAACTGGAGTTACCCCTCCCCCACTTGTCTCTGTAAGCCAGTGTTGGGTTATTCAGTTCATTTGCATGTGGAGTGTTTCTAAACAGCACTTCAAACTTAGGGCCTCCTAAATCCTCCCGGCATATACCTCTACCATTTAAATCAGCTGTGTCCTTGTAGCTAGCCTGCTTGCTAACTCTGTCAGCAGTTTGGTGAGAAAAGCTGGGTTTAGTTAAATGAGTTTCAGGTTGTAGCCAACTGTCTTCATAAAACTTGGGCTTGCCCTGGGTTTTAAAATTAACATTCACACAGTCTGGCTTCTCATAAAAGCTGTTATCAGAATTAAAGACACGCTGTACCTTATATTGAGGAATGTCTGAAAGTTCTTTAGCAGTCTGCCTTTCTTTCCACGGGTCAGCTCTCTGCTCCAAAAGCATAGGCTTTATGCCTGGGTCTCTCAATGCCTCGCCCCTCTCTTGCTCCCAGAAGGCTCTTCCAGGCACTGAGTCTCCCTGGTACCTGCTTCTTGGCTTTGAAAGCGTTCTCCTAGGATTGCAGCTGGGGAGCGTTTCTCCTTCAAAGTCAAAGGTTCTGGCATCCAAGGCTAGTTCCTGCCTTCCAGGTTGCTTCCTTTGTCCTTGCTTTGCTCCGTCTCTAAAGCACGCTTCTGCTGGCTTTGTCCAGTGCTCTGCTTGCTCTGCTGCCTTCTCTTTCCCGTTCTCTTTCTCTTTCTGTCTTCTGTCTTCCTTCTCTCTGTTTAACAAGCTGCCACTGCTCTGGGGAACCCGCCTCCTGCTAGGGCGTGCCCAATCAGCAACTCTGCTTCTCCCCTCCCCCGAGGTGAGCTGTGTTAGCTGATTAGCCATGTGCATCTTGTGCTGAGAAGGGAAAATCCTGCATTTATCTGCAGTACCCGAACCTTCCACCGGGTCACTATCTGTTTCCATGGCTTCTGGCAATGCTACCACGTCACAACTCTTTCTACTGTAAAGTTTTACCATCTCATCGCCTTTATTAAACCTCCCCCTTTGCTGAGCTATGATGGTATGTACAGGCAGCTTTGCCACAAGCCCTTGGTTTTCTCTTGCTGTTTTTCAGATTCTTTGGCCATTATTATCTGATGCATTTGTGTAAAATTTAATCTTTTGCATACTGTTTGCATATAACACATCCAACGGATAGCTAAAACCTGTCATTTCTTTCTATATAACATCCACAAAATTGGTCCCTTCCTTTCTGAACTCACTACTAAGTGTCTGTTCACCTCCTGTCTAGACTATTGCAACCTCCTTCTTGCTGGTCTTCCTCTGAATCATCTCTCTCTATTTCAATCTGTTCAAAACGTGGCTGCATGGCTAATTTTCCACCAGTTTCGCTTTGCTCATGTCAACCCTCTTCTCAAGTTACTTCATTGGCTCCCTATCTGTTTCCACATCCAGTTCAAACTTCTACTGCTGGCCTTTAAGTGTCTTCATTCAGCTGCTCCTTACTACCTTTCCTCCCTTATCTCTTCCTATCCCCTCATCAGGAACTCTGCTTTTCTGGCAGATCCCTTCTGTAAGTTCCCTTCTCTTCTACTGCCAATTCGAGACTTTGATCTTTCCACCTTGTTGCTGCTTATACCTGGAACAAACTACTCAAATTAGTATGTTGTGCTCTATCTCTGGCCCTATTAAAATCCAGGCCAAAAACTCGCCTCTTTGAGACTGCTTTTGGATCTGCATCCCCTTAATCTCCTGTTCACCTCCTTATGTTTTCCTTACCATTCCCCTAGATCAACACTTCTCGACCAATGTGCCATGGCATACTAGTGTGCCTTTGGAAAGTCCATGGTGTACCTTGGATTGGCTGATAGGGGCATGGTTAGGCATGGGTTCATGAAGATGAGGGTATTGGCACATATTGGCCGATGCCCTAGAGAAAAGTCCTCTGCTTTCTAAATGGAACTGCCTGCTTAATACTAGCACAGGAAATCGGGTAGCCTTGTTCACCACCTTGCATCTCCTAGTAGAAGACAGTGTTGCTTACCTGTGAGTGCTTTTGCCGACCTCTCACATTCACACATCAGACTGAACCCAGCAGAGCGAGACCCACACAGGATAAAAGTGCTGCTCCCCTTCTGCTAGTAGGTGGGACTGAGAGTGAAGGTCATGCAAAACTGAGATTGGTGTGCTGTGAGGATTGAACAAACTCAAAAAGTGTGCCATAAAATAAAAAATGCGAGGATCACTGCCCTAGATATATCATAGTCCCCAGTTGTTGCGCTGTCTGTCTTGACTAGACTAGACTGTAAACTCTGATGAGCAGGAACTGACTTTTGCAAATCTATGTACAGCATTGCATACACCTTGTAGCACTAGACAAATTAGTAGCACTAGTATCACAACATGCATAGAAGACAGTCCTATGCAAATGCAATGTGTGCCTTCGAGTCAATCCTGACTCCTGGCGCCTATAACAAGCGCTAATCTGCTGTCTTTTTGGTTTTTTTTGAATGATCTGTATTTCATCAAGTGAAACCACAGCCAATTGTGTTTTCAAGCTATCCTCATGGCTTTTTCATGCATCACTTAGGGAATAGGTATACCATCAAAGGAGTTACAGAAACATCTTCAGAAAATTGTTCAATATGGGCAAATTCGGTGTCATTTTCGGTATGTGAGCTCTCTTGCAGCGTGTTCTTTAATCCACTGAGTGGCAGCAGTGTGTATGGCAAGGAATTAAAAGGAAGATCTATTTCTGTATACTGGTTATAATGCACGGATAATCTTAGTGTTCTTATCCCCATGTATTGCTATAGGACTATAGAGCATTAAGGAATTAGGATTATGTAATATAACACTTTGAAAAGGTGTCCGATTCTTGTAAAGATTTCTCAGGGTTGCAGAACTAATCCAGAAACATGTTAATAGAACTGTATGGAAGGAAAACTCAGTTGAGACTCGTGGTATGATTCAGCCAAACTCGAACATCTACAATTATGGAAACAGTGCTAGCATTAAAACTATTAATAACATAACAGAGGCTGGTGGCACTGTTTGTTAATCAATTTATGGAAGCCTTAAAAAATTCTTATCAGGAATTTAACAAACTCTATGCCGCCATTAACCTGCTGCTAGGACAGTCTGTACAGCAGGTTACGTTTCTTGAAACTTGCCTCAAGAAAATAGTTAATCTATATGGTGTCACCAGCCTCCATAAGTTTTGCTACCCCAGACTAACATTGCTATCCTTTGGAAGTTTTCAGAATAACATGGACAGTCCAATTTTCGTAAAGTATTTTCCTGTGATTTGCATGCAGCCTGCTCTTCCTGGCCATGGACAAGCTATGTGTTTATTTTTGTTTTGTTTGTTTCTTTTCAAAACCGTGTCAGAACAAATACAAAACTGGGGTAAGAAGCCCCTAGGTTTATAAATGGTTGACATTGCAAGACTTTCTCCATTGCTAGCACCAAGTATTATGGCACCTGCGTAGCCTGTATACCTTTTTATCTGCTCTATCTCTCTCCCTCACGCACACACCTCCAATTCATCCCATCTAGGCCTTCCTATGCTGCCTACTATTTTCTTGTACACCACCTCGAATACCCATGGTTTTGGAAAGTGATATATAAAGCTTATACGTAATTAAATACATCTTCATGCTTCATGTTTCAGACAGGATTTGTTCCGTCTCATGTGCTAGTTATTGCTTACCTCCCCTTCACCTTTATCGACAAGATCAAATATAACGTCTGCCAGTGTTTTGGGGGGCTAGTTATGGCCCCAAATTAATTTTTTTTTACAGTCACCCTTGAGTGAAGTTCCGTGCCTCTTTTCCCCTATCTTCTCTGGGAGCTTGTACCCGGTGTTGCCTTGTTTCATTGCTCCCTGAACTGCCTTTCCATTCTCATGCAATGCAAGAACAGCACGGAGTTGGACCATGGTATCACTTAAACATGCTGAAAGCCATGTGGCACTGTAAGAAAACAACTGTTTGAGATGTGGTGCCTGCATTAAGCTTCCAGAAGAGGTCAGCGTGGTATTAACAAACTGTAGGAGAGGCTGGGGGTGGAGGCTGACTGACAGAAGAGGTAAGTGTTGTTGAAACTGATATTCGGGACGAGTGTATGCATTGGGAAGATGGACTAATTTGCATAGAGTGATTGGGGAAGAAGCAGACCTTTTATTTTAGTTTCACGTTTTACTTTGAAATGGCCTTGTCACTGGAGTGAGACCCCTGCCCCCTCACCCTGATTGTTAACCATTTGTCCCACAACCATCTTGGCTCACACACACAAGTTGTGTTGCCAGAGTGACCCCCATTTGAAAAATACTGAGGATCACTCGTCTAGCCTATGAGTTAAGGGCCATTCTGTCTTGGCCTTTTGGCTGTAATTGAGAAACCAGAGCAATGTGGAGGGGTAAACCCCTGCTATCCACCTCCACTGGGTACACAACACTTTGAACCTTGCCCAATCCAGGGGAATTAAACCTCCAGTATAAATCTTTTGACACTAAGGGGCTTATCATTGAGCTTTCCACCCTGACCGAAAGATTTTCTTGCTTTGTGGTAGCTTAAGAATTTCCTCCCCTGTGAAATGATAGGTGTCCATAAAAGGCATGCTTTTTGCACCAACACCACCTCACACAAAGAAATTCACACAAAGATGTTGAGGTATTTGTGACTAATACTGTGAGTCAGAGTTAAATGAGCATCTGCTGACTGAGCATTAAGCTAAGTAACCCTGAGCCAGATGGAATAAGCATTTTTCCAACAGCCAGTCACAGAGTGGTGAAAGCACTTAAGGCCTGATACTCCAAGAAAGTTGTACATATGCTGGCACTTGGCAACTGACGGACTTGCTCACGCTTGTATGTTCAGCACTAAATGGCCAATTTTCTCCAAATAAGCAGGAGCCATCATTGGGGTGGGAGCAAAGGTGGAGCCAGCACTTCTTACCTCAGTGGCAATATTCAGCTGCTAAGAGAGTAATTTTGTAAGGCGTGGCTAGAGTTCAGTTATACCCAACTTTAAATGGATAATTGCTGCTCAGGCATACATTCTGCAGCAGTAGCTAAATGGATTGCACTGCCGAATATATGAATACGGTTCACTGCCAATGCTGGCACTTAGCTATAAACACTGGCCAGCCTACCTGAATATCAAGATACTAAAAATGTATTTTGCATTGAGCTTTTGGCCGCAGGTATAGGAATTTTCTATTTCTCCGCTCCGGATGAAGTTTATTCCCAGCAAGTGGTTGTATCTTGAAGTTGGGGTTTTGGCTGTGCCATGAAGGAACTCCAGTGGGAGTGAAATGTCGATGGTGCCAGGATTTGCCTCTGTGTTATAGCCTGGTTGAGTTGCCACCTGCAGTGAGTGGGTTTTTGGTTTTTTTTAGCTTCTATACTGCAATTTAATTTTTGGCTACAAGTTTAAAAACAATGTATCTGCTTGTTGTGAAGTTTAGATATATTTTTCCTTGAATATTTTTAGTGTGTGCTTTTTTTTTCAAGAGAACATAGCAAGTTTTTTGGTACTGGTTCTGGACACCCTTCTGGTACATAGGAGGTGGATGTTTTTTCGCAAAGCAATGGCCTCTTATAACCTCCAACAATTGGTTCTGGAGATCATCTGGTTCAAGTACAGATTGTAACTATTTGAATTTCCAGCAAGTTGCCCTCCACGAGTCTCATTCTTCAACTCTCAGCACCAGGAGGTCCTCTGCCCTTCTACAGCTAATTTTCTTTCTTTATTTATTTAACAGGTCTTTTATACCGCCTTATCATATATTCAAAGTGGTTTACATAGAACAGTTATAGCAACCAGCTTTACATAGAACAGGCAAATACAACTTGGGAGTTAGTTGGGGTATAACAGGCAATTAACAACAATTGCTAACTATATACAAACTGTTGCAGTGTGATGAGGTACATTTCGTTATAGATCATGATCTTCTGGGGTAGGGCCAAAATATTCTAGGAAAAGATGAGTTTTTATGGCTTTCCTAAAATCCACTAGGTCTTTGATTTCACATGTTGAGGCGGGAAGATCGTTCCACAGCTGGAGTGCCTACAGGGACAAGGTTGGCGTGGCCCTTAGGCGGGAGAACGATGCTGGAAGCCTACAGCAGTGTTGAACTATCACAAGTAAACTGTAAGTTTTCATGAACCATAATCTGTACATAATAACACTTCCCTTCTCATAAATTTTATTACAATCCCTTACTGAAGCACAGTAAATAAATTAGACTGCACATAATTTGATATACTTTAAAATATTTGATAAATAGTTTTTCACTGTTAATAATTTACTCAACATGCATAGCTATATACCAATCCTGCAATCGTTCAAAACCATTTCATTGCCCTTTTCAAAACAATATATACCAGAGGCATAATAGACTACTTCAAATTGTCAAGCACTATAAATCAAATAAAGATCAACAACCTACACATACATCCCTTGAAATGTGCTCTAATCAATGTACGTTCCTTAAGGAACAAATACCACATCATCACTGATTATATAGATGAACAACAATTGGATATAATGTGTAAAACAGAAATATGGCTTACAAATACAGATCAGGTAATATTAAATCAAATTTCTTCTCAAACATATGAAACCCATAGCTGCCCAAGAATCAATAAAAGAGGAGGCGGAGTTCTCATCATCATCAAGAAAATAACTGTTTCAAAATCCTTTCAACTCGAAGCACAGAGAGCTGTAACATCATAATCATTTCAAACAAGCACATAGCTTTTTCTCTTATATACAGAGCACCTGGTAGAAATAATGATGACCTTTCACTATTACTTGAAGAAATATGCTACAATTCTAACCCACAGAAGCCTCTCATCATCATAGGGGACCTTAACATACCGTCTACAACCACAAGATATGGCAAAGCCTTTACTCAAGCATAAACAAATAATAAACACTCCAACCCATAAGAGAAGAGGAACCCTTGATCTCATCTTTATACCAATAATGCTCTTAGATAGGAAGCTTATTCAACTTCCAACAGTGACATCTGTTCCATGGTCAGACCACTACATCATAACCTTCCAGTTAACCACTTCTGTACTAAATGCACCTACAGAAGTAATAAATTCACAAAGAAGATTCAAACAGTTCAACAAAGAAATATTTCTACAACAGATCTTACCACAAATAAACTATGACTCGGCAAACCTTGAAGAAATAATACACAGCTGGAACTCAGCAATTCACAAGGCAGCCATTGCCCCTCCTAAAAAAAGCACGCACCATCAGAAAGAACATCGCACCATGGTATTCCAGTGAGATTAACACCTTGAAACAAGCCGTGTGAAAAGCAGAACGAAAATGGAGAAAAACGAAAGATGTGCAAGATAAAATCAACTATACTAACAGGATGCAGGAATACCAGTCTCTAATAAATGCTTGTAAGAGGGAATTCCACACAAATCTAATCATGGGTTCATTAAATAAACTGCGAGAGCTATTCAATATAATAAGAGCCCTGACAAAAATCAAATCTGAAGAGCACAATCTAATTGAACCTCAAATCATGGCAAACTTCCTTCAATCAAAGCTCAATCCTAATCAAAACCAAATGAAACTATTAATAACAGAAAAACCATCAATAACTGAGCAAGTCATTTTGTGGATCACATTTCACATACCATACATAAAAGAATTTTAAAAAACCTGTTAAATAAATAAAACAAATCATAACTAATCTCAACACCACAACCTCCTTTCTTGATCCTTGTCCAGTATCTTGGATGAAAATGACAGCTGAACAACTAACCCCCATCTTTCTTAAAATAGTGCAACTTTCACTCTCACAAGGAATTATGCCCTCTATACTCAAACAATTAATAGCAAGACCAATTATAAAGAGCAATACCCATGATTCTGATGACCCCAGTTCATACAGACCCATCTCAAGTCTACCATTTACAGCGAAGATATTTGAGAAAGTAGTTCAACTGCAATTACAAGACCACCTTGACATGCATGCTCCTTTTGATCCTCACCAACATGGGTTCAATCCCAAACACAGCGTTGAAACACTCATTGCTTCACTCTTGAATAGCCTAATTCTTAGACTAGATGATACTAAACAATGCTGCATACTGATATTCCTAGATATAAAGGCTGCATTTGACTCAATAAACCACAACATACTTATCATGCATCTGAATGAAATTGGAATAAGAGAAACAACACTAAAATGGTTTACATCATCCCATAACCTGTAGAAAAATACAGATAAAATCTGGAACACGCCGATCAACCTTCATAGACCGGTTACAGGGAGTTCCATAGGGTTCAGCACTTTCTGCTCTGCTGTTTAATATATATTTGCAGCCTCTCTGCAGCATAACAACTAAATACAAAGTAAACTACAATATCTATGCAGATGATATTATGATTCACACATCATTCAACATCGACCAACCTGACTCCTCAAATATAATAGCATATATAAAAGAAATGACAACCTGGCTAATGGATCAAAATCTGCTGATAAACTACAAGAAAACTGAGGCAATCTTTATAACAAAGAATTCTTACTATGTCCCACCAAAATCTCTACAAATATCACATAACCTCATTGAAGTGAAAACAGAAATTAAATACCTTGGGATCAATGTTCCCTCTAATTTTCTGTAGGCTGTGTGCGCATAAAATATCAGCTGTGTGTAGCTTTTGAAGGAAGGTTAAATTTTTGTGCGCCACATAACGACACTCTGAGTTATATACTTTAAAATTCGACTACACGTCAGAATACAGTATGTACACCACATTGATTTTAATTAAATTAAATGAAAATAGACGATTACTAGAAATTTCCCGCTTCATTTAGTAATTACAATCATAACTTTTAAATTTTAAGACGTCTTTGTTGTTTTCTATCAGAATCAGAGCCGTAATTTTTGTGCGCTCTGTTGTAAAGTATGTGCGCTCGCTCGGCGAGGTGTGTGCGTGCACACACGTGCACAGCTTAGAGGGAACAGTGCTTGGGATATACCTTGACCAGAAATTTAACTTCCAAACTCATATAACAAAGGTTACAAAAGCTACTTACCACAAATTAAGAATAATACAAAAGCTCAAACTTCTTCTAAACTCTCATGACTTCCGCACAGTCTGTCAAGCATTGATTCTGCCCATCTTAGACTACTGTAACATCATCTATCAGGATCTACCTAGCCAATCTATCTACCCTTTACGATTACTACAAAATACAGTGGCTCATATTATATCTGGGAAATCAAGAACCAATTACATAACTCCAACAATAAAACAACTCCATTGGCTCCCCATAATTATCAGGACTAAATACAAAGTTATACTCGCTGTCTTTAAAATCTTCCACCTATACTACAAGCTCTCATAAGTAAAGACTCTGAAAGCAGAAGAAAAAGGAAACGCAATAAAAACGGATTAATACTACCAATAAACAAAACCAAAGCAAAACAAACAACTTGCAGCAGAGCCTTCTCAATATATGCTCCATGACTCTGGAATGCACTCCCAGAAAGCATAAGAACAATCAGTGATTTATGGGACTTCCAGAAAGAATTAAAAACTCACCTATTTTTGGAATACTATGGTCCAGAGCCTGAAACATCAGACAGAACATACTCATTACAATAAATTATGAACTGATCTACACCACTTCGTAGAATATACCCCTGTTTTATCCAAGTTCAATATCCTTGTTCTATGTAAAGTTTTCTTGTTTATTGTTGAATGTAAACCGCTTTGAATTTAAGAAAAGCGGTACAGAAAAATTGTTAAATAAATACATGCTATGTAGGGAGACAGAATGTGGAACTTTGTGGTCTTTCATGGGATGATGCTCGGGGCCATGTATCTGGCTGATGAGGACAATGCTCAGGCTGACAAACAAGCCATATCCTTCAGAATCATGAGTGTATCCCAGACAGGGGTGTAGCACTGAGCATCTTTCTGGAGTGAGCACCCTCTCGATAGATCTGTTTGCCATGCTTCAGAATAGGCAAGCACCTTCAGTTTTGTTCCAGGATAGAGACACTTGTCAAATTATCCTCAGATGCTTTCCTCCTCAATTGGGTGGAGAGTCTTTTTTGTATGCATATCCTCCAATACCTCTCGTAGAGAAAGCTCCTCTGAAACTCAGGGATGACAGGCGCTATGATTTTCATAGTGCTTTACTAGCCGAGACAGCCATGGTACCCTCTGCTTCTGGAGCTGTTGATCAGGGAGCCTATTTGGCTGGGCTTTTCATTAAGCTAATCACACAGGATCAGAGGACACTGCTACATCTCAACATCAAGTTCTTGGCCCTCACAACTTTGATATTGCGGTAAGGAGAGTCCAGCCCAACCTGGGGAAACAAAGGGAAAAGGGACTTTTTCCTCTTTGCGGGGGATGGGTGCACCTGAACACATATACCAAACTAAAGGCAGTGAGAGAAATCACAGCTGTAGAGCTAGGCTAAAGCCCCACCCAGACTCCATAGCAACCCTAGGTAAGGATAGGAGTTACATGGGGGTGGAGTCAGAAGGGGAGGTGCCCTGCTCAGCGTTTAAGTTGGAGCAAACAGAGAAGAGAAAAGGCAAGCAAGGCAAGCAAGGCAAGGAGAGCCAGGACAAGAACAAAGGTAGCCAGCGCTGCAGCCAAGAGAGCAGCAGACAACACTCCCAGGAGAGGACCAAACACAGTGGCAAGAGGAAGAGAGACAGAAGGTTGGTGGTGGAGAAGCCAAGGCAAGAGAGCTCAGACTCCTCTGAAGAAAGGCGTGTCTTCAGACAGAGGAAACCTCGGGTAGCTGAGAGGAAATCCTACAATGATTCCCTGACTAGCTCTGAGGCAGAGATAGTTACAGCCAGCAGAAACTCCAGCCGTGAAACTCCCACAGTAAAACTCCAAGGTAGGAGAAAGAAACCAGAGAGAGTTAATGCTTGTATCTCTTGCTCAGATTCTGTGGAGAGGATTATATCTGGAAAAACCCAGAACAGAAAGAAGGGGTTTTTAAAGAAAGCTGAACAAGGAAAGCCTGCTAGGGTTCTGCCAAAGGAAGGGAAGGCAGTACAGTGGGATAGGCTGTTTAAGCTTTTAAAAGACATTAACCAAAAGGACCTGAACAGTTCCCAGATTCCCCAGCAGCCAGCTCAGAAGAAAGCATGGAAGTGGATGATAGGGAGAGTGACCAGGGATCCACATGTTCTGAGATGGAGTGTGCTGTATGCATTGGTGCTAATTGAAAGAAACCAAAATAGTGGGAAGAATTAAGGAAGCTGTTATCAGTTTGGCATAGCTGAAAGCAAGAAAGAAAAGGGAGAAGGAATCCTATGTTAAAGCAATAAGATTCTTTCCTACAGAAAGTGGATAGTGCAATCAAGTCTGTGCTGGACAGCTGAAACTGTTTAATTGCAAGCAGCAAAGAGGGAGCTGGCAGCACTGCTGATCTTGATTGTGTGTTGTATCTACATGTTCCTGTGTTAACCCTAAAGCAAGAAGCCTCTTAAAGGAAAAGGGGAAAAGAAGCTATTGTAAATATTTCCAC
Source organism: Ichthyophis bannanicus (assembly GCA_033557465.1). Classification (NCBI taxonomy): domain Eukaryota; kingdom Metazoa; phylum Chordata; class Amphibia; order Gymnophiona; family Ichthyophiidae; genus Ichthyophis; species Ichthyophis bannanicus. The sequence goes on along the minus strand of CM066034.1, from coordinate 85,282,997 downwards.
TGAAACACTGTTTTCATGTTCTTTATTTTGGAGAAGTTTATCCTTGTTTCTTTTTGCTGAGAGTGAAAGTTTCTTTAAAGACTGTTACCAAGTTGACCTAACGGAACCCAATAAAATTCCTGTGCGCTTTAAACATCCACTTGGTTTTACTTTGAGTTCACAACTACACCTTTGGAACAAAGGAATACAAGATGGACGCCCGTCCCTACTAGGCGGTCACCTAGTAGGGGCGCGAGCACCACAATATTGAGGGGCTGAATTTATCCTCTTTGAATTTGCCGATCAGGGCCGGCCTGTCCATTGTGCAGGAATGTTGCCCGCACATGGCCCCGCACCTTGGGGGGGGGGGGGGGGCACCGCGCTTGACTGACTGCAGAGGAAACTGGGGAGGCCTGAAGCCCCATCTCAGCCGGCTGATCTCTGAAGAGCCATGGGAGTAAAGAGCAGCATTTGCTTTCTCTCCCACAGCTGTGGTAAAAATAAGAATCTGCAGGCACGCTGAGCTCTGTGAGGTTAAACAGGGGCACATCTGATGTGCCCTGACCTCCTGTGGCTGTTAGATCAGCCGGGCTTTGGGCCTTCCTGGCTCCCTCTGAAGCTGATCAGGCATGGGGCCCCTTTGGGTGTGTGGCAGGGGGACAGATTGGGGGTTAGAATGGGAATGGAGGGACTGGGGGCAAGAATGGGAATGGGGGGGCTAGAATGGAATGAGGGGGACTAGGGGCTAGAACAGGAATTGGGGGGGGGCAGGACTGGAAATGGGATGATGTTGGAGGATGGGGTACTGGGACTGAAACTGAAAGAGAACTGATACTGGGGGGTTAGGACTGGAAATGGCCTGGGGATGGGGGACTGGAACTGGAAGGAAACTGATGCTGGGAGGGATTAGAGGAGGACTGATGCTGGGGGGTTAGGACTGAAAATGGGCTGGCAGAATGGGGGACTGGGACTGGAAGGGAGCGGATGCTGGGAGGGACTGGAGGAAGACTGATACTGAGGGGCTAGGACTGGAAATGGGCTGATGCAGGGGGATGGGCAAATGGGACTGGAAGAGAGTGGATGCTGGGGGGAGGGGCTGGAACTATAAGGGAGGTGATGCTGGGAGAAGACCAGAAGGGGTGGGACTGGGACTGGTGGGAGAAAAAAAAGCTGAAAAAGTGAGGATGGAGAGGGGAACAGATATTTTGTGTGGGAGGGAAGAAAAATTTGTGATTGGCTGAGTATTGGAAGTGTAACATTTGCTTCTCACGATCAAAGAACATAGTCTTAAAATGGGCCTGCACCTTAATGTAAAGAAGACGACAAAGATGCTGACAACTGGCAAAACCAATAAGTTCATTGTTGATGGAGAAGAAATTGAAATAGAGGACAACTTTAACCTACTTGGATCAACTATTAATAAAGAAACAACAAATAAACAAAGACTCAACAGACCTAGAAGAGATAATAAGCAACTGGAACTCAACAATTCACAATGCAGCCATTGCCCTGCATAAGAAAACACACAACAGGAAAAACATTGCACCATGGTATTCCAATGATATCAACAAATTGAAACAAGCCCTGAGAAAAACAGAATGAAGATGGAGAAGAATGAAAGTCGCACAAGACAGAAAGAATACCAGACCCTAATAAATGCCTGCAAGAGAGAATGCCATACAAATCTAATCATGGGCTCCCTAAACAAACCACCAGAGCTATTCAACATAATAAGAACCTTAAATGGTCCATAACCATTATTAAGAAGGGACCCAGGATAAGCATTGCAGAACCTGTGTCTTTTGGGGAAATTGCTAGGTACGTATGACCTAGATTGGCCACTGTTGGAAACAGGATACTGGGCTTGATGGACCTTGCTCTGACCCAGTATGGCATTTCTTATGTTCTTAACAAAAGACAAACCTAATCTAATCGAACCCCAAACCATGGCAGACTTCCTTGAATCAAAGCTCAAACCCAACACAAACCAAAACCAACCATCAACAATAGAAACGTATCCAACAAGAAAACAGGCTCACTTATGGAACATCTTTCACATACTATCCATAAAAGAGCTAAAAACATCATAATCAATTTCAACACCTAGCCCTTGATCCATGTCCAATATTCTGGATCAAAATAACAACTGAACATTTAGCCCCCACTCTATTCAAAATAGTGAAACTCTCCCTTACACAGGACATTATCCTTCCCATACTCCAAGCAATTGTAAGACCAATTCTAAAGAACAACAACCTGGACACAAAAGATCCCAGCTCATATTGACCCATCTCAAGCCTTCCATTTACAGCAAAGATAATTGTGAAAGTGGTCCAATTGCAGCTACAAGACCACCTGGACACACACACCCCTCTGGACCCCCACCTACACGGGTTCAATCCCAAACACAGTACCATAGAAACTCTCATCACATCACTCCTGGATAACCTAATAACCAATCTGGATAACATCAAGCAATGCTGTATATTGGTATTCATCGTTATAAGAGACACCTTTGACTCTATAAACCACAATACACTTATAGGGAGGAGTAGCCTAGTGGTTGGGGCAAGGTACTTCAGGCCGGAAGGTCAGGGGTTCAAATCCCACTAGAGGACAGCAACCTTGGGTCGGAAGGACTGGGGTTTCTAGTCCCACAGATGCTCCTTGTGGTCTTGGGCAAGCCACTTAACCCTCCATAACCCATGTTCCCTGTAAGTATTAGTGTATGTGTCTCATATCCCCGTGTGTTAAATGTATTCCCCAATTGTGTTGTGACCGCTTTGATTGAAGGATAAGGCGGTATACAAAAACTGTCTAAATAAATAAATATCAAGTGCCTAAAGAAATTGGACTACAGGAAACAACTCTGAAATGGTTTACATCATACCTCACCCACAGAAAAATACAAGTAAAATCTGGAACGCTTCGATCAGCACCAATCAATCAACTACAAGGAGTGCCACAAGGCTCAGCACTCTCTGCTCCGCTGTTTAATATTTATGTGCAGCCACTCTGCAGCATAATAACCAAATACAGTATAAACTACAGTATGTATGTGGATGACATTATGGTCCACACTCCATTCAACATAGACCAACCTGAATGCTCAAGAATAACATGGTGCATAGAAGAGATGTCAAAATGACTCCGGGAATGCAACCTACTGATACACTACAATAACACAGAAGCAATTTTCATAACAAGAAACACCTCCTTTGTACTGCCAAAATCTCTACAAATATCACACAACATCATAACATTGAAAACAGAAGTTAAGTACTTGGGGATATGCCTCGACCAAAACTTAAACATCCAAGCTCATATAAACAAGATAACAAAAGCAGCCTACCACAAACTATGAACAATGCAAAAACTCAAACCACTTCTGGACTCCAATAACTTCCGCACAGTTTGCCAAGCCTTAATAATGCCCATCTTGGACTACTGTAATATCATTTACCAAGGTCTACCAACCCAGTCTGTCTATCCTTTGCAACTACTCCAAAACACTATAGCCTGCATCATAACTGGGATAACGAGAACCAGTCACATAACCCCAACATTGAAACAGCTCCACTGGCTCCCTATAATCACCAGGACCAAATACAAAGCCCTACTCACTATCTTTAAAATCCTCCACCAACTATTCACACCAATACTGAAAACTCTCATCAAATAGAACAAAAAGGAAAAACAGTAAAAACCTGTTAATAATACCCAAGAATAAAACCAAAGCAAAACAGACAGCCTGTCACAGAGCCTTTTCAATGTATGCTCCATCACTCTGGAATGCACTTCCTGAAAACATAAGAACAACCAATGACCTATGTAACTTCAGAAAAGCCTTAAAAACACACCTCTCTTTGGACTACTACGGACCAAAAACAGAACCACCCTGTGAAACGCAACCATCACAGTAAAATATGAATCAATTCATTCCTCCCTATTGATTATACCTACCTCATACTGAATGTAGCATCTTAAACTCCCAACCATACAATGACAACATTTCTCACAATCTGAAACAAAAACACCATGTAACCAGCATTGTTAATGGCAATGTTAATTCCAAGTTTAATGCCCTTGTTCTATGTAAAGTTCCTTGTTTATCATTCATTGTAAACCACTTTGAATGTAAGAAAAGCGGAATAGAAAAATGGTTAAATAAATAAACAAGCAGTCAAGAAATATGACGATAAATTGCTCTTGGCAGAATGGTTATGAAGGACCTAGACAAGATTCTCAAGAACAGAGATGTCTCTCTTCTTTCAAACATTTGACTCGTTCAAGCCATGGTATTTCAGTAATGTCATATGGATGCAAAAGTTGGACAGTGAAAAAGCTAGACAGGAAGAAAATTGATGCCTTTGAATTATTGTGCTGGTGAAGAATACTGTGTATACCATGGACTGCCTGAAGAACAACAATCAGTACTAGAGGAGATCAAACCTAAGCTTTCTTTAGAAGCTCAGATGACAAGACTTTGACTTTCATACTTTGGACATATCATGTGAAGAGTGAGATCATTAGAGAAAGACATCATGCTTGGCAAGGTAGAAGGTCAACACAAAAGAGGAAGGCCAGCAATGAGATGGATTGATACAATAACAGCAGCTATGGATGCCAGTCTATCAACAATGAGCCACCTGACTGAAGACCGAACACAGTTTAGGACAACTATCCAGAAAGTTGCCATGAGTTGACACTGACTTGACCGCACTTAACAACAACAACAAAAACAACAAATAATGGGGATTGAGGATGGAGGTGTGAAATTTGAGTGGTTGAAAAAGGAATAAAGAAAGAAATGAAAGAAAGATCAATATGTTAGAGGCAGATGTAGTGTGAATGGAAGAGAGAAAAAAGGACAAATGGACAGCAGACAATGGAGAGTTAGCAGAAGACACAAAGAAAGAAGAAAAAAACGACTGGGGAAATTGCAACTGAAAAATAAAATGCCCAAACAACAAAAGGTAGAAAAAAACCCATTTTATTTTGAATTTATTAACTGGAATATGTCAGCTTTGGGAAATGTGCATCACTAACATTTTATGTTTTGTTTAGTACAACAGGAAATTAATTTATAGTTTTATTTCTCCAGTGTTGTACATTCAAAGTTTGGCTTGGGGTTCCCAGTTTAATTATTGTCTTCATATTTCTAAATTGTGTCCCCTTGTTCTATGTTTGGTGATGGACTGTGTTTTGCATGTGTAACCGAGCTGCAGTATTCTGTTCATGTAGATTCTTTGTGATAGTCCCACTTGTTCTTTTTCCCAGTAGGAGATGTATTGATGTATTGGTTTAATATTTTCTATGTTACCGTTGGATTGATATGATTTAGTGCTTTGCGAGTCCTGGTAGTGCTATTATGATTGCGATTGTCATTCATTTTCTCTTGTTTTATTTTACTGTCATTTTCTTGTTCTTTTAATGGTTGTTATTCTAGAAACATAGAAATATGACGACAGAAAAAGATCACATGGCCTATCTAGTCTGTCCTGCCATATCAACAACTACAACTGTCCCCTTTTTTCCTTTAGAGATCCTCTGTGTTTGTCCCACGCTTTTTTGAATTCAGATACTGTCCTCATCTCTACCACTTCCACTGGGAGACTATTCCATGGATCCACCACTCTTTCCGTAAAGAAATATTTCCACATATCACTCCTGAATCTATCCCCCTTCACCCTCATCCCATGTCCCCTCGTAGCAGAACTTGCTTTCAATTGAAAGAGGTTCTCCCCCTGTACATTTATGCCACGGAGTTATTTAAACATTTCAATCATATCACCTCTATCCCGCCTTTCTTCTAAGGTGTACATATTAAGATCCTTAAGTTTGTCCTCATATGCTTTATAATGAAGACCACTAACCATTTTAGTAGCCACCCTCTGTACTGACTCCATCCTGTTTATATCCTTTTGAATGTACGGTCTCCAGAATTGCACACTATACTCCAAATGAGTATTCTCTTATGAGGCAATACCCCCTGAGGAAGGCACATGATGAAATGCATCGGGGTTGAGCAACAATAAAGTTTGAACCTACTGCCATTTCACTCTCCGCTCCTTTGTGTGTTCCGTGTTTCTGTGTGACAGACAGCTCTCTTTTGAGCTCTACATTAGGAAGTACTATACACCTTGCTCATTTAGAACCCATAGCAAACCCGCCAGTATAAATATAATTAAAACAGATTAAAACAAGGATTGCCTGTCTTTAAAAAAATGAATAAAATGAATTGTCTAGAACACCTTAGGGAGGCTGACTATAATAAAACCATCTTTCTAATTTAAAACATTTAAGAGATCCAAGAACCAGTACAAATGAACACTAAAGCAAATCAGTGAACTAAGTATAAAAAACATTAATGCAGATTTCTCCCATGCTATTTCCAAGTGAGTAAATAAAGAACTGTAAATAGGAGAAAAGAAAAGGCCGACTCACACTGATGGGAGGTGACTATCCATAGAAAACCATTCATATAACTAATGCTATAAACATATTGTGGGTCATATAGTCATGAGCTAATGATAAAAGATCATCTTGTGAAAGGTAGAAGCAAAAAAGAAAAAGAGAATGGGATGAGGAGGGCATCCACTAAGTGTATGCAAAAAAGTAACAGGCTGAATATACAGACACAGAGAGCAATGATTGGTTCACAGATTGCTAATATACATATACACCCCACAAAATCGTTGGCCTTGTAAGTAAGAACGAGCGCAATCACAAAGTTCAAAAAAATCGTTCTCTTTCACCTTCAGCAAGGATTAGAAACAACATACGAGGTCTCAGTAAAAAATAGCACTGCTCATTTAAGACTCACGTCAAAAATATAGCTATGTGCTGTGTCACATCAACGACCTCAAAACTGTATTCGAAACACTCTGCCAGTCATGTCTTTCACATAAAAGGTAACCTAAACAAAACACTTATCTTATACGACTAGACAACTGTGTATGCAGTGTTTTAAATCGATCCCGTGTGCAATGTTTGAGTCGATCCCGACGTACACCACTGTATAATAATTTCATTTCGCGGGGGTACCCAGGCCCTGTGGTTAGGCATGCCTATTAGAGGGCATTGTTTAACCATCGGGTGGCTTTGTTGGAAATAAAACCTTCCAGGGTTGCTGCTAAGTTTGATGATGACCATATTAATTTAATTACTAAATTTTCCCCTTTGAGTAATGCAATTCAAAAAATACTTAAAAAACACAGTAATGTTTTAACAGCGGTCCCTGGATTGGGTGAGAAATCTGTTCGGTGTGTTTGGCAAAGGGGCCGGAGTCTTAAGGAGTGGGTCAGTCCTGCAGTGTTGCCATCAGGTTCACAGGAGGTTCAAACTATTGAGGAGCCTGGCCATTTTAGCTGTGGGGAGTGTGATATTTGTAGTCTCACCCTCATTACGGCGGAGTTTGTGTACCAGGGGGTGGTGGTCCGGTTTCGGCATCACACCACTTGTAGTTCTTCTTGTGTAGTATATGTGATTCTTTGCCCATGCGGGTTGGGATATGTTGGGAAAACTATGCGCCTGTTTCGTGTGTGTATGAGGGAACATCGTAGCCACTTGAAGCATAAAGTTATGGAGGCCCCAATAGTTTCGCACTGCGTGCAGTTCGGTCATACTTTTGATCAATTGCGATGTCTATGTATTGATCAGGTAGTCAGAGGAATGGGTGGTAGAACCATAGATCAAGAATTGATCCTGTTGGAGCAGCGATACATTTATCGCTTACATACCTTGGTCCCTGGGGGATTGAATAGTTGTATTGAATGGTCGGCTTGCGTTTAAGATTCTGAGTGATAGTGTTTACTCTTGAATGGGTGGGGACTGTTTTGGGGTATTGCTTTGGGGTACTGTTGTTGATTGCTGCTGGTTTTCTGGCGACATGAAACTGTGATATCTGCAGTCACTTTAACTTCTGATAGGTTTGAGTCGCACTGCAGCCCTAGTACGTGAGGTAGGAGTGCCGTGCTTCAGCAGCAACGAGGTTTTATTGTATTAAGAAAAGGGGTAAATCCTTTTTGAGGGTGGCTGTTTTTGATAGGGGTAGCGTAGCGTTTATGGAAGCGATTGGATTTGTAGTATAGGTAGTGACATTTGGAGCCCTTTAAAGTTTGGACTGCGATGGTGAGGTCCGCGTGCGTGGTAGACCCTTGTGATTGTTGTGGAAATGTTTAGGATTTAGTGGCTCCTGGTGACATGAAGTGGAGTTACGGCATGGATGTTGTACAGAGTGTGAAGTTGGTGTGTTATAATAACAGTGGGGAATACTATGTAGTGCTGGATTTCTGCACCGGCAATTGCTTTAGGCAGCGGCAGTGTGACGGCTGTGCACGTGTTTACGTGATTGGTTTAGCTGACGTAGGTAGTGACATCTGGGACGCTTTAAAATTTGGATCGGGTCTAGGGGATCCGCATGCGCGGCGTTTTTTTGGGTTCACTGTGGCGGTTGTGCAGTTCTTTTGAAGGTGGGAACAGTGCGTGGCCACGGTTTGAGTTGACGCGGGCTGCATCAGATTAAAGGTGAGGCATTGATGGTTTGTGATTTTTGATTTGGAAGGGAGAATTTTAATGCAGTAGGGATAGATGTTATGTGTTTTTGTTATTTTTATTCATAGTGTGCTTCGGCATTTGATGGATCCCCTGAGGAAACATTGCTGTGAAACGTCTTGATGGTACCGGTGGTGTACGTCGGGATCGACTCAAACATTGCACACAGGATCGATTTAAAACACTGCATACACAGTTGTCTAGTCGTATAAGATAAGTGTTTTGTTTAGGTTACTTTTTATGTGAAAGACACGACTGGCAGAGTGTTTCGAATACAGTTTTGAGGTCGTTGATGTGACACAGCACATAGCTATATTTTTGACGTGAGTCTTAAATGAGCAGTGCTATTTTTTACTGAGACCTCGTATGTTGTTTCTAATCCTTGCTGAAGGTGAAAGAGAACGATTTTTTTGAACTTTGTAAATATACATATACAATCAACAAGGGAAAAATTTGAAGTTAAAGAACAAAGGAAAAATGTCCCAAAAAACCACCCTAAAAAGATGTATGTTTGAGTACAGTGATACTGTAGATCAAATTGTGTAATCACTTGTATCACAATAAAGGTGCACTTGCACAGTGATGAACACCTGGGAGAGGGGGAAAGAAATGAAACTTACCTTAGTGTCCGTAGTCCTTGGGAACGAGTTACGCTGTATTAGAAGGGGAAGCTCATAATGCAATGCAGCTTTAAAGATGCTGCATTTCGTGTCAAAGCTATAGGGTCAAAGGGCACGATCACTGACAAATTGGGAAGCGGCTGAATATCTAAACCTGTCCCTGCATGAGAGCTAAGTGACAACCTGTGTTAGAGTACCGACACCATTCCTTAACACACCAATAAAGTTGATAAAACACACCAAAGATCATAATGAATTTGTCAACCTGTCATGATCGATGAGTAGATCTATCAGATGTTAATGCTTGAAGCAGAGCAAAGTAAATTAAAAAGAACAGCATCTGCTTTCTATCAGTGTCCAACCCAACACCCTCCTGTTAACATAAGAGAAATCAAAGACCTGATGGACTTCAGAAAGGCCCTGAACACCTTTCTCTTCCAGGAGCATTATGAACAACCAAGGAACAACCATTACACTAGTAACCGATTTACCAGGATAGTACAGCCGCATTCCTCCTGAGTTCTACAATCATCCTGCCAATCAACTCATTAACTAGCACTTAAGAATTCCCTTACAATACTCAACACTTAACACACAAAGAAATACTTTCCACAATTTGCCCTGTGCATCCTACCCCTTTCCATTAATTGTCTCTCAGTTTTCCAAATACTGTACAGCATTGATTGTTAGTCTCTCTTATAAATCTTCTACAGCATCTTTCCACTGTACTCCAAGTTCGATTACCAGTTTGATGTAATTTCTAAAAGTTGCAATGTTCTATGTAAACCGCTTTGAATGTAAGAAAGATGGTACATACAACTTGTCAAATAAAGACAGATATCTATAAAATCAATGAATTATAAGTTAAATAATATTATAAAAAAGTTCATGTATAAATGAACATATGACTTATCAGAGTTATGGAAGGATTGTCAGAAGACCATATCCCGCGATCATAAGTGACCAAATTGACAATATCATATATTGTATAACAAAGGTAGTGTCTCAAAATGAAAGAAAAGGAAGCGCAGGGTGTAACAAACCGTGCCGTATGGAGTGTCTATGCTCCTGAGTAGCGCTTGTGTGTGTACAAGGGGGAACCTGCTGCTGCAACCCAGCTGTCTATAATAGGATCAAGCAAAGCACCCCATGGCCAGGAGGAAGGGGGTCCAAGGACAAGAGAAGACTGGATATCCCTGCATGCCCCCATTGTGCATGTAACCAAGTGCATAGCAGCCCAAAGTACAGATTACATATGCAGCAAACTAGCTGTGATATATATCTGTTGGTGAAAGGGCAGAGTTCAGATAGTGCAGTGCTGACCCTGTGGACCAGGTGCTGTGACCCACCTCCCATTCATGATGACCTCTGCAACAGGTATGTAAGATAGTCTAGTGCAGTTTTATTCATGAAGGTCACAATGTCCCTGGGTAATCATGATGTCATGTGAAGGATCCGAGCCTCTGGTCCTTTGTGAGCACATGCTGAAGGCAGGTCCAAATGTGCAATGCATCATGGGGGATGATGGGATGAACCACTAGCGGTACACAGACCAGCACCAAAGGCAGAGTGGATAGCTGTGATCATGGGACGTGTTTCCAAAACTGGCCTGTCAGCCATGATGGTGGGCGATGTGTGCATGGCACCCCATGGACGGCCTGGATGGTCTGCAATGGACCATATGGCTCAAAAAGGTGGTCTATGTTCTGTGTCTGTGCAGCAGTGCCTAGATTGCCCTGTGTAGCAGGTCACAGGGGATATTGCATGCTGCACATGTGCTGTTACACTGTTCAGTACTGCACACTAGAACAGCAGACATGTGAGTGTGTGGCTAGTTTGGCCTAGGAAGTTTAGTGTAGGGACAGCCAGCATGATCGCACATGAGATATAGTCTGCACTGTGGGGCATGAGCAGCCGCAGTTCTGTGTGTCGTGTGCCGCACATACTGCATGTGCACTGCTGTAGCTGGGCCTGAAATGTGCTGGACTATGGCCTCTAAATGTGTCTGTAAAGTTGGATCCTGTCCTGGGTGTAGCACATTGTTTGCAAGGACCTGCATTATCCGTAATGACCGCCTGCCCTGTGCCTGACTGTGTTGAGGTGTAGTCCAGAGTTTAGAGACCTGCCTATGTAAGGTATGGAGAAATAGTTTAGGATGCGCGGCCTGCTCTCTGACTGATGAATACCCATGTAGGGTGATGGGCAGGAAATATCGAATGTCTGCAGTGACTGATGCACATACAGCAGTATGCCGCCGTGTTTACCAAGCGCATGTTGGGTTGGTACACATGCTATATGTGAGCACGTCCTGCTGAGAGCTTGACCCTACTTATTTGGCTCAAGGGCATTGCAGGGGATGAGACATGTCCATGCTTCAGATGCACAACACCTGATTGCAAATGTAGCCAAATGGATTGGTCACGTGCAATGTTAGGAGAGGGCCAAGTTTGAATCTCTGCCAAGTACATACTGACTGTGGTCCAAGCACCCTCCTTTTTGTCAGTATGTATGTTTGATATGCACTGATAATGATCCCTGGAATTGGCTGGGCACTGAATTGACTGTGGAACTGACACATGTTGCTACTGTGTGCTGATGAAACAGTGTGCACATGCACATCTGACACGATGTCTGCCTGGCCACTGCTATAGGATGTGTCAATGTGAACACAGCAGATGGTAGGATACAAGACCTGTGCCAAATTGGTATAACACCTCAGAAGGGGGAATATGCAGCTTTGCACCCATTCCATGTCTGCTGATCATGCAGGCATATCACGCTTGTGATCAAACACAAACAAAAATAGGCAGTCTCTTAGAGTGTCATATATTGACTCAAATAATTTCTAATTCACTCTACACATATCAAAACCCCTAACTTAAATTTCAGATAACCACGTCAAGAATAATAGGGATGGTCTCAGACTTAACGGCACTTATATTTGCTAACTCCCAATCAACGGGAGGTAATGGTGCCTAAATAGCATCAATGACCAATCCACACTTGTATGATATATCCCAATTTCTAGCAGTCACTTAAAAAAATTGTCTTATCATACAAGTGTGGATTGGTCATTGATGCTATTTAGGCACTGTTACCTCCCGTTGATTGGGAGTTAGCAAATATAAGTGCCGTTAAGTCTGAGACCATCCCTATTATTCTTGAAGTGGTTATCTGAAATTTAAGTTAGGGGTTTTGATATGTGTAGAGTGAATTAGAAATTATTTGAGTCAATATCACACTTGTGGGCTAGCCACCTGCATGGTCCGTCATATGTCCCTCAGTGACCCATATAACCAATAGACAGGACACCTGTGCAGACAAAGTACAGGGCGCATTGCGCATGCACAAAGCATAGAACGCACCACAGAACATGCCCTGTACATGCACAAGGCATGGAATGTCAATGGAACGTGCCCTGCACAGGGTACGTTCTGCGGTGCATTCCGCACTTTGTGCATGCGCAAAGTGCCCTTATGTGATATTGCTTGCACAATGTGCAATACTTGTAGGTGATGGCAATCGTGACTGCTGCTTGCACAACTGTTGCATCTTGAATTCCAGAAGGTTTACACAATTGAACATGCCACACAGGACATGGAAACCCAGGTTCTCTGAACGTGATATGTGGCTCCTGGCAACTCTTATATGCAGAAAACAGGGCTGTTTTTGGGGTCCTCAGTATAACATGGCAGGGCATGGCTGCAGCGCTTCTGGAAGCATCTTACGTCTAGGTTCAATGTGGAGAGTGACTGCCCACAGATGGTATGTACATGGGCATAGGGAGGTGGACAACATGTGATACAGTGATGTGTACCAGGGCACAGATATCCATGACACAGTCCATGCTCTGGGGCATGTGACCTCATCAGGTCACTGTGTTCCATCAACTTGATGTGTGTCATTTGGAGGGGGGCAGGGGGAGACACCCAGCACTGGACCTGGCGCAAATGCACTGTGCTATGAGCTCACACACTCTGTCTTGGTGGGGCATGTGGTTTCACCTTGATGATGCATGGGGTGTGTGGCCTGTTGGCATGCACATTGCGCACAATGTCGTTTGAGGGTTAAGCTGGGGATTACCTGGGTGAGCCTCAACAATAATTTATGGTCAACCACCATCAGGGAACCGAGCCTACTGGACAACGCTTCTGTATATCCTTACTCATAAATGTGTATTCCATGTAAAGGTGTGTATTCATAGGTAATTTGTATAGCTGAGCTTAGCTCCACAGGCATGAACATGTACATACATAAAAACATTATTTTGTATTCTCCACACAACCTATCATTCATTTACTCATTGGAGCACATTGCATTGGGTTCCTCACACATATCACTGCAGGCAGACAACACCACCTCGCCAATGTCTGGAACACTGAAAACAGTGCTATCATAAACATGTTGCCATAAGAGGCTTCATTGAGCAACCAGATACATCACTTAGATGATGCTTGTATCCTTTGATAAAAAAAAAAAAACTTTACACAGCTCACAACGGGCTTTGTTTCACCAGGTGTACCATCAGAGTCAGACCACGGTACTATCCTTGGTGGGGGGGGGGCACGATATGTTTGTACAGGGGCAGAATATGTGTTCTCTTTGCTACAGATTCTGGTGAGGTGTCTTTGGCTGCCAGGAGTGATGGATTTGATGGACTCAACACAGCCTGGTTCAATTACTGGTCTGATATTATGTTGATTGATGTTTCAGAAGAAACCATTTAGGATTGTGATGTAGGTGCCTGTGGAGCTTAGCTCAGGTACCTAGTAGTGGGTGTCCTATTCAGGATCAATATTCAATTACCTAACACATCATGTGGCGTTTTGGCAATCCATGATGGTTGGTAAGCTCATTCCCTTAGTGGTGGGTGAGTAGCTGTTGTAAGGTATACCTATTTGCTACGATCATTGCTCTTCAGTTTACAATATGCATTGGAGTTATACTGGGACCTGTGTTGTGCTGACCTCTTTGTAAAAAGAGTTGTGTGATTACACACACAGGGCTGCCATGGTGTTGTGCCTTAACTGTTAGCATTCTGGTTTTTACACATGGTGATGCTGCTGATACTGCTTATATGCTTCTTAGCCAGTGCATGAACATGCACACCATATGTGGACCGGAAGGCCAGTGAACATTGATATGCTTGTTACTGAGGCTCACATGTGTATGCCATCTGTCATGTTGGGTGCCAGCTGTTCATACAGGGCACTTACTGTTACTCCCTGTCGTACACACGTGGATGACCTGTGCTGCAAGAGCAACCACCTGCGCCGTGATCAGCAACATTATCTACAGCAAGTTTGGGATGATATGCGCCATGCAGTTGATGGTGAGTGACACTCAGATACACATAGCCACTGATGATGTCAGCACCTGTACCAACTGCATGTGAACCTCCCATGTCATGCCTTTGGTGCACGGTGCAGATATTCTCTGTATAGTGTCCCACAGGTTCATTGCATTGCCACTGCTGTAACCATAGTCCCTGGTGCCATATATCCTGCCTGGTTCACAGTCCTGTATTTTGTTCCCTCTCCTGGGCCCCATCTGGATGGTCCACCTCTACTGGCTGCCCACACTTACCCACACCACTCTCCTGTCATGGTTGCAGCCACCCTGTGTCGTCCTTGAGGACATCCAGCCTTTCCACATGTTGTTTAACACCTATTATGCTGGTTAACCTCTATGGCCCTCCATTTCTCCATGTGTGTGCCACATGTGTCTGTTCTGTGCCTCCTCTTGCTAGATGCCACAGCCACATGCCTTGGTGGGCCTCCCCCTATCCCATCCTTGTGCATCATGTTTTTGGTGTTAATGTTGTGTGGACTACATTCTTGGTGTGTCGTAGCCATGTGAATATGTTGGTTAACACATGTGATACTGTTATTTGTCAACAAATGATTGTGCATTTATGATGCCTCCTCTGTCCCAGATGCTTATGGACCTCTCTCTGTTTCCCTCCAACAGACCCACAGCCCTACATATCCCAAGAGGCTGACCAGCAGGCACCCAGGGGGGCTGCAGCTGTGTCCGAAGCACCCCTGGGAATGAAAACAGAGGGGGGCCTGCCACAGATGTGGAGAGTGGGGACATCCCTGAGCTGCTGGGGGAGAGTGTGGGGATTGTGGGTGGACAGGTGACTGTGGCCAGTAGTGACATGATGGAGGTGGTGCATAGGGCTGGGTCACCAGGCAGTGGCATGGCGCAGTGCCATGACACACGGGATGCTGCCTGCAGCCCCATTTACCTGGTGACCTAGGTGGATATCGGCAGCAGCCCTATCAGGCTGATTCCTGGCAGGAATGCTGCATGCAACCCCATCCATCTGCCTCCATCACCTGCAGGGCTCCTGGCTGCAGTTGAGGCACGGGATGGCTTCCAGATCCTCCCCAGCACTTCAGAGTTTGAGGGGTGCATACCTGTGTTGGTAGATACACTCCCTGTCTTGTGGCTGTGGTTGACTTTGGCATGTGGGCCCCATACATGTGGGCAGTCATATTGGATGACCCACAGAGTCTTGTGATTATGGGGATGTCTGCCATGGTTGAGACACAATGCCACTTCTCCACGGTTGCAGAGGAGCTGGACACAAGTGTGGGCGACCTGAATCACTGACTCCGAAGAATGGAGAGACGCACTTTACCCTCCCTGCCCCATCAGCCCAGCACTTCATTCTCTTCTACCGCATTACCGTGACCCTGCATTCCCAGCTTCCTCTCCTCTGCTGCAGCCAGGCGCTCACAACCATACATGGTGGTATCCACAAATGTCTGCACATGCAGCAATATTTGTGGATATCAACATGTGTGGCTAGTCAACCACCTGGCCTCCACTGGTACCATTTCCAGACCACTCTTGTGGTGTGGTATGTATGCTAGTTGTATGTCTGTATGTCTGTGTGCTGTTTGTTTATTTTGTGTGAGTTATCACATTTTAGGTTTTTGTAAATATTTACAGTATTTTGACATCATATTTTATTTTGGTAGAGCATGACCTATGTGTATTTCTTAGGCTTCTGGGGCTGGGGCATTCACACACAGGTTATGCCTCGTCCGTACAGATGCTGGAGTGCAGACAGTGACATGCATGATGCAGATGTGGGATGCTTGGTGTGCGATGCTGCTAACAGCAACATCTGCATCAGCCTTGGAGCACAGCAAGCAACACTTCCATCCACATAATGTGTCTCTGAAAAATTACCTTTATGCTACATGGGGCACAGGCATATCGGGAAGAGTCATATTGTCAGCAATGTGGGCCCCTCACAATGAGTGAAATGGGTAACTGTGTTATTTATATTGCCCATGATGTTCTAGTACATGTCTCTTTTCCCTCACTGACTGCTGTGGGGGTAGTGTCAGGGCCACTAGAGGCTATAGCCAAGTTGCCCCATGAAGTGAGTGGGCACTACTATATGGGCAGCGGCTGTGCCTCATAGGACACCCTAATCACTTGCCACTGTTATCATGTGTCTACACCAGCTGCAGTCCAACACAGTTGCTGGACTGTGCTGTGTGTGTCAGCTATCCTGGGGACCCCTGCTGTGACACCACTCATACAGCAACCATGCCCATATGTGGTGGATATGTGGTGTGATGATCACATGATTTTCCTGGGACACAGGCAACCATGGTTCATGTGGAACATCTGACCATCACCTGTATTATGCGACCACATGACTGTACACTATCTGGGAGTACATGGGCCAGAGAGGATACGTTTTTTTTCTACGCCTAGAAATGAATTGCTTAAAGGTTCTAGTGAGCAATTATAAAATGGACGTTTGATTTGCAGAAATAGATTCTGTAGTGGGGTATTTTAAAGGCACCCAACCTTTTTGTTAAAATGGTAAATAAAGGCAAAAGGAACAGGAGACCGCTATGGTTTTCATAGGAAGTAGCTGAAAAAATGAAGAAAAAGAGGGAGGCCTTCATGAAATACAAGAGATCACAGAGAGAGGAAGACAGGCATCTGTATTTGGAAAAACTTAGAGAAGCTAGCAAAGTAGTCAAGAAGGCAAAGATTCAAAAGGAGGAGGAAATAGCCAATGCAATAAAATGGGGGGATAAGACATTTTTCAGATATATTAGTGAGAAGAGGAAGGGCAAAAGTGGTATTGTCAGACTCAAGGGTGCAGGGGGGGGGGGGAATATGTAGAAGCTGATAAGGATAAAGCGGAATTGCTTAACAAATATTTTTGTTCTGTGTTCACAGATGAAGAACCAGGAGCAGGACCTCAGAAAACACCCACAAATAAGAACAGAAGCGAGGGACATCTTGAACAATTTTCAGAAGACTGTGTTCGTGAGAAACTAGCTCAACTTAAAGTAGACAAAGCGATGGGACCGGATGGGATACACCCTAGAATACTGAGGGAACTTGGGGACGTTCTAGCAACTCCACTGACTGACCTTTTCAATGCCTCGTTGGAGTCGGGAGTGGTGCCAAAGGACTGGAGAGAGGCTCATGTGGTGCCTTTACACAAAAGCGGAAGTAAGGATGTGGTTGAAAACTACAGGCCGGTTAGTTTAACTTCGGTGGTGAGTAAATTATTGGAAACGCTGCTGAAAGAGAAAATAGTGAGGTTTCTGGAGTCCAGCGGATTACAGGATCCGAGGCAGCATGGATTCACCAGAGGCAGGTCTTGTCAGACAAATCTGATTGATTTCTTTGACTGGGTGACCAGGGAGTTGGACCAAGGGAGAGCTCTAGATGTGGTGTATTTAGATTTCAGTAAAGCCTTTGACACTGTTCCTCATAGGCGACTTATAAACAAACTGAGCACCCTAGGGATGGACCCTAAAGTTACTGCTTGGGTTAGAAATTGGTTGGGTGGGAGGCGACAAAGAGTACAAGTAAATGGAGCTCACTCTGAGGAGAAGGATGTTACCAGTGGTGTGCCCCAGGGATCTGTCCTTGGTCCGATTCTTTTTAACATCTTTGTTAGTGATATAGCGGAAGGGCTGTCGGGTAAGGTTTGCCTCTTTGCAGATGATACCAAAATCTGCAATAGAGTAGACACCCAGGAAGGTGTAGATAACATGAGGAGGGATCTAGCTAAGCTTGAAGAATGGTCTAGAATTTGGCAGCTGGGATTTAATGTTAAAAAATGTAAGGTCATGCATTTGGGCTGCAGCAATCCAAGGGAGCAATGCAGTATAGGAGGTGAAGTACTTTTGTCAACTAAAGAAGAGCGGGACTTAGGCGTGGTTGTGTCTGATGATCTTAAAGTAGCTAAACAGGTAGAAAAGGCAACTGCAAAAGCTAGAAGGATGCTTGGGTGCATACGGAGAGGAATGGCTAGCAGAAAAAAGGAGGTGATAATGCCTCTGTATAAGTCTTTGGTGCGACCTCATTTGGAGTATGGTGTGCAATTCTGGAGACCGCACCTTCAAAAGGATGTGAACAGGATGGAGTCGGTGCAGAGGGTGGCTACTAAAATGATTAGTGGTCTTCATTATAAAGCATATGAGGACAGACTTAAGGATCTTAATATGTACACCTTTAGAGGAAAGGCGGGATAGAGGTGATATGATTGAGATGTTTAAATACCTCCGTGGCATAAATGTTCAGGGAGAGAGCCTCTTTCAATTGAAAGCAAGTTCTGCTACGAGGGGACATGGGATGAGGGTGAAGGAAGATAGATTCAGGAGTGATATGCGGAAATATTTCTTTACAGAAAGAGTAGTGGATCCATAGAATAGTCTCCCAGAGGAGGTGGTAGAGATGAGGACAGTAACTGAATTCAAAAAAGCATGGGACCAACACAGAGGATCTCAAATTTAAAATGTGGAACCTGTGGGTTGCCATCAAGCCTCACAGACAGATTGACACCAGACGTCACTACATTACTTTGACTTCACATCATTTAGACTACAGGACATATATCTCTCTCATATATGCACATGCCACTCCTTGCATGCTCATCTCATGCGACCCTCACCCATCATTACTTGACACATATGGGAATGCCATGCCCTTTACCTTCCTATAACTGTGTCAGATTGATTGTGACGTTGCACATGCTGCATCAGGAGTCACAGCCAGGACATTGTTATGTTATGTTATGTTAGCCATGTCACAGCTTATTTGCCCCCCCCCCGCCCCCCCCACAGAGAGGATTTGTGCAAGCAGGTCTCATACATCTGGTCCATACAAAAATAGCACACTCTGTATGGCCTAACAGCCTTGCCAGTGTAGCTACTATGTACAATCATGTATTTGCCATTCAGCTAGTACACCATGCCCATCACCGGTACATTTGTGACAGTGTGTGACACCATAGACACTCATGGGCATTTGTGATGTTGCCAACACCATCAAACACATGCTGTATCCACACATACATGGTTGTGGACATTCATCAGCAACATGCTGGTCGTACTGCTGATGACCTCTGCACTCATATCCATGACACACCAATGTTGAGTCCAATGTCAGCATCAAAGTTACTGATTGCAAGATGGAGTGTACATATTTTGCCCAAATCTCTTCCCTCACACATCTCCTTCCAAACCAAATATTTACATTGCCTTACCCAGCTCCCTCAACCACTGCATGCTCCCTCATCACCTGTTGTGCAATGTGTGTAGAGGCACTTGAATGCTAGGGGCCCTAACACCATGTGGCACCTAGCTGTGTGGGTGTATATACAGAGGTACGAGCCTATGTAAATATCTGTGGTGTGATGCACTGACAGTGGAGACACAGGCAGTGATAGTATTGATCCATGAGCTATAGAAGCATGGTGGCCACGTATGACAGGGCACTATGTTGATGGTGCAAATGGGCCACTGCGGTTGCACATGGATCAGGCAGTGTGGGTTGCTAGTGCCCAGGGCTAGATCAGCCAGCTGGCCTGTTGTCACATAGGCCTTCGCTATGCTGATGATACTACATTAGTGGCTGAAAGTGAAGATGATCTGAAACATTTGCTTCTCACAATCAAAGAACATAGTCTCAAAATGGGCCTGCACCTTAATGTAAAGAAAACAAAGATCATGACAACTGGCATAATCAACAGGTTCATCGTTGAAGGAGAAGAAATTGAAATTGTGAACAACTTTAACCTACTTGGATCAACTATCAATAAAGAAGCAACAAGCAGTCAAGAAATCAAACGACGCATTGCTCTTGGCAGAATGGCTATGAAAGACCTAGATAAGATTCTCAAGAGCAGAGATGTCTCTCTCCATACAAAGATTCAACTTGTTCAAGCCATGGTATTTTCAATAACATATGGATGTGAAAGCTGGACAGTGAAAAAGACAGACAGGAAGAAAATTGATGCCTTTGAATTATGGTGCTGGCGGCGAATACTGTGTATACCATGGACTGCCCGAAAAACAAACCAGTCGATACTAGAGGAGATCAAACCTAAGCTTTCTTTAGAAGCTCAGATGACAAGACTTTGACTTTCATACTTTGGACACATCATGCGAAGAGAGAGATCATTAGAGAAAGACATCATGCTTGGCAAGATAGAAGGTCAACGCAAAAGAGGAAGGCCAGCAATGAGATGGATCTATACAATAACAGCAGCTACGGGTACCAGTTTGTCAACAATGAGCCGCCTGACTGAAGACCGAACACAATTTAGGATAGCTATCCAGAGGGTCGCCATGAGTCGACTCCGACTTGACGGCACTTAACAACAACAACAACAGGAAATACTGGTTCAGACCAAGGTCCATTCCAGACAGTACTTTGTGTCGCACATTTTACGAGGGACATGGTTACAGGGCATTTTCACCAGATGACACACATGTGCATCCTGTTGAGCTGAAAGCTGTTTCTACCATAATGCATGTGCATACAGTCCCTTTAGTAGTACCCCTTCCCATGATAGATGCTGTGGAGGATTAGCCTAATGGTTAGATCACTGTTTTTATACATGACAGACAGGAGTTCAATCCCCAGCTGGGGTTGGTTTTTACTTTTTCAGATCACCTCTATATACCGTCCAAAGCAGTGCAGGGAGTCTGTATTGCATTATGTACCCATTTATTTTTCTCTATTTTTGAGGCACACTCATTACAATCCTGGCTATGGGATAGCCAGAGTTTCTGGCTTCTGCTTTGGCCCATTACAGAGTGTTGCTGCTGTGTTATAGCAGATGTGTGGCCCACCCAGTGGACAGGTGTTGCCTCTTTGAATTTACGTGAACCCGCTGATACATTAATGTTGCATCTCAACTTCTCGTCCCACTTACTGTTGCACCATTAGATGGTCACTGATCTGTCGGGTCATAAGAACATAAGATATGCCATACTGGGTCAGACCAAGGTCCATCAAGCCCAGTATCCTGTTTCCAACAGTGGCCAATCTAGGTCATACGTACCTAGCAGTTTCCCCAAAAGACACAGGTTCCGCAATGCTTGTACTGGGTCAAGCATTGATATCCTGGGTCCCTTCTTAGTAATGGTTTATGGACCTTTCCTCCAGGAACTTGTCCAAACCTTTTTTAAACCCAGCTACACTAACAGCCTTTACTACATCCTCCGGTAACAAATTCCAGAGTTTGATTACACGTTGAGTGAAAAATATTTTCTTTTATTAGTCTTAAATAGTTTATCCTGTAGCTTCATTGCATGTCCCCTAGTCTTTTTGTATTCTGATAACATAAACAATCGATCTATGTTTACCCGTTCCACGCCGTTCATTAATTTATAGACTTCTATCATATCTCCCCTCAGCCGTCTCTTTTCCAGGTTAAAGAGCCCTAACCTTTTTAGCCTTTCTTCATAGGAGTATCCTTCCATCCCCTTCACCATTTTGGTGGCTCTTCTCTGAACCTTTTCTAATAACGCTATATCCTTTTTAAGATACGGAGACCAGAACTGCACACAATATTCAAGGTGCGGTCTCACCATGGAACGATATAGAGGCATTATAATATCCTTTGTTTTATTTTCCATTCCTTTCCTTATGATACCTAGCATTCTATTTGCTCTCTTGGTCGCCGCTGCACAGTGGGCTGAGGGTTTTAACATGTTATCCACAATGACGCCTAAATCTTTTTCTTGGGTGGTGGTTCCTAATGTGGAACCTTGCATCGTGTAACCATAGTTTGGGTTGTTCTTCCCTAGGTGCATAACTTTGCACTTGTCCACATTAAATTTCATCTGCCATTTTGATGCCCAGTCTTATTTATTTATTTAGTGTTCTTTTATACCGCACTCTTTTTCATCAGCGCGGTTTACATTAAACAGAAATACTCATTGCAAGCAACAAACTGTGATGAGTTTACATATAACAGGAGAATTCAACTGGGAATTTAACTTTGGGAAACTTTGTACATATTTGTAAAATTTTTGTAAAAACTTAGTACATATTTGTAATGAACCTGTATACTTATGGAGACTTTATACATATTTGTAAAAAAACCTATATACAGAGGATAGAATTTCTTAGTTACATCTTGAGTAAATAAGGTATTTACAATTTTTACTGTGCCTGTTAGAGGGATGATGATGTGCTTTCGAAATGCAGAATGAAGAGGTGGTGTTTTATGGCTTTTCTGATGGCTTTTCTGATGGCTTCCAGTTTATCAAGATCCTCTTGCAATTTTCCACAATCCTCTTGGGTTTTAGCAACTTTAAATAGTTTTGTGTCATCTGCAAATTTGATAACCTCACTCGTTATTCCACTTTCCAGGTCATTTATGAATATGTCAAAAAGCAGCGGACCCAGCACAGATCCCTGGGGTACACCACTATTCACTTTTCTCCATTGGGAAAATTGTCCATTTAGCCCTACCCTCTGCTTTCTATCTTTTAACCAGTTCTTGATCCACAGTAGTACACTGCCTCCTATCCCATGACTCTTTAGTTCTGCCAAAACTCTCTGATGAGGGACCTTGTCAAAGGCTTTCTGAAAGTCCAGATACACAATATCAACCGACTCACCTTTGTCCACCTGTTTATTCACACCTTCAAAAAAACATAACAGATCCATCATCTCCCACCTATCCTTCATGCATTACCTTTACATTGCCTTTCCTACTTCGCCCTTATCCAGAATTAGGTTGTCCGCCATTTTTGAATGTTAAGGGGCACACTGGGCACCTTACCGCACATTATCCTGTTAGCGCACAGTAAACGTAATCTATTTATGTTTTTAGACCATCGGTCCTTGATGGCAGACCCATACATGATGAACATATCTCTGTGTGAGAATGTGCTGAGTGGTCTATTGATGTCCTCCTCCCTATTTTTCATGGACACCTCATTTTGATCATTTCCCTTCTATCGTTACCATTTTAGATTTTGTTTGTTCTCACGCTATGCTACATGTTTGTTTTTTTTAAAACATTCTTTTACTTATTTTTATTTTCCATCTTTTGGACTTCAGTATTTTGTTGGCTCATCATGGGGCTGGGCACCTTGGAGCCCCCTATCTGCCTGAATTCTCCCCTCTGTTTATATACTCCACAAGGACATGCATTTTATTTCACGTCTGGTGTTTGTTTTTAAACTCCCTCTGTAAGGTCTTTATCTTTCAAGTGTTTTAACATTACAGAGTTACCCCACCCCTCCTTTTTATTTACTATTTATTTATTTATTTTTATTTAATATGATTTTAATTTTATTTGTTTTACCCACCGATGATACTTATTTGTTATTTATTACTTTTTATACTTCCGTTATCATGATAATCCTCCTCGCCTTTTGATGAGGTTTGTGCAGCCAACGCACATTGTACTATCACCTTCCTTTTGGCTGGGGTAGTCTGTCAGCTGTCACTTTCAAGGTCATGGCTCGCCGGAAATGTCCCCTTGTGCACACACAAGCGCTGCTCATGAGCATAGACGCTTCATACGGCACGGTTTGTTACACCCTGCGTTTCTTTTTCTTTCATTTTGAGACACTGCTACCTTTGTTATACAATATATGATATTGTCAATTTGGTCACTTATGATCAAGGGGTATGGTCTTGTGACAATCCTTCCCCAGCTCTGATATTATAAGCCATATGTACTTTATTCATGCACTTTCTAATATTTAGTTATAATTCATTGCTTTTTATGGATATCCGTGTTGGGTTGGACACTGATAGAAAGCAGATGCTCTTTTTAATTTACTTTGCTTTGCTTAAAGCATTAACTTCTGATAGATCTAGTCATCAATCATGGCAGGTTGGAAGATTCATTATGATCTTTGGTGTGTCTTATCAACTTTACTGGTGTGTTAAGCTATGGTGTCGGTACTCTAACACAGGTTGTCACTTACGTCTCATGTAGGGACAGGTTTAGATATTCAGCCACTTCCCAATTTGTCAACAATCGTGCCCTTTGACCCTGTAAGTTTGACACAAAGTTCAGCGTTTTTAAAGCTGCATTGCATTATGAGCTTCCTCTTCTAATACAGCGTTACTCGTTCCCAAGGACTACGGACACTAAGGCAAGTTTCATTTCTTTCCCCCTCTCCCTTGTAACAATAATCGGTTTCCTTAAGTCCTGAGAATAACAGTTAGAATCAGCATTACCGAATCAGCTCACTTGAGGTTTTCCCTCTGCTATATTATAGATGTGTGGCACAGGTGTTCGTCAGATTGCAAGTGCACCTTTATTGTGATACAAGTGATTACACAATTTGATCTACAGTATCACTGTACTCAAAAACACTCATTGTTTTAGGGTGTTCCCTTAGTTCTAGTTGGTCTTTATTTAATGATTGGTCACATTTGACCAATACTTGCATAACAAGTGCATAATAGTTTTGCTTCTATGTTCCGTGTTATAGTATTCACACCTAGTGTGTTCCTCTCTCCTTCCCCTGTCATACGTAGATAATGATATCATTTTGGGACCTTTTTCCCTTGTTCTTTAACTTCATTTTTGATTGGTTCACAGTTTGCTAATATGCATACACAATCAGTGCTCTCTGTGTCTGTATATTCAGCCTGTTACTTTTTTGCATATGCTTAGTGGATGCCCTCCTCGTCCCATTCTCTTCTTTTTCCTTTTGCTTCTGCCTTTGACAAGATGATCTTTTATCATTAGCTGATGACTATATGACCCACAAATATGTTTATAGCATTAGTGATATGAATGGTTTTCTAAGGATAGTCTCCCTCTGTTAGTGTGAGTCAATGTCCACCTTTTCTTTTCCTTTTTTTTTTCTTCTATTTACGGTATTATATTTACTCACTTGGAAATAGCACAGGAGAGATCTGCATTAATGTTTCTTATATTTAGTTCACTCATTTGCTTTAGTATTTATTTGTACTGAGTTTCTTGAATCTCTTAAATATTTTAAACTACAATAGATGGTTTTATTATAGTCAGCCTTGCTAAGGTGTTTGAGAGAATTCATTTTATTCTTTCTGTTTTTAAGACAGGCAATCCTTGTTTTAATCTGTTTTAGTTATGTTTATATGTGATTGTTATTTATTGTCTCTTGTTTTGATTGTCATTTTCTTGTTGTTTTAATGGCTGTTATTCTCTTATGAGTCAACATCCCCTGAGAAAGACACGTGCTGAAACGCATCAGGGTTGAGCAACAAAGTTTGGACCTACCGCCATTTCACTCGCCACTCTTTTGTGTGGTGTAATACTTCCTAATGTGCCTGGCAGTTGACACTGGAGTATATAGTATTGTAGTAATCTGGTAGTCTCTTTATCCTCACTGCCCATGCTAATGGTATTGAGACACTCATTGAAAGACAGCTCTACTAAAAGTTAGCGCACATTAACATTTGTGAATGCGCATTAGGTGAAGCAATACCCATTTATTTCTATTGACACAGTGACATTTAATGCACATTAATATTTAGTAAACATACCTCTAAGTCATTGTCAGGACAAAAAAAAGTTAGTGAAGGGCACCTTTGAAAGTCGCCTAAAATTTTAGATGGACATCATATTTGTTTTAAAATAAAGTAAATTTATGCAAATGAGGTCCTGTGGCTATGCAAATGAGGCCCCACAATGAGTCTCCGCACATGGCCCTGCATCACCCTTGGGCCGCCCCTGCTGCTGCTGCTGCTGCTTTGGCTAGCCAGCGTTGTTCTGGTTTCCAGAAGAGATTCTACTAGGAGGTCATACAGTTTCAAATGTTTCAGTTGCTGTGTGGTATGAGGGAGAGGCCCTAGAACCTCATCCCTTATCTCTCCCTACACCCCTCCTTGGGAACTCGGCTCTTCTGGCAGAACCCTCCTTCTTTTCCACTGACAACTCCAGACTTCTATCTTTCTCCCTTGCTGCTCCTTATGCCTGGAACAACCTACCTGAGTCCAGGGGCGGCCCAAGGGGTGTGCGGGGCCATGTGCGGAGGCACAGTGCGGGGCCTCATTTTCATAAGGTACCTCATTTGCATAAACATTTGCATAATGTTACCATACACTAACTTTTAGTAAACATGCCTCTTAATGAGTATATGGATAAAGAAAGACTAAAAGATTTCTACATTGTTATAATCCAGTACCAACCGCCAGGCACATTAGGAACTACTACAAACACTGCCCATTTAGAACCCATAGCAAACCCGCCGTATCCTAACAGCACTACCAGGACTCACAAAGCACCATACCCTACCTATCAAAAGGCAACACTGCAAATATTAAACCAATACATTTCAGAGAACAACAATACATGACCTACTGGGGAAAGAGAACAAGTGGCAATGTTAAATAGGAATTGCATAAACAGAATACCTCAGCTCAGTTACA
Organism: Ichthyophis bannanicus; assembly: GCA_033557465.1. NCBI lineage: Eukaryota > Metazoa > Chordata > Amphibia > Gymnophiona > Ichthyophiidae > Ichthyophis > Ichthyophis bannanicus. The sequence goes on along the minus strand of CM066034.1, from coordinate 85,256,169 downwards.
CATGCAGAACATAAACCATCACCAAACAACGAATCACAATTTAGAAACAGGAAGACAATAATTAAACTGGGAACCACAAAAGCCAAACTTGGAATGTACAACACTGTAGAAATAAAACCATAAATTAATTTCCTCTTGTACTAAACAAAGCGCAGAGGTTAATGATGCACATTTCCCAGAGCTGACATATTCCAGTTAATAAATTCAAAATAAAGAGATATTTTTCTACCTTTTGTGCATTTTTTTTTCCGTGGCAATTGCTCCAGCCACTTTCTTCTGGTTTCTTTGTGTCTTCTGCTAACTCTCCATCGTCTGCTGTCCATTTGTCCTTTCTTCTCTCTTCTAGTTTTTTTCCATTCTCTCTCTACATCTGCTTTAACATACTAATCTTTCTCCTTTTGCTCTTTCCTCATTCCTATTTCATCCACTCAAATTTTACCCCTCCATCCTCAATCCCCACTTACTCTCCCAATATCCGGCCAATTGTAGATTTGTCTTCCCTCCCACACAAAATATTTTTTCGCTCTCCATTTCACTCTCCCAGCTCCATCCCATTCTAATCCTCCCCCAACATCAGTTCCCTTCTAGTTCCAGCCCCACCCAGCATCCGCTCCCTTCTAGTGCCTGCATCAGCCCATTTCCAGTCCTAGCCCCCCCATCAGCCCATTTCCAATCCTATCCCAGCCCCCCCATCAACTCATTTCTAGTCCTTTTCTAGCCCCACCATCAGCCCATGTCAAATCCTAGCTCCCCTCCACTCAGCCCATTTCCAATCCAAGCCTACTTCCAATTCTAGCCCCTCCATGAGTCCATTTCAATTCAAGCCCCCACCACAGCCCATTTCCAATCTTAGCACCCCCCAACAGTCCATTTCCAGTCCTATCCTAGCCCCTCCATCAGCCCATTTCCTATCCTAGCCCCCCCCACTCAGCCCATTTCCAGTCCTAGTGCCCTCCCCTCACAACCCATTTCCATTCCAAGCCCCCCTCCCCATATGCAGTTCAAGCCCCCCTTCACTCAGCCCATTTCCAATCCTAGCAAACCCCCAGCCCATTACCAGTCCTAGCCCCCCCATAGCCCATTACCAGTCCTAAGCCCCCCATCAGCCCACTTCCAGTCTTACCCCCCCACAGCCCATTACCAGTCCTAACCCCCATCAACCCACTTGTAGTCTTAGCCCCCCATAGTCCATTACCAGTCCTAACCCCCCATCAGCCCATTACCAGTCCTAACCCCCATCAGCCCACTTGTAGTCTTAGCCCCCCCCATAGCCCATTACCAGTCCTAAACCCCCCATAGCTCATTACCAGTCCTAACCCTCTCCCCCCCCCATCAGCCCAGCTAAGTGAAAAAAAAAACGCAAACCGGCTGCTGCTGCCGCTGCCACCGTGGCAGCGGCAGAATCGACCATCCCGTGGGGCCCCACCTGCCCTGCAGAGTTCTCCATACAGTCTCAGCATGGGCTTTTCAGAGCCGCGCGAAGGGAGAGTTTCCCTTTCTCACGGCTCTGTTAATCCCGCCGCGGGGCTGAATGGAAATCCCATCAGCCCCGCGGCGGGATTAACAGAGCCGCAAGAGGAGAAGCTCTCTCTTCACGCGGCTCTGACAGCCGACGCTGAGACTTCACGGAGAACTCTGCAGGGCAGGAGGGGCCCCGCGGGATGGTTGATTCTGCCGCTGCCATGGCGGCAGCGGCAGCAGCAGCCGGTTTGTGTTTTTTTAATCTAGCTGGGCTGATGCAAGATGTTTTTTGCATGGGGCCCCCTGCAACGCGGGGCCCTGTGCAAAAAACATTCTTGCTCAATGGACGGGCCGGCCCTGCCTGAGTCAATATGTTAGGCTCCATCTGTGACCTTGTTCAAAGCCAAACTGAGACTGCTTTTAGATCCTGATCCCCTTAGTCTCCTGTTCACGTCCTATGTGTTTTCTTAGAATTCCCCTAGTCCCCAGTTGTTGTGTTGTCTGTCTTGACTAGACTGTAAGCTCTCATGAGCAGGGACTGTCTCTTACATGTCTCTGTACAGAGCCGCATACACCTTGTAGCACTGTAGGAATGATTATTAGTAGTAGAAGGTCCTTTCACATGACCCACATAAAAACTGCTTGAATACCTTCTATATTTGTTAGTCTGTTCTAAAGACTAACTCAGTAAGAGTAAAGCTCAGTGCAATTGGAACTTACCACCAGCATGTAGAAAAAAAACCTCTCTCTTTACAGCCTTTAGTTGTTCGCTTTATGCAGAGCTTGCTTCTTGCAAAACCTCCCTCAAGTCACGTGTCACAGTGTCTTGGAGATCTCAATGTGGTTTTGACTCGGCTAATGAAAACTTTGTTTGAGCCACTAGGTACCTTTGGACTGAAATACCTGACCTAGAAGGTCGTCTTTTTAGTGGCGGTAACTTCAGCATGCAGTGTTAGCTCCAGGTTATAGTAACTGATATACTCTACACTAAATTGTACAACACTAGGGTTGCTTGCTTACTCATCCTAAGTTCCTTCCTAAGGTGGTGTTGGATTTCCACTTTAATCTATCAGTTGTCCTGACAACATTCTTTCCCAGACTTCATGCTCACAAAGGGAAACGTGCATTGCATACATCAGACTGCAAGAGAGCCTTAGGCTTTGGAGCGGACTAAAGCCCATAGAAAGTTCACCCAACTTTTTATTTCTTTTGACAAGAGCAGGCTGGGGGCTACCATCAACAAACATACACTATCCACTTGATTAGCGGATTGCATCTCTTTTGCTTATGCCTGGGCTGGCTTGAACCTTGAAGTTCATTGTCATGGCTCATAAATGGCCAAGCCATGGCTGTATTGGTGGCCCACTTGAGGTCGGCCACCATGGAGAAGATTTGCAAAGTTGCAACATGGACTTCTGTCCACACACACACATCTCACTGTTGTTTGCAAAGAGAGTCCCAATGCAACAGTAGATTCCATTCTTCAGAATCTGTCTGAGGACTAGAATCCATCTCCATTTCCCGTAGGCCCAGTTCTTTTTCGTTCCAGGAGAGCTCCTAAAATGGAAAAATAAAGTAAAGGCCTGTTGCCAACCAAAACATTTGTTTTGTTATTGCCGGCTGGTTGTGACACCTGTTATTCTCCTCTTTTTCTTTTGTAACCAAGGAATCCCATACATGAGGGCATTATCCTTCTTGTCTACAACGAAACAGTTGCTTGTAGCAGGCCTTCTTCCTGGGCAGCAGGATAAATCTCACAACCCTCATACCTCCCCTTGGTGGTGGCAGTTGGTAACTAATGCGCTTGCGAAGTGTGCTCATTCCAAAAGCGTCCCGAAGAAGGGTTCCATCAGTGACATCACCCACATATGAGGGCTTATTCTGCTGTCTATGGAGAGAAGGTGAGTAACTCTGTTTTTTCACTATAGAAAAATAGAATTAACTTTGAGGGTTTCCCTTAAGGTGTAAGTCTTCCATTTATCTATTCACTCAGCAATTAAATCTTCTTCTGTTTTAAAATTAGCTATTCATTTTCCACATACTCTGACAACTTAAAAGTAAGGTGGTCACAAATCTGCTTGTCATTCACTCTGCTATTTAGGGATTCTAGCAAGATTTCTGAGCAAACAGCCTTTAGGCTCCTCAAGTTACCTGAGAAGCCAATTTTAAACTTCAACTCAATTCAATTAATAGACCTGAGTTTTAACTCTTTCAGCCAAATACTCTCTCTTCAATAAAAAGATCTCATTGGGATTTTGTAGTTTAATTTCTTCAGAGATTGTTCTTTCTTCAACAGGAACTTGAATTTCAAATATCAAATTTCCTCTCAAAAGTTCAGAGCTGCCTCAACCACCTTTTCTCTCAGGAAAGAGATTGCCAGCTCATTTTCAGGCTTTCACTGTACAATGGGTGGGTTTTTGATGCCGTTTTATAGCTTCATCTATATAACACATCCCCTTCTAGGCTTCAAAAAGTAGCTCCTCCTGTCTCTTATACTGCAGCTCTATGCAGCAAACACTGCCAAGTCTCTGGGGCAATAGTTTGGTGACCCCTGGCATCTCTCTTCCCCCCCCTCCCAATGGTGCAACATTTCTCCCTGTCTGTTTCCTCCCTCCCCTAGCCCCCTGGGTCTAGAATAGGATTGCCAGTGCTTGTGCTGTTTCCAGTATTTGTCATTTGGCTTTTTTTTTCATTTCCTGAAAGATGCTGTTTTGGCAACAACAGCCTCTCTGACCTCACCTTTAAACCATGCTGGCAGTTTTTGGACTTCCTTCCACTTTTCTTAAAGCATGGAATACAGCTGGTCTGGGCTTCCAAGATAGTAGTTTTCAACAACACCCAAGCTTGATGTAAGTCTTTAACCTTTGCAACTGCTCCTTTTAGTTTTTTCTTAACTATTTTCCTCATTTTATCATAGTCTCCCTTTTGAAAGTTAAAAGGTAGTACTGTGGATTTCCTTACCATCCCTCCTCCATTAATTAAATCAAACGTGATCATGCTATAGTCCAGGGGTCTCAAACTCAAATTGCTTTGAGGGCCAAATGAGGACTTGTAAAGTAACCCGGGGGCCGCATAAGACGTGGGGCCTCATTTGCATAAGGGGCCTCATTTGCATAAATATTTGCATAATGTTACCATACACTAACTTTTAGTAAACATGCCTCTTAATGAGTATGGATAAAGAAAGACTAAAAGATTTAGAAATAGGAAGACAATAATTAAACTGGGAACCCCAAAAGCCAAACTTGGAATGTACAACAACACTGTAGAAATAAAACTATAAATTAATTTCCTCTTGTACTAAACAAAGTGCAAACATTAATGATGCACATTTCCCAGAGCTGACATATTCCAGTTAATAAATTCAAATAAAGAGATATTTTCTACCTTTTGTGCATTTTTTTTCAGTTGCAATTGCTCCAGCCACTTCTGGTTTCTTCGTGTCTTCTGCTATCTCCATCGTCTGCTGTCCATTTGTCCTTTCTTCTCTCTTCTAGTTTTTTTCCATTCTCTCTCTCTACATCTGCTTTAACATACTAATCTTTCTCCTTTTGCTCTTTCCTCATTCCTATTTCATCCACTCAAATTTTACCCCTCCATCCTCAATCCCCACTTACTCTCCCAATACCTGGCCAATTGTAGATTTGTCTTCTCTTCCAGACAAAATATTTTTCCCCTCTCCATTTCACTTTCCCAGCTCCATCCCATTCTAATCCTCCCCCAACATCAGCTCCCTTCTAGTTCCAGCCCCACCCAGCATCTGCTCCTTTCTAGTCCCTGCATCAGTCCATTTCCAGTCCTATCCTAGCCTCACCATCAGCCCATTTCCAATCCTAGCCCCCCATCAGCCCATTTCCAATCCTAGCTCCCTCCCCTCACAGCCCATTTCCATTCCAAGCCCCCCTCCCCATCAGCCATTTGCAGTTCAAGCCCCCCTTCCACTCAGCCCATTTCCAGTCCTAGCAACCCCCCCAGCCCATTACCAGTCCTAGACCCCCCATAGCCCATTACCAGTCCTAACCTCCCCATAGCGCACTTCCAGTCTTACCCCCCCCATCACCCCATTTTCAGTCTTACCCCCCCCATAGCCCATTACCAGTCCTAGTCCCCCCCATAGCCCACTTGCAGTCGTATCCCCCATCACCCCATTTTCAGTCCTACCTCCCCTCATAGGCCATTACCAGTCCTAACCCCCCAATCAGCCCACCTCCAGTCCTAACCCCCATCACCCCATTTTCAGTCCTAGCCCCCACCATAGCCCATTACCAGTTATAACCCCCCCCAGCCCATTACCAGTCATAACCCCCCCCCTGCCAATAGCCCACTTCCAGTCCTAACCCCCATCTGCCCATTTCCAGTCCTAGCCCCCACCATAGCCCATTACCAGTCATAACCCCCCCCTGCCAATAGCCCACTTCCAGTCCTAACCCCCATCTGCCCATTTCCAGTCCTAGCCCCCACCATAGCCCATTACCAGTCATAACCCCCCCCCCTGCCAATAGCCCACTTCCAGTCCTAACCCCCATTACCCCATTTCAGTCAGCCCCTCCATAGCTCATTACCGGCCAGCGAAGGAGGGAAACAAAAAAAACCCAAAACCCTGGCTTCTGCCGTTGCCGCCGTGGCAGCGGCAGAATCAATTGTCAAATTTTTTAAAAAAAGACTTCTGCTGCTCAAGCAGCAAAATCAGCTGTCCTGCGGCCCCTTCCCCTGTGCCCGGAGATCCGAGTCTGCTCTATCAGCGGCGTGCTTTTCAAGCCGCGAGGAGAGTATTCCCCCCTTGAGCAGCAGAAGTCTTTTTTTTAAAAATTTGACAATTGATTCTGCCGCTGCCATGGCGGCAACGGCAGAAGCCAGGGTTTTGTGTTCTTTTTGTTTTCCTCTGTCGCGGGCCGCACAAAGTTGTCTCGCGGGCCGCATGCGGCCCGCGGGCCGCGTGTTTGAGACCCCTGCTATAGTCACTATTGTCAAGTAGCCCAAACACCTTTATCTCTTGCACCAAATCTGGTGTTCCACTAAGGACTAGGTCCAAAATGGGTTCTCCTCTGGTCGGTTCATGAACCACCTGCTCCAAGAAGCAGTAATTTATTTCATCTAGAAACTTTATCTCCCTAGCATGTCCTGCCATGACACTGACCCAGTCAATACCGGGGTAATTGAAATCACCCATTATTATTACTATGCTGTAACTTTTGTTAGCTTCCCTGATTTCTTTGAGCATTTCATCATCCATTTGTTCATTTTGGCCAGGCGGTCAATAGTACACCTCCTCTGCCATTGCCTTCCCCTTTTTACATGGAATTTCAATCCATAGAGATTCTTCAGCAAATTTTGTTTTCTGCAAAACTTTAATCCTTTGTGACTCAATGCCCTCTCTAACACAGAGCGCAACCCCTCTACCAATTTGATCTTCTCTATCATGTCCCACTGGTTGTCCTTCCACCATGTCTCTGAGATACCAATTATATCTAACTTCTCATTTAGTGCTATATATTCTAACTCTCCCATCTTATTTTTTAGACTTCTAGCATTTGCATACAAGCATTTTAGAGACTGTATTTTATTCATATTAATCTGGCTATCGGTAGGCAGGGGTAATTTGGAATCTTTAAGCTCTGTCTGCTTTGTACTCAAGGGCATTTGGGCTACTTTTGTCTTTATTGGAACCTCTCTGCTGATATGCCCTAACTTCATTCTTTTGGTAGTATCCTTCAAGGATACATTGTCCCGAACCATGTGCTCTTGGACGACTGTCGGCTCTCCCCTATTATCTAGTTTAAAAGCTGCTCTATCTCCTTTATAAAAGTTAATGCCAGCAGCCTGGTTCCATCCCAGTTAAGGTGAAGCCCATCCCTTCAGAAGAGCCCCTCCTTTCCCCAGAATGTTCCCCAGTTCCTAACAAATCCAAAACCTTCATCCTTGCACCATTGTCTCATCCACGCATTGAGACTCCAGAGCTTTGCCTGCCTTTTGGGTCCTGCGCATGTAATGGGGAGCATTTCGGAAAGCTCTTTGCTGCTACTAGGCCCTGACTGATTTAGCAAATACACAGGGTTCACAGATTAATCAGCTTTAATCTAAAGAATTCCTTTTTCCCCAAGATTTGGAAAATTTCCCAGAAGTAAATACTTACAATTGCAGATCTCTCTCCAGAAGTAGCAGTCCCCTTTTGTAGTCCTTCATCAATAAATGAGCACAAACAAAAAGAGAAATATATAGACAAAAATTAAACCAAAATCCCAAGAAGCCAGACTCCACATGCAGTGCAACATCAGGTAAATAAGCAATGCATTTCCCCATACTGTGTAAAATATAAAAGTAGCTCAAAGTCCAATCATTAAATTGAAAATAAAATTATTTTTTCTGCCTTTGTTGTCTGACCATTTTATTCTCTGATCATGCTGGTCCCGATCTGAGCCTTCGGTTTTCCTGTCTTCTCTTAGCTCTCTTTCTACAGTCTATAGTCCATCTGCCATTTCTTGTCTCTTGTTTTCTTCATTTCCTTCCATCAGCCTATTTCCAGTCCCAGTAACCCTCCCAGTATCAGCTCCCTTTCCAGTCCTCCCCGCCCATTACATTCCAATGTCAAACACCTTGCATTCCCAGGACTGTCAGTGGTGTCCATTCCCTTCTAGTCCCCCTCCTTCCTCACTGTCCAGTCCCTTCTAGTCCAAATGCAGCTCACTTCCACTCCCAGTGCCATCTCCGTGTCAGCTCCCTTCCAGTCACCCTACCCTCTGTCCATCCCCCTTCCAGTGCCATCCCCACGTGTCTGCTGTCTTCCAGTCCCAGTGCCCCCTCCCTTCCAGCCTCCTCCCCATTACCCAGTCACCTACCAGTACCATCCCCAGGTGTCTGCTCCCTTCAAGCCCCCTCCTTACCCCCTCTCTCAGCTCCCTTACTGCCACCTCCTTACTCCCCTCTGTGTCATCTTCTTTCCAGCCACCTCCTTCCCCCCTTTTTCAGCTGCCTTTCTGCCTCCACCTTCACCCTGTCAGTCCCTTCCTGTCACCTCCTTCCCCCCCTCTTTCAGTTCTCTTCCAGCCCTCACCTTCCCTCTGTGTCAGTCCCTTCTGCCACCTCCTTCCCCTTGCAGCCGCTGCTCCTGCTTCTTACAGAGCAGCGGCTACAATAAAGCTAATTTAAAAACAAAATGAAACCTGTGCGGAGCCCTCTGGCCCTATGAAACCCCTGCTGCAGCACCTACGCTCATAAGAAAGAGACGTTACAGGGGGCGGGACGCTGCAGCAGAGGTTTCATAGGGCCAGAGGGCTCTGCACAGGTTTCCTTTTTTTTAAAATTAGCTTTATTGCAGCCACTGCTCTGTAAGAAGCAGGAGCAGTGGCTGCAAGGGGAAGGTGAGGCTGCATGGAGGGACCGGGGAACGCAGATGAAAAGCCTGTTTTCTGCTCTGGCCTCTCCCCATCTCACAGCAAGAGCAAAAAAACGGCTTTTCAAGGGCTGGTTTTTGATCTCTGCTGGCAGCCAGCCTGACCATGGAAAAACCGGCCAGGCCAGCTGAAAACTGGCCGGTTGGCAACCCTAGTGAAGACAGGAGGAGAGAGAAGAAATAGCACATGGAGAAGAAACCATGAAAAGAGAGCTAAGAGAAGACAGAGGAAAATACATAAAAAACAGAGACTGGGACCAACACCATTAGAAAAATAAAATGACCTGACAACACAGGTAGAAGAAAGAATTGTATTTTCTATTTCATAACTGGACAATGCCGGTATTTGGAAAGTACATCAGCCAGGAGTTAGGATTGGTGTCTGACATGGCTGGGGCCTAGCCAAAGGCAAAAATTTGAGAAGGGACCTAAAGCCCACTAGCAAGCTGTGCCTTATTCAGACAGATCTAAGGTCCTCTCTGGCTTGGGGGCACAGGGCAAGTTGCTTCCCTCTCAATGTCATTCTTGACATCTGCTGTCTCTTGCTTTTTGTACAGTATAAGGGGAAATGTGTTTCTTTCCGTTTCACAGTGTCTGGCTTTCTGAGGTTTTAGCTTAATTTTTGTCTATTTTCACTTTGTGGTCACTTATTGTAATGTATATGTGTGTGTATGTATGTGAAACCAAGATTTAGTATTCTGCTAGCATGGAATTTCTGTTTAAGAATGTGTAGTAATCTGACGTTCAACTTTCCTAATAGGTTTATTGATGTTTTAGGTCCACTGCAATGTTTATGGTGCTGCCTTTTTCTAGGTAGGGTCCTTGTGTGAGTTTTGGAAGTTAGCACTGGCATGTTAGATTTGTTCTTGGTCCCAAATGACTTTTATGTATTAATTCCATGGCTGGTCCAACCATCAGGCAACCTAGGCGATCACTTCAGGGGGTCAGCAAAGAGTAGGGCATTCAAAGCTAAACAATAACTTCTGACAACCAGGGGGGTTAAGATTTGCTTAGGGTGCCAACACTTTGAATCACCTCTGGGGCTGGCCCTGATTAATTCACAATATGCTTGGTATTGAGAAGGATTTTTTCTCATATGGTAAGTTTTATGGGGAGGGTTCTAGCTCTGCTCTGCCCTGGACAGATTGTTGGGGAAAGAATCAGGGGCTAGGGGTGGGATTATGTTTGGATTTAATGCCAAATGAGAGAGCATATGTGTGTTGGAAGGGCTTAAGAAAGGGTATTGTGGCTGAAGAGGTGCTGAAGAGTCCATCCTCTTGATATAGCCTGCAGATTTATTTATTTTATTTAACATTTTTTATATACCGTTTTTCAATTTATCAAAGTGGTTTATAGAAAACAGAACATTCTTACAAGGAACGGTGGTAGAACTACTTACATTTAACAGTTTACAACTCTATAACTATGTACAAGCTTTCTGTTGATGTTAAAGCCTGCACCATTGCCCTCTCTGCAATTATTTTTATGGGCGTTGGAATGGGCGGAGCATGGCTAGCCACAGGTGGCAGGTTCTTCTCTTTCAACAAGTTGGCAACCCTAGTCTAGAATCTCTATCTCTATCTCTTCCTTTTATCCCCCCTGATCCTACATGTCCTCTCTCTCCCCATCCCTTATGGGCTGACATCTCTCCCTCTCTTTTCCATCCATCTCCCCTCTCAACACTCCCCCCTAGCATCTTACTCCCTCCCTCTGCCATGTCCCGCCCCTCTGACTCGTTCCTCTTTCCAGTGGAGGCAAGATGTAGCAGAGAGAAGGCTCCAGGCCAGCTAGAGGCAGAATTTGTAAATTACTGCTGCTGCAACTAAAGGCAAATAAGAGGACCACAGGAGAGGGAGAGAGAGCTGCTGGACTGTGGGGGTGGTAGGGTCTTGGGAGAGAGGCAGCTGTTGCAGTTTGGCCTTGTTGGTAATAGCAAAGACTGGGGAAAATGGATCTATGGGCCAGTTTTGGCCCATGGGCTGTAATTTGGGGGTCCCTGACACAGAAAGTTAGGCTTAGAAGGAATAGTCCTTGCATTAATTACTAGACGTTTAACATAGCTGCTTTTTCACCTGGTGGCACATTCATGCTGCATAATACTTCTTGAAGAAAGGCAGGTTGTTTCTGCCGTCTGGCTATACCTGCCAGGGAGTGTATCTGCTTCTAAAATGTAGTACAGATATTTGATGATTTGAACTGTCCCCAAAATCATACAGAAAACAAAACACCAAATTTACCTCAATTCAGGGATCAGCGACATAGAAATGGTCCCATAAAACAAACAATACATCCACTCATATTAAATATAAGCATCAGACCTGCAAGGGCATGCTAAGGGTGTTCCTTTTAGGCTCCACCCTTTCAGCAACCTACCATCCCGACAGAGTATTTTAACCACTTGGGATCTGGATGTAATGATGTTAGGTGGCCAGGGCTTAGCCCCAAGGAGCAGTTCCCAGGCTGCTCAACTAAGCCAGAGTCTTACCACCAGCGACACAGTCACACCGGGAGGATTTCCTGCCATTTTTCCACTGCAGTTACACTGAATCATTTACAAATCTTCCTTTTCCCTTTAAGATTCTCTTTTCCAGTAAACGTTTATAGTCACAGTGAACAGCTGCTGAAATTCCTGCGCTTTGTTCAATTTTTTTAAATTAACACATTCATACTCTCAAGAGAGTAACATGGCTTTCCTTTTAAAGCTTTTTCACACAATCTAAAATAGTTTTGAGGCATGTTTGAGGCATGATCCCTAACAGCACAGAGAAGCTTTCTGCATCTGGCATCATCAACATTCAACTGACCAAACAAACATTTTCTATAGAATATACTCGCTCTTCCTCAAATGAGGTGGCGTTTACTTGACTACCATGTGTTGTGTTGTGTTGCTCACTTGGAAGGTCACAAAGCCTCATAGTCTGAATGGCATCGAAAGCAACATGCTCCCTATTCCTGCCTCACATGTGCCCCAAAATCTCACCCACCCATGCTTGCCAGGGATGGCATTAAGGTGCTGCAAACAGGGCAATTGCCCTAGGTCCAGTGGAGTAAGTTACAATGAGAGGCTCCCAAGCAAAACTTTGTTGAGGGCCCCCCATTGTCACGGCAGTGGCATGCCCACCACCCCCATATGGACTCCCCTTTGTGTGGTGGGCCCTCCCCATGCGGCGGCAGCAGCAGCAGTGTGGTAAACTTATTTTAACATGTTTGCTGCGCTGCTATGCTCTTGTAAGTTCGTTGTGGGGAATGTGAGCCGGCAGCTGTTTCTTGCTGGGCTGAAGTCTCACGAGACTCAGCCCAGTAGGGAACAGCCGCTGGGCCCTCGTTCCCTTTGGCAAACTAACAAGAGTGGAGCAGTGCGACAGACATGTTAAAGTAAGTTTGCCACACTGCTGCTGCTGTGTGGGCCCCCTTTCTACCCTGGCCCCCTCCGCAATGAAGGGGGCTGCTTGGGCGGAATTTACACCAGTGTCTGGGTTCCATGCTATAGGGAGCCCCAAATCCCTAAAGCTGAAGGAGATACTGCCTGCTGGTGGTTTTGGGGCCCTCTCCCAAAATTCTGTTTGGCTCCTAGCATGTTTAACATCAGGCCTGATGCTGGATCCCAGGGCAGACTCGCATTTCACATTGACTGCAGATCACTTCCTGAAGTCTCCAGAAGACAGAATTGGCAACAGGAGCTTTCAGTAGACTCCCTGTCTTCCCCACTGGCACTTTACCTCCTGTCTCTTTCAACCACTTCTCTCCATGGCTCCCTATCTACATCCTGAGTCTAAATCTACTCCTTTCCCCACCATCAATTTTGTGATCCAGCACTTCCTTGGCTCCTACATGCCTTTCCCACAGTCCACACTGGCAGGAGCTTCTCACCAGCTGTGCCTACATGCATACGCTCTCCCTATACTATGACCATCTGCCATTGTATATTCAGTGGCTGATCTCACGAGCTACTGTCAGCCTCAGCCCCACTGCTTACACCGGGACAAGCACTGTGGAACCTATGTACCTTTAGGGAACTGACAGGTACTTGTGACTTGGATTGGCCACTGTTGAAAACAGGACACTGGGCTTGACGGTCCTTGGTCTGACCCAGTATAGCATTTCTTATGTAGGTCTCACACAGCTCAATGAGCTGGCTGCAGTTCCACCTAGATAACTTCTATCCCCCCCCCCCCCCAATGTATTTTTTTTCCACAAGGCATATTAAATAAAATGCGTACACAAGGTAATAGCCATACAAAATACCATGACAAATCTTTTGAATATGCTCATTGGCTTTAAGTTTGCAAAATTCCTGAGCCTTTTCAGTGGCCAAAAACCTGGAGATGTTTGACCAGTGGTAGACTTTCTCCTTCTGCAGATTCTTTCTTCCCACATTGTCAGAATTCCTGCAATAACTGTCTGGGAGGGTCTCACAGTCTCACGTGCATTCATCGTGCCTTCTGTATGAATCATTTAGAGCCCTTGGCTAGCCAGGCCACACAGACACTTGCTTTTCATACAGGGGGTTCTTCGCTGGAGAGACTAAAATCTCTGCTGAACCTTCCAGTGTCCCCGCTGTTTTCCCAAACCAACAAACAGGCAGCACAAATGTTTTGTGGCTGCCAAAGGAAAATAAAAGTTTACTTGTTTAAAAGCAGGTAAATGCATTCTCCAGATATTTCCTTCAATGGGTCTCCAAAGTGTAATCATTTACAGTCAAACACTTGCATCCACATTCCCTTCTCTAGTTTTCCTTAAGAAAAACTCAACAGCTCTGCATGAAACTTGCATAAAGAGTCATGGCCCTTTGGAGGGTTTTTTTCTTTCCCAGGGGCATCCAGCAGACTGATTACTCACAACTTCAGAAGGCTGGCTGGATTTTCGTGGTTTCCACACTACTTCCTGTCTCTCCCTCTCCCCTTGACTTCTCACACTGTCCTGACCTAAAAAAAAAAGGTTATACCTTTGAAAGCTAGTCTACAAACGTATTACGTTTGTCCAATAAAATGGTGTATCGTCCTATTTTCCTTTTCTATTTAACTAGTCATGTCAACGAAGCAAGAAAATATTCCGTGATCATGGGATATTCATGCCACCTACTGACAGGAAGTGTCACTTACCCAGTTTACTCTCTGGACTCTATTCTTTTTCCTCAGCAAAGTCCTAGTGATCTTTCTATAAGCAGAACAGATATACACCTTGTACCCCTTCCCTTCCCCTCTGTCCTTGACAAGAGAAGGAAGAAGTTGTCCCCCTTACTATATGTAATTACAGTCAATCTCCGAAAAGTATCAACAATCCTCTGCACTTTATTAATACTTGATAAACAATCAACACAGACAGTAGTAATTACAGAGTAAGGGAAAGAGACCTTAGTATATTTAAAGGGACATTTAGCCTCAAAAATGTATACCATCATAGGTCAGAAAAACCTTCCACCATTTTATATTTTCATATCCTTTTTTAAATAATAAATTGTTTTCTCAAATTCTATAATAAGTGACGGTTACTGGACATCCTTTTATCTTGTCATTTTTCATCCATCTGCTCTGGCCCCAACCCTGGCAGTGTTTCACAAGAGCTGTATCAGGGAATGCTCTTTTAAAGATAAACTACTAAACGCCAGATCTATCAGGAACAAAACAAATACTATCCTTGACCTAATCCACGATAAGAAGCTCGATATAATATGCATCACCGAGACCTGGCTAGACGACTCAGACCAGGTCATATTAAATCAAGTAACCCTAACAGGATACTCGGCATTTAACTGCATCAGAGCACAAAAGAGAGGAGGTGGAGTACTAATAATTACCAGAAACAAATACAGATTCAAAACAATCGCCACTACTAACACAATCGAATCCAACACACTCACTATAGCCAACAAGTACCTAACCATCTCCCTCACATACAGACCACCCTGGAACCACAACTGAACACCTATCCACAGTAATTGAAACGATATGCGCACATAACAGAAGACACAAACCCCTAGTTGCACTAGGAGACTACAACCTAACATCCGCACCCACCAGAGAAACCGCAATGTTCTTAAAAGCCATGGAGTCACTAAAATACTGCAAGACAATTAACGCACCAACATGGTACAACTGCGGACATGGTCTTCATGCCAATACAACTAATGGAAGAGAACAAAACCACAAAACCAACAATCACCCCAGTCCCTTGGTTAGACTACCATGTAATTGAATTCACCATGACCCTGAATAACCCCACCCAACGCAAAGAAGATGAAAGAATAACTAGACGGTTCAAAACATTTAACAGAGACTCATTCATAAACGAATTCACCCCACAACTTCAACAGGAACACGACACCCTGGATCTTAACATAGAAGACTGAAACACAATAATATCTAACGCAGCATCTGCCCCAGCCATCAAAGAACCACAAATACACAAGAGATCCAACGCCCCATGGTATTCACACGAAATCAGAGTTGCAAAGCGCACACTCAGAAGACTGGAAAGAAAATGGAGACAGGACAAATCACATAACCTCCTAACGCAATACAGAGACAAACAACTGGAATATAACAATCTAATAAATGAGCGTAAACAGCAACACCATACCAACCTAATCATGAAATCTACTAATAGACCAAGAGAACTTTCTAGCATTGTCCTAAAGCTCACCAAGGACGACACGCAACAAAGCACCCACCATCTTGACCCACAAAAATATGCAGACTACATGAAGTCAAAAAACACCAACCAAACATACTCTGCTTCACCACAAACATACGATCACACGATAAAACAGCAACATCAAGCATGGGAGAGCTTCAGCATACCAACAAAACAGCAAGTAGAAGACATTATATCTGGACTAAACACAACAACTTCACCATCAGACCCATGCCCAGTGTCTTGGATCAAAACCACAAAAAGCCATCTCTCTCATCACATTCAAAAAATCGTCAAAGATTCGCTCCAACAAGGATACATGCCGCAACCCCTAAAGCACGCGATGATACGACCAATACTTAAAAGTAGTAATCTGACCCAATCCAAACCAAAATCATACCGTCCCATCTCCAGCCTGCCATTCCTTGCTAAAATCGTGGAAAAAGCAGTCCAAAGGCAACTTCAGGACCATATAGATATCAATGCCCCACTGGACATACATCAGCATGGATTCAAGTCCCAACATGGCGTGGAAACACTACTCACCTCCCTCTTTCTCCTAAGAGGCATAGACAACATAAAAAATGGATTCCTGCTAGTGTTCATGGACATCTCGGCGGCCTTCGACACTGTGTCACATGCTAAGCTATTACAACGCTTACAACAGATAGGACTATGCAAGAATACCCTGAAGTGGTTTACATCATACCTGGAAGGGCGAACGCAACAAGTCAAATGCAAACAAAAGAAATCACTACAGTTCCCCGTCAAGGCTCAGCCCTATCTTCAATGCTCTTCAACATCTACATACAGCCCATATCCAACATCATCAAGCACCACAAACTACAGTACCACATTTATGCTGACGACATCATGGTTTACACTCCAATCAACTTACTAGCACTAAACACTACAACAATAACAAAATGCCTCAAAGACATGAATGACTGGCTCATAGCCAACAACATAACAGTCAACTACGACAAAACTGAGGCAATGTTCGTTACCAGGAACCCCACCTTCATACCCCCAGAAACTATCAGCATCCTAGACAAACACATAGTAGTTAAAGAAGTTAAGTATCTGGGCATAACACTAGACAGAGCTCTGAAACTAAAATCCCACATCACCAAAACCGCAAACAAGGCATATCATCAATTGAAAACGATCAGACAAATCAAACCAATGCTCCGTCAAGACCACTTCCGCACAGTGTGTCAAGCACTCATTACACCACTGCTTGATTATGGAAACTCACTATATCAAGGCCTTCCTCAGCAGACACTCCACCCACTACAGATGGTACAAAACACCACAGCACGCATCATTACAGACACTCCAAGGATTGAGCACATCAATCCCGTCCTACAACTACTACACTGGCTCCCAATGGTGGCAAGAGCTAAATACAAAACAATCATGATCATCTTCAAAGTCATTCACCATCTCTCAGCAGACGTACTCCAAAACGTTATAACAAGGGACATCAACAATAGACCAAGAAGAACTAACAACAACAACATGATCGGCACACCTGCAAGCTATCACAAAACCAAACAAACAACCTCAAAAAGAGCACCATCACTACTGGCATCCACACTATGGAACTCCCTACCAACGAGCCTGAGAGCTTTAGATGACCTCATAGACTTCCGCAAAGACCTCAAAACATTGTTATTTATAGAAACCTATGAGCATTCAGGCAACATCCCCTACCCAAACAGTAACACTACTACCTCCGCCAACTAAACACATACCCATCCTATCCACACACACAAATCTATCATACCACATTATTAAATACCTTTATGTTAAATGTTACCTCACTTGTATGTCTAAATACTGTTAAGTAACTGTACTGTCTAAATGTTTACACGTACCCTAACGTTAAATGTAATCTTCCAATTGTGATGTGACGTGACCACCTTGATTGAAGGAAAAGGTGGCATACAAATCTGTCTAAATAAATAAATAAAATAAATAAACTTGAAATATTAATCATAAAACCTTCCTCGATACCAAATTTTTATGCTTTAGGTTCTTTAAATTACAAGCTATAGAGTATGCTACTCAGAAGACTCATTAACATATATCTGAGCCCAGGTTCAATTACCACAATAAGTTTCTACTATCCTTCTTATAATGCTTCTAATAATGACCTACTTATCTACATAGTGTGACCTAAATTAAGGTTACCAGATCTCCTCCATTTATGGGAATTGTCCCCGATTTTAGAGCTGTGTCCACACCTGCCACCTGTTTGACTGCCAAAAGTGGGGACAGAGGGGTAGAAAATGAATTATTTTAAATTTAGTGATTTGAATGTGTCCGTTTTTAGAATTTCCATCCATTATCTTTATATTTTGCACAGTCATTGTTTGTAGTCTCTGCTGATTCGTCTGCTTGGGAAGTGATATTATTGTCAGATGGAAGGGGGGGACATGACAGTGACTCCTCTTCTGTCCTTTGTCTTGTCGCACAAACCTGGAACTAAAGTGTCCCTTCTGTCCCCCCCCCCCACCCCACCCCACACATTTTGAATAAGTGTTCCAGATTTGCCTGAAAAAAATCTGGTAACCTTATCTAAATATACCCCTTATATGCCAGATATGATAATAAAACAACATCAAATGCGCTCCTCCTCTATGGTAAAACATTCCTTCCTTATACTCATCAACAGTTAATCCTCATTCACTCAACTTTTTAAACCATCCCAATGCATAAACATATCTCCAGGAACAAGCAGGAATGTAGTCTTCACATATGGGTATCGTCGGTACCGACAGAGCCTGCGCGGGAACGCTCCCTAGCGTCCAATAGGAATGCTTTTGGGAGCATCCCTCAGCACATCCGCGCTGCCTTCCCACCTTTCCAACTGTCCCTCTTCAGTTCTTCGTTTTCCGCGGAGCCGACAGGACCCATACCCTGTCACCTCAGAAAATTCCGTCTTTAAAATTGTTTTTTTGTGGTCGCGTTTGCCTCCGCATGATGCCTACCAGTACCGCCGGTTCTTTTCTTTTCTCAAAAATTTTATACTTTGAACTGTTTCTCTTCAGAAACTTTACTTTTTCGGTGCTAGGCGCCATTTTGGGCATTAGGCCTCATATTCCTGAAACATGAATCGTGAAGGACTAGAAAGGGGGACTGTTACTTCTGGAGAGAAATCTGCAACTGTGAGTATATACTTCTGGTAATTTTCTAAAAAGAATTCTTTGTATTAAAGCTACTTAATCTGTGAACCCACTGTTTTTTGTTGGATCAGTTAGGGCCTAGTAGCAACAATTAAAGTTTGAATTTAAAACACAGAGGAGAGCTTTCTGCTTACATTTCATACCCAGCAGAGAGCTTGTAGTTTAAATTTCATAAGAAGTTAGAGCCTAGCAGCAGCTAAGAGCTATAATTTAAATCAAATCAGAATTTAGCTTACCTCAGCAGCACAAGACAGGATACTGTGTAGCAGCCCTCTTTTAATAAGTGTTATTTCCCTCCCTCCCTCCCTCCCCACACCCACCCTCCCCTGGGATAATCATAGCTTTATAGGTACTTACACATCTTAAAAGACAGGAGGTGCTTTCAGGTGAAGCTCATTACCCAAATCAGTCATACACTAAGGACCTGAGATTAATTAAGCTTCAGGTGAACAAAGTATATTAAACGTATTAGGTACAGTTTTATTGGTATAAATACCCATAGCAACCCCTAGTAAGTAAGAACTTAAAGATCTAGACACAAACTTAAAACTAAGATGCAGACAGCAGTCCAGCAGCGGGATGGGGGCTTTCCAGTCTTTTGCATTGAGTGTCACATGTATGATTTTCTCCCAGTTGGTGAGAGGTCTTACGTGTGCACTAGGTGCAAGGAGGTCTTTTCTCTCAGGGAACAAGTCCGTTCTCTAGAGGCTAAAGTAGCAGACTTGGAAAACATAAGACAGAGAGGTACATAGACGAGACCTACAGGGATATAGTCCTGAAGTCCCACCTCCAGTCTGGCAGCACCTCTGTTGCCATGAAGGAGAGAGGTCACGTGACAGGAGAGCATCACCCTGGTGTGGCAGGAAGTGATCCTGTAACTGTCCTCCAGGTGATGTAAAACCCTCTCGCACCGAGGAAGTTTCTCCAGGGCCATGTGCCCATGAGGGAAGGGTTAGGACAGCCGTTATAGTTGGTGATTCGATCATTAGGCATGTAGATAGCTGGGTGGCTGGTGGACGTGAGGATCGCCTGGTAACATGCCTGCCTGGTGCGAAGGTAGCGGACCTCACGCGCCACCTAGATAAGGTCTTAGATAGTGCTGGGGAGGAGTCTGCTGTCTTGGTACATGTCGGTACCAATGACTTAGGAAAATGTGGTAGGGAGGTTCTGGAGGCAAAATTTAGGCTTTTAGGTAGGAAGTTGAAATCTAGAACTTCCAGGGTAGCATTCTCCGAAATGCTTCCTGTTCCACGCGCAGGACCCAAAAGGCAGGCAGAGCTCCGGAGTCTCAATGTGTGGATGAGACAATGGTGCAGAGATGAGGGTTTTGGATTTGTTAGGAACTGGGGAACATTCTGGGGAAAGGAGGGGCTCTTCCGAAGGGATGGGCTTCACCTTAACCAGGATGGAACCAGGCTGCTGGCATTAACCTTTATTTCAAATCATTTTTATTGAAGTTTTCACACAAAGTACATACAGCTAAAGATTAAACAGCGAAGTCCCATCCCCCCTCCCCATGGAACAACAAAACCAAACAAAATCACACAAAACAAAACACCGCAGGGCTCTGAGCGCCAGAGGCCTGCGAGCTGAAACAGCTCCCCCTTCCCACCCCCCTCCCCCCTCCCATCAGCACAGGGCGACCCAAGAGTAATATAGCAAAGGAGCAAAGCAGTACATGAAGGCAGGAGGCACAGCAGACAGCACAGCAGTGGGGTAGACAGAAATCAACAGGGTGTCCATCCAGGTCTCCCAGCCTACAGAGAATGACAGGCCATAGCGCTGGAGAGGCGTAGGTACACATGGTGGCTTGGAGATCCCCCCGATAGGGACCACAGCTACTACCCATTAAGCAGTCCCCCTCTTCCCCGAGGGGATAACTGAGAAATCAGAGGGGACCAGATTCCCAAAAACCCCTCCCAACACCTGCCTCCTTTCTGTTGAGCGGTGGCTTTTTCCATGCAAAACAAATCTAGCATAGAGTTCTCCCAGAACACCAAACAAGGAGGTGCGGAAGCCACCCAATGCTTCAACAAGGTCCGTTTGACCAACAGAAACCCCCTCTCAAGTAGCGCCCTGTGCATAGGTGAGAGCCGCTCATAGCCCAGCTCCCAGTTATGAAATAAACAAACCTCACGTTGCATAACCACGCCCAACCGCAACCATCCTTGAAGTTTAGCACAAACTTGCATCCATAGTGCACGCACCTTCGGACATCCCCAGAATTTGTGGGTCAATGTTCCGGGACCATCCCCGCACCACTCACAAAGAGGAGAGGGCTGCAAACCAACGGCATAGGCCCACGGAGCACTAGCATACGCCCGCCATAGGAATTTGTACTGCATTTCTTGGAGATATACCCACACCGGCCCATGCGGGATGCCCTCAAAAGCTACCCGCAGCATCTCCATCGTCATTTCCTCAATCCCATCAGCGCGCCACCTGTCCGAGAGCGTCTGCAGAAACCCTGGGCCCCCGTAGGGCCGAAGCACGGTGCGTACTGTCGGCTCCCCTGCTCTCCCCTCTACTAGCCGTTCCAGAACTATCCGTGGCGCTGCCGAAACCGGCCGACTCGTCCCACCCCCGACCCCCCCAGCCGAAGTTAAATATGAGCGAACCTGTAAATAGCCATAAAAGTCCTGTCGACGAATCTGAAATCGGCGTTGTACCTGATGGAAACTATCCAAGATGCCATCGTCGCCCGAGAAAAAATCACCAAAACACACGAGACCCCTCTCCCCCCAGTGCCAGAAGATATTGGGGCGCGTATATCCGGGAACAAAATCCGGATTACCCACCAGCGGCAACAGCGGAGACCGAGTCCAAGTCCACCCAAATCGCTGACATAACACCTTCCAAGCCGCACGGAGAGCCCCCAGATAACCCCCACCGATCCCGGTCCGGAGCGTCCGGGGGAGTTGACCAACATGTAAGAGATAAAGACCATGATAGGGAGCCAGTGCCTCCCGCAACTGCCGAACCGGGGCACACCCTTCCCCTTCCAACAGCGCCCGTATATGCCGAGCCAAATAACGAAGATTATAGTGCCGCAAAGAAGGCATTTCCAAACCCCCCTCCTCTCGACGACTCGTCAGAGCTCGAAGGGGGATACGCGCCCTCCGACCCCCCCACAAAAAACCGCGCAGATCTGTTTCAAAACGTTTCCAATCTTTATCCAGGATCCATAACGGCAACATGCGTAACACATAAAGCCACCTGGGGAATTCCACCATGACAAACAAAGCAATTCGTCCTCTTAGCGACAAAGGGAGGTTGCGCCATCCAGCAAAAGTTCGAGTACTTCTCTCCAACAAACCAGGGATATTGACATGGTACAGGCGCTCAGGCAGATCAGGCAAATGAATCCCCAAATATTTGATCGTTCCGACCGCCCACACCACTGGGAAGGTTCCTTCCCACCGCGGACGAACCCTCCCGCCAACATCGAGCGCCTCCGACTTCAGAACGTTCACTTTCAAGCCCGAGAAAGCGCCAAATTCCTGTATCAGATCAAGGGCACGCACTAGGGACCGCGGCAATTTCGTTAGGCTCAACAACATGTCATCCGCAAAGGCACTAACACGGATCTCCTCACCGCCAAGGCGCATACCAGTGATCTCCGGGTCCAACCGCAACGCCCGCAAAAGTGGTTCCAAGGCTAGCACAAAAAGAAGCGGAGACAGAGGGCAGCCCTGCCGCATGCCGCGCTCAAGCACAAAAGGTTCTGAAAAGACACCATTCGAGCCCACACGGGCCATGGGCCGAGCATACAGCGCTTGCAACCATCCCACAAAATCCCCACGGAAACCAAAAGCAGACAATGCTTCCCACATGTAGACCCAAGCCACTCTGTCAAACGCCTTCTCGGCGTCCAGGCTAACCAAGAGGAGAGCCTCCTCATTACATAAACAGTGTTCCATTCCCAACAGTAGCCTGGCTATATTCCGAGAAGCCTCTCTCCCTTGCACAAAACCGACTTGGCTGGAGTCAACCAGAGACGGTAAGAAGGGCGCAAGCCGAGCAGCCAGGACGGATGCCAAAAGTTTCATGTCACAGTTAATGAGAGAGATTGGGCGGTAGGAAGCCGGCTCTAACAAGTCCTTCCCTGGCTTCGGGATCACCGTGATATCCGCACTGCGCATATCCCGTGGGAAAATACCCTGTCGCCGGGCCTCGTCAAACATCACTACCATAGATGGGGCCAGCTGCGGGGCCAAGATTTTGTAATATTCCATACTGAACCCATCGGGGCCAGGGGCCTTGTGAGTCTTTCCCCGCGCAATCGCGGCCTGAAGTTCCGCCGTCTGCAATGGTACATTAAGCTGTGCCAAGGCCTCAGCCGAAAGTCTAGGAAGGGACAAGTTGCGAAGAAAAGCTATCCCCTGGTTGTAATCTCGGTCCTCCTCCCTATAGAGCTGCTGATAGAAGGCGCGAAAAAGCTGCGCTATGCGTGTAGGCTGATGCTGCAGAGCACCATTCTGGTCCCGAAGCACAGGAATAAAGCGGTTACCACGGGGATCCCGCACCAAGCGAGCTAGAAGCTTTCCCGCCCTATTGCCGTACAAGTGGAGGCGATGCTTGTAATAGTGCAGCGAGAACGAGGCCCTCCGCTGAAGCAGAGCATTGAGCGCCGCCTGTGCGTTAACCAATTCCCGTTGGGAGTCATTGGCGCCTCGAGATACTCGGCGCTGTAAGATATGTAAAGCACGCTCCGCCGTCACAATACTTTGGTTCAAATGCTTACGTCGCGAGATCACATAAGAAATAATCGCTCCTGTCATCACGGCCTTACTGGCCTCCCAAAACAACAATGGGGGGCAAGCGGGTGTATCATTGAATAAAGCATACTCCTCCCATTGTTTTAAGAGAAATACCCGGAAGGCCTCATCCTCCCACAGAAAAGCCGGAAATCTCCACCCCAATCTGTCTGGCCCCTGACACTCCCACGTAATCCAGACCATACCATGGTCAGAAACAGCAATGGGCTCTATATCGGCCTGTCCAACCCGGGGAAGCCCACCCTCACTAACAAGAATATAATCAATGCGAGACCATGTAAGGTGCGCTCGCGATTGGTGGGTGTATTCTCGCATCCCCGGGTGTAAAACCCGCCACACATCCACAAGGGCCCCCACCCTACACAAATAGCTAATCCCTCTACGGGACCACGCTCCTGCTCCTCCCCCAGATGACTTATCCAAACGGGGGTCATGGGGGCAATTAAAGTCTCCAGCCACAATGACCTTGGCCCCCCCCGCGTGCTTCAACAGATCAATCAAATGGGTAAAGAAGGCATGGTCATATACATTGGGCGCATAGACATTCAACAGCCAGATGGATTCATGGTATAATTGGCCCTTCAACAATACATACCTGCCTTGTGGGTCGGCCTGGATCTCCTGCACTTCAAGGGAAACCCCCCTTCTGACTAAGATCACCACTCCCGCTTTCTTCGTCCCCGACTCCGCCCCAAATGCCACCTCTACCCAATCCCGGGCAAGTTTCTTATGTTCTACAGCACTCAAATGGGTCTCTTGCAATAAAGCAATGTGGGCGCCCTTTCGCTTGAGCCCCTGGAGAATTTTTGTACGTTTAATCGGAGACCCAAGGCCGCCCACATTCCAAGAGACTATCTTAATCTCAGGCATGGGACACCCCTGAAGATTACCCATGGCGATAACATTAAGTGTAGCTCCCGGAGGTGCCCAGCCTCACCTCCAGGTCCCTCGCCCATCCCCACCGCTGCACCAAGCTCCCAAGTGTAGAGAACCAACCTCCCCCCTGTAGTGCCTTCTAAAAGAAAAAGTGTGCTATCCCTACCCCCTACCCCAGCCTTCCCACCCGCCCCACTAAGGCTCATTTCCCTCCCCCTACCCCTACCCCTGCCCAACCCTTCCCCCCAATAACACTCTCCCCCCCCCCCCTCCCATCCCATAGCAATACCTACCTCCCCGCTACTGACCTACCCCCCCACCCCCAACTTGCAAACGAGCACCCCAACCGCTAGAGGTGGGGCTTGACTTCGGGCCCGGCCCTGCAGGGCCACCCCAACCCCCCCCCAGCAATACAAGCATAGCACACAGTACCCGTCCCAACAACTAATACATAACTTCCCACACAAGCAGCAAATATCCCCACCAAACATCATACATCCCCATGGCCAAGACCCGCTTAGGGGACCACCAGCAAACAATAAAGGACCCCTTATCCCCCCCCCTCCCAAGTATCAAAGCCTCCCCAAAGCTCCAAACAAAGTGAGTATTAAGAAATCCCAAACATATACTAGGTATGGCCATTTACATCAAACCATGCCAAAGAGTTCAGTGGGGGTGCATCTGAAGTAAGGTCGTCCCGAGGAACGCGGGAAACCATGCTCTCAAGTGGCCTCCTCCCGGGCCGGCGAGGACGCTGGTCGCCGGTTCAGAGCGTCCAGAAAGGCCTGCGCATCTCCGAACTCTGTGAAGACATGGTTGACACCCGAATGTGAAATGCGCAGGGTAGCAGGAAAGGCCAGCGTGAACCTCAATTTCCTCTGGAAGAGAGCAGAACAAATTGGCGTGAATCTCTTGCGTTTGGCAGCAACGGCTGCTGAATAGTCTTGGAAAAGTAGAATTTTATGGCTCTCAAAAAATACTTCCCGCTTCTGCCGAAAGGCCTGAAGAAGTTGCAACTTATGTTGGAAGTTCAGAATGCGGGCAATAACTACCCGCGGGCGCGGGTGGGACTCGAGCTTCGGCCCCAGTCTATGCGCTCGCTCCACTTTCAACGGACCCACCAAGGCATCAAGACCCAGAGTTTTAGGTAGCCAAGTTTCCACCAAGGGCAAAAGGAGAGCATCCGTGGTGGATTCCGGTATCCCCACCAAACGTAAGTTATTCCTCCGGGACCGATTCTCGAGGTCCTCCACCTTCTCCATTAAAGCAGCTATCTGTGCCTGTTGTGCCTCGTGCTCTCCGGCCCTGCTTCCCCCGGCGTCTTCCAATGCAGAAACACGCTGCTCCACCTCCTCCATTCGTTGACCAAGATCAGCTAAAGCCGTCCCCATAGAGTCGAGCTTGTTAAGGATGCGGTCAAATTTAGGGTCCAGATGTTTCACAACCTCTTTAGCCAATTCTGCAGTTGCAGAATCAACGCTCTCCGCTCCCGGCGAGGCCGGATTAAGGCCGCCAGGCAGCACGGTCCCGGCTCGGGTACTTTTCTCCCGCTCCTTTTTCGGCGGTGGAGGCATTTTGCGCTGCGGTTTCGCTGCCACCGCACCCCGTACAAGTTGCCCAGGAGTGTGGGACTCAACTGCTCACCTTCCACGGGTAAATTTAGCAAAGTTTAATCAGTAAGGTTGAGGCGGCCCTGGAGCGAGCAGAGTTCACGTCCTCACTCGCTCATGAGCCACCGGAAGTCCCTGCTGGCATTAACCTTTAAAAAGGAGATAGAGCAGCTTTTAAACTAGATATTAGGGGAAAGCCGACAGTCGCCCAAGAGCGGATGGTTCGGAAGAATGTATCCTTGAAGGATACTACCAAAAGCAGAGAGGTTCCACAAAAGAGTAAGTAGCCCAAATGCCCTCAAGTATGGAGCAGACAGAGCTTAAAGATCCCAATTTACCCATGTCTAACAATAGCCAAATTAACATGAATAAAATACATTCTCTAAAATGCTTGTATGCAAATGCTAGAAGTCTAAAGAATAAGATGGGAGAGTTAGAATATATAGCACTAAATGAAAGGTTAGATATGATTGGAATATCAGAGATATGGTGGAAGAAAGACAACCAGTGGGACACTGTGATGCCTGGGTACAAACTATATCGTAATGATAGAGCTGATCAAATTGGTGGAGGGGTTGCGCTCTATGTTAGAGAGGGCATTGACTCAGAAAGGATTAAAGTTTTGCAGGAAACAAAATCTGCTGTAGAATCTATATGGATTGAAATTCCATATAAAAGGGGGAAGGCGATGGCAGTGGGTGTGTACTATCGAGCACCTGGCCAGAATGACCAAATGGATGATGAAATGCTCAAAGAAATCAAGGAAGCTAACAAAAGTTACAGCACAGTAATAATAATGGGTGATTTCAATTACCCCGGTATCGACTGGGTCAGTGTCACGTCAGGACATGCTAGGGAGATAAAGTTCCTAGATTAAATAAATGACTGCTTCTTGGAGCAGCTGGTTCATGAACCGACCAGAGGGGAAGCCATATTAGACCTAGTCCTTAGTGGAACACCAGATCTAGTGCAAGAGATAAGGGTGTTGGGGCCACTTGGCAATAGTGATCATAACATGATCGCCTTTGATTTAATTAGTGGAGGAGGGATAGTAAGGAAATCCACAGTACTACCTGTTAACTTTCGAAAGGGAGACTATGATAAAATGAGGAAAACAGTTAAGAAAAAACTAAAAGGAGCAGTTGCGAAGGTTAAAGACGTACATCAAGCTTGGGTGTTGTTGAAAAATACTATCTTGGAAGCCCAGACCAGCTGTACTCCACTCTTTAAGAAAAGTGGAAGGAAGTCCAAAAAACTGCCAGCATGGTTTAAAGGTGAGGTCAGAGAGGCTGCTGTTGCCAAAAAAGCATCTTTCAAGAAATGGAAAAAAGAGCCAAACGACGAATCCTGGAAACAGCACAAGCACTGGAAGTCAAATGCAAGGCATTGATAAGGCAGGCAAAGAGAGAATTTGAGAAGAAGCTTGCTGCGGAAGCAAAAATGCGAAATAAAGACCTTTTCAAGTACATTCGTAGCAAAAGACCTGTGAGAGAGTCAGTTGGTCCATTAGATGATAAAGGGGTTAAAGGAGCATTAAGAGGCGACAAGGCGATAGCGGAGAGACTGAATGAATTCTTTGCTTTGGTCTTTACTGAGGAAGATGTAGGGATGTTACCCATGACTGAAGTGGTATTTAAAGGTGCGGAAGAATTGAAGGAAATAGCGACACATCGGGAAGATGTCTTACAACTATTAGATAAACTGAAGAGTAGCAAATCACCTGGGCCGGATGGTATACATCCAAGGGTGTTGAAAGAACTGAAATATGAGATTGCAGAACTGCTATCAGTAATCTGTGAACTATCATTAAAATCATTTCTAATACCTGAAGATTGGAGGATCGCCAATGTAACACCAATTTTTAAAAAGGGTTCCAGGGGTGATCCGGGAAACTACAGACCGGTGAGCCTGACGTCAGTACCGGGAAAAATGTTAGAAACCATCATAAAGAATAAAATTACTCAGCATGTAGATAGTCACCACCTAATGGGAGACAGCCAACATGGCTTTAGACAAGGAAGATCTTGTCTTACTAATCTGTTATGTTTTTTTGAAGGAGTGAATAAACAGGTGGACAAAGGTGAGTCGGTTGATATTGTGTATCTGGACTTTCAGAAAGCCTTTGACAAGGTCCCTCATCAGAGACTTTTGGCAAAACTAAAGAGTCATGGGATAGGAAGCAGTGTACTATTGTGGATCAGGAACTGGTTAAAAGATAGAAAGCAGAGGGTAGGGCTAAATGGCCAATTTTCCCAATGGAGAAAGGTGAATAGTGGTGTACCCCAGGGATCTGTGCTGGGTCCGCTGCTTTTTGACATATTCATAAATGACCTGGAAAGTGGAATAACGAGTTAGGTTATCAAATTTGCAGATGACACAAAACTATTTAAAGTTGTTAAAACCCAAGAGGATTGTGGAAAATTGCAAGAGGATCTTGATAAATTAGAAGACTTTCTCTATTTATTTTATTTTATTTATTTAGCAAGCATTTGTAGCCCGCTCCTTCCAGCGATCAGAAGCGGGTAGGATTACTATTGTGAAACTGCCGAATCAAGGCAGGTACAAATTTTGTTTACATACAGATTGTCAGAAAAGCACATCATACAGAGTTAACACTTCTTAGCTATGGGGGAGTTCATTTACATATATACATAAATACATATATACAGGATAATCTTCTTGGACACAGTGGTCAGGGGCTGCTCCATCTGTGGGTTTAGTTCAGGTTGAAATGTGATTGGAAAATGTGCGTTTTGAGTTTCTTTCTGAAGTCTAGAAGGTCATTGCTAGCTCGTAGTTCTGGTGGGAGTTGGTTCCACAGTGTTGGCGCCGCATATGAGAAAGCCCTGTGGCTGGTGTTAGCTTTGGCAGATCTTATATCTGTTGGAGTGTGAAGGATGTTGGAATTGTGGGTTCTTCTGTTTCGGGTAGGAGGTTGCAATCTTACTAGGTTGTTGAGGAAGGAAGGTGCTAAGTTGTGGATGAGTTTGAAGGTGGTTGTTAGTATTTTGTATTTTGTGCGAGCTGTTATGGGTAGCCAGTGTAATTGAATTAGTACTGGTGTGATGTGGTCACTTAGATTTTTCTTCATTATGACCCTGGCAGCTACATTTTGTGCCATTTGTAATATGTTTAGGGTTTTTTTAGGTAAACCTTGTAGGATGGCGTTGCAGTAGTCAAAATGTGGCATGATGAGTGCTTGGGCCACTGTTCTGAAGTCTTGGGGATCAATATCCATTACAAACCAGCAATGTACCATCAATCTATTATACAGAACACCGTCTTCATCTCCAGAGGACCTCCCCACCATTATTGACCTTGCTGTTAACGCCCACAACCCCAATACACCAACCTGGATTATGGGCGATTTCAATCTCCCATCACTACATCAAAGCCATGCAACTGCCTTCCTCAATGCCATTGAGGACCTGGGTTTCAAACAAATCATCAACAAACCCACACATACAAAGGGTAATATTCTTGATATGGTGTTCGCGCCTCAGTCAGTCCTCGAGCAAAACCACAACACAATGATGTCAGTTACTGATGTACCCTGGTCGGACCATAAACTTATCACTTTCCAGATACCCTCCAGCGATAGACAGCGGCATAATAACCGAAAGTTTAAATGTACAGCTAGAACATCAACAAGAAGCTTTCGCCCATTTAACAGAGAATTCATCCTCTCTGAGACCCATTCTCTCCTCACCAAAACCACATCTGATCCTGACGAACTAGTCTCCTCCTGGAATCTCAACCTCAATGCCATCTCACAACGCCCACAATCCAATAACACATCAAGGAGAATAAGAAGCGCTGCCCCATGGTTCTCTCATGACCTGAGATCTTCTCTCACACATCTACGCAGGCTTGAAAAGAAATGGCGCCGATCGCTCTCCACAGAAGATCTGACTGCCTACCAACTCCACCTATCAATGCACAGAGAAGCAATCACAATTAAAATGAAACAATACCACACCGACACTCTAAAGAGATCTTTGAACAAACCAAGGGATCTTTTCAACTTGGTCCAATCCCTCTCGAAGGAACCATCTCCTGAACAACACGAGGATATTCACCCACAAAAATTCGCTGATTACTTACAATCAAAGATCGTACAGACTGACAAAATCGCAACAGCCTCGTTTCAAGAACCAACCGGCTTAACCCCCCTACTAAAGTTCTCCACACCATCCAGAAAAAGTATTGAAGATACAATAGCTTCTCTCAACACCTCAACAGCGCAAACTGACCCTTGCCCAGCTTTTTGGGTTAAGGAACTACGCAGTGAGTTCAGTCCACTCATCGCAAAACTGATAAACCTTTCCTTCACAACTGGTTCCTTCCCCACAGCACTCAAACAAACCTCCATTAGGCCCTTATTGAAGAACCCCAAACTAGACCCCCAAAGGGTTGATTCTTACAGGCCAATAGCTAGTATTCCACTCCTAGCAAAGATAATTGAGAAAGAGGTTCAGAGGCAAATTCAGGATCATATAGACTCCTCAGCTCCCCTAGATCTTTGCCAACACGGGTTCAGAGAGTATCATGGAGTTGAGACCCTACTCACCTTCCTATTCAACAATATAATCACAGGCATTGATAACATCCGACAAGGCTTTGTGCTTATCTTCTTAGACATTGCTGCGGCGTTCGATTTGGTACATCATGAGCTTCTCGGGCGATTAAAAGAGAAGGGAATCTGCAATACTGCGCTCGAATGGTGCAAGTCCTATTTAGATGGACGATGGCAATATATAAAATCCGGATCAGAAGAATCAAAACAATTCCATCAAACACAAGGTGTGCCTCAAGGGTCCTCTCTATCATCTCTTCTTTTCAATATATACATGCAGCCCATCTGCAATATCATCAGATCATTTAACGTGAGCTGTTTGATATATGCGGATGACATACTCTTATACATGCCGTTCTCAACAGTTCAAATGGACCTTACGCCACTGGTGGAGTGTTTTAATGCGGTATCAGATTGGT
The DNA here is from genome assembly GCA_033557465.1 of Ichthyophis bannanicus. Taxonomy (NCBI): domain Eukaryota; kingdom Metazoa; phylum Chordata; class Amphibia; order Gymnophiona; family Ichthyophiidae; genus Ichthyophis; species Ichthyophis bannanicus. The sequence goes on along the minus strand of CM066034.1, from coordinate 85,225,235 downwards.
TACAATCCCAAAACCTCTGCATTCAGCACAAGAAAACGGAGGTGCTGTTCATCTCGAGAGACCCCGACTTTACTCCGCCATCCCATGTAAGAGTCAAGGAAGCAGAATTGCAAACCAAAGAATCAATAAAATACCTTGGTGTCACCCTAGACCAACATCTGGACATGAAATCTCACATAAGCAACATAGTCAAAGCTGTTTATTTCAAAATCCGTTCACTCAGGCATCTGCGCTCCCTACTGGACCCTGATGATTTCCGAACCATATACCAAGCTCTAATCTTACCCCACTTTGACTTTGCTAATTCCATCTTACAAGGTCTCCCTCAATCTACACTGAACCCGTTACAACTGGCCATGAATGCCGCAGCAAGGGTCCTCCACGGAGCCTCTAGAAGTGACCATGGGACTCCCATTCTAAAACAGCTTCACTGGCTCCCTATACATGGAAGGATTATCTTTAAAACTTTACTCCTCATTCAAGACCATCAATCGCCTCTCTTCCACGGCACTTACGGAGCTCATTCACACAGTGCCTCCCAACAGATCCAGAAGGGCAACAGCCCTAAACCTGCTAATAACCCCGAAGGCCTTGACCAAATGCAACAGTACAACTGCAAATAGGGCTTTCAGTCTCTATGTCCCCAAATGTTGGAATGCACCACCTCCAGACATTCGATCCATTGTAGACCTATCTCAATTCAGGAAGGCAATCAAATTTCACCTCTTCCTCCAATACTACCCAGCCAGCAATGGAATCTTAGTAACCCCACCTAAGAAGATATCCATTCTTAGTGTTGATATATTCCTAACCTCCAAATGATTATTGCATTTGACATAGCTCTTTGTAAATATTATTTCATGTATATAGTTCAACCCTGTTAGCCAAGTTGATACTCCTGTTCTATGTAAAACCAAACTGACTGTTGTCTTGGTCATTCTGTTATATTGTAAACCGCGCTGATATTGAATAGTGCGGTATATAAGCAACTGTAATAAATAAATAAAATAAATAAATAAGACTGGGCATCAAAATGACAGATGAAATTTAATGTGGACAAGTGCAAAGTTATGCACCTAGGGAAGAACAACCCAAACTATGGTTACACAATGCAAGGTTCCACATTAGGAACCACCACCCAGGAAAAAGATTTAGGCGTCATTGTGGATAACATGTTAAAACCCTCCACCCAGTGTGCAGCGGCAGCCAAGAGAGCAAATAGAATACTAGGTATCATAAGGAAAGGAATGGAAAATAAAACAAAAGATATTATAATGTCTCTATATCGTTCCATGGTGAGACCGCACCTTGAATATTGTGTGCAATTCTGGTCGCCGTATCTTAAAAAGGCTATAGAGTTATTAGAAAAGGTTCAGAGAAGAGCCACCAAAATGGTAAAGGGGATGGAAGGATACTCCTATGAAGAAAGGCTAAAAAGGTTAGGGCTCTTTAACCTGGAAAAGAGACGGCTGAGGGGAGATATGATAGAAGTCTATAAATTAATGAATGGAGTGGAACGGGTAAACGTAGATCGATTGTTTACGTTATCAAAATATAGAAAGACTAGGGGACATGCTATGAAGCTACAGGGTCAACTATTTAAGACTAATAAAAGAAAATATTTTTTCACTCACCGTGTAATCAAACTCTGGAATTTGTTACCGGAGGATGTAGTAAAGGCTGTTAGTGTAGCTGGGTTTAAAAATGGTTTGAACAAGTTCCTGGAGGAAAGGTCCATAAACCATTATTAAGAAGGCACCCAGGATATCAATGCTTGACCAAGTACAAGCATTGCGGAACCTGTGTCTTTTGGGGAAACTGCTAGGTACGTATGACCTAGATTGGCCACTGTTGGAAACAGGATACTGGGCTTGATGGACCTTGGTCTGACCCAGTATGGCATATCTTATGTTCTTATGTGAGATTGTGGTGTTGATATTGCTGACTGTTATCAAACCCCTCTTGTGTTAAAATGTTGAAGGTTGTCCAGTGGTGGTCTTGTAAGGTCTCTTCATTTGAAGTTAGGATGGTGGAACTGCAAGAAGGGGTGGAATTGTACTTGGCCAGTAGGTAAGATGCCATTTTCAGTGGGTTGAGGGTGTGGTTCTGGTTTGTTTGTGAGGGGTCTTTGGTGAGTGATTTGACAATATCAAAGAGTTCTCTGGGTTTGTTGATGGAGTGTGAGAGGAGATTATTGTAGTGCTATTTTTGGTGTTGATGGTTGCATTATGGTAAAACTTTAGTTCCTGTAGATAATGATATTTGATTTGATTGCTTTAAGACTTCCTCCTCTGTCATTCAAGACGTCGCAGGTTGTGTTTCTGCACTTTTAGGACTGCAGAATACCAGAGGGCATGTGGCCATTGTTTACTCTGTGAGGTTTTGGGTGAAGCAAGAGCGGCAGCTGAGATGGCTGAGTTCCATTTGGAGATTTTGGTTTCAAGGTCTGTCTATGTTTGTAAAGAAGTTAGGGCTGGGATGGTCTTTAGGAGAAATGCTTGTTTATCGAATGAGAGGAACCTCCGAATTATTGGAGGGAGGCTCTGGGGCAGGACTTGTGTGGATGAGCTGGGAATGTTGAAGGAGATAATTCTGTGATCAGACCAGGGGACTGGAAGTACTGTGGGTGGAGTATATCCGTGTGCATTTAGGAGCTGATCAAGGAGGAAAACCAGATCAAGAATGCCACCCTTTTCATGGGTCGGGGTGGATATAAGCCGGGTGAATGGTAAGTCTGTCATAACATTGAGGAAGGCTGAAGAGTGGTTGGAGGAAGCAGATGGGAAGTTTAGATCTCTGAGTAGGATGAAGTCTGTGGGTGGCTGAGTGAGAGCAGATTTCTTCCAGGAAGGTGGCTAATTCATCTCCATTGGTGTGTGGGGGCCTGCATACCAGACAAATGGTGAGGTTTTGGCTAGAGACTGTGATGATGTCAAGGTTGGGGGTGGAGCTGCAGTTCATTGTATTAAAATTGAGGCTTTTGTCCATGAGTATACAGACTCCTCATTCTCTTCCGGATGTACGAGAACAGTTGTGGATGTTGTGAGTGGTGGTGTTTGAGTTGGTTGAGTAGGACATTGTCATTTTCGGAGAACCAGGTTTCAATGAGGCATAGTACATCAATCTTGTTGTCTGTTATGTAGTCAGAGATGGTTTGTATTTTGTTTCAGGCAGAGCATATGTTGATGAGGGCACATCTTATGGGATTGTGAAGCTGCTTGGGGTTCTTATGTTTAGAAGATGGAATCTTTTGGTCCATTGTCTGTATTTTGATGAGGCATCCATACTTTCTGTCATGGTGAGAATTGGAAGGGTGCCATAACTTTGTTGTTCTGTTTGCATGGTTGGGAATTAGGGGGATTGGAAGATGGTGAAATGTTTGCGCAGAAGACTGTGATGGAGATAAGAAGAAGATACTTAGGATGGGTTAGCCAGTAAAGTGAGTGAGCCTGTTGTAGTATGATCTGATAAGAGGGGATGTCTTGCTTCCTGCTGTTGAGAGCTGGCTTAGTTGGGGTAGTTGAGCTATTGAGGTTCTGGTCAGGAGGTGTAGTATTCTTTGCTTATGGATGTTTATAAGTTAGATTGGTAGTAATTTCTTAGGTCCTCGGCATAGCGCCTCAGGCGGTGGGTTTTAGCTGGAGGAAGTAATCCCTGTTGCCTTTGTTGCAGGGTGTGGATGGAGCTTACCTGCCGATCCTTGTGGTCAGATGCCGATCGTGTAGGTATAGAGGTGTAGATTGTTGGGATCTGGATACGTTTTTTTATCTTAATTGTGGAATGCTGCCTCAGGACCTCACCTAAGGGCCATGCCAAAGGGCCCTCTGGCTAGGCCCTCAGGAGTAGGCATGCCTGAGTGTACTGCTCATTTTTTAAAAAATCCCTTGGTGTGGTGGAGGGCCCTGATTGGCTTCAGCGTCGGTGGGGGGGGGGGGGGGCGGGCAGGAGAATCCTGTGTTCCTGCTTCCCTGGTGCTGACTCTGATCGGGATACTTTCCTTAACAGTGAAGTATTCACTAACAAGACAGATCCCAAAATTTTGCAGAACATACGAGTTTCTGGTCTGATCTAACAGGAACACGACGCCTACATACTTCCAACATTTATTTGTTCAACTTAAAAATATATTCATATGTTTCATATTAAGACCATACCACAGAGGATGAGTATTAAAAAGGGGCATTACATTTGGTAGCTGTTCTCATGGCAAGAGTGAACCAAACTTTTACTGCACCATAGCCACACTTCCATAAATCCTAGAAGGACCGTATACTAGGAGGACTTGGTGTCCTAACACAAAATGGTCTTAAAGTGCTATGTATCGACTGTTTATTTATTTATTTGTACATTTTTCTATACCGCCTCTTCCAGAGATCAGAGGCGATTTACGTATAACTGAACAATAATAATAAGGAGCGTTATTATTATTTTACAAAGAACAATTTAGGTAGTTTAACTAAAGGCAATATTGTGGTGAGGCAGGTGCAGCACAGACCTGGGAAAGAGAAAAAAAAGAAGGTTTTTCTCCTAAGAGGGGGATGGGCTCACCTGAGCACAGGTCCCAAAATGAAAGTAATACTGAAACACACACTTGCAAGGCTAGCCTGAAGCCACACCCAGTCTCCAGGGCAACAGCAGGGAGAGAGAGGGTGGGGCCAGAAAGGGAAGCACGCTGGCAAACATTTAAACGTGGTCAGTCAGCAAATGAAGGGAAAGAGCACAGCAGAGCTGAGAGAACTGGGGAAACCCGGAGAAGCAGACAGAACTGCCAAAGCGAGTGGCAGGGCCAGAGAAGAGTGGAAGAAGCTTGAGGGAGTTCCAGGACTATAGTTCTAACTCAGAAGCAAGCAGCTCAGACTCTGAGCAAGAAACGGAGCCATTTAGAAAGCCTGACAAAAGGAAGGTTTCTACAAGCAAGGTAAACCAGACAGTACCTTTAAGTGACTCACTAAAGGGAAGGAAGTCTAGGAGCACTGACATTATTCCAAGGGGAAGAAGGAATGTTCATTGGGGAAAACTTTTTAAGCTTTTAAGGAAAGTGAAACTAGAAATCCCTGAATGTGTATCCCAGTCCCTGAGCCTTGTAGCACTGAGGAAGAAATGGAGGTGGAATTCTATAAAGGGGATTCAGATTCTACAGAAGTCTCAATGGAATGTTCATTATGCATGAGAAGTGCTTAGAAAGCATTTATCAGATATTATAAAGAAAGCCAAGAAGTAGTTATGCTGAGCAGTTGATACTGTGAAGTGCTGGAAAGAGAGAAGTCTCATTTTAAAGCTGAAATAGTACTTGTGCTATGAAACTGTTCCAACAGCAGTTTAGTTCCTATGCTGAAAAGTAGAGCCTGTTTTCAAGCTTACCTGAAACAGCTGGGAGAAGCTAACAAGGTTAGCTAGACTTTACTTGCAACAGTGATTTTTCAACTGTGGTTTGTTTGGAGGGAAAAGGAAACTTGTTTTGTTTCAAAGACTGAAGGAAACTGATTTGTTATAGCACTGCTGAAGTACCTTTACAAAGAAGCTTTTTGTTGGAGAAAATATCCTCACTTTCTGTTAATGGTTTGGAACCTTCTGCCAAGGTCCAATTTGCAAACTTGATGATTAAAATAAAATGTAGAAATAAATGTTCCTGTGTTGGCCTATTTCCACTTGGACTGGTTTAACTGCCCCACAACTACACAATTAAGGGCCTCAGCTACCAGGCTGAAGCAAGACACAAGTAATACGGCCCGCCGCCCCTACTAGGCAGCCGCCTAGGAGGACTGCCGGCCCACAATATACAATGAAACAGGTGGCAAGAATGTGCCGATATAATAACAGCAGATGACATTTATCTATCATCAAAAACTATTAACATGTGTATGGCATTGAGATACCTGAGGAGTTAAATTCAGATTGATGGTAACCCATTGTGATTCCCCTTAATCCAATGGTTTGCCATAAATTACTATGATGGAAACAGCTGTAGAGTTGGGTCTGAGGGCTGTTCCATGCAAATGAATGAAATCATGGCTAATAAAACTCCCAGCTGCTTTGGAACTGATAAAAGCCAATGCCCTTGCAGAGCCAGAAAAGCAATACAGGCCAACAAACACTGATTCAGATAGGTAGTCACACCCAAAGATACCTCTTCTTCAGGTGTGGACCATGATCCTTTCCTAGGTGTAAGATTGCTGCTGACCCAACCACTAGGCAAACTAAGCGGCCACCAGGGGCAGCAAAGAGCAGCTACAGTAAAGCAAAGCAATGGGACCTGCCAGCCACACAAACTCTTAAGAGTCAGCAGTGCAAAAAAGGGGCAATGTGCAAATAGTCAATTTACCCTGGTAAGTGGCTTCTTGAAACCTTCCTCTTATTCATATATTTACAAAACTAAGTTCAATTTGTAAAAGTGTGATGGCCAAATATGCAGTATTATAGGACTGCTCTGAGAGGGATAGTGATGAGATGATCATAATTGAATTAAATAATCAAAATCATGGGAGGAGGACTAGGGGGTCTGAAAGCTAATTGTGAAGGCTGAAGTTTCACATAAGGCACCTAAACATCTGCATCAGTCCTGCAGACTTGGGAGGGTAATTCTTGGCCTAGTACCCTGACGATGCAATAAACACACATGCCTGTCTGGTCTTTCTCTTTTTGGGATTACTGAATCCCAGTGTGGCCAGTTCCATAGGCTCTTTGGAGACTGGACTGTGAGGCAGAAGGAGCTCTTGGATATAGGGGGAATATTGAGGCTCTTGGGGGTGATCTTGAATCCGAACATCGCCAGCATGCAAATAGGGAGATCATGAAATAGAAGCCTTAGAGGTAGCTCCCAAAAAGGCAGTTCATCTTTGATCTGCTCCAACAGGTCATTCCAAAAGGCTGCTAACAAAGTCATATTTTTCCAGCGCGTCTCCACGGATACTGCATAGAATCTAACGGCATACAGGTCAACTACATGGATGCCCAGCTTATTCCGCAGCAGAGTGTTAATGCCATTACAGATTCTGGTTATGGATCCCACTGAGCTGGCCACAGCTATTGCTGCCTGCAGGAAATTCTTGGGTAAGTTAAGCTGAAATTGTGTGAACCTTTGTGTTGGGTGCAAGTCTAGGAGAGTATGGCAAGTTGAGGCTGGAGTATATGGAGGTCTTTTGCCTACAATAGTCATCTTCCCCTCAAATACTGAAGGAACTGACCTGAATGGGTAGAAACACAGGAACATAAACAAGGCAATGTTGTAGATGAGGCAGAGAACAAGGTCTGGCAACCTGCAGGTAGGTTTCATGGAATGTAATAATGGATCTCATTGTAAACTGTCTTGAATATCTTTTGTTTGAAGGAGTGGTATTTGTTGTTGTTAAGTGCCGTCGAGTCGGTGTCGACTCATGACGACCCTCTGGATAGTTGACCTAAACTTTGTTCGGTCTTCAGCCAAGCAGCTCATTGTTGATAGAGTGGTATCCATAGCTGCTGTTACTGTATCAATCCATCTCATTGTCGGCCTTCCTCTTTTACGGTGACTACCTACCTTGCCAAGGAGTGGTAAAGAAGATCCTATTAATAAACAAATCCTAAACAGGAAACAAGATGGCTGCCAGCAAGAAATGCAGCTGATAAAGCTGGAAGGACTAACAGCTTATTCCACAGACCCACAGCAGCCCTGCTGGCAGAAGGCAAGAACTGCCTATTGGGACATTACACTATCCAACCACTAAAAAGGGGGGGAGAGAACAAGGAAAGCTCTTTTCTTTTAAGAGGCCCCGGTGCAAGTGGGTGCTACCCTGAGCCTATGGTGAGGTACCTGAGTCAAAAAACTAATGTTTCATGCAGGCTAATGAGTCGGGCACTTTAACTCATTATCACAGTAGAGTGCCTTACGTGTGTTGTCCCATATATGGTGGCCAGCTTGGCTGTACCATTGTGGCAGGTGCAGGCCTGTGACCCACGGTGTCTGACATAGGCAGGCCAGCAGGGCTAGCTTGACCTGTAAATGAGGCCTGTGGAGAGGCATATAGGATTGCACATCCCCCAATATGCTGCTATTGTAAGATAGAACTCAGTAGAAGTATTGAATTAGCTTAGGTAGGCAGAACTGCAGAACTGAAAGATGGAAAAATACAGAAAAGACATGTTTAAAAGTTACTGATAAGAGAAAGTACATCTGCAAAGAAATAATGAGGAGTGCTGACAGATGAGTTACAGAACCTCGCTCTTCTGCATGCACAAATTGGTTCTATGGCCTTGAGAGTGTGAAAGTAACAAGTTGATGAACTGGCCATTGTAATTGGGACTAGAAGGGGGGCATGCAGGTGTCATGCCCACAGAAGGGACATAACTGGATAAACTTATCAGTACCGGGACCAATAGAAGGGGTACGGGAGGTACGGGAGGTTACCGGGACCAATGAAATGTTTTTCTATACCTAGAATGGAACAGAAGTCTATAAAAGTTGTTGTAATGCTTGAAAACTTTGCTCAGCCATTTTGAAATTGACTTGCTTGAGACTTGTGCACAAATAAATGATTTGGACCTTCTGAACAGACTCCTGGTATCATTGGTTTGTCTGCGCTTTGCTGCTACATATTCCTTGGTGCGTTGGCCGGGAAGTTGTGGAATCAAAGTGTATATAGGGCAATATACCACGACTTTCCGCCTCTATAGGCTTGGTCCTGCCGGGATCGCGCCCTTCCGACGAGGGCTGCTCCCTGGCGCCACCGGTCCCTTGTATCGGAGGGAGCTGGTCGGACCTCGGCGGGTGCCGGGCCCGGTTGGAGCCAACGCCTCGAACCCGAGTGAGGGGAGTCCGAGGTCCAACTCATGCGCCTGCTTGGGAAGTTTGAGGACCGGATCCGGTGAGTATAGTTTTGATTTTGGGTCTAGACAGAAATAGAAAGAGCAGTACTGCCATTGGAATTTGGAATTTGTAATCTCGAGATATTGGGAATTGGTAAGAGAGCATGATCAACTCTCAAGGAAGAGCCGAGTAACCCCGCATGGGAATTCGCTGGGTGAAACCCTCATCCTTTTTGTAATTGGGAAAAAGACTAGTCAGAACAGATAGAAACGAATGCATTCTGGGATACGTTGCTAGCATGATTGTGTGAACGAAGTGTGAATGAGAGGTCTGGCAGCACGGACCAAGTGAAGGCGGACCCCTGAGTAGCGCATTTCCTGACCGGACGGACGACCGCGTTCAGGTCGCAAAAAAGGGGGAAGCGATTGTCGTCTTGTCTTGTTATTTGTACTCCTTATACGTTTCCAGGACCGTGCGGACCCCTTACCCACGGTCCGCCCTCCTTTTCCCTTCTGTCTGTTGTTGCGCGCACTCATCGAAATGGGAGGGGCGGGGTCTACTAGAAACACTCCATTAGAATGTATGATCGCACATTTTAAAGAGGGATATTCAGGAGATTATGGTATTAAAATGACAGCAGCCCGTTTGCAGATTTTGTGTACTAGGGAGTGGCCCGATCTAGACCCCATCTGGCCCCGAGAGGGAACGTTCACTGTAGAGATTATTCAGTCAATACACCGTAGAGTGCGGGTAGCGCACCCTGATCAGTACCCCTATATAGATTCCTGGTTAAGTATTTGTGAAGATCCGCCCCCCTGGGCGCAGCGCTGTTATGAGGAACAGTGCAGAATAATGTTAGCTAAAACAGATTCTAGACAGAAAACGGAACAGCCTAGAATGAAAGAGCAGGATAAGAAAGCCAAGAAGAAACCCATCTTGGTAGATCCTGATTCCCCAGAAATAGTCCTCAGGCAGCCCCGAACCCCAGGTCCAGTAAGAGTAGCCCGGCGTCCTGCCCCAGAACCCCAGAGACGGCCAGAGCCGAGGCGGGACCAAACCCCTGATCCCCCTCCCGGAGGAGAGAAAGAGGAAGAATTAGTGGAAAGAGAAGAGGAGGACATAAAAGGCGAGTCAGAAGTGGAGATAGAAGAAGGAGAAAGAGAGAATTCCCCAGAAGAGGAGGACAGTGTACAAATAATTGAGAAAGCCAGCGCTAGCACTAGCACGCCAGTGAGAGAGAAACCCAAAGCAAAACCTGTTGAGAAAAAGAAAGTGACTCCTGCAAAGGCAACGACAATAACCCTTAGATCCCAAAAGACACCTATGGCAGCCAAACTGTTTCCCTTACGGCAAGTCCCGGGAGTGCCCGTAAAGAATGATAATGATGAAGTGGTAGCGGGACCCTAACTTATGTATATATCCCTTTTTCTACAACTGATTTGTTAAATTGGAGGTCGCATTATGCCTCCTATACTAGTAAGCCCCAGGAGCTGACAGAATTAGTAACTAGTATTATGGAAACTCACCAACCCACTTGGCCAGATTGCCGTCAGCTCCTGACCACCCTATTCACAACAGAAGAACGAGCAAGAATTAGAAAAGCAGCTATTGAATGGATGGCAGAAAACCCGTAGCTCCGGGACCAGGGCAGAATATAATAGACCGTCGGGAAGCAGCTCAGAGAGAATTCCCGAATGAAGACCCCCAATGGGATCCAAATACAGATGAAGGATCCACAGCCCTAGCCCGTTTTCGCCAAGGCTTTTTACAAGGCCTGAGAAGGGGGGGCCAAAAAGCTATGAACCTTTCCAAAGTTGCAGGAGTTATCCAAGGGATAGATGAGAGCCCAGCAGATTTTTATGAAAGATTAACTGAAGCATACAGAATGTATACTCCCTATGATCCCGAGGCACCAGGAAGTTTATGTATGGTGAATTCTGCTTTTGTAAACCAGTCTCAACCAGACATTAGACGTAAATTACAGAAATTAGAAGGGTTTGCGGGCATGAATGCAACACAGTTAGTGGAAGTCGCTCATAAAGTGTATGTGAATCGTGATACTGAAAGACAGAGAGAATGTGATAGAAAGATGAAGAAGAGAGCTGATTTTTTGGCTGCGGCCATAGTTGAAAAGAAAAGGGGAGGTGTCCCTAGTCGAAGGAGCAGAGGAAGAGGGCGGGGTCAAGGCGGAGGCCGGACCCAGAGATTAGGCGTGAACCAATGCGCCTATTGCAGAGAGGAAGGACATTGGAGAGATACGTGCCCGCAACTCGAAGACGCCCAGCAAGATGACGACAACGATCATCAGTGGCGAGAAGAAAGACGAGGCCGTCCCCGAGGCCGAGGAGGAGCCAATCGAGAACAATACCAGCGAGAGAGAGGAGGAGCCATTCAAGCATTGGCCACACCAGCCCATGATGAGGATGACGTGGACTAGGACAGATCGGGCTCCAAGTTTGCTTTAGGTTTCCAGGAGCCTATGGTCGGAATACAAATAGGAGACCAAATTATGAACTTTATGGTTGATACTGGAGCACAGCATTCAGTAATAGACAAAAAGATAGCCCCATTCACTACAAAAGCAGTCACTATTATAGGAGCAACTGGTGCCAAAGCCACAAAGTCTTTTCTTCAAAACCGAATATGCAGTCTAGGAGGACAGCAAGTAACTCATCAATTCCTTTACATGCCCGAATGTCCAGTGCCACTACTGGGACGAGATATGCTAGCCAAGCTTCAAGCACAGATATCTTTCTCTGAGCAAGGAGAAATGCAAATGACAGTAAATTCCCAAGCCAAACCAGCAGGAGTAATGCTGCTGACAGTTCCCCGAGAAGAAGAATGGAGGTATTACGTTGATGACTCCATCCAAGATACCTATTTTGAACAAACTTTAAAGAACATCGATGCACCACCTGGAGTATGGGCAGAAGGCAGTCCCCCAGGCCTAGCCAAGCATATAGCTCCAGTGATTGTAACCCTCAAGCCTAGTGCTACACCAGTGCACGTCAAACAGTACCCTCTCCCAAGAGCCGCAATTGAAGGCATTCATCGCCACCTACAAAGATTGCTCGAGTATGGCCTACTAAAAGTATGTCAATCCCCATGGAACACTCCACTCTTGCCAGTAAAGAAACCTGGGACAGATGATTATCGCCCAGTGCAAGATTTGAGAAGAGTAAATGATGCAGCTGAAACCATACATCCAGTTGTACCCAATCCTTACACTCTTCTAGGACTGATACCTGCTGAAGCTACCCATTTCACTGTACTGGATTTGAAAGATGCATTCTTTTGCATAAGATTAGCCCCTGTAAGCCAAATATTGTTTGCATTCGAATGGCAGGACCCCATCTCTGGAAGAGGGGGCCAACTTACCTGGACAAGATTACCCCAAGGATTCAAGAATTCACCTACCATCTTTAGTGCTGCACTAAATCAAGACCTTTCAAGCTATCCAGTAGCCCCGGGGAAGAGAGTGCTTCTTCAATACGTGGATGATCTGTTGATAGCTGCCGTATCAGAAAGTGAATGTATACTAGCCACCAAAGATCTCTTGCAGTTACTAGATGAAGCTGGATACAAAGTTTCCAGAGCCAAAGCACAGCTATGCCAGAAAGAAGTGAAATACTTGGGTTTTCGTATTACCCAAGGAAGCAGAAGATTAGGCAGAGAAAGAAAAAGAAGCAGTATGTAGAATTCCAACTCCAACAACCAGAAAGCAAGTCAGAGCCTTTCTGGGTGCGGCAGGATATTGCCGAATCTGGATACCCAACTTTGCCCAAATTGCCAAACCACTGTATGAAGCCACAAAAGGAGAAGAAAAGTCACCACTGGAGTGGGGACTTGAGCAGGATACAGCCTTCCGGAAGCTAAAAGAAGAATTGATGTCATCACCAGCACTTGGACTACCAGATGTCCACAAACCTTTCCACTTGTTTGTACATGAAGCACAGGGAAATGCCTTAGGCATGTTGACTGGGAAATTGGGAGCGACCTGTAGCATACCTATCGAAACAATTGGACCCTGTGGCCAAAGGATGGCCACCTTGCTTGAGAGCAGTTGCAGCTACAGCGCTACTAGTGAGCGAAGCAGACAAACTCACACTAGGACAGAACATACGAGTCACTGTGCCACATGCAGTCCTTGCCCTTATGGAACAAAAAGCGAATTATTGGCTCACCAATTCCCGAATGTTGAAGTACCAGAGCATGTTATGTGAAAACCCACAGATACAACTCGAAGTGAGCCATGCCCTGAATCCAGCCACCTTGATACCCATCAGTGAAGAACTCCCAGAACATGACTGTATCGAAGTCATGGAAACTGTGTTCTCCAGTCGACCTGACTTGACAGATGTGCCCATAGACAATCCTGATCAGATCTATTATGTTGATGGGAGCAGTCTCATCCTTGATGGACGACGCTGTGCCGGATATGCAGTCGTCACTCAACACGAAGTAGTTGAATCATCAGCTCTAGCCTCAGGCACATCAGCCCAGAAAGCCGAATTGATAGCACTCACCAGAGCATTGTTGTTAGGAGAAAAACTTGTGCTAAATGTATATACAGATTCCAAATATGCCTTCACTACCTTGCATGCCCATGGAGCTCTCTATAAAGAAAGAGGACTCATCACATCCGGAGGAAAATCAGTCAAATATGGTCCCGAGATATTGATGTTACTTGATGCAGTATGGGCCCCAACACGTGTAGCTGTCATGCATTGTAGAGGACATCAAGCAGGAAAAGGAGAAGTTGCCCGAGGGAATAGATTTGCAGATGCCTCAGCACGACAAGCAGCTATGACAGGACAAATTGCCCCACAAGCTATGCCAATGCAAGCAGCATTGTTTCCAGTACCTTTGAATCTATGGACCCCACGATATACCACCAAAGAATTGGATTACTATTGTGACAGAGAAAATGGAGTACTGAAAGATGGATGGATTGAGCTGCCACCAGAAGAGGGCAGTCAACCTCCAGGACGAATAGTAATTCCTGAACTATTAGGACCATCCTTTGTCAAAGCTTTCCACGAAGCCACCCACTATGGGAAGAGTGCTATGGAGAAAGCACTCAGACCACATTTCTACATCCCTCTGATGACAACCATATCAGCCTCGGTAGCACGTCAATGTCTAACCTGTGCCAAAAATAATGCCAAGCAAGGCCTTATTACGGCACCCCGAGTTCAGTCAGGAGGTGTCACCCCCATGCACAACCTCCAAGTTGATTTTACCGAAATGCCAAAAGCCAATGGATACCATTATCTACTAGTATTAGTTTGTACTTTCTCTGGGTGGGTAGAGGCATTCCCAACCAGAACTGAGAAAGCCCGAGAAGTTACCAAAGTCTTAATGAGAGAGATTGTCCCCAGATTTGGAATCCCAGCAGTAATAGGGTCAGACAATGGACCCTCATTTGTCTCCCAAGTTACTCAGCAGTTAGCAAAAGCTTTGCAGATACAGTGGAAACTCCACACTGCATACAGACCCCAGAGTTCAGGGAAAGTTGAGCGAATGAATCGTACCTTGAAAGCCCAAATGTCCAAGCTTTGTCAGGAGACACACTTGAAATGGCCCCAAGTGCTCCCCATAGCTTTACTCAGAATACGCTCAGCCCCTGTAAAGTCAACGGGATTTTCCCCTTTTGAAGTTTTGTATGGTAAACCCCCACCTATAGTGCAGGGAGTCAAAGGAAGTTTAGCCCAGATTGGTTCAGAAGTAACCAGACAAGAACTCCTAGCTCTTAGTTTTGTTCTGCAGACTCTCCATACGTGGATCCAAGACCAGTTGCCTATCAACTTGACGGAACCCTTGCATCCCTACCAGCCTGGTACTTCGGTGTGGATCAAAGATTGGAAGAAGATACCGTTGGAACCCCATTGGAAGGGACCGTACACCGTCATCCTGTCTACCCCAACTGCAGTAAAGGTAGCCGAGATCGACGCCTGGATCCACCACAGCAGAGTCAAGCCCGCCGCCGATCCTGAACCAGAGCAGTGGACAGCAGAACAGCATCCTGATGTACCCTTGCGAGTTACTTTGAGACGGCAACCAGCAGCTTAGACACTTCATCACAAGTGCTTTGCAGTAGCCAAGTCTTTCGAAGAGGATTGCTGTTTTCCATGCAGCAACAGTTTTGTTTCAATGAACCCAACTTGTGTGTGATTTGACACACTACTTTGAGACTACATTGACTAAGCCAGACTTCACAAGCCAACTGAATTGCTAAGTTGGTTAATGTGTACTGGACATCTTGAGGATCTTCAATCAACACTCAGCACCCGTTAAATTGCTTCATTAGCAAACGGGACGAAGAATAAAAGACCGTCGTGATCAAGATCAGCAAGCTGAGGATTCAGAAGAACTCCAATCAACATCAACATGTATCTTTGTTTTTGCTTTGCTTTGGTTGCCTTCTTTGGAGGTTTTGAACTGACTTATGCTTTACCTCCATGCACTGCTTGCATTACTTCTACTAGAACTGGACTGAAAGTAACTCAGACTTTGCTTTACCATTCTTACTATACCTGCAAGGGAACAATAACTCGGTGTATCTATAACACCACTGAACTAAATGTTTGCACTCATGGCAAAATCAAAGCATGCTATAATCCGCATCAGAATCCATCCTATTACACGTTGGAAATAAGATGGAAGGATGCAGATGGACCTATATTAGCTGCTACACCACCACTTAAGGACATTACTAAACCTGCTGTTTTGAATTTTGATGCATGTAATGCCATTAATAGAGATAGTCAGTCCACCTGTGGTACATGGGAGAAAGCGTATCGAAACGACCATAAGTATATGTGTCCAGAAGGTGCCACAAATTGGTGGAAGTGTACAGGTAAAACAGGATCAGGCTATAGTACTGCTACAGCGGCAGACTACTATTGCCCGTATTGGGGATGTGTTTTTTATGCTACCTGGAACACTGGTATAACTGATGAGAAAATAGATAAACGGATGGCTACTCTAACCAAGCCAACCACAAATGATAAATGTCAGAAAGATGCTTGCAACCCCTTACACTTGCGTGTACATAATCCCCATGCATGGAAACAAGGATACAAGTTTGGTTTACGTATTGCTGGAGGAGCAATAGATCCAGGGACCATTGTGTATATCAGATTGAATACTCAAGCCCACAAGTCATCTAAATATCATATTCATAATACCTTTTATGAAGCTATGCATGTAAATAAGTTTGAGATCCCCCACCCTTCACAGAATTTATTTTTAGAATTAGCCGGAGCAGTAGTATCTAGTCTGAAGATCTCAGATTGCTATTTCTGTGGCGGAACCCAAATGGGAGATCAATGGCCCTGGGAAGCCCAAGAATTGAATTACTCCATGATTTACAATCAGACTGAACTACACAAGACTACCAGTAAATGGGTGTTAGCGCACTCAATCGTTGGACGTCTTTGCTATACCAGAACTGGACCCCAGTTCACCCAAAAGGTAGGACAGCTGGTCTGTCTTAGCCAGAAATACTATAATGCCACGACCAAAAAGACAGCTTGGTGGTCAGGAATTAGACATCCTGAACCTCCTAACCCATTAGCTAGATTTCCTGAACTTGCAGGTCTATGGACTAACCTTGCCAAAGTCCAAGCCTGGCAAGCCCCACCTGGCCTATATTGGATCTGTGGAAACCGAGCATATGCACAACTCCCGCCACACTGGGGAGGAGCATGTGTCTTAGGAACCATCAGACCTTCTTTCTTCCTGTTAAACACTGAACATGGAGAACAATTAGGATACCCTGTATACACTACCCACAGACACAAAAGAGCATTGAGACAGAAAAGAGAAGCCTTACAGATAGGCAAGTGGGAAAAGTGGCAAGGTGATGATTGGCCACCAGAAAGAATTATTGAGTATTATGGACCTGCCACTTGGAATGATGATGGTATGTATGGTTATCGTACTCCAATCTATATGATTAATCGTATTATTCGCTTACAAGCAGTAGTTGAAATAATAACTAATGAAACTAGTCATGCTCTTACGCTCTTAGCTAGGCAAAGTACTCAGATGCGCACTGCTATATATCAGAACCGCTTAGCACTTGATTATTTGTTAGCAGCTGAAGGAGGAGTATGTGGTAAGCTGAATTTAACTAATTGCTGTTTGAAAATAGATGATAAAGGTCAAGTAGTTGAAGAAATTGCTAAAGATATGCAAAGACATGCTTATGTGCCAGTACAGACTTGGCACGCATTGAAATTTCCTAACTGGTTTGCTAACCTTTTCTCTTGGCTGGGAGGATTTAAGACTTTCATTGTTTTAGTACTAATCCTTGTTGCTGTTATCTTTTATTACCATGTTTAATCCCATGTTGTATGCGTTCCATTCATAGTGCTATTGATAACACAGTAGAGCGGAAGACCGCAACTAAAATAATGGCTTTATACAAAGCTAGTCCTAGTAGAAATCCTTCAATCATGATGTGATTCTTCTAAAAGTGATTTAATTCTCACACCTTATTGAGTAATAGGGTGAGATTAATCAAAGGGGGGAATGTGGCAGGTGCAGGCCTCTGACCCACGGTGTCTGACATAGGCAGGCCAGCAGGGCTAGCTTGACCTGTAAATGAGGCCTGTGGAGAGGCATATAGGATTGCACATCCCCCAATATGCTGCTATTGTAAGATAGAACTCAGTAGAAGTATTGAATTAGCTTAGGTAGGCAGAACTGCAGAACTGAAAGATGGAAAAATACAGAAAAGACATGTTTAAAAGTTACTGATAAGAGAAAGTACATCTGCAAAGAAATAATGAGGAGTGCTGACAGATGAGTTACAGAACCTCGCTCTTCTGCATGCACAAATTGGTTCTATGGCCTTGAGAGTGTGAAAGTAACAAGTTGATGAACTGGCCATTGTAATTGGGACTAGAAGGGGGGCATGCAGGTGTCATGCCCACAGAAGGGACATAACTGGATAAACTTATCAGTACCGGGACCAATAGAAGGGGTACGGGAGGTACGGGAGGTTACCGGGACCAATGAAATGTTTTTCTATACCTAGAATGGAACAGAAGTCTATAAAAGTTGTTGTAATGCTTGAAAACTTTGCTCAGCCATTTTGAAATTGACTTGCTTGAGACTTGTGCACAAATAAATGATTTGGACCTTCTGAACAGACTCCTGGTATCATTGGTTTGTCTGCGCTTTGCTGCTACACCATGACCGCTGGACCTTTGGAGACAGGGCTATGAGTCAGCACAAAAATAACCCAGCTTGGATCATGACAGTGACTCATTATGATTGAGGTCACATGCCAGCAACAAAAACAGCTCATGTCACTTAGCTTGCTTCAGCACAGCAGATGACATACATAGAATGCGTTAGTTTTTAGCTCGGGTTGTTCAGGATGTACTCCTCTTCCTCCCCCCTTTGTTGACTTAAATAAAGCTGCAGCCAGTACTTCCGCATGGCGCTTTTCCACTGATTTATCCTGTACATTGACTTGCACTGATTAAGTGTTTACTAAGAGTGAGCCAGCCCAGATTGCTCTCATCTGCCCATGTTATGGTACTCTTTGTAAATCGGGTTTTGCAGTCTACAGGTCAGATTTCAACAGGACAAAAGCCAGTTTTACCATAAAAGGCATAAAGAGATTTTGTTGGTTGCTTCACAGGCATACTCGGTCAGGTCTCCGAGGTGACCAGGATCCCATGCACAGCTGGAACTCACCTGATTTGCTGTGCGGGGAAAGGATTGCCATATATGGTTATGTGAGGCGATTATAGCAGTGAGTTTGAAACTTGTCTGTAAGTAAGGAAGTAGGAAGTGGACAGGACTTGGTTAAAATGTTTTGCCTGCTGCTGGCAACCATTTTGCTTTATGCTTCTGCACTGATGAGCAGTTACAAGCTACTGTCAAGAACTTCTCCATATTGATTACAGGCTCCAGACCACTGACTAGTTAATAAAAATAAAAAAAAGTCATAGAGGATGAAAAAGTTAAACAAATGCAGATGTTGACATAGCAAAAGCAAGAAAGGTGGTGTAAGGCCAGTTTCCTCAGCTGTGAAAGAGGAAATGTGATAGCATTACATTTGCAGCCTTTCTTTGCTGAATATTGGCAGCTTGTATATGGCTGGGTGTATCAAATACACGGTCCCTAGTCTTAACATGCAGAGTTGTGCACTGCACTAAATCTCCAAGTTCCCGGTATAATACAATGTGAGTAAAAATTCAAAATAAAATTACAGAACCTTTTCTTTATTTATGTAGTAATTTTTTAAATTTGAATACAGTCAGTAAAAGGTATGCAAATGAATTGGAGTGCAAAGACGCACGCTAAAACAAACAGTGCACTAAGCTTAGCACATGTTCTTATATCAACCAGATGTGCTAAAAAGAAATGTGATGTTTTTAGAGTGCAATAACGTTTTACTTCTTAAAAATCTGGAGGTTTTTTGGTCCATCCTGGGGTCCTGAGCCATAGGGACGCTGCCCTAGATTGCCATCCCACAGGCCCCCATATAATCAGCTTTCTAGCAGAAGGGCTCCTCTGGTCTTCCTTGCTGGCCATTTTTAAAAGAGTGATAGTTCAGCCAAGGTCACTGCCTTTGGTTGTGCCCACACCATTTTTAAATGGCTGGCTGGGAGTACAAGAATAACCCTTCTACAGGGAAGGTAAGTATAAGGAGTCCTGTTGAGTCACTGAGTGAGTGAGTGAGAGGGAGGGGTCATTGAGTGTTTTTTTGGCTCGGTAGTCCCACATTCCAGTCTGCAGGGTGCAGGAGTCCACCCCTATATCTGGCAACCCCCAACTTTCAGGGTCATACTGACATAGCACCATAGACTGACAGAAACCCTAGCAATATGAGTTAACCTTACTCCACCTCTCATCCAGATGTTAAATTCTATCACTAAGCACGTCAGGCTTTAACATACCTCCCTGCAATGGGGAGTACTGTCTTCTGCCTTCTGGATTAGCATGGAACTGCACTAATTGTAGTATATCCTTTTCTCTGTGGACAAGCAGGATAACATCCTCGCAAGTGGTTGATGTCACCAAAGGATCCCGCGTGTAAGAGCAGCTCTCCAGCACATCACTGCATATGCACGCCACGTCCCACCTGCCGTTGCCACATGGGTCCAGCTCAGTCTTCATTTTCCATGGAGTCGGATGGACACGTCACCGCTCTCTCCACTTGCTAACAGCTTCTTCAGTCATTTCTTTGGTCTCAGTCATTCCAGCTGGATTTTTAGTCAAAATTAAGTTGTTTGATTTCACCTCATCTATTTTTCCCAAACAGCCAGTGGAGGTGGTTTACTTATTTATTTAACAGCTTTTTTTTTTTTATACCACTTTATCTAAGAGTCAAAGTGGTTTACAATCAACTTAACTTAAAGATTTTACAATGAATGTAACTGGGTAAAATGAAAGTAGAGGAAAACCGTAGAAAATGTTAACATTTAGCAGTGGCATTCTGAGCCCCCCCCCCCCCCTGCATCTGGGGCTGGCACACCCTCCATGCTGCCGGCACCCCCTACGTGGTGTGGCGCTGTGTGCTGCGATGCCCTCCTCTCACTGGGCCCATGAAGGCAGCATGGCATACTTACATTTAAGCTGGCTTTGCCATGGTGCCTTGCACTCCAAGGGCCGGCTGCTCTTCGCTCCAGCCCGCAGTCTTGCAATTCACAAGTCCGCCTGGGAGGGAAGAGCGGCCAGCCCCTGGAACTTAAATGTAAGATTGCTGTGCTACCTCTGTGGCCTGGTGGGTATGCACCCCCCCCCTGACGGCAGGCACCCATGGTGGGCCACACCCACCACCCCGCCCTTGGTACACCAGTGATTTTAACAGGGGCTGTGGAACGTCTCTTTGATTGGAGGGGGTTCCAAGCCCTACCTTGATTCTGTCCACAAGCTCAACCCTAACTCCGCCTCTAGCTCCCGTGGCTTTCCCCTCCTGTTCTGCCTTTGAGAACCCATCTCCCACATGCAGAAGAGAAGGGAATGGCTGCGATCACAGAAGACTCCTTCTGTCTGCCCATGGGAGGTTGGATCCCCGTGGGCAGACAGGAGTCTGTCGCGATCGTGGTTGCTCTATTCTCTCTGCTGGCAGGCAAAATTTTGATGGGGCCAGGGCCTAGATGGCCCACCCTGTTCTGACACCTATGGATTTTAAGAAATATTAACAATAAACAAGAAGGATTTAAATGAGAAGCAAATAAATCTTGGGATAAAACTTACTTATATTTGCTCTAAAGCAGCTAAGGATTTAATAGGGGTTAGGAGGAAGGTCAGATGACAAAAACTGATGTCACATTGTAGATGTTCTTATTTGTTGTTATGGGTCAGATCCAAAGTATTCTATGAAGAGATGCGTTTTAAAGCTTACGGCAAAATTCAATTATTGTGGCAATAGTTCTTATCTCATCTGTGAGTGAGTTCCAAATAAAAGGTGCGTATAGGGAAAAGGCTTGATTGCAGGCCGTTTGATTGCTCTTTTCCTTGAAAATTGGAATGACCAGTAAGCTTCAGGATCTGATCTGTTGTTGGGAGCCCTTTAGGATTAGTGTTTGTAAATGATCTGCTGACAGATTGTGGAGTATCTTGAAGATGTTAATTATTGCTTTGTATTTGATTCAAATCTGTATTGGGAGCCAGTGTAATTGTTTTAATATGGATGTGATGTGGATTTGTCATGGCACACCTGATATGATCCAAGCAGCCATGGTTTGGGCCATTTGTAATGGATGTAATGCAGATTTTGGGAGTCCTTGGTAAATTATATTGCAGTAAGTCAAACTGTGGAGTTAAACGCCTGATAGACAGTTCTGAAGTCATTGTGATCAAATAGATGGTGAAGATTTTGTAATATCTTCATTTTATGGTGTACAGACTATGGGGTATATTTACTAAACTGCGTTAGTGCAATTCGCGTTAGGAGCCGTGGTAGTGACAGAAACCCCAAATAAGGACATGGGCGGTACATCGTCACCACTAACGCGCGTTCACAAAATTAACGAGCGTTACCGGGCGCGGTGGCGCATTACTGCGCGTTAATCGTAAGAAGACGTACAGACACAAAGCACTGAAACAGAGCTGTAGCACAATGGTTACGGTACTGACCGCTGTTACAGGCAGCATGGGTTCGAGTCCCCAGTGTGCCTAACGCAGAAGACTGTCCCAGGCATCACCCTGTACATTACAGAGGGAATGAGGAGGCTTGTTTTTCGTTACGTTGAGTATTGGTGTCAGAAACACACCCTCGGAGTGTGCCTAGCCACGTACGTTGGTGCGTGCGAGGTTGCATGCGTTGGTACGTGCGTAGCCCCGTGCGTAGTTGCGCGTGTACAATCGTGCGTGGGTACGTGTGTTTTTACCAGTGTGGGCATCTTATATTACAGACTCTGTAGGGTGTCTTGCACCTATGCATTATGCTAACAGATGTACGTGTGATGGCCTATGGTTTATCAGAGCCTGTGAGCAGGTGCTGGAGTTTCACAGGGTTGGATTGTGCCAGTCACACCCATGATGCACTGCACATGCAAATCAGCTGTCCACAGATACACACCATGGGGAATGCACCCCCACTGCACCTCGGCCTGGTAGGGGGAACTGACCATGTGCACCCCCACAGCACCTCGGCCTGATAGGGGGTACTGACCGTGTGTTGTACTGGCACAGAGTAGCTACACACCGTCACATTGTGTGGGTACTGTGCTCACCCTGAGGGTGCAGTGAGGCGCCCAGCACTAGGTCCACAGCACCGTCCATGGCTGAAAGAGGCCATGGCGCAGGTCCAAAGCAGTGTTACTGTGTGAGATAGGTAGTTTCTGCAGGAACACCTTGGACATCTCTGTCTGTTTCAGTCAGGTGTAGCCCCCATGCACCACCACCCCCAGGGCTGAGGGTGGCAAACAGGGTCTCCTATCAAAAGATCCACAGTCTACCTCCCTGCAAAGGTGGCAGTAGAGGGGAACATTAATCCTAGTCCTGCTGAGGAACAGACACCCCACAGGGCAGTCAATGTACACAGCCATAACACAATAGCAAACAGACATTAGGCCTGGATATGGTATGCTGCACCCCACCACTATCTGATATTCCCCTGGTGCAAGCCATCAGCCACTGCACCCAGCAAGCCACTCCATCACAACACCTACCAGCTGCAAACAGTCTGCTAATGCCCAGTGGAGACACCTGCACCCAGAACTGGGATGTCAGCATACACAGTAAGCAGATACATCAGTGACTGGGCCCCAAAAGGAAACCCATATTTATCACATGAGAGAAATACTAGATAGCACCATGGGAGTGCCTAGCCATGCTGTGGTCACTGCACAGTCAGGGAGAGAGTGATCTCTCAGCAGGATATACTGAGATCACCCTGTCTGTGTAGGTGGTGGCCGGGCACTACAATGTGCCTGTCACTGCCCTATGCCCTGTGCAGATGCACCCTGGCCAGGCCACCCTGTCCGGCCTATACCCATGGTACCTTGCTCCTCATTATGCACATTGGCAGCCAATACTGGCAACATTGCTGGCAGTGTGGACTGTGGAAGGTGTTTGCAGCCACCACACACTGGATAGACAGACAGCCACCCCCACACCTATGCCAGCTTTGTGCTACTATAGAGGTGGTCAGCAGCCATACCCACCACACCAGTCATGGGCATAGTACAGGCATGGATATGGTACATAAGGCTGTTGGGGGGTCACTCCCCAGGGTGGTGAACACTGTCAGAGACCAGACCTGCAGCACACACCGCAGACATCAGAATGATTGTTATGGTGGAGCTCAATGAGCAAAATGTGCTTAACGTAGGAATTGATATCTGCCAGTTATCATAGGAAACGTTTGATAGCTCTGTACCATATACCCAGGTGTAGGGTGGCATTGCTAAGGTATGCAACTGCTAGTATTGGGAGATACAGGCAGGGCCCAATGTCTTGCCTCTCCAGGAGGCATTTGCCAAATGGGCCTGTGGGTGGGTGTGCGGCCCTGTTGGCTGCTGCTTTACGGCAGAGTTCCCCAACTCCAGTCCTGGTGTTCCAAACACTGTTCGGGTTTTCATGCTGTCCCTCATAAATATGCATGAGCTACATCTGCATACCATGGGGGTGGTGCATAGCTATGCAGCACAGGCATCTTTATTAGAGGCAGCATGAAGCCGGAATGGTGTGGGGCCCTCCAGGACTGCATTTGCGGGACTCTGCTTTAGGTAATGTGCCTGCTTCTGGTGTCTGTGTTTGGTGTGGTAAAATATAGGCCATGCGTATGTTCTCTGCAATAAAGGAGTATCTTTACTATCACTGTTTAGTGGTGGGTAAAACTATGGGGACTGGGTTGGCAGGAGCCCCAGCTGGGATTTGAACCTGTGACCCTCTGGTCTTACAGGCACTGGCTGTGTCTGTTGCACCACACTGTGGCCACAGAGACAGTGCAGTCCCTGGAGTTAGTTAAACCGGCCTGACGAGTCAGAAACCCTGCTCTGCAACAGGTTTACTGTGGCCTCATTTACCTTGTATGCAGACAAAGGTGCACATAAACCTCAGAAAAGACCTCAAAAAAGGGGCACACACATATAACCAAGCTGGGCAACAATGATATCATTGGGCAACATTACACAACACTCCCAGGTCAGCTCCATTAGAATGAAATGATCTTTGAAAGGGTCTGCGGAGCATAGACCCTTCCACACCTCATTTCTTTTTTATTTGGTGCTTTCCAGGGAGTGTTGTTCCTTGTTGCCCATTGCTATCACTGTTGCCCAGCTGAATTATGCTTTTTAAAATGTTTCTTGTGGTCATTTTTAACGTTTTATGTGAAATTTTGTTCTGTGCACATGTATCACACTGCTCACGTTTTGTGGGTTTCCCCGGTTTTTCTGTACATTGCTGACGGAAATGGTTTCTCTTCCCTTTAAATGCCTTTAAAGACAGGTTTTCATTCGCGTTGGAATTGAGCTCAGGAATTCAGTGCGTTAGTGTGAGGGGAGCCTCTCCCCGCCCACTCTCCACCCATTGACCCCTTCTCTCCGCCCACTCTCCACCTTCTGCGCTGTTTTAACGCGCCGTGGGACTTTACGATCGTTAACTATGCTTAACGCGCGTAGTATTACGTTAACGGTCGTTAGCGCGTCGGTACGCGCGTTATACGGAATTTACGGTCATTAACGTCGTAAAACGCGCGTTAGCCACGTTTATCGCACTTTAGTAAACATGCCCCTATGACTTTTTTGATGTGAGATTGAAGGCTTAACCTTTAGTCAAGAGTTATCTCTCAGTATTTGACTTCATCCTTAACTTCAAGTTCGGTGTCTGATATTTTTAGTGTCATTGGTGGAGTGAATGTTGATTCACTTGTGAAGTTCTTCAGTTTTATTTGTAATTTCACTAGGCCCTATCTGTCCTAATTATCGACTCATCTCTCTCCTCCCCTTCATTTCTAAACTACTTGAACGTGTGGTTCACTGCCGTTGTTTTGACTTTCCTCTCAAGTCCTTCTGAAGCCATTACAATCTCACTTTTGTCCTTTGCGTTCTACTGAAACAGCTCTTGCCAAAGTCTCCAGCAATCTATTTCTGGCAAAATCCATGGCTCCCTAACTGTTTCCATATCCATTTCAAACTTCTCATTCTGCTACTTCTCATTACCTTTCCTCTCTTATTTCTCTCTACACCCCTCCTCGGGAACTCCGCTCTTCTGGCAGATGGCTTCTCTCTGTGCCCTTCTCTTCTACTGTCAACTCCAGACTTCGATCCTTCCATCTTGCTTTTTCTTATGCCTGGAACAAACTATCTGAGTCTGTGCGTCAGGCTTCATCTCTGGTCCTTTTCAAATCCAGGCTGAAAACTCACCTCTTCGAGGCCACTTTTGGATCCTGATCTGCTTAGTTTCCTATGCGTTTCCTTACCATTCTCCTAGACGTATCCTTGTCCTCAGCTATTGTGTTGTCTGTCTTAACTAGGTTGTAAGTTCTGATGAGCAGGGACCGCTTTTACATCTGTACAGTGCTGCCTACGCATTGTGGCACTATATAAATGATCAGTAGTAGTAAATAATTCAGATAGCCATTATGTTACAGCCTTAAATCATCTTCCTATTATTGTGTAGTCCAGGTTAACTGTGGAGAATGGCATATATATCAAGCTGTCATCTGCATATACGTGATAAAGAATGTAGTATTTCTGAATCATTGTGTATAGCAGCTGTATATATATATATATATATTGAATAGAAGTGAGGATAGGGCAGATCCCTATGGTAGACCTTGCTGTTACTTGTATGGGCAGGAATTGAGCTGGCTTACTTTGGTGTTGATCCTTAAGGTATGATCTGAACCCTTCCAGTTGTGTTTTGTAGTCCAATTGTCTGTAGTCGTGATAAGAGATTATGGTGGTTAATTGAGTTGAAGGTCACTGATATGTCAAGGACTGATATGTCCTGGCTTTCCTATTCCTTTTATTATTCTGTCTAGGAGAGTAGTAATTAAAGTCTCCACACTATTGTTTGGTCTGAAAAAGTGTTGCAGATCAAGGGTTGCAAAGGCATCTATATGGTCTTGCATCTGGAGTTGTGTACAGCCTTTTCAATGATTTTGGTGATGAAAGGTATACTAGAGATGGGTCTATAGGAATTTGGGGATTTTGAGTCTAATGTGGGGTTTTTTAATAATGGTCTGATTGAAGAATACTTGAGATGTTTAGACATATAGCCTTGTGTGAGGGATAACTGAACAATCTTGAGTAGTATTGGTATAGGTTTGACTCTGGCAAGTTTAATCTACAATACTGGGCAAGGATCAAGAGGGGAAGTTGAGGTGTTGAGGTTCAAAATGAAGTTATCAAATCATTCTGTAGAGAGTTTTAAAAGCGCTCCAGCCATGTTTGCTAGAAACACTGTTGGAAATAGCTCTGATTGCATTTATTGTAGTGTTAATGTTGTTGAACTTACTTTGGAGGAATTTGGCCATTTCATGTTGGCATAAATTAGTGTCTGAGCAGGGATCTTTTGTCAAGGATTTTGCTATGTCAAATAGCTCTCTAGGATGGTTAAGTGAACTCATAATGAGTTTTGTGTGGCACTCCTTTTTGCATGTGTTGATCAGAGACACTATTCATTTTGCTTAGCAGATTAGGCAGCTTGGTGGCCAGGGTCCTTCATGCATCTCCATTTGCAATTTAGCTGTCAAAGTTTGCTTTTCAACCCTTTAATATCAGGGGACTCAGTGCCATCTTTTGGTGGACTTTTTAGTGTGTGGTATTAGGGCAACAGAGGATATAGGTTTTTTTCTAGCTATCGATAAGTGTGTCTATCTGTTGTGTCTAAATCCACAAGTAGAAGGACTTTCACCAAGAAAGATTGGCTATCAAAGTAGTGAAATCTGTGAGTATTATGTAGCGAGTTATTTTTGGGATCTAAGTTGGAGAAATGTGTTAAAGAGAAGGTGATCATACTGTAGTTGGACCAATGTACTAGAGTGATTTGTGGGGAGGGTAGAGGATGGTGATTCAGCATATCAGTAGGAGTGAAGATAAGATCCAGAATGTCTCCTTTTCTACAAGTTGGGTTTTTAATGATTTGCTTATACAGTAATGGAGAGATTCCATAGCATTGAGGAAGGAGATAGTTAGTTAGTTTGTTTAGTGGATGTGGAAGATAGGTTTAGGCCACCTAGTAGAATGAACCATTTGTTATTTGTACTGTTCACACATTCTTCCTCAAGTAACATAGTAACATAGCATATGATGGCAGATAAAAACCAGTATGGTCCATCTAGTCTGCCCAGCAAGGCGGCAAGAGTAGGTGCACCCCTCCCCATGCCTTTGTTTAGAGGTGTACCCACCACTCCGTGTAGGTCACCCCTATTTGCTGAGATATAAGAGATAGTTATGTTTATTCTGATTTTATCCTGTTGATATAAAGAGATCCCTCTCACTTGGTTTGCAGCTTGTCGTGCTGTGAGGGCTTGCGTGCATCAGTGATGCTGAGAGCTAAACTATCGGTAGCTTAACTACTGGCAGGATCTCCCAAGATGGACAGGTCTCAGCTGAGGTGCCAGATCAAGACAAACCACCCATCTGGGCAGCAGCAGAATGGGACAGTGTTGACGGCGGAGGATCACATTTTTGTGACAACGGCAACAACACCAAACTTAAACTGCGCGGAAGAAAGGCCCGGCAATCTACTTCTGTATCTTGCCATGAAAACCCAATGGATAGTTACAACAAAACAAATTGTGCTATGGTGCTGGAAGATGAGACCCCCAGGTCGGAAGGCACTCAACTAGCTACTGGGGAAGAGCTGAAGACTTTTCAGAGTAAAGCCAGCATTTATGATGTGGTTGGATCAAAGCCCTCGGGAAGTCTGACTGCTGATGCAGCTGCGCATGAAATGAGAGTCAGAAGCTGTAAAGATGTCTTACGCATTGGAACATGGAACGTACGAAGCATGAACCAAGGGAAGTTGGAGGTGGTCAAGAATGAAATGGAACGTGTACAACTTGATCTGTTGGGTGTCAGCGAACTGAAGTGGACTGGCATGGGGCACTTTGCATCAGATGATCACATGGTCTACTATGCTGGAAATGAAAGACAAAGAAGAAATGGTGTTGCATTTATAATAAAGAAGAAACTTGCAAGAACTGTAATGAAATACAATGCAGTCAGTGAACACTTAATCTCTATTCGTCTACGAGGATTGCCTATCAACACAACTATAATTCAAGTATATGCCCCAACAACAGCTGCAGAAGAGAATGAAATTGAAGAGTTCTATGAACAAGTACAAGCTGAAATTGACAGAACATGCAAACAGGATATCCTGATAGTCATGGGTGACTGGAACGCAAAAGTTGGCAACAAAGAAGAAGGCAAAGTAGTTGGAAAATATGGACTTGGCAACAGAAATGAAGCTGGAGAAAGACTGATAGAATTCTGCAAGACCAATGATCTATTCATCTCAAACACCTTCTTCCAGCAACACAAGTGGTGACTGTACACATGGACTTCACCCAATGGATTGTATAAAAATCAAATCGACTACATCTGTGGAAGTCAACGATGGAAAAGCTCTGTAACGTCAACAAAGACAAAACCTGGAGTTGACTGTGGTACAGATCATCAACTACTAGTATGCAAACTCAAGCTAAAGTTGAAGAAGAGCAAACCACTCATGAATGCAGCAAAATATGACCTTGAGAATATACCACTGGAATTTAAAGACTGCCTGCAAAATCGATTTGCTGCTTTAGATACAAATGACAGAGCTCCGGAAGAGTTATGGAATGACATCAAGAACGTTGTGTTGGAAGAAAGCGAGAGAAGTCTCTACAAAAGGTGAAAAAGCAAAAACGGCCAAACTGGATGACGGAAGAAACTCTGAAAATTGCCCAGAACCGCAGAGAAGCTAAAGCCAGAGGAGAAAGAAAGACAATCGCAGAACTCAACAGAGATTTCCAACGTGCAGCAAGACAGGACAAGGAAAAGTACTACAATGACACTTGCAAGGAAATAGAAGCAGAAACTATTAGAGGAAGAACAAGATCGGCTTTCCTAAAGCTACGAGAGTTAAAGAAAAAGTTCCAGCCTCAAATTGGAATGTTACAAGATGCTCAAGGTTCTATGTTGAATGATGCTGAGAAGATCAAGAAAAGGTGGAAGGAATATACAGAGTTTTTATATGATAAAGATCAAGTGGACCAACAGCCGTTTCAACCTGTACCTTATGATCGGGAACCATTGGTGATGAAAGAAGAAGTTGAAGCAGCATTGGAAGCCTTATCAAAGAACAAAGCACCAGGCATTGATAGCATTCCCATAGAAGTATTGCAGCAATCTGATGCAGCTGTTACCGTACTCACAAGGCTCTGCCAAGAAATATGGAAGACAACATCATGGCCAACTGACTGGAAAAGATCTGTGTTTATACCAATACTAAAGAAAGGTGATCCAACTGACTGAGGAAATTATCGCACAATCGCTCTGATCCCACATGCCAGCAAGATTCTACTGAAGATTATTCAAAAGAGACTACAACCATACCTGGAACAAGAACTACCTGAAGTGCAAGCAGGGTTCAGGAAAGGGCGAGGAACGAGAGATATCATTGCAGATGTGAGATGCATCCTTGAAAAGACTAAAGAATACCAAAAGGATATCTATTTGTGCTTTATCGACTATAGCAAGGCTTTTGACTGTGTAAACCAGGGGTCTCAAACACGCGGCCCGCGGGCCGCATGCGGCCCGCGAGAGACCTTTGTGCGGCCCGCGATGCATAGGGGGAAAAAAAAAACACCCCGGCTTCTGCTGCTGCTGCCGCCGCCGGCAATAGCAGCAATATCGCAAGTCCCGCGGGCTCCGCTCCCCCCCTCCCTCCCTCCCTTCCTGCTTGCCTGCCAGTTCTCCGCTTCCGCTTCGGCTTCGCCTTTCAGAGCCGCGAAGGGAGAGCTTCTCCCTCGCGACTCTGTTCAGCCCGCTGGGGCAGATGGGAAATTTCCCATCTGCCCCAGCGGGCTGAACAGAGTCACGAGGGAGAAGCTCTCCCTTCGCGGCTCTGAAAGGCGAAGCCGAAGCGGAGAACTGGCAGGCAAGCAGGGAGGGAGGGAGGGGGGGGCGGAGCCCGCGGGACTTGCGATATTGCTGCTATTGCCGGCCACGGCAGCGGCGGCAGCAGAAGCTGGGTTTTTTTAAAAGTTTAATTTTCCCGGGGGGGGGGGAGGGAGGGAGGGAGGGAGAAGGACTTGATGGGGGGGGGATCATAACTTGATGGGGGGGGAGCAGGACTGGGGGGGGAGAGCAGGACTTGATGGGGGGGGAGAGCAGGACTTGATGGGGGGGGGGGAGAGAGCAGGACTTGATGGGGGGAGCAGGACTGGGGGGGGAGCAGGACTTGATGGGGGGGGAGAGCAGGACTTGATGGGGGGGGGGAGCAGGACTTGATGGGGGGGGGAGAGCAGGACCGGGGGGGGGGGGAGAGGGACTTGATGGGGGGGAGAGCAGCAGGACCCGGGGGGGGGGAGCAGGACCTGGGGGGGGGGAGCAGGACGGGGGGGGGGGGGAGCAGGACTTGATGGGGGGGAGCAGGGACTTGATGGGGGGGAGAGCAGGACTGGGGGGGGAGCAGGACTGGGGGGGGGGGAGCAGGACTTGATGGGGGGGAGCAGGACTTGGGGGGGAGCAGGACGGGGGGGAGCAGGACTTGATGGGGGGGGAGCGGGGCGTGAGGGGGGGGAGAGCTGGACTGGGGGGGGGGCAGGACTTGATGGGGGGGGAGCAGGACTTGATGGGGGTGGGGAGAGCAGGACGGGGGGGGGAGCAGGACTTGAGGGGGGGGAGCAGGACTTGAGGGGGGGGCTCAGGACTTGATGGGGGGGGAGAGCAGAACCTGGGGGGGAGCAGGATGGGGGGGAGCAGCAGGACTTTGATGGGGGGGGGGAGAGCAGGACTGGGGGGAGGAGAGCAGGGACTGGGGGGGTGGGGGAGCAGGACTTGATGGGGGGGGAGGAGAGCAGGACTGGGGGGGTGAGCAGGACTGGGGGGGAGCAGGACTTGATGGGGGGGGGGGAGCCAGGACTTGATTGGGGTGGGGGAGAGCGGACCTGGGGGGGGGGGAAGCAGGACGGGGGGGGGGGAGCAGGACTTGATGGGGGGGAGCAGGGACTTGATGGGGGGGGGGGGGAGAGCAGGACTGGGGGGGGAGCAGGACTGATGGGGGGGAGCAGGACTTGATGGGGGGGGGAGAGCAGGACGGGGGGGGAGAGCCGGACGGGGGGGGAGGAGAGGACTTGATGTGTGGCTGGGGGGGGGTAGTGTACTGAAAATGGGGTGATGGGGTTAGGAACTGGTAATGGACAGATGGGGTTAGGACTGGAGGTGGTCTGATTAGGGGGCTAAGACTGAAATGGGGTTAGGGGGGGGCTAAGAATGAAGATAGGGCGATGGAAGGGTTAGGCCTGGAAAGTGGGCTGGTTGGGGGCTTAGGACGATAATGGGCTAGGGGGGGGGGGCTAGAACTGGTAATGGACTGGGGGGGGGGGGTGCTATGCTATGACTGGAAATGGGCCGAGTAGAAGGGGGAGCTTGAACTGCAAATAGCTGATGGGGACAGGGTCGTGGAATGGAAATGGGCTGGTGGAAGGGGGCTTGGACTGGCACTGGGATGATGGGGAGGGGGGCGTGGAAAGGAAATGGGCTGTGTGGGGAGGGAGCTAGGACTGGAAATGGGCTGATGATGCGGGGACTCGAAGGGAGCGGATGCTGGGTGGGGCAGGAGCTAGAAGGGAGTTGATGTTGGGGGACGATTAGAATGGGATGGGGCTGGGAGAGTGAAATGGAGAGGGGAATATATTTTTGTGTGGGAGGAAGAAAAATCTACAATTGGCCGGGTATTGGGAGAGTAAGGTGGGGATTGAGGATGGAGGGGTAAAAATTTGAGTGGATGAAATAGGAATGAGGAAAAGAGCAAAGGAGAATGATTAGTATGTTAAAGCAGATGTAGAGAGATGGAAAAAAAACTAGGAAAGAAGAAAGGACAAATGGACAGCAGACGATGGAGAGTTAGCAGACGACACAAAAGAAACCAGAAGAAAGTGAATGGAACAATTGCAACTGAAAAAAAAATGCACAAAAGGTAGAAAAATATCTCTTTATTTTGAATTTATTAACTGAAATATGTCAGCTCTTGGAAATGTGCATCTTTAACGTCTGCACTTTATTTAATACAAGAGGAAATCAATGTATAGTTTTATTTCTACAGTGTTGTACATTCTAAGTTTGGCTTTTGGGGTTCCCAGTTTAATTGTCTTCCTGTTTCTAAATTGTGATTCCTTGTTTGGTGATGGTGTATGTTCTGCATGTGTAACTGAGCTGAGGTATTCTGTTTATGTAATTCCTATTTGACATTGCCACTTGTTCTCTTTCCGAGTAGGTCATGTATTGTTATTCTCTGAAATGTGTTGATTTAATATTTGCAGTGTTGCCTTACGATAGTTAGGGTATGGTGCTTTGTGAGTCCTGGTAGTGCTGTTAGGACACGGCAGGTTTGCTATGGGTTCTAAATGATCAGTGTTTCTAGTAGTTCCTAATGTGCCTGGCGGTTGGCACTGGTTTATAGTAATGTAGAAATCTTTTAGTCTTTCTTTATCCATACACTCATTAAGAGGCATGTTTACTAAAAGTTAGTGTATGGTAACATTATGCAAATATTTATGCAAATGATGCCCTTATGCAAATGAGGCCTGCGTCTTGTGCGGCCCCCGGGTTACTCTACAAGTCCTCATTTGGCCCTCAAAGCAATTTGAGTTTGAGACCCCTGGTGTAAACCATGAGAAACTCTGGACCACATTAAGAA
Source organism: Ichthyophis bannanicus (assembly GCA_033557465.1). Taxonomy (NCBI): domain Eukaryota; kingdom Metazoa; phylum Chordata; class Amphibia; order Gymnophiona; family Ichthyophiidae; genus Ichthyophis; species Ichthyophis bannanicus. Next base: position 85,192,120 of record CM066034.1, on the reverse strand, counting down.
GCATGGGTATACCAGAACACCTGATCGTTCTCTTGCTCAATCTGTACATTGATCAAGAAGCAACAGTTCGAACGGAACAAGGAGAAACAGAATGGTTTAAAATAATCAAAGGTGTAAGACAAGGCTGCATACTTTCCCCCTACCTGTTTAATTTATATGCAGAACAAATCATCAGAGAAGCAGGATTGTATGAAGACAACAGAGGTGTGAAGATTGGTGGAAGACTCATCAACAACCTTCGCTATGCTGATGATACCACATTACTGGCTGAAAGTGAAGATGATCTGAAACATTTGCTTCTCACAGTCAAAGAACATAGTCTCAAAATGGGCCTGCACCTTAATGTAAAGAAGACAAAGATCATGACAACTGGCATAATCAACAGGTTCATCGTTGAAGGAGAAGAAATTGAAATTGTGAACAACTTTAACCTACTTGGATCAACTATCAATAAAGAAGCAACAAGCAGTCAAGAAATCAGACGAGGCATTGCTCTTGGCAGAATGGCTATGAAAGACCTAGATAAGAGTCTCAAGAACAGAGATGTCTCTCTCCATACAAAGATTCGACTTGTTCAAGCCATGGTATTTTCAATAACATCATATGGATGTGAAAGCTGGACAGTGAAAAAGATAGACAGGAAGAAAATTGATGCCTTTGAATTATGGTGCTGGCAGCGAATACTGTGTATACCATGGACTTCCCGAAGAACAAACCAGTCGGTACTAGAGGAGATCAAACCTAAGCTTTCTTTAGAAGCTCAGATGACAAGACTTCGACTTTTATACTTTGGACACATCATGCGAAGAGAGAAATTATTAGAGAAAGACATTATGCTTGGCAAGATAGAAGGTCAACGCAAAAGAGGAAGGCCAGCAATGAGATGGATCGATACAATAACAGCAGCTACGGGTACCAGTCTGTCGACAATGAGCCGCCTGACTGAAGATCGAACACAATTTAGGATAGCTATCCAGAGGGTCGCCATGAGTCGACTCCGACTCAACGGCATTTAACAACAACATAAAGAGATCCACTGTGTCTGTCCCATGGCCATTTTGAATTCTGTCACTGTATTTGCCCCCACCATTTCCATCAGGGGGGCATTCCAAGCATCCCACCACCCTTTCAGTGAAGAAGTATTTCCTGACATTGCCTTTCAGTTTACCCCCTTGCAGGTTCATGTTATGCCCTCTAATTGTACAGCTTCCCCATCTTTGGAAGAGGTTTATTTGTTCATTAATACTCTAAGTATTTAAAGGTCTGAATCATATCTCCCCTGTCCCTCCTCTCCTCCAGAGTGTACATATTTAGGTCTTCAAGTCTCTTATTTTTTTTTATTCTATTCTATCTATTTATTTATTTAACATTTTTTTATATATCGTTTTTCAGGGTTATCAAAGCGGTTTACATAGAACAATAAAACTGTAACTATTCATATTTAACAATTGATAATTCTTCACAACATTTACAACACTTTATAACTATTTACAGTAGGCTGAGGTGTGTTTATGAGGTATCTAGTTGTAGGGAGGCAGGGACTTAAAGGAGAGGTTGTGTGGTTTCTAAGGTGTCAAAGTGTTCTGCAAATAAGTGGGTATTTAAGTACTTTCTGAAATCAGTGATGTCAGTGGTTGTTTTACGGGAGAGAGTTCCAGAGTGAAGGAGTGTAGAATTCAAATACTCTGTGTAGTGCAGATTGCGAGAAGTAAGTAGGAATATTAGCAGTTGAGAGGGTGTCCTGGTGTTGCTTCCTCCTTGAACAATTCTCATAAGTCTTTTGACGCAGGCTCCAAAACATTTTGGTCACCTACCTCTGAACTGTTTTCAGCCTTTTTCTGTCCTTTGTGAGATATGGTCTCCAAAACTGAACACAATATTCCAAGTGAGGCCTCACCAGAGACTTGTACGGTGGCATTACTATCTCTTCCTTTCTGCTGGTAATTCCTCTGTATGAAACCCAGCATCCTCCTGGCTTTTGCCACCGCCTTGTCACACTGTTCAAAGGTGAGGTCAGAGAGGCTGTTTTTGCCAAAAAAGCAACTTTCAGGAAATGGAAAAAAGAGTCAAATGACGAAACCTGGAAACAGCACAAGCACTGGCAAGTCAAATGCAAGGCATTGATAAAGCAGGCAAAGGGAGAATTTGAGAAGAAGCTTGCTTCGGAAGCAAAAACATGAAATAAAGATTTTTTCAAGTACATTCGTAGCAAACAAACTGTGAGAGAGTCAGTTGGTCCATTAGATGATAGAGGAGTTAAAGGGGCACTAAGAAGCGACAAGGCGATAGCGGAGAAACTGAATGAATTCTTTGCTTCAGTCTTTACTGAGGAAGATGTAGGGATGTTACCCATGACTGAAGTGGTATTTAAAGGTGCAGAAGAATTGAAGGAAATATCGATACATCGGGAAGATGTATTACAACTATTAGATAAACTGAAGAGTAGCAAATCACCTGGGCCGGATGGTATACATCCAAGGGTGTTGAAAGAACTGAAATATGAGATTGCAGGCCTGCTATTAGTAATCTGTGAACTATCATTAAAATCATCTCTAATACCTGAAGATTGGAGGATTGCCAATGTAACACGAATTTTTAAAAAGGGTTCCAGGGGTGATCTGGGAAACTACAGACCGGTGAGCCTCATGTCAGTACCAGGAAAAATGGTAGAAACCATCATAAAGAATAAAATTACTCAGCATGTAGATAGTCATGGCTTAATGGGAGTTAAATATGTGATGCAGCTCTACTCCTCACCCTTAAGATGATCTATAATGTGTAACTCCTTATATTGTAACCCATCCTTAGCTTTTTATGCAACTGGGTCTCAGGATCAGAATGGGGCGACTTATTGAACACACATATTCATGTGAGAACTGCGCCCAAAACCTCACATCAATGACCCTTCTTAGTTGCTTAATTTTTCATTGAAGCTAAAATGGATGTTTTAACACTCATATTTATAAATTCAATATTATAAGTGTAACATTAATCTGAGGATGCTTATCTGAAACTCGATGAGCTTTTCTCCCAACGCCTGAGTAATGGCGCCGTAGCGTTTCACAGTCAAACGTTTCTTCAGGGGATACTCATCAGCTCTGCTCCTTCTCAGTATCAATCCTCATTAGAAATCCCGTATCGGCTGTTGCAGTTCTCATCAAAAGACGCCGCGCTTAATGGCTTAATGGGAGACAGCCAACATGGCTTTAGACAAGGAAGATCTTGTCTTACTAATCTGTTATGTTTTTTTGAAGGTGAATAAACAGGTGGACAAAGGTGAGTCGGTTGATATAGTGTATCTGGACTTTCAGAAAGCCTTTGACGAGGTCCCTCATCAGAGACTTTTGGCAAAACTAAAGAGTCATGGGATAGGAGGCAGTGTACTACTGTGGATCAGGAACTGGTTTTTAAAGCAGAGGGTTGGGCTAAATGACCAATTTTCCCAATGGAGAAAGGTGAATAGTGGTGTACCCCAGGGATCTGTGCTGGGTCCGCTGCTTTTTGACATATTCATAAATGACCTGGAAAGTGGAATAACGAGTGAGGTTATCAAATTTCCAGATGACACAAAACTATTTAAAGTTGTTAAAACCCAAGAGGATTGTGGAAAATTGCAAGAAGATCTTGATAAATTGGAAGACTGGGCATCAAAATGGCAGATGAAATTTAATGTGGACAAGTGCAAAGTTATCCACCTAGGGAAGAACAACCCAAACTATGGTTACACTATGCAAGGTTCCACATTAGGAACCACCACCCAGGAAAAAGATTTAGGCATCATTGTGGATAACATATTAAAACCTTCTACCCAGTGTGCAGCGGCAGCCAAGAGAGCAAATAGAATGCTAGGTATCATAAGGAAAGGAATGGGAAATAAAACAAAAGATATTATAATGCCTCTATATCGTTCCATGGTGAGACCGCACCTTGAATATTGTGTGCAATTCTGGTCGCCGTATCTTAAAAAGGATATAGCGTTATTAGAAAAGGTTCAGAGAAGAGCCACCAAAATGGTAAAGGGGATGGAAGGATACCCCTATGAAGAAAGGCTAAAAAGGTTAGGGCTCTTTAACCTGGAAAAGAGACGGCTGAGGGGAGATATGATAGAAGTCTATAAATTAATGAACGGAGTGGAACGGGTAAACATAGCTCGATTGTTTACGTTATCAGAATATAGAAAGGCTAGGGCAGTGATGGCTAACCTTTTTGAGCCCGAGTGCCCAAACTGCCGCACAAAACCAAAGAATTTCCTCAAAGTGCCAGCACGTCAATTTGCATAATGCTAACATACACTAACTTTTAGTAAACATGTCTCTTAATGAGTGTATGGATAAAGACAGACTAAAAGATTTCTACATTACTAAACAGTGCCAACCGCCAGGCACATTAGGAACTACTACAAACACTGCCCATTTAGAACCAATAGCAAACCCGCCGTATCCTAACAGCACTACCAGGAGTCACAAAGCACCATACCATACCTATCAAACGGCAACACTGCAAATATTAAACCAATACATCGACAATAACAATACATGACCTATGGGGAAAGAGAACAAGTGGCAATGTCAAAAAGGAATTACATAAACAGAATACCTCAGCTCAGTTGCAATTGCTCAGCCACTTTCTTCTGGTTTCTTCATGTTTTCTGCTAACTCTCCATCATCTGCTGTCCATTTGTCTTCTTCTCTCTTCTAGTTTTTTTTCCATTCTCTCTCTCTACATCCGCTTTAACATACTAATCTTTCTCCTTTTGCTCTTTCCTCATTCCTATTTCATCCACTCAAATTTTACCCCTCATCCTCAATCCCCACTTACTCTCCCGGCCAATGGTAGATTTTTTATCCCTCCCACACAAAATATTTTGCCCCTCTCCATTCTACTCTCCCAGCCCCATCCATTCTAATCCTCCCCCAACATCAGCTCCCTTCTAGTTCCAGCCTCACCCAGCATCCATTCCCTTCTAGTCCCTGCATCAGCCCATTCCAGTCCTAGCAACCCCCAATACCAGTCCTAGCCCCCCCCATCAACTCACTTCCAGCCCTAAACCCCCATCACCCCATTTCCAGACAGCCCCATCAGCCACAGCCCATTAGCAGTCCTACCCATTAGCAGTCCTAACCCCTTAGCAGTCCTAACCCCCCCCTCCCATTAGCAGTCCTAACCCCCCCAGCCATTAGCAGTCCTAACCCCTCCTGCCCATTAGCAGTCTAACACCCCCCCTCCTCCTGCCCATTAGCAGTCCTAACCCCCCCACCTGCCATTAGCAGTCCTAACCCCCCCTCCTGCCCATTAGCAGTCCTAACCCCCCCCCTCCTGCCCATTAGCAGTCCTAACCCCCCCCTCCTGCCCATTAGCAGTCCTAACCCCCCCCTCCTGCCCATTAGCAGTCCTAACCCCCCCCCCCCTCATGACCATTAGCAGTCCTCCCCCCCTGCCATTAGCAGTCCTAACCCCCCCCCGCAGTTAACCCCCCCCCCCCTCCTGCCCATTAGCAGTCCTAACCCCCCCTCCTGCCATTAGCAGTCCTAACCCCCCCCTCCTGCCCATTAGCAGTGCCCCATTAGCAGTCCTAACCCCCCTCCTGCCCATTAGCAGTCCTAACCCCCCCATGCCCATTAGCAGTCCTAACACCCCCCCTCCTGCCCATTAGCAGTCCTAACCCCCCCCCCCCTCCTGCCCATTAGCAGTCCTAACCCCCCCTCCTCCTGCCATTAGCAGTCAAAAAAAAAAGCAGGCTCTGGCTGCTGCCGCGGCAGAGTACAATGTCCCGCGGGGCCCCCTCCGCCCGCTAAGCCCCTCTGCAAGGGCTTTCAGATTCGCGAGGGAGAGCGTCTCCCTCGCGTCTCTGTTAAGCCCGCAGGGGCTAATGGGAAATTTCGCTCTAAAGGGGCTGATGGGAAATTTCCCATTAGCCCCTGCGGGGCTTAACAGAGACGCGAGGGAGACGCTCTCCCTCGCTGAAAGCTCTTGCAGAGGGGCTTAGCGGGCGGAGGGGGCCCCGCGGGACGCTGCATTCTGCCCTTGCGCGTCGCGGCAGCAGTCAGAGACAGCTTTTTTCTTTTTTTTGCGGACCTATTGCCCGCGTGCCAGCTGCAAGGCCTTCGCGTGCCACAGCTGGCACGCGTGCCATAGGTTCGCCATCGCTGGGCTAGGGGATATGCAATGAAGCTACAGGGTAAACTATTTAAGACTAATAAAAGAAAATATTTTTTCACTCAACGTGTAATCAAACTCTGGAATTTGTTACTGGAGGAGGTAGTAAAGGCTGTTAGTGTAGCTGGGTTTAAAAAAGGTTTGGACAAGTTCCTGGAGGAAAGGTCCATAAACCATTATTAAGAAGGGACCTAGGTTATCAATGCTTGATCAAGTACAAGCATTGCGGAACCTGTGTCTTTTGGGGAAACTGCTAGGTACGTATGACCTAGATTGGCCACTGTTGGAAAAAGGATACTGGGCTTGATGGACCTTGGTCTGACCCAGTATGGCATATCTTATGTTCTTATGTTCTGTTTTGCCACCTTGAGATCCTTAGAAACAATCACTCCAAGGTCCTTCTCCTGGTCCGTGCACACCGACCTCTCTCCCCCTATCGCATACAATCCCTTGGATTTCTGCTTCCCAAATGCATGACACTACACTTCTTCACATTAAATCTTAACTGTCAAGCATTAGACCATTCTTCCAGCTTTTGTAGATCTTTCCTCGTGTTATCCACTCCCTCAGGGGAGTCCACTCTGTTGCAAATTTTGGTGTCATCTGCAAAAAGACAAACTTTTCCATTCAGTCCTTCAGTAATATCGCTCACAAATACATTGAACAGTACCCGTCCCGGGACTGAACCCCGGGGCACACTGCTAATCATCTTCCTTTCATCTGAGTGAGTTCCATTTACCGTCACCTTCTGTCATCTGTCAGTCAACCAATTTCTGATCCATTTCGCCACCTCGGGACCCATCCCCAAGCTGTTTAGTTTATTGATAAGCCTCCTTTGAGAAACAGTATCAAAGGCTTTGCTGAAATCTAGGTAGATCACATCCATCGCATGCTCTTGATCTAGTCCTTTGGTCACCAAGTCAAAGAACTTAAACAGATTTGTTTGGCAAGATCATCCTTTGGTAAAACCATGTTGCCTGAGATCATGCAACCTGTTGGTTTCAAGGAAGTCTACTATTCGCTCTTTCAGAAGCACCTCCATTACTTTACCCGCCACCAAGGTAAGGCTTACTGGTCTGTAGTTTGTCACTTCTTTCCTACTTCCACTTTTGTGAAGAGGTACCACATCAGCCCTTCTCCAGTCCTGTGGAACTTCTCCTGTCTCCAAGGATCTATTAAAAATATCCTTTAATGGCCCTGCAAGAACCTCTCTGAGCTCTTTCAGTATCCTGGGATGTATCCCATCCGGTCCCATGGCCTTGGCCACTTTCAGTTTTGCAAGCTGCTCTAATACATCAGTACGGATGATAATTCCTCAAATTTTATGGCTGGTATTCTGTATGCTAGACATATTATTAAGGGCTTGCCAGAGATGTGAAAATATCTAGGTCATCTGTAGAACTGGCTGTGATAGTTGAATAGAAGGTGGTCTCTTGCTATTATACCTACTCCACCTCCTCTCCTAATTGCTTTAGAGAAGTTAAAGAGGTTGTATGTTGGTGTAATTATCTAGTTGATTAAAACATTGTCACCTGTGGTGAACCATGATTCAGTTATTCATGTGAAAGCACATTTTACAGTGGGACATCCAAGTGTAATCTGGAACATCAAAGCCAAAAGCAGGCACATGCTAGTTCAGGCACAGTGTCAGAAATGTTGACGTGCCCGATATGGACGTCTATAGAAACGTCTACATAGACATCCCCAGAATATCATCTCAGAATATGAACATCTAATAGCATAATGGTTAAAATAGTGGATTGGGAGCAGGGTGGTCAGGGTGCAAATCCCAGTGTGGGTCTTTATGATCTTAGACTAGTCATTTAAGTCTCCATTTCTCTACACTCTCTGAATGTTTTAAGGCCAAAGCAAGCACTTTCCTGATGCCTATTCGTGTCTACAGCAGGTCTAAATGTGGACATGCCTGCAGATGTCCCTGATGTTCCTGAAATCAAACGGGGATGTGTAAGTCCATTGCACCTCCCTAGACATTCCTCCACCAAGCCCCCTTGCCTACTTCGATGTCCCCACACTGGAGACATCTGTAAATATCATTTCTGGAATGACTTTGGAGACATCTCTGTGATTTCGACATGCACATATTCAGACATCCTAAATCATGACTAAGCATTTTAAAATGTCCATATTATATCTATGTGGTGGTCTTTGATATAATTTGCTAATGTAGGGATCTTATTGTGGGCAGAACATACATTGATTAAAGTGCATTTCAAATACTGGTTGTGGTATATTGGAGCTGCAGTTCATTGGAGCACAGTGTCATAAGGATTGAGTCTTGGAAGCTCTGACACCCTTAAAGCAGCTCTGATGTGAGGACTGCTCATCCTCAGCATTGAATGGCTGTGTTAGACTCCGGGGGGGGGGGGGGGGGGTGGCAGACCCAGCCTGTCGAAACTTCTCAGTTGATTCTGGTGCTAGTAGTCAACCCTACTACAGATCCTTTGCCTTTGTCAATGTCAGCCCTCGAGGAGCATCTCTTGCTGAGATTCAAAGAAGGTGTTTCCTTGCTTGGCACATAACAGCTGCTTCAACTGCATCAGTACTGGTGCATCAAGAAATTCAATCAATCTTGGAGACTCATGCACTGCTTGCAGAAAATATATTGTCACCAAGACATTGAAAGGCTTTGGTTCCGGTGACCGCCTGGCCAGTATCCATCTCACAGAAGATCATTGGTGCATCGACATACTCCATCGAGATCCATGGAGGTTGAGCCAGGCAGTAACCCAGACATCTTTAGAATACTGTATTCTTCTGGTTCAGAGTCAGAGCATTCCTGGATGTTCAAGTATAACATGGAAGAAATATCTCCAGACTTAGCTTTCAATCCTTCTCTTACTTACAAGACAGGAAGGTCTCCTCTTGAGGATTTGTCCTTTATTGATTTTGTGAGGAAAATGGCCAAATCTATTCTATTTAAGTTAGATATGGAAGAGAAGCCCAGGGCCAAAGCATTGCAAATCCTCCAATTCCTCAATTTCCCCAAGGAAGCAGTGACAGTATCTGTTTGCAGAAACCTCTAGGACATTCAGATGAAGATTTTGGAGACACTTGCATCTCCCTTAACAAGAAGGTTGATTTCCTAAAGTAAGTTCAGAAGGCTCCAGGATTTGAGATGTTGCAGCTGCCACACTGTTCTGTAGTGGTTGAATCTGTTCCTATGGAGAGAGGCTTGGACTCTAGATCCTTTTGGGAGAAAGATTTTAGTTTATTCTACGTTTGATGTACCACAGTTAGGCCCAGAAGATGCTTTTATCAGAATGCTGTGCTCACATCTTGCATAGCATCCTCTCAGCTATGTGTGGCATACAGGAGTGTGCAGATTCTCTCCCTCTAACTTTCTTTGCTAGTGGGCAGTGCAGGAAATACATGATCCACTTGACCTATGATATGTTTGATAGGCTTTCCCTATGAGTATTGTGGCATGGAGACTCTCATGGTTTTAGGCTTCAGATCTCCAATATGATGTGCAAGAAAAACCTGCTGACATGCCATTTAGGGCTGCCAACTTTTCCACAAACCTTGACTGGACATCTGTCGGTGAGCAGGTAAGGGATGGAGGAGGGGGGGGAGAGAAGTAACAGAAGATTTTGGAATACAATACATCATACCATATGTACGTGACTTTTTCTTGTAACCACTGTTCTAATAGCAAGGATAGAAGAGCCTTTCAGTTATGAGCTCTATGAAGCTGTTTCCAATAGATAACAGTAGTAAGGAAGAGATTAGCATGGAAAATGCTTCCGAGAACTCAGCTGAGAGACTGTCCTATGCATTAGGGCTGGCAGTGGCACTTGCAGTAGCAACAGGAGGGAATGGGGATTGTTGGAGGTTTGTGATCATCATCAGCACCCCACTGACCGGCTGCCCCGACACTTTCAGCTATCAACTCATTCATTTACTACTTCTGCTGAGCTTAGACGGCCTTAGCCCTTTGCCTCTGATTCTCTCCTGTATAGCATAGGGGTGAGGCCAACTTAGAAGATGATGGAGTTGAATCGGAGGGCAGAGGCTGGCTGAGCAATGATGAAAGTTGGCCAGCCACCAGGGGGCGGGGGGAGGGTCCCAGACTCCCAAGTGACTCCAGAGACTGACCAGCTGACTGGGATCTTGTGGGGTTTACAGGGTCTAGGTCCACGGATGGTGGTCATGGATTCTCAGACTTGGATTCAGGAAAGCAGCAGTGCATGTTGCAGCAGGCAGACCGCAGGTGGCAGCTTCTGATGTCGGGACGCAGAGGGTGATGTTTGCAGTGGTGTGAGTAGCTGGGGCTAGGGAGCAGGACCCAGGCCCGAGGAGACTCAAGGCCTGTTAGGCTGGCTTGGCAGGACAGATACAGGGGCCTCCCTCAAATTAAGGCAAGCAGCAGCCTGCTTCCAATATTTTTGCAGCATGCATGGCTTTGTTTTTTTCCAAATCAGTGGAGCTGCTGCCAAAGAGGCAGGTAGGTGGTACTGGGTGCACATGGGTGGCAGGCTGAGAGGCAGCAGGAGCTCAGGCTGCTTGCTTGAACACAGGTGGTGGCACAGAAAAGCACACACCACAAGCTCCTCTGCATGTGCTGCTTGCTCTCTACTGCGGCTGTGCTGGCTGCCTGTGCAGCTTCTTTTCTGAGGAGGAAGGGAGGGAGAGGAAATAATCACCACATTTTGTCAAAGAACACAATAAGCCAGGCTAAGGCTAATGCTCACTGGGCCATACAGTGTCTGGTTACAGCTACTAGGCTAACTGCTGATTCATCTTCCTCTTTGTCACAGAGGCATCATGGTGTTCTGAGCCCCAGGCATCAGATACGTTGTTTTTTTTAACTCACCATGGTGACCTGGCACCTGGAGTTTGTCAAGCCCTGTCTTACCTCCTTCTGCTCTTCCGACTTCTAAAACCCCCCCCAAAAAAACAATACCTCACTCACTGTTGTTGGGCATTGTCAATGGTCTCCAGTTTGTATTATTTTTTCTTATTATTTTTATTTATTTTATTTTTCACTTATTGTTACACAATTGTATTTTCTATCATCGCTTCATAGGTATGATTATGTTCCTTAAGTACAGTTTATCTTATCCAGGCAATTCTTTGGGGTCTTTTTTTCTTTTTCCTTTTTGTTTCTTCCCTTCCCATTTCAAGCCTATATTTTTTACTTCGGTTCTTAATTTATTTAATATATTTTAGTTGTCATTCTTATTGTTATAGCTGTTAATGTTGTTATCCTTCTAGTTTACTTTTATTTTTATTATTTTGGGTTTTCTTTGTTTATTATTACTATATTTATTTTTCTTTTTTTATTTCTCTTACTATTTATTATAATCCCTTTTAGCATTTTTACTTGGCATTATTTGTATGAATTTTGATAAGACATTTATCACTCTCTTTCTTTGGCTGTTTTGATGGAAATTTCCCCCCATTCTTTTAAAAAATGGGGCTTTGAGTTATTTTTATGTTTGTGATTGACCTCAATTCAGCGTCCATCATTCTCTACCATGGGCAAAATCAACATTTAAAAAGAGCATCATTCTGACTCCTTTTCTTGAGTTTTTTTCAGCAATGGAAGGTAAGAGGAAACAATTTTTAGATTCTTTTATTGTTTGTAAGTTGTCCCTCTTTTTACTTTCACTTTCATTTTTACAGTTTGCATTAGGGGCAGGTTTACTAGTGCATGGTAAGCTCAAAATTAGCTCAGGAAGTGGCATAGACCTAATGACAAGTGTTTAGGCATGCCCAGTATGTTTCCCTTCAGTTACCAGGGGGAAATGCACCTTATCTCACTAGCCAATCAGCTCATCTAACATGGATGCACTTATCACTAGCCATTGAGAAGGTGGTAAGTGTAATTGCACTGACTGCAGAAGTCGCAGCAAGCATGCACCATCAGTGCCCATGCTCTGCTCCTCTAACCTACCCAATCACCACTCCTTCCTACACTATATTTAGCTTGGGAATTTTACTGCACTGACTTGTGCTGTCAACATAGAGCACTTAACACATGGTAAACTTCACTCTAATGGTTAGCACAGTCCAGTGAATATGTCCCTTAAAGTTTTTGGGATTGTATGGTTTTGTTGCTACTCATAATATTGTATGCATATAATATATATAGCTGCATTTAGTTGCTTTGTACATAGTTGCTTTTGTACATAGTTCTCATGTTCTCTGTTTATGAAACCTGTTTAATGTATACCCAGCTTATTGTCCTGTTCATTGTAAGCACTGATCAATCTTTGTGACGTGTAGTTTTATGTTCATTGTAAACCGCACTGATGTCAAATAGCGCAGTATAAAAGAAACTGTAAATAAATAAAAATAAAATAAATAAAAATAAATAGTGGATTGCTGCTGTTCTAAATAGAGCCAAAAAGACCACCTTCTCTAGCTGAAGTAAATTGGAGGCAGTAGATGGTATATTAATTGTATTCATCATTACATCAGATACATGGTACTACTAGGGTTGCCAACTTTTTGAAGGAGAAAAACCTGCCACCTATTGCTAGTCACGCTCCGCCCATGCCCACCCCAACACCGCCCCTGTCAGATTCTGACAACCAAATAAAGCACATGGCTACAGGTTGCCAGGGGAGATATAAACAAACCCAGCCACGAGTGCAGCAACCCCGCCCAAGTTGCAAACAATCCCCGTGCCCTGAGTGTAATAGGATTCACCTGGGTGGGGGAGGAACAAAGCTAAGCCCTAAGGCTGATAAAAAGCACTCATTAGAAAGCAGTGGGAGTTCTGGAGTAGGAGTTGGAAGCAGTTCTGGAGAGAGGTCTGGAAAGAGAATTGGAAGCAGTTCTGGAAGGAGAGCTGAAAGGGGAACTGAAACGGGAACTGGAAGGAGAGCCATTAGAAGGACTGATAGCAGAGAGGCTGAGAGTGATTTAAACAGCCCTGAGAACCGACCAGGAAAAGCTTCAGCTGAAAAGGTACAGAGAACTCAAACCCAAAGACTACAGGAAAGCTACTCTCAGTTAAAGCCTGGTGTTGAAGGTAACTGGAGAGAAAAGCCACGCAGAAAGTCAGTTTGGGTGTGCCCAGAAGCTCCGGTGAGAGGAAGGTACAAATCTCTAGACTCTGCTGATATTGAAGAAGCACTGCCAAGTAAACTTTACAGGCAAAAGCCAGACAGTGGTTTCTGTAAAAGGAACAGGGAGAAAACAAAGAATACCAGTTTTCTCTGGGATAGCAAAGCTCTCCGGGACTCTCTTAAAGGTAAAGAGAATTGTTTTAAATCCCTGTGTGAATGTGTTCCCATGTATCCAGCGGGGGAAGGGCTGGAAGATATGGAAGTTGAATCCATAGAGGAATGTATAATTGATGAGCCCATGGATTGTACACTGACTATAGCAGATAACGTAGAATCACTTCGCTGAGTTGGATGTATAAAGCTGTAGGAACAGCATTGAGAAGCAAAGTGAGCATTGCTGCCTTTGAAAAGAAACGTTTATTGATTCCTGTGTTAAAGGACTGTATAAGTGAAAGCTGGAAGAAAAAGGAGTTATTTTTCTTCAGTTCCTGATTTACTTTTCCTTGTACCAGACCCATGGTTATTTTGTCCTAAGTTCTTTGTGCTTACCAAAACCCCGGGACGGGGAAATAAAACCTCATTTTGACTTTACTACTTTTGGTTACTTCTATTCCTCTGCTTGGGGAGTGTTTGGGACTCCATTACACAGAGGGTGTGTACTACTACGCCTGCACTACCCCCACTTCCTGGCTCAGGATAGTCACCAGCCTGACCCTCTCTGCGTGCCCTAGGACCCAGGGTAGGCCACTGGTGACAAGATTTTGTTTTAATATTTTATTGTTTTGTTTGTAGTCTAAAATCTAGGTATCTGTGTCATGTGGAGGTAAATTTGTTTATTGCTGCACTGTCTTCACTTTTGCGTAGTATTTTGTTTTTATTTTTTATATAAGATTAGTATTTTTCACATCCCTATTTCTGTTCCCCTTTCCCGTTTTAGGTCTTATTGCCTGACTATTGGTCAATTATTTTGCACTTTGACTATCCTGCACAACATCAACCCTTCTTAATGAAGTCCTCTGAGGCAGGCAGTAGCCAAACCATGTTGGGCATGTGATCCCGTATATGGGACTCTTAAATACATATATGTTGATGTTATGCTTGTACACATTCATCCTTTATTATGTTGAATATTTTAAATGTTTTTAATTCTTACATGGAAATACATATGTTTGTCAAATTGATGAAGCTATGCATTTAGCCGGTCTACTAACCTCTATGTTTTAAACTTACATTTTTAATGTATTTATTTATGTGATGATATTATTTACTTGTTTCATGTTCCTTTTCTGCTCCTTGCTTTGGTTGCCACATTATGCCAGCCAGCCTTGCGGCTGAATTAGAAGAGAAACTTCTGCATAGATTCCACTCCCAGGCATTTCAGATGTTACTGGCACATTGATGACAATTCTATGATTTGGACTGTGAATGAAGACAAGCCTAAACAATATCACTACTCTTATTAATATCTTCCATTCTTCAATCAGATTCAAAATATTCTACCAAATGAGACTGTGGTTTCCACAAAATATGAACTCAGTGAGCAGTGGTTGTTTAGAAGCATCTGTATACAGAGAACCTACTGACACATAAATCCCCCTTCACAATTCCAGCATCCACCCTTTATATACAAAAAAGTTAATTATACACAGTCAGGCCATATGTGGCTGCTATATAATGCTCTATTGACCCAAAGGAACAAATATCTCAAAGTTCTAACTGAACCTTCAGCTGAAAAAAGTTGTAACACTTAATTCATTTCCGAAAAGGGAAAGGGGGCAGGAAAAAAATGAGTGAGGCAGCGGCGCGTAGCCAGGACTGATTATTTTTTGGAAATGCAGAAGGTTAACCTGTGGATATTGACACAACATGTCAGTTCTCCTGTCATTGACCTGTATCACTGCTGCTAACTGGGTGGGCCTCACTCCATATTTGGGGAGCGGACCAAGGGCCGCCCCTAGAATGAAAGGATCATTGAAGGGGGAAGGGGCAGATTTTGAGTGACAGAATTGGAGTGAGTGAAGGGATCAGAGGGGTACAAGGACAAAATAGGAATATTGGCGGAGGTAGTTGCGTAGGAGCAAGAGAATGCGAGTGACTTATTTTCCTCATTTAGGATCTTCCTTTCTCTTCCCCAGTCCTTGAATTCATTTTCCCGATTATACCCTCTTCTTCCCTTCATCTATGCCTTAGTCCTCCTCATCCCTAATTCTCCCTTTAGCTCCTATCTCTGTGACCATTCTCCTGGAGATCCTTCTTCCAAGATCCATCTGTCTCCCCAGACCCCAGATAATCTCATCTACTGTATCCTTATTTTCTATCTTACTTCTTCTTTCCTAGCACTGATCACTAAGATCCCTTCTCTCCAAGAAAAATAATCAAATATGAAAGGTGATCAAAACATTTTAAGGCTTATCATTTATTTCAAAGAATAGGTAATGTCCTAGAACTTGATGATCTACCCTCACAAATTAACTGGACACAAGTTTTAGAAAATGACTATAGTTCATAAAGTAAAATATAAATGTACTTAATTTGATATGCAAATATATACAAAAGTATCATATAATTACCACAGACTACCATGGGGTTGTCATAGGAACCTGGGGCCTGTGCTCTTATGAACTAAAAATGTGCCTCACATGGAACCTAGCTAAGCTGTCACCTTGCATGAAAGCTTTTAAGAGGTTGTTGAGAGGATGGGGGAGGGACTCAGCTACTTAAGTATGCTTGGAAATGCATCAGTGGAGGGAATCTTGAGGAGCAAAGAAGTGGAAAAATAAGTTTAAGTGAATGAGAGAAAGTGTTTGTCCCAACGCAGGAGACTTGGGATCTCTGTCTAAGAGCGAAAACCATTTTCAGCAATGTATGATTAACAAATGAATGGATATCAGATCCAGCAAAGTGCTGCAAAGGTATGTTACCTTACAGAAAAATATTCATTTGCATCATACTAGAAACATTTTATCTGTCTTCTGTATAGCAGGTGTCTCAAATACAATATAAACGTATTTCATTTCATCTTGCAATGTTTTTGTTTTTCTTTTTGTAATTGTATACGACACGTTCCAGATCAGAGTGCTAAATCTACTCTACCTCATCAGCAGACCGCAAAAAGGCCCCAAAAATTTCTCCAGGGCTTCTCCTTAAAGATCGTGACTACAGTTAAGCCAGAAACGCAGAGAAGCTAAAGCCAGAGGAGAAAGAAAGACAATAACAGAACTCAACAGAGATTTCCAACGTGCAGCAAGACAGGACAAGGAAAAGTACTACAATGACGCAAGCAAGGAAATAGAAGCAGAAACTATTAGAGGAAGAACAAGATCGGCTTTCCTGAAGCTACAAGAGTTAAAGAAAAAGTTACAGCCTCGGACTGGAATGTTACAAGATGCTCAAGGTTCTATGTTGAATGATGCTGAGAAGATCAAGAAAAGGTGGAAGGAATATACAGAGATTTTATATGATAAAGATCAAGTGGACCAACAGCCGTTTCAACCTGTACCTTATGATCGGGAACCATTGGTGATGAAAGAAGAAGTTGAAGCAGCATTGAAAGCCTTATCAAAGAACAAAGCACCAGGCATTGATAGCATTCCCATAGAAGTATTACAGCAATCTGATGCAGCTGTTACTGTACTTACAAGGCTCTGCCAAGAAATATGGAAGACAACATCATGGCCAACTGACTGGAAAAGATCTGTGTTTATACCAATACTAAAGAAAGGTGATCCAACTGACTATGGAAATTATCGCACAATCGCTCTGATCCCACATGCCAGCAAGATTCTACTGAAGATTATTCAAAAGAGACTACAACCATACCTGGAACAAGAACCACCTGAAGTGCAAGCAGGGTTCAGGAAAGGGCGAGGAACGAGAGACATCATTGCGGATGTGAGATGGATTCTTGAAAAGACTAAAGAATACCAAAAGGATATCTATTCGTGCTTTATCGACTATAGCAAGGCTTTTGACTGTGTAAACCATGAGAAACTCTGGGCCACATTAAGAAGCATGGGTATACCAGAACACCTGGTCGTACTCTTGCACAATCTGTACATTGATCAAGAAGCAGCAGTTCGAACGGAACAAGGAGAAACAGATGGTTTAAAATAAGCAAAGGTGTAAGACAAGGCTGCATACATTCCCCCTACCTGTTTAATTTATATGCAGAACAAATCATCAGAGAAGCAGGATTGTATGAAGACAGCAGAGGTGTGAAGATTGGTGGAAGACTCATCAACAATCTTCGCTATGCTGATGATACCACATTACTGGCTGAAAGTGAAGATGATCTGAAACATTTGCTTCTCACAATCAAAGAACATAGTCTCAAAATGGGCCTGCACCTTAATGTAAAGAAGACAAAGATCATGACAACTGGCATAATAAACAGGTTCATCGTTGAAGGAGAAGAAATTGAAATTGTGAACAACTTTAACCTACTTGGATCAACTATCAATAAAGAAGCAACAAGCAGTCAAGAAATCAGACAACGCATTGCTCTTGGCAGAATGGCTATGAAAGACCTAGATAAGATTCTCAAGAGCAGAGATGTCTCTCTCCATACAAAGATTCGACTTGTTCAGGCCATGGTATTTTCAATAACATCATATGGATGTGAAAGCTGGACAGTGAAAAAGATAGACAGGAAGAAAATTGATGCCTTTGAATTATGGTGCTGGCGGCGAATACTGTGTATACCATGGACTTCCCGAAGAACAAACCAGTCGGTACTAGAGGAGATCAAACCTAAGCTTTCTTTAGAAGCTCAGATGACAAGACTTCGACTTTCATACTTTGGACACATCATGCGAAGAGAGAGTTCATTAGAGAAAGACGTCATGCTTGGCAAGATAGAAGGTCAGCGCAAAAGAGGAAGGCCAGCAATGAGATGGATCAATACAATAACAGCAGCTACGGGTACCAGTCTGTCAACAATGAGCCGCCTGACTGAAGACCGAACACAATTTAGGATAGCTATCCAGAGGGTCGCCATGAGTCGACTCCGACTCGACGGCACTTAACAACAACAACAACAGTTAAGAGTCAGGAGCAGAGCTGTCTCTAGGCTAACCATCATTGTGTACAAAACCTGAAGTGAACACCCCTCCTTTGGTGGTGGTATCTCCGGTATGCCCCCCCCCCTCTTTGCTAGTTGTAGTACTCCAGTTCTCCATCCTCCTTTCTTCTTCTAACTAACATCCTCTTTTTCTCTGCCTAACACTATTATCCACCCCTCCCCCCATTCTCTCTGCCTGCCCACAGAATATGGAAGGGCATCAGGGGATGGAAACACCCCCTCCCCTTGTGCTTGGTGCCCTCTGCAGTTACACAAGTTGCACACCCTAAAAACTGGACTGACCAGATGTATCAAAGTTCTGAATCCTTGGGAAACACATTATTTAAGGACAAAGATCTTCTTGTCCTACTGTCTCTTTTCTACTGTCTTGTTTGTGTGGTTGTTTCAGAAATGGTCTGCTGCCAGTCCTGACCCTGTCTTATCGAAGGGTTTTTCCAGCTCTGTAATACCAGGAAAAAGACCTTTGCTGAATCAGGCTGTTCCCAGTCCTGGATGTTGTCATGAGTACACTGATTATTCACCTAAAGCTACCATTCTAAGCTCACACAGCAACGTCTCTGTTTTCGGAAGGACTTGACGTTTTCTCACAAAAGGGAAGCATCCTTGGTACTGTCAGCCGTGGCCTGTGTGGCCTGCAAGACCTGGGCTCAAACAGCATGAAGATAAAAAGGAACCAGCCACTTACTTTGTTCTAAAACAATAGTCTTGCAACACTGCCATTTTTCATGAAGCTGAAAGTGTAGCCTTGGGCGAGGGAGTGTCTGAATCCCAGGAAACCTGCAGTTTACTTTGTTACAACATTTTAAATCCTCCTTACACAGGCACCAGGAGTGTTCCACTTATGAGTTCTCTCTAGACTGGCTGATGCTTGCTAACTTATTGTGCTCCATATGGGTGAATAAATATCTTTCCCCTAAATCTAACCTAATTAAAACAAGAATACCCTTGGGACCTCGAGTGTGTTTCATACTGTCTATTCAGACACTAGAACCAGCAAAGATTTCTCACAGGCCGATTTTACAACTCCAAAGTATCGTTTGAGTCTCTTTTTAATATCGGCCAAATAAATATGATACATGGCTGTGGGCAAACAGACAAGGCAAGCCTAACAAGTGCATTTGATTTGGCAAGGAACATATCTAAGAGAGAAAAATTTTTTAAGAGCGAGTACGGTTGTGCTTTATTGCAAATTGGTGAGTGTTGGATTCTTTGCCGTTTGTGATATGTTGTTAGGCCAGAATAAGAATTATCCAAAGATGCTGCACTACTGCCTTTGAGAACAGCTGAGTCTCGCTGTAGATGGTGCTTCTCAGGGCCTCCTCAGACACAAGATGGGGGTAGCCAGGGCAGTTCAATGTTTGACAAAAATAAAGCGAATTTAGTGCTTGTGAAAGGTGCTAGATTGACAGCAGCAGAAACAGGAGAGTCCTCCATTTATCTTCAGACCATATGCAGTTCAAACTTTTCCTACTGACCTATAAGTGCACTCATTCTGCTGCTCTTTGCTACCTTTCCCCTCTTATCTCTCCCTACACCCTTCCTCCGGGAACCCCGCTCTTCTGGCAGATCACTTCTATTTATACTCTTCTACTGCCAACTGCAGACTTTAATCTTTCTACCTTGCAGCTCCTTATGCTTGGAATAAACTACCTGAGCCGATATGTCAGGTTTCTTTCTGGCCCTTTTCAAATCCAGGCTAAAAACTCACCTCTTCGAGGCCACTTTGGATTCTGATCCGCTTTGTCTCCTATGTGTTTTCTTACCTTCTCCGGGAACAAGCAGGAAGTCAGTCCTCACATATGGGTGATGTCGGCACCGACAGAGCCCTTGTGGAAGCATCCCCCCAGCTTTCAAAGAAAGTCTTTGGGAGATGCCACCACACATGCGCGGTCCCCTTCTTGCCCAAGGGTGCCATCTTGCTCAGTCTCCTTTTTTCCGTGGAGCTCTTCAGATGCTGTCTGACTTTCCCCCAGAAAAAGTTGATTTTTTTGTGCCTGAGTTTTCAACTTGACTCCGGTCTTGCACCGGTACTCTTCCCGCCTACCGTCCTATCGAGTTCGGTCCATTTTTATAGTCTTCGTTCTTTTTATTTTCTGGAGCCTTCACGCTTTTTTTCCCCGCTGGCAGCCCAGAGAGTCTTTGACCTCACAGGGGTACTTTTTTCCCCCATGACTACCAGTGGCTTTAAAAAGTGTGATTGACGCTCTAAAATAATGTCCTTAACCGACACATACGACTGCTGCCTCCATTGCCTCGGGCCAGACCATGATCCAGCGGCCTGCTGTCTCTGCAAAAGGATATCCAGCAAGGCCCTGAAGAGCCGCCAGTAGTAGCACGATAAGTTCTTCCCCGAATCCCCGATGCCTCTGAAGACCAGGGCCTCGTCTGAGGCCCCAACATCTTGGGAAGAGCTTTCCGAACCTGAGCATCATCGTGGGTCCTCGGAGAGGGGGTCCCCCTCGAGGAAACAAAGGAAGAAGAAGAAACCCTCAAAGGCGCGTCCTTGGATGGTTCCGACCGGCTGGGAACCTCTCGGGCCCAGTCCCACAGTCCGAGGCACTCATCCGAGGCATCAGAAAAGGAGAGACCTGCCAAGGTCCCCCGGAAGGACCCAGTCACGGACTGGCCTCGGTCTCCAGACACTATCCTCGTCGAGGATTCCCCTTCGGGGAAACCGGTCCTCCCTGTTTTGTACAAAGAAATGTTACTTGTAAACCGCACTGATTTTAAAGAGCGCGGTATAGAAAAGCTTTAAATAAATAAATAAATAAATGCCAAAGGCTGTGGAACCTTCTGGCCTAGAGTCCAGAATGGCGACCCTGGAGCACAGTTTGTCTGCCTTCATCAGCCAGCAGTGGATGCTGTTGTCCGGCACGTTTGGTTCATCTGCGCTGACCACCGGGCATTTGACGTCCAAGACGTCCCCGGAGGCTGAGCCGATCCTCGGCCAAGGTCATGCTCGGCATCCTGCTCGACAAGAGCTCGGTCATCCCCGGCCAGTCTATCAGATATCGACCGCAGGGCCTCGAAGCCCATGGAGCAGCCCACCTATGAGTCATCCTCGGAGTACTCCGAATTGGGGATGGAGGATGAGGAGTCTTCTGATACCCGTACCACTGTAACGTCCCTTCCGATTCCCCAGTCTCAGAACCTCAGAGGCGGTCCCCGCTGGAGGACATGGGCTTCTTTGACTTTGTCAGGGACATGTCCAAGTCCCTGGCGTTCCCGACCGAGTCAGAGGAGGACCCTCAGGCGGACGAGCTGGAGATCCTCCAGTACGAGGCCCCTCCTCGGGAATCACTCACAGTGCCCATTCCTCCCATCCTAGAACGGCTCATGCTCCACATGTGGGAGATACTGGCGTCGGTGCCAGTGGTGAGCAAACGGCTTGACTCAATGTATCGGGTCCACCGGAGCACGGGCTTCCAGAAGTCACAACTGATGCACATCTCCATGGTGGTAGAGTCGGCCACGTGTTGGCTGAAAAGCCAGAAGATGCACTCCTCGGTGCCCCCTGGCAGGGAGGCCTGCACTTTGGATGCCCTCAGCAGGAAGTGCTACCAGGGCACGATGCTCATCTGCCGGGTCCAGGCCTACGAGCTGTACATGGGCATATACTTGAGAGATCTGGCGAAGGAACCCACCAGGTTCTTGGCTGGTCTCTCCGAGGAACCTTTGCAGTGGTTCAAGAGTCTGTCCAAGGCTGTCCGTGAGTGCTCCAAATTTATGTCTCGAGCAGCCTATGACGGGTTCGAGTTGGCAACCCAGGTAGCAGCGGCGGGCATCGGTGCACGCCACCAGGCTTGGCTTCAGTCATCCAACCTCGAGCAGTGAGTTCAGGACAAATTGGTCGATGTCCCATGTCAAGGGGAGAACCTCTTCAGCAAACCCATGACCGACAAGGCTGCCGAGCTGGAGACCAAGTTCATGACAAGGACCAGGCTCTCCAAGAAGACCACTGCCCATCCCCGATGGAAGGGCTTGTGTAAAAAGCCTTTCTATCTGAGGAAGGGGGCTGCTTACTGAAGCTACCCACCCTATCAGGCCTCCTCGGCTCCCCAAATGGGTCAGCAGGCCAAGGGACATGGGCATGGCCTGTGTAAGCAGAAGGCTCCAAAACCCCAGGCACCGGCTCCGGCCCAGCCAGGGGGGAGATTTTGACTCCTTGAGCATAGCCTCTCTACCCCAAAGAGATCAGCAGCCCACAGGAGGACGTCTGGCCCTCTATGCCCAGAGGTGGGTGTCCATCACCACTGATTCCTGGCATCTGAGGGTAGTCGAGAAGGGTCACCTCCTCCACCTGACTCAGACACCTCCCCCTTATTTCCTGGGAAAGACCCTCAGGTCTCCCTCCACTGGGACCTTCTCCTGAAGGAGTTGGCAGGTCTTCTCAGGGACAAAGCGGTGGAACTGGTGCCCCACCACTTCAAAGGCAGGGGGTACTACTCCAGATACTTCCTCGTCCCAAAGAGGACAGGGGGCCTCAGGCCCATTCTCGACCTGCGCAACCTCAACAAATTCCTGGTGAGGGAGAAGTTCAAGATGCTCTCCTTTGGAACATTGCTGCCATACCCCCAGCAGGGAGATTGGCTATGCTCCTTAGACCTCAAGAATGCTTATACCCACATCCTTATCCACCCCAACCAAAGGCAATACCTGCGGTTTGTGGTAGGGGGCAAACACTTTCAATACCAGGTGCTTCCCTTTGGCCTAGCCTCTGCGCCAAGGGTCTTCACGAAATGCCTGGTGGTCATGGCCACCATCCTCAGGCTCCAAGGGGTCTTTGTGTTTCCCTACCTGGATGACTGGCTCATAAGGGGAGGCACAGCTTCTGAGGTGCAGCAGGCCACTGCACGCACCATCCAGGTTCTGCAACACTTGGGCTTCGTCATTAATTATCCCAAGTCTTACCTTCTCCCGGCACAATGCCTGGAGTTCATTGGCAAAGCTCGACACCCTCCAGGTCAAGGCCTTCCTGCCCAAGGACCAGGCCGATCATCTCAGATCTCTGGCTCGAGACGTACAACACCGTCCCTCGGTGCCTGCCCGGCACTTTCTGTGTCTCCTTGGGCACATGACCTCCACAGACCCTAGACACTCGCCTCCATATGAGGGTGGCGCAGTGGTGTCTCCGGGACCAGTGGTCTCAGGCCACAGGCCGCCTCCGGGACAGGGTTGCGGTGACCCGCCAGTTGGCAGTTTCCCATGTCTCGTGGCAGTCACCCCATCACCTAGAAGCGGGCATGCCCTTCCAGACTCCCAGTCACTCGAGGGTCCTCACGATGGATGCCTCCCTGCTCAGCTGGGGAGCCCACTGCAGAGCCCTCCGCAGTCAAGGCACCTGGTCGCCAGACAAGAGCGCCCAACAGATCAACCTTCTGGAGCTCCGAATGATATACCTTGCTCTGAGAGTTTTCTGTCACCACCTGTGCCACCAGGCAGTCCTAGTCCAGACGGACAACCAGGTGGCAATGTTCTTTGTGAACAAACAAAGGGGCACGGGGTCCCATGTCCTTTGCCAGAAGGCACTGGGTCTCTGTTCGTACGCAATCCAACAGGATATCCTCCTGAGGACAGTGTACCTGCCAGGCCAGGACAACCTCCTGGTTGACAGACTCAGCAGGGTTCTCCAGCTGCAGAAGTGGCAGCTGGACCCCAGGATAGCCAGTCGGCTTTTCCAGCTCTGGGGGTAACCCATGATGGACTTGTTTGCCAGTCCGGACAACTTTCAATTGTCCCGCTTCTGCTCCTGGCAGGCCCACTTCTCTAGGGTGGCAGCGGATGCATTTCTAGTCTCGTGGTCAGAAAGCCTCATGTATGCCTTCCCTCTGACACCACTGATTGCCAAGACCTTGTTCAGTACCCTCCGTGATAGGGCCTCGCTTATTCTGATAGCTCCCAGGTGGCCATGCAGGCGTGGTTCCCGCTGCTTCTGCAGTTGGCAGTGGAGGGGCACTGCCTCGGGACTCCTATCTCAAGAGGGGAGCTCTCTTCTGCACCCCAACCTGGGATCCCTCTCGTCGACAGCGTGGCTGCTGAGAGGGTGACTCTCGCCACTTCGGGGCTTGCTCCTGTCAAAACCCCCGGTTCGCCCTCCGGTAACCAAATGGGTCCTCAACTTGCCCGCCCTTCGAGCCTCTGCTGACTTGCCACCTTCGCTACATCTCTTGGAAGGTGGTTTTCCTGGTTGCGCTCACCTCCACTCGCAGAGCTAGCGAGCTCCAGGCCCTCATGGCAGAGGTGCCCTACACCAGGTTCTACAAGAACAGAGTGGTGCTTCGCACGTATCCCAAGTTCCTGGCAAAGGTAGTGTCGCCCTTCCACCTTAAATCAGGAAGTGGTGGTTCCTACCTTCTTCCCAAGACCTCACTCCAGTCGGGCGGAGATGGTCCTTCACTCATTGGACTGTA
The DNA here is from genome assembly GCA_033557465.1 of Ichthyophis bannanicus. NCBI lineage: Eukaryota > Metazoa > Chordata > Amphibia > Gymnophiona > Ichthyophiidae > Ichthyophis > Ichthyophis bannanicus. The sequence continues at coordinate 85,167,437 of CM066034.1, read as the reverse complement.
GGAGGGCCATATCCTTCTACATCCAATGCACCCAAGGCCACCGCAAAGCTTCTCAGCTTTTCATCTCCTATGACTCCAGTAGGCTGTCCACTTGGGTGGCAGACTGTATCGCCTTTGCTTATGAGCAGGCGAAGCTCCTACTGGAAGGCCGCGTCACAGCACACCGTGTCCGTGCCATGGCGGCTTCGGTGGCAAACTTGTGCTCTGTCCCAATGGTGTACATCTGCCGGGCCACCACCTGGTCTTCAGTCTATATTTTTGCAGCTCAATACTGCCTGGAGAGAGAGTCCTGATGGAACAGTGCCTTCGGCCAGGCTGTGCTCCGTAACCTATTCGGGGTCTAGCAACTCCTATCCTCCAACCCTTCTGTGTTCAGGCTACCGGAGTGTTTCATCAGACACAGGGGTCCTATTGTGGTCTGAGTGCATGGACTAAGATTGCTGCTGCTTGCGGCTCCCCTTGCGGGAGCCCTGTTTTTGCTATGGGTTTTCGGTAGCCTGTAGCTGGGGAGTCCCATATGTGAGGATTGACTTCCTGCTTGTTCCCGGAGAAAGCATAGTTACTCACCTGTAACAGGTGTTCTCCAGGGACAGGGGGAATCAGTCCTCACAACCCTCCCCCCTCCCCTTAGAATTGCTTCTGTACCATCCTTTATTTTTGTCATCTTTTAGCTATGTCATCTGACTGAGCAACATGGCACCCTTGGGTAGGAAGGGGACTGTGCATGCTTGGTGGCATCTCCCAAAGGCTTTCTTTGAAAGTTGGAGGGATGCTTCTGCAAGGGCTCCATTGGTGCTGTCACCCATATATGAGGGCTGATTCCTGCTGTCCCGGGAGAACATCTGTTACAGGTGAGTAACTATGCTATTTGGCTAGATATATCATTGTCCCCAACTGTTGTGTTGTCTTTCTTGACTAGATTGTAAGCTCTGATGAGTAGGGACCATCTCTACATGTCTCTGTACAGTGTTGCATATGCCTTGTAGCGCTATACAAATGATCAGTAGTAGTAGTAGTCGTAGCAGTTGGACAGCACCAGCAGAAGGTTCCCCTTACTGCACTCTCATACATTGGAAACTCTGTAAGCATTATGACATCGCTCTACCGAAAAAGCACTGTGATCACGACCCTAAGAGAATTACGGAGAATGAAGAGATCATGATCACTTGGAATACTCCCATTCCCACCATAAAAAGCTGGATGCAAAGATGCTGGACATAATGGTAATGGAGAAGAACACTAGAACAGCATTGATTATAGAGACGTCCGTCCCAAGCAGCTATTTTGTGAATCGCGTTGAGAGGGAAAAGATCCTCAAGTACCAAGGAATGTAGCCATAGACCAAGAAATGTGTCAGAAACATAACAGAGCTATTTCTTATTTTGTTGGGTGCCACAGGCTGGATTAAGAGGAATTTCCAAGCATACCTTATCCATACATGTTACATCTTACGAACTCCAGAAGGAGGCTCTCTTTGGCATAATGCAAGTAGTGCGCCAAGCATTAGCAGTAAATTTGAGGGACTTGGATCTTACTCCGCATACTCTGACTTAGGAGTGAGGTTCATTACTGTCACAGTATGTGAAAAACTAACCCATTTGGAGAAATTGTCTCCCTGCCAGTGGCACTCACCTTTGTTTTGAGTATGATGACCTAGTCTGCTCAGACATCCAGCAGTTAGCACTATTTAATGTTGAATTGTGATGTTGGTTTTAGCGATGTGGACACCCTGCTCACTGGGAGCTGAACTGAGAACACCACCTTATTTCACATAGGCCACTTTTTCACCTTTCTACTGACCTGATCTGAACTCTTCAGCTGGACTGCATATTCCTGTCTTCCATCTAGTCTACAGTGTATTTTTTGTATCACTGGGGATATCATTCATGTCTTCTACTAATTTATCAAATAAACTTTTTCTTAAATGGTGACTACCCAACTCCATTGTCATAGAGCCAAATGTTCTAAAAGGCTTTTCCCATTTTGCTTCTACGAAATGTAACCCTAGTTCATCTCTTCTAGTTCACATGGGGGCAGAGAGGGAGTAAATGAGGTCATCCTGCACCTACTGTAAACTCCAAGGAGCTGTTTCTTGATGAGGGAGAGAGGGGAAGTTGACATCCAGGGTGGTCCTAACTCTTTGGAACCCAGTACCCAATAGACCTGATCAGCAAAGTCCCAACACAATCTAGGCACATGCTGTTTTGGCTGGATGAAAACATGCAAGTTGGTTTTAGTAGATGAATTCTTTGCTAGTAAACAAGTAGCAGTAAAAAGACAGAATCCGTCAAGAAATTACCCTGGTATAGATCAAACATTGGTCTTAGAGAAGGAAAGATAAAGACTTATACATGGAACGTTGGTGGAACGATTTCACATCCTGTGGTCGTTAAGATGGGCACCTGATGGTCCAGCATTTGCAGCTACTCTCTAGCCGATTAAATCTTTAACTTAGTTTCTCCTCTTCTTTAGCATCTAAATAGGATTATTGTGAAATGGTTCCAACTCCTCAGTTTTACTTCTTTAGGACCTTGATCTGTTCTCCCAAGCTCTAGGCCAGTGCTTCTCAATCAAGAAATCACAGGACAAGCACAGAGGATCTCAAAGGGCGAAGAAAGGATCGTAGAGCTTAGTAGTTGGCATATATGGATGGGCAAATTGGATAGGCCATATGGTCTTTATGTGCCATCGTTTTATTTATTTATATATTAGAATATAAAACCACCTTTACATTTCTCTTTTTAACCCTCTTATGGAGGCACACTTAGTCAACCTTTGGGGATTCCCACAATGTATATGCATGAGATGATTTGCATACATAACAGATGCACTGTATGCAAATCTATGTATGCAAATCATCTCATGCATATTCATTGTGGGAATCCTGAAAATCTGTCTGCCTCCAGGAGAGGGTTGAAAAGCACTGCTGTGGGCCTTACTGGATCCAAGGAATCCACACTGTAATGGAGAGGTATTCACTGTTTGTTACTGGGGAAGCAAATGGGCTGCGTTGTCAGGCTATCCTTAATTAATAGGAATGAGATATATTTACATGCATCCTACTGCTATTATATGCAGATTTATCTCATGTATAGTCATTATGAGTGTCCTGAAAATCTGACCTGTTGGTGTCCCTTGGATCATCTCTGAATGCCACTGTTTTAATTACTGGGTGTTGCAGCTCTCTGAGCCCCCAGCACACTTCGGGAAGAATGGAGAACAAAGACCCAGAACTTAACCCAACCCTTGAGTTTTGATAAAACTCCTCCTCTGTGGCACCTTTCCTTGGAGAATGTTATGAACCACTTTTCCCACACCGACCCTGCTGCTTTCAAGGCCCATGGAAACACTGAAGCCACCAGGAAGGGGGGAAATGTTGACTCCCTTACAGGAAAAAGCTTAATACATCAGACTCATAGGTAGACATTGATCCCAAACCAGTTTTCCAGATGTTTCTCAGCAGCTTAAAACAGACCAGAGATGTGATGAGAGATTTTTAAAAACGTGAGGCTAGGAAGCTGCTAATAGAATTGGGCTAGTACCAATGTTCTCTATTAAACTGATTATTTATTGGAACTAATTGGTGTTACTCATGGTCCAGCAAATGTAATACAAATGGTGACCTTTCCTGTTTGGCAGATTCCAACCTCAGTAGGTGTTTTATTGCAGTAATTCTGGACAAGGGGAAGTGACAAACAGCTGCTGACACTGGACATTTAATCTCAGTGGACTGACTCCAAAAAAATCTATGTACATTCCCGACACTAAACACCATAAAAATTATGCCTAATAGCAATGGGTAACATATTAACATTTTTATTTGCTTTCTATGTCACATTAAACTGCAAACAATGTGTTGGACAGATATTTTATTTCTTTTTCCGTGTACACTTTACTTGATAGGACCTGGTGTCAATGAAATGATAAATGCCAACACCAGCAATGTCTTGGACTGAAACATCTTCATAAAAGTATATTAGATCATTTTAAGTGTATGAATTGCCTTTCGTTATTAACCCTTTCCAGGCTGAGCCCAAAACTCTTGGGATCCAAAATTCTGACTAAATATTCCTATCAAATGGTATATAATACATGACCATAGCAGAAGGAAAATCACTATTAGAACATATTGAATAAGACGGGTACAATTTTCCTGAAATATGCAAAAATTAACCCGGCTGCAGAATGTGGATTAAAAATTTAAAGTAGGCCTTGAAAGGGTTAAACAATACTGCAGGGAGCCATATAGCTATCACTGCAGAATGGACTTGGTTAATTATAAGTTTGAAAATCCCCAACCTATTCGTGAGGGTTTTGATGGCAAAATTAGACATATAGGAACAACAACAAAGAAGAGTCTCTAGCAATCAATGCCTTTGAATTATGGTGCTGGCGAGTGGCGAAGAATACTTTGTATACTATGGACTGCCCAAAGAACAAATCAGTCAGTACTTGAGGAGATCAAACTTAAGCTTTCTTTAGAAGCTCAGATGACAAGACTTTGACTTTCATACTTCGGACACATCATGCGAAGAGAAAGATCGTTAGAGAAAGATATCATGCTTGGCAAATTTGAAGGTCAATGCAAAAAAGGAAGACCAGCAATGAGATGGATCGATACAATAACAGAAGCTATGGGTGCCACTCTATCAACAATGAGCTGCCTGACTGGAGACTGAACACAGTTTAGGACAACTGTGCAGAGGGTCACCATAAGTCGACACCAACTTGATGGCACTTAACAACAATATATTTATTTTAATTTCCATACTGAACCAAATGATTATTCTGTTGAAGCAGAGTGTACATAGAAGACGCCGAGTGCTCCACACACATCCTCTCCAGAAAGCCTTGTGTAGTGAAACAGCACCAGGTTGGTGTGGTAGGAGCTAAAGGGTTAACAGCAAGCACTGAAATGTATTTAAAATTGTACAACATGAAAGACTTATTTTCAGATACGGATTTTATGTTTGTTTTATTATAGCATCTACTATTCTGCCCTTTGTGTACAATCAACAAAGTGGTTTTACAGACCATTTAAAGCAATAAATTGATTCATGCCAGTGAGTTGGAGCTGAAGTAGAGAGGCAAGGAGAGGAACAGTCAGAAGGAAGGACTAGGTGAAATTATGAGCACCATAGGGTAGAGTTCAGCTTAACTGTCTATTTCCACCCACCCACAGCATCAGAAAATCCCATTTCTCCAAAGGCCAGGTCAGAAAAAGGGGGGTTATAGGCCAACCTTGCACTTATAAGATTTGATATGAAGGAAAGAGGACAGTGAGTTCCAGAAGGAAGGTGTCATGAAATGAATGTAAGAGGCCTTGTGTACCTTTAAGCGCATCGGAGGCCATGCTGTAAATACAATATTGAAAGATGTTTTGCCTGCATTTCAACACAACTTTATTTTTTAAAAACCTGCAGCATAATGGAAGCGTCCATTTCACTTACATAGGAACAGAGTTAAGAAATAGATCGAAAATGTTTCAGAAAGTAATGGTTAGTTGTAAGTTAATGGTTCCATCTGCTTTCCCAATGGATAATGGTCTTCAATGAGCATTAGTTTTTAAAACAGTGCTATTGTCACCTGTTGTTTTTGATAATCATTTTCGTAATTTTGGAAATGTAAATAGATATCTAATAGATCCTTTCATCAATATCTAATTTGGGGTCTGAAACTTAAGGGGCAATGAATTGTTCTTAAGAACATTAGATATGCCATACTGGGTCAGACCAAGAGTCAATCAAGCCCGGTATCCTGTTTCCAGCAGTGGCCAATCCAGGTCACAAGTACCTGTCGGGTTCCCAAAGGGTATCCAGATTCCATGCTGCTTGTCCATTGGGTAAGCAGTGGATTTCCCGTTCTCTTTAATAATAATTTGAAACTTGTTCAAACCTCTTTAAATCCAGTTACACTAACAGCTTTTACTGTGTCCTCTGGTAACAAATTCCAGAGTTTGATTACGCATGAGTGAAAAAATATTTTCTTTGATTAGTCTTAAATGTGCTACATTGTAACTTCATTGCGTGTCCTGTAGTTTTTTTTACTATTTTGATGGCATAAACAACCAATCTACACTTACCCGTTCTACTCCATTCATTAGTTTATAGACCTCTATCATATCTCCCCTCAGATGTCTCTTTTCAGTTGGACCCCCTAACCTTTTAAGCCTTTCCTCATAGGGATATCCTTCCATTCACTTTACAATTTTTGTTGCTCTTCTCCGTACCTTTTCTAATTCTGCTATATCCTTTTTAAGATATGGTGACCAGCATTGCACACAATATTCAAGGTGCGGTCATATCATGGAACAATACAGAGGCATTATAATAGCCTTGGTTTTATTCTTTGTCCCTTTCTTTATGATTCCTAGCATTCTATTTGCTTTCTTGACCACGGTTCCACAGTGGGCAGAGGGTTTCAGCAAATTACCCACGATAACGCCTAAATCCTTTTCCTGGTTGGTGGTTCCTAATGTGGAACCTTTCATTATGTAACCATAGTTGGGTCGTTCTTCCCTAAGTGCATAACTTTGCATGTCCACATTAAATGTCACCTGCCATTTGAACTCCCAGTCTTCCAATTTATCAAGGTCCTATTGCAATTTTTTATAATCCTCTTGTGTTTTAACAACTTTGAATAATTTGGTGTGATCTGCAAATTTGATCACCTCATTCATTATTCCCATTTCCAGGCCATTTATAAATATGTTAAAAAGCAGTGGACCCAGCACAGATCTCTGAAGTACTCCACTGAGAAAATTGGCCATTTAGCCCTATTCTCTGTTTTCTATCTTTCAACCAGTTCCTAATCCACAATAGTATATTGCCTCCTATCCCATGGCTTTTTAATTTCTCCAAGAGTCTCTCGGGAGGACCTTTGACAAAGGCTTTCTGAAAATTGAGAAACACTATATCAAACGGCTCACCTTTATCTACCTATTTATTCACACCTTCAAAAAATATAAGAGATTGGTGAGACAAGACTTTCCTTGGTTAAATCTACGTTGGCTTTCTACCATTAAACAATGATTATCTACATGTTCTGTAATTTTGTTTTTTATAATGGTTTTTATCATTTTGCCCGATACTGATGTCAGGTTCACTGGTCTGTAGTTTCGTGGATCTTCCTTAGAACCCTTTTTAAAAATTGGTGCTACATTGGCCACTCTCCAATCTTCAGGTACTACAGATGATTTTAATGCTAGATCACAGATTACTAATAGTAGTTCTACAATCTCATATTTCAGTTCTTTCAGCACCCTAGGATGTATGCCATCTGGTCCATGTGATTTGCTGTTCTTTAGTTTATCAATTAGCTGTATTACATCTTCATGATTTATCAAGATACATCACCTTTAAATATAATTTCTGGCATGAGTAAGTTTCCTACATCTTCTTTAGTAAAGACTGCAGCAAAAAATTAATTCAGTCTCTCCACTATGGCCTTGTCCTCTCGCAATGCACCTTTTATCCCTCCATCATCTAATAGTCCAACTGACTCCCTCACAGGAGTATTGCTATGAATATACTAGAAAAAGCTTTTATTATGCATTTTGCTTTCATGGCAAGCTTCTTTTCAAATTTTCTCTTAGCCTGCCTTACCAATGCCTTATATTTATCTTGCCAGTATTTGTTTCCTGTTTTTGTCATTTGGCTCTTTTTTTTCCATTTTCTGAAAGATTCTCTCTTAGCTATAAAAGCCTCTCTGACCTCATCTTTAAGCCATACTGGCTGTCATTTGGCCTTCCTTCCACCTTTATTTAAGTATGGAATACATCTAGTCTGGGTTTCCAAGATAGTATTTTTAAATAATGCCAAGGCCTGATGCAAACTCTTAACCTTTGCAATTGTTCCATTTAGTTTTTTCTTAACCATTTTCCTCATTTTATTATAGGTCCTTTTTTAAAGTTAAATGCTAGCACAGTCAATTTCCTTGCTATCCTCCCTCCATTTATTAAATCAAATGTGATCATGTTATAATCACTATTGCTAAGCGGCCTCGTATCTTGCACTAGATCCTGCATTCCACTGAAGATTAGGTCAAAAATATCATCCCCCCATGTCAGTTCCTGAACCAGCTACTCTATGAAGCAAGCATTTACTTCATCTAGAAATGTTATCACCCTAGCAGGTCCTGATGTGATAATGACCCAGTCAATACCAGGATAATTGAAATCTCCCATTACTACTGTGTTGTAAACTTTGCTAGTTTCCCTAATTTCTGTTAGCATGTCATCATCTGTCTGTTTATTCTGTCCAGGCGGATGGTGGTACACGCCCACTGCTATTCCCTTCCCCTTTTTACATGGAATTTCTATCCATGTATTCATTTATTTTAGTGGCTGAAAGGCTGAGACTTAGGTGAACTAGGACTCAAATCCTACTTCTCCACTGAGACTCAGGGCTGGTCTCAACCATTAGGCAGACCAGGCATCCACCTAGGGTGGCAGGCTTCAGGCCGGCATCAGTCACAAGGAATCCTTTTAAAGCTGCTCTCAGCAGCAGTCCTTTGAGCATCCATGCATGCATGTGCACTGAAGACCTGCCATGTCCTGCCCCCTCTGTGTGTGCTGGACACAACAGGCTTTGAGCATACACACACAGGGCAGACCCGAGGCATGTGCAGGAATGTTATCTGCATATGGCCCCACATTGCTAGAGGCCCCGCACCGCGCAAACTGTGCTGAAAACCCCTCCCTGTTGAGGGTAAAGGCCAAGAGGCTCGCATCCTGGAGATGAATGCATGGCTGCGTGGATGGTGTCATCGAGAGTATTTTGGTTTCCTAGACCATAGGATGCTGTTCCAAGGGTTGCAGAGCAGAGATGGCATCCATCTATCCAAGAAAGGTCAACGCGTCTTCAGTAGTAGACTGGCTAATCTACTGAAGAGGGCTTTAAACTAGATTCAATGGGGATGAATGTATCACTTACCTGGGGATGAAGAAAGCCCCCAGGTAAGTGATACATTAAATAACTTTATGGAAATGGGTAACAGGGGTAACATATGGAAAGCAGTGCGTATAAATGCCCGTAGCATGGGAAATAAGATCCCTGATGTTGAAGCTTTGGTGGGAGTGGCTGACTTGGATTTAGTGGCAGTTACAGAAACATGGTTCACAGAAAACCATGACTGGGATGTAACTATACCTGGCTATACTTTATTCAGAAAGGACAGGTTAGGAAGAAGGGGAGGAGGAGTGGCACTATATGTAAAAAATACTATTAAAGCTTTGGAATTACAGAGCTTAAAAGGAGAGAGGAAGCATTGTGGGTTAAACTAGAAAGAGGGAAAGATAAATCTATTTGCATTGGCGTGATATACAGACCTCCCTCACAAGAGGAAGTGGTGGACAGAGAGTTAATTGAAGACATACACAGCATTGCTAGGAAAGGGGAAGTGCTACTGATAGGAGATTTCAATATGCCAGATGTTGACTGGTACATTCCTGCTGCAGTATCATCTAGAAGTAAGGAGATCCTGGATTCTCTACAGGGAGAACTATTCAAGCAATTGGTAACAGACCCCACACGTGAATGGGCCATACTGAACTTGGTGCTTACAAATGATGAAGGTTTTTCTGATGTTATAGTGGGAGATCATTTTGCATCCAGTGATCACCAGATGGTGTGGTTCAGTATTAGGACTAGGGCTGTTCAAAGGTGAGGGTCTTGGACTTTAGGAAGACTAACTTTGCCAAGATGGGCCAATACCTCAGGGAGTCGTTAGCGGGATGGGAACAGCTGGGGGATGTAGAAAAACAGTGGGTAAAACTGAAAGGGGATATTTTAAGGGCATCCAATCTTTTTGTTAAGATGGTAAATAAAAGGAAAAGGAGACCGCTATGGCTTTCGAAAGAAGTACAGTAGCTGAAAAAGTGAAGAAAAAGAGGGAGGCCTTCATGAAATACAAGAGATCACATAGAGAGGAAGACAGGCATCTATATTTGGAAAAACTTAGAGAAGCTAGCAAAGTAGTCAGGAAAGCAAAGATTCAAAAAGAGGAGGAAATAGCCAATGCAATAAAATGGGGGGATAAGACATTTTTCAGATATGTTAGTGAGAAGAGGAAGGGCAAAAGTGGTATTGTCAGACTCAAGGGTGAAGGGGAGGAATATGTAGAAGCTGATGAGGATAAAGCGGAATTGCTTATTTCTGTTCTGTGTTCACAGATGAAGAACCAGGAGCAGAACCTCAGAAAACACCCACAAACAGGAACAGAAGTGAGGGACATCTTGAATAATTTTCAGAAGACTGTGTTCGTGAGAAACTAGCTCAACTTAAAGTAGACAAAGCAATGGGACCGGATGGGATACACTCTAGAATACTGAGGGAACTTGGGGACATTCTAGCAGCTCCACTGACTGACCTTTTCAATGCCTCGTTGGCGTCGGGAGTGGTGCCAAAGGACTGGAGAGAGGCTCATGTGGTGCCTTTACACAAAAGCAGAAGTAAGGATGTGGTTGAAAACTACAGGCCGGTTAGTTTAACTTCGGTGGTGAGTAAATTATTGGAAACGCTGCTGAAGGAGAAAATAGTGAGGTTTCTGGAGTCCAGCAGATTACAAGATCCGAAGCAGCATGGATTCACCAGAGGCAGGTCTTGTCAGACAGATTGATTTCTTTGACTGGGTGACCAGGGAGTTGGACCAAGGAAGGAGCCCTAGATGTGGTGTATTTAGACTTCAGTAAAGCCTTTGACACTGTTTCTCACAGGCGACTTATAAACAAACTGAGCACCCTAGGGATGGACCCTAAAGTTACTGCTTAGTTTAGAAATTGGTTTGGTGGGAGGCGACAAAGAGTACAGGTAAATGGAGCTCACTCTGAAAAGAAGGATGTTACCAGTGGTGTGCCCCAGGGATCTGTCCTTGGTCCGATTCTTTTTAACATCTTTATTAGTGATATAGCGGAAGGGCTGTCGGGAAAGCTTTGCCTCTTTGTGGATGATACCGAAACCTGCAATAGAGTAGGCACCAAGGAAGGTGTAGATAACATGAGGAGGAATCTAGCTAAGCTTGAAGAATGGTCTAGAATTTGGCAGCTGGGATTTAATGTTAAAAAATGTAAGGTCATGCATTTGGGCTGCAGCAATCCAAGGGAGCAATATAGTATAGGGGGTGAAGTACTTTTGTCCACTAAAGAAGAGCGGGACCTAGGTGTGGTTGTGTCTGATGATCTTAAAGTAGCTAAACAGGTAGAAAAGGTGACGGCAAAAGCTAGAAGGATGCTTGGGTGCGTACGGAGAGGAATGGCTAGCTGAAAAAAGGAGGTGATAGTGCCTCTGTATAAGTCTTTGGTGCGACCTCATTTGGAGTATAGTGTGCAATTCTGGAGACCGCACCTTCAAAAGGATGTGAACAGGATGGAGTCGGCGCAGAGGGTGGCTACTAAAATGGTTAGTGGTCTCCATTATAAAACATATGAGGACAGACTTAAGGATCTTAATATGTACACCTTAGAGGAAAGGCGGGATAGAGGTGATATGATTGAGACGTTTAAATAACTCCATGGCATAAATGTTCAGGGGGAGCGCCTCTTTCAATTCAAAGCAAGTTCTGCTATGAGGGGATATGGGATGAGGGTGAAGGGGGATGGATTCAGGAGTAATATGCGGAAATATTTCTTCACGGAAAGAGTGGTGGATCTGTGGAATAGTCTCCCAGTGGAGGTGGTAGAGATGAGGACAGTAACTGAATTCAAAAAGCATGGGACAAACACAGAGGATCTCTAAAGGAAAAAAGGGGACTGTTGTAGTTGTTGATATGGAAGGACAGACTAGATAGGCCATGTGATCTTTTTCTGTCGTCATATTTCTATATTTCTATGAGATGCTGAACTATGGGTTGAGTGGGGTTAGGTACATGGCTGATGGTTTGCCTAGGGCATCAGATACCTTTGGGCCGGTCTTGCTGCACTCTTTGTGACCTTGGGCAAGTCACCCCACCCTCCATTGCCTCAGGCACAACTAGGTTATAAGCCCACTTGGACAGGGAAATAACTACAGTACCTGACTTTAACTTACCTCTTCCAAATCAAAGCTTAAGGCGAATAATTTGATTTTTTAAAAAATCTAGGTAATAAGAAACTATATGGTGCTTATGTCAACCTTGTGCATTGTTGACTTGTGATGGTGGTGGCATATGTCATCCTCTCTCTAATCAGGAAATACTAATCTCCCCATAGCTGTTCTTGTCTGTATAATGCCATGCCGGAAAACTACATTGGAATTGCAGTACATCAGTTCTAAAAAATCTAAAACCAAAACTTTTACTTTGTTTTAAACAAAGCAAAATAAACTGCCTTGAAAACCATTCTCATAGATTCTTAATGTCAATGGTGAAAGAGCTGCCATAGGTTAGGATGTGTCATTGTGGTTTCTGTGGTATGGCGCACGCGATGAGTGCTCTTAAATCCCTGATTCAATCAGGGGTGGAATCCTTTCCAAGTATTATGCATTAACTTAGCAATCAAAGATCTTTTTAAAACAGCAAAACAAGACGGAGAGGTCTTTTCTTTATAAAACAGCTGTTCTACAGAGGTCAAGGCTACTATTATGCCTCTGGGCGCTTTCTTTCATTTTGGAAATGCTTGGAGAAAGTGTCTAAGCCGGCAGCCGTACATATAGAGTCCATCTTCATCTCTATACTGGAGCACTATGAGAGGTAAGGTGAGCCCCAGGCTTCCCATGCTAGCTCTCACTGGCTCTAGGTTTAGGCACTGGGGGCAAAGGCATGCAATAAAGCAGCCTGCTCTGTAATGAGTCACCGGAGTGTTAGACATAGCTATATAACATAGGACTAACACGCCGATGCAGAAGGCCAACACAAGTCATGTTATATCAGCTCTGTACACCTCTTTGCAGCGCAACAATAGCATGTGACTTCAGCAGAAAGGGGCTGATATGCAAATTAGCCACATGTTAAACTTGGCGCAAATGGCAGTGTTAAACTGGGACAGCAAGCCAAACAAATGCACACAGAAGTCGGCACAAGTTTGGTATGCTGTCCCAGAGAAACAGGAACACTGCATGGCTAATTTGCATATGTGCCCCTGATAGTATTTTGATGGCATTGGGAGCTTTCCCTGATGCCTGGATCATCTGAGGAAAGCCCTCGATGCCATTAAAATGCTGTCAGGGGGCTGTGCCCCCAACAAAAAACAAATCCCTGGTGGCCCAGCGACCCCATTTCCCTCCCACCCACCCAACTAACAATAAACCTGGTGGCCCAGCAGCCCTGAACTCCCCTCCCCCCTCCTGGTACTTTCACAAAACAGCGAGAGTGCTGCCTGCGCGCTCCCTCTGCACCGCCATCATGAAACAAGATGGCACCTGGCCCCAAGCGTGCATCCTGGGATGCACTGGGCAGGGTCAGACTGCCATAGATGCACCGCGTGGGGCCAGGTGCCACCATTTTTCAAGATGGTGGAGTGGGGGCATGTGGGCAGTGCTCCCACTCCTTTGTGAAGATACCGGGTGGGGGGTTCAGTGCTGCTAGGCCACCAGGCTTATTTTAAGATGGGCGGGAGGCAATGTTCCCTCTAAGCAGCTTGAAGCCGCGGTGGAACAAGGTGCACAGCAATCATGCTTAGGATCGCGAGGCATAGGAAGGTCCCAAGGGATCTGTATGCTGTGCGATCCTAAGCACGACCGCTTTTCACCTCCCTCCACCAGCGGAGGACTCCAATGCAACTTCAAGCTGCTTAGAGAGAACATTGGCAGATAGGGGGTTTGGGGCCATCGGGCCACCAAACATTTAGTTGGGTGGGTGGGGGGACTGGGGCCTCTGGGCGACCAGGAATTTGCTTTCTATCAGGGGCACCAGCCCCCTGACATTATTTTGATGGCATCGGGGGCTTTCCCCCATGCCTGGATCATCTGAGGGGAAGTTTGACACGTCCCCTCAGATGATCGAGGCATTGGGGAAAAGCCCCGATGCCATCAAAATAATGTTGGGGGCATGCGCTAAATATTTAAGCCACCTCAAGACCAGGCTTAGAGATATTGGTGCTAAGGCTGGTTACAAAATCCTCTACACATTTCTCTGCATCATGCGCAGACAATATTAGCATGTAATTTTAATATGGCCAGCTCATTTGCCTATAATTTAAATACTCTTGGCGTTAATTGTGCACTAGTTTTTCCTTTGCTGTTTATATGCATGTCTGTCTCTTTTCTACATTTGGCTGTGGCAGTAATTGTGCCTAAAAGTAGCATAATCTGTGCTTAAAGGCTGTGCTAGTTTTCTGCATTGGCCCATAAATGTGTTGAATTCTGGCTGTAGTTGTCCTTTGGATTTGCAGGCAATTTAGAATGTATTAGTTTTCAAAAATGTGGCTTTCTAAAACTGAGCTTACTAAATGAAGAAAGTTGAGATCTAAGCTGATATATCAACTGCACTTTGACACCCAAGCTTCTGTTTAATATGTAAAGACCAATAGGGCTCTATGTGAGTATTTTTTGTGTTCTAGGGTTTACATATTAAATTACCAGAGATAGGAGGGCTCACTGAGTGAGGTCAGGCAGAAGGAAGGTTCTACTGAGAGAGGCGATGGTATAAAGGGGTGGGGATCAGTGATCTTGGAGTTGTCGATGACCCAGAGACTTATAGGAGGCACATAAGGGAGGTCCTGTTCTCGGCAGCTTCATAGGAGACAAGAGCAAAACCTTCCATTCAGGAGAGAGAGTGTCTCTCTATTTGGACTCTTCAGTGGAGCTGATGTCTGATCCACAGTCCACAGAGAAAGAAACCGGCTCTGGGAGAGAGTCCTAATTGGAAGAAGTGAGTTTGGAGTGTAAAGGTTACCTTTCTGAACATTCTCAGGGAGGAAGGGTTAGAGGCGGCTGAAGATTCTTGTCAGATTATTCAAGAAGACTGTGTGGGGGAATTGACTCTGATGGATTTTTTTTTTGTATTTTTCCTGTGATTCTGCTGTTTGATTTGTGCTTCTTTCAGTAAAATTCTTTGCTTTAAAACAAAATCTGGATTGTGGACTATTTTTGGAGTTGTGCGTACTGCATAAATGATTCAGGCCAGAGAGACTGAGCTGCAGCTTCTAATGGTGAACCGCTTAACCACTACCCAGAGCAGTACCCCATGTCTAAAAGGGTTACAAATGTAAAAAACTGTATACAAAAGATCATGTTCCACTCCCCTTGACAAAAATCACCAACCCACTTTTAGTCATTATTGTGGTATATCCTCTTATTCAGAACAGTATTGGAAAAATACAATATAAAGTCCTAATAGCTCTGATTTTTTCTAAGGTACATTCTGCCTACAAAGAGGCTTTCAAACAAGACTGTTGTGAACATTAGAAGATCAGCCAGCCATAGAAAACCTGTGTTGTATATGCAGGGGGGCTCTTTGCAATCACTGATTGCCAGGAGAATAGGCTGGATTTGATCTCTTCTCCTGGAAAGATCCTGACAGAAACATTACTTAATCCTCCTCCACCCACCTCAGGGCCTTATCCCGAAGTGACTTTCCTCTGTTCTGTGTCTATGAAAAAAAATCTTTATTGAGTAAGGCCATAAACGTGGTTTCAGCTGACTTTTTTTCACTTTGCCAGTAACAACATGATCCTTACTCCTAGACACTTGAACCTGGTGAAGTTTCGTGAGCTGCTTAGTCACACATGGGCCGATGCAGTAACACGCACAGGTTAGCTTGGCTTTTATGCACAATTGTGTGCACTACCAGTGCAGAAAGGAGCTTTGTGCATGAGCCAACTGTATGTAAAGCTTCAAGCAGACAGAGGCACACAGCACTTTTAAATCCATAAGCAAATCAGGGCAAATGCAGAAGGCTGAGCTCAATGCTGGGATTTTAACACAAGGTCCAAGGAGGCGTAAAGGGTTAACTCCCTAGGCTGCAGTCAGTGCTAGTGAGAAAATTATGCTTATTTCTTCTCTATATCTTGAACATACAGGACTCACAACTTTTTTCTGGCTTTACTGAAGGGGAGTGGTAAAAATAAAAGCCAGGAGCTGAGGAGGAGGCGTGCTGGAACAATGTCACACGCATGTGCTGAAATGCTATCTGGCGCATAAACAGTAATATTGAGCAGAATATTATTGCACCAGATAGTATTGCAGCCACATGTGCACCAATATAATTGGGCAACGCTCATGCGCAAGATATTGCTGCTGCTGGTGCAGAGCTCTGTGCGCATGCGTCTGGCTTGCTGTCCTCATTTTGCGTAGACCTTTTGTGCACAACTTAGTTGTATGTTATTTGGTTCCACATTAGAGAGCAAAACTTTTATGTTAATTATTTATTTAGAAATCTTTATATACCATCTAAGTGGTCAAACGCCATTCAAAATGGTTTACAATCATCAATAAAATACAGTCAGGGAAAAAGCATAGTTACTCACCTGTGTTAAGAACATAAGATATGCTTTACTGGGTCAGACCAAGGTCCGTCAAGCCCAGTATCCTGTTTCCAACAGTGGCCAATCTAGGTCACAAGTACCTAGCAGTTTCCCCAAAACACACAAGTTCTTCAATGCTTGTATAGGGGCAAGCAGTGGATTTCCTGGGTCCCCTTTACTAATGGTTTATGGACCTTTCCTCCAGGAACTTGTCCAAACCTTTTTTAAACCCAGTTACACTAACAGGTTTTATTACATCCTCCGGTAACAAATTCCAGAGTTTGATTACACGTTGAGTGAAAAAATATTTTCTCTTATTAGTCTTAAATAGGTTCTCCGGTGACAGCAGGAATCAGTCTTCATATATGGGTGACATTGATGCCGATGGAGCCCTGCACAGAATCATCTCCCCAGCTTTCAAAGAAAGCCTTTGGGAGATGCACCATGCATGCGTGGTCCCCTTCAGCCCAAGGGTGCTATCTTGCTCAGTCAATGGCAGCTAAGACAGCACAAAATGGCACAACTGAGGCAAATCTATGGGGAGGAGGGAGGGTTGTGAAGAATGATTCCTGCTATCCCTGGAGAACACCTGCTACAGGTGAGTATACGCTTTCTTTGGGAACAAGCAGGCAGTCACTCTTCGCATATGGGACTCCCTAGCTACAGGCTACCGAGAATCTATAGAAAACCACGGCAAGCTGTGAGCAGCAGCGAGTCCAAAGGACAGACTCTGGAAGGACTCCAGTGCTCAGGGAGCACCCTCACTCTGGTAGCCTGAACACAGAAGGTTTGGAGGGTAGGAGTTGCCTAGACCTCGAAGAGATTACAGAGTATGGCCTGGCCAAAGGCGCTGTCCCATTGGGACTCCCTCTTTAGGCAGTAGTGAGCTGCAAAGATGTTGACTGAAGATCAGGCAGCAGCCCAGCAGATGTCTGCCATTGGGACAGAGTGCAAGTTTGCCACTGAGGTTGCCATGGCCCAGACGTCATGCACTGTGACGTGGTGTTCCAGCTGAAGCCCAGCCTTTTTGTAGGCGAGGGTGATGCAGTCCGTCACCCAGATAGACAGGGTCTGCTTGGTCACTGCCTCCCCCAGCCGACAGGCGTCATAGGAGATAAAAAGCTGGGAGGCTTTCTGGTGACCCCTGGGTATGCTGTAGGTAAAAGATAGGGCCCTCTTACAGTCCAGAGTATGAAGGACGGTCTCCACCCTGTTGGTGTGAGGCCGTGGAAGGAAGGTGGGAAGAACCACCTCCTGATTGAGATGAAGCAAAGGCATCATCTTCAGAAGGAATTTGGGGTGCGTGCATAGCACAAACCTGTTCTTGTAGAACCTGGTATAGAATGGCTCCGCCACCAGGGCCTGAAGCTCACTGACTTTGCAGGCAGAGGTGAGCACCACCAGGAAAATGACCTTCCAGGCGAGGTGCCGCAGATGGCAGGTAGCCAGGGGTTCAAATGGCGGCCGAGGTAGTCGCATTAGCACCACGTTGAGATCCTACTCCACCAGGGTTGGGTGGATTGGGGGCTTGGAGAGTAGCAGGCCCCGTAGGAAGTGGGTGACAAGGGACTGTGCTGAAAGAGGATTGCCCTCAATAGGGTAGTGGTGCACTGAGAGAGCACTCAGGTGCACCCTGACGGAGTTGGACTTGTCCAGCCTGTAAAAGATGAAGCAGGTACTGCAGCACTGTCTGCACAATGCAACAGAATGGGTTGGCCTATCTCTCTGAGCACCGCAAGGAGAATCTGTGTCACTTGAAGGCATGGGCACGCCTCACGAAGGACTTGTGAGAGGCCAGGATGACTTCCTCTACTTCCCCTGAAAGTTTGAAGGGGACCAAGACTACCCATTCAGCAGCCAAGCTGTTAGCACCAAAGACCCCAGATTGGGATGGAGGAGAGAGCTGTCCTCCTGAGTCATTAGCCCCAGAGAGCTCCCAAGAGGGCCTAGGGGCTCTGTTACTAAGCGGAGCAGCAGCAGGAACCACGGCTGCCTGGGCTACGGGGGACCACCAGAATTAGTGACACTTTGTCCCGGACGACCTTGAAAAGGGTCTTGGCGACCAATGGTGTGGGTGGGAAGGGATATAGGAGGCCCACCGACCACGGGATGAGGAAGGCATCCACTGCCTCCCAGGAAGGGTGAGGCTGGCGGGAACAGAATCATGTCAACTGAGCACTGGCTGGAATGGCAAAGAGGTCCATCTAAAGGGTCCTCAAGAGACAAAAGAGCCATTGGGCTACTCTGGGGTCTAGCCACCATTTGTGCGGCTGGAGAACCCTGCTCAACCTGTCCGCAATGGTATTGTCTTGACCTGGCAGTTAAACCATTCTCAGGAGCATTTCCTGGCTGATTGCATTCGAGCAGAGGGCTATTGTCTCCTGGCAGAGGGTATACAATCCTGTACCCCCCTGCTTGTTCAGGTAGAACATGGCAACCTGGTTGTGCATCTGGACCAATACCAGCTGGTTGCTGTAGGCAATGGTGGAGGGCTTGGAGAGCCAGAAATATGGCCCTGAGCTCCAAGAGGTTGATCTGCTGTTGGCTTTCCACCCTGGACTAGATGCCCTGCATGTGGAGGCCTCCACAGTGAGCTCCCCAATCCAGCCAAGAGGCGCCCATGGTGAGAACCCGTTGGGGGATAGGGGTCTGGAAGGGCATGCCTGCCCATAGGTGCTGTGTCACTTGCTACCAGTTGAGCAACTCTACCAGTGGGAGGGTCACATGCATTCTGTCCCTGAGGCGGTCGGTGGCTTGTGTCCACTGGGATCGGAAGCACCATTAGGTCACCCTCATGTGGAGGCAGGCATTTTGTTAACATGCACCGTGAATGCCATGTGGCCGAGCAAGCGGAGCATGAAGCGAGCCAGTACTAAGCATCGGCACTGTACCTCTGCAGCCAGAGCCTTGAGGCAACTTGCCCTGTCTATGGAGAGAAAGGCCTTGGCCTGGCTGGTAGCCAACTGCACCCTGATGAACTCCAAGCTTTGCATAGGAGTGAGATGAGACTTGGGGCGGTTTATTATGAAGCCCAGGTGTTTCAGGATACAGATGGTGCAGCCTGTGGTATGCTGTACCTCAGAGGTTGTTTTCTCCTTTTATGAGCCAATCGTCCTGATAGGGGAAGACGAAGGCCCCTTGGAGGCAGAGATAGGCAGCCGCCACCACCACCAGGCATTTGGTGAAGACCCTGGGTTCTGAAGCCAGCCCAAAGGGTAGCACCCTGTACTGGTAGTGGTCGCTCTTGACCACGAATCTCAGGTACTGTCTGTGACTGGGATGGATGAGGATATGGTTGTAAGCATCCTTTAGATCCATGGAGCATAGCCAGTCTCCCTGCTGGAGGTAGGGCAGCAATGTTCCAAGGGAGAGCATCCTGAACTTCTCCCACACCAGGAACTTGTTCAGGTTCTGCAGGTCTAGGATGGGCCTGAGGCCTCCGGTTCTTTTCAGCATGAGGAAGTAGTGGGAGTAGAACCTCTTGCCTTTTTGGCAGTGGGGCACTGGTTCCATGGCCCTGTCCTCGAGTAGACCTGTGAGCTCTTGCCGGAGCAGGGTCTGGTGATGGGAAGTCCTGGAGGGCTCTCCTGGAAAGAAAGAAAAAGGGGGCATCTGGTCTATGTGGAGGAGGTAAACCTCCTTGACCACGTGGAGGGCCCATGCATCGGTGGTGGTGATTGGCTACCAGTGGAAGAAGTGGACCAGGTATCCCCCTGTCAGCAGCTGACCTCCTGAGAGTAGAGGGGCTATGCCCAAGGAGTCAAAAACTCCCTCTAGATGGAATCCTCTGCTTACGGGGGCCCTTTGTGTGCCCCTTGGCATGCTGTCCCTGCTGTGGAGCTTGGGAAGGCTGGTACTACTGATAGCCTTAGTAGGCTGGTCCCTTCCTTGGGCAGGGTGGCTTTTTCCCCGAGGCCTTCCGCTTGAGCAGAGTGGTGGTCTTCTTAGAAAGTCGAGTTCTTGTCAGGAACTCAGACTCAAGCTCTGCAGCCTTGTTTGACATGGGCTTACCAAAGAGGTTCTCCCTTTGGCATGGGACATTGACAAGTTTGTCTTGGACCCATTGCTCCAGGTTCGAGAACTGGAGACAGGCCTGGCGTCAGGTGCCGGTGCCCGCTGTGGCCATCTGAGCTGTGGACTCAAAGCCGTCATTCGCTGCTTGAGACATAAACTTAGATCAGTCACTGACGCCTTTGACCAGGTTCTGGAACCGTTGGAGGGGTTCCTCGGAAAGGCTGGCAGAGAACCTGGTGAGCTCCTTCCCCAGGTCCCTCAGGTACATATCCATATATAATTGGTATGCCTGGATCCGACAGACCAGCATAGAGCCCTGGTAGCACTTTCTGCTGAGGGACCTAGCTTCCCTGCCCGGGGATACTGACGAATGTGTCTTCTGGCTTTTAAGCCAACGCATAGCAGACTCCACCACCATGGAGGTTTGTGAACGTTGAGCCTTCCTGAAGCCCGGACCCTGGCAGACTCGATATATGGAGTTGTGTTGACGGCTGACTATGGGTACTGAGGCCGGTGACTCCCACATGCAGAGAAGTAGCTATTCCAGAATGGCCGGAGCAGGCACTGTGAGTGACTCCTTTGGTGGAGACTCATATTGGAGGATCTCGAGCTCCTCCATGCATTGGCCCTCCTCTGAGTCAATGGGGAATGCCAATGCCTTCGACATGTCCTGCACAAATTTGAGGCATGCTGAGTCCTCGGGTGGTGACTGGCGCCTGGCCTTGGGTTGAGAAATGTCTGACGGTAATTCACGGTGCTTGTGAGTGTCCAGGGATGTCTCGTCTTTGGACTCCCAGTCGGAGTACTCTGTGTAGGACTCGATGGTGGGCTGTGCCAGCGATGGCCGGGGCTGGTGGTCCATGGGCCTTCGAGGCTGCATTGCCAGAGCCATGAGCACTGGTTGGAGATGATTGATAGGCCCGAGGAATGGCATCATGATTGAGACCGCTGTCGAGGATCGACTTGAAGCTGCAAGCTCACGAGGATCAGCTCGACAACCGGGGAAGTCCTCAAAGCTGAGGTCCCGGTGGTCTGGGGGGATCAACCAGTTGGGGCAGATGGCCTGGTCGAACCGGAGAACTGTTCCCGCTGCATCTCCAGGAAGGCAGTCAGGCTCCAGGGACTCCATCCTGGACTCCAGTCCAGATGGTACCACAGCATTTGGCATGGATGCTGAGATAGCCGGGTCCGGTGCCAGCAAAGAGAGTGATAAGGATGGCCTCGGAGGTCTGAGGCCATTTGCCAGGGGCCGATGATTCCTTCCTTGGGACCTTGGACAGTGCTCCTGCTCTGACACCTCGGGCCTTCTTCAGGGGCTGAGGGATCTGGCACGGGGCTTGTCTACTTTTGCCAAGGTCCTCGAGGATTTCTTCTTCCTCTTGTGTTCCCGGTCTGGGGAATCCCTGTCGGAGGACCCGCATGCCCAATCTGTCGCCACGGGGTCACTAGATGACTCTGGGGTCTCATATAGGGCCGTGGATCCCGGGGACTCTGGGGAAGAATCTGACCTGGAGATAATTTGGTCATGCTTCTGCTAATGGAGTGTGATTGCTTTAGTGGACATCTACTTGCAGAGGCCACAAACCTCTGGGTCATGGTCGAGACCAAGACAATGGAGGCAGCAATCGTGTGTGTCGGTGAGGGACATATTTTTAGAGCACCAATCACACTTCTTAAAATCACTGGCCATTGGTGGAAAAAGTACCCCGGTGAGGTCGAAGACCCGAGGAACTGCCTGCCAGCAGAAAAAAGGGCACAAAGTCACACCAGGGAAAAAAGAACTTAACTAGGGAAAAAAGGACAGTCCAAGATGCAATGCCAA
The DNA here is from genome assembly GCA_033557465.1 of Ichthyophis bannanicus. Taxonomy (NCBI): domain Eukaryota; kingdom Metazoa; phylum Chordata; class Amphibia; order Gymnophiona; family Ichthyophiidae; genus Ichthyophis; species Ichthyophis bannanicus. Next base: position 85,145,226 of record CM066034.1, on the reverse strand, counting down.
GGAAAGCAAACTCGGAGGTGGGAAAGGAACTGGTCATAGATGAAGAAAAACAAAACATTATAGGATGAAAATGAACTGCTTTTTCTGGGGAAAGCAGACACACATCTGGTGGGCTCCGCAGAAAAAAGGAGACTGAGCAAGATGGAGCCCTTGGGCAGGAAGGGGACCATGCATGTGCGATGCATCTCCCGAAGGCTTTATTTGAAAGCTGGGGAGATGCTTCCGCACAGGGCTCCATCGGTGCTGATGTTACCCATATGTGAGGACTGACTTCCTGCTTGTTCCTGGAGAAATTAAGAATATACCAGTTAAGCCAATAAAGATTTCAGTCACCCACATATCAACCTCCCTCCCCCCCCCCCCCCCCCACCTCTCAGGGGGAATAAAAAAAGATTTGACCCTTCTCCTAAATATCCATAAGCTTGTTGCTCTTCTTAATTCATGCAACTTAGGCTCTAATGCTAGGTTTCTGCATCCCCTCCCGACAGTGACCAGAAGTGGGGGACTGATATTTAATGCAAAATTAACCCGATTTTTTTGCAAGCAAATCTGGGACACTTACCAAAATGGAGGTGGAGGGAGAGAAGGGACACCTGAAGGCCATGTTTGAGCAACAAGGCAGGGAAGAGGGAGGAGGAATCGCTATCCTGCCTCCCCCCTCCCCCATCTATCCTTTGACAGCAACAATATCAAGAGAAATAGAAAACAGTAATTCATTTCCTCCATATCATGTTAAAAATAAAGATCATGGATGTAAACTCTAAAAACTGACATATTCAAATCACTAGATTGAAAATAATATTTTTTTGTACATTTTCTGTCCCCATTGCTGGAATCAAGGACCAGGGGGGCTGCCAAGCAGATGGGAATGGGGGGGGGGGGCAGCTCTAAAATCAGGGCTATCTGGTAACCTTAATCTTGTGTGAAGCTCTGGGCTACACAGAGTATGAGCTTGATCAACAGGTAAGACTCAAACCGAAACCTCTTAACAAAAAGCCAACCTCCCCAGGAGCTTGGAGAGAAGCCTGGACTCTAGAGGATGTGGCAATTAGTGGGTTGCAAGTCGCTAAGGAATCAGCAGTCTGCAAAGCAACAAGCATCTCATTTAAGTGTCAGCAGATAGGGCTGCCTGGGGCCTTAGCAATAAGGTTTCCTGGTGTCTCAAGACTGGATCATCAATAATTGACTCGGTGCCTTGAGATTGTGAATGTGAATATGTGTATTAGGGCAGTGAGCTCATTCCTGGTCAACCTTACAGGCTGCTCCACTCCTAGTTTTGTCTTAATGTTACATGCGGGGATTTGTAGTTCTGATTTTCTAAGGGAAATCAATGGAAAAATCTAGAATTACAAATCCAAGCACTGAAAAGGACAGGATCGGCTTTTTCACTTGACCAGGGCTGACCTGATAACCCTAGTGTGTATAAAATAGAGGATGGAAGTTTCCTTTTTTTCTGACCAAAAACACTATTGATTTGTAAAGCTGTTCTGCGTATTAGTTCCCTGACCCCTAGCATCTCTCTAGCTCTTGAAAACATCCCCCCTCTGCCCCCCTTATCCCTTAGGGCTGGTTGAAGCGACAAACAGAACCAAGTGCTATGCCTTTAATCCAGCTTCACATGACATAACGGAGGTGAACGTTCCTCAGCCTGGGTTAATGTAAGCAAAAGCAAAAGGTGGCTGCTAATGCATTTACTGGCTGTGCTGATGCTGCCCTACAGTTTTGGGGCTTTTGTCATTCTGGGATTGAAAACAACAGTAAATAAAGTGGCCTTCGGAGAACTTAAGTCCTATCTGCACAAAAAACATGCTGGCACCTGCACAGCTTTGAGATAAAAGGATCTCCAGGAACAAGCAGGAATGTAGTTTTCACATATGGGTATCGTCGGTATCGACAGAGCCTGCGCGGGAACACTCCCCAGCGTCCAATAGGAAAGCTTTTGGGAGCATCCCACAGCGCCTGCGTGCTGCCTTCCCGCCTTTCCCAACTGTCCCTCTCCAGTTTTTCGTTTTCCGTGGAGCCGACAGGTTGCACATCCTGTCACTGCAGAAAATTCCATTCTTATACTTCTTTTTTGTGGTCGCGTCTGCCTTCCCTCGACGCTATACCGGTACCGCCGGTTCTTCTTTTCTTCTTTAAAAAAAAACAAAAAAAAAAACTTAGTTTCTAGGGTCTTTTCCTCAGTAACTTTATTCTGTGGTGCTACGCGCCATTTTGGGCACTAGGCCCAATATTTTCCTTAAACATGGAAAAACCTGCTTCGGGTTTTAAAAAATGTTCTAAGTGTGGCAGTATCATCTCCGTCACCGACACCCATGAGAGGTGCCTCAAATGTTTAGGTCCTGACCACTCTATTTCAGAGTGCCTCGCCTGTGGAATGATGTCAAAAAGAGGCCGGCAAAACCAGGCTGCTAAACTTAGCACCCTTTTTCACTCCAATGCAGCGTCCATGGCATCGACGTTCTTCAGGGCTTCATCTTCCTCCCATGGATCTCAGATAACTAAACATAAATCTAGCCAGTCCTCAAAGGGTAGATCTCCTTCTAAGCATCGAGATGCCTCTGGCATTGCCCTTGAGGGAATTTCACCGGCAAAATTGCCCCGGCGGGAGACTTTGGCTTCCAAAGCACTAATGGGGCTCCAGGATGTTCTTGAGGCCTCAACCTCGACAGAACTACTGGTGCCATGCTCTAAGGTTCCGGCCGCTTCAACCGGCACTGATACCCAAGCATCGGCAGCGTCGATAGACCAGAGATTCTTGGCTATTGAACACAGTCTGGCGGCTCTTCTCACGGCCTCGATGCCCCTGAAACCGCTTCAGACACTTCAACCGGTACCGGCATCGACACCGGTACTGGCACCGACTGCATCGACATTGGCAGGTATACCACTGGGACTGAGTCATGCGTCTCTATCCGGTATCGACAAGTCGGTACCGGACCATTCCGATACCGACTTCGATCGGTACCGGTACTGTGCCTTGCATGATCACCGGGATCAGAGATACTTCGAATCCTCGGGTGAGTCTGAGGACTCCGAAGACTCTGCCGATACCAGAGTACTTCTTCCCGAGGATTCTTCTTCTCCTCAGCGTAGGATGTCTCCACCAGAGGATATGTCCTTTCAGGATTTTATCCGAGATTAGGCCCGAGGTCTTTCCATCACAGTGGCTCCTCAAAAAGAGCCTATGACAAAGGAATTGGAAATCCTACAGTACCCTAAAGCTCCAAGGAGGCAGCTACCTTACCTGTTCATGAGATCTTTCATGATCTTATGTTAAGGATGTGGGAAACACCTCTAACCACATCTCCTTATTCTCGAAGACTTGACACCATGTATCGAGTTCCTCCTTGTCCTGGGTTTCAAAAGACTCAATTGCCACACCATTCCATGGTGGTGGAATCAGCCATGAGACGGATGAAGAGTGCAAAAAGGTATGCATCTAATCCTCCAGGACATGAGTGTAGAACTCTTGACACCTTTGGACGTCGATCCTTCCAGGCTTCCATGCTTTCTGCTAGGATCAGTTCCTATATCTTGTATATGGGGATGTTCCTTAAGGAAGTCACAGGAGACTTAGAGCTTATGAGCCTTCTCCTTCCTGATGATAAAAGGCAAGATTATCTTTCTCTTGTTAAACATGCTCAGGATGTTTCCAAGTTTGTGAATCGTGCAGCCTTTGACTGCTTTGGATGCATAAGCAGAACCTCTGCTATTGCCATAGGTGCATGCAGAATTGCCTGGCTCCAGGCATCTGACTTGGAAATCTGGGTACAGGACAAACTGGGAAATATACCTTGCACAGGAGAGAATCTCTTTGGCAAGAATTGGCAGGAAAAAGCTAATGAGATAGATGCTGACAATATCACTTTGGATAGATTGTCCAAATCTACAGCTGATCCTGCGAGGAAAAGATCCTCTAAGAAACCATTCTTCAGCAAGAAGAAGAAGTTTTATCCCTCCTATACCCAGCAGGGACATCATTCAGGTCAGTCTGCCCAAAAGGGACAGCAGCAACAACCTAGGCAACAAAGGAAGCCAAAAGCAGCTAAGCCTCAGCCGGTTCAGCAGACTCAGCATCCACAGGGGCTTTGACTCCTGTCTACAGAACTTTGCCTTCCTGGCCCTGAATGGCCCAGAACCCTCCACCATCCCAGGAAGGTTATGTCATTTTGCCCCAGATGGGGTCAGATAACAGCAGAAAATTGGACTCTGTCCATTGTACGAGAGGAGTACAAGCTTCATTTCCTCAGCATGCCCCCTTCTACAATAGTAAGACAGTTCAATTCTCAGACCTCTCTCAACGACCGGTCAAGAAGTCACAATGCTCCTTGCTCAAGGAGCAATAGAAGAGGTACCCATTCCCCAATGGGGTACAAGGTTCTACTCCCCCTATTTCCTTATTCCAAAGAAAACAGGAGGACACAGATCCATTCTAGACCTCAGAGAATTGAACAAATTCCTGTTCAGAGAGAAGTTCAAAATGATTTCTCTAGGAACTCTGCTGCCATACCTTCGGAGTCAGGATTGGCTTTGTTCTCTAGATCTCAAGGATGCGTACACTCATGTTCTCATTCATCCAACTCACAGTAAGTTCCTTTGGTTCCTGTTTCAAGGAAAGCACTACCAATACAGGGTTCTTCCTTTTGGCCTGGCCTCTGCACCAAGGGTGTTTGCAAAATGCATGGCTGTGGTAGCAGCATTTCTCCGCACACTGGGAATATTCGTCTTCCCTTACTTAGACGACTGGCTCATTGGAGCCCCTTCAGAGCCAGAGGCCAGGGTTGCCCTCTCTCGCACAATGCGCATCCTTCAGTATTTGGGACTTGTCATAAACGTCCCTAGAGTTTATAGGAGCTCTGCTGGATACCAGACAGACAAGGGCCCAACTGACTCATTCGAGCCCCTTCAGGGCCAGAAGCCAGTTTTGCTCTGTCTCGCACAATGCACATCCTTCAGTATTTGGGACTTGTCATAAACTTCCAACCTTGCTCCCACTCAATCCCTAGAGTTTATAAGAGCTCATTCCACAGCCCCGCTGCCTTCGCATTGTACAGTTAGCTTCCCAAGCAGTGCTCAAACCTTATCTCACTGCTCGGGAAATGTTACAGTTGCTAGGCCACATGGCATCCACTGTGCATGTGGTTCCTTATGCTTGCCTCCATATTAGGGCAGCCCAGTGGACCTTATTCACTCAGTGGACTCAGGCGTCAGGTTGCCTGTCAGACAAAATAGCAAACTCAGATCGCCTTATTTTGTCCCTCCAATGGTGGCAGTCACCCAGAAACCTTCTGGTGGGGTCTCCTTTCCAGCAACCCCTACCCCAAGCCACTCTAACAACAGATGCTTCACAGGTGGGTTGGGGAGCCCACCTGCATGACCTCTCTACCCAGGGTATCTGGACTCCACAGGAGGCCTGTCTTCATATCAACCTCCTGGAGCTCAGAGCAATCTTCCTTGCTCTTCGAGTGTTTCACACCCAGCTCAGCTGCAAGACAGTCCTAGTTCAAACGGACAATCAGGTAGCCATATTCTATGTGAACAAGCAGGGCGGAACAGGCTCTCTGTCGCTATGCAACGAAGCTTTGCAACCATGGGCCCTCGCCAGAGAGCATCAGATTCATCTCCTTGCGGTGTATCTTCCAGGCATTCAAAACTCTTGGGCAGACAAACTCAGTCGAGTTCTGCTTCCACACGAATGGTCTCTCCATGCAGACCAGGTGGCCCAAATTTTTCAAATTTGGGGAACCCCGGTCATAGACCTCTTTGCAAGTCCGCTGAATGCCAAACTTCCCCGGTTCTGTTCCAGCTCGGGGTTGTCAGGCCAGGGATGCTTTCCTCCTTCATTGGGGTCAGGACTTCCTGTATGCCTTCCCACCCATTCCCCTAATCCCCAAACCCTGTTCAAGCTTCAGAGAGACAGAGGTCATATGATTCTCATAGCTCCACGTTGGCCACGGCAACCGAGGTACCCTCTGCTCCTAAATCTCTCTCAAGCTCTGCCTCTGGAGTTAGGATCTGCTCCAGATCTTCTCTCACAAGAGGACGGGATGCTGTGGCATCCCAATCCCCAGTCTCTGCATCTCAGGGCCTGGTTGCTAAAAGCCTAGAACTTCAGGGTCTTAACCTTTCCCAGCAGGTAAAGGATATCCTTCATGCTTCCAGGAAACCCTCCACAAGACGCTCTTATGCATTTAAGTGGAAGAGGTTTACCATATGGTGCTCGCAGAAGGGTCTTAACCCTCTTGCGAGACCTCTGGAATCATTACTGGAGTATCTCCTTCATTTATCAAATGCAGGGCTTAAGAACAATTCAGTGAGAGTCCATTTGAGTGCTATTGCAGCTTCTTTCAAGCCTCTAAATGGACAACCTATTTCCTCTCATCCTCTCATAGTGAGATTTATGAGAGGCCTTCTTTTAACAAAGCCTCCCATTAAGCCACCACCAGTGGTATGGGACTTGAATCTGGTACTTGGGCAGCTCATGAAACTGCCCTTTGAACCATTAGCCACTACCTCTTTGAAATTCCTTTCCTGGAAGGTTATCTTCCTCATTGCAATCACATCAGCACGTCGCATCAGTGAATTGCAAGCGTTGGTGGCTGATCCTCCTTATACAAGGTTCCACCATGATAAGGTAGTCCTTAGGACTCATCCACACTTTATGCCAAAGGTGGTTTCGCCTTTTCATTTAAACCAAGCGGTTTACCTTCCTATATTCTTTCCAAGGCCTCACGCTTCAAATGCAGAAAGGAACCTTCATACTTTGGACTGTAAAAGAGCTTTGGCCTTTTACTTGCAAAGAACACAGCAACATAGAAAATCCTCTGAACTCTTTGTTGCTTTTGATCCTAGTCATTTGGGACTTCTAGTCTCCAAAAGGACACTGTCCAACTGGATTGCACAGTGTATATATTTTGCCTATGAGAGTCAGAACCTTCCTCTTGAAGGCCATGTCACAGTTCACAATGTGAGAGCCATGGCAGCCTCAATGGCTCATCTTCACTCTGGTCTATCGCCGACATCTGTTGAGCAGCTACTTGGGCTTTGGTACATACCTTCACAGCCCATTACTGCTTAGACAAGGACTCCCGCCGGGATGCCTTGTTTGGTCAGGCTGTTCTTCAACACCTGTTCCAGACTAAATCAACTCCTACCCACCATCCCTGGTAGGATGCCAGAGATCCATGGGGGGGAAGTGGAACCCTTTCACAAGGGCACACAACTTTCTGGGGCCTTCTCCCTGGCATCTGCAGCTAGGGAGTCCCCATATGTGAAGACTACATTCCTGCTTGTTCCTGGAGATAGCATAGTTACTCACCTGTAACAGGTGATCTCCGGGAACAGCAGGAATTTAGTCTTCAGAACTCGCCCATCTCCCCTAGGAGTTGTATCTCTCTATCTCTCCCTCTTTCTCTCTTTCCCTCTCTCTCTCTTGTCTCAGCTATAAACTCAACTGGAGAGGGACAGTTGGGAAAGGCGGGAAGGCAGCACGCAGACGCTGTGGGATGCTCCCAAAAGCTTTCCTATTGGACGCTGGGAAGCATTCCTGCACAGGCTCCATCGGTACCGACGATACCAATATGTGAAGACTAAATTCCTGCTGTTCCCAGAGATCACCTGTTACAGGTGAGTAACTATGCTTTAAAGTGTAAAAAACAGAGCACGCCAAATCTTTGATTTGCTCTGAAGCTACCTACAAGTTCTGCCTTTTTATTTATTTATTTAATGGTATTTATATACCGCCTTATCATTCAATCAAAGCGGTTTCCACAGCAAACAATCAAGTGGGGGGGGGGGCAAATGTCTTCATGCAATGTATAGTGTATTGTGTAGGTGTTGGCAGGGAAGTGATTATAGTTGGTTTATATACATAGTGCGCTATTATACATCATGAGCTATTATACATTCTTATATACAGTTTCGGGGTGGTGGGGGGGGCTGATGAACTGACTTGTATGTTGGCTCAGGGGGTATGTCCATAGTATTCGATGAACAGGGTTGTCTTCAGCTGTTTTCGGAAGTCCTTGATTTCTGTGGTTAGTCTCAGATCATCTGGGAGGGAGTTCCAGATGGATGGAGCAGCCAGGGAGAGTGCTCGTTGCGCGGTGTCTTTGCGAGTCTTGTTGAAGTCTTTTGGGGTGTTTACCCGGTTGGCGGTGCCTCTTCTTCTTGGCCTTGTGCTTGTGTCGGATTGTATGAGTGTGTGTAGGCTTATGGCGGAAGAGTGTTGTTTGATCTTGAATATGTTTATGATAGTCTTGTATTTGATGCGTGAGATGATTGGGAGCCAGTGTAGTTCTTTCAGTATGGGTGTGATGTGATCGTGTCTTGTAGTACCGGATATAATGTGGGCAGCTGTGTTTTGGGCCAGTTGTAGTGGTCTGAGGGTCTGCTTTGGTAGCCCAGTGTATATTGGATTGCAGAAGTCTAGTAAAGGGGTTATTAGTGCTTGGCAAACGATGCGTAAGTGCTCTGGGTCGAGGAGGGACTTGATTCTTCTGATGAGTCGCATTCTTTGGTATGCGCTTTTGGTTGTTCTGTCTATGTGTGCTTGGAGGTTAAGCTCTTTGTCCAAGATTACTCCGAGGTACTTTACTTCTGCTTTTATGGGTATGAGTGCATTTTTTATTTTGATGTCGGGTGGGGGGATAAAGGCCGGGTTTCGCGTGATGATCAGTGCCTCCGTCTCACTGTAGTTAATTGATAGGTTGTTTTCCTGAAGCCAGTTTGCCATTTGCATGAGGCGGTTTGTTATATTGGAGTAGTCCGGGTTGTCGACTGCGATGGGTGTGTAGATCATGATGTCATCTGCGTAGATTGTATAATGTATGTGGTGCTCTTTCATGATGACACATATTGCAAGAGTAAGGCCTGGTCCTACTTAGAGCACCATGGTGAATCACCAGAACCAAAACCTTTTTGTTTATTGCCACTATCAAAGTGATCATGACTTAGTCGCCTAAGTGCATGTGAATCTCTCTCATGCATATTCATTGTGGTTATCCTGAAAACCTGACTGATGAGGTGTGTCCTGAGGACTAGGTAGAGAATTCCTGGGTGAGAGCAATAGACTGAAAGCCAGGGTTCAAAGCCCACTGCAATTCCTTATGATCCTGGGTAAGTCATTTCACCCTCTAGTGCCTCAGCTATAAACCTACGGGCATGTTCACTAAAGGGCACTACCTGAACAGCACGGGGTAAACATGCTAACAAAACCCACACTGCCTGGATAGTGCATGGAGCCTGGATGGAGACTGGGCAACTGTTCTGACCTGAGGAAGAAGGCTTTAACCCTTGAAAGTTAGTCAAAAAATGTATAAAGTTAGTTCAGTTAAAAGGTGGCACCTTATCAGTCATCAACATGAACTAACACTGCAGCCACACTACTCTATTCTGTCTGCTTGAATCAATAAAGAAAGCGACAAGCAGTCAAGAAATCTGACAATGTATTCCTCTTGGCAGAATGGCGATGAAGAACCTAGACAAGATTCTCAAGAGCAGAAATGTCTCTCTCCATACAAAGATTTGACTTGTCTGAACCATGATATTTTCAATTTAGTCATATGAATGTGAAAGTTGGACAGTGAAAAAGATAGAAAACAGATATCTTTGAATTATGGTGCTGGCGAAGAATACTGTGTATACCATGGAGTGCCCAAAGAACACATCAGTCAGTACTAGAGGAGATCAAACTGTTTAGAAGCTCAAATGACAAGACTTTGACTTTCATACTTTGGACACATCATGCGAAGAAAGAGATCATTAGAGAAAGACATCATGGTTGAAGGTCAATGCAAAAGAGGAAGGCCAGCAATGAGATAGATCGATACAATAACAGCACTTATGGGTGCCACTCTATCAACAATGAGCCACCTGACTGAACACAGTTTAGGAAAACTCTCCAAACAGTCTCCATTAGTCAATTCAGACTCAATGGTAACACCAACAACAACAGAATTTTCATTATGGTGTGTAATCCTTACTCAGAGCATATACAGTATCATATCCCATGATCTCATGGTTGCCCTTCAGTCTAAGACAATGGCAAGAGCTGGCGGAATGCCAGGCTGCCTAGCAAGAGGTATCACTGCTCAAAAATAATAGATAATAATGCTTATGTAGAAATCATGGGGGAGACTTGATCTGCAGTATCGTGACCAATTCTGAAATCCTTTTATTCATAAGGATGTAGCTACAGAAGAGGCAGCGCTGAGCAGAACTTGTGGAATAGTACATGGCCTGCATCATAAGCCCTATTCAGTAAGATCTAAAGCTTTAAAAGTGGGAGGAATAGGACAGAGAACTGTAAATGTTTTAAAAGGCATAAAGAATGGGCAAAGGCAAGCTTCGGAAGTGCAGAGGAAGTTCTACAACAGGAAGCCATAGCCTGAGGGTCAAGGCCAGTAGATCCAGGAGTCAGAGAAGGAAATATTTCTTCACAAGGAAGGGAGGTGGAACCGCCTCTTAGTGGCAAAGGCAGAAACAGTGTAAGAATTTAAGAATGCCTGGAACAGTCACATCAGATCCTTAGCTAGAGATGAAATAGGCTAAAGCATACTACAGGAACTGAAGACAGGCAATCAGGTAGACCTTGTGGTCATTTTCTGCCGTCTTAAGCTAGGCTTCAACCATATGAACAGCATAATAACAAAGTAAGCATTGCTTGGATTTTTCTCTTCTCATCATGAAGAAGATGCACCATATGCCCATTCAAAATCACTTTCTGAACATATTCCTTGGAAGTCGTGACATCTATTGATCAGTTTGTCTCCTGCACACAGTTATCCTGCAGCAAGAACAGAAATCTTTGGGCATTTTCCATCTATTAACTGCAGTACATAAGAACATAAGATATGCCATAATGGGTCAGACCAAGGTCCGTTAAGCCCAGTATCCTGTTTCCAATAGTGGCTAATCCAGGTCTCAAGTACATAGCAGGTTCCCAGAAAGGCGCACAGGTTCCACAATGTTTTTCCTGGGGCAAGCAGTGGATTTCCTGGATCCTCTTTAATACTGTTTTATGGACCTTTCCTCCAGGAACTTGTCCAAACCTTTTTTAAACCCAGCTACTCTAGCAACTTTTACTGCATTCTCCGGTAAGAAATTCCGGAGTTTGATTGCGCGTTGAGTGAAAAAATATTTTCCTGGGTGGTGGTTCCTAATGTAGAATCTTGCATTGTGTAACCATAGTTTGGATTTTCTTTCCTAGGCACATAACTTTGTACTTGTCCATGTTAAATTTTATCTGCCATTTGAACATCCAGTCTTCCAATTTATCAAGGTCCTCTTGCAATTTTTCACAATCCTCATGGGTTTTAACAACTTCAAATAATTTTGTGTCATCTGCAGATTTGATCAGCTCACTCATTATTCCCATTTAGAGAACATTTATGAATATGTTAAAAAGCAGCGGACCAGCATAGATCCCTGGGGGACGCCACTATTCACTTTTCTCCATTGAGAAAATTGGCCATTTAGCCCTACCCTCTGCTTTCGATCATTTATCCAGTTCCTGATCCATAGTACAGTCAAACCTCGCTTAATAAGCACCTCTCATAACGAGTGATTCACATAACGAGCAAAACAAAATGTAAAAAAAATGACTCCCTTATGGAGCAATGTTTCGCATAACGAGTGACAAGGAGACAATGTGACATCACATGCAGGATCCTGCCTGCATCTCGGCTATCAGTCTGTGTTTAGCTAGCATCTTACTGTCTCTTGTGTATTTTTTTTAGTGCAAAGTTTAATCATGCTTACACATTTGTCCCCAAAGAAAATGCCACAAGAAGAGAGGGGTAAGAGAAGAAAAATCACCGTAGAAGTCAAACGCCAAATCATTGAGAAGCGAGAACGAGGTGTGAGCGTGGCTGACCTAGCATGCACAATCGGTCTACATCAACGATTTGCACTATTCTCAAAAACAAGTATAAGATTAAGGAGATCGATGTTTCAAAGGGTATCACAAGAATTTCTATGCAACGGCCACGTATTCTCGATGATGTTGAAAGATTGCTTCTCATATGGATCAACGAGAAGCAAATGCAAGGCGACACTATTAACGAAAACATAATTTGTGAGAAGGCAAAACTAATTTTTGCCATCCTAATTAAGAAGACACCAGGATCATCAATGGACAAAGAAGAAGCATTCAAGGCAAGCCATGGGTGGTTCGAAAAGTTTGAGAAGAACCGGCATCCACAGCATTGTGCGGCACGGAGAAGCAGCAAGCTCAGACATAAAGGCAGCTGAGAACTTCATCGGCATATTCAAGAAGCTTGTGAATTCTGAGGGTTACCTGCCGCAACAGGTTTTTAATTGTGATGAGACGGGTCTCTTCTGGAAAAAAGATGTCAAAGCGAACTTATATCACAGCAGAGGAGAAGGCATTGCCGGGCCACAAGCCAATGAAAGACCGTCTCACGCTGTTGTTTTGTGCAAATGCAAGTGGCGATTTGAAAATTGAACCGCTGCTCGTTTACCATTCGGACAATCCACGAGCCTTCAAGAAGTATAAAGTCCAGAAGAGCAGGCTAAATGTCATGTGGAGGTCCAACAACAAGGCTTGGGTGACACGTGACCTTTTTACAGATTGGATCAATAAAGTGTTTGGTCCGTCTGTAAAAAAATATCTGCTTGAAATGAATTTGCCACTCCATACCTTGCTTGTTATGGACAACGCCCCTGCACATCTTCCAGGCCTAGAAGATGACCTCCTTGAAGAATTTAAATTCATCAAGATACAGTTCCTGCCTCCCAACACCACTCCTTTACTGCAGCCCATGGACCAGCAGGTCATATGAAATTTTAAAAAGTTCTACACTAAAGCACTCTTTGAGCGTTGTTTTGAGGTAACTGAAGGAACCAATCGCACTCTCAGAGAGTTTTGGAAAGACCACTTTCACATCGTTGCCTGCCTCAAGATGATCGACAAGGCATGGGAGGGGGTCACCAAGAGAACCCTTATTTCTGCATGGAAGAAGCTTTGGCCCGATTGCATTGTCGAACGCGACTCCGAGGGGTTTGAGCAAGTGCCTGTGGAGCCTATAATCGACGAGATTGTGTCTCTCACCAAGATTATGGGGTTAGAGGTGGACAGCAACGACATCGATGAGCTAGTGGAAGAGCATAGCCAGGAGCTGACACTGAAGAGCTTGAGGAGCTGCTTTCTGTGTCACAGTAAGAAGTTGTGGAGGAGATTTTGTCAGGGGAGGAGGAGAAAACAGCCTCAGCAGAGCAACAACCTTCCAGTGAAATAAGGGAGATGCTGAAAGCATGGGAAACTGTTGCATCGTTCGTGGAGAAGCATCACCCCAATAAGGCAGTAGCTATGTGCGCTACAAATTTATTTAACGATAATGCTGTGTCTCATTTTCGTCAAATTTTGAAGCGTAGGCAAAAACAAATGTCTCTAGACAACTGTCTTGTAAAAAGGGATAATTATAAATAAATAAATTACATTATTATAATTTTTTTTATTTTTTTCGGAATGGAACGCATTATCCTATTTTACATTGATTCCTATGGAAAAAATTGTTTCACTTAACGAGTGTTTCGCATTACGAGTAAGATGCAGGAACGAATTATGCTCGTTAAGCGAGGTTCCACTGTACTACACTACCTCCAATCCCATGACTTTTTAATTTCGCAAAGAGTCTCTCATGAGGGACCTTGTCAAAGTTTTTCTGAAAATCCAGATATACTATATCAACCGCCTCCCCTTTGTCTACCTGTTTATTCACATTCCCCCATTAAACCATGACTATCTATATGTTCAGTAATTTTTTTCTTTATAATGGTTTCCACCATTTTGCCCAGTACTAATGTCAGGCTCATCGGTCTATAGTTTCCCGGATCAACCCTGGAAACCTTTTTGGAAACTGGCGCTACATTTGCCATTTGCCAATCTTCTGGTACTATAGATGATTTTAATGATAGTTCACAGAGTTCACAGATTACTAATAGTAGGTCTGCATTCTCATATTTCAGTTCTTTCAACACCTTCTGATGTATACCATCCAGTCCAGGTGATTTGCTACTATTCAATTTATCAAACAGTTGTAATACATCTTCCTGGTTTATCGATATTTCTTTCAATTCTTCTGATGCATCACCTTTAAATACCATTTCAGGCATGGGTAACTTTCCTACATCTTCTTCAGTAAAGATTGAAGCAAAGAATTCTTTCAATCTCTCCACTATGACCTTGTCCCCTCTTAGTGCCCCTTTTACCCCTCTATCATCTAATGGTCCAACTGGCTCTCTTTCACAGTTTTTTTGCTATGAATGTACTTGAAAAAGTTTTTATTATGCATTTTTGCTTCCATGGTAAGCTTTGCTTCAAATTCGATCTTTGCCTACCTTGCCATTGCTTATGTTGTTTCCTGTTTTCATCATTTGGCTCCTTTTTCCATTTCCTGAAAGATGCTTTTTTGGCAACAGCCTCTCTGATCTCACCTTTAAACCATTCTGGCAGTTGTTTAGACTTCCTTCCACTTTTCTTAAAGCATGGAATACAGCTGGTCTTGGCTTCCAAGATAGTATTTTTAAACAACACCCATGCTTGATGTAAACCTTTAACCTTTGCAGCTGCTCCTTTTAGTTTTTTCTTAACTATTTTTCTCATTTTATCATAGCCTCCCTTTTGAAAGTGAAAAGGTAGTACTGTGGATTTCCTTACCATCCTTCCTTCATTTATTAAATCAAACACAATCATGCTATGATCACTATTGCCAAGTGGCCCCAACACTCTTATCTCTTGCACCAGATCTTGTGTTCCACTAAGGACTAGGTCCAAAATGGCTTCCCCTTTTGTCGGTTCATGAACCAGCTGCTCCAGGAAGCAGACATTTATTTCATCTAAAAACTTTTTCTCTCTAGCATGTCCTGCTGTGACAGTGACCCAGTCAATACCAGGGTAATTGAAATCACCCATTAGCTTCCCTGATTTTTTTTAGCATTTCATCATTCATCATCCATAAACAGCACAAGTACTGGCACGTCAAATGCAAGGCATTGATAATGCAGGCAAAGGGAGAATTTGAGAAGAAGCTTGCTGCGGAAGCAAAAACGCAAAATAAAGACTTTTTCAAGTACATTCATAGCAAAAAACCTGTGAGAGAGTCAGTTGGTCCATTAGATGATAGAGGGGTTAAAGGGGCACTAAGAGGCGACAAGGAGATAGTGGAGAGACTGAATGAATTATTTGCTTCGGTCTTTACTGAGGAAGATGTAGGGATGTTACCCATGACTGAAGTGGTATTTAAAGGTGCAGAAGAATTGAAGGAAATATCGATACATCGGGAAGATGTATTACAACTATTAGATAAACTGAAGAGTAGCAAATCACCTGGGCCGGATGGAATACATCCAAGGGTGCTGAAAGAACTGAAATATGAGATTGCAGACCTGCTATTAGTAATTTGTGAATTTTCATTAAAATCATCTCTAATACCTGAAGATTGGAAGATCACCAATGTAACGCCAATTTTTAAAAAGGGTTCCAGGGGTGATCCTGGGAACTACAGACCGGTGAGCCTGACGTCAGTACCGGGAAAAATGGTAGAAACCATCATAAAGAACAAAATTACTCAGCATGTAGATAGTCATGGCCTAATGGGAGACAGCCAACATGGCTTTAGACAAGGAAGATCTTGTCTTACTAATCTGTTATGTTTTTTTTATTTATTTATTTATTTACATTCTCTTATATACCGCTCTATTCTGCATCAGTGCGGTTTACATTGAACAAACTGAAATTACATTGAACAGGGCATTATAACTTGGAGATAACTATTTTACAGGGAACATGGGCTATGGAGGGTTAAGTGGCTTGCCCAAGACCACAAGGAGCACCTGTGGGACTAGAAACCCCAGTCCTTCCGGCCCAAGGTTGCTGTCCTCTAGTGGGATTTGAACCCCTGACCTTCCGACCTGAAGTACCTTGCCCCAACCACTAGGCCACTCCTCCACTCCATTATATCTTATTTTTTGAAGGTGTGAATAAACAGGTGGACAAAAATGAGTCAGTTGATATAGTGTATCTGGACTTTCAGAAAGCCTTTGACAAGGTCCCTCATCAGAGACTTTTGGCAAAACTAAAGGGTCATGGGATAGGAGGCAGTGTACTATTGTGGATCAGGAACTGGTTAAAAGATAGAAAGCAGAGGGTAGGGCTAAATGGACAATTTTCCCAATGGAGAAAGGTGAATAGTGTTGTGCCCCAGGGATCTGTGCTGGGTCCGCTGCTTTTTGACATATTCATAAATGACCTGGAAAAGGGAATAACGAGTGAGGTTATCAAATTTACAGATGACACAAAATGATTTAAAGTTGCTAAAACCCAAGAGGATTGTGGAAAATTGCAAGAGGATCTTGATAAATTGGAAGACTGGGCATCAAAATGTCAGATGAAATTTAATGTGGACAAGTGCAAAGTTATGCACCTAGGGAAGAACAACCCAAACTATGGTTACACGATGCAAGGTTCCACGTTAGGAACCACCACCCAGGAAAAAGATTTAGGCATCATTGTGGATAACATGTTAAAACCCTCGGCCCAGTGTGCAGCGGCGGCCAAGAGAGCAAATAGAATGCTAGGTATCATAAGGAAAGGAATGGAAAATAAGACAAAAGATATTATAATGCCTCTATATCGTTCCATGGTGAGACCGCACCTTGAATATTGTGTGCAATTCTGGTCGCCTTATCTTAAAAAGGATATAGCGTTATTAGAAAAGGTTCAGAAGAGTCACCAAAATGGTAAAGGGGATGGAAGGATACTCCTATGAAGAAAGGCTAAAAAGGTTAGTGCTCTTTAACCTGGAAAAGAGATGGCTGAGGGGAGATATGATAGAAGTCTATAAATTAATGAATGGAGTGGAACGGGTAAACGTAGGTCGATTGTTTACGTTATCAGAATATGAAGCTACAGGGTAAACCTTTTAAGACTAATAAAAGAAAATATTTTTTCACTCAACGTGTAATCAAACTCTGGAATTTGTTACCGGAGGATGTAGTTAAGGCTGTTAGTGTAGCTGGGTTTAAAAAAGGTTTGGACAAGTTCCTGGAGGAAAGGTCCATAAACCATTATTAAGAAGGGACCCAGGATATCAATGCTTGACCCAGTACAAGCATTGTGCCTTTTGGGGAAACTGCTAGGTGCGTATGACCTAGACTGGCCACTGTTGGAAAAGGATACTGGGCTTGATGGACCTTGGTCTGACCCAATATGGCATATCTTATGTTCTTATATTCATTTGTTCATTCTGGCCACATGGTTGGTAGTACACTCCCACCGCCATCGCCTTCCCTTTTTTTACATGGAATTTCTATCCATAGAGATTCTACAGTATATTTTGTTTCCTGCAAAACTTTAATCCTATGTGACTCAATGCCCTCTCTAACATAGAGCACAACTGTTCCACCTACTTGATCTACTCCATCATTGCGATATAGTTTGTATCCAAGTATCACAGTGTCCCATTGGTTGTCCTCCTTCCACTAGGTCTCTGAGATACAAATTATATCTAACCTCTCATTAAGTGCTATATAGTCTAACTCTCCCATTTAAATACCTCTGTGGCATAAATGCACAGGAGGGTCTCTTTCAATTGAAGGTAAACTCTGCTACGAGAAGACATAGGATGAGAGTGAAAGGGGATAGACTCAGGAGTAATATGTGGAAATATTTCTTTATGGAAAGAGTTCTAGATGCATGGAATAATCTCCCAGTGGAGATGGCGGACACGAGGACTGTATCTGAATTCAAAAAAGCATGGGACAAACACATAGGATCTCTAAAGGTAAAAAGGGGACTATTATAGTTGATATGGAAGGGCAGACTAGATAGGCCGTGTGGTCTTTCTGCCATCATGTTTCTATCTTAGTTTTTAAGACTTCTAACATTTGCATACAAGCATTTTAGAGGTTGTATTTAATTCATATTGATCTGGTTATCAGTAGACAGGGGTAATTGTAATCTTTCAGCTCTGACTGCTCTGTACTTAAGGGCATCTGGGTTACTTTTATCTTTATTGGAATCTTTCTGTCGGGATGCCCTAACTTCCCTCTTTTGCTAGTATCCTTCAAGGATAGATCCTTCTGAACCATGCGCTCCTGGGCAACTGTCAGCTTTCCCCATTATTTAGTTTAAAAGCTACTCTATCTCCTTTTTAAAGGTTAAATGGCAGCAGCCTGGTTAAGGTGGAGCCCATTCTTTGGAAAAGCCCCTTCTTTTCCCAGAATGTTGCCCATTTCAAAACAAATCCAAAACCCTCTTCCTTGCACCATCGTCTCAACCACGCCTTGAGGTTGTGGAGCTCTGCCTGCCTTTTGGGTCCTGTGCGTGGAATAGGAATAATTTCAGAGAATGTTATCCTGGAAGTTCTGGATTTCAACTTCCTACCTAAAAACCTTAATTTGGCCTCCTGAACCTCCCTTCCACACTTTCTATGTCTTGGTACCAACATGTAGCAAGAAAGCAGACTCCTTACCAGTGCTATCTAAAACCTTGTCTAGGTGGCACTAGGTAGGCATGTTACCGCGCGATCCTCACATCCACCTGCCACCTATATGGCTAATGCTTGAATCACCCACTATAATGGCTGTCTTAATCCTTCCCTCATGGGCACATGGCCCTGGAAAAACCTCCTTGGTGGGAGAGAGTTTTACACCTCCTGGAGGACAGTCCTACCTACAGGATCACTTCCTGCCACACCAGGGTGATGCTCTCCTGTCATGTGACCTCTTGCCTCCATGGCAAAAGGGAGGCTGCCAGACTGTAACTGGGACTTCAATATTATGTCCTTGTAGGTCTCGTCTATATACTTCTCTGTCTTCCTTGTGCCCTCCAAGTCTGCTACTCTAGCCACCACAGATCAGACTAGTTTTCTGAGAGCAAAGAGCTCCTTGCACCTAGTACACATAAGACCCATCACGAACTGGGAGAAAATCATACACGTAACAATCGATGCAAAAGACTAGATAGCCCGCATCTTGCTGCTGGACTGCTGTCTGCATCTTAGGGGCTTGTTTACAAAGCTGCGGTAGCGGTTTCTGATCGTTATCAGAACCGCGGCTTTGTAAACAAGCCCCTTAGTTTTAAGGTTTTGTTTAGCTATTTAACCCGACCTTGAGTGATACACTATATCTTTCCTTGATGCAACTCAACACAGTTTAAGGCTCTTGCTGTTTACTTTCTGCAGTCTTTATAGCACTGAATATCTTATAGGGAGTGGCCTAATTAGGAACTTGTAGTAGATATGTGCTGAATATGACACAGATCCCATTTGCTACTGTGATCTCCAATTCTTTTGCACTATAAGCTCTTCCTTATTGCTATAATAAAAAGGTGCTACAGTCTATGATTCCAGCTTTCTCCAGGACCAAACATGGCTACTAGCATTTGACACTTCTGAAGAGCAACCGTTTAATCTACAATCTTCTTAAAGGGCTTTCTGCAAGCATCACATGCCAATGAAGGATAGATACAGTATATGTTTCTGTCACATGACATAAGAACATAAGCTATGCCATACTGGGTCAGACCAATCCATCAAGCTCAGTATTTTGTTTCCCCAGCAGTAGCCAATCCAGGTCACAAGTACCTCTCGGGTTCCTAAAATTATCATCATTACTGGAGAAGACCTTTAATAAGATTACAGATGGCAGGACTACCTTGCAGCCAATTGGGATTTCAGGATACCCATGAGATACAGTTGTGTACATTGGGAAAAACAGCTGTCGAGGGGAGCTCCAGGCCAGGTTACTGAAACCCTGATAGATTTAGATATATTGCAAATGAAAGGTAGGTAAAGAAATCTAATTCCCAAAAAGCGAATGACCGTTTCTGGTAACTGATCATATAACATTAAAGATCAACAAAATAAGTTATAGGTGAGACTAAATGTAGACTAGCTTTCCAGATATTTGTTTTAGCTCACTGGGGCTCAAACAAATATATTTGATTAGGAGACTGGCATGAAAGAAGGCAACCTGTTAAAATGATTCTTCTGCCCTGCAGGATATGTCAGTCTCATGTATGACAAATGTTGTCCTAATCCTTTCTTTTATTGTGAAAGAGCTCCTGCTCATTGTTTAAATCAGGCAGTCCATCATCCACCTACCACAAAGGATGCGTGAGAGGAAGCAACAGTGGCAGCGAGAGCCTTTACTTCTGCAGCACGGTACATGCAGCGCTAGCATTGTTAAGGGTTCATTAAGACTGCTAAAGTACTTTTAGCTACACCAGGATATACTGTGCAAGGGGGAATTCTACTTCAACGCCACTTCAGAGAACCCAAAATAAAACTCAGACAATGGGAGCTAATTAGTCAATTTCATCTGGTAGCCGAAGGTATGTTAGTCACATATGGAGTATTTAGGGCCATTACCTAAATCTCAGTGGCTGGATAAGTCAGAGGTGAGAGGTGGCGCCAACTGCTGAAATCATAAGTGGTACATTTTAGCAACCACAATGGTTTGTTTAGGAATCTACCTGTTAGGTTAAAACAAGTACCCAGCAGGCTGACTCTCTTTTGGCCCAGCTCATCCTTTGGGCTTCCAGCAAATCTAAGTTCCCATAACACCATGAGTCTCCATTTACACTACAGCAGGTCCCTTTCCAATTCATTACAGAGACAGAATAAAGCTAGAGGATAGAAATGGTTGCTCACTGGTGAACCCAGTACATGTACACATAGTCTGGCCTCTAGGTGTCACTGCTCAGCAATGGACAACACTCGAGACCCCCAAAGGGGCTATGAATGTTTCCACTGTAGTATCTCCAACTTGACAGACAGCAAAGTGCCCACGCAGGAATCAATTTATCTATCTGCCACATCGCAATACACAACTCTTACATCTCAAGGTGGCGAAACAATAAGACAAGGCAGTGGCCAAAGCCAAAAGGATGCTGGATTGCATACGGAGAGGAGTTACCAGCAGAAAGGAGGAGGTGCTAATGCCACTGTACAAAGCGCTAGTGAGGCCTCATTTGGAATATTGTGTTCAGATTTGGAGATCATATCTCACAAAGGATATAAAAGGACTGGAAACAGTTCAGAGGAAAGCGACCAAAATGATTTGGAACCTGCATTGGAAGACTTATGAGAAGAGATTTGAAGACCTAAATATGTACACTCTGGAGGAGAGGAGGGACAGGGGAGATATGAAACAGACCTTTAAGTATGTAAAGAGTATTAATGAACAAACAAACCTTTTTTTCAAAGATGGGGAAGCTGTAAAACTAGACGGCATAACATGAAGCTGCAAGGGGGTAAACTGAAAGGCAATGTCAGGAAATACTTTTGCACTGAAAGAGTGGTGGACAGGGACAGCTCTATAATGAGACTGAGTGAGGCAATGGCCTCAGGCAGCAACATTTTGGGGACGGCAAAAAATGCCCCCAAAAAGGCCACCTTACTCGGCCTTCAAAATTTAAACAAAACAAAACAAACAAAAAAAACCCGTTGCAGAAGCTGCTGTCACTGTTGCAGTGGCAGAATCAAGTGCCCCGTGGCCCCCTGCTGCCACAGAAGAGCCCTGCCATTGTTTTCCCGGCACCAGCTCAGGTGTGCAGAGCTGTGAAGGCAGAGCATTTCCCTTTCCCGCAGCTCTGTTAAAGCTCACGACAGGAAATGCCCGTTTACCATCAGCGCCGGCGGGCTCAACTTTAACAGAGCTGCAGGAAAGAAGGGAAATGCTCTCCCTTCATGGCTCTGCAAAGCTGAACTGGCACCAGGAAAACAATGGCAGGGCTCTTTCGGGGCAGGGGAGAGCTGTTGGGCACTTGATTCTGCTGCTGCAGCAGCAGCTGCTGCTTCTCCAGACGTTTGTTTGGTTTTTTTGTTTAAATTTCCGGAGGTGTCTTGGACTGCATATCAGCTGTGAGAAGGTCTGGGCTGGGCAGTACTGGAAATAGTAATGGGCTGATCGGGGGGGTTAGGACTGGTAATGGGCTGATCGGGGGGGTAGGACTGGAAATGGGCTGATGGAGGGTTAAGAATGGAAATGGGCTGATTAGGGCAGAGGGCTAGGACGAAATGGGCTGATCAAGGGGGTTAGAACTGGAAATGGGCTGGGGGGGGTTAAGAATGGAAATAGGCTGATCGGGAGGTGGGGTTAGGACTAGTAATGGGCTGATCGGTGGGGTTAGGACTGGAAATGGGCTGATTAGTGGGGGGGGGCTAGGACTGATAATGGGCTGATTAGTGAGGGGGGGCTAGGACTGATAATGGGCTGATGGGGGACTAGCACTGGAAATGAGCTAGGACTGGTAAGGGGCTGATAAGGGGAATAGGACTGGAAATGGGCTGATCAGGTGTGGTTAGGACTGGAAATGGGCTACTACTGAAAATAGGCTGATGGGGGGGGTTAGAACTGGAAAAGGACTTATCAAGGGGGTTAGGATTGTAATGGGCTGATGGGGGGGGCTAGCACTAGAAATGAGCTAGGACTGGTAATGGGCTGATTAGGGTGGGAGGCTAGAACTGGAGTGGACTGATAAGGGGGATAGGACTGGAAATGGGCTGATCAGGAAGGGGAGGAGAGTGCTGCTGGCCCTGGAAGAAAACTAGGGGCTAGGGCTACAAATGGGCTGATATGGGAGGATGGGAGAATAGGACTGGAAGGGAGCGGATACTGAGAGGATCTGCCAGGGGAAGGAGGGGGCAGGAAGGGAGCTGACAAGGGGGGAGGTAGGGGCAGGAAGGGAGCTGACACAGGAGGAGGGGGCTGGAAAGGAGCTGATATGGGGGGGGGGCGGGAAGGAGAGGGCTGGAATGGATCAGACACCTGGGATGTACTGAAGGGGGACTGGAAGGGAGCTGACGGGGATGGGAGTGGTAGGTGGCTGGGTAGTAGGAAGGAGGCTTGAAGGGAGCTGACATGTGCAAATGGCACTGGAAAGGGGATGGACAGAGGGTAGGGTGACTGGAAGGGAGCTGACTGGGGGAATGGCACTGAGAGTAGTCATGAGCCAATACCTGCTATGGTATTTGGACTAGAAGAGGCTGGACAGTGGGGAAGGAGGGGGACTGGAAGGGAATGGACACCAGTGGCAGTTGTGGGAATGCAAGGTGGTTGACATTGGAAAGTACTGGGAGGGGGAGGACTGGAAAGGGGGCTGATACTGGGGAGGGTTACCGGGGCTGGAAATAGGTTGATGGAAAGAAGTGAAGAAAACAATAATAAGAAATGGCAGATGGACCATAGACCACAGAAAGAGAGCTAAGAGAAGATAGGAAAGCAGAAGCCTCAAATTAGGGCCAGCATGATCAGAGAATAAAATGTTTAGACAACAAAGGTAGAAAAAAATAATTTTATTTAATTTTAGTGACTGGACTTTGTGCTATCTTTATATTTTACACAGTATGGGGGAACTGCATCTCTTATTTATCTGATGTTGCACTGCATGCGGAGTCTGGCTTCTTGGGGTTTCAGTTTAAATTTTGTCTACATATTTTTATTTTTACTTTAGATTGTAAGTCACTTATTCTGTACTTGGTGAGGGTCTATGTTCTGAGTGTGTGACTGAGGTCAGGTGTTCTGTTAACATGGAATTTGTACATAAAGATCTATACTGTACTGTAGTAATTTGATTTGTTCAGCTTTTCAGATAGGTATATGGATGTTCCAGGGCCCACTGTAGTATTTACAGTGACACTTTTTTTGGATGGGCTCCTTATGTGAGTTTTGGAAATTGGTGCCGGTATGGTATGGTAGATTTGCTCTATAGATACTCAGTGACTTTGTTCTAGGGTTTTGTATTAGTTCACAATATGCCTGGTACTGGAGAATGTTGTTGTGGTTAGTGAGATGATCAGAATCAGATTTTTTTTTAAAGATATTGAGGTCTGTGGGCGAATGTCCTGGTTCTGCTCTGCACCCACTGTTGAAAGGGGTTTTGTAGATGCACAATATATGTTGAAAAAGAAAAAGCAAGAACCATAACGCAGTTTATAACAACAAAATAAAAATGAGTTTTATAAACTGTGCTGTGGTTCTTGCTCTTTTTTAGTTCCTTGGTGTGCAAACATCTTGCATTTCCTCCATATAATGTAATCTGCTTTTTGGTTTGGTTCAGTCCCTGATTGGAGTTCTGAAAAAGCCCCTACCCCCTCTACAGGAGGGGCAGGGGGAACTCTCTCATCCTTTACCTCAGGCAGCAGATTGCCTTGAGCCACCCCTGGTGGTGGATGCTTGGAATGCCCTCCCGATGGAAGTGGTGGGGGAAAATACAGTGACAGAATTCAAAATGGCATGGGGCAGACACAGTGGCTCCCTTTATAGCAACAGGATAAAGTCAAAATAAATATAACTCTATCTCAGCAAATAGGGGTGACCTGCACAGAGCGGTGGGTACATCCCCTAAACACAGGCATGGGGAGGCGTGACCTGCACAGACCAGCATGTGACCTAGTCTTGCTACATTGCTGGGCAAATTAGAAGAACCATACTGGTCTTTATCTGCCATCATATATTATGTTACACTAAAGCCATTGTGGCACCTCCACCATATAACTTTTGGTAATTGATAGGCCTTTTAAATTTAGTCCGTTAGAAGTAGTGAAGAGCTATAGGAAGCCTGCTGTCTCTCTTTTCTACAATTCTTCCAGCTTGTGATACTAGATATAGCTCATGACTTGTTTCAGAGGTTTAAAACAAGGTACAGTAGGGGGTTTCCTAGCCTCAGAGGGTTTACAATCTAATTTTGTGCCTGGGGCAATGGAGGGTTAAGTGACTTGCCCAAGATCACAAGGAGCGGCAGTGGGATTCAAACCCTGACTTCCCAGCCCAGTACTTTATAACTATAAGGCTATTGCTCCATGGTATGAAGGCAGCTTCTTCCGAGCCACTGAAGAGGATTGTACATTCTAAATGACGACCCTATAGCTACATATATAGGGGGAGGGGGGAGTATAAATATGTTTGTGTCTCAACAAAGAGAATAGTAAAATAATTTCACAGTACTACCCAGAACTTGGTAAGGCACAGTACTGTGGTATTTAGCAACCTGCTCACTAAATTTCAAAGCAAACAGTGGCTCAGCTGCCTGTTTTAATAATTCAACACCTTTCCTTTAAGCAGAATTGGTTTTGCCTCACATTAGGTCAGAAAAATAACTACAATTTATCATCAAAGGTTATTCTGTTTCCTCATCAGCTTCCCCATTACATGAACGCCCCACATTACAAGGGAGAACATGGATCAAGGACAACTGAACTGTCTCTTTCTCTCTGTCCTCATGTGTTAACACGGACCAAACAAACAGCACATGTCCTTGTGCTGGCCTATACAATTAAACTATGTTTTAGTTCCAAGGGAGGCAACACCGGATAAAAATATCAACGGATGTTCAAATGAGTGATTGACATAAAATATGCACTTTTTTTTATCTTACATACATGACCGACAGAGCTGTCCACTGCTTGAACAGCACAGGCAAAATAAAGGAAGGCTGAGAATTACTCTACTGGCGACAAGTGGGCTACATCTAGAACAGCCCGTTATACCATGTGGCCCATCATTTTCTGCACACACCAAAAACTCTTTCATGCCATTATTAACCCTTTCCTACTACCCTGCACAAAAGAAGCCTCACAATTTCTACAGCAAAATTTGCAACATCAAAGTTAGGCCATTGTTTTGTGTACTTACTATGTCCCATTTTCAGACAGGAGACCCGCCTTTGGCAGCGAGACAGCAATAAGTAATCTGACCATCTTTTCTAAGTTCAAATATGGGACACTGAATCAAACCAGGGGGGGGTCAAAGTTAAGGAAAATGTGTTTATAATTACAATTTTAGTTTTAACCCAAAATTTTAATCAGTAGGCTAGGTTAACAACTTTACTTACAAATGTGCCAATCAGGCCTGCTTGTTGTACTTCTCTACAGAGTGAATTTTCTTCAACATAGCAACATTTCCACTAAGATAAATTCTGGCAACTTAACTCAAAATGTCTAATGATTCTAAAGTACAATTTTGAGAGTGTCTACATGCAGTTCGGTTTTTTTCTGTAGACCACACTTTGCTCATGATTGCAGCATTGGAACCTTGCAAACAAAAAATAAATAAATAAAAAATAATTCAACCAGTTTACATAAAGTTTATATGGTACCTCATTACCTTTGAGGTGTCCAAACCCCTCCTTCCATTTATTTGTCAACCACAGTGTCTGTTTTTTCTGTTCTTGAACTTTTACTTCAGAAACAAATAACTTAAGACAGAAGAACTCAAACAGTTTAGTATCATTTATTACAGACTCTAGGTTGGGTCTTGTAGACAAAACATTCTAAAGACGACTCTAGCTCACACCACTCCGGTATTCTTTGAAGGAGCGTCCACTGTTTCCCAATCTCCTGGAAGTGAGTGGTCCACTGATCCAAGTAATCAATGCAAGTGGTGTAGAAAGATGACACAAATTGCTTGAAGTCTGCTTCATCAGTGCTGCCCTCTTCTTCAAGATCTTTTATCTTCTGATTGTCAGAGGCAAAAACACTTCATTCTTCCTAGTTACTAACTTGTTTCTAAGGTCACTGATTATTCCAGCCACCTCTATCATTGAGATGTTTTGAAACTCAATTTTTAAAGTCACATTTTGGAAAATCACTGCCGATGCAGAAAGTACAGCCAAACCTCTGCTGATTTCATTCTCAAAAAAAGGTTTTTGATAACTGGGCATTTTCCCTGGCTCAGAAAACATGATTTTACTGGTTGGAACATTTTAAATTAACCTCTCTATGGCTGGTAGTAAAGCCAGCCACCTAGTGCTACTATATCCAAGGAGCTTTTGATACTGGTTCTCAACAAAGTCACACATCTCTAATTTCTTCAATTCTCACTGTATAAATGTGAAAACGTCTGAATATCTTGTCAACAATAACCTCAATGTCAAATGGCAGGCATTTGGCAGCAGTGCTGATACAATTGTGAGCAATGAGCTGCACAGTTTGCACCAATTACTTCCGAAATCTTTTTGCAGCTTGTAAAAAATAATTACTATCCCACCTAGGCGCCCCACCAAAACTGCAATTGGTATGGTCAGCACACAATACCAAAACTTTGGCTCTTAGCCTATTGGACTCAACTGTATCAAGAATACACTTGGAAAGAATGTCTGAGGTTTCGCCTTTATCATCATGGACATCAAGAACTTTTTCCTGAACCCCTTTCTCAGGGAGAAAGCACCTTACTAAAATAGGGCACACTTTAATGCTTCCATGGTTTGAGCAATCACAAAAAAAAAACCCTTAAAAACTTGAGGGAATCAATAGAATCTTGCACACAAGAGTACTTTTCATCAAAATATTTTTTCAACAACTTTGAAGTACAGTCTGATGACCGAAAAGAATGATTGTGGACAACAGAGTGATAAGCCCATGGACTCTCAGTTGTAGCTAGTGACTGAATTTTCTCATCAAAAGTTTGACTTTAAAAAAAAAAAAAGAGACATCACAGTTCTACTTAAAGCAGCATTTACATCTGCTGTCTTGTGTTTGTCCATCCTTAGGTGCTGAATAATGTCACCCTTGCCTGCACGTGCGGTTAAAAAGGAAGACCAGCATTTCTTATAAAACACCGTGCTTATCACCAGAATGTTTCTTAATGAACAGGTATTCATTTTGTAGTTGGTCATTAAAAACACACTTTCTTTTCGGCATTTTAAAATGAAAAGAAAGTCTAAAGATGAAATAGAAACATGCCCTAGGCCAGCGATGGCGAACCTATGGCACGCGTGCCAGCTGTGGCACGCGAAGGCCTTGCAGCTGGCACGCGGGAAGGTCCGCAACCAAGATATGCGGCATTAAAAAAAAAACACAAAAAAAAACAAACCTGCCGGGGCCGCCGCAGCAGAATCGAGTGTGCCGCGGGGCCCCCCCCGCCCAGCAGAGCCTGCCCTCCGTCCCCGGTATCACTTCTCTCAGCTGCCTCCAGTCACACACGCCGGCTTTCAGAGCGCGAGGGGAGTTTCTCCCTCGCTGCTCTGTTAAGCCCGCGGGGGCTGATGGAAGTTCCCATCAGCCCCCGCGGGCTTAACAGAGCAGCGAGGGAGAAGAAACTCTTCCCTCGCGCTCTGAAAGCCGGCGCGTGTGACTGGAGGCAGCTGAGAGAGGTGATACCGGGGACGGAGGGCAGGCTCTGCTGGCGGGGGGGCCCCGCAGCACACTCGATTCTGCCGCGGCGGCCCCGGCCCCGGCAGCGACAGCCTTCTTTGTAAAAAAAATTTCGCTGGGGGGGGGGGGTTAGGAGGGGTAAGGGCGGGGGGGGGGGTTAGGACTGGTGATGGGCTGGGGGGGTTAGGAGTGGTAATGGCTGTGGGCTGTTGGGGGTTTAACACTGAATATGGGATGGGGGGGGGGCTAGCACAGGAAATGGGCTGATGGGGGGGTTAGGAGTGGTGATGGGCTGGGGGGGTGAGGCGGGGTCATGGCTGTGGGCTGTTGGGGCTAGGACTGGTACTGGGCTATGGGGGGCTAGGACAGGAAATGGGCTGATGGGGGGTTAGGAGTGGTGATGGGCTGGGGGGGGTTAGGAGTGGAAATGGCTGGGGGGTGTAGGACGGGTGATGGGCTGGGGGGGTAAGGAGTTGTAATGGCTGTGGGCTGGTGGGGGGTTAGGACTGGTGATGGGCTGGGGGGGTTAGGACAGGAAATGGGCTGATGGGGGGGTTAGGAGTGGTGATGGGCTGGGGGGGGGGCGAGGACAGGAAAGGGGCAGATGGGGGGGGTAGGAGTGGTAATGGGCTGGGGGGGGGGTATGAGTGGTAATGGCTGTGGGCTGTTGGGGGGTTAGGACTGGTGATGGGCTGGGGGGGTTAGGAGTGGTAATGGCTGTGGGCTGTTGGGGCTAGGACTGGTACTGGGCTATGGGGGGCTAGGACAGGAAATGGGCTGATGGGGGGGTTAGGAGTGGTGATGGGCTGGGGGAGGTTAGGAGTGGTGATGGGCTATGGGGGGTCTATGGGGGAGCTAAGTCTATATGGGCTGATGGGATTAGGACTGGAAGTGGGTTGATGGGGGCTTAGGACTGGTAATGGGCTATGGGGGGCTAGGACAGGAAATGGGCTGATGGGGAGGGGTTAGGACTTGAGGTGGGCTGTTGGGTGGGGTTAGGACTGGTAATGGGCTATGGGGGGCTAGGACAGGAAATGGGCTGATGGGGAGGGGTTAGGACTTGAGGTGGGCTGTTGGGTGGGGATAGGACTGGAAATGGGCTGAACGGGGGTTAACACTGGAGTTGGTCTGATGGGGTTAGGACTGGTAATGGGCTATGGGGGGGTTTAGGACTGATAATGGGCTATGGGGGGGCTGGGACAAGAAATGGGCTGATGGGGAGAGGTTAGGACTTGAGGTGGGCTGATGGGGTTAGGACTGGTAATGGGCTGTGGGCTGATGGGGGGGGTTAGGACTGGCAATGGGCTATGGGGGGGTTAAGACTGGTAATGGGCTGTTGGCTGATGGGGGCTTTCTGGTAATGGGCTATGGGGGGTTAGGACTGATAATGGACTATGGGGGGGGGCTAGGACAGGAAATGGGCTGATGGGGAGGGGTTAGGACTTGAGGTGGGCTGATGGGGTTAGGACTGGTAATGGACTGTGGGCTGATGGGGGGGTTAGGACTGGCAATGGGCTATGGGGGGCTGACTGGAAGTGGGCTGATGGGGGTTAGGACTGGTAATGGGTTATAGGGGGGGCTTAAACTGAAAATGGGGTGATGGGGGGTTAGGACTGGAAGTGGGTTGATGAGGGGGGGCTAGGACTGGTATTGGGTTGGGGGGTTGCTAGGAATGGAAATGGGTTGGGGGGCTGCTAGGACTGGAAATGGGCTGATGCAGGGACTAGAAGGGAATGGATGCTGGGTGAGGCTGGAACTAGAAGGGAGCTGGTGTTGGGGGAGGATTAGAATGGGATGGGGCTGGGAGAGTAAAATGGAGAGGGGAAAAATATTTTGTGTGGGAGGGATAAAAAATCTACAATTGGCCGGGTATTGGGAGAATAAGTGGGGATTGAGGATGGAGGGGTAAATTTTGAGTAGATGAAATAGGAATGAGGAAAGAGCAAAAGGAGAAAGATTAGTATGTTAAAGCAGATGTAGAGAGAGAATGGAAAAAAAAAAAACAAGACAGAAGAAAGGACAAATGGACAGCAGATGGAGAGTTAGCAGAAGACACGAAGAAACCAGAAGAAAGTGGCTGGAACAATTGCAACTGAAAAAAAATGCACAAAAGGTAGAAAAATCTCTCTTTATTTTGAATTTATTAACTGGAATATGTCAGCTCTGGGAAATGTGCATCATTAATTTTTGCGCTTTGTTTAGTACAAGAGGAAATTAATTTATAGTTTTATTTCTACAGTGTTGTTGTATATTCCAAGTTAGGCTTTTGGGGTTCCCAGTTTAATTATTGTCTTCCTGTTTCTAAATTGTGATTCCTTGTTTGGTGATGGTCTGTTCTGCATGTGTAACTGAGCTGAGGTATTCTGTTTATATAATTCCTATTTGACATTGCCACTTGTTCTTTCCCCAGTAGGTCATGTATTGTTGTTCTCTGAAATGTATTGGTTTAATATTTGCAGTGTTGCCTTTTGATAGTTAGGGTATGGTGCTTTGTGAGTCCTGGTAGTGCTGTTAGGATACGGCGGGTTTGCTATGGGTTCTAAATGGGCAGCGTTTGTAGTAGTTCCTAATGTGCCTGGCGGTTGGTACTGGATTATAGTAATGTAGAAACCTTTTAGTCTTTCTTTATCCATATACTCATTAAGAGGCATGTTTACTAAAAGTTAGTGTATGGTAACATTATGCAAATATTTATGCAAATGAGGCACCTTATGCAAATGAGGCTTTAATTGACGTGCTGGCACTTTGAGGAAATTCTTTGGTTTTGTGCGGCAGTTTGGGCACTCGGGCTCAAAAAGGTTAGCCATCACTGCCCTAGGCTAAGACTACACAGATGACAGAATCAACAAAATCAGCTGACTATTCACTGTGATACTAATATGGATATTAGCCCCAAGATCATAGGCACCAGCTCTGTGGGTGCTTGAGCACCCCCAATATTTTCTCCTGTAGGTCTGTATATCTGTAAAAAAAAAAAAAACAACCCCACCATACTCCAAAGCTGCAGGACAAGGGAGAAAGGAAGATTTCTGTATTCTAGCTACTGCTCCCACTGCCCCCTGCTCCCAATTGGTTGGCTGTGTCTGCTGCAGCCTATTGGCTGGCTTTGTCTGACTGATGGATGCCTGGCCCTGGAGAGGAAGCAGAGACAGATTTATCAGATGTGCTGAGGACTCAGGAGTTTAGGATTGCCAACCATCTAAATTATTTTAGGATTCTACAACTTTGTAAAGTAGCTGTCTTAGAATGATGTCTAAAGCGTCTAGGAATTTTTTTAGAATTTAGCTCTACAGCTCGCCAGTGCTCCCCGCATCACTGTGCAGATTAAGTGGTAGGTTCCAGCCAATGGAAAGGCTGCACTAGTCACAGGAAGGGTGGGCTGTTTTTCTGCAGGGGGTCTGGGAGAAAGTCAGTATAATAAGTGGGTTTCTTAGTATGGGTGAGCGGGGTGCTGAGAAAAAATAGAAATATAAGATAAATGGGGTAAAGTGTAAGGAGGCTATTGCAGGCTGAGGAAAAAGAACTGGGAGTATTGAAGTAGAGGAGTGCAAAAGCAGCACAGCACCAGTAGACAGAGACAGAATCTGTCTGTCTGAAAAGTGCTAGTGTGCATGTGCATTCGTGTGTGATTTAAGTACAACAGAGTGCATGCATGTGTGCGTGTTTCTGGGTCTCCGATAGAGACAGTCTCATAGAAATAGAAATTTCAGCTGGAGTGGAGAGTCCACTAGTAAAAATGTGGAGGAGTATAGGAGTGGGACAGGTGTTTTAAAATAGGGGACATTTAGGCATCCTGACCAAAGTAATATGATTCCAGAGACAAATCCTTAAAATACAGGACTGTCCTGGACCATACGGGATGGTTGGTCAGTTTACAATAAGGGACCATGGAAATGCATGCCATAAGAACAGGATATCAGTGGCACAAAAGCAAAGCACTAAGGGCCCAATATTCAAAAGGCATTTACATGGTTTGTAGCTCAGTAAACCATGTAAATACCTTAGATGGAGATATTCAACAGCACCTACATGGTTAGTGCCGTTGAATTTCCCCATCTACATCCCCTACACGACCCGATGCTATTTGGTCAGCATCGGGGCATATTGGGAGCGTTCCAGGCAGAGCAGAACCAGGAATGGCGCTAACCATGCAGCAGTGATATTGGCTGCTGCTCGGTTAGCGATCGGCACCTTAAAGATAGGCGAGGGGTTTTTCTTGCCTATCTTTAAAGTGCCGGTCATTAACCGAGCAGCAGCCAATACCACTGGTGCACAGTTAGCTTCGGTGGCAATCACCAGATGTTCAGTACCGTCACCGCGGCATTGAATATCCGGTGGGGAGGTCTATGTATCCATCGGCATATAGCCCTTTGAAGATCTGGGCAAAGGTGTAGAATAAAAGGTGAAGATCAAACTTTTTAGGTAAGACATGGTCATGCTTCAAATATTACAGAGGTGAATGCATGCTCTATTCGACAAGAGTCACGATATAAACTTGAAGTTAATCAAAATGGATAAAACACTTTTTACCACCCCTCCCATCAATTGCTTTGAAGATTAGTCAGTTTAACTAGACATGCTGAGGGCAAAGTGGTAGACCTTTCAGTATTTAATCAGTTGAAACGATTCATTTGACAATTTGGGTGTAGCATCATATTGGCAAACAGTTACCGTACATCACAGCAACCAAACGTAATAGGGGCGGTTCTGCCCGATTTTCCTTCACAGACACTATGAAACTGGACCTTTTGCAGTGGCTGCTTGCTTGACAGCTCTCCCCATGACTGTGGTGTCTTTCCTGGCAGTGTTGGCAATAAAACTGCAGACACTTAGCACAAGATCCTCCTCGTATTCGCATGTTGCACTGTTCTGTGCAGCTTTTCAGCACAAACACT
The DNA here is from genome assembly GCA_033557465.1 of Ichthyophis bannanicus. Classification (NCBI taxonomy): domain Eukaryota; kingdom Metazoa; phylum Chordata; class Amphibia; order Gymnophiona; family Ichthyophiidae; genus Ichthyophis; species Ichthyophis bannanicus. Next base: position 85,112,210 of record CM066034.1, on the reverse strand, counting down.
GGAAATGTGTTAAACGAAATGAAAAAGGAAATAAATGTGTCTCATTCATTTTAACACACACAAAATTAATACAATGGATGTATTACCCAGATGCCAGAATTGTCCCTAAGAATGATTTACTCGTGTCCGCATCCCCATGTCTTCTCTTCGCAGGGCCATCTTTAGGCAGATGTGAACAATTCATCTACACCAGCTCCTATCCCTGAAGGGGCCTAACATTCATTGCACTGCACAGACCATAAGACAGTTTGAGGTAGTCACAGCAGGGGAGGGGGGGGGCACCGAGTACATGGGCTAAACAGGAGCCCGATTGTGCTTGCTCTAGAACCATGATCTTTGATCTCTGGGAGAGAAACCTCCCCTCCCCCCCCCCCTGCTCTCTGGTCGTACCTCTGAATGCCAATAGTTTAAATGCAGCCATGGGAGGCAAGGACCCAAATCAGGTGTGTGAGAGCCTCGCCTATTCCCTACCCGAGTCCTCTCCCAAAAGCAGAAGCAGGTGCTGGGTCATTTCTGGGACTAGCTGCTAGGAAACATAATGGCCACCATTGGTCATGCAAGTGCAGGATCTAGAAAAGCCTTTTACCCTGCTCCAGCGTGAAGACGACTCTCCTTCCAGAAGGTGCTGAAGCAAGGGAAGGGGTTACAGGCTGCAGATTTTTTAGTCATTCATACAGTGCTATCACACATCCAATACAGATTCATTTATTTCTATAGTTCAGAAAGAAAACAAACAGGACAGTTGTTGCAAAAAAAAAAAAAAAATATATTTTGTTCTTTTAAGTGGTTCATGTGCAGCAATGATAAACCTCTTGTGCCCCGTTACAGCATGCATCCCCTTCCTAAGACACTCAAGGGGAGCAAGAGCCCAAGACCACACCACATGTGCATGTCTGACCTCAAAATGAAATGTCGACCATTCAGTATTGTGCAGTTCAGTGTTCCTCCGCCAAGGGAATTCGACCTTATGCGGCAGGAAGGGAGGAAGGTCAGTCTCGGGCAAAAGATCGGCCATGGAAAGTAACAGAGGCTAATGCCACTGGACGAAGCAATTGCTTTATACATTTACAGGGCCCCTGTGGGGCAGAGACAGACAGAGCCTGGGAACCATCCATTTTGTACTGGAAACTCAAATTCACACTTCAACCTCCAGCACACATACACACATTGTCCTCAATCTCCTCCCCCCCCCCCCCCCACCACCTGTTGTCCACAGTTACCATGGAAACATATTTTAACCAAGCCCCTTTTCAAGGTTTTCTTTTTCAAGGGGGGGGGGGGGGTGATTAGGGTACAGATATAAAGTACAGAGCAGGACAGTTGTCCCCAAAAAATCTTTGAAGGTGAGGTGCTCTTGCCCATTTTTAAGTCTTGTCAAAAAATGCATACATAAATCTTTTAAGCAGCTAAGCGGTATTCCAGCCAACAGCCTCTGAAACTTTGATAAGAGTGCCAGAGTTTAACTGCAGCCAAGCGAAACCCGATCTCACCCTTTGAAAGGATTCTCACGCTGTCAGAGACCGAGGACGGGACGCTCTGCATACACATTACTCAGAGACTGGTTTCCAGTTAATAGGTGGAGATGGCAACAAACAGCATGACAAATAGAAAAGCAGGCATCTAACACACACAAACACAAAGTCTGGTGACAAGAGGCCTAGCGAATGAGACACAACCATTCCAGGAGAGCACGGGGCGGGGCAGGGGGGGGGGGGCGGGGGGACAGGGTGGCAATGTGCCTGCAGGCCCCGTTACAGCTGCAAAAGGAACAACTCTGTAAAAACAGTTCAGAAGAATAAATTTCAGTGGTGAAGTAGAAAATCAAACTTAGTTCTTTAGAATGGGGGATGGGGATCTTTTTTCTCTCCATCTTCCTGTTCTGTTTTTCGCCTATGTCCCAGCGCTCCTTGCCCTGTAGCAGCATCGGTGACATGGTTACTCAATCTGGGCGTCATAGTTGGCTCCCCCTGCCTTTTTCAGCTCATTCTTGATGTAGTCTTCATCTAGCTCTTTATGGTCAGTAATCACCAGCTCTTTGGCAAAGCTCTGCATTAAAGAAGAGAAGAGAAGGGAGGTCATGTCAAGCTTCATTTACTAGGTGTCATATACCCACCGACCGCACAGAAACACACAGCTTGGAGAAGAGATCCAGGGGGGGGGGGGCGCCTTTAAAGGACAAAACTAACATCCAGCCAGGAAACTGTACATGCTAAAAGAAAAAAAGTGTAACCCGAAATGCATATACCCCCAAGTTACATTTTCAGAGTGAAAGTAAATGCATACTTTTGGTTTGAAAAGTCACCAAAACCTGCACAAGAAAAAGGCACACAGTGTTATTAAATTACCCCAAGAGGACAAGTTGCAAATGATCCTACTACTGGAGCAAAGCTATTATCTATCTAAACTCTAATGCTCGACAAATGAAAATCAAAAACAAAAATATAAAAAGGTGATACATATTTAGATTAGCTTTCAAATGTTTTATTATTGTGACTTATTTTCTGTATGTTTTATGCAATTTTATTTCATTTAATAAGTATGTAAAGAATGTTAACCTCAGGATGTTTTTTTTTAACAAGTATCGGCGTCTGGTGTCCTACATGGAGCGGTGGGTTTACCCCTAAACAGAGACATGGGGAGGGGTGGCCTGCACAGAGCGGCAGGTGCACCTACTCTTGCCATCTTACTGGGTAGACCAGATGGACCATACTGGTCTTTATCTGCCATCATCATTTACTATGTTACTATGTCTAGAAATGGGTATGAAATAAATAAATAAAACGATAGAGGGAGGATTCAGGGGAGAGGGGCGTGCGGGCTCCATTTAGGTTTCTGTGGGGCACGTCCACCCTCATAATGCACATGTGGGCCATGTTACCAGTTCAGGGGGCAGCGCTAACCTGAGGCACATATTCATCTGTCCATTTACAGTTAGTGTGGGCGCACAGTGCAGTAACTACACAAGCCAACATGTGGGCACACTTAATGCCACCCACTGAACCTATGCCAAGGCCATTAAGTGTGGTTGACATGAGCCAACAGCTGGACTAGCCACTGCTTGCCATCAATGATTCTCTTGCATGCCTGGTCCACCCAGTTCCTGCCCATTGTGTGCAACCCAGATAGGCAGAATCGACTTGAGGTGAGCCAGTGAGGCACAGGTTCAGGGCACACAAGCTTAAGGGCACAGGCAGCTTCAAGGGGTCACTACCGCCAGGCAGCAACCACCTCCTCCCCTCCCCAGACATATCAAGTCACACGCATTAAGCCCCACGGTCATGCTCACATGTTTAAAGCCTCCTCTTCCACATTCTGTAATACTGAACATCAGATACAAAGGCACACTGCAAGCATAAGAACGGGGTTCAAATGGTAGGTCATACACTGCTCGGACTCGATGGACCATTGGACTCCCTCCATCCTCCCCAGCCATGTAAAGCCTCTTCATTGAATCCCTGCCATGTCCACCACACCATTTCCCAACCCCTTCCCCATAGCCCCCATCTCCAGATTATTAAGTCTACCTGCTGCAGTTGCAGCTGCAAGAGAAAAAAAAAAAAAAGCATCATCCCACAGGGCCTTCAGCTGGTGCACGCTACAATGACTTTACAACATTCCTGCCCCCTCCGACATTCCTGCTTCCATGGGCCATTGTAGAGCCACCATGATAGGCACCCGCTGAAGGCTCCATGGCATACTTTTTTAAATTGTAGTTGCAGCAGGTAAACCCAGAGTGATCTGAAGACTGGGGGTGCGGGGAGGGGAGATGGTCTGGTGGCAGGGCCAAATACAAACCTAGGAAGATGTCAGACCATCTGCTGTAAGAAGCTTGGAGGCAGCGGGGGGCGGTGTAGTGGAGGGGATGCACTACATGCGATAAGGAGAGAGGGGAGAAGCTAGATTGGAGGCTAAGAGAAATAGGGAGATATGCTTGGACAAAGAATGGAAAAAGCAATGGCAATCTTCAAGAAACACTGAGGAAGAATGAGCAAGGGCGTGAGAAGAATGAATGAGGCTGGTGAGCACCAAACAAAGGAGATGGATGCTGTAGTGGTAGATACTGGGGAGATGAAAGAAGCTTAAGGTAAATATTGGGGGGGGATGAATGCAGCTGGGTGGGATGTAGGGTTGCTAACCAACCACTATTTGGCTAACCTAGCTGATTTTGTTCATGGGAGGTTAGCAGGAGAGAAAACTGGCTGATGCCTTCAACCCCCACCCAAACCTCTCCTCCAGCACCACGGGCCACTGCCAGCTGCAATGCATTAGCCCTGTATCTGCGGCAGTCAGCTTCCTGTTTCTGAGGGGGCTGGTTGTGGCTGATCCTGTACAGATGTGGACTAGAGGCCCCAAACACATCCTGTTTGCTACTGTGGCTGCTGCAGGTCGAGATGATGTGCCACAGTTGACCACAGCACTGGAGGTAAATGATGATGCCAGATTGCAGTGAAATTTTGGCCCTGGGGTGGGAGGAAAGTTCTATATTGAGCACCAGATGAGAAGGAAATTGGGAGACAGGGTAGGGGGGGGGGAAGGAGACACAGGAATCTTTGACTGGGATGGGGGTGGGGGGGGGGGACTAGGGAGGCAGAAGATACCAGACTTGGGGAGGAGAACTAGGGAGATTGAGGATAAACTGGACTTTGTGTGGGGATAGAGAGAGATACTGGACAGGGAAGAGGAAAGAGTAGGGCCAGCCCACCATTAGGCAAACGAGACAGTCACCTAGGAGGGCATTCAAAACAAAAAAAAGCAAAAACAATAGATTCTGACAGCCGGGGGGGGGGGGGGGGGCAATAAGGCTTTGCCTAGACTCCAACACCTTGAATGAACTCCAAGGCCGGCCCCAAGAGAGAGAAGGAGAGTTAATGAAAGAGCGTGTAATAAGAAGCTTGGGAAGGTGAGGCAGATGGGGAATGGGAGGGCTGGGGCAAGGAAAAAATGGAAAGCTGTAGATGAACTTACCATCGGGTACTCAATTTAATAATGGAGGTCTGGATAGAGATGCAGAAGAGAATAAATGGAAGAAAACTGAAAGGAAAAGGATTGTCAGAGATGGATACAGGGAGGAAATGGAAGACAGAAGGAGAGAGAAGTGGGCAAATGAGCCTGGAAAGAGAATATAGAGGAAAGCAGAAACCAGAGTTTGGCATCAACATGTTTACTAAAATTTGAAAATAAAATTCTTTTTTGTACCTTTGTCTGGTCATTTGATTTTGCTAATCGGAGTATGCCAGTTTTTGGAATTTATATCAGCTGCCTTAATATTTGGCACAGTTCAAGGGGAACAAATCACCTTTTCTATTTCTCTGGTGTTGCACTCCAGGCAGAATCTGGCTTTTTGGGGTTTCAGTTTAATTTGCGTCTATATATTTCTATTGTCAGTTTGTGATAATTTGTTCTCTGCTTAGCGAGGGTCGGTCTATGCTTGGCATGTGCGACAGAGGTCGGGTATTTTGCCTGTCACTGTTATAGGAACATCGCAGATGAAAACCTTCTGGTCTGCTCAGTCACCTCTGGCCATAATCTGTCCTTTTATCACTCATTATTTGGCGGAGGATATATCCGATTTAAAATTTGGTGTTAGCTGGACAATATAACGAGTCCCCCTACAGCCTGTTGGAGTGAGCAGAACTTAAATTCAGTCAGCATCGTGCGTGAGGATTTTTCAAACTTCACCGCTTGTGATTGGCACAGTCAGCATGCTTTGAGAGTGGTCACTATGTGTAGAGGGTAACAGGACCAGGCCAGGAGCTCCAGAAGCCCGATTGTGTGCATTACCCCTCTAGAGGCAGCAGGATTCTCTCAAAAGCGGTAAGGAAAAATCCCCCCTCACCCCCCCAAGCAAGAGGATTATGAAGGGATACCTTTCTCCTCCAAGTCACCACCCCCCCCCCTCTCTTAGGGTTAGGATTTTGTTGTAGGGGTTCTAAGAAATAATTGAAGCCCTGAGTCTAGGAGGAGAAGGTTTTGGTTTAGATACCCTTTAAAGTTCCCAGCCTGGGGAGGAGGAGGAGGAGGAAGGATTTAGTGTAGGAGATGCTCAAAAAACAAAACAAAAAACAAACACAAAACACGTTTTAAAGAGATGGCAGATAACCAAAACTGATGAGCAAAGAAAAATGTTTACACATGCAAATATCCAAGTTTATTATTTGATATGAATTTTCCTTTTAGCAGGTTGCTGGAGAGAGGGGGAGGGGTACTATTATAATATTCGGATGTACACGTTAATTGTTTTGCTGAAAAGGTGTCATTGTCCTTTTGTTAAATATGAAAAAGCATCTTTAAACTGGGAATAGGGTGGACAAGGAGGAAAGATCAGCAACTGTTGGCTGAAGAATTCAAAAGATCCTGGAAAGAAAAAAACATTTATAAGCAGTATTACTTATATTTTTGGATATATCGTCTGCCTTTGATTCAATTAACCATCGTATCCTTTTTGAAAGACTCAAACAGATTGGTATACATGGCAGTATTCTTGCATGGTTCCAATCATATCTAACTGATCGATCGCAACAGGTAAAAATAGGAAACCATACATCTAAAACCTATATGCAAAAACAAGGTATCCCACAAGGTTCTGCATTGTCAGCTCTACTCTAACATATATTTACAACCTATATGCCACATCATTCAACAGTGCAAATTAAAATATGCAATTTATGCTGATGATGTTATGATTTATCTCCCTGTGGACATAGACTCCCTGGACTTCTCCAATATCAAATCATGCTTCACTAAAATGACGCAATGGCTAAATGAACACAATCTACACATTAACTTCAAGAAAACCGAAGCATTATTTGTTTCTAGAAATCAAAAATTTACCCCTCCAACAGAAATAAAAATTGAAAACATAAGCATCCCCATAAAAGATGAAATAAGATACCTTGGCGTTATCATAGACAGAACGTTAAGTCTAACAACACACATCAGGAATACAACAAACACAATATATAATAAATTAAGATATCTTAAAAATCTAAAACCATTATCATCAAATCTGGACTTCAGATCAGTCCTTCAAGCCCTGATCCTGCCTCACTTAGATTTTAGTAACATAATTCTTCAAGGTATTCCAAAACATGCTTTACACCAACTAAAAGTAGCACAACATGTTGCTGCAAGAATGCTTATAAATGCAGGTCCAACTGAACACATAACCCCTATACTGTACAAACTTCACTGGTTACCTATACAAAGTAGGATAAAATATAAAGTTATCATAACAACGTTCAAACTGATAAGAGATATAGCCCCATCATATCTAACTGATCTACTGACAATTCATTCAAGGACTAGAACAGTAAGACAAAGGAACCTGAACACTTTACTTGTTCCAAACAACCTTTCAAAACTCAATAAAACTACAACAAATAGGGCATTCAGCTTCAATGCTCCTTTAATATGGAACGCTCTGCCGGATAAACTCAGAGATATCACAGATCTTTCAGCATTTCGAAAAGATCTTAAAACTCACTTATTTATAGAGTACTTTGGAGACTCATTCCCAATAGATGAAATATTTCCCACTTAAACTCACAACTTATTTTCCTTTTTCTTACTCTATCTTACAATACCCAATTCTCCACATTATCACATTTACTCTTTACACTAATAATTCTAGTGAACTACAATACATTTTTCCTTGCTCAGATAAGACTTTTGAAATTTGTAAATATTTAAATCTGTGCATATGTTTAAACTATCTATATACCTAATCAGCATTTACTCAGCATTGTAACCCTCAAATTACCATTTTTATTATATACAATTTAATGTTCACTGTAATTTCAATTGTTTGAATAAGTTTCAATGTAATGTTCAAGTTATGTTCTATGTAAACCGCTTTGATTTTTCTGAAAGGCGGTATATAAAAACCGTTCAATAAATAAAATAAAATAAAATTTCTTGCATTGACGAGTCCAATACAGTTGGTGTGTGTAATGCATGCTAGCGGACTGCAACACAGAAATCCCTTCAGCCCCTGTGTGGTGCTGGGCTTCCTAGGTGCTATCCAGCCCGCTGCACTCTGCCCCGTCTTGATGCGTCATTAACTAGAATGAAGCAGAGGCGGCCTCTAAACCGTGCAGTTTGCAAGGTCTGAAAATCATCCTCTAGTTTTTCAGTGACTTGTTAAAACCTGGCTCTTTAGATGACCTTTGAAGTAACTGATTTTTACAATAATATTTATTAGTCACTTATGGTTGGCAAAAGGCAGCCCTTAGTTGAAGTTATTGTCAATTTTTGTTGCCCTTCTATATATCTTAATTTATATTTTAAATTTCTCTTTATTCATCTATATGACTCACTCTTATGGTACTGCTCCATTTTGCTTTGCTGCTCATTTGCTTTTCGGAAATTGGCAGGCTATAAACAAAACAACTAAAATCAATATGCTGCCTTCCCACAAGAAGAAGGATTTTTGTATGAAATTCAACAGAGGGTCACAGGCGTAGCGACAATATTGCTTAAATACTATCTAGTGTTTTAAGTTGACGCGGTTCAACCTGAGAGGCCGGGTGGGGTGTGCAGAAATAGGAAAACTGCCGAGTTGTTATTCACCTATTAAAAAATATATATCCTTGTTCTTTAATAAAATTCAGCCCTGTTCTCTTGCTGAACAAGTCCAAACCCTGCAATGCCGCAGGGCATACAAGAATATGAATTTGTAGGACATTCTTCTGACGTAGGTCATGCAAGATTCTACATGGTCCTACTATGGAAGTTTCCTCACTTCCCCTTCACAGACAGGGGAGCCATCGCAATGAGAACACGACAGACTGTCACCAAAAACACAGATGACTGCTAATGCCATCCCAACTATTAGGCAAGAAAGGGGGCTTGCTTAGGACAGTGGCAGTCAAAGCAGAACACTAGATCCCGACAGTCACCAGCACATTCCTTTACCAAACCGGGAGAACGGGCACATGCATGCAAAGCAAAGCTGAGACTCTGATGTCCAATGATGCCTTGTGATGATATTTGGGAGGCGGAGGGAGAGGAGGTGTTTAAGGCTGAAGGTTTGCCTACGGCACCTTTTACCCTTGCACTGACCCTGCTGACCATAAGTCCTAGGATGCAGCAGAGCAGCACACTGCTAGCTGGGCAAAAGCACTGCGTGATCTGAGCCAAATGCTGGAGGAAATGGAAAGTAGCTTTAGAAAGACGGCAGTATTTCACAGTGCTCAGCATAATCTGTATGGTACAAATGCACACCGAGGACAACTGGTGCAAAGGAAGATAAGCCCGTGGCTGTCATTTTCCACATCCCACTGCTCCAGCGTTGGAGCTGGAAGCTGCAGGCGGTAAATTAGATTCCAGCACCAGGCCCTGGCTGGCTCCTCCATATATATAGTAGCAGAGTGCGCTTTCTTCACAGACACCTCAAGAGCCCTAATCCTTAGCTCCCAGAAGGAAAACACACGATAGGTTTCTGTACAGAGCAAAGGAGCTGTCAGCAGTACTCGCTTGGGACTGGCGATCCCCCTTTCCCCAGAGCAGAGGGAAGTGCTGGGTTCTTTTCAGAGCCGCCTCCGGTGCTATACAAATAGCCGCTCATGACAACTCAGCATCTACCAGAGGCAGAGAGAGAGAGACTTCCGAACAGGGCTGGGGTTAGAAATACTGGCGTCCAGGAATCCCCGCCTCGCAGACCTCACACATTAGCATTTCTGTCAAGGGGGCTCCTTAGGGTGCTGCGATCCCAGGCAATTGCCCAGCCCAGCTACCAAATCCATCTCTAAACACCAACAGGATGTCTGTACAGAAGAGCACACAGGATGTTAACAGTAAATGACTGCGGAGAAAGACTAACGTGGTTATCAGGTCTGCTTAGTAAGGTGCTAAAGGCTCTTAACTGCCGAAAAAAGAATAATCCAACTGTTTGATTTAGCTTTACTTCATCCCTGACCAAAACAGCTAAGACACAGGAAATCAACAATACACAAAACAGTTTATATCCCAAGAACTAAAACTGGTTAGCTAGGGGTGGGCCAGTGGGTAGGGCTAGTTGGCTCATGCTCAGAGTACTTTCGTCTAAGGTGCCGTCGGATGACGTCATCAGGTGCGGCCGACTAATCCTGCTTGTCCCAGGAGAACAGTTTATATCCCAGGACTGAACTGAGGGTCCCTCCTTCATACGATGTTTATACCACCTACGACCATAAGGTATCAGGGCGGTTTGCAGAGATTAAAAATAAATAAATAAATAAATAAAAAGCAATAAAATGAAAAGGAACACCAAATTAACAAGCTGATGCAGAAAGCTAGCGAGGCCCAACTTTTTGAAAGCAGAAAACAGACGTAAACCTCCGCAGAAAAACTAACACCCAATTAACGCCATGCGTATTTACATGCATTTTAATCAGCTGCATGGTATGCAAATCATGGCACGCCTGATGCAGAGACAGGCATAGATGATTTCACAACCAGCTATAGCACCAAAATTTTTACTTCAGGGTCCGAGGTGACAAACCTCTAATGCGTGCCCCTGACAGTATTTTGATGGCACTGGGTGCTTTCCCCAATGCCTAGATCATCTTCTTGGGCGAGGTCAGACTGCCATATAAGGCATACCTAATATGACAGTCTGACCTCAGCCGGTGCATCCCAGGATGCACCGCACAGGGTCAGATGCCACCATTTTTCAAGATGGCGGACACAGAGTGGGAGCATGTAAGCAGCGCTCCTGCTTAAATTTAAGGTACTGGGTGGGAGGGACTGAATTTAGGGGTTGCAAGACCACCAGGTTATTTTTTTTTTTTTGCATTTAAGGGGGGGGGGGGGGAAGAGGTACAGGGTCCGCTACACCACCAGGGATTCTTTTATTGTCAGGCACCGGCCCCCGACAGTATTTTGATGGCACGGGGGCCTTTCCCAAAGCTGTGATTATCCCCGATGCCATCAAAATACTGTCAGGGCTGATATGCAAATAAGCCATGCGGTGCACGGAGAGCAAGCCAAACTAGCGCAGGCTTCTTGTGCGCATGTGTTTCGCTTGCTCTCCCAGTTTAATGCTGTAGTGGCTGATTTGCGTGCGCACGGTTGACACGAGGATCATTTGCATACCGTCCTTCTTGCATCGCATGTTAAAATGTGTGTGTTGTCAGGAACTTTAATCGCTTCAGTGTGGGACTAGCGTCCGCTTTCTGCATCGGCCTGTAAGTCAGGGGAGTTAGAACATAGAAGCCAGTATGCAGACTCCACCAGTAGGAAGCCACCTCAATCCTAACCAGGAGCAGCCTGTGATGACTATGTTGAAATAAGTGTCAAGAGAACTTTGAACGTCTTATATGAAGATTCAGTGTGTATGTGTGTCGGCAAAGAGTTCCACAGGGATGGTACAAGAAAGAAGTGACAAGGTATAAGGCATCGATTCTAGCGCATGTTAGTAGGTTAGTGTAACTATGTTGTACAGTACTACTGCTGGAAAGAAAGCATAAAATGTTAGAAATCTAACATTAAGGTGTGTGTTAAAATAAAGAAAATTCTGCCAACAACTTCCTTTTAGTAAGAAAATCCTTGTAAACCTGTGTGATAACACATGCTGCTGAAAAACGCCCGCCTACATCAAACAAATCCCTTGAGAACAATGAGCACTGGGCTATACTCCAGGAAAGGGGGAGAGGCGCTCCAGGGAGGGGGAGGGGGAGGGGAAGCAGCTGGTTCAGAAAGGCCTGGGTATGACTCAGCCATTCACCACCAGAGCCAGAGCAAGCGCTGCTTCAGGATCTGGGTCGCCCATCCTCAGGAAGCACGAAGCACCCTCTCAGGGCAGAGCGCGTAAAGAGCAACTTTCATTTCCCACTGTCCAAAGCAGCACCCTTCCATGGTTTCAAGATTATGCTTCGCACCGATTTATGGCTACTCAGTGCAAGTTTCAGACGAGGTGAACAAAGTTACGCACTTAACACGTAGAAAGTGCCTTGAGTATTGTCAAGGTAAGTAATACAAGTACTTTAAATTAATTTTCATACCAGCACTTCAACATGATTCCCTTCCCCACTACCATGGTATTTACACCCATGACATCATTAACTCTCCACCTGTATGGACAGGTTCCAAGTGAGACACTACTGTACCTGGTACATACTTTCAGCCTACCTGCACCACCCATGACTATGAAGAAAGTTAGCCATTAAAAAGTATTAATTAATACTGATTACCGAACACTTGCTTCTCTCCTTGTGAATGAAATACACTGGTCAATGTCTTTAAATCATAAGAAACTAGGGAGATCAATGGCCCTTAAAGCTGTAATGCCATCTGCTAACAGCAAAATGAAAAAACGATGCGAGAAGGGGTAACTAAATCACTTCTTTGCCAGTCAGCCATTTTGTTCCCAAACTAGTCTCTGTTTAATACAGTAAAGGTTTTATGGGTCCTCCCTATTCTTGTATAAATACTACAAACAAAGCGGGATGCAGGACAAGATAGAAAAGAGCAGGATTTGACATGGAGCGTGCAGATTAGCGATATTCAAAACGAGAGGCTTAGGAACCACATGTGGCTCCTCGGGGCCAACAGTGGGGCTCCTCTGTACCATGGAATAAAATCAAGTGAGTAGGACTTGCAAAATAAATTTTAAGCGAACGATAATTCAGATGGCAGATAAAAACAAACAAAACATAGTACAGGAAAGCTGATAAGGACCCATTGCTCCAACCAGTCTGTACGCTTTATCTTCGCTCTGGTTCTCTACCACCCTGGGGGCAGATTAACAGAAATTCCCAAACTTAAACCAAAATACCAGCCTCTCCTCTGCCAGTGTCTTTCAATCAACCTCTCAGCCCTGCTCCTATCACTGCCCATGATATCGGTCCCAAATATGTTTGCATTGCATATCTAACTAAATAATAAAAGTCATTGAAAATCCGTCAGTGGGTTCTATCGATAAGAGATTTTCAAATTTTCCCGCACTGTTTATGTCGGGGTCAACCGGCATGAGCTGAGTTTGGAGTCATTTGATTTCTGGGGGTTCAATTACATTGATTGGCCTCCATATCTTTGGCTGGTAGGCTACCCCAGACCTCAACATCTTCCTCTTTATTTGTACAAGTCCATTATTTATCCAGCCCCCTGGGTCTCCTTCCATATCTTATCAAAACGTTTGTAAGAATTCACTCTCCCAACCTTACCCCACCCTGTGCTCACAGAGGTTATGTTTATACAGCATAAGTTATCAAAAGCAAAGCAAAGTCTCCTTTTCCACAGCAACATCTCTTTGCTGGGAACAAGCATGTTTCAAATATCTGCAAACTACTTCTGTACTACTGCCCCTGTCATCTCGGAGACAGGAAAAGAAGTTTCTGCTGTGCATGTTCTCCTGGGAACCCAGGCTGCTATCATATGGACACACGTAAGGGATGAACTGAAAGCAGATACTGAAAAATCCTGGGTGTGGCCACATGAAAAAGGTATTCGCCATTTTATGGCAAAAGAGTATATTGAAAAAACAAACAAAAAAAATAAAACAAAGACCTAGGATTATGTCCAGAAGAATGGGTAGAAGAGTCAGGTCTGTGCTTAAAGATTTAGGCCTGCGCAGTAGCTGGTTCCAAAGCCATTCACTGGGTGACAAAGGCTAGGATCTAAAGTACTGCATAGACACAATAGGAAATGGGACCATTATTCTGTTAATGAAATCCCGAACAGATAGTAGGCTTATGGTTCATATCCAGAAGTACACATACATCTACCACTACCAAAAGAAACGTATCCATGCAGAGAAATGAAAAAAACTCTTAGGGCTTGATTTTTATAACGGGATGTTCATGGGAGACGTTCAGAAAGGCACTTCTATGAAGTTCACGTGCATAGATGCAACAGAGGCTCCCTAAACCAGCCCCTGCAGTGCGCAAATACCCCCACACATTTACACTTGCTCTGAACTTGGTACGTGTAGGTGCACTTGTTTTATAAGCTCCACCCCTGCTCCAGAACACCTACACCCGGTGAGTGCATGAAGTACATACCATCCTGTCACCATGCATGGAGTGCTGTGCAATTTTATATACGGCCTGTACCAAGGGTGAAGCATGCTTTACGTGTAGAGAAAGCTTTATATAAAATTACCCAGAAATACCATCATTACGTGCATCCTGGCAAGAAAAGAAGTACACAGCAAATTACCTGCACCACCTCTTTCACCAGAGTCTTATCTGTGCCAATCTTAGCTCTTTGCAATCCTCCAATGTCTTCTCCAATCCATGTAATTAAGACAAACTTGGCTCGCTTGCTCATGGCATCGCCCGTGGTGAACCGGACATAAGCATACAACCTATTGTCATCTAGAAACAAACCAGAGAGAGTGAAAACAATGGACAATGTTGCATTTCCGAGAGTAATCAATGCAGTGAATTGCAGGCCCCAATGGCGAGCAATAGCCGACACATACAGAATAAAAAAGCAGTGCTCGCTGGCCAAGGCACGTATCCTGGTGTAGTGCTCTGCAAATAAAGAGTCCAGAGACACACTGAAAGGTCAAAGGCTCTAGGGACCCAATCTAAAAATGTAAAAAAAAAAGTTATTGAATGGACCAAAAACGTACAGAAAAGCTTTGGGGAGTGTCCTTGGTCCATGATCAGGATACGTACCCATTCTTACACCTATGAGCGTGATTAATAAATCCTACATTTTAGACTGGCCTCCCATATCCAACGCTTTGTGCGTTAGAGCTGCAATGGAGAAAATACCTTTTACTATAGAAGTTATTTTCTCCTCCTGAAGACTGCAACCAAGCTCTTGCAAATGTTTTGGTTAACTGCATGCATGACTAGAGCAGCTGCAATGATACTGCACTTCAGCCCGCTGCAGTTTTCTTACCAAGATTTCCAAAAATGACAAGGTTTGAAAGCTTTAAATAAGAGAAATGTACATTAAACAGCACTGAAGGTTTATTTATTTATTTATTTAGCAAGCATTTGTAGCCCGCTCCTTCCAGCGATCAGAAGAACATAGTTCCCCCAAGGGCAGCAGAACTTCAATCCTCATGGAATGTCATGTACATGCTCAGCAGAGCACTCTAGAAAGTTCCAAAGCTTCATTTACATTAATCCATCTCCCACTTGCAAGGATAACTATAACCTGCCTGTCCTTGGAGAACACAGATGAGCATCTTTGCTTCCCCTTCTTACCCAAAATCACCCTGACCTGCATACGCTCTAGGCTGCGTTACCTCACAGTGTTGTAGAGTCAGGCCAACCTGCAGTATCAACTTAGTAAACCCCGGTGGATCCTGTGGACTGCCACTGGGCCAGCTGCAGTAGCAATATGGTTTCAGTATAAAGTCAGGGCAACGGCACTTGAAGTGCAGAAGCCAATGCACTAGCCACCCTGGGCAGAAGGGCAAGGAAAATGCTGCTAGGCTCCCTTTGCTAGCAGATAGCTCGTAGAAGCCTCTTCCCAGAATGCACTCCTCACGGGTTACCTGTGCAGCGGCAGTCAGCATCTCTCTGCCTCCAGGGGCCAAGTGTATCATCTCTGGCAAGTTACAGCAGGTACGGAAGACAGGAAACCAGAGATCTCAAGCAAATGTACCTGCTGTGGCTAAACCAGGACGTCAACGCTCCAGGACAAAGTTTTTTTGAGTGAAAAACCTCCAAAGCTGAGGCACCTGAACATACACGAGGCTGCTGTTGATCCAAACCTGCTTCTCCCCAGCACAGGACATGAAGAAACCCATTCTCCCCTGCAGCCTCGAGTAATGAGCAGCTGGATTACCATTAGTATACCCAGTGGAATAAGAGCAGCTGGGGTCCTTAGAACTGACGCTTCTTGTTTTATTTCCTTATCCCTAGAATGGGACGAAAAGTGGCAATGCATGAAGGAGAACGTAAAACGAGAGACAGAGGATGTTAATGCTGCAGGGTCTGCAAGCAGCATTATATATACATAGACACACCCATACCCATCCCGTTAAAGTGAAGCTCATACTTTAGAAAAAAAGCAGCCTTTCAGCTTAGCACCTTCTGCTCTGTTTTAATCTCCATCATAAAATTCTAAAGAATGAGCCCGTGCAGGCAATGTTCCCTTTAATTTTCTGTAGGCTGTGTGCGCATAAAATATCAGCTGTGCAGCTTTTGAAGGAAGGTTAAATTTTTGTGCACCACATAACGACACTCGGAGTTATATACTTTAAAATTTGACTACACGTCAGAATACAGTATGTACACCACATTGATTGCACTAGAAAATATTGTAGAACTTGTGAAAACCGTAAATACACAACAACTTTTAAATTTTAAGACGTCTGTGTTGTTTTCTATCAGAATCAGAGCCGTAATTTTTGTGCGCTCTGTTATAAAGTATGTGCGCTCGCTCGGCGAGGTGTGTGCGCGCGCACATGCGCACAGCTTAGAGGGAACAGTGCGTGCAGGCCTCTAATATAAATCCTAAAAGCCTGGAAGAGGGCTTGACAGCCCCTCAGCTCTAGGTTGCCCACTGCCACTCAACTCAGGCTGGAAAGCATCAAAAGCCATTACCTGCAGAAAGCTACGAGACAGCCCCCATGAAAGGGAGTGTCTGGTCTGTTTCTATGGGACAGGTGCCCACCTCGTTCAATGCCAAAGAGTGACGCTGGCACAGAAGACACCACCACTGGCAAAGTGAGCAGATTACACAAGTATGTGGGAATAGACATCCTCGCAAAGGAGTGGGACCGAGTCACATGGGCAGGGGAAACCAGCCCTGCTGAGGCTATTCTGCAGATGCCTTCAAGCCCCAGAAACCTTTCAGAGGCACAAAAATTCCCTACAGAAGGAAGAAAAATGGAACTGGTACAGAAATAGAGACAAATGACGATAGATAAAGACCATACAAGCCTCCTGAGCTCTACAGTCCTCCCTTACAGATCCCGTTTGTCCCATGCTTTCTTGAATTCAGAAACAGTCCTGGCCTCTACCGTATCCACTAGGAGGCTATTCTGTGCATCTATCACTCTTCCCAAAAAGAAATATTTCCTCCGATTACTCCCAAATCTATTCCTTTTCAACTTCATCCTATGCCCCCTTGTTCTAGAGCTTTTTTTTTGTCTTTTTCTCAATTGAAAAGAGGTTCTCCTCCTGTGCATTTCTACCATGGAGATATTTATTAACTCAAATTCCATTGAATGTACAGAGACACCTTGGTCTGATCATTTTATTATCAAAATAAACCTTACATATCCCATCCCTAACGTCAAAAACTACACAAGAAATGGCCCCACCTCAAAATACAGAAAATTTCATGAAACAGACTTCCTTGATTCAACAATCCCCTACTTCTTATCAACACCTAATTTGGATGATGCTGTTAACAACTGGAATGTGACTATCAATAACGCAGCCAAAAATAATCATCTAAATAAAAAGACCACACATACCAAAACAAACAGCTCACCATGGTTTAATAACACACTAAGACAAATGAAAAGAGAACTAAGAAAACTTGAAATGAAATGGCGGAAATCCAAGTTGTCTGTACACAAGGAAATATATAATAACCATCTAACAAAATATAAGGAAACAATAAACAGCACGAAGAAAAATTATTACGCAGCAACCTTATCAAAATCATATAATAGACCTAGAGAGCTATTCTCTATCGTCAGAAACCCAACCAATAACGATCAAACTTCTAGCAACGAAATCACAGACATCTCAGTACAAACCTTAGCTAATCACTATCAAAACAAATCAAAAAAACCTACTATGCCCTCAGACAATAACAACATCCCTTATCAATCTATAGACGAATGGTCAGAATTTTACCCCATGTCAAAAGTGTCATTAAAAACTATCATCTCAGACCTAAATACCACAACTTCATATTTAGATCCTTGCCCAGTATCGTGGATAAAAAATACACTACCAACTCTACTATCATATATTCTCCCAATAGTAAACTTATCACTAACCCAAGGATACCTTCCACCTCTCCTTAAACATGCACAAATACGCCCAATTCTAAAGAACAGCAAACTAGACAAAACATCTCCAACATCATACAGGCCCATCTCTAGCATACCATTTATGGCCAAAATATTTGAAAAAGTAGTACAATTACAGACACAGGAATTTATAGATTTATCTTACCCACTTGACGATCAACAATATGGATTCCGACCCCGCCACGGAGTAGAAACACTTCTAACAGTATTAATAGATACACTCCTAAAAGGAATTGACAATCATAACCAAGCGTTCATCCTCCTTTTCATCGACATCTCAGCAGCTTTTGATAGCGTGCATCACTCAATAATGCTCAACAACCTAAGACAGATAGGCATAAACTCTACTGTACATAAATGGTTCACCTCATATTTAAATAACAGAACACAAAATGTAAGAATAGGTAATCAAACATCCAACACATACAAACAAGAAATAGGTTTACCACAAGGTTCAGCGCTTTCAGCCTTACTTTTCAATATTTATATAAAGCCGGTCTGCAACATCTTTAAAAGATTTGGAGTACAATATCACCTTTATGCGGATGATATTATGATGTACATACCTTTCACAATTCCTAACCTACCGATCCAACTTCTATCAGAGTGTTACAATGAAATCACAATCTGGCTAAAAACCCAAAACCTCCACATAAACCATGCTAAAACCGAAGTATTAATCGTAACAAAAAACCAATCATATATGCCTCCAACCCACATAACACTACAAAACCAAGAAATTAAAATAAAAAATGAAATAGGATATCTAGGTGTCATCTTAGACACACACCTTACAATGGAAACCCACATCAGAAATACCATAAAGAAAATCTACTTCAAACTTAAAATCCTCAAACAATTACGCCCCCTTGTATTTATACAAGATTTCATTAATATAACTCAGGCTACCATAACTCCCCACTTCGATTTCGCCAACTTAATACTTATGGGCATCTCAAAACAAAACATCAGAAGAATCCAACTTGCGCAAAATGCAACAGCTAGAGTTATATTACAAATAAACTCCCTCCAACATATAACACCGATACTACCGTGTTTCCCCGAAAATAAGACCGGGTCTTATATTTATTTTTTTCCAAAAATAGCACTAGGGCTTATTTTCGGGGTAGGGCTTATTTTTTTTACTGATACCGGTAGCACTTGCTGATTGGCTGCCATCTCCTGACAGTCAGCCAATCAGTGAAGTGTTACCACAGAGCGCACAGGGAAGCAGTGCATGCGGGCAGCGACAGCCCCTTGGAGAGAAGGAAGAGGCCCGCAGCGCAGAGACAGCACCGGCAGCTGATTGGCTTTGGTGGGAGGACCGGGGAGGAGCTTTCCTCCTGCTCCACTCCCCGACGCGATCAGCTCTGCCGGTGCTGTGCTGCGGGCCTCTTCATTCCAAGGGGCTGTATTTCCTTTTTTGCTGCTGATTGGCTTTGGTGGGAGGACCGGGGAGGAGCTTTCCTCCTGCTCCACTCCCTGACGCAATCAGCAGCAAAAAAGGAAATACAGCCCCTTGGAATGAAGAGGCCCGCAGCACAGCACCGGCAGAGCTGATCGCGTCGGGGAGTGGAGCAGGAGGAAAGCTCCTCCCTGGGGGTCCCCCCCCCCCCAGGTACCGAATCTGTCCGTCCGTCGGTGATCTGCACTAGGTCTTAGTTTCAGGGTAGGGCTTATATTACAGAACTCACTGAAACACTTGCTAGGGCTTATTTTCGGGGTAGGTCTTATTTTCGGGGAAACACGGTAGCATCCCTTCACTGGTTACCAATACAAAGCAGGATAATATACAAAACAATAATAACTACATTCAAAGCCTTAAACGACTTGGCACCGAAGACATTATGTAATCTAATAGGCAAAGAACCACCTAAGCCCACTCTTAGAAAAGGACAATCAAACAAACTAAAGATTCCAAAAGAATTCATAAAAACCCACAAACAAACAAATAACAGAGCCTTTTCCCATATAGCTCCAACCATCTGGAACTCGTTACCAGAGGACTTACGATCACTATCAGAGATAATGGAATTCAGAAAAAAATTGAAAACGTATCTATTTAATAAACACTGTAATACCTTGGAAAACCCTCCACTCAACCTAGATAAAGGCTAAATATGAATCTACCCATATCAAGCTAATACACCCTACTATAAAGGATAACATTCAAAACTTACATAAATAACACTCCACTCCTATGCCTTATACTCCTACTTGTATATAGTTACAACTGGTATGTTCTGCCTAATGCGGTACAGACAGTACTTCTGTTTAAATTGTTACACACTCTGTTATAGCTGAAATATCCTGATTAGTTGTTGAATCACTGAATTATGCAAGTTAAGATGTTCTATGTAATAAGTTATAATGTTCAATGTTCTATGTAAACAAACTCTGCTTTGTTAACTGTTGTTAATTGTACACCGCAACTGATCGCTGGAAGATGCGGTATATAAATAAGTGTTAAATAAATAAATAAATTTAAATGTCTATCATAGCTCCCCTCTTCCACATCGGCGTCGAACCGAAAGAAAAAAGGATAAAATAAAGAAGAAAATCAACTTTTTCGCGGGGACAAGACGGGGACGTCTGTAGGGCTCCGCGGAAAAAAGAAGACTGGCTAAGATGGCACCCTCGGGCGGGAAGACGACCGCGCATGCGCGCTGCAATTCCCAAAGGCTTTCTTTGAAAGCTGGGGAAAATTGCTCCGCGAGGGCTCCGTCGGCGCCGACGTCACCCATAAGTGAGGACTGACTTCCTGCTTGGTCCTGGAGAAATAAGTGTTAAATAAATAAATAAATTTAAATGTCTATCATAGCTCCCCTCTTCCACCTTTCCTCTAAAGCATACATATTTGGATCTTTAAGTCTGTTCCTGCAAGCCTGATGACAAAGACCACTGACAATTTTAGCAGCCACCCTCTCCATCCTGTTTATATTGTTTTGAAGACGCAGTCTCCAGAATTGCAAACAGTACAAATGAGGTCTCACAAAGACATAAGAACATAAAGAAATACATACTAGGTCAGACCAAGATCCATCAAACCCAGCATCTTGTTTCCAACAGTGGCCAATCCAGGTTCCCAAAAAGGCACACAGGTTCCGAAATGCTCGTCCTGGGGTAAGAAGGGAATTTCCCAGGTCCTCTTTAATAATGATGGTTTATGGACCTTTCCTTCAGGAACTTGTCCAAACCTTTTTTAACCCCAGCTTTTACTACATCCTTCAGTAACGAATTCCAGAGTTTGATTACACGTTGAGTAAAAATATATTTTCTCTTAGTAGTCTTAAATGGGTTACATTATAGCTTCATTGCATGTCCTCTAGTCTGTCTGTCTACTTTTTGATGGCGTAAACAACCAACCAATCTATGTTAACCCATCCACTCCATTAATTTATAGATCTCTGTCATATCCCCCCCTCAGCTGTCTCTTTTCAGTTGAAAAGCCCCAACCTTTTAAGGCTCTCCTCATAGGGGTATCCTTCAAATCTCCTTTATCATTTTGGTGGCTCTTCTCTGTACCTTTTCTATTTCTGCTATATCCTTTTTAAGATATGGCAACCAGAATTCCACACAATATTCAAGGTGCGCTTGCACCATGGAATGATAGAGCTATGATAATATCCTTGGTTTTATTCTCCATTCCTTTCCTTATGATTCCTAACATTCTATTTGCTTTCTTGTCCGCCGCTGCACACTGGGAGGAGGGCTTCAAAGTATTATCCATGAGGCCTAAATCTTTTTCTTGGGTGGTGGTTTCTAAGGTGGTACCTTGCATTGTGTAACCATTGTTTGTGTTGTTCTTTCCTAGTTGCATAAAACTTTGCACTTGTCTACATTTAAATTTAATCTGCCATTTGGACGTAATGTCTTCCACTTTATCAAGGTCCTCTTGCAATTTTTCACGGACCTCTTGTGTTTTAACAACTATGAATAATTTTGTCATCTGTATATTTGATCACCTCACTTTTTATTCCTATTTCCGGGTCATTTGTGAATATGTTAAAAAGCAGCAGACCCAGCACAGATCCCTGGGGTACCCCACTATTCACCTTTCTCCATTGAGAAAATTGGCTGTTTCGCCCTACCCTCTGCTTTCTATCTTTTAACCAGTTCCTGATCCACAATAGCACACTGCTTCCAATCCCATGACTTTAATTTTGCCAAAAGTCTCTCATGAGAGACTTTGTCAAAGGCTGTCTGAAAATCCAGATACGCTATAATCAACCAGCTCACTTTGGTCTACCTGTTTATTCACACCTTCAAACAAATATAACAGAATAATAAGACAAGACTTTGTCTAAAAAATCCTTGTTGGCTGTCTCCCATTAAACCATGGCTAGCTACATGTTCAGTAATTTTATTCTTTATAATGTTTTCTACCATTTTGCCTGGTACTAATGTCAGGCTCACCGGTCTGTAGTTTCCAGTATCACCTCTGGAACACTTTTTAAAAATTGGCGTTGCATTGGCCATTCGCCAATCTTCTGGTACTACAGATGATTTTAATGATTTTTTTTTGTTGTTTTAGTGCCATCAAGTCAATGCTGACTCTTGGCGATCCAGCTGCCTCTGGGTTTTTCTTGGCAATGTATCACCAGAAGCAGATTGCCAGGCCTTTTCTTCTGAGGCAATGGAAGGTAAAGTGACTTGTCCAAGGTCACAAGGAGTGCCAGTGGGAAAAGAACTTTTGATCTTCTGGGTACTAGACAGTTCTAACCACTTGGCTGCTCCTCCACCGATTTTAATTATAGTTCACAGATTACTAATAGTAGGTCTGCAATCTCATATTTTCAGTTCTTTCAACATCCTCATATGCATACCATCTGGCCCAAGTGATTTGCTACTCTTCAGTTTATCAAATAGTTGTAATACATCTTCCCGGTCTATCGGTATTTTTTTCAATTCTTCCGATACATCACATTTATATACCATTTCAGGCATGGATAATGTCCTTACATCTTCTTCAGTAAAGACAGAAGCAAAGAATTCATTCAGTCTCTCCACTATGGCCCTGTCCTTACTTAGCACCCCTTTTACCCCTCTTATCATCCAATGGTCCAATTGACTCTTTCACAGTTTTTTTGCTACGAATGTACTTTAGGTTTTTATTATGCATTTTTTCTTCCACAGCAAGCTTCTTTTCTAATTCTCTCTTTGCCTGCCTTATCAATGCCTTGCATGTAAACTTGCCAATGCTTGTGTTATTTCTGGTGTTTGTCATTTGGCTCCTTTTCCCATTTCCTGAAAGATGCTTCTTTGGCAAGAACAGCCTCTCTGACCTCGTCCATGCCAGCAGTTTTTTGGCCTTCCTTCCACTTTTCTTAAAGCATGGAATACATCTGATCTGGGCTTACAAGACAGTACGTTTAAAACAATGGCCATGATTTATGTAAATCTTTAACTTTTGCACCTGCTCCTTTTAGTTTTTTTCTTAATTAATTTTCATCATTTTATTAGACTTCCTTTTAAAAGTTAAAAGGTAGTACTGTAGATTTCCTTGCTGTCCATCTGCCATTTATTAAATCAAATGTGATAATGCTATGATCAATATTGTCAAATGGCCACAAAGCCCTTATCTCTTGCACCAGATCTTGTGTTCCACTAAAGACAAGGTCCGAAATAGCTTTCTCTCTCGTCAGTTGATGAACCAGCTGCTTCAAGAAGCAGTCATTTATGTCATCTAGAAGCTCTCTCCCTAGCATGTCCTGCTGTAACACTGACCCAGTCGATGGATGATTTCAATTACCCCAGTATGACACTTGTAACTTTTGTTAGCTTCCCTCGATTTCTTTCAGCTTTTCATCATCCATCTGTTCATTCTGGCCAGGCGGTCAGTAGTACACCCCCACTGCCATTGCCATCCCCTTTTTACATGGAATTTCTATTCATAGAGATTCTACAGAATATTTTATTTCCTGAAAATTTAACTCTATGTGACTCAATTCCCTCTCTAACATAGGGTGCAACCCCTCTACCAACTTGAGCTACCCTGTCATCGTGATATAGTTTGTACCCAGGCATCAGTGTCCCATTGGTTGTCCTCCTTCCACCAGGTCTCTAAAATGCCAATCATATCCAACCTTTCATTTAGTGCTATATATTCTAACTCTCCCATCTTAAATTTTTAGATTTCTAGCATTTGCATACAGGCATTTTAGAGGTTTCATGTTATTGATATTAATCAGGTTATCAGTTGATGGGATAATTTGGAATCTTTCAGCTCTGTACTTGAGGGCATCCGAGTTACTTTTATCTTTATTGGAACCTCTGTTGGGATGCCGTAACTTCCACTTTTGCTAGTATCCCTCAAGGATACATCCTTCCGAACCATGCGCTCCTGGGCAACTGTCAGCTTTCCCCTATTATAGCGTTTTAAAAGCTGCTCTCTCTCCTTTTTAAAGGTTAATGTCAGCAGCCTGGTTCCATCCTGGTTAAGGTGGAGCCCATCCTTTTGGAAAAGACCCTCCCTTCCCCAGAATGTTGCCCAGTTCCTAACAAATCCGAAACCCTCTTCTTTGGACCATCGTCTCATCCACGCATTGAGAGACTTATACAGAAGCACCATCACCTCCTCCTTCCTGCTGGCCATTCCTCTCCCTATGCACCCAAGCATCCTTTTTAGGGCTGATGCTACCATTAAGCAAACTAAACAGTCACCTAGGGCAGAAAACGTTGGCAGGCGGCTCGTTCTTATCATTCATCAGTCCCGCCGCACCTCACACTGTCACTGCTGCAGGTCTTGGTAACAGGAAAGAAATTCTTTGCAGAGTGTATTCTGCTGTGTACTGGTGCTGCACTCAAAGTCCAGCTGGACCCCTCCCCTCCGACAGAGGCTTCCTGTTTGTGGGGGGCAGAGCCACCTGGCCTTTCAGAGAGCAGCGCCAGCATGCTGCAGTTCAGGCTCTGGAAAGCTTTTCTTTGTTATTGCCAGCGTTGCAGATCCCAGAGACCCCCGCTTCCCAACTCCTCCACTATTTAGAAAGCACAGCATTAAAAGATGAACTATGAGCAGACAGAGCGAGCTGCAGTCTAAAAATGACAGACTACATTTCTGCATCCACATAAAAAAACATGTTTCCCTGGATCTTCTGGTACTGAAGCTAAACAGCTGTGATTTAATCTGATGCAATGTGCAAGACAGTGGTGGCAGTAGGAGTGAGGGTGGGGACAAGAACGAGGGTTCGCCTAGTGCACCTCATATCCCTGCACTGGCCCCGAGCTTTCTGACTTTTAATATCATCTTTTCTACCCGATAGTTTGTTTTTGTTTGGTCACCTTGAGGTCATCTGAAACTATCACCCCTCGGTCCTGCTCTTCTTTCATGGACAGAAGTACTTCACCCTACTGATCCCTTGGATTTTTGCAGCCCAAATGCATGACCCTGCACTTTCAGCATTAAATCTCAGCTGCCAAATTTACAACCAACCATTCTTCAAGCTTCGCTAGATCCCGCCTCATCTTCCTGGGTATGTAACCCACTGCAAATCTTACCCGACGGCCCAATCAACTGTGGGAATCAGAACACGATCCCGCTCCTTGAACCTGCCTCGTTTTACTGCTTTCCAGAGGATTGCCCCAATCTATTCAAAATACAGCTGCAACATTAACAGCTGACCGCCACTATCCAAAATGTGCCTTCACGGATGTTAACATGCTAATGAGGCCATAAATTTGAATCCAAGGCAATGGAGGATGCTGTGACTTGCTCAAGGTCTAATAAAAATTATGCGTTTTGAACTCTGGCTGCCTTGCTTTTCAGCCCAGTCCTCCACGATTTAGAGAGACAGCAGTAAAACAGCTTTTGGGAATAAAAAGATGAACTAGGAGCAGATAAAGTGAGCAGCACAGTGTCAAAAGAAATGCACACTATTTTTGTGTTCGTATCCATTTCCCTGGATCTTTTGGGACAGAAGCTAGACAGCGGTGATTTAATCTGATGCACTGTGTGAGGAATGGTCCAAATGGAATCTCCGAGTCCAATATCTCCAGCATCAACGTTAATGGAAGGAAGATCTTCGGCAGGCCTTCAAAAAGGTTTCTTAAAAATTACAAAGAAATGAACCTACTAGACAAAAATTTGACAGGGATAGCTTTAAAAAAGTTGATTAAAAAAAAGAAAAGGGGAGGAAGTGACGTCACCCACCAGTATGGACGTGTGAGGCGATAGCTCCGGTCCCCACCAAGTGAAACACGAGGGAAGGAGGCCCTTGCCGGGAGTAAACGGCGGCGAAAAAAGCATTTGGAGGTGCCGCAAGAGCGGGGACGCAAGGCGACCCGGAAGAAAAACGCCGATTTATGGGACTATGCCTTCGGTGCGGCGGCGGTGAGCGGACAAGCGCCAGCTCCCAAAGTGGCGGGGGGAGGAGAAAGCGTGTGGTGTGCAGGCCGAGCAGCATGGAGAGGAGCAGGATGGCGGCTCGGGTGAGAGTGGAAAGCCTGCGGTGCACATGGTCACGAGGGAAGAGCTCAAGGAGTGGTTTGCAGAGCTGAAGGAAGAGGTGAAATCCACAAAGACAGCGCTGGGAGACATTATGAGGGGCCTGAGAGAGGAGGTGGAGGAAGTCACGCACAGTATGGGGGACCACGAGAATCGGCTCCAAACGTTGGAGCAGCAGCAGGACGAATGGGAGGCACATCACAAAGGCGAGGAAGCGTGGAAGGAGCAAATAAAGATGAAGTTGGAAGATTTAGAAAATTGTTCCAGGAGGAATAATTTGCGCATTAAGGGAGTGCCTGAGGAGCCGGAGTTCCGGGACTGTACTAAAGTGGCAGTGTCGGTGTGTCAGGAGGCTTTGAAGCAAGGAGGAGAGGAGGGTGCAGTGGGAGAAATACAGCTGGACAGAGCTCATCGGGCCCTGGGTCCTATGCGCAATAATCGGCCCAGAGATATAGTGGTCTGTCTGCAGGACTATAAGGTGAAGGAGCGAATTGCTGCAAAGATGAGGGGACTGCGTAACTTCATGTGGCAGGGGTATTCAGTAGCGATATATGCTGATTTGTCTACTGGGACGCTACAGCGGAGGAGAGCGATGGCACCCATTACCAGCCACTTGAGAAAGTTGGACTTGCAGTACAGGTGGTTATACCCCTTTGGCCTTGCGTTTACTAAAGGAGAACGGACTTGGAGGGTGCAGTCCCTGAAGGAGGCGTTGGTGGCTTTGAAAGCAGCAGGGGTGGCGTGCACTGAGACGATGGCGTTGGTGGAGAGTTCCAACCGGGATCAGGAGGTTGAGCAGCGGCAACTGCGGGAGTTGGATACTACGGAGAGGCCAACGGAGATGGAGCGAGACCAGAGGAGATCGAACCGAAGAGGAGCCAAGCGCTGAATCGTAACCTTGAGTCTGTGAGATTGGACTGAGGGGTGGTTGGCCAGGGCTGATTGGCCTACTGATTAAAGTGGACTGTATATGCTTGTATGGGGGGGGGGGAGGGGGGTGAACGGGGATGTTGTGGTTAATGGTGTGTGGGGGAGGGGAGGGGCGGAGGGAGGGGGAGAGCCGGGTGCTGGAGGTAGGGGAAGAGGGGGCAGAGCGGGTGGGGGAGTGGGTAGTAGGTGGGGATCTGGGGGTGGTGCACGACTGAGATAGCCTCGCGTAGGAGCGAGGGATGGGGGGGAGTGGGGGGAGGGAAGGGGAGCATGGTGCGGGTAGGGGGAGGATGGGAGCTCTGGGCAAATTAGTGGTAAGTACCCTGAATGTCAAGGGGTTGCAAACTTGGCGGAAGCGGCGGTTGGTGGAACGGGAGGGGAGGAGGCTGCTGGTGGATTTTTTGTGCCTTCAGGAGACTCATTTGCGGGTTGGCCAGGAGGGTTTGATACGCTCGGCGAAGTACCCCAGGGTGGTGTTGGCAGGCCAGAGGGCGCACCCCAGGAGAGGGGGGGTGGGGCTCTTGATCGGGGAAGAATATAAAGATGCAGTGCTGGAGGAGAGGAGGGATAAGCAGTGCAGATGGGTGGCAGTATGGGTCGGGATCAAGGGGGAGCAAGTGTGGATAATGAGCTTGTATGCTCCCAATGTTCAGCGGGGGGAGTTTTTTGATAAATTATTGAGGGAGGTGGAGGGTTGGGGAGCAGTGCCCTTGATTATAGGGGGGGGACTTCAACATCACAGTCAATTCCAGGCTGGATAATACAGGAGGAGGAGGGGAGGGGTGTGGGAAAGATCGACGGAGCTTATTGCGATTATGCGATCGGCTAGGGCTGGTGGATATGTTGAGAGGTAGGCATCATGGGGAAAGGGGGTATACCTTTTTCTCTACTGTGCATGGGACGTATAGTAGGTTGGATATGGTGTGGGTAAGTGGGGAGTGGCCAAGAGTGGGTACAGGAAGTGGAAATCGGACCACGTGATGTGCCCTATCATGCCCCAGTACATGTTAAGTTCGAATTGGGGGCCGGAGACCCAGGTATTAGGTTCTGGAGGGTGAATGAGGGGTTGCTGGAGAAGCCGCATGTGGTGGAGAGATTGAGGAGCGTTATAAAAGAGTATGTGGAGTTTAATTTGGATGGGGAAGCGCCTATGGGTATGGTGTGGGATGGAATGAAGGCGGTGGTGAGGGGGCATCTTATAAGCCTAGCGGCCCAGGAGAAGAGGAAGAGGAAAAAGGTGGAAGAGGAGCTAGTAAAGCAAATAGGGTTCCTGGAGCGGCAACACCAGACACGGGCAGATCCTATCATTTGGGCCAAACTGCAAAAGGTGAGGGGGGAACTGTGCCAGTTGGAGGCAGCGGAAGTGGCATATAAGTTGACGAGGTTAAAACAAGGGTGGTTCGAAGGGGGGAACAAAATCGGGAAGCGGTTGGCACGGCGCTTAAAGGCACGGCAGGAGAGAGCAACGATCGGGGGTATTCGGAATGGGCAGGGGACTATGGTGTATGGACCCTCAGAGATCCAGAAGGTGTTTGTGGAGTATTATGAGCGGTTGTATAGTAGTGAGGTGGGCGGAGGGGGGGAGCGGGGAGCGGAGTTTTTGGCTGAGTGTCAGTTACCTAGGCTATCGGCAGAGGAAATGGAGGAGCTGGGACGGCCGGTGGGGGTGGTGGAGGTGGGATGGGCTATTAAGGCCCTTAAGGAAGGGAAGTCACCTGGTCTAGATGGGTTTACCGGGAAATTTTATAAGGTACTGCAGGCGAGTGTGCAGGAGCTGTTAGTTCGGGTGTTCAATGGGGTGTTAGGGGGTGAAGAGCTGCCACGCTCCATGGCGGAGGCGGGGATTACGGTTCTACCTAAGCCTGGGAAGGATCTTACTACCTGTGGGGCCTATAGACCAATCTCTCTTATCAATGTGGATGCAAAGATATTAGCTAAAGTACTGGCAGCTCGACTTCAAAAAGTAATGCGACAGTTAGTGCATCAGGATCAGTCCAGGTTCATTAAAGAAAGATACGGGGGGATAATATTCGTAAGTTGCTTAATGTGATTTGGAGTTTGGAGGGGACAGGAAAAGAAGGGGTCTTGTTGACAGTGGATGCCGAAAAGGCATTTGATAGGGTGGAGTGGGGTTTTATGTGGCAGGTTCTGGAGAAAATGGGGTTGGGGGGTAGTTTTCTGGGATGGGTAAGGGCCCTCTATAAGCGTCCGAGTGCCAGAATTAGGGTGAATGGGGGGTATTCAGAGAGTTTTGGTCTGGGCAGGGGGACGCGGCAGGGTTGCCCTTGTCGCCTCTGCTGTTTGCGCTTGTAATTGAGCCCCTGGCAGCGTTTATTCGCCAACAGGTGGATATTGAGGGGATTTGGGTGGGAGATCAACTTAGTAAGGTGGCCCTGTTTGCCGACGATGTCATTTTTACACTCAGTAGACCTTTCTGGAGTCTGCCTAATTTAGCGAAAGCTATCGACCGATATAGTGCGGTGGCGGGATATAAGATGAACGTTAGTAAAACTGAAATATTGGGGTTTAATTTGGAGAAGGGGTTAGAGCAGCGGTTGCGGGCGGCGTTTCTGTATAAGTGGGTAAAGGGGAGTTTTCGTTATTTGGGGATTCACCTGGGGAATGATTTGACGAACCTTAATAAATGGAATTATGGGCCACTTATCAGGAACCTTCGACAGGATTTAGCTAGATGGCAGGGGATACATTTGTCTTGGTTAGGTAGGATAGCAACGATCAAGATGAATGTCTTGCCGCGGCTTTTGTTCGTGTTTATGGCACTACCGAGTAGGGTATCGAGAAGGGTTCTTAAGAGTCTTCAGGATATAATTATGGGCTTTATTTGGGCAGGAAGAGCCCCAAGGGTGAGTAGGGCCATGATGTATAGGGCGCGGGAGGAAGGGGGCCTGGGGGTCCCGAATGTTCGGTGTTACTATGCTGCGGCTCAGTTGAGGGCGCTGTTTACTTGGAGGGGTTGGGGAGAGACACCACAGTGGGTAGCAATGGAAAGGGAGAGGGGGGGGAGAATTTGGAGGTGGAGCTCTGGTGCAGTTTGGGGGAGGTAGGGGGGAAACGAGGTGGGAATCCACTAAAAGGGGTGACGTGGGAAGTTTGGGGAGAATGGAAGAGATTTTTACTGGAGGGGAAGCAATGGTCCTGCGAAATGTATTTACAGTATATGCCTGGGTTTGTGCCAGGGAGAGGAGGGGGGGTATTTCAGGTTTGGGCGGGGAGGGGGTTGTGCCGGGTGGGTCAGGTGTTGAGTGAGAGTGGGAGGCTGGTGTCATTTCAGGATTTAAAAGATAAGTTTGGGGTGCTGGATACGGAATATTATGCGTATGTGCAGTTGTGGCACTATTTGACTCGGGGGGAGGTGCGAGCAGATCTGGCTAGGGGGCAACGGAATTTGAAGAGCTTATGGTAAAAAAAGAGGGATTACAAGGATTGGTGTCCCGAGTGTATCAACTCCTTAATGGTATGGGGGGGGGGGAGGGGTAAGGCAGGATGGCAAGAGAAGTGGGAGGGGGAACTTGGAGGGTTATGGGAGGAGGAGAGATGGCAAGCTATTTATGAGAATGAATGGAAGATGGGGTGGGGGACCAATCTGGTGGAGAACTGTTTGAAACTCCGCCTGCGAATGGTGTGGACACCAGCGCGACTTTGGGCTTTGAGCAAGGGGGGCGAGGGTCAGTGCTGGCGGGGGTGTGGGCAGTGGGGGGACCTGGGGCATATGATCTGGGATTGCCCAATAATCCAGCAGGTGTGGGAGGAAGTGGGGAAGTTCTACCAGGAGGTGACGGGGGTGTGGATACAACCTGATAGGGGTGGGGTTTTGTTGTTGGATGGGGAAGTGGGGGGGGATGCGGGGCATCTCAAGTTTTGGCATTACTGTGTGGCAGCGTGTAGATTGGCGACGCTACAGAGGTGGAAGACGAAGGAGGGCCCAACGGTGGGGGAGGTGTTGGGAAAAATTGAATATTTTTGGCATATGAGTGCAGTAGGGGCCCATAGCCGGAACCAGATACGGCAGTATGGGGATATCTGGCAAGCATATGCGGAGTGGAGGGAGGAAGGGTGGAGGAGATGGACGGGAGGGGATGGCAAAAGCTTAGGGTGAGTGGGTAAACTATGCTATGGGAGGTTTGGGGGGGCTGCAACCAGGGGAGACCATTGCCCATGCGGTACATTGGGTGCACTCTTCAGGGGAAACTTAAGATTGTTCAGAGGATTGGGGGGGGGTGAGGGGTTGGTTGGGATAAGAATTGATAGGGGGGAATGATTTAGAGTTTGGGGTTTTATTTCGCAGGTTGCAGTGTTTGTACCTGTTTAGCACACACAGTGTTTAGGTATTGGGTTATTTGGATTGTTGGTTTTGTGCTTACTGGTATATGTGTGGACTGTATTTCTATGTGAGAGTTAATAAAAATAAAGTTACAAAAAAAAAAAAAGAAAGGTGAAATGCGTCTCAAGGTTATGAGGAAGTGCATACAGCAAGCATATTCTAGGACCTATCTACAGCAGTGGTACATCTACTTTTTCTTTTTTGGATTGAGTCTTATTTTTAACAGAAAGGTACTATAAAATCTCCCCCCTCTCCCCACCCCCCATATCTCCCTGGATTTTCCACCATTCCACTGCTTCATTTCAACTGGTTTCCAACATCTCTTGAAACCCTGCTTTACTCTGGCATCCAGGGCATTGCTGAGAATGGGCCTAACTGGATAAGATCACAGCTCTTAAGGACCAGCCACAGCATGTCCACCTAGAACCTTCCCTGTATTGCAGGCCATCGGGCTGGCAATGCTGAGAAAGGGAATTTTATACCATAATCTCAGCACTTCTCAGCCTCACAGATTAGTCAGATTTTGCTCATTGCCAGAGCGAGCCTGACGACAAGCTTCTACATGAGCTCAAGATATACATGTATTGCTCACAGAGAGTGCGAGGGTCCCTGCAGACGGAGCCAGCACCCTAGGCAAACTTCATTCCTGCCATCCTCTCCGGCACCTGCACAGTGCAGCGGTGCTTACCAAGCACCTCCATTGCCGAGTGCCCTTCGTGCTTCCGTCCCCCCCCCCCCCCTCAGATGCGGGCTTCGTTTTGCATGGCGGTGAAAGCTTCAACAGCATGAAGCGCTGGAAGCGTCTGCTAAGTGCCGAGGTGCTGTTTTAAAGTCATTGCGCCACCGCCGCCCGTTTCCAGGACCTGCAGTGGCAGTGATGGGTCGCCCTGGACAGGCTGGTACTTTAGGTGGCTGCTGGCCCTGCCAGCGCATAAAAACAGATACACCACACACACTTAACTAGAAGATACTCGGCTTCCACCTTACGATGGCTGGTGCCAGCTGTTACCTGCCAGGCCTAAGACAGAAATTCTTCCATTGCCATAAATATTAACCTTTCCAATATCCAATCACGGCACCAAAACAGACAGCACAACCTCTGCTCTCCCTCCCAGAAGCTGGCATTCACACATGCCACCTCCAGTGTTAAGAGCTCGCATCGCCTGGCAATGTACGAGGCAACGTCGGGGCTCTAGGAAGCCGAGAAGAGCTATCCTCATTCAATGATCCCTTAAAAATGAGGGATCCTAAGAGAAGCCGGTCTGACTCAGCACAAGCTCCAAACCCAGCATCCCGTCTCCATCAGTGGGCAGTCCAGATCATCCCAAAAAGTAGATCTAGTTCTCATAGCTGATTTCCAGGGATGCACCACGGCTCTCCCAAATCTACCTGGCTAATTTTAATTTGATGGTCATGAATTTCACTGAGTAAGGGTTTATATTTTTATAATTAATGGTGCTTCCCCTTTTAAATATCACCGAATTTGAGACAAGTGAAGCATAAATAAAACCATGAATCTGGATATTGCAAAATCAGAGATTTCCCAATGTATATGATCTATATGGTAGTAGGTTTAAAAGATAAGGGATTGGTTTGTTGCTCATTCTTAAGAGATGGTGTGAATATTATAAGTGTGAGGCGGGGGGGGGGGGCAGCAGGAGTAGGGCCATGTGAGTGATACAAGTACAGAAGGGGGGCTAATGGCATCATTAGGCTTCAAGGAAGCCCAACAAAAGTGAGTTCCTGCATATAGCTGGTTGGTTGGACGTCGGGGAGGGGGGGGGGGGGGAAGAGACAGGTTCACCAGTTGCATAGGGCGCATTGCTAGCTTGGTACAGTCCTGAGCAGGAGGGCCATGACTACAAGGACAGTCTCCAAAATATTATCATCTTGTGCTGAGGAAGGACTGGCATGATTTCACAAAAAGGAAGGGGGACTGCAGGGATCGATGGTCTCTAGTTTCCAAATATGCCACAGTCTGACCTTAGGAAAAATCACTCTCTCAACCCACCCAAATATAAATGCCCGTTCTTAATAGGCTCTATGGTGTGAAAAACTAGCAACGCCAAACAAAACGTTTCTATATACATGCACTTTGTACTGTATGTTTTAATCTACAAGTATTTCAGTAGAGTATAGTGTAGTGTATATGTCTACTAAGAACCAAGCAAATCATGTTCCCAATTCTTTTAATCACAGAGTACAAAGTAACCCAGAAGTATCTGAGAGAGAGTTCCTGCAGCTAACTGGAGAACACGATCAGATCAAACATTCAAATACTGCTTTGAAGGAAAGAGCAGCAGCTGCCCCACCCACTCCTGCTCACCTCCAGACGTCCACTATGACCAAATCTTCTCTACAAAAAGAGGTTCCCCCGCGCTAAGGGCTTTGAAGGAAAGTTATTTTTGCTAGCAATGTGCATTGTGCAGCTCGATTGGAAAAGAGCGCCAGTTGCATTGGGTCTAGCCCAGCATCTCCCCAGCTCCCAATATGGTTTGCTTGAAAGCATTCACCAACAGAACATTTCACTTGATTTCCCTCCCCCCTCCCCCGCTGCCGCCTGTCTAATCACCCAGTCTAAAATAATTACTGCAGTTTGTCTTGAGCACGGTTTTTATTTTCCAGGCTGCTCATATAAAAGGCAGATGATTGCTACCAACTTTTCTGAAGCCCAGGTGCACTGCCTGGTACAGCCCATTGTCTTTAGAGTACAATATATTTATCACCATTTCTGTTTATATGGATGCCACAAGGTAAGTTAACATAAAGCTGGAACTCAACTATTACACAGTGGCAACACTTACGGCAGATTATTTATAGCGAACTGGGTACCCGACTCATAAGAAGTAGCCTGAAACCACAAGCTCATTTCACAAAAGCCACCCTCAGTTTCCAGAACTACCATCTCACGGACTCTGGACCAGGGCCACCGGTGGGGGAGGGTAGAGTTGGCATCCCAAACAGGCCGGTCAGCACTCTAAAAGCCAGTATGAATTAGCATAAATTCCACCTCTGAGGCAGCCCGGTGGTGACCTTTTTATTTTGAGAAATTCCAACCGGAGTGTGCAAATCTTCTGAAAGCGCTTTGACTGCGGCTAACCCTCTGCGTGCCTTCACACGCCCTGTATGGCTGAGGCACTCAGAATATGTGAAAAAAATAAAGATACCGTGCTGATAAATGACAGAATGAAACATGTTTGACTCCTACTAAAAAGTGCAATAGCAGCTGGAAACAAACCCCAATGCATCAGAGGTAGCCCCCCCTCCTCTCTCACCAGTTTATAATTTGAACATTCAATATCCTGCTCTCCATGACCCTATGCACCTCTGCCTCAATCACAAAACCCAAGATGCAATACATTCCTTACTAATAAGCCCTACTTGAGATCTCCATGGTGGCCTTTCCCTTGTCCAGTCGTCACTTCAATTTCACAGAGAGAGTCTGACTAGCTCTTAGCCTGGACATTCATGGCACCAAGGCTTAATTTACTTTGAATTTTCCAACAGGCAGAGAATGATAGAAACTCTGATGACGTATACCAGCTGAAAGGGGTGGCATAGGCTCAGTGCCATTCTCTCAAGCGTTTGCCACCGCAAGGCTCAAGCTTGCAGTGGGGAAGTTGGAAGGATGGTGTTTTTCAGCAGCTGCAAATAGGGAGAGAATGGAATTGGGGGGGGGGGGGGGTTAAGAGAAACGAGAGAGCGCGAGAGAGAGACTGACTTATGTGAAGCAAAACAAAAGGAGGACACTGCTTCGGGTGCATCTATAAAGGATCATTGGGGGTGGTAGGGGCAGAGGGGCTACTGCCTTCTCTTGGCACTGTGCAGTGCCATGTTACGGGTTTGACTTTATTAAGCCTTCTTTCCCCAGAGAAAATAGGAAAAAAAAAAAAAAAAGACACAGTAAACCAGACCCTAAAAAGGAACTGGGGGCTGGCTCCAAGAAAATTTGTAAAGATCCGAGGTAACCTGCAATTCAAACTCCGAAAACCCCCACACGTGGGTAGCTGTGCAAACGCACAAAGCTCGTGGCTGAACAGTATGAGCCCAATACTCGGCAATGGCTGCTAGCGCGATTACAGCAGCTAGCTATCGCCACTGAACACTAAACTCAGATTCAATGCCAGGGCCATATCTGGCCACTGGCACTGAACACCTAGGTCAGCAGCAGAAGCAGGAAGCTGACTGGACCGGGTTAGCCTCAGCAGCGTTAGCTCAGCTTTTGCTGCACCTTAATTTTTGCTGCCAAGGAATAACTGGACAGTGGCTGAATATCGCTGCTAATTGCTTATCCCTGGGTGCCACCCCCAGAACGCCCCCAATGCTAACTGCTTAGCATTTGGGCATGTACGGTGGTACCACGAATATCCAGTAACACTAACCGCTTAATATCCCACTTGGGGCATTTACACGGTTTACAATCACACCCTATGAATTTACTTTAAAAGGTCTCAGCATTTTTGGGGGGAGGGGAGCGGGCAAGGGTTGTCTATTTTATAGTACTAACTCTAAGGTCTTTAAATTATTATATTTGAAGTACACAGAACCAAAACCCCACTGAGCATGTTCACGTTTCAAAGCAGCCAGGGATATTCTGACCAGTCCACCTACAGACGGCCTTTAAAGCCCACAGAAGGCACCTGGCTTAGAAGCCGGCACATTTTTCTATAAATATTGCTACTTTAGAAATATAAAAAGTCACCAAAAATACTTGCACTCAATAGCACTGCTGTAACTTGAAAACTCAGTGTACCAAAGCCTCCAATGCAAGCTTGCTAGAAGAGGGGGGATACATGAGCGGCTAGCATGTGCCACAGAGGTGACCTTTAAACTCGACCTCATCTTGAGATCTACGGAAAACCCTGGAATTCACATACTTATTTTTCCTTCCATCTCAAAAGAATAAAAATGCTCCCTGCACTTGTCTACTCCTATCAACGCCTCCCTTTGATGCTTACAAAAATCACCAATGCTAAAAATGAACCATTTGATCACAAATATAGCTCTGTGCTGCCATAAACAGCTTCCAGTTACCTAAGGAGCCCCACTCTATTTTGGCCACAGTGTTTTACATCTTTGCCCTCACTGTTTAGTAACATCCTTAAGAAGCTGCACCAAGTGTCCACTCGGAAGCTCATCTCTTCTCATCCCGAGCTGAAAATTTGTGACAGGGGACAGCCAATAAGAGTAAGGCAGAGCCCGGTATGCTACCATGAGGCTTGGATCTGTTGAACTTAGGGATTTCCCCATCTTCTGCCTGCTCAAATGTTGAGGAAAGGGTACAAATTTCAAGCACAAATGCTCGACATGCTCAGTCACTGTCAAGCAAAACGGTGTACAAAACATCGCTCTTCAAGGTATATTATATCAATAGATTAGGTCATATAAATAGAAAGACCATCCAGCTATCGAGAGGGTCACCATGAGTCACACCAACTTAATGGCACTTCAACAACCAACAACAAAAAGAAAGGCCAGATATGATTGGTATCTCAGACATGCTGGAAAGAGGACAACCAGTGGGACACTGTGATACCTGGGTACAAACTATATCGTAATGATAGAACTGATCAAATTGATGGAGGGGTTGCGCCCTATGTTATAGAGGGTATTGAGTCACAAAGGATTAAAGTTTTGCAGGAAACAAAATTCGCTGTAGAATCTCTATGGATTGAAATGCCATGTAAAAAGGGGAAGGCGATGGCAGTGGGGATGTACTATCAACCGCCTGGCCAGAATGAACAAATGGATGATGAAATGCTCAAAGAAAATCAGGGAAGCTAACAAAAGTTACAAAACAGTAATAATGGATGATTTCAATTACCCCAGTATTGACTGGGTCAGTGTCATGGCAGGACATGCTAGGGAGATAAAGTTTCTAGATGAAACAAATGACTGCTTCTTGGAGCAGCTGGTTCATGAACCGACCAGAGGGGAAGCCATTTTGGACTTAGTCCTTAGTGAACACCAGATCTGGTGCAAGAGATAAGGGTGTTGGGGCCACTTGGCAATAGTGATTATAGCATGATCGCGTTTGATTTAATTAATGGAGGGATGGTAAGGAAATCCACAGTACTACCTTTTAACTTTTGAAAGGGAGACTATGATAAAATGAGGAAAATAGTAAGAAACAACTAAAACGAGCAGTTGCAAAGGTCAAAGACTTACATCAAACGTGGGTGTTGTTTAAAAATACTATCTTGGAAGCCCAGACCAGCTGTATTCCACGCTTTAAGAAAAGTGGAAGTCCAAAAAACTGCCAGCATTGTTTAAAAGGTAAGGTCAGAGAGGCTGTTGTTGCCAAAAAAAAGCATCTTTCCGGAAATGGAAAAAAAAAGAGCCAAATGACGAAAACGGGAAACAGCACAAGCACTGGCAAGTTAAATACAAGGCATTGATAAGGCAGGCAAAGAGAAAATTTGAGAAGAAACTTGCTATGGAAGCAAATACGTGTAATAAAGACTTTTTCAAGTACATTTGTAGCAAAAAAATCTGTGAGAGAGTCAGTTGGACCATTAGATGATAGAGGGGTAAAAGGGGCAGTAAGAGGGGACAAGGCTATAGTGGAGAAACTGAATGAATTCTTTGCTTCTGTCTTTTCTGAGGAAGATGTAGGGATATTACCCATGACTGAAGTGGTATTTAAAGGTGATACTGCAGAAGAATTGAAGGAAATATTGGTATACCAGGAAGATGTGTTACAACTATTTGATAAACTGAAGAGTAGCAAATCACCTGGACCAGATGGTATACATCCAAGGATGTTGAAAGAACTGAAATATGAGATTGCAGACCTGCTATTAGTAATCTGTGAACTATCATCAAAATCATCTGTAATACCTGAAGATTGGAGGATTGCCAACGTAACACCAGTTTTTAAAAAGGGTTCCATGGGTGATCCGGGAAACTACAGACTGGTGAGCCTGATATCAGTACTGGGAAAAATGGCAGAAACCATCATAAAGAATAAAATTACTCAACATGTAGATAGTCATGGCTTAATGGGAGACAGCTAACATGACTTTAGTAAGATAAGATCTTCCTTGTCTAATCTGTTATGTTTTTTTGAAGGTGTGAATAAACAGGTAGACAAAGGCGAGTCGGTTGATATAGTGCATCTGGACTTTCAGAAAGCCTCTGACAATGTCCCTCATCAGAGACTTTTGGCAAAACTAAAGAGTCATGGGATAGGAGGCAGTGTACTACTATGGATCAAAAACTGGTTAAAAGATAGAAAGCAGAGGGTAGGGCTAAATAGCCAATTTTCCCAATAGAAAAAATGTGAATAGTGGAATACCCCAGGGATCTGTGCTGGGTCCGCTGCTTTTTAAAATATTCATAAATGACCTGGAAAAGGGAACGAGTGAGATTATCAAATTTGCAGATGACACAAAACTATTTAAAAGTTGTTAAAACCCAAGAGGATCTTGATAAACTGGAAGACTGGGCATCCAAACGGCAGATGAAATTTAATGTGGAGAAGTGCAAAGTTATGCACCTAGGAAAGAACCCAAACTATGGTTACACAATGCAAAGTTCCACATTGGGAACCACCAGCCAGGAAAATGATTTAAGCGTCATCATGGAGAACATGTTAAAACCTTCTGCCCAGTGTGCAGCAGCAGCCAAGAGAGCAAACAGAATGCTAAGTATCATAAGGAAAGGAATGGAAAATAAAACAAAGGATATTATAATGCCTCTATATCGTTCCATGGTGCGACCGCACCTTTGAATATTGTGTGCAATTCCAGATGCCGTATCTTAAAAAGGCTATAGCGTTATTAGAAAAGGTACAGAGAAGAGCCACCAAAATGGTGTGGTAAAGGGGATGGAAGGCTACTCCTATGAGGAGAGGCTAAAAGGTTTAGAGCTCTTCAACCTGGAAGAGAGACGGCTGAGGGGAGATATGATAGAGGTCTATAAATTAATGAGTGGAACGGGTAAACGTAGATCGATTGTTTACATCATCAGAATATAAAAAGACTAGGGGACATGCAATGAAGCTACAGGCTATCCAGAGGGTCACCATGAGTCGACTCCGACTCGACGGCACTTAACAACAAAAGAGAAAATATTTTTTCACGCAACGTGTAAGCAAACTCTGGAATTTGTTACCGGAGGATGTAGTAAAAGCTGTTAGTGTAGCTGGGTTTAAAAAAGGTTTGGACAAGTTCCTGGAGAAAAAGGTCCATAAACCATTATTAAAAGGGACCCCTGGATATCACTGTTTGACCCAATACAAGCATTGAGGAACCTGTGTCTTTTGGGGAGACTGCTAGGTACGTATGACCTAGATTGGCCACTGTTGTTAACAGGATACTGGGCTTGATTGAACTTGGTCTGACCCAGTATGGCATATCTTACGTTCTTATGTGATTATTCAAGGTCAATGGCAGTATAACAGGAGGTAATCTGGGTAGGGCAGTGGCCCTTCTGTACCTCATATTCTGTTTCCAGAAACCTGCTCAGGCATTGTACATTGCTAGCAATTTGCATACAACAGCAACTTTATGCTATATAGGCTCTAGGACATGTCAAGGACACAATGGGGTCTTTAAATTTACACAAAGTGATAGATTTGGCTATTAGGGCCAACTTTTAGTATTGGTTTGGCCCTTATTTTCTGAGTTTGTTCCCCATAGTTGTCCTGTTGATAGATTTTCTGTGAAAATCACATAATGTACATCGTTGGCCAACGATATATTATTGTAAGTATGCTTTAAAATATTATGGACGCACGCCAGGTTTCCTTCAAATTAATGTATGTGGCCTTGAAAAAGGCTGTTTGTGTGTGTCAGTGATTGCTCAGTATTTGATGGGCCACCCTTTGTTCTTGATCACCTGACTGCACCTTGCCGGCATTGAATGAATCAGTCTGACAAGGTGACCGTTGGTGACAACACTGTTCCAAGCTGCAATGAGTGACTCAATCAGCTCACGCTTTGACGACAGATGCCTCTTGGATATTTCCAAGGTTCTCGACTGGATTCAGATCTGGAGACTGGACAGGCCAGTCCATTGACTTGATGTTGTTCCGCTGCTTCCAGCTGATCACCTGTCTGGAGTGATGGCAGAGTGCATTGTCATCTTGGAACAGGACTGGCCAGGAAACAGCTGGTGTGCTGATGGCACCATGCACTTTTGCAGTATGGTGATGTACTTGGCCCCATTGACCATTCCATCGACGATGAGAAGACCAACGCCACTGGCAGCCATACAGCCCCAGACCATGACCTTCAAAGGATACTTCACAGTGAGGTTGAAACACTCAGGCTTGAATTCCTCTCCAGGAAATCTCCTCACATAGGTGTGGGCCTGGTTACCAAACAGGCAGAAGGTGCTTTCATCACCGTATAGCTCCTTTTCCCACATTTCAGTCGACCAGGTTGAGTGCTTTCTCACCCACATGATCCAGTTGCGCCTTTGTATGTCAGGCATCAGTGGCTTATTCCGTGCTTTGCAGCCCCGGAGACCAAACTGCAGGCACCAGTGACAAACTATTGATGAGCTGACACTGACCTCACTCTTATCTGACCACTCTCGAAGTAGCTGAGGAGAAGTCAACTTGCGATTAGTCAGTGAAATGCATCGTAGTGCGCGGTCCTGGCATGATGTTGACACACATGATGACCTGAACGAGGCTTGTCCACCACTGAACCCGTTTCTTTCTTCTTCTGTACAATCTTAATAACAGCCCTCTGACTACAGACAACTTTCCTGGCTATCTGACTGCTTGAAAATCCTTCCTCGCTCATAAAGGACACACGAACACGCTCCTCCAACGGCAGGGTCCGAGTCATCTTCATGGTCGATCCAGAAAGCGTATGAAATTCAAAAATTACGTGCGTTTTTATAGCTGCACTGTTGGCTAGATATCTGCATTGTGATTGGTTAGTGAAACCAGCCTACTGATTGGTCAGAAATAACATGTGCATATTGGATAATCTCGATCCAGTTTTGACAGAGGACCCACAAAAATCGCAGTAGCTATCTCCCAGTGTCTGTAAAATATTTAAATTGGAAGCAAGGAATGCAAAAAGTCAACTCTAATAGCCAATGTATCCCTTTTAATGTGGTAGAAAGATGAATATGTTGGGCTAACGCAAAATTTAAAAAAACAAAACGTTAGAAAGTATGAAAAATGCAAAACTCACAAGTGATTCCAGACTTTTGCACACCACTGTATATTGCTCCCTTGGATTGCTGCAGCCCAAATGCATGACCTTGCATTTTTTAACATTAAATCCCAGCTACCAAATTCTAGACCATTCTTCAAGCTTAGCTAGATCCCTCCTCATGTTATCTACACCTTCCTGGGTGTCTACTCTATCGCAGATTTTGGTATCATCCGCAAAGAGG
The DNA here is from genome assembly GCA_033557465.1 of Ichthyophis bannanicus. Classification (NCBI taxonomy): domain Eukaryota; kingdom Metazoa; phylum Chordata; class Amphibia; order Gymnophiona; family Ichthyophiidae; genus Ichthyophis; species Ichthyophis bannanicus. The sequence goes on along the minus strand of CM066034.1, from coordinate 85,070,204 downwards.
CAAATCTTACCCGACAGCCCTTCCGCTATATCACTAACAAAGATGCTAAAAAGAAATCGGACCAAGGACAGATCTCTGGGGCACACCACTGGTAACTTCCTTCTCCTCAGAGTGAGCTCCATTTACCTGTACTCTTTTTGTCGCCTCCCACTCAACCAATTTCTATCCCAAGCAGTAACTTTAGGGTCCATCCCTAGGGTGCTCAGTTTGTTTATAAGTCGCCTGTGAGGAACGGTGTCAAAGGCTTTACTGAAATCTAAAATACACCACATCTAGGTCTCTCTCTCTGTCCAACTTCCTGGTCACTCAATGAAAGAAATCAATCAGATTTGTCTGACAAGACCTGCCTCTGGTGAATCCATGCTGCCTCGGATCCTGTAATCCGTTGAGACTCCAGAAACCTATTTTCTCTTTCAGCAGCATTTCCAATAATTTACTCACCACCGAAGTTAAACTAAGAGTAAATTAGACTTACCTGCTAATTGTTGTTCCTTAAGGAACTCTAGTCCAGTCCCGGAGCATAGAGCTGTCAACCTCCACCAGCAGCTTTGGAGACTGAAAGATGTCATCGTTCTGATGTCACTGGTACAAATAGGCAAGATCCGCCCCCTTTCACCAGCACCTATTGACAAAGCAGACTCAGCAGAGCAACAAATAAGTAGTTATAGGCAAAAAAACCAATGTATATTAAATTTATAGGCACTGAAAAGTGCCGCAGGGAAATAAACTAGAAGAAGTAACAGCAAATAACCGCCTGAAACAAGACGGATCTAGCTCATTCTCGCGCCCACCAGGGCTGCCATAGCAACCCAAAATAGAGGTCCACTGAGACCTAGCTCATTCTATCTCCTCCCAACTTACTAAAATACATCTTCAAAATACTTTAGAATACTTCAGGATACTTCAGGCTACTTCAGGCTGAGCGGCACCTCAAAAAACTGGGAGGGATCCGGGACTGGACTAGAGTTCCTTAAGGAACAACAATTAGCAGGTAAGTCTAATTTACTCTTCCTTAGCGTCCCTCTAGTCCAGTCCTGGAGCATAGAGGATGTAACAGAGCAGTGAACCTCAACGGGCGGGACCCGCCAGCCCAGCCTGAAGCACGGCTGAACCAAAACGGCTATCCCCCCGCGCCTGAACATCCAGACGATAGTGCCGGGCAAAGGAATGCAACGAGGACCAGGTCGCCGCCCTACAAATATCCGCCACTGGCACCAAACTGACTTCCGCCCAAGACGCCGCCTGCGCTCTTGTGGAATGTGCCCGCAGGCCCACCGGAACCTCCTTGCCCCGCAAAAGGTAGGCCGAAGCAATAGCCTCCTTCAGCCATCTAGAAATGGAGGACTTCGCTGCAGCCTCCCTCCTGCGCGGACCACCAAAGGAGATAAATAACCGGTCGGATTTCCGGAAAGACGCCGTCCTACGGAGATACTTCTTAAGCACCCTGCGCACATCCAGGCGATGCAATCGGCCACCCGACTGCACCTTCTGCTCCGCGGAAAACACAGGCAACGAAACCACCTGATTCATATGAAAGGCCGAAACCACTTTGGGTAAGAAGGCGGGAACCGTACGCAACACAACCCTGTCCGCCGGGAAAAACAAATAAGGCTCCTGACAAGATAACGCCTGCAACTCGGAAATTCGTCTGGCGGAGCAAATAGCCACGAGGAAAACTGTCTTCAGGGTCAAGTCCTTCAGCGTTGCCCTATTTAAGGGCTCAAACGGCTCCCCAACCAAGGCCGCCAATACCACATTGAGATCCCAGGACGGAACAATCGGCCGCCTCGGCGGTCGAAGCAACAACACTGCCCTCAGGAAACGCTGAACATCAGCATGGGCCGCTAGCCCCTGCCCCTGAATCTTCCCCCGATAACAGGACAGAGCCGCCAGCTGCACCCTCAAGGAACTGGCCGCCAAACCCTTCTCCACGCCAGCCTGCAAAAAGGACAGGATCACCGAAACAGAGGACCGAAGGGGATCGAGATTCCGCTCGGAGCACCAACCTTCAAAAACTCGCCAGACTCGGATATACGCTAGCGACGTAGAAGGCCTACGCGCCCGAAGAAGGGTAGAGACAACGGACGCAGAGTACCCTCGGGCCGTCAACCTAGCCCTCTCAAGAGCCAGGCCGTAAGCGAGAACCGATCCACGTGAGGCATCCGCAGCGGCCCCTGCACCAACAAGTCCTCTCCCGGCGGGAGCCGCCACGGCACATCCGCCACCAGACAAATCAAGTCGGCATACCACGGTCTTCTTGGCCAATCCGGCGCCACGAGCACCACCAGACCCCTGTGCCGCTCTATGCGCTGAACCACCCTGCCTATGAGCGCCCAGGGCGGAAACACGTAAAGACGACCCTCGGTCGGCCACCGCTGCGCCAACGCATCCAGGCCCTCCGACATCCATTCCCTTCTTCTGCTGAAGAACCGGTCCACCTTCGCTGACTCTAAGGTGGCCATGAGATCCATCACCAGGAGCCCCCAACGTTTCACCAGCAGCGCGAAAATCCGCGGGTGGAGAGCCCATTCCCCCGGATCCACCCTGCGGCGGCTGAGAAAATCCGCCTCGACATTGAGGACGCCGGCGACATGCTGGGCGGACAGTGCCGATAAGTTTTCTTCCGCCCAGGCCAAGAGGACGCTGGCCTCTTCCTCCAGGGCCACACTGCCCGTGCCGCCCTGCCGATTGATATAAGCCACCGTCGTGGCGTTGTCCGACAGCACGCGAACCGCTGCCCGATGCAACACCCCCTGGAACTCCCACAGCGCCCGAAACACCGTTCGCATTTCCAACCGGTTGATGGACCACAGACTCTCCTCCTGCGTCCACGTCCCCTGAGCAAAGGCTCCGTCGTGATGCGCCCCCCAGCCGGCCAGACTCGCATCGGTCGTTAGTAGCCGCCAGGCGGGAGGTTCCAAAGGCACGCCTCTTTCCAGAGTTCCGGGTTGCAACCACAACAGGTCCTGCTGCACCGCTGGCGGACATGGAAGACGCTGCGACAGCGCATCCCTCTGATGAGACCAACGCCGAAGCAGGGCACTCTGCAACGCCCGCATATGGGCCCGGGCCCACAGCACTACATCTATCGTAGCGGCCATGGTCCCCAGCAACTGCAAATACTGCCAGGCCGTCGGCGCCTTGCGCTTGAGAAACCGCTGCACCAGGTCCCGCAGCGCACGAGCTCTCTTGCCGGGAAGAAACACCAGGCCCTGCTGTGTCTCGAAGCGCGCCCCCAAGTACTCGAGCGTCTGGGAGGGGACTAGCCGGCTCTTCGCTACGTTGACTACCCAACCGAGGCTCTCCAACAAACGGACCACCCGAGCCGTGGCCCTCAAGCTCTCCTCCCACGACTTCGCCCGAATCAACCAATCGTCCAAGTAGGGGTGCACCAGTATCCCCTCCTTGCGAAGAGCTGCCGCCACCACCACCATCACTTTGGTGAACGTCCGAGGGGCCGTCGCGAGACCGAAAGGCAACGCCTGAAACTGAAAATGTCCCATCGGCACGGCGAAACGCAGGAAGCGTTGATGCTCCTGCCGGACGGGGATGTGAAGGTACGCCTCCGTAAGATCCAAAGATGTCAGAAATTCGCCGGAGCGCACCGCCGCGATGACGGACCGTAAGGTCTCCATCCGGAAGTGGGATACGCGGAGGCAGCGATTCACCCGCTTGAGATCCAGAATCGGGCGAAAGGTACCCTCTTTTTTGGGAACCACGAAATAAATGGAATAACGACCTGCTCCGCACTCCTCGGAAGGGACGGGCACCACCGCTCCGAGCTGCAACAGACGCCGCAGAGTGTCTGCGACCGCCCGGTGTCGCGTAGGGGCACTGCACCGGGAAAGAACAAAGGAATCTACGACGGGACGCTGGAACTCTAGAGCATAGCCTTCCCGAATGACCTCCAGCACCCACTGGTCTGAGGTAAGCTGGACCCAGGCAGGGTAGAACTCCCGCAACCTCCCACCGACGGGAATCACCGCTACCGGGGCCCGCCTCATCTCATTGCGGCTTTTTGGCAGCCGAGGCCTGAAAGGAGCCAAAACCTCTGCCTGCCCCTCTGAATCCACGAAAGGACTGACCACGCATGGGAAACCGACTCCGCAGAGATTGAGAGAAGCGGGAGGACCGAAACCGACGAGAATCTCTCGGGAAACCCCGGAACCCCGAAGCCCCACGCCCTGGCTTCGGCTTATCCTCCGGAAGACGACCCCCCTTGGACTCTCCCAAATCCTTAACTAACTTCTTCAGATCTTCCCCAAAGAGGAGCTTCCCCCGAAAGGGGAGCTTACTGAGCCGCGCTTTGGAAGACCCATCCGCCGCCCAGTTACGGAGCCACAAATACCGGCGAGCCGCAACCACCGAGGACATACTTTTAGCTAGCCCCCGGATGAGATCATAGTGAATATCAGACAAATAAGCCGTGCCCGACTCCAGCAGGGTAATGTCCGCCGCCTGCTCCTCCACGAGGGAATCCTGAAGGTGCTGGGACCACCGTAAACAGCCCCTAGCTACCCACGCCCCCGCTATCGAAGCCTGCAGAGACAGGGCACACATATCAAAGACCTGCTTCAGCAAGGTATCCAATTTACGATCCTGACCATCCTTCAATGCCGCTGCGCCTTCAACGGGAATAGTGGTCTTCTTTGTGACCGCAGCTACCGCTGCATCCACCCGGGGCGAACGGAAAATCTCCTTATCCTGTTCAGAAAGCGGGTACAAACGCGCCAAAAGCTTAGTGCCCCGCAACGCCGCTTCCGGCGAGTCCCACTCTTCCTGAATCATATTCCGAAAGACCCTATGCAGGGGAAACACCCGCTGAGAAGTTCGTACGGCCTGCAATAGCGGATCCTCCAGCGTTTCCTCCGCTGAGGCGGAACCTGCCGGCATGTTCAAGGTCTTGAGCGTCTCAGCAATTAATGCTGGCAGCTCCTCCCTCCTAAATACGCGGACCACCCTGCTTTGTTGCTCCGCGTCCAGAAGCTCACCTTCCTCTAACTCCTCATCTGAGGCTTCTGCGATTTCGGAATCGTGCGCCAGTCCCTCCTCGAACCCAGCCTCTGAGCTGGGACCAACACTCTCTCTGCGCCGCTTAGAAGGGTCCAACTCCCCCTCCAGAAGACCCCCGGACCCAGGCCTTTTTCGGACCGAAGGGCTTTGAGACTGGCCCTGAGACTGGCTCTGAGACTGAGTAGCCAGCCCAGGCTGGAGCAAGGCAAAGGCTTTTTGCATCAGCGCGAAGAAATCCACCGGAATTCCAGACACACTGTCCCCCTGGGACCCCTCCCCCGCCCGAGGAGCGTGCCCAGCCGAGGACGGTCTGGCCACTGGCTCCGACAAGGAGGGAGGACCGGACCCCCTGCCATCCAGGGAAGCTGCTGCCCGCTCCACAGCGTCTCCCCCCACGGCTTCACCTACACCGCCTGCCTCCAAGGCACAAGCCTTGCACACTCCAGCTTCCAGAAGCTCTCCACGCCTCACTCCACAGACAAGGCAGCAGGGCTTTGCAGGCATTGTACTTAGCACAGTGGAGCAGAGCTAACCCTGGCAAAAAAACACACCCGTTTTTGTTTTTTTTTGCAAGGTAGTCCACTCAGCTATGCCCAACTAGCTGCCCTGGAACAATTTAAAGCAAAAACGAAGCTTCTAAGGGCTAGAAACAGCAAAGGAAAAAATGCTTTTAAAACGGGATTCAAAATGGCCGCCACATCATTCGCGCCGGCAAAAAACACGAGGTAAAGCCTGCAGCTAATCCCCAGAGTGACAGAAAGGCTAGCCCAGCGCCCAAAAGTGCTTCCCCAGCCAAACCCCGAAATCGGGGGTACTCACCACGCTATTCCACCGGGCAGGAGGGAAGACAGCACCAAGTTCCTCAGGAGCACAGCCTTTCACACGGCATCAGCTCCTCGGACTGACTGACACCTCCAGAAAAACCAGCAGCCCTGCTGCAGTCAGTCACTTCTGCCTACTACCTGCTCCTCACCCTTCTGACTCGGGTTCGGGAGCAGGGAGGCTCTTGCACAGCCCTGTGCTCGTCTCAAGCCTGGGGCACTCTGAAGCATGCCAGAGGGGGAGGGAGGAAGAGGGAGAAAAGGGAGAAGGAAATAAAATGCTCCCAGCAGCACAGGGACTCTCACACCACAAAATAAATCAAAAAATCCCCAAGGGCTAAGGAAATGAACCAAGCTCTGCTTATTTGTTCCTCCTGAGCCCAGTCACGGGCTCAGAACCTCCAAGCTGCATGGAGACTGAAAGTACTGGTGAAAGGGGGCGGATCTTGCCTATTTGTACCAGTGACATCAGAACGATGACATCTTTCAGTCTCCAAAGCTGCTGGTGGAGGTTGACAACTCTATGCTCCGGGACTGGACTAGAGGGACACTAAGGAAACAGCCTGTTTTCAACCACATCCTTACTTCCACTTTTGTGTAAAGGGACCACATGAGCCTCTCTCCAGTCCTTTGGCACCACTCCCGACTCCAACGAGGCATTGAAAAGGTCAGTAAGTGGAGCTGCTAGAACGTCCCCAAGTTCCCTCATTCTAAGGTGTATCCCATCCGGTCCCATCGCTTTGTCTACTTCAAGTTGAGCTAGTTTCTCACAAACACAGTCTTATTTATTTATTTACATTCTCTTATATACCGCGCTATTCTGCATCAGTGCGGTTTACATTGAACAAACTGAAATTACATTGAACAGGGCATTATAACTTGGAGATAACTATTTTTTACAGGGAACATGGGCTATGGAGGGTTAAGTGGCTTGCCCAAGACCACAAGGAGCACCTGTGGGACTAGAAACCCCAGTCCTTCCGGCCCGAGGTTGCTGTCCTCTAGTGGGATTTGAACCCCTGACCTTCCGGCCTGAAGTACCTTGCCCCAACCACTAGGCCACTCCTCCACTCCAGTCTTCTGAAAATTGTTCAAGATGCCCCTGTTCCTGTTTGTGGGTGTTTTCTGAGGTCCTGTTCCTGGTTCTTCATCTGTGAACACAGAACAGAAATGAAGAACCAGGAACAGGTCTTTGAAGAACCCTGGATCCACGTGATTTACTGGTCTATGCCAATGGTGCTTCCTATCCGTTAAGCCTTTGAACAAAAGATAAACAAAAACACATTGTAGGCGACATCTTTCTAAATCCATCTGTCTAGCATTTGAGATTTCAGCTCACAAAATGCTCTCAAAACCTAGATATAGACAAGACCTTTACAGTGGACTAACTCAGTACAACTTGCTGGTTGACTCTTATTTATACGTATTCAAGTGAGCTAATATGGCAGCCAAAATACTTTGCTCAATGGACTAGGAAGCCCATCACCGATGGCTGGGCCGTCGGTCTCCCCCTCATCAAAACAAGCTGCACAAAATTTTTGGAATGAGGCAAAAATGTTAAATAATGTTGATGTAAATGTCTTAACATAAGAAGTTTGTCATATCGTTATCCTCTGTTCTCTCTGTTCCCTATGCTTTCAGGCAGACAAATCTCAAATTCATTTAGCAGCATAGAGGAAATTAAAAGGTTCCTCTTTCACGGGATACTGATGTCTTAAAAACAAAGCAAGTTGCTTATCATGGTAATATTTCAAATTAAAACACTACTTCTTGATAGTTGAAACACAGATGCTTCTACCGGGGAGCGTTGGCAGATGGTTTGGAGAGACTAAGGAAAATAGGAAAGAAATATAGCCCCTTCCTAGCCCACCTTCAAAGTGTAAAACCTTCACTGTATGGAGTGGAGGGGACCCTTCAAGATCAGCGCATGAAACATGAGGCGGCCACAGACTCTGTACTACCAGGATCAAAGAATAGCCACATGTTTACAAGTGGCCTCAATCTTTTTTTTTTCCAATGTGATATTCTTTATGCATTTCTAAATATAGATGAGACAGATGGTGACAATAAAAAATTGATATTTCCATAAAAATTAACTTGTGCTGTTCGTTGATTAGTGTCCACACTAGAATCAAGATATGAAAGGGAAGCCATCCTTACATTAATATACAGCCTGTTACAGTGGCAGGGGGGCCATCTAAGTCAGGCGGGCAGCATTCTTAGTTTTTCCACATCTGCTCTAAGGCTCAGTCTCCAGTATCAGAGACTCCATGGATGGAAGCGATTACAAGTAGCAGCTCACACTTGGTCACCACACCAGTGAGTGCTGGATGACTAAGGCTATGGTGTAACAGAGAAATGTCATCAGGAAATCAGGCAGGGGAGGAAATAGACTTTTCATTCCACTGCACTGCAACAAGCTACAACAAGCTAGCTGTTTCCAACCAAGAGTGCACTATTCACCCTCACTACAGTCAAACCTCAGGATCGAAAGGGCTGCAGAACAAATGACTTGAGCAACTGAAAGAAAAAAAAAAAAGTTCCACCTCCAAATTGCATGGTAGGTATGCAAGAGTCGGCTCTGCCTGTTTGCTTAAAATTACGTGTGTGGCCTGTGCTAAGATGCAGACTTCTGTTCTCTCCACCCCACCCCTCCTTTTTAGAGCAGCACATCTGGAGTATTTGATGGGTAACACTAAGGTATGGTTTTTTTTCTGAAACTTTTGTTTGGCTATAGATTTCAAATGCTTTCTGTGGCATTTCCATTGTCCTAATCATAACAGCAAACAAAAAAATGTTTTTAAAAAGGAAGAAAAAAAAAAGGTGCAAACCAGCACAGGCAACTTTCTTTAAAAATGCTGCTGAATTCAGCTCTCTGGAACTTGGTGCAATATAATTCAGGTGCCAGAAAGCTAACACCATGTGCTGGCCTGCACCTTTCCTTGTTTGATACCACCTACTTACTCCTTGAATAATTGAAGTACTGCCTGGCATTAATGAAGACTTCTTTTCCAAACCCAGCCCTTCAGCTGTGCAACCCAGTCGTCGTCGTGCCCGCCCGCCCGCCCTTTTCTAAGGTTTAAATACCATCGTGTTAACATGATTCACATCATCGTTTGTCATGCACTCAAAGACTTGATCTACGATTTGGTTTCTGCCTTTGCAATAACGGATCTTGAAGTCCAAGAAGATTCTGGTTTTAAAATCCAGATCACAGTTCCAAGAATTGTCCTTTTTCGCTGATGCAACATAACATAGTAACAGACTAGTGTGTTACACATGAAAGCAGTTGTTTAACTGGAAATTAATTAATCACGTTTCCCCTGGTACGATCTTAATATTTGTCTAACTTCCTTCAAGCGCGCCAAGAGTTAGGTACAAGGTACGGCTATAAAACCCTCAGACACGCACCGATGGGCCGAAAACGGCTAAGCTACTAGCGTTTCTTCTGCAAACCCGATGATATCTGAAGCCTTTCTGCACCGTTTTCTCGAAACGTGCTGTTTAAACGCTCCCTAGATGCCGGGCTGGTCGTTCAGGCGCACAACGCATGCAGCCGTGCATTGCGATCATCCCCGCATGCAACACGCAGGCTCGCCTTACCTGTACACGTGTTGATGAATTCCTGGTATTCCGAGCCTTGATCCCCAGGCACTATCGTGGAGCCCGCATACTTAAAAGTTACCCTGCGAGAAGGAGGGAGAGAAGAGATCAGCTACTGCGTATTAGCACACGTTGGGGCTGCAATAACGGGGGAGCGGTTATTTGGTCGGTCTTTTAAGGGGTGTCACAAAAGGCTTCAGTCTGCTCCGATGCTAAAGCGGGGGCGATGGTGCCGGCTGGGAAAAGCCGAGACCCGGGCACCGGATACCCACCAGCTGATGCCGTTCGTGTCATCCCTGACCAGGTTGTAAGCCTCCCTGCACGCCTCCTTGTCGATCCGCGTCGCCATCTGCTCGCCGGAGGAGCTGGATCAGGGGCTGCACAGATGCCGAAGGATGCAAGCGACTGAACGTTATTATCCGTACAAAGAGGGCGCTTAACCCTCTGCGTGCCGGCCGGGGCGTCGGCTCGACTCCGCCCGCCGATCTCTGCCAATGGCGAGGAGAGAGCCGCCTCCACGCAGCAAAGCACTGCTGGGACTTCCCGGGGGCTGATGGCAGCACGGTTCTGCCGCCGCGGCGGCCCGTGGGGAGCTTCTCGGTTTCGGGGGCTCGCACGCAGCCCGGAGCCCGCCGATGCGGGCGGAGACGAAAGGGCACCGGCGGCGGCCACGAAGGAGCGGGGCCGTGGCGGCGGGCGCTAGGCGGCGACGAGCGGGAGCCTCTGTCGCGGTGCAGGTAGGAGGACGGGCTCCGGCGCCTCCCCGCTGAAGGCTCGCGGCAGACAAAGGGACAATGGGGCTTCGCGTTCTAGAACCGACCTTAGTTCTTGCAGCCTCCCCTCCCCCACCCACAAGCAGCTTCGAAACCTGCCCCTTCTCCCAGGCCCTGGTGGCGATCCACTGCCAGTCCTTTCTTTTTCCAGCACATCCACGACGAACGTGCGGGAGACGCATTAACAAACATATATGCGGATTTAACTCTTGCATATTCCTCGTAGAGATCCTGAAAACGTGATGCATGCCCAGCGCTTAAAGCCCTCGACGTAGAGGGACTGCGGAAGTTAAAGATGGGGAAGGGATATAAACGTTGAAACGCCAGTAAATATCACGAGGCAGCGTTTTCCAAAGAATGAGACCTTTCTCTTGGAATAACTATGAGCAGCTTTGAATGCTTATTCATTCTTCATCTGTAAAGAACATATCCCTATAGAAAACTCGGATAAAATAGTGTTAGTCTACTTTACTTTAATACGCAACTGCTAATGCAATGTGTGCCTTTCAGTCAGTCCTGGTGACCTAGCAGCTCTTGGGTTTTCTTGTCGGTGTGACCGGAAGTAGACTGCCAGACCTTTCTTCCGAGGCTGTGGAGGGTTAAGTGACTTGCCCAAAGTCACAAGGAGTGCTAGTGGGAATCAAACCCTGGTCACTTGGTTACCAAGCCACTGACTAGACCACTACTCCACTCAGATAACAATACCATAATATATATGCCAATCACTAAAGCATTCCATTGACAGTCTCCTGGAGGGAGTGGAAGTAGGGTTGCCAATTGGCTCGAGAGGCGCCCGACAGGCTTGATCCAGTCCTAGGTTTACTCCATTGTATGCAGGGACATGTACAGTTCTGATTTCCCTTTGCACTCCATAAGAAAAGCAAGACTACAAGTTCCTGCATGCAATGGGGTAAACACAGGACTGGATCAAGCCTGTCAGGCATATCTGGAGCCAGTTGGTAACCCTAAGTGGAAGAGAGACGGATCACAGGGTGACCAGCTTGTCACTGGTAAACTTTTAACTGGACTATTTGAATGTATCACCTACAACTTGTTTGACCTTTATCACAGAGTTGCCAAGTTATCTAGTTCCTTGAGGGAGATTTTGAACCAGTCCTGGATTTCAGTCAACCCTATCCTAATGCGGTTTGAGACTTGCTGAACCTTTCAGTGGGTAGAATCAAGGACTACAAACCCCACACTGCATTAGGGATGTAATTTCAAACCCAGGACCAGTCAAAAGTCTCCTTTCTGGAAATGGATAACTTGACAGTTCTGACAAGGAAGCCACAGTTCTCTCCATAGAATGAGAAGCAAGAGGTCATCATATGATGCTGAAGGGAGGGAGGAGCGATGCAAGAAAAAGCCTTTGGAGGATGGCTGGAACTGATTTCCAGCAACAGAATTCAAGCATGGATGAGGTAGACCACAAGAGAAGTGGTGTATATACCACCCACAGTAGACCCTGCAGTGTAGGTCGAGGAGGCCCAGTGACTCCCACACTGCAGGGATGGAGGCAGAGTGCAGCAACACTGTACTTACCTATGAGTGTTTCATGGCCTATATCTTCATCTATAGATAAAACACTTCAGGAAATACTAGTGGATGAAGGTACGGGCTGCCTTTTGCCTCTGTATGAGTGCATTAGTTCATGTGCACACTGCTCTGGTCATCTCCCCACTGAGAGCACATGTCCTGGCAGATTTAGAAGGCAGTTGGGCCCTGCTGTGCTGCTCCAGGAAAGAGTACCCTGTAAAGCTGTGGCAGTAAGTGAGCCAAAGAGAGGCCAAGAGGACAGCGAGAGAGAGGAGGGGGGGGGGGGGTGATTAAGAAAGTAAAAGAGAGTTGTGCGTGGGGGGATGGAAGGGAGAGGGTTCCATCAATGCCCCTCTGAATTAACTTAGGATGGTGGGACCTGACTGCCCCACCACTCCTCTGCTTGTGCAGCAAAACTGTATGGATGGACGGACAGACAGATGAACCAACCCTCCCCAGGCGCTATCTCTTGAGCACTGTTCCCTCTAAGCTGTGCGCGTGTGCGCGCGCACACACCTCGCCAAACGAGCACACATACTTTATAACAGAGCGCACAAAAATTACGGTTCTGATTCTGATAGAAAACAACACACGTCTTAAAATTTAAAAGTTGTTGTGTATTTACGGTTTTCACAAGTTCTACAATATTTTCTAGGGCAATCAATGTGGTGTACATACTGTATTCTGACATGTAGTCAAATTTTAAAGTATATAACTCCGAGTGTCGTTATGTGGCGCACAAAAATTTAACCTTCCTTCAAAAGCTGCACAGCTGATATTTTATGCGCACACAGCCTACAGAAAATTAGAGGGAACATTGCTCTAGACTAGAGTGAAATCCTGATATCATATAGAATGGTTGCGGACCTCTCTCCTCTTTACCATGGGAGTCATTTTATAGCTGCCTGTATGCATACCAAGTGCAAGCATACTTAAGGGAATTTTTGTGCTCATTTTTGCAACCGCTCATTTCCACACACACACACACACACACACACACACACACACACACATTTTCTGGGTTAATTTCTCTGCAGACACATGTTTCAAGAGTTTGCACATCCATCCAAATCCCTGTATATCAGGGGTGGCCAACTCCGGTCCTGGTGCACCACAATCCAGCCTGATTTTCAGGATGTCCCAAATGAATATTCAGTAAATATATTTGCATACACTGGGGGGCAGTGCATGCAAATATACCTCATGCATATTCATTAGGGACTTCTTGAAAACCAGGCTGGATTGTGGTGCACTAGGACCGGAGTTGGCCACCCCTGTGTACAGCCTTGCATTCTGGAACACCATCACTCAGTTCAAGTAAAGTTATGTGCAAAACTTTATGTGCATATCATTTGTGCCGTTTTATAAAAGCCTATTTCTACATGTAAAGCACTGCTTTTGAAAATGTACCTTCAATATCATTAAAATACTATTTTATGATCACCCATTAAAGGGGAGAACCCGATTATTTGACCTTCTGTATGCTCCTGAAGACTTGGCTTTGTGCTCAGGTGTCTTCCTAAGTTTTCTTTTTGTTTCTGGGAAGTGCGCTTGTCCTAATATATGAATATTGCTGAGAGTGATACCTGGGGATGAATTTGTATTCATTTTCTAGTTGATTCTGATTGCATTTTTTGGGTATATTTTTGTTAGAATTGGGGGGGGGGGGGGGGTATCCCTATGTTGGGAGTTTTATAATCCATCCTGTAGTGGAATATAAACGTGGAACATAAACTAAGATTTTTCCTGTTCTATGTAATTGATATTTTGTTCAATGTAAACCATTTTGACTCAGTGGAAAGTGGTATATAAACCTAGTTAAATAAAATAAATGTGCTGTTAACTACAATCCAGCAGGCACAATTTAATTGAATTTATCATTTAGAGGTAAAGGGTCCTCTTTACTAAATTAGCTAATGTTTAGTAAGTATGGTCCAAAGAGAATAAAAGCAGAGCCCAGCAATAAACCTCCAAAAATACATAATGCATGAAAAGTAGCTAAAAAATGTATTATGGGTAAATCTGGCTTATGCTTGAAACTCTGGGGTTTGACATAACATTAATCTTCTATATGAGAGTCCTTTAACTTATGTCTTTATCTCTGTACGTACCTGCTATCTGGAACTCACTACCTCCCACTCTAAGGAACATTGAATCAATTAGAGACTTCCAAAATAAATTAAAAACTTACCTCTTCCCATTTTGGTGCAGACCCCCCCCCCCCACACACACACACATAGAGCCCTACTCAAATGGACACCCCCAACCCAAGACAGACCCTTCTACCTCAACTCCTTGAAACTCCCAGTCAAAGAATATGTCCCAAGCTACCACTGCCAAACTCCCCCCCCCAATTTCCTATGTAATCCACCTTGCCCCATACAAACTGCACCCCCCAAAATACAATTCCTATATAACCCTATAATCCCTCCCCCCACTTGTATACATAGTTAAACCCTGATAACCATGTTCAAGCTTATGTTATCTTCTGTCCAAGGTCTTCTGCCCATTTGACATTATATGTAACCTCTATTGCACCTAACGTTTTCTGTATTGCATCATGTTCCATGTAAACCATTTTGACTAGTAGAAAAAACGATATAAAAAATATTTATTATGTATTCAATTTACTGTTGCTGTTCCTAGTGGTATCCGTATTGAATCGGATACAGAGATTTTATTCCAGGTGCATGTTTCTGGTATGAGATTGTGTTGGTTGATGCCTCTAATGTCCGTTGCCATAGCTAATGCTGATCTTTCTCACTACAGTTCCTGTCTTTCTGCATCGGTCCTCGTCACATCCGTTATGAGACATGGAGGCAGAAGCAGGGGAGGACAGAAGGGAATCTTCAAAGTCAGCCACCAGGCCGCTGGCTGTTCTTGTCACCCTGCTAAAGCCCTGGATCTTCTCGGAGTAGCCCAAGTGCTTCTGAAGCCTGGTAGGTCTGTTTTGTTTGGAGATGGCAGCCAGGTCCACAACCTTTTTTACTATTCCATGAGCTAGCCTATGGGTTTTAATTCGCTATGGAGCAAGTTTAGTAGAGTGCAGTAACGGTTACCTCAGGACTGTAGATGGGGGGGGGTGGGGATGATATAGGGGGCTCAGGCTAGAGAGTGGGCAGTGACTATACATCGTGGTTAGGACAAGCACCATTAGCTTACGGTAACCATTATTTGTGCAGTTAACACGGGTGTGCTTACATCACTACCACCGCCACGGTTCTGACCCAGCCCCTTTGCTAAGTTTTGTCTACTACTGCATGCTAAGGGATGATCCCTTAGAGCACTTTAGTAAATGTGCCTCATGAGAAAAAGCGTGCATGCTGTGGGCAGCCGTTATTGCATCTAACTAGCTAGTGAGAAGTGAAACTTGCAAAGTAGCTCATTACCTATTAACAGAGTGAAAAAGAATATATGTGAATTGCTCGTCGGACGCATTCATGGAAAACTCATAACTCGAGATGCAGTTAAGTTTTTATGTATGGGCATAGTTCAGTGGTAAAGTGTGCCTCATATTCCTCTCATTAGCATGAGCTGTTAGTACGCATGACGAATGCTACATTTATATACATTAACAGACAATATTAGCTTACTTTAGTACATGCTCCTTTTATTGAGATAGGCTTTAGTTGATGCAAACATTGATTTTAAACAGATCTTTTTTTTCCTGGCTGCTGTAAATGTTTCTAGCTCTGCGTTTGATGCAGTGTCAATAAATCCCAGCCTGCTGCCACTGGGAGAGCGCCCATCAATATTCCTTCCTGTCAAAACCCTGTCCTGCTGCTAAAATGCTGGGCCACCTGGGGAAAGTGGCAGACTCCTATGATCACAGCTTACGTTGGTATCTTCAGGAACATTTTAGGCAATTTCTGGAAGTTTGTAACTTTTTCCCAGCCTGTACTTCTTACTCTCTGTTGCCAAATAAGACAATAAGAGCTGGAGCAGACTCCTGAAATAGTTCCCAGCGCTCTGCGTATGGATCTAGAACGGGTTAATCCCGAGGGTGCTGTTTCCCTGTTCATTGGAGACTGATTGTGTTATGAAGATAAGGTTTGTTAATGGGTTTCCTGTTTCTTGCTTTGGAAGGGTTTCTCGGTAGCTTAAGATGGAAGGAGCCAAGTATTCGAGAGTGTCACGTCCATACAAGATCAGCGAGTCTTCAAAGGTCTGTAAGTCATTCAGCTGTGCAGATATAATGAGCAGTAATCTCATTATTAAAGGCTAGATTTACCAGAGTATGCTACGAAGGGCGGGATATCAAATTTTAATAAACCATAACGTATTTGCACACACTAGTCTGCATTAATGCTTATTATTGACCATAGGTTCTATTTTTATGCCATAGGATCTATTCACTAATAATGCACATTGATGGCGGTGCAAAAACGCAGTAGTGCACTTTAATAAGTCTAGCTCTAAATGTTTCAGAAAATGGAGAGGCTGAGTTTGGTTCTGGGGCGTCTTAGTCACATGGCCTGCTAGTGCTCTTGCTGTTTGCTTTTTTCTACTGGATGTGTTGTTGAATTTTATGTTGTAAAAGGATTTATGTTTTTAGTGTGTTTATTTATAGTGTAAACCACTTTGGATAATTGTCAGGAAGGTGGTATATAAACATTTTAATAAATAAACAAAATCCATACAGCAAGGGCATTGAAGGGGTCTTCATCAGAGGAGATGTCACTTCTTACCTTTTGCCTGATGGATCACGGTTCAAAACTAGGGAAATATTAGAGAGATGCAATATACTGTAGAATCTTGCTTCTGGAGTTTGTGTGAATGTTGATGACTTGGGTAGATATCAGCTGCTGAGGTTCTGGCTACTGGGGGCTGCTGGGTACAGTGAAAAGCGCACATATTTGTCACCTCTGTGCCTCTCTGCTGTTTGGTAGACACCCGAGCCTTGCGGCTAGAGAGGGAAAAGGCAAACTGGTATTGGGGCAGGTTGGGGAACAGCTGAGGCTGGTTGACTTGGCTGAACAGCAGATGGGGGGAGGCAATCGGGCTGGGCCCCAGGAAGGAATGGTCATGCTGGGTTTGGGGAGGGGGGGGGGGCGCTTTAACCCCTTCAAGCGAGAGCAAGGTGGTCTCAGTTCTTTTTCCTCGCCGTTAGCAGGACCAGCTTTAAAGAGAGATGCAAGACAGAGAGATTCAAAATTAATCTGAAGCTTCCGAGGAAAACAACCAGAGAGAGTCTGTGAACGAGCAGATTCTTTCTTCTGACTGATTCCTCTCAAGCTAGTCTTTTTATTGGTTAAGTCTGAGGAAGTAATATAACCAGAATCATAAACATAACATGCCACAAGGTGTCACCTGAATTTTTCCATAGAACAAAGGAATTGCTTATGTATGTAATAAATGTTTGCTGCTTGATTATCATGAAAGTTATGTAGACTAAAAAGTCCCAAAAATTATGCTAAGCTGGCAGCAGCCTATAGTTACAGTTATGCTAGCCCAACAATGTACTGTAACTCTCTTAGAGTGATTATATAGTTATTATGACTATAGGTCTGTCTTTATTTAAAGCAGTGGTTCTCAACCCAGTCCTCTGGGACCCCTAGTCCAGTTGGATTTTCAGGGTATCCACAATGAATATGCATGAGAGAGATCTGCATACAATGGAAGCAGTGCATGCAGATCTGTCTCATGCATATTCATTGCGGGTACTCTGAAAGCCTGACTGGCCTGGGGGTTCCGAAGGACTGGGTTGAGAGCTGCTGATTTAAAGCAGTGGGTAAAAAGCTAAACACATGACTGTCTGACTATCTCCAAAGTTCATCTGGTCAGCAGATATTAGAGGCCCGTATCAAGAAAATTCATAAGCCCCTTCAATTGCACCCTAAAGATTTTTGGTCTTTTGCTACCCGTCCATTCCTACAGGAGGAATATGCTCTGGTGAATGTTTATTGGATGACAGCTTGTTTGTAATAACTTTCCCCTGTAACACTCGGTGTCATCAAAAGGAGTGCCACACTCCCTACAAACCAATACTACTGCCAGCATTTTCCAGCTGTGTTTGAAGCTTCCTTGCTCTTTGTATTGCTCTCTCCAGCATGGAGCTTGTATTACTGCTTTATGGTACTGTTAGGATAACTGAAATGGTTAAAAGGTCATGTGGCTTGTTATGCACAGTTTCCCAGCTTGGTGGCCCTCCCTGTAACCTGTTAGGGCTCAGTGGCACTATGTTTAGTTTATCTGCGGCCCCTTCCTTTTGCCTGTGTCAATCCCTTAATGCTTTAATCCATGATGGATGCCAAATGCAGAGCAATTCATTCAGGTTTTCTTTGTAGTTCTACAGATGGGTAGACCATAACAGCCTGGTTATCCTGGGTCTGAATGAGCAGAGGCAGAAGGGCCTGTTCTGCGACATCATCCTGGTGGCCGATGAACAGAGAGTGCCTGCTCACCGGAACCTCCTGGCAGTCTGCAGCGACTACTTCAACTCCATGTTCACTCTGGGCATGCGGGAGGCCTACCAGAAGGAAGTGGAACTGATTGGTGCCTCCTATCTTGGCCTGAAGACTGTGATTGACTTCCTCTACAGTGGTGAGTTGTCACTGGACGGAGGTAACATCGATTACGTGCTGGAGACCGCGCATCTCCTGCAGATATGGAAGGTGGTGGACTTCTGCTGTGAGTATCTAGAAAGCGAGGTGAAGGAGGAGAATTATCTGTACCTCCAGGAACTGGCTTCTATATATAACCTCAAGCACCTGGACATGTATCTTGATCGCTTCATCCTGCAGAACTTTGGCACACTTTCCTTTACACCTGCTTTCCTACAGACCGTCTCTGCTCAAAAGCTGTGCTGCTATCTGGACAGTAATGATGTACAGCAGGAGTGTGAACATGATCTTCTGCAGGCCGCTTTACAGTGGCTCACCCAGAGTCCAGAGAGAGAGAACCAGGCCTATCGGGTCCTGGAAAACATTCGCTTCCCCTTGATCCCCAAGAACGATCTCCTTCACCAGGTCAAGCCTGCAATCTGCTCCCTCCTTCCCAAGGAATCCAACTATGAGGTCCTCCTAGAGGAGGCGGTCCGTTACCACAACAATCTTACAGCACAGCCGGTGCTGCAGAACAAGCGGACCCTTCTGCGAGGAGACAGGGAGAGGCTCCTGTTCGTGGGCGGGGAGGTCTCCGAATATGGCCTGGAGCTCAGCGATGACATCTGTTACCTGGATGAGAAAAATGAGCAGTGGGTCTCGGAGACCCACCTACCAGCTCGGCGCAGTCATCATTGTGTGGCAGTGTTGGGTGGTTTCATCTTCCTAGCGGGAGGCAGCTTTTCAAGAGATAACGGAGGGAATGCGGCTTCCGGTCTGCTCTACAGGTATGATCCCCGCTGCAACCAGTGGATAAAGGTGAGACCTGAGCTCGTGTTTGTATGCAGGGAAAGGAGGGACGGTGTGACGGGGTCACTGGAATGAAACCTTTTTACTCATCTTTGCTTTTTCAAGGGAAGAAAAAGTATGGTATATTGAGACAGAATAGTTTCTCTACTAATTTGTTTCAGAAACAAGAGAAGACAGAACGGCCAGGTTATTTGATTCTAATATAATTGCCAATAACTGTTTTTTCATTTGAGCTGAGATGAGTCACAAGTCATTACCATATGGCCTCAGGCAGCATCCAGGGAAGAATTTTTGGAATGTATAACATAACAGGGGCCAAATGCCATGATAGCAATAACTCCAGATGTTTGATCATTAGCAAAACTGAGACCCTTCCCCCTTGCTCCCCCCTCCCCCACCAGTGAAGGGAGGGAGGAGGCACCCTGACACAGTTTGTAGTCTTTGGAGGGGTCCTGCCCTTTACATCTTCACTTAGTATTGTAGCAACTCCAGAGAATATCTCGCACTACTCTTGGACCAGCAAGTGGCTTGGCACTGTGTATGAGTGATATTTTGCCCTTCTTCTGGGAACGGGGCATGCCACCTCTCCAGATACAAGTTTCAACGTTTTATTCCATTCAAAGATAATCAGCGGGGTAATGGAACAGATAGAAAAAAGATGAGAACAGGGCACAGGCCCAAAAAGGGTTTAAGGGCTTAGAATTCAAATCACTAAGGCATTGCTCCCCCTCCAGTCACATCACCATTGCTGTAGAGTATTCTGCGTGATTCAAATCAATCATCTTGTTTAAAATGTTATATATAACAAAACTATAAACGTACGAGCATTGCAGTATTCACTTTGCATGCAGACAAAAATTGGATGGCATGACTGAACCACAGGATTTGGTCCATCAGAGCTCTACGTACATCGATTTTCTTTTTAGTTGACCACTTGGCTCACCCAGTCTGCCCACTTATACCTGCATACAATGCTTTTATAGCCTTCCTCCATCTGTGGTCTCTTTCCTCTCTCCATCACCCTCTCTGTCTCTACCATATGTGTTTGAATTCTGCCACTGGTTTGGCTCCTGTAACTTCTTCAGGAGTCTCTTCTAGGTGTCCATCGCGCTCTCAGTGAGAAAGGATTTTCTCACATTCCTTTTGTGCTTCTCTCTTTTTCAGCACATCATTACATCATATCTAGAAGACTGCCAGTAACAAGTCGGAATCAGCCCACTCACGTGCAACCTGCTAAAGCCATAATCTCTCCGTAAATTATAATAATACTGAAGTTCTTCATGTAATGAGAGATCCAACCTTCACCCCACCAACAACCCTAAGAATTAATAATATTGAGTTGGAAGTAAAATCAGAAGTCAACTATCTTGGTATATTGCTAGACTAGATGCTAAACCTATGGTCACACTTCAAGAGAACCACAAAAACGGCATAACATAAGATGAAGATACGTCTACACAACCCTCAAATATTTCAGATCTGTTTTTCAATCCATTATAGCACCACACCTAGATTATTGTAATATAATGTACCAAGACCTTTCAAAATAAACTCTATACCCCCTACAACTGGCCCAAAATACCGCGGCCTATATAATAACTGGTGTCTCAAGAAATGAACACATTACTCCTGTACTAAAGTACCTTCACTGGCTGCCAATCACACTTACATACTATTATTTTATATTTTATTCTAGCTTCAAGATCCTACATTACCAAATAGCAACTAGCCTTCAAGCCCTAATACATAAAGCCCCTGACACTAGAGCAAGACGCACAAACTAAAACCATCCCACTCTTAAAGACAAAAAGCAGTTGTCCATCCTGCCATAGAGCAATTCACCTTATTTGCACCTACTATCTGGAACTCTCTCCTAGATTACCTCAGATTGTGTGAAACTGTGCCCGACTAAGGAAGACATTCAAAACGTATCTGTTCATAGAATTCTTTTACCCTCTTGCTCTCAGTCGAAAGAGACTCTTCTCCTCTGTATTTATGTCACAGACGTATTTAAATGTCTCAATCATATCACCTCTATCCCGCCTTTCCTCTAAGGTGTACATATGAAGCTCCTTAAGTCTGTCCTCATATGCTTTATAACAAAGACCACTAACCATTTTAGTAGCCACCCTCTGCACCGACTCCAACTTATTTATATCCTATTGAAGGTGCGATGTCCAGAATTGCACACAATACTCCCAAATGAGGTTGCACCAAAGACTTTTATACAGAGGTACTATCACCTTCTTTTTTCTGCTGGCCATTCCTCTCTATATGCACCCAAGCGTCCTTCTGGCTTTCGCCGTTGCCTTTTCTACCTGTTTAGCTACTTGAAGATCATCAGACACAATCGCACCCAGGTTCTGCTCTTCTTTTGTGGACAGAAGTACTTCACCCTTTACACCGTACTGCTCCCTTGGATTTTTGAAGCCCAAATGCATGACCCTGCATTTTTTAGCATTAAATCTCAACTGCCAAATTTTGGACCATTCTTCAAGCTTAGCTAGAGCCCTCCTCATGTTATCTACTCCTTCCTTATACTCTATTGCAGATTTTGGTATCATCCACAAACGAGCAAATCTTACCCGACAGCCCTTCTGCAAGATCACTAAAAAGATGTTAAAAAGAATTGGACCAAGGACAGATCCCTGGGGAACACCACTGGTAACTTTCTTCTCCTCAGAGTGAGCTCCATATACCTGTACCCTTTGCCACCGCCCACTCAACCAATTTCTATCCCAATCAGTAACTTTAAGGCCCATCCCTATGGTGCTCAGTGGTTTATAAATAGCCTGTGTGGAACAGGACACAGTAAAGCCTTTGAAATCTAAGTATACCACATCTGGGACTCTCCCTTGGTCCAACTCCCTGGTGACCCAGTCAAAGAAATTAATCCGATTTGTCTGACAAGGACCTGCCTTTGGCAAACCCATTCTGTCCCGGATCCTGAAACCCATTGGACTCCAGAAACCTCACTATTCTCTCTTTTAGCATCATTTCCAATAATTTACTCGCCACAGAGGTTAGACTATCTAGCCTGTAGTTTTCAACCTCATCCTTACTTCTGCTTTTGTGTAAAGGGACCACATGTGCCTCTCTCCAGTCCTCTGGCACCACTCCCGACTCCAACGAGGCATTGAAAAGGTCAGCCAGTGGAGTTGCTAGAATGTCCCCAAGTTCCCTCAGTATTCTCTGATGTATCCCATCTGGTCCCATTTGCTTTATCTAGTTTTAGTTTAGCTAGTTCCTCATGAACACACTCTTCTGAAAATTGTTCAAGCTCCCCATCACTTCTATTCCTATTTGTGGTAGTTTTCTGAGGTCCTGCTCCCGGCCCTTCATCTGTGAACACAGAACAGAAATATTTGTTAAGCAATTTCACTTTATCCTCATCAGCTTCTACATATTCCTCCCCTTCACCTTCAGTTTGACAATACCACTTTTGCCCTTCCTCCTCTCACTAACATATTTGAAAAATGTCTTATCCCGCATTTTATTTCATTGGCTTATTTCTTCTTTTTGTACTTTTTGCTTTCCTGACTACTTTGCTAGCTTCTCTAAGTTTTTTTTTTTTTTTTTTCTCCAAATATAGATGCCTGTCTTCTTCTCCCTGTCATCTCTTGTATTTCATGAAGGCCTCACTCTTTTTCTTCACCTTTCCAACTGCTACTTTTGAGAACCATAGTGGCCTCGTTTTCCTTTTACATTTATGTTTTATGTTTGTTTTAGTAAAATTTGATATACCACCCACACCAAAAGGTATCTGAGCGGTTTACAATCATTTATATACCTTTCTATCAAAAGATTTGTTTGCCCTTTAAAATATACCCTTTCAGTTTTGCCCGCTGTTCCCATCCCTCTAACTCCACCTTGAGATATTGTCCCATCTTGGCAAAGTTAGTTTTCCTAATGTCTAAGACCCTTGCTTTTGAATGGTTTTTATCAGCCCTAGTCCTAATATTTACTGAACCACACCATCTGGTGATCACTGGATGTGAGATGATCTCTTACAATAACATCAGAAACACTTTCCCCAGTGGTAAGCACCAAGTCAAATATGACTCTTAATGTGTGTGTTCTGTTACCAGTTGCCTGAATAGTTCTCCCTGTAGAGAATCCAGGATCTCCTTACTTCTAGATGACATTGCAGCAGGAATGTGCCAGTCAATATCCTTTTATGGTAATACTGCATATGTCTTATATTAAATCTCCATCCACTTCTCTCTATGATGAGAATCTGTATATAACTCCAATACAAATGGATTTCCCTTTCCCTCTTTCTAGTTTAACCCACAGTGCCTCCTCTCTCCCTTTTAAGCCCTGCGATTCTATAGCTTTAATATTATTTTTAATATATAGTGCCACTCCTCCTCCCCTTCTTTCCTACTCTGTCCTTTCTGAATAAAGTATACCCTGATATAATTACATCCCAGTCATGGTTGTCTGTGAACCATGACTCCGTAACCACCACTAAATTCAAGTCAGCCTCTTCTATTAAAGCCTCAACATCTGGGATCTTATTTCCCATGCTACTCGGCATTTATACGCACTGCTTTCCAGATGTTGCTCCTTTTTACCAATTCTACAGAGGTATTTAATGTTTCACTTACCTGGAGGTTCTATTAACCCATCCCCAACGAATCTAGTTAAAAGTCCTCTTCAGTAGGTAAGCCAGTCTGCTGCTGAAGACATGTCGATCCTTCTTGAACAGATAGATGCCATCTCTGCTCTGCAGCCCTTAGAACATCATCCCATAGTCCGGGAAACCAAAACACTTTCGATGACACCATCCATGGAACCATGCATTCGTCTCCAAGATGCGAGCTTCTCTGCCTCGGCCTTTGCCCTCAACAGGGAGGATTGAAGAGAACACCACCTGTGCACCTATCTGTCCCAGAGACATGAAGTCACTTTTGATATGCTCAGAGGGATACCTAGCAGTATCATTTTTGCTGACATGGATGAGCAACATTGGATAATAGTCAGTAGGCTCGATGAGTCTCAGCAAACTCTCCGTAACATTGCAGATTTTGGTATCTGGCAGACAGCACTCCTCTCTGGACATCAAGTCTGGTTGGCAGATGGATGCCTCAGTACCCCTCAGAATAAAGTCACCAAACACCACTACCCTTCACTTCCTTGTGGTCACTGATTCTGAAACTTTGGGGTGCTCGAGCTCTGGTTCTTACCTTTCCTAGGATGTTTTCACCTCCTCCACTTCCTGGGCTGCATCCTGGTTCTTCAGTTCAAGAACTGGAGGTGGTGTTGTGTTGGTTTTGCAGGCTCTGGTGACACGTGTCCATTCTGTAGCCTCCCATTCTCACCTCTGTTGGAGAACTTAGATGTTTCAAGAAGCATCTCGTCAGTGAACTTTTCACTGTCTCAAATTCTTCTCTGCCTTGCCACCTCTTCTCTGAGCTCCTCCACTTGTTTCTTGAGAACTTCAGCATGTAGCCATCCTGCACATGGAACCGGTCCTTCAACTGGCATTGGTATCTCTGTCTGGACAGAGGCAAAAGCTGTAATGGAAGCAACAGCTTTGGCAATAAGATTTTTCCCAGCCATTGTTCAGTTGGTGGAGCTTTGGTACCTGTTGAAGTAAAAGAGAGACTTACCAAAGTCCCTACCTGTTCCTCAGCTGTCCCTTAAGAGAAAAAACAGTTAACCTCTTTTAAGTGTGTTCTAACAGCACTGTTCTACATCCCTGTGTGTAACTAACTGGAGAGTTGCCCTATAAAGCAAGAATGCTCACATGGGGGTGGGTGGGAGCTGGGGTGGGTAGGAAGGGATGTAACATCAGATAAGGTTAGTGGCTTTAAAGAGCAAGCTATGAATGGGGTAGTTAGAACAAAAATCAATGAGCTCTGACAGAGCTTTGCCCAACATCACAAACAGTTCCCCCTTTGCAGTACAGAAAAATAATTAGCTTTTAAAAATAAAAACCAAAATCCCTTAAGAGCTTTCAGGCAGAGAGCTTGCATTTAAAACCACACAGAATTACCTTGCTTGCAATGGAGTCCCTGTTAGGAATGCCAGGCTTTACTGATACTTTACTGAAGCCTGTTAAGATGAAAAAAATTCAAATATCTATCATTCCTTCTTCAAGAGAGCATGGGGCCGATATTCAATGGTGGCAACCAGCCAGAGTAAAGTGGCTGGCCGTCACTCTTTTTAGATTAGACCCGGATATTCAA
The DNA here is from genome assembly GCA_033557465.1 of Ichthyophis bannanicus. Taxonomy (NCBI): domain Eukaryota; kingdom Metazoa; phylum Chordata; class Amphibia; order Gymnophiona; family Ichthyophiidae; genus Ichthyophis; species Ichthyophis bannanicus. The sequence continues at coordinate 85,044,912 of CM066034.1, read as the reverse complement.
TGTCACGGTCCTGTCCAGCCACTGGCATTGAATGTCCGGTCTGCCCAGGTATATTTTAGTTAACTGGGTAGCAGTAATTGTCAGCCGCTGCCCAGTTAGCTAAACCGGCTAAAGTTAGGCCAACTTTGTGTGTCTAACCTTAACCAGTTTGCACTAACCAACGAGCAGCTGAATATTACCACTGACTGGTTAATGTGAGCGCCGCCCAGGAAACGCCACGATGCTACGTGGTTAGCATCGGACATGCAGCGGCATTAAGAGGGGATATTCAGCGGCAGAAAATAGCTGTGTGCCGCTGAATATTCCACTTGCCGCGATTAACACAGTTAGCAGATGTACAGTCCACATTAATCGATTTGAATATGCCTCGCTATGTTGTTCAGTCTCTCTGGTTTATAGTCGAGGCCATGCACTATTTGGTCTCCACCTTATCGATTGTGCTTTTGGAGATATGGTCTAGCAAACTGAACTCAAGGTGGCGCCTCACGAGAGAGATAATATTACTTCCCTCTTTCTTCTAATGATGCCTCTTTATGAACTCAAGTATACTTCCAGCTTTCCTAACTGCTTTGTCGCACTGATTGGTATGTTGAGGCCATTAGACAAGAAGACCTCCCAGTCTTTCTCCTGTTTGTTAACTGCTATTTCTTCCAATCCAAAAAGAAATTTGGATTTTTGCATCCCAAAGTTCCTTTTAGGATTTTGCATTGTCGGATTACAGCATAGTTGCCAGACGTTTCGCCATTTGCCCATGTTTTTTAAAGTCCTCTTTTGTCTGGGGACAATGCACACGTTCCCCTCTTACGCATTACCAGTGCCGCTAATAAGGATGCTGTAGAGCACTGGACTCGCCGCAGAGCTGGTCACTTTCCCTTTACCAGAGTGAATCCCCTTCATTGCCACTCTCCAAGTGTAGTTTGTGATTTTTTTTGTTGTTTTTCAGCTCTGACTGGCCAGCTTGCTCACAGCTTTAGGCTTGACTGAAATCAGATAGATTGGGAGGCTGCAGTAGATGTGGTCTATTACTCTCATCACTTCCAGAAAGAGATCGAGCAAATTTACTTTTAGCAAGACCTTCCCCTTGTGAAAACATGTTGGGCCCAACATTCATCTAGGTCGGCTATGCGTTGCTACAATGCATAACTGTCTGCGCTGACCCTTAACCCTGGGTATTCAATGCTGGGGTCATATGCGGCCCCGGCATTGAATATCTGGGTTTGCTGCACAGCCTCCCAGACGCAGTAGCTAACTGGGCAGCAGCAATATTGCATGCTGCCCAGTTAGCTCCTGCAGCTAAAAGATAGGCATAGCAAAACCTCGCCCATCTTTTAGCCGCAGGTCGCTAACCGGGCAGCATGAAATATCTGCACTGCCTGGTTAGCGATTGTTGCCACCTCCACCCTGGAATGCCCATGACACGCTGCGATGCTAAGCGGTTAGCATCGGGGCGTGTAGGGGAGATCAGGGATATTTGGCGTTGAATATCCCACTAAGCGGCATATATACGGTTTACAGGGCCGTAAACTGTGTAAGTGCCTTTCGAATATCAAGTCCGCTGTGTGTTAACTGTAATGTATTGCAATATTCTGTTCTTTGGTAGTGCCCACCACTGATAGTCCACTAACCGGTCTACAGTTTTCTGCTTCTTCTTTGATCCCATCTTTGTCTGCTCTCCCCTGCATCAAACCGTAAGTTAAACAGAGCTGTGCAGAGTACAATCAACTCCTCCTCCAGTACTCCAGGATGTTCCTTATCGTCTCTCCAGTCCAGTCCCTTATCTTCTGGGTTGTGCACCCCTTCCAGCAGCTTGGAGGCTGAGCCAATCATCGCTTTGATGACTCCCTGGTATATCATCACTGGCACCACCCACCAGCCCCAGTAAGCTCAGCCTCCAAGCAGTTGGAAGGTAGCAGTAAGCCAGGGTTCTGGGCTTAATGGAGAGACAGTTAGGCCTTAGGGAGATAGAGAGGGTTTATTTCCCTGGGGTGTAGCTAGGTTAATTCAGTTCATTGGATTTTCTACTTTCTTTGATTTAATTTAATTTAGTTATCTAATTTAATTTATTTAATTGATTTTGGGCCCCCCCCCCCCCCGGGGGTTGGTAACGCTTGCTCCTCGAGGACTATGGGAGGAGGAAGCTTGCTGTCTGCCGTGGAGGAAGGCAACAGTGAGGGAGAGCCAGCGGGGGTTGAGGGCCTTGCTCCTACCCGTTCCCGCCTCACGCCAAAGCCCTCCTTGGTGGCTGAGCACGAGGTCGGTGGATCGACGCCTTTGTGGCTGCTTGCGGGGTGACTCCTTCCCAAAGGGGAAGGGAGCGGTGCCATTTCAGCCTTACTAAAGCGGGCGGCTGAAGGCAGAGAGACACGCCAGCGGTGGCACCTGTTCGGTCCCTGAAGCACCACAGTGTTGGCTGAGGGAGCGTCCTTCTCCTGCACGTGGGAAGAAGTCGGCAGCTCTTGCTTTTTCTTCGCGTGCTTTTGGGAAAGCGCTTAGGGGAAGCGTTTTCTTTGGAAGTTTCTTTGAAAAGTTTTATGGGACTGCCATTATGGGGCAGTGTTTAAAGAGGGGAAGCCTTTGGATGTTGTTGGGCTCTGGAGGGGCCTGTAGTTAAACTTTAAAGATTAACAGCCGCGCCATGCCAGGTAGGCCACAGTGTTTGGTCTGTGGCACACGGCGGGGCACGGTATCAGCAGCAGGGGTCTGCAGAGGCTGTACTGCGGAGGCTGCTTCAGTAGAGCAAGAAATGCAGGGGGGAGTAGCTCAGGAAAAAGGTTCTGATTCCCAAGGGTCCGGGGACTTTCTGGAAGCGGAAGGTGAGTAGCCGCCCCCCCCCCCCTCTCTGTTCCTGGCCATGGACCTGATGGGACCTCCTCCAGCACAGCCCACTCCTTCCATGTCCTCGGGAGAAGGGTGTAGCTGGGGGGACTTTTCCCCGGAGTTTGTCCTGCTGCTTCACAAGGCTTTTTGTATGTGGCAGCAGGGGACAGGAGGAGCGGGGGCTCCGCAGCTATGTGGATCGGCAAGAAAAAGGATGGCCAAGGATCAGGAGATGGGCGTCCTGCACACGTGTCCCAGATTGCTAAATGAGGAGAGCCTCACTTCCCCTCTATCCGAGACTCAGGAGGGGGAGGTCTCGGATGGTGAGCTTGGGGAAGAGGAAGAAAAGAACTCGAAGAGGGGGAGATTCCGGAAGAGGAACAACCCCGGATAGTTCAAGTTTTTCGCAGGGAGGAGCTCCCAGCGTTGATTGCGGAGTCTCTGAAGGTGTTAAATATGGCTCCGAGCGCGCCGGTGGATGAGGTGGTCTTGGAAGACCCGTTGATACAGGCCGTCAGGAGGCCTCAAAAGGTGTTTCCAGTGCATAAGGTGGTGCGTCAGATGATTCAGGAAGAGTGGAATCAGCCGGAGTCCAGCCTAAGGAGGGTGCGATCTATGGTTCGGTTGTACCCTTTACTGGAGTTGGATAAGGAGTTGCTGCGGTCGCCAAGGGTGGATGCGGCGGTGTCGGCCATCACAAAGAAGACGACTATCCCAATTGAGGGCGGTGCTGCCCTGAAGGATACCCAGGATCAAAAGCTGGACAAGCTGCTAAAGCAAGCCTTTGATGTAAGTGCCCTGGTGTTGCAGGCATCGGTATCAGGGGCTTGGGTAGCGAGAGCCTGTCTGAGGTGGTCGCAACAGCTCCAGTTGGCCGACGGTCTTCCTGGGGCAGCTCAGGGTGAGGCAGCCAAGATTGAGTCGGGAGCGGTCTATCTGGCGGATAGTCAGTATATGACCTCATTAGGAGCTTGGCTAAGAATATGGCCTCGGTGGTAGCGGCTAGGCGATATTTGTGGCTGCGAAACTGGGCGGCGGATGCTTCCTCTAAAGCCCGCCTTAGTAGACTCCCATTTAGGGGGAAGCTACTCTTTAAAGACTTGGATAAGTTAGTAAAGGAGCTAGGCAAGACAAAGGGGGGGCAGGCTCCCTGAGGATAGGCCGAAGCCAGGCCAGGAGCCGGCTCCAGCGCGTCCCCAGTCTAGAGACTTTCGGAGGTATCGACAGGCGAGGTCGACAGCCTTTCAAAGAGGCCATTTCCCGTCGAGAGGACAAGGTTTCGGGGGGCGGGAAGAGGATTCGGGGCCTCTTCCGCCTCGGCAGGTACTAGGAAAGTGCAATGAGACAACGGGGGGCCCAGGAGGAGGTGCTGCCAGTGGGAGGTCGGTTAAGGCAGTTTCTTTCCGCCTGGGTCCGGGTCACTTCAGATCAATAGGTGTTGGAGGTGATCCGAGAGGGTTACGCTCTCGAGTTTGCGAGGCCGGTTCGTCCGGCGTTTGTGCAGTCTCCTTGCAAATCCCCTTTGAAGAAGGTGGCAGTGGAGGACACGCTGTCCAGGCTGCTGAGTTTGGGGGCGGTGGTCCCTGTGCCGTTAGACCGGGTCGGGTCGGTACTCAATTTATTTTGTAGTTCCAAAGAAAGAAGGGACTTTTCGGCCGATTCTCGACCTGAAGCGGCTCAATCGCTGTCTCCGGGTACCGCACTTTCGGATGGAAACGCTGAAGTCCATGATTGTGGCCGTTCGGCAGGGAGAGTTTTTGACTTCCTTAGATCTGACAGAGGCATATTGGCATATTCCCATTCGCAAGGCTCATCAGCAGTTTCTGAGATTTGCACTGCCCAGGGGACATTTTTAGTTTCAAACTCTGCCTTTTGGCCTGGCAACGGCTCCGTGTACTTTCACCAAGGTGATGGTGGTGGTAGCCGCAGCGCTGCGCAAGGAGGGAATTTTGGTTCATTCCTACTTGGACGACTGGGTGATCCGGGTGAAATCAGAAGCAGAAAGTCACAGGGCTACGGCCAGGGTGGTGGCTTTCCTGGAAGAGTTGGGGTAGGTTATCAATCGGTCAAAGAGCAGTTTGGTGCCCACACAGGAGCTCGAGTACCTCGGAGCACGGTTCGACACCGCAAGAGGAAGAGTTTTCCTGCCAACCCAGAGGATAGAAAATCTCCAAAGCCTGATGACGCAGTTTTTGGGCAGGCAGATTCCTACGGCCTGGCATTACCTGCAGGTACTGGGAACCATGGCAGCGACTATAGAGTTTGTGCCGTGGGCCAGAGCTCAGATGAGGCCGCTTCAACGAGCTTTGCTTTGGCGCAGGTCTCATCAGAGTCAACCGTTGTCCATGAAGTTACCCTGTCCTCAGGAGACAAGGAGGGGCCTTACAGTGGTGGCTCAACCCAAAGAACTTAGAAGCAGGAATGCCTCTCGAGCCCCCGCAGTGGGTGCAGCTGATGACAGATGTGAGCTTAGTAGGCTGGGGGGCTCATTGCAAAGGGCAGTTTGCCCAAGGTCGCTGGAGTGCAGTGGAGACCTAGTGGTCCATCAACAGACTGGAATTGCGAGCGGTCTTTTTGGCGCTCGGAGAGTTTCGGGCCCTGGTCCAGCAAAGGGCGGTCCAGGTCCTATCCGACAATGTCACGACAGTGGCCTATATCAACCACCAGGGGGGAACAAGCAGTCCAGCCCTGGAGGAGGAAGCGGACGGCCTCCTGAGATGGGCTGAGGCCAATCTAGAAGCACTATCAGTGCAACACGTGGCAGGGGTAGACAATGTCACGGCAGATTTCCTGAGCAGGTGCAAGATAGACCATGGAGAGTGGGAACTGGCTCAGGAGGTATTCGACCAGGTAGTTTCCTGGTGGGGAACTCCGGGATCTCATGGCAAGATGGCAGTCAGCCAAGGCGAGTCATTTTTTTCAGTCTCAGAAAAGAAAGGATGTTGGATGGCCTCGATGCGGTGGGCCAGAAGTGGCCTGCGGAAGGGCTCCTGTATGTGTTCCCACCTTGGGCCCTCATAGGGAGAGTACTTCAATGGGTAGAGGCCCACCAGGGATTGGTAATTCTCATAGCCCCGGACTGGCTGCGGTGGCCGTGGTATGCAGATCTAGTTGAGGCTTCTGGCCGATTGGCCTTGGTGACTTCCCTACCGGGAGGACCTTCTAGTGCAGGGTGCAGTGCGGATGCCCCAGGTGGATCGATTCTCGCTTACAGCCTGGCTGTTGAGAGGGTGAGGCTTAGAAAGCGGGGGTATTCGGGGGCGGTAATTTCTACTTTGTTGAGTGCGCGTAAGCATTCGACCTGTCTCTCGTACGTGAGGGTATGGCGTATATTTGAGGCTTGGTGTGACAATCGGAGGAAAAAGCCTTTTGGGGTCTCGGTGCCGGAGATTTTGGAGTTTCTGCAGGACAGGTTCGATAAGGGCCTGGCTGCAAGCTCCTTGCGGGTGCAGCTGGCAGCCATTTCCTGTTATAGGGGTAAGGTCCACGGGAAGGCCTTGGGAGACCACGTGGACGTTAGTAGGTTTATACGAGCCGTTAGGCGCCTGTGCCCGCAGCGAAGGTCTGTGATTCCGCCATGGGATCTCAATTTGGTGTTAAATGCCTTAGCTGGACAACCTTACGAGCTGGCAGGAGAGGCCTCGTTAAAGGACTTGACCCTTAAGACGGTGTTTCTGGTAGCTATCTGTTCCGCCAGACGTATTTCGGAGCTTCAGGCTCTGTCTTCGCTTCCGCCTTTCCTTTCTTTCTCCAAGGAAAAGGTAGTCTTGCGTACAGTTCCTTCCTTTTTGCCAAAGGTGCTTTCTCCTTTTCATGTGAATCAGGTAGTTTCTCTTCCATCCTTTTCGGGGGCTGGAGAGGAGACCATTGATGTGCGGTTGCACCATCTGGATTTGTGCAGAGTGCTTAAACGTTATTTGTGTCACACAGCGTCCTTCCGGAAAACCGATAGGTTGTTTGTCTTGTTCGGGGGACCGCGTAAAGGGGAAGCGGCAGCCAAGGCCGCCATCTCTAGGTGGATTAGGGAGGCGATTGCTTCAGCTTACATTTTGAAAGGAAGGCAGGTACCGGTGGGGTTTCGAGCACATTCGACTCGGGCCCAGGCAGCTTCTTGGGCAGAGAATAGACAGGTTCCGCCGTTGGATATTTGCAGGGTGGTTACCTGGTCGTCTCTGCACACCTTTGCCAAACACTATAGGTTGGATGTTCAGGCGGCAGCGGATGCTTGTTTTGGGAAGAGGGTGCTTCGGTCCGGGATGGCAAACCCCTCCCAGGCTTGAACTGCTCTGTTACATCCCAGAAGATAAGGGACTGGACTGAAGAGACGATAAGGAAAGATTAATTAGACCTTACTTGCTAATTAGGGTTCCTGAAGGAACTCCAGTCCAGTCCCTGATCCCGCCCAAGTTGGGTTGTTTCAGGATACTGGCCCAGAGGCCGGTTGCCGGACCAAAGGTCTGTTCAGGGACCGGAGAAGATCTGAGTATTCCTCGCAATGGCGTGGGTGGCGAGAGGTGTCGCTGCCGGGAGAGCATGGCCCTTGGAAGGGTTAGCGAAGGGCTGCTGCGGTTGGTAAGTAAGCCTCCTCCACCTACTTTGTCTTCCAGGGAGGGAGTTGGTGGTCCTTCAGGGAGAGAGGGGAGGAGATAGTTTAGGGTTGACATTTATTTCTTCTGTTTAAAAAAAAAAAGGGGGGAAAGAGAATGGTTATGGTGTCTTAATTGTCTCTCCATTAAGTCTGCTTTTTCAATAGATTACTGGTGCTGGTGGGTGGTGCCAGTGATGATATACCAGGGAGTCATCAAAGCGATGATTGGCTCAGCCTCCAAGCTGCTGAAAGGGGTGCACAACCCAGAAGATAAGGGATTGGACTGGAGTTCCTTCAGGAACCCTAATTAGCAGGTAAGGTCTAATTAATCTTTTTCCATCATATCCTATGGAGGTTTGCTCAGATTGTGCCATTTATAGTTACACTCCCCAAACAGAAGGAGAGGTTGGACGGGCCCCTGCCTGAGATTATTCTGGGATGGTAACACACATGTTGTGCCTTTTCTTAATTGTGGTGATTTTGCTGTAAGTGGACGGCTTTGTTATCCTCCTGCAGGTGGCTTCCATGAACCAGCGGCGAGTTGATTTCTACCTGGCAGCTGTTACAGATGCGCTGATAGCCGTGGGCGGAAGGAATGAGAACGGCGCCCTTTCCTCCGTGGAGGCTTACAGCCCTCAGAAAGACGCGTGGTCCTACATAGCTGGACTGCCGAGGTAATGCGACTATGCCAAAACCCTGCTGCTTGTGTCTTTCAGGTCTAACAGTGAATTGAGGAGGCCAGGGCTGACCCTGTTTGTCTGTGTTCTAATCAGCTTGAATGTTCCTTATTTCAGGGCATCGGGGACTTTTTGGTATTTCCTTGTTCATTCAGGGTGCTTGTAGTATTCTATATACAGTATTATATTCTTGGACTGCTCAAACCTGTTTTCAGGACCCTGCAGCTAATTGAGTTTTCAGGATATCCACGATGAATAGGCATATTACATACTCTATTTTCAAAATAAATGTCACTAATACACTATTTACCATACCACACTCTCATTCACATGATGATTATAGATTTAAACTAACAATGTATATATCTTCTAATATGTTATATCTGTAATGTTACAACATTCCTTGTAAATTATAATTATCTGTTCTATGTAAACTGACTTGGTATATTACATACCAATTAACATACTGTTCCATGTAAACCGCACTTGATACTAGGGAAAGAGCGGTATATAAATAACTGTTAAATAAAATATGCAAGATTTTGTGTGCAGGGGCCGATATGTATGAAAATCCTCTCGTGCGGATTCATTAGGAATATCATGAAAGCTCAGCTGGCTGTGGGGGGTTCCAAGGACAGGCTTTTGGAACCAGTTTTGCCGGGTTACATAGTCAAAGGATGAAATGAATGTCCGGACTCTCCTTTCAATCTGCCAGCTCCCATACCTCAGATTTATAACATGGATTATTGACAAACATCTTGGGGAAACAAAACACTTTCTAAAAATCCATAAACCCCCTTGATGTATGTGAGCTACAGACAAAAAAGTAGTTCTCAGATGCTTATAGTTAGTAACAAGTTGCTTGAGACCTCGGTCAGGCACCGAAGCAAACAAAATGCATTTAACAAAGAAGTAAGATCTGGGAAAGAGAGTAGAAATAGGCTCCATGAGGGTTTCCCAGGAACCTCTTCAAGAAACCTGCATCAAAAGGAAACTTGTGAAATTCCACTTATTCTTTGGGATACTAAGCCAGCTAGCTATATTGTGCATAAAAATGAGCCTAGCGTTACAGGCTGTCTTAGCCACGCCACTCCGGATTAAATATTGGCCCCACAGTAGGTTTTAGAAACATAGGTCATATGGTCTTTTCCTGCCATCATGTTTCGATCCAGCCTGCCCGTCCAGATCATCTGTGTTGGTCCCATGCTTTCTTGAATTCAGATACTGTCCTTGTCTCTACTACCTCCACTGGGAGACTATTCCACACATCTACCACTCTTTCCATAAAGAAATGTTTCCACATATTACTCCTGAGTCTTTACCCTTTCACCTTCACACTGTGTCCTCTCTTTGCAGAGCTTACTTTCAATTGAAAGAGGCTCTCCTCCTGTGCTTTTATGCCACAGAGGTATTTAAACGTTTCCATCATATCTCCTCTATCCCTCCTTTCTTCTAAAGTATACATATTGAGATCTTTAAGTCTGTCCTCATATGACTTATAGCAAAGACCATTGACCATTTTGGTAGCTGTCCTCTGAACCAACTCATCTTGTTTATATCCGTTTGAAGGTGCCGTCTCCAGAACTGCACACAGTACTCCAAATGAGGTCTGAGTTGACTGAAGGTCCAAAAAGTACTCGCACCTATCTCAGCTGGGGCTGTACCCTAAGCCTTCATTTGCATTTAACTGGTTGATGGGTGTTACCTCCATTTTTAAAACCCTCTTGTCTAGCCCAACCATTGCAGGGGCCACATACCAAGGCTTCCGCCAGAACCCAGTACACCAGCACCCTTAGTCTGGCCATGAGGTGTCGCCATCGTGTGACTGCTGTGACTGTTACCTTTACGTCCAGCTTAGGAAACCGTTCTAGTTCGGTTCCTGCCACCTCCCTGTGCTCAGCTACTGACAGCGCTTCAGAGCAAACACATTGTGACCCCATGAACTACATTGCCATTTTCTGGCAATCAAGGCCTTCGATCATCGCCTGCAGAACCAGCTAGTCCAAACGGACAACCAGGTTGCAGTGTTCTACCTGAACAAGCAGGGAGGCACAGGGTCTCGGAGCCTCTGCCAGGAGGCAGTAGCCCTCTGCTTGAACGCAATCAGTCAGGGAATGCTCCTCGGGGGGTATACTGTCCGGGCCAAGACAGTGCCCTAGCGGACAGGCTGAGCAGGGTCCTCCAGCCGCATGAATGGTGACTAGACCTCAGGGTGGCACAGAGGCTCTTCCAACTCTGGGGAACCCCAAGTCTGAACCCCTTCGCCAGCCCAACCAGCTGCCCCACTTCTGCTGTCCCAAACTGCATCCATCTCGGGTAGTGGCAAACGCTTTCCTCATCTCGTGGTTAGAGGGCCTTCTGTATGCCTTCCCTTCCATGCCACTAATTGCCTGGATCCTCTTCAAGGTCCTGCAGGGTAGTTTTGTGGTTGCCCGGGCAGCCTTGGTTTCCCCTGTAGCTCCGCCTATTGAAGGAGCTCCTGGTCCCTCTGGGGAATGCTCCAGGGCTACTGACCCAGGAGGAGGGCTCCCCCCAACCTGGGGTCCCTGTCGTTAACAGCCTGGCTGCTGAACGGGTAGCCTTAGCACCCTTCAACCTCCCAAGGGAGGTGAAGGCAGTCCTATCCTCTCGTAAGAGCTCCACGAGATGGGCCTACGCCTTCAAGAGGCACAAATTCTCAGTATGGTGTGTAGAGCAATGGGTTGACCTGCTCTTGCCAGGTGCACATGGTGCTACAGTACTTGTTTCACCTTTTGCAGACTGTGCTCAAGTCCACCTTCCAGTAAACCTCTTTCTGCACAGTCTCTCATTACCCAATTTATGTCGTATCTTCTGCTCTCTAAGCCTCCCATCCATCCACCCCCAGCGGAATGGGACCTCAGTGTGGTTCTGACGCAGCTCACCAAGCCGCCTTTTGAACCTCTGTATACCTGCCACTTGTGTTATCTCTCCTGGAAGGTCATCTTTCTGGTGGCGCTCACCTCTGCCCACAGAGTTAGTAAGCTTCAGGCCTTGGGGGCCAAGCCACCTTACACCAGGTTCTACAAGAATAGGATCGTGCTTCTCACCCACCCTAAATTCCTTCCGAAGGTGATATCTACCTGCCACCTCAACCAGGAGGTGGTGCTCCCCACCTTCTTTTCACAGCCCCATGCCGACAAGGCAACAGCCGTTCTCCATACTCTGGATTGAAAGAGGGCCCTGTCCTTCTATCTTCAACGTACCCAGGGCCATTGCAGAGTCTTGCAGCTTTTCATTTCCTACGACCCCAGTCGACTGGGGGAGGCTGTTACCAAGCAAAACCTGTCCACCTGGGTGGCGGACTGCATTTCCTTCACTCACAATCAGGCGGGCTCTCGTCAAGGCTATGGCAACCTCAGTTGCAAGACTACGCTCTGTCCCTATGGCAGACATCAGCTAGGCCGCTACCTGGTCCTCTGTTCACACCTTTGCAGCTCACTACTGCCTGGAGAGCGGTCCTGATGGGACAGCACCTTTGGCCAGACTACTCCATAATATGTTTGGGGTTTAGGCAACTCCTACCCTTCTTGTTCAGGCTACCGGAGCAATGGTTCTCCCTGGACACTGGGGTCCTTAGAGTCTTTCCTCAGACTTGCTTGTGGCTGTTCACGGCTGGGCTGTGTTTTTTTACAAGTTCTCGGTAGCCTGTAGCTGGGGAATCCCATATGTGAGGACTGACTTCCTGCTTGTTCCTGGAGAAAGCGTAGTTACTCACCTGTAACAGGTGTTCTCCAGGGACAGCAGGAATCAGTCCTCACAAGCCTCCCTCCTCCCCTTGGAGTTGCTGTACAATTTTTGCCATCTTCTTTTGTCGGCTCTAGCTATGTCATCTGACTAAGATGGCACCCTTGGGTGGGAAGGGGACCACGCATGCGTGGTGGCATCTCTCAAAGGCTTACTTTGAAAGCTGGGGAGATGCTTCCGTGAGGGCTCTGTTGGTGCCAACGTCACCCATATGTAAGGACTGATTCCTGCTGTCCCTGGAGAACACCTGTTACAGGTAAGTAACTGCACTTTTCCTTCATTTGGTTCCTTTTCCCGTTTTTGGAAAGATGTTTCTTTGTCTCTAATAACTTCTTTCACCTCTCCTTTTAACCATTCTGGCTGTCGTCTGGCCTGCCTTGTGCCTTAATTCATAGGATACATCTTTTCTGGGCCATACCTGATATAGACTCTCGACCTTTTGCAGCTGCTCCTTTTTAGTTTTTTTTTCTAAACATTTCCCTCATTTTACTGTAGTCTCCCTTTTGAAAATTAAATGCGGACACAGTAGATTTCTTTTGTGTACTCATTCCAGTGATTAAGTCAAATTTGATCATATTATGATCCCTAGTGCCAAGTAGTCAGGTTAGTTCTTTTCCAAATCCTGTGTTCCACAAAGGACTGTGTTTAAAAAGTTCCTTCTCTAATCTGTTCCTGAACCAGCTGCTTCATGAAGCAGTCCTTTATTTCATCTAGGAACTTTACCTTCCTAGCAGATCCTGACATGATGTATATCCAGTCAATGTTGGAGTAATTGAAATCACCCATTATTATTGTGTTGCCAATTTTGTCAGCAGCCCTAATTTAAGATAACATTTCATTGTCTGTCTGCTCATTCTGTCCAGGCAGATGGTAGTAGACCCCTACTCCTATTTTCTTCCTCTTCAAACATGGACTTTCTATCCATAAAGATTTAGTGGCACATTTTATTTCCTGCAGAACCTTTATTCTATTTGAGTCAATGCTCTAACATATAGGTCACCCCTCCACCAATTTGATTGATCCTATCATTCTGATATAATTTGTACCCTGGAATCACATTATTCCATTGGTTCTCCTCCTTCCATCAGGTCTCTGAGATCCCTATTATATCTATATCTCTTCCTTTAGTGCTATATATTCTGATTCTCCCATCTTATTTTTTAGGCTTCTAGTACTTAAAGGTATTTCAAGGTATGTTTGTTTAAATTTACAACCTTCACAGCAGTTGACAGGAATAATTTGCAATCATTCAACTCTTATTTTTCTATTCTTTATTTGAAGGCCCTTGGACTAGTTTAATCTTCATTGCAACTTCTGTCTCCAGCTGCTCTAAATTTACTGTTTTGATGATATCCTTCAGATACGCCTTACTTCGAGCTATGTACTCCTGAGCAGCGTTCGGCTTTCCCCCAGGTTCAAATTTAAAAGCTGCTCCATCTCCTTTTTAAATGTAGGTGCCAGCAGCCTGATACCACCCTGCTAATGGTGAAGCCCATCTTTGCAAAATAGGCTCCCCCTTCCTTATAATGTAGCCTATTTCCGAACAAATCGAAAACTTTCTACCTGCACCATCGTCTCATCCATGTATCAAGACTCTGGAGAATGGAATGGGAAATATTTCTGAGAATGCTATCCTAGAGGTCCAGGATTTCAGTTTTCTACCTAAAAGCCTACATTTTCCTATGCCATTGGTTCCAACATGTATCAGGACAGTCGGCTTCTCTCTAGCACTGTCTAAAATCCTATCTAGGTTATGCATGAGATCCACCGCTTTTGTAATATGCAGGCACATGACCAAATGATCATCGTGCTGAACAGCCATCCTAAGCCTTCCCTCCTGACCAGAAGCCCCTGGAGACATATTTTCAGTGCAAGAGGATATAACATCCCCTGGAAGGGCAGGACCTGACTATAGGATCACTCCTACTACACCATGGTTATGCTGTCCTTCCAAGTAACCTCTCCTCCAAAGCAGCATAGAGGCTGCTAGACTGAAAGTAGGACTTCTCTACTATGTTCCTGTAAGCGTCTCTATGTATCTCTGTCTTCCTTGGCTCCTTCAAGTCTGCTACTCTAGTAGCCACCAGAGATTGGACTCATTCTCTGAGAGCCAGGAGCTCTTTGCATCAAGTGCACACAAATGACCTCGCACCAATCAGGAGAAAAGCATACGCACGCATTCAGTGCGAGAGACTGGATAAGCTCCCATCTCGCTAGAGGACCACTGTCCGCATCTTTGTATTGATGTATTGTTTGGTTATTTAGAGCTGTTAGGGGAATAGGGATACTAAACTAAAATGAAGGCTTTTGGGATTTTATTTTTGTATATTATATTCTAATATTTTATGTTTGCTTCTAGCTAAACTGCTAATTATGTTAAGGGTTAAACACTTGTTTAAAATATCCTGTGATGACAAATTTCACTCTTAACTGACTAAATTAAGGAATATGCCTGAGGTGGGTGGGAAAAAATATCTGTTTTGTATTAAAAACCTCTAACAGGCCTAACTGCAAACTAGGGAAATTTTAATTCTACACTTTTATTTCAAACCAATAACTAATTTATGCTTTAAGGAATTTAAAATATAGAATTTTCCAAATAAGTCCACATTCTCTCTTGTCCCAAGCTTTAAGTTACCAAACTTTTCCTAGAATTGTATTTCTTCTGCTCTGATACATATTGTGATATATATTTGTAATAACTATTTTGATGGCTCTCTTCCCCCTCCTCCCCCATTAAAGAGTAATTCAAAACCTTTTCTCTGTTTGTCCTTCTGATCTTAGGTTCACCTATGGCCATGCTGGCACGGTCTACGAAGAATTGATTTATATTTCTGGTGGACATGATTATCAGATCGGGCCATATAGGAAGAACCTGCTCTGCTACAATCACCACACGAACACCTGGGAAGAGGCCAGGCCAATGATCACAGCACGAGGCTGGCACAGTATGTGTAGCCTGGAAGACAGTATTTATTCCATCGGGGGCAGTGATGATCACATTGAGTCCATGGAACGCTTTGACATCTTGGACGTGGAGTCTTACAGCCCCCAGTGCAACCAGTGGACTCGAATCGCCCCCTTGTTTCAGGCAGCCAGTGAGTCAGGAGTTGCTGTGTGGGAAGGCAGGATCTATGTCCTGGGGGGCTACAGCTGGGAGAACACTGTATTTTCCAAAACCGTGCAAATATATGATAAGGAAAAGAAAAAGTGGACAAAAGGTGTAGATCTCCCGAAAGCCATTGCTGGAGTGTCCACCTGTGTCTGTGTACTGAAATCCAGACCTGAGGATAAAATCAAAAAGACTAAGGCAAAAAGGCATCTGGATCAGGGAAGATGACTAACCTCGGGAAAGGCTGACCCCAGGAATCCCAAGGACATTTCTGTTCCTGTTTTCTTTCAACTCATTACTAGTCAACAGGTTTTGGAAACTCCAGCTTATGTAAAATGGGTGTTTGATGATACTCTGTGAATCATGAGCATCGTTTTTCACAGAACAGGTACAGCCAGGGGGGAATAACCTTTTTCAGCCTCCTTATGGAGGAGGGGTAGGTGGCGGGGAGCCCATAGACCTGGGTGTTAGGGAAAAAATCTGCCACTTGATTCTTGCAGTCCCGGTTCCTCCCACTGATCCACCATCGTGACCCAGGGTGAGTCACTTTACTTCCTCTTGCCTCATACCTAATTAAGGGTAGTATGATGCACATAGGAGCAATCTGCCTAAGAAAAAGACAAAGCCACATGTGTCTGTAGATGTGCATCATTGGTTGAAAGATGCCTTTTGTATTGAGTTTTTTTTTTCTTTTTGAGGGACTTCTTTTCAAGGAATTTTTGAAACCACTGCACTGTGAAAAATGAAAATCTCCAAAAATTTAAATAGCTTTTTTTATTTTTTTTTGTGGTGGTGTTGCTGTTGTAGGTAACCAGATACTTACCAGCTACTTGCCCTGGTTATCTAGTTTAGTTTAGGTTAAAGAGCTAAACTGTGTGTTTTGGTTATTATACAGGAAATAGATTTTCCCTAATTAGCAGCTTGCACTGATACAGAACCAGTCTGGAGCAAATCAGTATCCCGTTTGGGAAGCAGTGCACTCTTCCACCACTGTGTCTCCCCCCCATCCCACTCCACCAAGGAAGCCTCAGCCTCCTCTTTAATGGTGATAACTTTGTTTTGTCTTTTCTCCCTTTAAAAAGCCATCACGCAATGCGCACAATAGTGGCTGTGGCCATCTGCTCCAGAGGTGGCTGGGTATGTGTGCCGAAAATGTACGGATAGAAAAATGCATTGTGAACCTGTGCCCCAAAAAGAGGAAATTTTACTGACGTCTTGACATGCAGAACGGATTCTCAAAAGCTGACCATGCTGGAATATCCAGCAGAAATGGAAAAAAAAAACAAAAATCCCTGAGATAAGGAGTGCCAGAGAGTTCCACAAAATAATGGACATTTAGAGGGGTTGGATTCCTGTTTGGAATATTTGATTCTGTACAAGTAATGAATTCTGAGTTACATTTTTTGGGGGGTGGGGTGGGGGGAGTGTTTGACAGCTTTATAGGGAGAGAGAGGTTAACACTAGAAGCCCCAAAGTGTGTCAATTGACGCAAATGCATCTTTGAAGTTGTATACCAGCGCCACTGCTAGAACCAGGTCAGTCATGTTCCATGACTGTTAGCAAGGTCAAGATGTTCAAATATGCGCAAAAGTACAAATCACGCTGAACACAAGAGAAACAGTCACAGGCGTGAATAACGGAAAGACAGAGTTCTTTATTAAACCAACGGCCGCCCGACACAGGCCGTGTTTCGTACCCTTCCTCAGGGGCTAGCCAGGCAAGAAAACTAAAAACACTAAAATGACGATAAACCATATGTAATTGGTAAGACATCCAGGAAGCCATACAGCCAAGAGACCAAGCTGTGCTGGAAACAGATGAAATAATATGTATTGATTAAACCAAACAATACTTGATATCCTGGAGGTGGTGAACACACACATAACGAGATCATAAAAAAACTGACAAATCTGTCTCCAAGTTCAAACCCGCTGGAGCCAAAGAATCCAAACGGAAGATGGACCTTTGCTCAAGTCTCATAATAGTCTTGTTCATGTCTCCACCCCTCCAATTAGTTTTGACTCTCTTAATGACAAAAAACTTGAGATCCATAATTTTATGACCAGCATCAAGCCAGTGTTGAACCAACGGCTTATCAGTTAATTGGCGTTTGATGCAACTTTTGTGTTCCACTATTCTGGTCCTTACAGGGCGAGTGGTTTTTCCTACATAGAGCTTTTTACATGGACACTGGATGACGTAGACAACATTACTAGTTTCACAGTTGGAAAAGTCGTCTTGAACTTGGAGACAGAGTTGTTCGTTTTTTTATGACTCGTTATGTGTGTGTTCACCACCTCCAGGATATCAAGTATTGTTTGGTTTAATCAATACATATTATTTTGTCTGTTTCCAGCACAGCTTGGTCTCTTGGCTGTATGGCTTCCTGGATGTCTTACCAATTACATATGGTTTATTATCATTTTAGTGTCCATAGGTTTATCAATGGTACTCTTATTATTTATTAATTTTAACCATATTTATGTTTTTTACGGTTGTTGGGAGTCTTGTCCTTTATATTCCATGGCCCTTGGATACAATGGTTGGCAGTCTTCCTATGTTTATGTAAGGATTTTGATTCTTCTGTTTCTTATTTATTCCATTTTTCACCATGGCAGAATGTCGGCACGATGTACAGTTGTGCCCATGGGTATTTCAATTATTTATTCATTTATGTTTTTACATGTCGGGCACCATGTTATTCATTATTTTGATAAGTGTTGCTATAAACGGCACTCATCTTGATGGGGGGCTACTCTCTTCAGTTGTTTTATCCAAGTGTTTCAATATCTCTCCTTTAATTCAGTTTTTTACCTCATATCTAGTATCTCCCACATTATGGATAACTTTGCTTTTTTTTTTTTTTTTTTTTTTTTTTTTTTAATGCAATTTTACAAAATTAATCAAGCAAAAGCTTGTACAGCAAACAACAACTTGTAAAGAAGTAATATAATAAAAGGTAACAGGAAATGAAAATTACAAGAGTATTATTAGCCCACAATAAAGAGGGAGTCAGCCTAAGGAAAGACAAACTCAAGGACAGTGGTTCCTTGAGAAATATAGGAAACAAAGTACCAATAAGTAAATATAAGATGGCGAGAGAGGACAGAAAAAAAAACAACTTGATGATTACACCCTGCGATAATATTCACTGAGGAGAAGAGGTAACAACTATCTGCGAACTAATAAATGAAGATAATTCTTCAGGCTGAAAAAATACATACTTATTTGCTTTAAAGGAAATAATGTATTTACAAGGAAAGCGTAGTATAAATGAAGCACCTAGCTGAGCAGCACCAGATCTCAATAACAGAAAGGCTCTACGCCGTTTCTGAGTCTCCCTAGAGACATCAGGGAACATCACTACCTTCTTCCCCAAATATAATACGGACCTTTTCCTAAAGTACAATTTCAATATCCAATCCCTATCTGATGGTAACGCGAAGGTCACTAACATTGTAGAAACTGACAACTCAACTTCTTTAGGTGATTGTAGAAGAGCAGAGACATCCAAAACATCCATAAGTATACCATCCTGAGATATATTTCTTTCTTTCTTAGCTTTAGGCAAAAAGTAAGCTTTTACTACTGGGGGAACTAAATCAGCAGAAACATTGAGAACTTCCTGTATATATTTCTTAAACATTTCAATCGGAGATAAACCTACTAATATTGGAAAATTTAACAATCTTATATTAGATGCCCTCACAGCATTTTCTAAGTTTTCCAATTTCATTCTTATCGAAACATTATCTTTCATAATAGTCTCATTTACTAAAGAATTCTGAGTTGCTTTCTGTTCCCCAACTTCAATCCTCGAACGGAGGTTGCCCAGCTCTTCCCGCATCCCAGACGAAACACACTCCAAATTCTCCAAGCGCAAAGTTGTCAGCTCCACTTGCTTACTAACTGCTGAAGAAAGCTGTGAAATCGCGTCCCATATCGTGCCCAGGGAGATCACCTCAGGGTGCTTCAAGAAAATACCTCCAAAAACGTCAGACTCCAAAGACAGTACCTTTACTCCTACTTCTCCCTCTAAGCGTGCAGGTAAGGCCGCCTCAGATACTATTGAGGAATCCACATCCACAGCTCCCAGCACTGAGAGCTGCACTCCGGGGCTCTCCTTCAGCGAGGCCCGCATATCCGACGCAGCACAACCAACTCCGGGCGGGGCTGCCTCTCCTCCCGCGAGAGGAGGCACCGGATAGTTCCCTCGTGTCGGCAGCAAACACTCATCGGGGGAGAGAGATACCTCTAGGGCAGGCAGCACCGGAGCCACTCCATCCGATGCCACAGCGCCCGCACGAATCTCCCCCTTCTGTTTATCCGTCAGCTGAACGAAGCGATCCATGGGACTGACAGAAGCAGCAACAGGAACGGCAGGTATGGGCTCCGCGGGAGGAGCCTTCTGTTTGCCTTTACGTTTAGGCATGTTCAGCCCAAAACGCTCATGCCGCCATCTTAGAAGTCAGCTGATCCCCTCAAACCATAACTTTGCTTTTTGCTACCTCCCTCATGCGTTCTAATCAGTTAAGGGGTTTTTTTGCTTATTTATTCACGTGTGCCCGCCGGCATTTTAATTATTTATTTTAATCATGTTTTTATATGTTTGGTACTTTATTTTTATTTTCCTGAGCTCTGCGGTCTATATTTTCATGCCCCATATGAGTGCAAGGATTTTATGTAAGGATTTTGATTCTTCAGCTTCCTATTCATTTCACTGTTCACCATGGCGGAGAGTCGGCACAATGTACATTTGTGCCCATAGGTATTTTAATTATTTATGTTTTTACATATCGGGCACTATGTCATTTATTATTTGGATTTGTTTTGCTATAAACGGCACTCATTTTGATGGGGGGCTACTCTCTTCAGCTGTTTATCCAAGTTTTTTCGATATCTCTCCTTTTAATTCAGTTGCTTATCTTATATTTAGTATCCTCCCACATTATGGATAACTTTGCATTTTGCTGTCTTCCTCATGCGCTCTCATTGGGTAAGGGGCTTTTTCTGTTATTCATGCACATGTGCCCGCAGGTATTTTAATTATTTATTTAGTCTTGCTTTTATATGTCTGGTACTTTATTGGTATTTATTTTTCTAAGTTCTGCGGTTTATATATCTTTATGCCTCATACGAGTGGTTTGATTTAGCTCCTTTAGTTTTACTTTTTTATGAGTCCCGCCAATGTCAGACTCCGCCCCCTTCTTTTTCCTGTTATGTGCATGCGTAGGCGTCTTCCTCTCTTCTGCGCGTCAACTGCGCTTTGACGGCAGTTTTCTTGAGGTAATGCTTATTTTTAATAGAATGTTTCTCGCTTTTCTATAATTCTATTTTTTTAATTTTAAGAGTCTAGAAAGGTTAGTGATCATGCTTTTTACATTGCGGCTCCCAGTTTAACTCTATTTTATTCAGTAGCAATACATATATTCGGGTCCTCCGGTATTTCCCTGTACCCACATGGTTTTCTCTCCATATTTATATACGACCGCATCACCCATTTCACTCTTCCCTTGCAAATTTTCAGCAGGTTAATAATATGGGTCAGCAAGTGACATTAGTATGCCCAATTCATCTTGTTCGCAACTACATCGATCTGCAGAATTATAGTCATGGATAATTTGTAACTCAGTTTTATTTGGTTTTACTTTACCCTTCTGCACACGCAGTTCCGGGTCTTTAGGTGACCCTTAGTACCCATATGACTTTTGGTATTGTACATAAAAATGTGGTTGCATTATCTTTATGGTTCTTCTTTTTTGAAATCTTTAACTGCTTTTGAATGTGCTGGCCCCTCTCCACACGTGTATGTTGTCTCTTTTTTTTGACAACACACGGTTAATATTATAACTCATTGGGCAATATGTTTACATATGTCTTTCGCTGACTCACTCCTATTGTTGTCTCCCTGGATAACATTGTTGTTTTATACTTTTTTATGCATACGTTATTGCCGTATCACATGCATTGACATTTTATTTGATTTCATGTCCTGTCCTTCTCCTCTTCTCTCCTTTATGTTCTCTGATCACAAAAATTAGTGTTGTACTAGAAGCATTGACAATTTGGTTTGTTTCTACATCCTGTCCTGTTCCTCCTCTTATCGTGTTCTCCAATTGCTAGTTAGTTTCAATTTGTGTACAATGTTTTGCTATAATACAATTAAAAATATATTTATTTATGTTTTCTAGCATAAGTTTATAATCTATATGTTTGCACAAACAGTGTGAAGTAAGATTTACTTTGTGAATCGCAACAGAGGTTAGTAAATTCTACTCACGTACACTTTGTATTAGGTCCCGGGCACTATTGTTCCACTTTTTATATTTATATTTATTACAGCATTGTTTTTATAGAATTATATTGGTTTAATTTTGCTCTATATATTTATTGTCTTATGTTTTTTATTATTGTTTTAACGTTTTTATTAACATAGAAACATAGAAACATGATGACAGAAAAAGACCACATGGCCTATCTAGTCTGTCCTTCCATAACAACAACTACAACAATCCACTTTTTACCTTTAGAGATCCTCTGTGTTGGTCCCATGCTTTTTTGAATTCAGTTACTGTCCTCATCTCTACCACCTCCACTGGGAGACTATTCCATGGATCCACTACTATTTCTGTAAAGAAATATTTCCGCATATCACTCCTGAATCTATCTCCCTTCACCCTCATCCCATGTCCCCTCGTAGCAGAACTTGCTTTCAATTGAAAGAGGCTCTCCCTGAACATTTATGCCACGGAGGTATTTAAACATCTCAATCATATCACCTCTATCCCACCTTTCCTCTAAGGTGTACATATTAAGATCCTTAAGTCTGTCCTCATATGCTTTATAATGAAGCCCATTAATCATTTTAGTAGCCACCCTCTGCACCGACTCCATCCTGTTCACATCCTTTTGAAGGTGCGGTCTCCAGAATTGCACACCATACTCCAAATGAGGTCGCACCAAAGACTTATACAGAGGCATTATCACCTCCTTTTTTCTGCTAGCCATTCCTCTCCGTATGCACCCAAGCATCCTTCTAGCTTTTGCCGTCGCCTTTTCTACCTGTTTAGCTACTTTAAGATCATCAAACACAACCACGCCTAGGTCCCACTCTTCTTTAGTGGACAAAAGTACTTCACCTCCTATACTGTATTGCTCCCTTGGATTGCTGCAGCCCAAATGCATGACCTTACATTTTTTAACGTTAAATCCCAGCTGCCAAATTCTAGACCATTCTTCAAGCTTTGGCTTGGCTTGTTTGTTCTTTTATCATTGTAATGATTAACATGTTTATGTTTTTAGTTTTCTTGCCTGGCTAGCCCTTGAGGAAGGGTACGAAACACGGCCTGTGTCGGGCGGCCATTGGTTTTAATAAAGAACTCTGTCTTTCCGTTATTCATGCTTGTGACTGTTTCTCTAAGATGTTCAAATATGTGCATCGAAAATTAATGACAGATGCACCACCTAGCGGGAAAATGAATTTATACCGAGAAGCCCCAAAGTACGTCAGTTGATGCACTCAATTGTCTTGGATGCCTCAATTGACGTACTTTGGGTCTTCTAGGTATAAATTCATGTTCCCACTAGGTGGCGCATCTCAATCACTGTTTACAGTTTTACTCCGACATTACAAACAATAAACACACGATGATGTCATGTAATGATGTCACATACTGCACGTATTTAACAAATAAGTAACTTCACATTAATTCACATCTGCATTTCATGCTAAACGCAGTCGTGATAAGGCGTCAACTGACGCACTTTGAGGTTTCTAAGTAAAATTCCTTTTGGGGCTTCAAGTGTTAAAGCACAAATACAAACATTAGGAATGGAAGAACCAGCCCACGTGACACTCACAACTCATGGGTGCGATAATCAGCTGTGAAGCAACTCTGATAAGTCCAGGCCCTGTGTGGCTTCCATGTAAATCCAGTATCCATCTAGTGTTCATCTTTATGAACAATCTGTATGTAGCAATGTGCACCATCATACTTCTGTTAAACGTTTAGTAGATTTGTGTTATGCCTAGATCCTCTAGTTAATCAACTGTGCAAATACTTGCATGAATCCAAACTGATCTGATTAGATTGCAATTTTTTGATTAAAAAAGGGTCACTCTTCATTCCAACTGGGTTGAAGTTGGCTCCAGTGCTCCAAGTAAATTATAGGCTGCCTCTTTCGACTTTGAATTTGTGTTTAAGCCCGGGTCCGAGGCAGTTCTCTCACCTTTGAGAAAGATACCAACTCTAGCAGATTTATAACAACAATTTCAGCAGTTGCACGGAAAACATTTAACACACAAAAGAATTACGTCATTAGGAAATTATCTTCTCAATGATGCTTGCTTCTGCATTGTAAGGGCTTGATTTTTATAGCATACAGTGTGGAAGGAAGATGACTTTATAAGTGTGTTTATTCTCTCTGTAGACCAGCTTATAAGAAAGCTGTTCACTGCTGTGAATATTCCATTACGCAGTGCAGGAAGGTAGTGCTTTTACTGATACAGGTGAAAACTGGATTGTTTGAAGACTAGAGACCATTGTTGGATGAGCGCAAGCATTGTCCATGAACTTTGAAGATCCTATGGGTCGTCGCCTTAAATGCCATCTGAAGAAGTTGCATGTGTGGTCATAACGTCTCATGTACAAGTGTGTTTAGATAAGTTAATATGCAGAAAATCCTGTAGTCCATTCCAGGAGATTTGGAAATGACTCTTGCAACTTGCGCCCTGTAGTTTGATCGGAGACTGCAAACCATGTCTTACTTTCTCTGCTTCTGACACCATTGTGTCCAAAGCTGTCATTTTGTTGTTGCTTGATTTGGAAAGTGATGATATTGAAGAGACAGCGGTAAAGACTGCACTAGGAGATCTAGGCTGTAGGCCTTCATGAGGGTGATTTGGGGGAAAGCATATTACATTTGAATAAAAGATGAAAGCTTTGGCTTGGACAGTATTGCAGAAGTTAACTATAAGAGACGAGCTAAACAACTCGCTTTGTTTACTGTGCCCTGTAATTGCATGAATATGTTAGTGCAGGTTTACTCCAGTAATATGGCTGAAATCTATTGGTCTGGTGTCATCAAAATTGTTGTACTGGCCAGTTTTCCGCCCTGACCTTCCAGCTCTAGAGTGATTTCTGCCGGTCTTCTTCTGGTTCTTATTTAACACAGGTACAGGGGCCTTTCCTACTTCAAAAGCGGAATTGCTTTTGATCACCTCTTTGCCTAAGAAAGCATGTGGTATATTTAAAACATTTTATTTAACAACGTCATTCCTTTTCTATCTTCAATGGGCATGGGAAGAACAGCTTCATCTTCCAGCTCTACTGTCTTGGTTCAAAATTGACATTTATAGCTAGCGTTACTACCATCTGTTATCAATAAGTAAATCCGGTTGTATAAAGTGTCACCTGCGGTAAAATAACGTGCACTAAGGTGGAAATATATGTTAGTAACTCTAGCTGCTAATATCCATTGTAATCCAAACTGGTCCCTCTTTGGGCTGAGGTTGAGATCCATAGACTGCTGCAAGAGTGATTTTTCTCGGAACGCCACCTGACTTCCCAAACAGCAGTGCCGGCCTGGACTTGGAGCAGGTGGACATTATAAATGTGCAGATCTTGTGCAAAGTCATCACATTAATTTGTTCTCTTAGTGTGCTAGGTTTTAAAAAATGCAGGCCACTGCAAATTCAGACTGGCTTATACTTGCCTTGACTTGGCTGGAAGCGACTGTTTTTGTAAGAATTTAAATAATGTTACGTATAGTTGCAACAGGCATTTGTGAAACAGTGGGAGTAACATGCTGAACAGATTTCGTAAGCCTTGACTTAAATCTGTGTTTTCATGTGTAACATCTTTGCCTGTTTGAGTCTTTGTGTGCTCCCTCCCTCTCTCCCCATCCTCTCTGGAGTCCTGCACGCCAGGCTTTCCTTATTTTCTGTTTGTCAGACACTGAAATAAAGCTGCTAGCCGGGGAATGGCTTCTTGGCATGGAAAACATTCTGCTTGGTGTGTCTTGATTCTGCCCTGTTTTCACCTTCCTAGTGATCATCTCATTTGCTGAAGCAGAACTTGGTAAGGAGGGTTTTAAATTAGGTTCATTGGGGAATGGTGACAGAAGCCCCTAGGTAAGCAGAATATATAAAAATCATAATCAGATCAAGGGGAAAGGGAGAAGCTCTGTTTTAATACACAGGACCACTAAAGCAGTAGGAAGTTGGAATACAATGAAAATACTAGATATAAAAACATAGGCTATGCAGTGGGAAGATCAATGTGACTGGTCAGATAACGTGGGATGAGTGATACATCTATGGAGCAACAAATACGTAGGAAACGAGAAAGGGAAGTAAAGAGACCATGTGTAAAGTCCTGTGTACAAATGCTCACAGTCCATCCAACAAACTCATAGACCTGGAAGAGAATATAATATCGATGCGGTTGCAGTAACTGAATCGAGAATGGGAAGCGAACGTACCAGGATATAATCTTTCAGCAAGGACAGGATCAGTAGAAAAGGGGGAGAAGCCGCTTTATCTGTTAGAGACACGATACCAAGTGAACAAGGAGCTGCTGTTTTGCCAGGGGTTGTCTTGCCCTTATAGCTTTATAACTGTTCATCTAGGTTGGAAGTCAAAGTAGGTGCCTATTTTAGGAATAGTTTTATTAGAGAACATGGACGCCTATGTCCCTCGCCAAATCTGCAGCAATAATGGCTAAAACATACATGTATATTTTATAAACTACATGTGCATCTCATGACTCTGCTTGGGACCCTCCTAAACACACCCATATATGAGTTATGTAACAGTGTGCGTTTTCTTGTCGGCATGCGTACCACTGAGGGGTAATTTAATAAAAGCCTTTTGCGGTGGGTAAATCGGACTGTACTCACGCAAATAAAAAAAACCCAAAACTTTATAAAATTATTCCTAAAGAGACCTATGGGGACTAATATTGATTATAGGTGTAATCCATAAGCCACCATCACAAGCTACTGTCTGAAGCTGTGTATGACTAGTAGCGCTATATAAATGCTCAATAGAATAGATTAGAAACGGAGCTTTCAGTTTCTTGAAACAGGAGAAGAGCGAAGAGACCGATGATGGCAGAAATGGTGCCAGTCCACAAGGGTGAAAACATGGAGGAAGTAAAAAACTAGACCTGTTAGCTTAACCTTAGTGAAAGGTAAAGTCATGGAAGCGCTGCTGAAGGAAAGACGCATGCAGTACCCTGCAATTAGTGCTTCCAGGATTGTAGAAAACATCCTACCAAACAAATCTAAAGTGACCAGATTAATAGAACGAGGAGATGCAGTAGAGATGATAACTTATGTGGCTTTCAGTAAAGCCTTAGATGCGCTTCCACGTCGAAGACGGTTAGCTAGTTTAGGATTTGGAACAAAAAGCTGTAAAGTGGTTAAGAAGCTGGTAGAGCAACAGAACTCAGAGTGCTGGTCAGTAGACGCTCTGGTCAACGGAAAGTCACCAGGAGTGCCGCAGGGAGAGGTACTAGGCTCAGTCGTCTTCAGTGTCTTTATAGATTACATTGGCAAAGAGTTAGAAGAGAAAATGTGCCTGTTCACAGATGATGTGAAAATTACCAATAAAGTAGATATGCCAGAAGGACTAAATAAAATGAAAGATGGAATTTAAAAAAATTGGAAACTTGGTCAAAAACATGACAGCTTTGTTTCTAATCCAAGTAAATGCAGGGTCGTGCATGAGGAAGCAGAACCGAAGGGCCAGGTATCTTTATCTGAGGTGAGGAAATGGCAGTCATGAATTGGGACAGAGACCTGGGAGTCATCATCTCTAATGACATTGAACTAGCCAGTCAGTGTGCCCAAAGTAGCTAGGAACACTAATGGAATGCTTCAGCGTCTTAAGAGCGGTAGAACTAGTAGAGGTGGGAAGTAACATTTCCTCACTACAGGTCTCTTGTGAGTCTCCACTCTAGAGTATTGTGTTCAGGTCTGAAGACCCTATTTGCAGAAGACATTGATATGAGAGAGGTGGTTCTAAGGAGGGCTACCAAAATAGTGCATGACTGTGCCGCAAGCCTTACACAGAACACTGAGGACAGACGCATCTTAAAATTCAACAGTAAAGCTGGTGAACTGTGCATCTCTGAGGAGGAAATAAATTACTCACCCAGCTTTGTTGAGTTCTTCACAGGGTAATTCCACTGTGTAAAGTCTATACCAAAGCACAGTAAGGCAACCACTGCAATTCAAGTATGAGAGGAAGAAAAGGGAAATATTCATACTAGCTGCACATTGCCCAGGCTAAAAAGGTGTCCACTTCTAGCTTATGCATGGGAGCTGATGTTGGAAGTAGCAATAGTGCAGGTAGTGTATATGAAGATATCATCCCTGCTGCAAATAATAGTCTTGGTGAACTTGTTCAAGGACTCACATCAGTAGGAGAGAAACAACAAAAGTTGATGAACACATTAAGAGGATTAACTGTAAGCAAATTCTTGCAAATAAAGAGGAGATAATGTACTGTTACCTTTAATTATGGTTTATGGTTTAGCTTTATTTGATATACTGCCTTTATGCAGTCAATCAAAGTGGTATACAGTTTCAAAAATATATATATTGAGAGGTAAGAAAGAACCGCAAATGTTTTTGTAGTAAAGTGTATGAAAGCAGGAGAGGGGAAGTGGAGAAAAGAGGGGAATTACAGGCGTTCCCAGTGAGCCCAGCGTCTCAACCTGGTACTTGGTTGGCTTTTTCAAAAAGGTACATTTTTTTTAAAACAAGGTTTTGAAGTTCTTGAAAGTAGATTCAAGGTAGATGTAAGGTGGAAAACTGTTCCAGAGTGTTGGGGTGATAAAGATGCAGAATAATGGGTAGGTTTGTATGGGGTAGTATGTAGTCAATGTGCATGACCAGAATGGAGGGAATGGTGAGGAGTATGTAACGTAATTGGTGAAAAGAGGTGTTCAGGGGCTTCTTTGTGGCTGACTTTATATGTTAGGGTCAGAATTTTGTTTTGTATTTTGGAGATTAGCAGTGAATCTGAAATAATCTCCAACATACACTGACCTAGTAGTGGGATTCATTGCTGCCATAGAGGAACATAACCCAATTTTGTATATACTATCACCAGATTGATGGAGACAAAGAACCAATGAAAAGCCCAGATTTCAATGACATTACTTCCATGCCTCTATACTCTTCAGCTACCAGAGATCTCTTCAGTATTTCTTTGTCTCCAGCAGATGGTAGATGGATTGAGATTGAGAGGAAAAGATGGATTAAATGCTTGTGAACGACCACCGTGAGGGTGACTCTCTCACTTGAGTGCGATGTGGGAGGCTCCACCAAACTACAGTCTTTTCGGTAGCCATAGGAGGGGGGGTGAATTGGTTCAGCTACATGTGCTTATCATGATAACAGCCTGTTGAGCAGCCAGAAATTGGAAGGATCTAGAAGAGTGCAGTAGCCTCACACAACCTCAATGTCCCCTCCCCCCTCCTCTGTCCCCTCTGCTCTCTCCTGAAGATCGCAGAGGGATCTGCCCGCCAGCCACCTTAAACGCAGTGCTGCAGTGAAAAAGCATTAGACGAGTAGAGCTGAGCCCAACATGGATCCTCTGCCTGGGGCTCTCGGGGTGAGTACCAAGGCTTGACCTCGTCATTGTCCTTGTTGGGCTCCCGATTCTGTCTTATGTGGGACGCAATTCAGGATAGTCTGCTGATAACTGCTGGTGCAGTGTGGGGGTTTCCTGCTGTTTTCTGCATGTGCTAGTAGCGTTTTCTCCTATTGTGCATCTGGCAGTCACATGATCTGTATGCATGTTCTGCCCAAGCGGCGCCAACGCATGCTCCTACCCTACCTAGCGCCTGTAACGTGCTGTAGTAAAAGCACAGTTAATGCATGCTTTCAGGACTGGTCTAACAGGACGATATGGAATGACTTGTTTTTGTATATACTATGGCTTTCGGGCTTTAGCGCGTGCTGTTGTGATATTTGCCTTACCTCTGTAATGTTTTCTTCCAGGAATCGTTGTCCAGGTGCCTCATCTCCGGTTTCTGGACTCTTGCTCTTCTAGCATGGCAGCTCCTAAGTTGCCCCTTGAGGGATTGCTTCTACACTGGGAGATGTGGTTTGTTCGGCCTGGCCTGCCTAAGGGCAGGAGGTGGTGGAAGGCACTGTGGGTAAAGATAAACCAGCCAGCCGGAGGTTCCGGCAACTGATGGTGACTGGGTCCCCTGGTGTAGAGAGGTAATTTCCACAAGGAAAACTTCCAGATTGTCCTCCCCAGAATTCTTTTCCTTTTACAATAGGCCTGATCATTCTGGCATGAAAATTCAGACCCTGTGGCCTCTGGGTTCCCCCGAGTGCAGTGTCGTGAGGGGCAGGCTGAGAATGGAAGCCCTGTTTAATTGCCTATGGCTTAAACATCCCTGGCAAAGGGTGCTCACTGGAGATGGGGATCAGCTGGAATCTGTCAGAGATCTGGACTGTGGCTTGGATTCAGATGTCTGATGTGGATGAAGAAGTACTCTTGCCTTCAGAGGATTGGGAGGAGGCCGATGTTATCCACCTGTTCTGGAAGGAGGAACTGGAGGTGTTGATTCCTAGGGTCTCATTCTGAACACTCTGTTCCATGGGAGGGGGGACAAGTTCTGCCCCTTAGCCAGCATAACACCATGCGGTTGCGATCACTGGCCTTCCCCTACTTCTGTCTGTGGGAGATCGGGTCCTCACGGGTCGAAGTAGGGGAAATTACGATCACAGCGGGGAAGTTTTGGTCAGGCCAGGGCCCCTGTGGGGCCCCCACCCCATTCTGATGTCTTTATGGTCTCATTCACCTTGACTTGGAGGTTGCTCCAGGCACAGAGCAGGAACGGAGAATGCTTCCACTCCTGCAAGATGTGTGGAAATCCACTACTGTCTTCCTGTTCCCAGAGGTGCTCAATGGACTGTTCTGGTCAGAGTGGAATTCCTCCAACTCCCCGCTTCAGGGGCTAAGGATGTATAAGGGGATGCATGCTCTCCCAGAGAAGGTGTGTTGTGTGGTTTGATGTTTCCAAGGTAGATATGCAGGTCATGGCGGTTACCAGATGGACCACCATTCCTGTGGAAGGCGGATCAGCCTTAAAGGAAATTCTTGACTGAAAGGTGTATTTGTGTTGAAGATCCAGTTTACTGCAGTAGCTGCTGGTGGTATGTGCAAGCCTTGCTCCTGTGGATTCAGTCTCTTCCGCTGAATGATTCTATCCCTCTTTTGGAGTCAGCTGCGGCCTTCTTTTCTGATGCCATGTATGGCCTGCTACGTCTAGCGACCAGGGATTGTGCCCTGTCAACCGTGACACAATATTGACTTGGCTTGGACATGGGGCAACGGACTCATCATCCAAAGTCCTTGCCCCAGAAGAGTGGGAATTGAGTCAGGAGGTGTTTTCAGTTGCTTCTGTGCTGCTGGGGTCGCCCCGAGATGGATCTGATGGCAACTCGCTCCAATGCTTAGTGTGCCGCTTCTTCAGTCGCCACATGGGATCTGAAGGCCTTGGTGCCCTGGCTCAACCTTGACCAGACCACCAGAATAGAGTGAAGTGGGAACTAAACACAATTTATTTACTCATCCACTCCTAAGGGGAGCTGAAAGAGGCCACCCGACACGACTGAGTTTTGGCACTGTCTTTGTCAGGGGATTGGCCTATACAAAAGATAAACACATACCAAAATCATATTAAAACCATAAACATTCATTGAGATGAAACATTTTTAAAGAACAATAAAACATTAAAGAAATAAATGAGAGAGAAAATGAAAAGGAACACCATCCCTTGATGTGATTATAAAGCATACCAAGCTAATAGTGCAAGTGAAGTGAAAAACCTCAGTTGGTGCAGCAATAAATTTAATAAGTATAATAATAAAATGTCCATTTCCGTATTAATGTGATAAATATTGTTAGTGTAACAATTTCACAAGGAACAAATGTGGTCTGTAGTTTACCAATATAGGCCCGTTAATGGTTCTGTGCCCGATTCTAAAGCTATCACTTTTTCACTGTATCTGGATAAAAATATGTAAATGACATATAAGCTATCAAAGGAATAAGGACCCTATTTGTGAGATCGTAAGTAAAATTTTAATTTTGCACTTTCAGCATAAAGAGTTCTAAATTTGCCCTTGGATACTACTATCTATTATGCTGCCACTATAGAGATTTCCTAAGCCCCACCGGTTAAAAAAAAAAAAAAAAAAAAAAGCTACAGCCATCAAAATATCTATTCTAAAATAAGCTTTAAACCTTGAATTTAAACTTTATTTTTCAGATTTTTTTAATGCATTTCCTATAAATTCAATATAGCATATTTAAACGAGAGAAATTTAATGGTAGGTAAACTATCAAAATACTAGTGTTTTCCTTACCTAACGTTGAATCGTACCGTTTTGGATAGAGTCTGAATTCTCAAAGGACGCCCCGCAGCCGCAGTTTGTCTTTGACTTCCATTTTGGCATGAAGAGTATAGTTGTCATGGTGACCCAGGATGCCTTATGTTGTTACTCTTGTCAAATCTGTACTTAACCACTGTATATATGTAAATTCATGTCTGGTATTTAGTTATACTTGAAAACAAGGGATTACTAGTACAGTCAAACCTCGGTTTTCATGATTGATCCGTTCTAAGAAGTCTGACTAAAACCGAAACGTACGAAAACCGAAGCAATATTTCCCATAGGAAATAATGTAAATTCAATTAATCCGTTCCAGACACCCAGCTCCTGTCACTTCTCTCACCTGCCCGATCGTCCACAGGACAGCAAACACACAGATATTGTACTGTACGGCACTGCAACATCTCCTGCTTACATTGACAGCTACCCTGCTACCTCCGAGCCTGAGGGGGCGCTCCAGAGAACAGGCAGGCAGTGGAGAGATCGGGGCCTTCCTCTCTGTGCAATCCTTGCATCTCTGACTCTGGCTCGAGGATGTTGCTCAGCTGACTTTCGCTTCTCAACACGCGATCGGTGAGTCCGGGGGGTAGTGCTGCCGGGACTGGGCGGGCAGTGTATACAGACCAGCGCCATTCTGTACGAAAACCGAGGCGATATCCGATAACCGAGACAAAATCTCAGTCAGAAAAGACGTCGAAAACCGAAACGTACGAAAACCAGGGCAAACGAAAACCGAGGTTTGACTGTATCCACATACCTAAAGAATTGGATCCAGAGGTACATATGCTAAAAATACTTTCACAGGGAAAGGAGCTTGTATCAAAGATCAACATCTTGTTGTTGTTAAGTGCCGTCGAGTTGGAGTCGACTCATGGCGACCCTCTGGATAGCTATCCTAAATTGTGTTCGGTCTTGAGTCAGGCATTGTTGACAGACTGGTACCCGTAGCTGCTGTTGATCAACATCTTAAAATGAATTAAAAGATCTGTTTCTGTATTTTATGGTTGAACCCTTTTTTTTTTTTTTTTTCAAAATTCTGTTTATTAAGCATGTCAAGATACAAATAACAGCCAGCAATCAACAGGTACCATTTTCACTTTTACACTAGGAAAACGCAGCCCAGGCGGGGCTGTTTCTTGTCCACCACCCAGGCCCCAACCTAAACAGAACATTAACAACACTAAGGGACGCTAAGTTTGTTACACCCCCCTCCCCCCCTCCCCCCCTCCCCCCCTCCCCCCCCATCCCCCCCCCCTCCCCCCCCTCCCCCCCTCCCCCCCCCTCCCCCCCCTTCCCCCCCTCCCCCCCCCCTTCCCCCAACCTCCCCCCTCCCCCCCTTCCCCCCCCCCCCTCCCCCCCCTCCCCCCCCCCTCCGCCCCCCCCACCTCCCCCCCCTCCCCCCCCCCCCCTCCCCCGCGGGAAGCACAGCAATGACGGCCACTCAAATCCAGTCCGTCGTACGGGGATGTAGGTCTCTAAGTATCATGATCCCACCTTAAGCACTTCACTGCGTACCTTGGGGCCCAAACGTTGAATATAGGGCAACCAAGTTAGTAAGAAGGGGGTCCAGGTCCGGGGGTGCCGCACGGCCG
The DNA here is from genome assembly GCA_033557465.1 of Ichthyophis bannanicus. NCBI lineage: Eukaryota > Metazoa > Chordata > Amphibia > Gymnophiona > Ichthyophiidae > Ichthyophis > Ichthyophis bannanicus. Next base: position 85,011,936 of record CM066034.1, on the reverse strand, counting down.
CCCTCCGCTCCATGAGCGGTTGAACCCTTTTTGACAAAATGGGTGGAGGACCAGTGTCGGAATGGTAAGGATCTTCTCCTTGTAGATGTATGGAGGGTGTTTCTCTGGTTCTTGGAGGTTACAAATTCCTTTTGTAAGTCCACCATCGTTTTGTGCTATTTGCTGGTCCACGTAAGGTGAGATGGCGACTCAATATGCATTGGGGCGGTTTGCCTTGGTGGATTTTTGGCAATGGTTCCGGAGGTTTTGAGTGTCCATTCTGTCTGACTGCAAGCATTCTTGTGGGTGGAGCAGAGCTCTATAGCCCCTGCAGACATTTGTTGGACAGCAACATGGGCATCACTTCCACTTTTGTTGAGCATTTCTGCTTGTATGTCAACGCTTGGGCGGGCGCAGCCTTTGGCTCTAAGATTTTGTGAGTTGCTGTGTTTTCTTCCCACCCAGTGAAGGCATAATTTTGGTACATCCACTTGTCTGGACTAGTCTAGCAGGATGATATGGAAAGTGATTAGTTTAGTTTACTTACCAGATAATGTCCTTTCCTTGAGTCCTGCTAAATCAGTCCAGCGCCTGTCCCTGGAACTGTATTTGCTCTGTTCTTCTGAGGTGGTACCCTTGGGTCTGCTATGGTTCCTATATTTGGCTCTACAGGTTCATCTTCTACAACCAGCCTTCTCTTTATGCTTTCCTGTTCGCTCATTGTTACCTATGCTGAGGTTGTGTGAGGACTGCCATGTTCTCACATATGCTTTGGGATGGATACTGAAGAGACCTCTTATGGCTGAGGCATATAGAGGCATGAGAGTGTTTCATTGAAACCTGGACTTTTCATTGGTTCTTTGTCTCCAGCAATCTGCTGATAGGGGAACACAATCCACTTGTCTGGATTGGTCTAGTAGGACTTAAGGAAAAGACATTATCTGGTAAGTAGAATGCCCCCTTTGGAGTCATTGCCCAATGTAAGGAATATCTCTGGAAGTACAAAGGGAAAGGAGCGATATGATATAAACATGCAAATATTTAATGGGCTTTAATAAAGTACCAGAAGGTAGCTTTTTCCATTGAATTGAATATCCAAGAACAAGGGATCTTCATATGAAACTGAATATTGCTCACCTGTAATGGATGTTTTCCAAAGACAGCAGGATTATAAAGCATACACGTGACTGCACCAGGACCTGGAGCATAGCCAGAATTCAATTTTTGGTGGGGCCCAGAGTTAAAATGGGGAGGAGGGGCAATAGATATGACATCTCCTAGCATAGCACTCACCCATTCAGCAGCAGAAGCCTGTCAAGCCATCCTCACTGCTCTTTAAGAACATAAGACATGCATACTGGGTCAGACCAAGGGTCCATCAAGCCCAGTATCCTGTTTCCAACAGTGGCCAGTCCAATTCACAAGTACCTGTCAGATTCCCAGAAGGTATTCAGATTCCATGCTGCTTGACCCAGGGATATACAGTAGATATCCCCAGTCCTCTTCAATAATGGTTGATGGACTTTTCCTCTAGGAACTCATCCAAACCTCTTTCCCATAAGGTCTACTCCAATTCTCTGTCAGATCTTTTTCCCTGGGTCCCTCTTTGGATCTTCTGCATCTCTATCCTTTTGGGCCGCACCTTGGGGTGGCGCTCCTGTCTTCGGTTGATTGCTTGTACCACTTAAGTTCTTGGTTGGATACTGTTGTATTACTGCTTCCTATTGTTATATACTGTTACGTCTGTGTCCCTCCATTATGTTATTATTGGACTGTACTTAACCTTGTGGTATATCAGAATCAGACAGATAAATAGCACAGACCACAGATCTTCGCTCTCTGTATTAATCCATCAGGAAGTTATTCCCTGGCTTAGTAACTTTCTCAGCCCTCTGGGCTACGTTAAACCAGGGTGCATTTGTAATGCAATGAGGTTACCTCTCCCAGCTTGTCTGTCATAGCCCTAGCATTGACCCCCCCCCCCCCTGCTTAGTTATTTGAGAAGGGGAAGAGGAGAAGGAGGTAAGTAGCTGATGAGCAACGGGACTTCTTTCTGGCTGCTCTCTGTGCTACATTTTTACTCTGGTCTTGTCTGCGTCCTTCTCTCGCATTGGGAGTATCCTGCCCTGGGCTGGCTATATCACACCACTGCAGCCCCTTTAAGTTTAAACACAGCTCTATAGTACTGCTGCCAGTGCGACCCCTTCATCATTTTTTTAAGTGCTTTCAAGTCATTGCTGACTCCTGGTAACCCAGAAGCCTTTGGGCTTTCTTGGCAAAGTATGACCAGAAGTAGATTGCCAGGCCTTTTCTTCCAAGGCAATGGAAGGTAAAGTGACTTTTCCAAGGTCACAAGGAGTGCCAGTAGGAACTGAACCCAAATCTCCTGGATAGTAAGCTGTTGCTCTAACCACTAATCTACTATTGCAGCATCCTGCTTACCCCGGGGAGATCCATCTCCAGTGCTGTTCAAAGGCTGCTTTCTCAGCACCAGTGGCCCTTTAACTTATAGGCTGTGCAGGCCACAGCCTTTCATAGTCCCTCTGACCCTTCCACCAGCGTGGCTGCCCCCTTTAAATTTGGCAGCCTCAGGTCCATTGACATGCCCAGGCTGCCTATTCCCTCGGACGTGGCAACACATACTCCTCTCACCTGGACCCCTCCCCTGGCTTAGCCACTGTAAGTGAGACAGTCCAAGAGGCAAGCCCCAATCCGCGATCTTTACTGAGCCAAAGAAGGCTGACCTGTGCACTGCAATTCTGCCCAGCAGATGTCCTGCAAACAAGCAGGATTCTGTTTGTATCTTTATTCTTATTTATTGTTTTGTCCATCTTAATTAGATTGTAAGCTCTGATGAGCAGGGACCATCTTCAGTTTATATGTATCTGTACGGCACTATGTACGCCTTGTAGCGCTATATAAATGATTAGTAGTAGTAGTAGTAGCAGCAGCTGCACAATGCACCTGGCAGCAAAACAATCAGGCACCCAGTTTGCCAAATTCTTGGAGGGAGGGGGCATAAGCCAAAAGTGGAGGTGCTTGTGCCCCTCCCCCCATGGCTATACCACTGTCATTGAGAAAAAGAATGTTGAAAAAGGGAAGGGAAGCAGTAAGTAAGCAGCTAATGAGATCCATGTGCAAGCAGCTGTGCGTCTAGTTTTGGACTGATAGCAGTGAGTGGGGAGCCGAGAGTTAAAGTGCCGCAGAAAGGAAGGAGCCGCTGCAGTCTGGCATAATGGGTCCGTGTTCAGGTAGTAAACTGTGCCAGGAGGGCATTAGAGGCACCCTGCAGTGGTAGCAGCGAGAGGAAGCGGTGTTCCATTCAAAGCATCTGCACGGCGTGGGCAGCGACTTGTGCCGGGATCGATGTCCGAAGCAGCCATGGTGGCATTTGGTCGGTGAGATGAAGTACTGCTACATGTAGAGCTACTGTATATCAGCGGAAGGGGCTGGTGTTTGGGCAGTGATTCGCGTTGGATGCAGCCCATGGTGCCACTGGTGAGAGAGAGGATGCACTTCAGAAGAACGGCAGCGCCTTTGAGAGCGGAGCACAGTTCCCACTACAGCAGCAGTCATTCAGAGTTAGACAGGCAAGGACCCAAGTTAAGGAAGGGCCCCCCCCCCCCCCCCCATTTCTCAAGTTTTTTTTATTTTGTATGTATGAAATTTTACAAATAAATCAAGAAAGCTTAAACACACCATTCTTGCAGAAACAGGGTAGACACTTAGAAAGTACCCATTAAACAGAATACATAACAACAAGAAAGAGTTAACAGCAAAAAGAAAAGTGCCAACCCTCCCTAGTCCACAAAATAGGGGAGAACATCCTCATCTAAGATTAAATCAGTATACGCTAAGAAACAAAGGCAGAAAGTCACGTCCAGAACAAAATGAACATAAGCCCTAGGAGGAAGCAATAGAGGATTCTAATCGCCTGGCGTTTATGAAGGCTAACAGCTGAGAGGGCTCAAAAAATACATAAGAAACTGAGTGATACTTCACTAGACATTTACACGGATGTTTGAGAAAAAAGAGCCCGCCCAACTGTAAGACCCCAGAACGGAGCAGGAGAAACTCCCTGCGCCGTTTCTGGGTATCTCCTGCCAAATCAGGGTACATACGTACAGATAAACCACGAAAAGGAAGCTTCCTTTTCTGAAAGAAAAATTTTAACAGCCATTCTTTATCAGACAGTAAAGCAAACATTATTAACAATGTGGAGGGCACCTGAGACTCAACCCCAGAATTTTCTAACAAATCTGTAACATTCAGGATATTCCCCTGTTCCAAACCACCCCCTAAGTCACCTACCAATGAAGCAAACTTAGCCTTAGGCAGATAATAAATTTTAACTAAAGGTGGCATTAATTCAGGTGAAACCCCCAATGCCTCCACCAGATATTGCTTAAACATGTCTCTAGCTGAAATAGAAGACAACCTTGGGAAATTGATAACTCTCAAATTATTAACTCTAGACAAATTATCCAAATGTTCCAATTTGACTTGTAGGGACAAAAAATTCTTTCTATAAACATCAGAATGTTCCTCAAGATTAGCGACCTTATTTCATACTTCGTCCACTTCCACATGCATGCCGGAAACTTTCCTTTACAATTCAGCTGCCGATGTTTTCACCTTTGTGGCTAGAGATGATACCTGAGGTAATATAACTTCACCCAACGAAACAATGGCATTCCAAATAGCCTCCAATGTGAAGTTCGCAGGACGCTGTAGAGAAAAAGCCACCTCTGAATCCGCTGCCTCCATACTCGCTGACTATTCTCCTCCTCGTATAGCAGGGAAATCCTTCCCTGCACACACGCCTCCAGACGGCACCACCAATGAAATCGAGCGAAGCTCACTACCAGCAACACTCGCTAGTTCCTCCCTCCTGCACTTCCTTTCCTGGCCCTCGCAAGAGACAAACTGCCCCCGACAACGCGAGAGAGGTCAACTCCAGGAAGCCTTCCGGCAAAGGTTGGCTGTGCGAAACTTTCAGTGCCAGGCTCAATGCTGGGGAAGAGGATGACGCCGAAGCAGCCGCCGAGTACTCCGACTCCAGCGAAGCTGCTAATAGGCTTACTCCACCAGCACCATCTGAACTTCGAGCAGCACGCAACAAGTAAGTGTCCAAAGGACCGATCACCGCCGGAGAAACTGGCGTAGAGGCAATAGAGGGCTGTGAGGGCGAGAGCCCTGATTTACCCTTACACTTCTTCCCCATAGAAAAAGCGTGCTCACATGATGACGACTGCTGCTGCCATATTGGAATGCCTCCCCCCATTTCTCAAGTCTATCTAATAGTTATTTATGACACTTTTCCTCCAGGAACGTGTCTAAACTTTTTTTTAAGTCCAGCTATGCAAGATACCTTAACTTGCTTTCCAAGGTCTCTTCTCCATTTTCCATAAATATTGCAGTCGGCCTGAGAATATCCATATACCTATTGAGAAAACGGAAGAAGCCAATCAGTGCTAACAGAATATCTGCCACCAGACATGCGTGCAGAACGCAGATAGACCTTCACCAAGCACAGACTAAGTAACCACAAAATAAAAATAGAAATATCTAGACAAAAATTAAATTAAAATCCAAGAAGTCAGACTTTGCCTGCAGAGTAACACCAGAGAAATAGAAAGAGATGCATTTTCCCTGCACACTATCCAAATACAAAACTAGCATATGTAAATTCCAAAAACTGACATATTTCCATCACTAAACTGAACATAGAATTATTTGTTCTACCTTTGTTTTCTGACCAGTTTATTTTTCTAATTGTGGTGTTCAGTCTCTAGTTTCTGCTTTCCTCTCTCTTTCCAGGGTCTTCTGTCCATTTGCCATTTCTTCTCTCTCCTCTTGTCTTCATTTTAGCTTTCTTCCATTTATTTTTTTTTCTATCGGAAGATTTCACTCCTCCTGTTTACCTTCTAGCCCTCAATTTCCCTTCTTTTTTACTTCCTCTATCTATAGCTTTTCAATCCTTGCACCAGCCCTCCCATTCCCATCTCTCTCTCCTTCCCCAGCCTCTTATTCCCCAGTCTCACTAACTCTCCCTCCCCCCACCCCCATCTAACATTTCTCTGAGTCTTTCTCTCCTTGGCCCCATGTCCAGCATCTGCAGCTCTCTCTCTTGCTCTCTCCCTAGGCCCTTGTTCAGTATTTTTCCCTCTCTTGCTCCCCCCCCCCCACACTTAGGCCCCCCAGGTCTAGCATGTCTCCCTTTTTCTCTCTCCCTAGGCTCCCTATGTCCAGCATTTCTCTCTCTCTCTAGGACCCCTCACCCTGTGTCCAACATCTCCTCTTTGCCTCCATAGGAGCCTCCCCCCAGTATTCATCATCTCCTCTCTCTCTTCCCTCCACCATGTGATTCTTCCAAACCCTCTCCTATCCTGCCACAGTGGTCACCACTACCGAAGTTCTTACTGAACCCATGGGCACCAGCACAAATAAAAGAAATAAGCATAAAGTCTTTGAGTATGTGCACACTTCAAGAATCCCGCCAGCCCAACTATTCGGCAAACTAGGCGGATGCAGGGGGAGGGGGAGCAGCAAAGAGCAGGGCATTCAAAGTTAAACAGTAGATTTTCACAGGGGGGGGGGCGGGGTGTAAAGCTTAAGGTCTGTCTAGGGTGCCAACACCTTGAACCAACTCGGGGGCCGGCCCTGGTCTGAGGGGGTGAGACCAGCATGAGTGTACTCAGCCTAGGCTTACAGTTTCTTTGACTCAGTTTTAATGAGATGCAGTCACCAAAGCAATATAACTATTTCTGATTCTGCTCCTTGAGGGCCCCTTATAGCTGTGGGGCCCAGGACAGCTGCTCTATTTGCCTCCCTCCCCCCCCCCCCCCCATCAGCCCTGTGAATACCATTTGCATTGCCAGTGTGGATAAAGAAAGGCTACCAGATTTCTGCATTACTATCCTCCAAGGGCAACTGCCAGCTACAATAGAAAGTACTACAAAACCTTGCTTGTTTTGAACCTATAGCAAACCCTCCGGATCACAACAGCGCTATCTCACAGCACTAGACCCTACATATCAAAAGGCAGCACTGCAAATATTAAACCGACACGTCATAGAAAACCAATACATCTCCTACTGGAAAAATAGGAGAAGCGGGACTGTTACACTGAAACTAAACAAACAGAATACCGCAGCTTGGTCACACAAGCAACACATAAACACACCGTCCAAATACAGAACAAGGAATCATAATTTAGAAATATGAAGACAATGATTGAACTGGGAACCCCAAAAGAAACTAGAAATTCATTTCCTATTATACTGAACAAAACACAAAGACATCAGTGATGCACATTTCCCAGAGTGGACATATGCCTGTTAATAAAATACTTTTTTCTATCTTTTGTTGTTTGAGCATTTTATTTTTCAGTTGCAATTGCCCCAGTCTCTCTCTCTCATGTTTTCTTCTTGTCTTCTGCTAACTCTCCATTGTCTGCTGTCTATTTGTCCTTTCTTCTCTCTTCTATTATTTTCTTTTCTCTCTCTACATCTGCCTCTGACAAACTGACATTTCCCTTTTTGCTCTTTCCTCCATTTCTTTTACTCCTTCATCCTCTCAAATTTCCCTCCAATCCTCAATCCTCTTTTGACTTATCAATTTTACATCTACTCAGGTTATCTCCCACTAGAGGACAGCAACCTTGGGCCGGAAGGACTGGGGTTTCTAGTCCCACAGGTGCTCCTTGTGGTCTTGGGCAAGCCACTTAACCCTCCATAGCCCATGTTCCCTGTAAAATAGTTCTCTGTGTGCTGTGCTTTCCTGTCTAATCAATGTGTTTATACCTCAAAAATTTCCTGTCATGATTTAACAATTTCCAATCTGTAATCAAAAACCGCTGCTGATCACTGGAAGTAGCGGTATACAAATGTATACTAAATAAATAAATCTCCAGCCCAGCCCATCTCCCCAGTCCTTCCATTTCCCATCTTACTCCCTCACTAGCCTCTTATTCCCTCTCTTTCATCTGGTTTATTGAGATTTGTTTCAACTCCTCTGATACATCACCTTTGAATGTCATTTCTGGCATGGGTAAGTTTCCTACGTCTTCTTCAGTAGAGACTGAAGCAAACAATTAATTAAGTCTCTCCGCTATGGTCTTGTCCCGTCTTAGTGCCCCTTTTACCCCACTATCATGTAATGGTCCAACTGACTCTCTCACAGGTGTTTTGCTACAAATGTACTTGAAAATGTTTTTATTATGCACTTTTGCTTCCATGGCAAGCTTCTTTTCAAACTCTTTGCCTGTCGTAGCAATGTCTTGCATTTTTACTTGCAAGTACTTATGTTGTTTCCTGTTTTCATCATTTGGCTCTTTTTTCCATTTCCTGAAGAATTTTATTTTTGCCCTGTGGTGGCCAGGCACTTTACAAACGCCGACTGCCACAGGCTGAATATCGGGCCCTACGTTACCATGTAGTAGTAGCTATAGTGTTGGCCCTGCTGGTCAAGACAAGGGTTTGCTTCAGAGGCGGTACCCCTCTGGTCTTTACACTAGTGAGAAGAGTTCCTGCAATGACTCTGGCATAACCGTATGGGGAGTAATGACTGAAGATGGAATAACTGTAAAAGAGGGAAGGGGGGTGTGTGTGTGCAAAGGGAATAGGATAGCCATCTGATAATGTTAATTAACAATTTCTCAATACTATCATGTTTTCCTTAACTTAATTCTTACCTCTTTTCCTTTAGAAATAGAAGGGTCCCATAATTGTCTCTTCTATTGTATATTTAATACATAACATGCTTTTTTTTTTTAAAAGAAATCATTAAATAAATCAAGAGCATCATTTATATTTTCCCTCTTATTTTCTTCCTTAGGAGAAGTATGCGATTGCAGCTTGGGATAGTGCTTCCTAGCCAGTCTCTACAGATACAAGCAATAAAGATAAAGATTATGGAGACTTTTACCATAAGCAAAACAGTGCCAAACGTATCCATCTATGCTGAAGAAAAAATGTGATCATCTGATCCTGGAAAAGACAAAAGGATATCTATATGATTTTTGTTGACTACAGCAAGGCCTTTGATTGTGTAAATCATGAAAAACTCTAGACCACGTTAAGAAGCATGGTTATACCAGAATACCCGATAGTTCTCATGCATAACCTTTACATTGATCAAGAATCAACAGTTTGAACAGGAAGAAACAGAATGGTTTAACCCTTTCCAGGCCGGTCCCGAAATACTCTGGACCCAAAATTCTGACCAAATGGCCGAGCCCGAAATATTTGGGATTGGCGCAATGATGCAGATACTAAATATTAATGAGCAAAATACCGGAAGCTAATGACAACACACATTTTGACTAATGAAAAGAGAGTTGTGCTAGTGTTTCTATTTATACACCAGGCCAAAACAGCCGGAAAATAACCTGCAAATAGGTCATTAGCAATAGGTCATTTAGAATTAAAAGCAAAGTAAACAAGATGGAGTCAACTGGTAAATGAATGTGTAAAGAACGATATAAAGCTGATGAAGTGATTATGCTTCTCACAGAAAGTGATGGTAACAGTAATAGCAGTGGCAAAGATGTCATTGATAATGAAACTGAAGACGTTTTCACAAAAAATGTGGATTTGAAGGCTCGGATGACAGTGACCCAGATTCAGTAGCAGCCGCAGCTGAACCTCCAGGTTAGCAATTATTTGCAGTCATTTATGTCACTTATATATCAGCTATGTCTTTAGGTATAACAAAACACTAAATGTCACATTTATATTGATAAATTGTTCAGTTTGAAAAATGTCAACTATAATAAAACATTTTCATTTACAGTTGCCGCAGCTGAACCATCTGTAAATACAAACCCCCTTGGCAGAGGGAAGCTTTGCCGTCGTACTGCAGACCATGGTGATAGTGCAACTACATCACAAGTACAGACAAGAAGAAGTAGTCTTCCATGGAAACAACTCCAACTCCAAAAGACGTCCGTCAGTTTCCTTTCATTGCACAACCAGGCATAGCCAAACGTATGAGTGTCAATGCAACTAAATTGGACTTCTACAAGCTCTTTGTTACAGATGAACTAATTTCAATGATTGTTCTTGAGACAAATCGCTATGCAGCAGAACTGTGTGCTAAAATACCAGCTGACAAGCCTCATGCCCGAATGAGAAAATGGCAAGATGTTGACCATAATGCTATATGGAGAATGTTGGCGTTGACGATGGCTATGGGAATAATCAAGAAGCCTATGATCGACTTGTACTGGTCAGGTCAACAACTGTTAGAAACTCCATTCTTTCCATCAGTAATGAGCCAAAATACATATAAGCGAATATTACAAGCCCTTCACTTTCAAAACAATGCAACACAGAAACCCGAGGGTGATCGCATTTGGAAGCTTCGTCCATTCTATGACATTATCACAAAGCGATTCCAAATTGTTTATATCCTGGAACAAGACATTTCAATTGATGAATCTCTACTGCTTTTCAAAGGAAGGTTATATTTCAAACAATACATACCTATAAAACGCTCAAGATTTGGCATCAAATCATATGAGCTGTGTGAGTCACGTAGTGGATACACCTGGAAGTATATGCTATACTCGGGTTAAGATGCAGTTCTAAGTGATGGTTTACATGGCAGTAGCTACTGTATTGTGCTGAATCTGATGAATGGACTGCTTGATCAAGGCTATCGATTGGCTGTGGATAACTACTACAACAGTCCAGAACGCTGTATGGATCTGTATGACCGAGAAACATCCTGCTTTGGAACGGTATGATCCAGTCGAGTTGGTATGCCTACTGACCTGCGTCTAAATGTAGATGGAAGCAAATTGAAACGAGGAGATGTCTCATATCGTACAACAGATAAACTGCTAGCACTTTGCTGGTATGATAAGAATTATGTAACAATGTTGTCCAACTGTCATGATGGCTCTGTAGTTGACACTGGAAAAAGAGATCGTAATGATCAGCCAATTCGAAAGGCACAAGTTATCGTTGACTACAACAACATAATGGGCGATGTAGACAGAACAGATCAGTTATTGGAGTATTATGCTTTTCTGCGCAAAACTGTAAAGTGGTACAAGAAAGTTGCCTTTCATCTGTTGGACATAGCAGTACTCAACGCTCAGATACCCTGGAGCAAGTCCCACCCAGAGGAGAAAGTGACAGGACTTGACTTCCGTATGAAGCTTATCTTGGCTATCATTGAAGCAGTTGGTCCTGATGCTAGTGCATGTGATGCTGGTGGCCGACCAAATACTGGTGTTTCCCCATTTCGTTTGAATGCTAGACATTTCCCTAGTCTCATTCCACCAACTGAGAAGAGAACTAACGTATTTTGACAGTGTCGCATGTGCAATGAGAATCTCGGACATCGTCATGTTGCTGGTGACAATCGTAAACGTGTTGAAACTAAATATCACTGTGCTGACTGTGGAAATGTACCTCTCTGTGCTGCACCATGTTTTGCATATTTTCATAATAATGAAGATATTAAAAAAGTTGTAATTTTTATGATCAGTTAAAATTAAATCATAGAAACATAGAAACATGATGACAGAAAAAGACCACATGGCCTATCCAGTCTGTCCTTCCATATCAACAACTACAACAGTCCACTTTTTAACTTTAGAGATCCTCTGTGTTGGTCCCATGCTTTTTTTAATTCAGTTACTGTCCTCATCTCTACCACCTCCACTGGGAGACTATTCCACGGATCCACTACTCTTTCCGTAAAGAAATATTTCTGCATATCACTCCTGAATCTATCTCCCTTCACCCTCATCCCATGTCCCCTCGTAGCAGAACTTGCTTTCAATTGAAAGAGGCTCTCTCCCTGAACATTTATGCCACAGAGGTATTTAAACATCTCAATCATATCACCTCTATCCCGCCTTTCCTCTAAGGTGTACATATTAAGATCCTTAAGTCTGTCCTCATATGCTTTATAATGAAGCCCACTAATCATTTTAGTAGCCACCCTCTGCACTGACTCCATCCTGTTCACATCCTTTTGAAGGTGCGGTCTCCAAAATTGCACACTATACTCCAAATGAGGTCGCACCAAAGACTTATACAGAGGCATTATCCTTTTTTTCTGCTAGCCATTCCTCTCCGTATGCACCCAAGCATCCTTCTAGCTTTTGCCGTCGCCTTTTCTACCTGTTTAGCTACTTTAAGATCATCAGACACAACCATGCCTAGGTCCCGCTCTTCTTTAGTGGACAAAAGTACTTCACCTCCTATACTGTATTGCTCCCTTGGATTGCTGCAGCCCAAATGCATGACCTTACATTTTTTAACATTAAATCCCAGCTGCCAAATTCTAGACCATTCTTCAAGCTTAGCTAGATCCCTCCTCATGTTATCTACACCTTCCTGGGTGTCTACTCTATTGCAGATTTTGGTATCATCTGCAAAGAGGCAAACCTTACCCGACAGCCCTTCTGCTATATCACTAACAAAGATGTTAAAAAGAATCGGACCAAGGACAGATCCCTGGGGCACACCACTGGTAACATCCTTCTCCTCAGAGTGAGCTCCATTTACTTGTACTCTTTGTCGCCTCCCACCCAACCAATTTCTAACCCAAGCAGTAACTTTAGGGTCCATTTCTAGGGTGCTCAGTTTGTTTATAAGTCGCCTGTGAGGAATAGTGTCAAAGGCTTTACTGAAATCTAAATACACCACATCTAGAGCTCTCCCTCGGTCCAACTCCCTGGTCACCCAGTCAAAGAAATCAATCAGATTTGTCTGACAAGACCTGCCTCTGGTGAATCCATGCTGCCTTGGATCCTGTAATCCGCTGGACTCCAGAAACCTCACTATTTTCTCTTTCAGCAGCGTTTCCAATAATTTACTCGCCACCGAAGTTAAACTAACCGGCCTGTAGTTTTCAACCACATCCTTACTTCCGCTTTTGTGTAAAGGCACCACATGAGCCTCTCTCCAGTCCTTTGGCACCACTCCCAACTCCAATGAGGCATTGAAAAGGTCAATCAGTGGAGTTGCTAGAACGTCCCCAAGTTCCCTCAGTATTCTAGGGTGTATCCCATCCGGTCCCATCGCTTTGTCCACTTTAAATTGAGCTAGTTTCTCACGAACACAGTCTTCTGAAAATTGTTCAAGATGTCCCTCACTTCTGTTCCTATTTGTGGGTGTTTTCTGAGGTCCTGCTCCTGGTTCTTCATCTGTCAACACAGAACAAAAATATTTGTTAAGCAATTCCGCTTTATCCTTATCAGCTTCTACATATTCCCCCCCTACACCCATGAGTCTGACAATACCACTTTTTCCCTTCCTCTTCTCACTAATACATCTGAAAAATGTCTTATCCCCCCATTTTATTGCATTGGCTATTTCCTCCTCCTTTTGAATCTTTGCCTTCTTGACTACTTTGCTAGCTTCTCTAAGTTTTTTTCCAAATACAGATGCCTGTCTTCCTCTCTCTGTGATCTCTTGTATTTCATGAAGGCCTCCCTCTTTTTCTTCACTTTTTCAGCTACTTCCTTAGAAAACCATAGCGGTCTCCTTTTCCTTTTGCCTTTATTTACCATTTTAACAAAAAGGTTGGTTGCCCTTAAAATATCCCCTTTCAGTTTTGCCCACTGTTTTTCTACATCCCCCAGCTGTTCCCATCCCACTAACGACTCCCTGAGGTATTGGCCCATCTTCGCAAAGTTAGTCTTCCTAAAGTCTAAGATCCTCACTTTGGAATGGATTCTAACAGCCCTAGTCCTAATACTGAACCACACCATCTGGTGATCACTGGATGCAAAATGATCTCCCACTACAACATCAGAAACACTTTCACCATTGGTAAGCACCAAGTCCAGTATGGTCCCTTCACGTGTGGGGTCTGTTACCAATTGCCTGAATAGGTCTCCCTGTAGAGAATCCAGGATCTCCTTACTTCTAGATGATACTGCAGCAGGAATGTGCCAATCAACGTCTGGCATATTGAAATCTCCTATCAGTAGCACTTCCCCTTTCCTAGCAATGCTGCGTATGTCTTCAATTAACTCTGTCCACCTCTTCCTCTTGTGAGGGAGGTCTGTATATCACACCAATGCAAATAGATTTCTCTTTCCCTCTTTCTAGTTTAACCCACAATGCCTCCTCTCTCCCTTTTAAGCCCTGTAATTCCAAAGCTTTAATAGTAGTTTTTACATATAGTGCCACTCCTCCTCCCCTTCTTCCTACCCTGTCCTTTCTGAATAAAGTATAGCCAGGTATAGTTATAGCCCAGTCATGGTTTTCTGTGAACCATGTTTCTGTAACTGCCACTAAATCCAAGTCAGCCACTCCCACCAAAGCTTCAACATCAGGGATCTTATTTCCCATGCTACGGGCATTTATACACACTGCTTTCCATATGTTGCCCCCGGTTACCCATTTCCATAAAGGTATTTAATGTATCACCTACCTGGGGGCTTTCACTTACCTGGGGGCTTTCTTCACCTATCCCCAACGAATCTAGTTTAAATCGAATGTATGCAACTAATAACAATTGCTTTTAAAAATAAAGTGCACCTATTTTCATGTTTTTGAGCCTTCAGTTATACATATTTGTGTTGCTGTCTCATTTTTCTATCAAATGGTATATAATACACGACCATAGCAGAAAGAAAATCACTTTTATAACATATTGAATAAGACAGGTACAATTTTCCTGAGATATGGAAAAATTAACCCGGCTGCAGAATGTGGATTAGAAATTTAAAGGGAGCCTTGATAGGGTTAAAATCAGTGAAAACATACAACAAGGCTGCGTACTGTCCTCATACCTATTTAATGTATATGTGGAGCAAATCCTCAGAGAAGTAGGACTGTATGACGACAATTGAGGTGTGGAGATTGATGAAAGACTCATCAACGATCTTTGCTGTGCTGACAATACCATGGTACTAGCTGAAAATGAAGATGGTCTGAAACATCTGCTTATCAAGCTCAAGGAACGTAGTCTTAAAATGGGCCTGCAGCTTAACGTGAATAAGGCAAATAGCCTGACAACTGGCAAAATGGATGGGCCCGATATTCAGTGGTGGCAGCTAGCCACTGTAAAACCACTAGCCATCACCACTGTACCTAAGACCCAGCTATTCAATGCTGGGGCCCTATTTGCCACCAGTATCGAATATCTGGGTCAGCCGGATATCGCTAATTGGGCAGTGGCAATATTGAGCCGCCGTCTGGTTAGCTTCAGCGGTGAAAGGTCAGCTTTTAATGTGCCTAACTTTCGCTGCCGTGGGATAACGGGGCAGTGGCTGAATATTGCCACCGCAATATGATGCCCAGCTGCCGCCCCTGGAATGCTCTGATACCAGCCAGTTAGCATCTGCAGATATCCAATAGCAGTAACCGTGTTAGTGGCGCTGAATATCCCGATGACTGCAATTAACACGGTTAGCAGGTCTGCTAACAGCGTTAATTGCTTTGAATATCCCCCCCCCCCCCCCCCATAATTTCATTCTTGATGGAGAAGAAATAGAAATATTAGATCATTTTAACCTACTTGGATGAATGATCAATAAAGAAATGACAAACAATGAAGAAATCAGAAGATGCATTGCTCTTGGCAGAATGGCTATGAAGATAAATCTCAAGTGCAGAGACATATCTCTGCATACAAAAATTTGACTTGTCCAAGCCATGGTAGTTTCAATAATGTAAATATGGATGCAAAAGTTGGACAGTGAAGAAGAAATGTCCAAGAGAGACAGCACACACTCACAGAAAATTACAAAACAGTAACAGGAACCAGGCGAATTAGTAGAAACTACTTGTTCAACCCAGTGAAGAAGAAAAACAGGAAGAAAATTGAAGCTTTCGAATTATGGTGCTGGTGAAGAAAACTGTGCATAGCATGGACAGATCAGTCGGTACTAGCACAGATCAAGCCTAAGTTTTCTTTAGACGCTCAAATGGAAAGATTTAAACTTTCAGACTTTGGACACATCATGTGAAGGGAAAGATCATTAGAGAAAGTCATCATTCTTGGGCAAGGTTGAAATTCAGTGCAAAAGAGGAAGGCGAGCAATGCAATGGTTCAATACAATCGAAAGGCAAACAATAAAATGTAGCATAAGGCCTGGTCATCCTCTGCTTCCTGTGTTTTTGAATGGTTTAATACAGTAACAGCAGTTACGAATGCCACTCTATCAACAATCACTATATACCTCTGTAGTATAGTGATTGTTACAGGAGTGGAGGAGTGGCCTAGTGGTTAGGGCAAGGTACTTCAGGCCGGAAGGTCGGGGGTTCAAATCCCACTAGAGGACAGCAACCTTGGGCCGGAAGGACTGGGGTTTCTAGTCCCACAGGTGCTCCTTGTGGTCTTGGGCAAGCCACTTAACCCTCCATAGCCCATGTTGCCTGTAAAATAGTTATCTCCAAGTTATAATGCCCTGTTCAATGTAATTTCAGTTTGTTCAATGTAAACCGCACTGATGCAGAATAGCGCGGTATATAAGAGAATTAAATAAATAAATAAATAAAATAAATTAGTCACCTGACTGAAGAACGTACGCAGTATAGAACAACTAGCCAGAGGGTTGCCATGAGTTGACATTGACTTGATGGCAGGTGCATCCCATCCCTCTAATACTTTTCTCCCACCTCCACAGGGTCATCTCTGCCCCCCCCCTTCCCCTTCTCCAAATCCTTCCCTCAATCTCTGACATCCTTTCTTTTTCTAAAATCACTGAGAAGGAAGCCTCTCATCTTCTCTCCTCCACACTCACTACCTGTTCCTCTGCTCCTATCCCCACCATTTATCGACCCCGTGACAAGTCTTTTCTCTATCTTTCTCACTGACTTTGACTCCTGGCTCTCTTTCTTTCTGGATATATCTTCCCTTATTCTTGGGGATTTTAACATTCATGTTGATAATGCAGGGGCGGCCCAAGGGGGGTGCGGGGCCATGTGCGGAGACTCGGTGAGGGGCCTCATTTGCATAAGGTGTCTCATTTGCATAAATATTTGCATAATGTTACCACATACACTAACTTTTAGTAAACATGCCTCTTAATGAGTATATGGATAAAGAAAGACTAAAAGGTTTCTACATTACTATAATCCAGTACCAACCGCCAGGCACATTAGGAACTACTACAAACACTGCCCATTTAGAACCCATAGCAAACCCGCCGTATCCTAACAGCACTACCAGGACTCACAAAGCACCATACCCTAACTATCAAAAGGCAACACTGCAAATATTAAACCAATACATTTCAGAGAACAACAATACATGACCTACTGGGGAAAGAACAAGTGGCAATGTCAAATAGGAATTATATAAACAGAATACCTCAGCTCAGTTACACATGCACAACATAGACCATCACTAAACAAGGAATCACAATTTAGAAACAGGAAGACAATAATTAAACTGGGAACCACAAAAGCCAAACTTGGAATATACAACAACACTGTAGAAATAAAACTATAAATTAATTTCCTCTTGTACTAAACAAAGCGCAAAAATTAATGATGCACATTTCCCAGAGCTGACATATTCCAGTTAATAAATTCAAAATAAAGAGATATTTTTCTACCTTTTGTGCATTTTTTTTCAGTTGCAATTGTTCCAGCCACTTTCTTCTGGTTTCTTCGTGTTTTCTGCTAACTCTCCATCTGCTGTCCATTTGTCCTTTCTTCTGCCTTCTTGTTTTTTTTTTTCCATTCTCTCTCTACATCTGCTTTAACATACTAATCTTTCTCCTTTTGCTCTTTCCTCATTCCTGTTTCATCTACTCAAAATTTACCCCTCCATCCTCAATCCCCACTTACTCTCCCAATACCCGGCCAATTGTAGATTTTTTATCCCTCCCACACAAAATATTTTTCCCCTCTCCATTTTACTCTCCCAGCCCCAACCCATTCTAATCCTCCCCAACACCAGCTCCCTTCTAGTTCCAGCCTCACCCAGCATCCATTCCCTTCTAGTCCCTGCATCAGCCCATTTCCAGTCCTAGCCCCCCATCAGCCCATTTCCAGTCCTAGCCCCCCCCAACCCAATACCAGTCCTAACCCCCCATCACCCCATTTTCAGTTTAAGCCCCCCCTATAACCCATTACCAGTCCTAACCCCCCCATCAGCCCACTTCCAGTCCTAACCCCCATCAACCCATTTCCAGTCAGCCCCCCATAGCCCATTTCCAGTCCTAACCCCCCCCCCCATCAGCCCACAGTCCATTACCAGTCCTAACCCCATCAGCCCACCTCAAGTCCTAACCCCTCCCCATCAGCCCATTTCCTGTCCTAGCCCCCCCCCATAGTCCATTATCAGTCCTAACCCCCCATAGCCCATTACCAGACAGCACCCATCAGCCAACAGCCCATTACCAGTCTTAACCCCCCCATAGCCCATTGCCAGTCCTAACCCCCCCCCATCAGCCCACAGTCCATTACCAGTCCTAACCCCATCAGCCCACCTCAAGTCCTAACCCCTTCCCATCAGCCCATTTCCTGTCCTAGCCCCCCATAGCCCATTACCAGTCCTAACCCCCCCAACAGCCCACAGCCCATTACCAGTCCTAACTCCATCAGCCCACCTCCAGTCTTAATCCCCCAGCCCATTTCCAGTCCTAGCAACCCCCCCAACCCATTACCAGTCCTAGCTCCCCATAGCCCACTCCCAGTCCTAATCCCACCAGCCCATTTCCAGTCCTAATCCCCTATCACCCAATTTTTAGTTTAAGCCCCCCCCCATAGCCCATTACCAGTCCTAAGCCCCCATCAACCCACTTCCAGTCCTAATCCCATCAGCCCATATAGACTTAGCTACCTCATTGCCAATAGCCCCCCCATAGCCCATCACCACTCCTAACCCCCCCATAGCCCATTACCAGTCCTAACCCCCCCAACAGCCCACAGCCATTACCACTCCTAACCCCCCAGCCCATCACGTCCTAACCCCAGCAGCCCACAGCCATTACCACTCCTAACCCCCCCCAGCCCATCACCAGTCCTAACCCCCCCCAACAGCCCACAGCCATTACCACTCCTAACCCCCCCAGCAGCCCACAGCCATTACCACTCCTAACCCCCCCAGCCCATCACCAGTCCTAACCCCCCCCCAGCCCACAGCCATTACCACTCCTAACCCCCCCCCAGCCCATCACCAGTCCTAACCCCCCCACCAGCCCACAGCCATTACCACTCCTACCCCCCCCCCCCAGCCCACCGAATTTTTTTTTACAAAACAAGCTGTCGCTGCCTCGGCCGGGGCCGGGGCCGGGGCCGGGGCCGCCGCGGCAGAATCGAGTGTGCCGCGGGGCCCCTCCTGCCCAGCAGAGCCTGCCCTCCCCGGTATCACCTCTCTCAGCTGCCTCCCTCCAGTCACACGCGCCGGCTTTCAGAGCGCGAGGGAAGAGTTTTTCCCTCGCTGCTCTGTTTAAGCCCGCGGGGGCTGATGAAACTCACCTCGCGCTCTGAAAGCCGGCACGTGTGACTGGAGGGAGGCAGCTGAGAGAGGTGATACCGGGGAGGGCAGGCTCTGCTGGGCAGGGGGGGCCCCGCGGCACACTCGATTCTGCCGCGGCGGCCCCGGCAGAGGCAGCGACAGCTTTTTTTTTTTTTTTTAATTTTAATGTTGGATGATGGATCAGAATGTTTTTTGCGCAGGGCCCCCTGAAACGCGGGGCCCTGTGCAAAAAACATTCTCGCTCAATGGACGGGCCGGCCCTGTGATAACGTCACATTCCACATTCAATTCAAACTGCTCCTACTGATCTATAAGTGCATTCATTCTGCAACTCCTCACTACCTTTCTTCTCTTACCACTGCCTACACCCCCACCCAGGAACTCCACTGCTCCGGCAGATCCCTTTGATCTGTGCCCGTCTCTGACACTGTCAGCTCCAGACTTGGTTCATTCCATCTTGCCGCTCCATATGCATGGAACAAAGTACTCGAGTTAGTACGCCAGGCTCCATCTCTAGCCCTGTTTAAATCCATGCTAACAACCCACCTCTTTGAGGCTGCGTTTGGATCCTGATCCCCTCATCACCTCTCTCTATCTTGCCATTCCCCTAGTTCCCAGCTGTTGTGTGGTCTGTCCTGATAAACAGGGACTTTAGTGCTATATAAATAAGTAGCAGTGGTAGCAACAGCAGGGGGTGGGGGCAGATTTTTAACAATAGAAGGCAATTTACTCCAGCGGTTATTTTAGAATCCTTATTTGCAGTTTCCACTTGAAAAGCTTGGCATTTACACATGTTCCTGGTGATTTTAGAAAGAACTAAATTTACACAAGGATGTCCGTAAAACAAAGAAATTGCAAGGAGACGTGGTTAGCGCATGGCATTGGTGGGTCAAAAATCTACATGTGACGGAATTCAAAATGGCATGGGACAGACACAGTGGATGCCTTTATAGCAAGAGGATAAAATTAAAGCAAACTTAAATATCTTTTAATGGGGGGGGGGGGGGTGGTAACCTGCACGGAGCTGCAGTTACAACCACTCTGGCCACTTTACTGGGCAGACTAGATGGACCAAACTGGTCTTTATCTGCCATCATATTTTATGATACTATTCTCCATTTAATATAGAGAATGCACAATTATGAACAAAATTGTCCAGGTTCGTAAGACAAGTTTTTAAAAATAGTTTGTTTTAGGGGTTATTCTCCTTACTCTCCTGTCTATGTCTGTCTCCAAATTGAAATGAATTAAAAATAGCAGTCTCTGCTATTGGCAGAATTTATACATATGGGTTTGCAAAATACCAACTTACACATGTAACTTGCTGATTGTCTCTGTTGATTTTTCCCACATGTAGATTTTGTTAAATGGTTCCTCCGGCTCTACATGATGGCAAATATACGTGCACCCCTGCACATCCTTATGTGTTTTAGAAACATCTCCACGTTTGGCAGAGCCTTTCCTAAAATACCAACAGAACTGTGAACATCCCAACATCAACGTAACAATTCTGTTCTTCACATACTATCTAAAATTTTCCTTTTAAAATGTTTGAGGAATATTTGGAAAGAGGAAGAGAACCAAGGACAGGACCAACAGAGCTAAGACACATTGATCATGTCGCCATAATGCTCCTTTAAATGTATTTTCTTCAGGTAATGAGACGGACGAGATTTATGCTTGTATTTCTAAGGCTGTTCATAAATCCTTTCAATATCTTTCTGGGAAAAAAGTGCACACAAATTACTGTAA
Source organism: Ichthyophis bannanicus (assembly GCA_033557465.1). Classification (NCBI taxonomy): domain Eukaryota; kingdom Metazoa; phylum Chordata; class Amphibia; order Gymnophiona; family Ichthyophiidae; genus Ichthyophis; species Ichthyophis bannanicus. The sequence goes on along the minus strand of CM066034.1, from coordinate 84,990,798 downwards.
TGTAATTTTAAAGATGTCAACTGGAAAATGTCAGATGAAAGGAAAAGGCTAGTATTTCAAGGCTTGTCTATGTTTATAACTGCAGCATAACATTTTGAATCATAATAAGTTTCCAAACTGACACCTCTGTTTGCATTTCAGCGGCACTGATATAGAAATCTTTCCTGCGCTGCAGCCTGGCCGTTGTCTGAAAATTAATCGCATGAACTGTTCTTACCTAAGTGCCATGAGATTAGCATGTGAATATACCACAGAGGGGGCATAGCCATGGTAGGGGCGTGTGGCCACACTAAGCACAGCTCCGGCATGGTAGCAGGGCATGTATGCTTATAGCACAGGTGCACTGTGAATGTGATTGGTATGAGCACCTTACTATCGCATGCTGCCAATGTGAAGTGGCGCTTTGAATATATGATAATGTGGTAGGCGAAGGCCTATGATCCATGGTGTCTGAAATAAGCAGACAGGCCTAAATAGCTTGACCTGTAAATGAAGCCTGTGGAGAGGCCCATAGGAATTGCACATTCCCCAGAATGCTGCTACTATAGAACTGAAACTTAACAAAGCACAATCAGCCTGGCTGAGCAGAATCGAAACTCAGAAAAATATAGAAAAATAAGTTTAATTGCTATTGATAAGAGAGCACAGCTTCTATGAAATTAATTAACTCTGCTGAAAGAAAGGTTACAGTGCCCTGCTTTCCCACATGTTCTAACTAGTTAAATGGCCTTGGAAGAGAAAAGTATCTAAGTTGGTGAACTGACCATTGTAATTGGGACTATAAGGGGGGGTAAGCAGGTGCTAAGCCCAGTCAAAGGACATCATTGGATAGCCATATCGGTACCGGGACCAATAGAAGGTGTACGGGGGGGTTACCGGGACCAATGAAATGTTTGCCTATGTCTAGAATGGAGAAGAAGTCTATAAAAGTTGTTGTTTTGCTAGAAACCATTGCTCAGCCATTTTGAATTTGATTCTGCTTGAGACTTGTGCACAAATAAATGATTTGGACCTTCTGAACAGACTCCTGGTATCATTGGTTTGTCTGCGCTCCGCTGCTACATATTCTTGGTGCGTTGGCCGGGAAGGTGTGGTAATAGAGGGTATATAGGGCAATATACCACGACTTTCCGCCTCTACAGGTTTTGTCCTGCCGGGATCACGACCTTCCGACGTGGGCTCGCTCCCAGGCGCCACCGGTCCCTTGCATCGGAGGGAGCTGGCCGGACCTCGGCAGGTGCCGAGCCCGGACGGCACCAACACCTCGAACCCGAGTGAGGGGAGTCCGAGGTCCAACTCATGCGCTTGCTTGGGAACTTTGGGAACCGGATCCGGTGAGTACAGTTTTGTTTTTGATATGTCTAGACAGACGAGTCAGAGCAGAACTGCTGTTGGAACTCTGATTTTGACTTGGTAAGAGAGCTCTCAAGGCGGTCCGATTAACCTCGCATGAGTATGCGCGAGGCGAAACCACCGTCTTTTTGATTTTGACTTTGATTTTGATTTTGACTTTGATTATAGCCTAGTCAGCAGAGACAGGATTGGGCTGGGTTTGGGATACGTTGCTAGCATGATTGTGTGAATGAAGTGTGAATGAGAGGTCTGGCAGCACGGACCAAGCGAAGGCGGACTCCTGAGTAACGCAGTTCCTGGCCGGGCAACCGCGTCCAGGTCGTGAAAAAGAGGAAGCGCTTGTCGTCTTGTCTTGTTAATTGTTTCCCTTAAATGTTTCTAGGGCCGTGAGGACCCCTTACCCACGGTCCGCCCTCCTTTTCCCTTCTGTCTGTTGTTGCGCACACACATCGATATGGGAGGGGCAGGGTCTACTAGGAACACTCCGTTAGAATGTATGATCAAGCATTTTAGTAAAGGATATACAGGAGATTATGGAATAAAGATGACAGCCTCACGATTACAGCTTTTGTGTACTAGGGAGTGGCCCGTTATAGACCCCTTATGGCCCCAAGATGGAACATTCAGCATAGGAATTATTTGATCAGTTCACCAGAAGGTGCGAGTAGCGCACCCTGATCAATACCCCTATATAGATTCCTGGTTAAGTATTTGTGAAAGCCCACCTCCTTGGGCGAAGCAATGTTATGAAGAACAGTGCAGAATCCTGTTAGCATTAACAGATCAGGCCCCGAAGGCAGGGACAGCAGAGAAATCTAGTCAGAAACCTATTCTGGTAGATCCTGAGTCCCCGGAAGTCATAACTAGGCAGCCTCAGGCCCAGCACCCAGTAAAAGTACCCCCGCGTCCTGCGGCAGTCCCGCAGCGACAGCGAGACCCAACTCCGGAACCCCGTCCGGATGAACCAGCAGAGGATCCCCCTCTTAGTGATGAACCAGACACGCCCGAGGATCCTGAAAAGGTTGAGTCAGAAGAAGAAGAGGACGAGTCCTCACAAGGTGATACAGATAGTGTAATATCAGTGGCCAGTGTAAGCTCACCTGTAGCGAGCAAAGCGCCCCAAGTTAAACGTACTGTGCACAAGAAATCTATTGCCAAGAAAGTTGCTGTAAGGCTGAAGAAAACTTCTGTTAAGAAAATGATGCCATTACGACAAGTCCCGGGAATGCCCATGCGAGATGAGCACGACCAGATAGTTGCGGGACCCCTGAGTTTAGTGTATGTGCCTTTCTCCACTGCTGATTTGATGAACTGGAAGGTACATTATGCATCCTATACTAGTAAGCCCCAAGAACTAACAGAACTGATGCATACTATTATGGAAACTCACCAGCCCACTTGGGCAGATTGCCGTCAGCTCCTGTCAACCTTATTTACTACTGAGGAGCGGACACGAATAAAGCGAGCAGCTGTAGATTGGCTGGCAGATAATCCCTTAGTAGACAGGGATGAAGTAGGGATAGACAATCGTGAAGCAGCCCAGAGAGATTTCCCTAATGAAGATCCAAAGTGGGATCCGAATACCGAGAGAGCTTTATCCCGGTTCCGTCAAGGCCTTATGCAAGGTCTGAAAAGGGGTGGCCAGAAAGCTATGAATCTCTCAAAGGTGACCGAAGTTAATCAGGGTGCAGATGAGAGCCCAGCAGCCTTTTATGAAAGGTTAACTGAAGCATACAGAATGTATACTCCCTATGACCCAGATGCACCAGGAAGTCTGTGCATGGTAAATTCTGCTTTTGTAAACCAGTCACAACCAGATATTAGACGCAAGCTACAGAAGCTAGATGGGTTCGCGGGCATGAATGCAACACAATTACTGAAAGTCGCTCATAAAGTGTATGTGAACCGTGACAACGAAAGACAGAGAGAAAGTGATCGAAGGATGAAGAAGAAAGCGGATTTTTTGGCTGCGGCCATAGTGGAACAGAAAAGGGGAGGTGTCCCTAGTCGAAGGAGCAGAGGAAGAGGGAGGGGCCGAGGAAATGACCGGCCCCAGCTAGGCGCGAACCAATGTGCTTATTGCAAGGAGGAAGGACATTGGAGAAATGCATGCCCGCGACTCGAAGAAACCTTCCAGGAAGAAGAAGAATACGCCCCTTCGAGGGAGAGAGAAAGAGGCCGACCCCAGAATCGCAGAGGAACCAATCGAGAACAGTTTCAACGAGAAAGGGGGGAGGCCATCCAAGGAGTGGCAGCCGCCACAGCCTATGAGCTGGATGAAGCAGATTAGGACAGACCGGGCTCCGAATTCGCTTTAGGTCTCCAGGAGCCTATGGTCAGTATACAGATAGGAGACCAATTTATGGACTTTATGGTTGATACTGGAGCAGAACATTCTGTAGTAGATAGACAAATAGCTCCTCTTTCTACACGAGCAGTCACCATTGTGGGAGCAACTGGCGCAAAAGCCACAAAGTCTTTTCTTCAAAATCGTATGTGTAATTTAGGAGGGCAGCAAATAACGCATCAATTCCTTTACATGCCAGAGTGCCCAGTGCCATTACTGGGACGAGATATGCTAGCCAAACTTCAAGCCCAAATATCCTTTACTGAGAAAGGAGAAATGCAAATGACCGTCAATTCCCCGTCAAAACCTGCTGGATTGATGTTGCTTACCGTTCCACGAGAGGAAGAATGGAGATATTATAGTACTGAGCCAGGTACTGAGCCTCCAATCATTGAGACCTACTTTGAGCCTACTTTGAACAGCATTAATGCCCCTCCTGGAGTATGGGCAGAGGGCAATCCACCAGGCCTGGCCAAACATATAGCTTGTGACGCAGTAGCTCCCCAGGAACCCATGGACACAGATAAGCATCCGGTGGTAGAAGCCGGTACTGCAGGAGAAAGCAGGAATTTCTCTGCAGAAAGAAAAAAACTCAGAACTAATCAAGCAGAACAGCTCACCTCGGGGGAGGGGAGTAGTAAAGCTCTTGATTGGGCACGCCCTAAGAGGAGGCGGGCAGTGCAAGCTAGAAGCACCTGGTTAAATAGTCAGAAGCCAGGAAGCGAAAAAGAGCAACAAGGGCCACAGAAGCAAAGAGAGCAACAAGGGCAACGGAAGCAAAGAGAGCAACAAGAGCAAGGGCAAGAACAGAGACGGAGAGAATTTCCAGAAGGAGAAATAAGAGTTTCAGAAGGGAAGTCTGGAAGGAAGCATCTTTGCTGCTGTGATTCCTCAAATAGTCTGCAACTAGCAGGTAGCGTGGTGGAAGACTCAGAGGCTGAAAGAAACTGCTGGGGGCAGAAGACTTTCAAAACACTGAGAGATCCAAGGCTGCAGGACCAGGCAGAGCTATGGAATAAAAGGCAGAAAGACAAAGAATTCTCCAAAGGAAAACTTCTATCTAAGGTACCCAGTGGGGGAAAAATAATTGATAAGTTTTATGCTCTAAAGCCAGAGGGAGTGTGCCCTAGTTTTAAAAGCCAAGTCAGACAAAATGGTGGCAGCTGCTTTCAGCAAGGAGAGGGTTTGAATAACAGTGAATATTCTTACAAGCTAGCTGAAGTACCTAGCCAGGAAGGGGCTGACATCCATGCTTTTAAATCTCTCTTTAAAGACTCTCCCCGTACTGCCAAATATCTAAGCACAGCACCCACATGTAGAGAGAGGTGGAGAGATAACGTTAGCAGCACGTTGAATGTTTGTTTTCCTGATACAAACAAGTATGTTAATCAGCCTGAGATAAAGAGCCTCAGCAAACAATTGCTCACGGGAGAAAAGGGACATCGGCTAAGTGAAGGGAAGTCACCAGCTGAATCACTTCTCCAAGAGTTTAGAGAGTTTTTGGAACGTAAGGCAAGTTTTAATTACAGTGCCCCAGAACCAGTTGCAGGCTGTGAGGAAAGAATGCCTTTTCCTAATTCTCTGCCATCTACAGAAGAGGACACATTAATGGACTGTTCAACCTGCTTAATTGAGAAAGACAATTAAGAGGAAAAAGCTTTACCTGTTGTATGAGGTAATATAGCAGATGTACTTGACTCTTCCTATACAAAGAAGCTGGTAAAAAGTGAATGAGTTAAAGTTCAACTGATTTGTATAGCAGGAGCACTACTGTTGAATGAACCTTTCTGTTCTTCAGTTCATGATTGGATCACATGAGGTGAATGTGAATTCCTGAAGATAGCACAACATTGCAAGCCTGTTTATCTAGTTTCTTTTACTCTTGTTTTGGATTTATAACTTCTGCACCGTCTGTTGCATTTGAACTGCACAACTGGCAAATAAACCTCATGAAAATAAATTTCTCTTTGCCATGCCTTACTGCTCGAAGCACTAACACAACTACAACTAATAGCCTCAAGGGCATCACAAGGCAACCCCTCCTTAAACCCTCAAGGTTAGGGAGCGGGAGGCGTGATAAGAGTGGCGTAGTATTGAGGATTTCCGCAGGCGCAAGAAGTTACCATAGCAGGAGCTGCAGAGGTCAGACTTCCAGTGGAGCCCAGCAGAGGTGCTGCCGAGCCCAGCAGTGGAAGGGGACTGCAGGAAGCTGCTAAACTTCGTTGCTGACGTGCTGTTATAACTCCTGAGCCAGGTAAAGGGTATCCACCCAGGGTACCGAGGATACCAGGGCCAGGGGTGTCTCCTAGTGGTGACTGGGGGGAAAGAAAAAAAATAAAATAAAATATATATATTTTCAAAGAGAATAGAAAACTCAGTATCCAGTGGTATCGCACTTTGGTCTGTTTTTCTGTTTTGTTTCAGGTCCCAAGATGGCACTGGAAGCCAAAGAGGTCTTTGGATGGATGGCGTCGCAATTGGAACGCCAGAGAGACATGTCTTTAGAGGCACAGGCAAGAGCTAATGCTAGCTTCTATGAGCAGCAAAAACCCCTGCTAGCGTTGATGGAGGAGTGGATGCGAGAGAAGAAGCAAGCGCCTGTCCAGGCCTCAACAACAGGTTCCATACTAACAGACAGTGAACACCCTGTTAGCTTGCAGATGGGAACTTTGTTCAATTTTGGACAGCTTACAGATAAGGATGATGTGGATGATTATTTGGAAAGTTTTGAAAGAGTTGCACATCTTAGCTTGTGGCCTAAAGAGCACTGGCCGCTAAGACTGGCTGCATCCCTTACAGGGGAAGCGCTGGCTGCTTACCGTGCCATGCCATCTGATTTAGCGGGAAGCTATGATGAGATCAAAAGAGCAATCAGGGAGAGATTGGGGCTCACTCCGGTGGTTTATCGCGCTCGCCTGAGGAGTGTGAAATTGAAGCCCAGTGAGACTCCAAAATCTCTATGTTATCGCATACGCAGCTTACTTAACAAGTGGTTAACTCCAGAAGGGAGAGCTGTGGAGTCTATCTTGAATGACTTAGTATTAGAGCAGTACATGGACGCTCTTCCAAATAGTATTCGTACTTTTCTGATCTTGCAGAATTGCAAAACCCCTCAGGAGGCAGTAGCACTTTCTGAAAGATACATTGAGGCCGAGATTGCTGCTCGGAGAGGTGGCTCTGCTTCCCAGGAGTCTGGCTATTGCAGATCAGAAAGGGCACGAAAGGAGGAGGGCGGTCCTGTAAAAATGTGCATGCCTTTATGGGAAGGTGGAAAAGGTAGACAAAAATGTTACAAATGTGGCCAAGAAGGGCATTTGCAAAGACAATGTCATGTGAAAACTGCATTAATAGCGGGTAGTGCTATGAGAGATAGGCAGGGTTTTCTTCTTTCTATAGAGGTACAGGGAATCACCGCCCAGGCTTTGCTGGACTCCGGAGCGGAGTTGAGTATGCTCTCTGAGGAGTTGTGGCAAGAAATAGAGGCCAAGCAAGGCGGAGAAGTGATTCAGCCCGCTACTTCAGTGAAGATAAGGTGCGTACATGGTGGAACGTCCACTTACCCGGTGTGATAAGGAAGCTTATCATAGCTCAGGAAGGAGCTATAGAAAAGGTGAAGAGACTCTAAACAAGCAACCTGTCAGTTCTGGTAGAAATAAGAAAACAGAATTTTCCCATAAAAGACTACCAGTCCCAGAATACACCAGGTTTCCAACAGCCATTAGAGGAGCTGAAGTGGGGAAACGTGTGTTCAATCAGGAGGGCTATGAGGTAATCCCTAAGCACTCATCTCAAAGGGCAGGGCCTGATTCAGCACAGCTGCGCTGTATTAGGGGGGAGCACTCATCTAAGCAGAATAAAAGTAGAGTTTATTCTACAGATGACCATCTTCATGATCACCTTGGATATCCAGAGAAGGATCATCAGTTTCATCTAAAGGATCATCAGAAGCAGAAGCCAAACCGGACGGACAGAGAGGCAAGGAAACCCTCTGGAAGAAAGAGGAGAAAAGCCTTTGAGAGGTCTAGAAGAGTCCAAAGCAGTACGTATACTGGGAGGTATTCCAAGGGCCAGCATACACCATTGGACTGGGGAAAGCCAGAGAAATGGTGCTGCAGAGCTAGGAATCACCAGAGGCTACCTGTGAGGGAGACGGCTGCACGTGGAAGGGACCCTAAGACCCATGCCAGAAGGTATGTGAAGAGAGATCCAGTGTCCAGGGATCTGGATTGGAAGGCTGGACATAAGAACTGGACTACATACTGGCCAGGCTATATAGAGAGGAACTCTAGCAGCAATGGAAGCTCAGGTATGAACACTGATCTATGCCCTAGCTATAACCTTGAAAGACAGCAGGGAAACAAGTATTCTCCTGAAAGTGCTCCATTGAGAGATTCATCTGTGCCAATCCATGATATTGAACCCATGCTTGTTGAACAAGGGGGAATAATAGCAGATGAAGATCCTATTTATATGGACTGCTCTCTATCTAAACTCCGTTGGTAACTTTCTGTTATAAAGTACAGCAACCATCACAAAGAAATATAAACTTGTTCTTTAATCTACTCAGAAAAGCTCCTGAAGCAGGATTTGACCCACACAGCAGAAAGCAAGCCAGCTAAGGGGTTTCAGCTGGATAACTGCTAGCAATTAAGCCTTACCTAATTGCTTGTGAGCTAGGAGAGAATCACTTCTGAATCTATGTGGGAAGTAATCAGAAGTTAACCTGAAAAGAACAGTTTTTTTTTCTTTCTTTGTGGCTTTTCCTTTGTTAGATATATGCTAAGAAAACATTAGCTAATTGCCTGACAAGTTTAAAGGTTGTTTTCCTGATTTTGATTTTGACTTTGTTTTTCCAAGTTAACACTGAAAGCAAGTAACCTGATTCATTTATGTGCTACCAAGCATATCTGTGTTGGGAGAAATAACCCCATAAATAAATATCTTATTGGCTTTACCCAAGAGCACAACTAAATTATTGTCAGCAGCTGTGTCTGGTGTGAATGAACTACATTGCCCACAATACCTTGCAAATCATATAGATATATGCACTTGCCAAGACTGTGAAGATTCTCACCCAGGCAGCCGTCTGACACCGGTGTACAAACTACACATAAAAGGGTTAGGTACACACAAGACTATCCCTTTAGCAGTTGTCCCAGGTCTTCCTCACGCCGTCATCTTAGGCAAAGACTGGCCCCAATTCCACAAAGGGCTAGAGCAGGGCTTGCAGGAGCGAGAGGATGCCCACACCGAAAGAACTGCCGGTGAGGTTCAAGCTCTGGCCATGGAAAAAGTAAAATATGTTCCTAGCTCCTTAGTGGCTCGAGCCAGCAAGTATGGACAGAAGAAGGAAGTTCCCAGGGGAGAAAAACCTAGGTTCGTCCTGAAATTCTGTAGGATGACGCCCAGCGCTCAGGCACCCAAAAGGGCCACACCCAATGCCGCGGGATTTGACCTCACCAGCGCCGAAGACATGGTAGTCCCAGCTGGTGGGAGGGCACTGGTGGACACCGCTCTGCAAATAGAGCTGCCTATTGGATGCTACGGGCGACTAGCTCCCCGGTCAGGCTTAGCGCTGAAACATTTTATAGACGTTGGGGCAGGGGTCATAGACCCAGACTACCACGGTTCTGTAAAGGTGCTTCTTTTTAATTTTGGGAAAAGTAACTTCAATGTTAAGGTGGGAGATCGCATAGCACAGCTGATCTGTGAGCGAGTTGGGATCCCCCCTTTGGAAGAAGTGCCTGTCCTGTCTGCGACACTGCGGGGCGTGCATGGATTCGGATCCACCGGCACCAAGAGCCTGCAGGGCTTGTCAGCTTCGGTGGAGATGGAGGAGGTCGAAGAAGAGGACCTTGGACCCCAGCTGACTGAGTGCAGGGAAATTCCTGACTTGAGGAGGGTCTTTCATGGCCTCAAAGACAGGAACTCAATCAAGTACTGTCCCGCTACAAGGATTTTCTCACGCCTATTCTGGGAGAAACGAGGTTAAAGCGCATGACATCATAACTCCCCCAGGCCAAGTCATAAGGCAACGCCCTTATCGATTACCTGAGGCGAAGAAGACTGAGGTAATCCGCCAAGTGGGAGAAATGCTAGCCATGGGAATCATTGAGGAGTCTCGCAGCCCATGGAATAGTCCCATCGTCATGGTGCCAAAACCGGACGGATCAATACGCTTTTTGTATTGATTTTCGAAGAGTGAATTCAATATCTCGATTTGACTCCTATCCAATGCCCCGGATTGAGGAACTACTTGATCGCCTGGGACAGGCTAAATATTTAACGACGCTGGACATGTCAAAGGGCTATTGGCAAGTGCCCCTTACCAGGGAGGCCCGGCAGAAGACAGCCTTTAGCACACCCATAGGCCTCTATCAGTTCAAACAGATGCCCTTTGGCCTGCACGGGGCCGCGGCCACTTGTCAACGACTTATGGACATGGTCCTTCGTCCACATCAGGCCTACGCAGTCGCCTATATGGACGACGTCATCCATAGCGAGAATTGGACACAACACTTACAGAGGGTTGAAGCGGTTTTGCTATCCATCCGGGAGGCCGGGCTCACCTTAAACCCGGCTAAGTGTCTCTTCGGGGGACAAGAGGTGAAATATTTGGGACATGTCGTGGGCCATGGAGTGGTTAAACCACTGGTCAGCAAAATAGCAAGCGTCCAGACCTTTCCTACCCCTGCTAACAAGAAACAACTGCGCAGCTTTCTAGGACTGGTGGGATATTATCGGAGATTTATTCCCCATTTTTCAGAAAAGACCGCCTTGTTAACGGACATGCTGTGGAAAAATGCGCCCAATAAGCTGAAGTAGAGTGAGGACGCGGAGGGAATGTTTGACCTCCTGAAGAGGCAACTCTGCGGAGCACCAGTTTTGAAGGGGGTGGATTTTGCCAAGACATTTATAGTACAGACAGACGCCTCAGATACAGGCCTGGGCGCGGTCTTATCGCAAAGGCATGATGGCATTGAACACCCGGTCTTATTTCTTAGCAGGAAGCTGGCACCAGCGGAGAGAAATTATTCCACCATCGAACGTGAATGTTTAGCCATAAAATGGGCTATTGATGCTCTGCGTTTTTACCTGGTAGGAAGAAAGTTTATTTTAATCACCGATCACGCACCATTAAAGTGGTTACATCAGATGCACAACCACAACTCCCGGCTAACGCGGTGGTTTATGGCCCTCCAGGCATTCGAGTTCCAGGTGGAGCACAGAGCTGGAAAACTCCATAAAAACGCGGATGCGTTGAGTCGTATCACGAGCTGTGCGGACGAGATAAAGCCAGCCCGTGATATCTTAAGGGGGGGATCTGTGACGCAGTAGCTCCACAGGAACCGATGGACACAGATAAGCATCCGGTGGTAGAAGCCGGTACTGCAGGAGAAAGCAGGAATTTCTCTGCAGAAAGAAAAAAACTCAGAACTAATCAAGCAGAACAGCTCACCTCGGGGGAGGGGAGTAGTAAAGCTCTTGATTGGGCACGCCCTAAGAGGAGGCGGGCAGTGCAAGCTAGAAGCACCTGGTTAAATAGTCAGAAGCCAGGAAGTGAAAAAGAGCAACAAGGGCCACAGAAGCAAAGAGAGCAACAAGGGCAACGGAAGCAAAGAGAGCAACAAGAGCAAGGGCAAGAACAGAGACGGAGAGAATTTCCAGAAGGAGAAATAAGAGTTTCAGAAGGGAAGTCTGGAAGGAAGCATCTTTGCTGCTGTGATTCCTCAAATAGTCTGCAACTAGCAGGTAGCGTGGTGGAAGACTCAGAGGCTGAAAGAAACTGCTGGGGGCAGAAGACTTTCAAAACACTGAGAGATCCAAGGCTGCAGGACCAGGCAGAGCTATGGAATAAAAGGCAGAAAGACAAAGAATTCTCCAAAGGAAAACTTCTATCTAAGGTACCCAGTGGGGGAAAAATAGTTGATAAGTTTTATGCTCTAAAGCCAGAGGGAGTGTGCCCTAGTTTTAAAAGCCAAGTCAGACAAAATGGTGGCAGCTGCTTTCAGCAAGGAGAGGGTTTGAATAACAGTGAATATTCTTACAAGCTAGCTGAAGTACCTAGCCAGGAAGGGGCTGACATCCATGCTTTTAAATCTCTCTTTAAAGACTCTCCCCGTATTGCCAAATATCTAAGCACAGCACCCACATGTAGAGAGAGGTGGAGAGATAACGTTAGCAGCACGTTGAATGTTTGTTTTCCTGATACAAACAAGTATGTTAATCAGCCTGAGATAAAGAGCCTCAGCAAACAATTGCTCACGGGAGAAAAGGGACATCGGCTAAGTGAAGGGAAGTCACCAGCTGAATCACTTCTCCAAGAGTTTAGAGAGTTTTTGGAACGTAAGGCAAGTTTTAATTACAGTGCCCCAGAACCAGTTGCTGGCTGTGAGGAAAGAATGCCTTTTCCTAATTCTCTGCCATCTATAGAAGAGGACACATTAATGGACTGTTCAACCTGCTTAATTGAGACAGACAATTAAGAGGAAAAAGGTTTACCTGTTGTAGGAGGTAGCATAGCAGATGTACTTGTCTCTTCCTATACAAAGGAGCTGGTAAAAAGTGAATGAGTTAAAGTTCAACTGATTTGTATAGCAGGAGCATTACTGTTGAATGAACCTTTCTGTTCTTCAGTTCATGATTGGATCACATGAGGTGAATGTGAATTCCTGAAGATAGCACAACATTGCAAGCCTGTTTATCTAGTTTCTTTTACTCTTGTTTTGGATTTATAACTTCTGCACCGTCTGTTGCATTTGAACTGCACAACTGGCAAATAAACCTCATGAAAATAAATTTCTCTTTGCCATGCCTTACTGCTCGAAGCACTAACACAACTACAACTAATAGCCTCAAGGGCATCACAAGGCAACCCCTCCTTAAACCCTCAAGGTTAGGGAGCGGAAGGCGTGATAAGCTCCAATAATTGTGAACCTCAAGCCTAGTGCACAGCCAGTACATGTTAAGCAGTACCCACTTCCGAGAGCAGCAATTGAAGGCATTCATCGCCATTTGTTAAGACTATTGGAGTATGGCCTACTTAAAGTTTGTCAGTCACCATGGAACACTCCTCTCCTGCCAGTAAAGAAGCCTGGGACAGGTGACTACCGCCCAGTGCAGGATTTGAGGAGAGTGAACGAAGCAGTTGAGACTATACACCCAGTCGTGCCAAATCCTTACACACTCTTAGGATTAATTCCTGCTGAAGCTACTCATTTCACTGTTTTGGACTTGAAAGATGCATTTTTCTGCATACGACTAGCCCCAATTAGTCAATTACTGTTTGCCTTTGAATGGCAGGACCCTGTCTCGGGAAGACAGGGCCAACTCACCTGGACACGATTACCACAAGGATTCAAGAATTCACCCACCATCTTCAGTGCTGCACTAAACCAAGATCTTTCAAGCTACCCAGTGGCCCCTGAGAAAAGAGTACTCCTCCAATATGTAGATGACTTGCTGATAGCTGCCACATCAGAAAGTGAATGTATACAAGCCACCACCGACCTTTTGCAACTATTGGATGAAGCTGGATACAAAGTCTCCAGAGCAAAAGCACAGCTATGCCAAAAGGAAGTCAAATATCTGGGCTTCCGGTTGACCCAAGGAAGCCGACAATTGGGACGAGAAAGAAAAGAAGCCGTGTGTAGTATCCCAACCCCAACCACCAGAAAGCAAGTCAGAGCCTTTCTGGGAGCAGCAGGATACTGCCGGATATGGATACCCAACTTTGCTCAGATTGCCAAACCACTATATGAAGCCACCAAGGGAGAAGAGAAATCGCCACTTGAGTGGGGACCTGAACAAGATGCCGCTTTCAAAACCTTGAAGGAAGAATTGATGTCGTCACCAGCACTCGGGTTGCCAGATGTCCACAAGCCATTCCATCTATTTGTACATGAGGTGCAAGGAAATGCCTTAGGCATGTTGACTCAGATGTTGGGACATTGGGAGAGACCCGTAGCATACTTATCAAAACAATTGGACACTGTGGCCAAAGGATGGCCACCATGTTTAAGAGCAGTTGCAGCCACAGCGTTACTAGTGAGTGAAGCAGATAAACTCACCTTAGGACAAAATCTACGTGTTACCGTACCACATGCGGTACTTGCCCTTATGGAACAAAAAGCAAACCATTGGCTCACCAATTCCCGCATGCTGAAGTACCAAAGCATGTTATGTGAAAATCCCCAAATACAATTGAAAGTGAGCCATGCCTTGAACACAGCTACACTGATACCCGTCAGTGAAGAACCCCCAGAACATGACTGTATAGAAGTCATGGATACTGTATTCTCAAGTCGACCTGATCTGACAGATGTGCCCTGATCAGACTTATTTTGTAGACGGAAGCAGCCTCATCATAGATGGACGACGCTGTGCCGGGTATGCTGTAGTCACCCGGGAGAAAGTCATTGAATCATCAGCCCTGGCATCAGGCACATCAGCTCAGAAAGCAGAATTGATTGCACTCACCCGAGCATTAGTATTGGGTGCAAAACTTGTGTTAAATGTGTATACAGACTCAAAATATGCTTTCACCACTCTGCATGCATATGGAGCTCTATACAAAGAACGAGGACTCATTACGTCAGGAGGCAAGTCAGTTAAATATGGCCCAGAAATACTGATGCTACTAGATGCAGTATGGGCCCCTACACGTGTGGCCGTCATACATTGTAGAGGACACCAAGCAGGAAAAGGAGAAGTGGCCCAAGGGAACAGATTCGCTGATGCTTCAGCACGAAAAGCAGCCATGACAGGCCAAATTTCACCACAGGCCACGCCAATACAAGCAGCATTGTTTCCAGTACCCCTTAATTTATGGACACCACGATATACCACCAACGAATTGGATTACTACTGTAACAAAGAAAAAGGAGTATTGAAAGATGGATGGATTGAACTGCCACCCCCAGAGGGCAGTCAACCTCCAGGAAGAATAGTGATTCCTGAGCTTCTGGGACCAGCTTTTGTCAAAGCCTTTCACCAAGCTACGCATTATGGGAAAAGTGCTATGGAAAAAGCACTTAGACCACATTTTTGTATCTCTTTATTGGCAGCCCTGTCAGCCTCTGTAGCTCGCCAATGTCTAACTTGCGCCAAGAATAATGCAAAACAGGGTCCCACGCCACCACCCCGAGTTCAGTCAGGAGGGGTTACCCCCATGCACCACCTACAGATAGATTTTACTGAAATGCCAAAATCTGGCGGATACCGTTACATGTTAGTATTAGTCTGTACCTTCTCTGGGTGGGTGGAGGCCTTTCCCACCAGGACTGAGAAAGCCTGAGAAGTTATTAAAGTCTTGTTGAGAGAAATTATCCCCAGATTTGGTATGCCAGCAGTTATAGGGTCAGACAATGGACCCTCATTTGTATCTCAGATTACCCAACAGTTAGCGAGTGCCTTGCAGATACAATGGAAATTACACACAGCATATAGACCTCAGAGTTCAGGGAAAGTTGAGCGAATGAATCGCACCTTGAAAGCCCAAATGTCTAAGCTTTGTCAGGAGACTCGCCTAAAGTGGCCCCAAGTGCTCCCAATAGCTTTACTTAGAATATGTTCAGCCCCTGTGAAGTCATCAGGATTTTCCCCTTTTGAAGTTCTGTATGGTAGACCTCCACCAATAGTGCAGGGAATAAAAGGTAGTTTGTCACAGATTGGTTCAGAAATAACCCGACAAGAACTTCTAGCTCTTAGTTCTGTTCTGCAGACTCTCCATACGTGGATACTGGACCAGTTGCCTATCATTCTGACGGAGCCGTTGCACCCCTACAAACCTGGAACCTCGGTGTGGGTCAAAGATTGGAAGAAGACACCGTTGGAACCACATTGGAAGGGGCCATATACCGTCATCCTGTCTACCCCGACTGCAGTAAGGGTAGCAGAAGTCGATTCCTGGATCCACCACAGTAGAGTCAAGCCAGCAGCTGTTCCAGATCAGGACAAGTGGACAGCGGAGCCGCACCCTGATGTCCCTTTGCGTCTCACACTACGGAGGCAGCCAGCAACCTAGAATCTTTTGAGGACACTTATGAATTATAGTGTCCCACTGCAGCCAAGTCTTTCGAAGAGGATTGCTGTTTCTAATACAAAAAAACCCATTTGTTTTCTTCATCGAATAACTGTGCTTCCATAAACTTTTGTCAGCCCAACTGTAATTGATAAGTTGGCGACAGTTGAGGATCTTCAATCAACATCGACACCCGTTGAATTGCTTCATTAGCGAACGGGCCAGCATTGTGCAAGGAAGAGGAAGACGTCGTGGTCAAGATTTTCCAGCGGAGATCCAGAAGAACTACAATCAACATGCATCATTATTTCTACTGTGTTTTGGTTGCTTGCGAGGGGAACTTTGAACTTGTTCTTGCTTTACCCCCATGTACTGCCTGCATTACTTCCACACGGACTGGAATGAAAGTAACTCAGACCTTGCTTTACCATTCTTACTATATCTGTACTGGTACGGTAAGCCGGTGTATTTATAACACCACCGAACTGAATGTTTGTACTAAAGGAAACATAAAAGTTTGCTATAATCCGCATCAAAACCCATCTTACCACACTTTAGAAATACGATGGAATGATGCAGATGGAGACTTACTTAATGCTACCTCCCCACTCCCCGACCCTACTAAGCTTGCTGTATTGTACTTTGATGCTTGTGATGCTATCAATAGGGATAGTCGTTCAAAATGTGCTGATTGGGAAAAAACTCATGCTCTTAATGATAAGTATATGTGTCCAGAGGGAACCACTGGATGGGGAGAATGTACAGGTAAACGAACTTTAGCCAATGAATATAGCACAGCCCCGATTGCAGATTACTATTGCCCAAGGTGGGAATGTGTTTTCTATGCCACATGGAAAACCGGTATGGTAGAAAATACCAGAGACAATCGAATGGCGATTTTGCAAAAGCCATATGTGAAGGGTATAGAAAAGCATTGCAAGAAAGGAGCTTGTAATCCGTTAGAGTTTATTGTAATAAATCCCAGTGCTTGGAAGCAAGGGTACAAATTTGGACTCAGAATTGCAGGTTCCGGGTCAGATCCCGGAACCATTGTGTATATTAGATTGAACACCCAGGCCCATAGATCGTCACGATACCATATACATAACACTTTTTACGAGACTATGCATGTAAATAAGTTTGATATCCCTCACCCCTCCCAGAAATTGTTTCTAGAATTAGCGGGAGCAGTAGTCTCCAGCTTACATATTTCAGATTGCTATTTTTGTGGTGGAACTAAGATGGGTGATCAGTGGCCATGGGAAGCCAAAGAATTGAATTATTCACTGACTTATAATCACACTGAACTGCATAAGACTACTAGGGAATGGGTCTTAGCACACTCGATAGTTGGACGTCTATGTTATGCCAGAACTGGACCTCAGTTCAATCTACAGGTGGGACAGCTGGTCTGTCTCAGTCAAAAGTTCTATAATGACACCACGAAACAGACGTCTTGGTGGTCAGGAGTTAATGAATCTGAACCCACCAATCCATTAGCAAAATTTCCTGAACTTGCTGATCTATGGACAAATCTTGCCCTACCCCATGCTTGGCAAGCCCCACCTGGCTTGTATTGGATCTGTGGAACCCGAGCATATGCCCGCCTCCCTCTCCACTGGGGAGGAGCATGTGTCTTAGGAACCATTCGACCTTCTTTCTTTTTGTTACCCACAGAACATGGAGAGCAATTAGGATACCCAGTATACACTAAGAGACAGAAAAGAGCAGCTCTCCAGATAGGTAAGTGGCAGAAGTGGGATGGAGAAGATTGGCCACCTGAGAGAATAATTGCCTATTATGGACCGGCCACATGGAATGACGATGGTATGTGGGGCTATCGGACCCCTGTATATATGATTAATCGTATTATCCGCTTACAAGCAGTAGTTGAACTCATAACTAATGAAACTAGTCAAGCACTCACACTCTTAGCTAGACAGAGCACACAAATGCGTACCGCAATATATCAAAATCGCCTGGCGCTAAATTACTTACTAGCAGCTGAAGGCGGGGTATGTGGAAAATTGAATTTAACCAATTGTTGTTTAAAAATAGATGATAAGGGTCAAGTAGTTGAAGACATTGCAGAAAATATGAGAAAACAAGCTTATGTGCCAGTACAAACCTGGCATGGGTTTAGAATACCTAATTGGTTTGAATCTATCTTTTCTGGATTAGGGGGACTCACTACTTTCTTTATGATAATCCTAGTAGTTGTAGGTTTGTTTCTATTATTACCATGTATAATCCCTTGTTGTATGCGCTCCATTAACAGTGTCATTGAAAACACCGTGGAGCGGAAAGCCGCGACCAAGATTTTAGCCTTATGGCACCCTAATCCTACTATACATGGTCGGAACCCGACCCCAGCATAATTATTGAGTGATTTAACTCTCACACCTTATCAGTAATAGGGTGAGATTAATCAAAGGGGGGAATGTGGTAGGCGAAGGCCTATGATCCATGGTGTCTGAAATAAGCAGACAGGCCTAAATAGCTTGACCTGTAAATGAAGCCTGTGGAGAGGCCCATAGGAATTGCACATTCCCCAGAATGCTGCTACTATAGAACTGAAACTTAACAAAGCACAATCAGCCTGGCTGAGCAGAATCGAAACTCAGAAAAATATAGAAAAATAAGTTTAATTGCTATTGATAAGAGAGCACAGCTTCTATGAAATTAATTAACTCTGCTGAAAGAAAGGTTACAGTGCCCTGCTTTCCCACATGTTCTAACTAGTTAAATGGCCTTGGAAGAGAAAAGTATCTAAGTTGGTGAACTGACCATTGTAATTGGGACTATAAGGGGGGTAAGCAGGTGCTAAGCCCAGTCAAAGGACATCATTGGATAGCCATATCGGTACCAGGACCAATAGAAGGTGTACGGGGGGTTACCGGGACCAATGAAATGTTTGCCTATGTCTAGAATGGAGAAGAAGTCTATAAAAGTTGTTGTTTTGCTAGAAACCATTGCTCAGCCATTTTGAATTTGATTCTGCTTGAGACTTGTGCACAAATAAATGATTTGGACCTTCTGAACAGACTCCTGGTATCATTGGTTTGTCTGCGCTCTGCTGCTACAATAAGGCAGTATAGAAGACCTATTAAAAAACGTTATGGCTGGCAGGAAGCCATCAGATCCCTGCAGAGATATATAGTAATACCTGTCCCTACCCAACTAACAGGGCACCTAGCAAGTGGCCAGTGAAGGCAGGACCGGTGCAAGGATGTGAGGTGCTCTAGGTGAACCTCATTCCCAGCGTTGCTGCCTCTCTCAAGGATGTCCAGCGGCGGCAGTACTTTTAAAATGGTACTGAAGCGCCATAGCTACTTATTTACAAAAGGAAGTGGAATTGGAGGAGGCAGAAGCACAAATGGCAACGCAGCACTGAAGGGAGGAGAGGGGCGGCAGCGGTGGCAAGAGGCACTCTCTGATGATTGGTGCTTTAGGCCACCTCCTAGTTTGCCTAATGGTTGCACCGGCCCTGAGAGAAGGCTAGAGAGGGCAGACCTGGGAATATGCACATCCTGCTTCACAGCTCAGAGCCATGGGCAAAGTATGAGGTGATGGGACCTACAAATCATGGAAGCAAACGCATGCATAGAGACCACGCTACGGTCCATTCTGAGGGAGATGAGGTGCCAACGTGGCATCTGAATGAGTGGGGGGTCCTGTAAGGGTGCAGGCAGGATGTCAGCAGTGGCTTTCATGTGGAACTGCAGCATAAATCTTTCTCATCCTGAGGCACCCAGGCTGCAGTGGAAGGTTACCAGTTCTTTGTTATGGGAGGGATTGGGACTTCTCACTGTCACTCCCCTTATACATCTGGCACAGTACTCTTGCTAGTGAAGAATAATGCCCCATGGGGGGAGACAGGGATGCCAGAGCATATCAAAAAATCATACCCAATACAAACTCAACTTGATATTCACCTAGCAACTCCTTCGTAAAAAACGCCAACCTCACCCGACCATATTAAACTAGAAACACACTAGTCACGTGACATCTCCCGATGTACATCAATATAGAAATATATATTTAGATAACCTAAAATACACCTCCCTTATCTCATGTAAATATTTAGAGTCCTTCAAATCCCCTACCAATATTACCCTCTTCATAGGATGACTACTGTTAATATTGCTTATTTAACAGATATCCATAGGTTAGACATTGTTTTATATTATTACTGATGTTATTTGTACATAGTTTTCCTACTGTTACTACCGTTGTTATATGTTACTGATGTTCCATGTAACTGCTACCATTGCAGAACAAATTGTTAAAATGTGAACCGCTGCTGATCACCGGAAGGAGCGGTATAAAAATGGTGTGCAAATAAATAAATAAATATCTGCAGGCAACACAGTGACCACACATGTGGGTCCCCACGCCTTTGACCACATAGGCAACCCGCCCCTGTGGCCCAACCTTAGCTAGGTGGGGGGGTGGGAGGCAGTCCACAAAGGGCACCCATGCTTTCACCATGGGGAAAGCTCTGGAGAGACACTGCGGGAGAACCTACACAGCCCCATGGAGACAGGCAACCCCAAGCAGTTCCCAGGCACAGCACATCAGCTCTCATAGAAATGAAGGCCTACAGACCCTTAGGAAACCACGAGCTTCCTAGCTCTGAGGAATGCCCTAGGTAGGGGGCTAGGGGGCAGAACACTGATTAACAAGCTGCAACCAAGCAAGCCCATGTTCAGTAGTAGGAATGTAGATCCCTGCTCAAGAGGCAGCAGGCCAAAGACACTTCCTTCTATGGTCAGGGTGAGGGGCCACTTGCCCATAGGAACCGGGCCCATGGCACCAGACCGGATTTAATTTGCTCGCACCCATAGGGAATAATAAGGGGTTTCTCTCCCTCCCCCCCATCCTCCCATTGGCTCTGCTTACAATGTCCCGTTTAACATGCAAGCTTTTCCATGAGCGGCAGTAGTAAGTTTGTTAATTAAATTCAACTCAGGGCTGCCCAGGCTCTGCAGCGTCCCTTCCTTTCCTCTCACAGGGCTTCCTGTTACCATAGAAACCTTGCAAGGGGGAAGGAAAAGGTGTGACACTAAAGGCCTCGGCAGCCCCAGGCTGAATTTAATTAACGAACTTGCTGCTGCCATGATGTCCTGCTTAATGTGCAGCCCAGTTCCTATCAGCGATGCAATTCTTGAGCTGCAGCATCAGGCTTAGATCAAGACATGGCAGCTGAGACAATACTCCGGTGCCTATCAAAATTTGGTGCTGAAGGCAGTTGCCTCCATTGCCTAGGCCTAAATCCAGGCCTGCATTCCACTGGCATAGCCCTACAGGTGTATGCATGATCCCCATACAGATGCGGTAGTCCGACAGCACATATTTGTGCAAAGCCTTTATTTTGCCAGTTGTTGCAACATCTCATTTGCATGCTCCTTCCTCAGCTGTCTCCAACCCAGTACCGGTTGTTTCACTAAGCACAGGCCCTATCTCCCAACTCCTCCTCAGCTCATCACGCCAGCAGCCCTTCCACAGCTATCCAGTGCGAATGCATATTTGAACAATGTACATTCAGGAGTGATGTAGCTTTGTGCCCACTCTCCCAGCAGATACATTCATGTGCTTCAGGTCCTGGTTTTGTGGCTGTCAGGCGGCAGTGCTCCGCTGCTGTGGCAGACACACCATACTACCCGTCCGATGCAGAGCCCCTAGGTGAGCACCTGGTTCAATTCTGGGCATATATGTGTGTAATAAACAATATTTTTTTTCACAACAGACACTTCAGTGAAACCAAAATTTCTTTCATTTACTTATTTATTATTCAATCTTTCAAGATGGGTGGCCACAATTTGTTATCCGTGACCACACTTTGTCATATGAACAGTTCCATATTTGTTACATTCATTTCTTCTACAAATTCATCCCCTATTATTCTATTGGCGTAAGTATTTCTAATTTCCTATCTATTAGTGATTGCTATTTAGGTCATGTGAATTTCCACCTCCATTTACTTCTCTAAATCCCTGCCCCTTTTACTCCTCTCCCCTTTTTTTTTACCTTATTCCTGTTATGGTACCAGTCTTACGGTTTCTCAGGGATTCCCCCCCCCCCCTTTCCCTTATGCCCATGGCCTGTTTTTTCCAGTTCCTTTCTTTGTATCTAGCATTTTTTGTATCAGCATGTTTCAATGTTCTTGTCCTTGCGTTTCTAAGTTTTATGTGCAATAGCCTGGAAGCTAAGGGAGGGGTGTATGGGGGGAAACCTAAGTTTTGCAAGGCCAAGAAAAATATCTTTATTTTGTACAGCATAAGAAAATGGAATATGTGAACCAATGTGTTAGTGCAAACAAACAGCATCTTATAGATTTCTAATTCTATTCTATTCTATGTTCTGCATATATTTTGTAAAAACACCACATTTAAAAACCTTTAAAACATTTCTAACATGCGGGAGGATTCAGGGCTTTAAACCACTTGACATTTGCACTAGGACCACACGCTAGCAAAGTGGGGGGGGGGGGGAGGGGTGCAATTACCACCTAGTCGGAGGCTAGTGGTAATTGCACCCACGCTAGCGGCATATTTATGCCTCTAGTGCCCCACTAGCATGAGCATACCAGCCGTATGCTGCTCCCACCCCAACTCCGCCCTATCCCCACCTATTCACTCGCTGCTCTGGTATGGATTATGGTTTGTTAAAACCTTTCTATACCGCCCTTCAAAAGCCGAGCGGTGTACAATAACAATAAAATCATTTTAGGAAAGGAAAAGAATGCCATAAAAATGATCAGGCAGGAGAGAGGAAAGAAAGATGGAATGGGCCGTAGTCGAAGGGGAAGGGGAGGAAGGTGCTGAATTCCATACCTGGGAAGAAGAGTCAAAAGCCAGCTGAAAGAAGTCTCCAGAAGTTTTTTGAATATGGGATAAGAAAGCTCTAGACGGACATCAGAGGGCAGGGAGTTCCACATGGCATTTTTAGCATGGGAGCCTTCTGGTCATGCACTCCCTGCTACCACGTGGCCAAAATGCACGGTAGTCCCACACGAACGAAACCCCACGCTCCTGGTTACCGCGCTTTAGGAAGCATGCCCCCTAGTATTATTATTATTGAGTGACAACTGGTACTCATAAGTAAAGCCCTTTTTTTTTTCTTTTCAAAATAGACGTGCTTTATTATTTGGGCAGTTTTGATGATTTCTGATTTTTCTAAAGCCACAATCAAAAACCATAACTCATTGGCTAGTTGTTTGATAGGTGATCAGGACATACTCTATTTTACACAGAAGGAAGTGCAGGCGCATATGTGGTGCGGCATCCTCCAGCAGTGGGAGATGCCATTTTACAAATTTATAAAAGGGAAAAATCAGCAGATGAAACATGACAACATGCATCCGAGTGCTTGCATTTCATAACTTGCACGTTGAAATGTCATCCCTTACATACCTGGAGGTATAGCGCCTGCTAGTTAACTACACAGGATGCTAACTTTATCTAATTGCAATTTGGAGGGGCAAATAAGGAGGTTAACCCCCCCTAATCCCTCCTGTAAAGGGCTGGCTGAAATACACACTTTTTAAAAACCTATGTGTGCCAGGGAGTAGGTATAAATCTGGACATGGAGAATTTTGGGCTTACACAAGCATTCCCTATGTGAAATGGAGAATGCATGTCTAGGTGTTTGTCTTGCCCAGACCATCCCTCAAAGCTTACATATACCAAGGACATCCATGTGTAATTGGACCCTTCCTCTTCACCCTGCCAAACCAGTCCAGATAAGTGGGTTATGCACCTCCAAGGCCAGCCCGAGGCATGTGCGGGAATATTGCCTGCACATGACCCCACACCTCAGGGGGCTCTGTGCTGACCTGGCTGGCTTGAGGGGGAGCCAGTGAGGACCAAAGCCCAGCTCCCCAACTCACTTCTGTACAGCCGCAGGAGTAAAGACCTGCAGGAATGGTTCTTTTTTCTCACATGGCTCTGTTGTTTGCTAACAGCGTGGGTCACTACATATAGGTTAAAACAGGAATAGCTATAGTTTATGTAGTGACCCATGCCGGCAGCAAAGAACTTAACACAGCTGCGGGAGAAAAAAAGAAACGGTCCCAGTGACTGTGCAGAAGTGAGTCAGGGAGCCAGGCTTCAGTCCTCACCGGCTTCCCTTCAAGCCAACCAGGCCAGTGTGGGGCCCCCAGAGGTGTGAGGCCATATGTGTGTGTGCATAAGTGAGTGAGGGGGAGGGGGGGGAATGGGAGTCACTGGCATTGGGGGACTGCTACTGTGGTTAGAATAGGAAACAAGCTAATGTTGGGGGATGGAACTGGAGGAATACCGATACTGAGGGGGCTAGGACTGGAAATGGGCTGATGCTGGGGGATGGGGAGAATGGGACTGGAAAGGGGTGGGGCTGGTGGGAGAAAAAAAGAAACTGGGGGAGTGAGGATTGAGAGGGGAACAAATATATTTATGAGGGAGGGGAAAAAAGTCATACGGAGGGAAGAGTTGAAAGAGAGGGGCAATAAGAGTGAATGCTAGGGTAAGAAAGAGGAAAAGCAGAGTTAGCACAGTTACTTACCTGTAACAGGTGATCTCTGGAACAGCAGGAATTAGTCTTCACATATGGGGTTCGTTGGCGCCGACGGAGCCCGCACGGGAATGCTCCCCAGCATCCAATCAGAAGGCTTTTGGGAGCATCCCTTGCGCCTGCGCGGTAGCTTCCCGCCCTTCCCACTGCCTCTGCCCAGTTGCGTTTCATAGCTGAGACAGAAGGAAAGGAGAGGAGAGGAAGGAAGAGAGAAAGAATTACAACTCCTAGGGGAGTTGGGTGGGTTGTGAAGACTAATTCCTGCTGTTCCGGAGATCACCTGTTACAGGTTAAGTAACTGTGCTATCTCCAGGAACAAGCAGGAATGAGTCTTCACATATGGGGACTCCCTAGCTGAGGGTGCCAGAGGAGATCCCAGAATGCGCGCCCCTGGACAGGGCGGCATCGCCCAACCTGGATCCCCGGCATCCCCGGAGGGATGGAGGGTAGAAGATGAGAAGAGTTGCCAAGGCACAGCAACCGAAGACTACAGGGGAGTCTTCAAACCACGTCAATTATCATTAAACCGTTAATGATCTAGCACAATCTAGAGCAGCGGTTCTCAACCTGTGGGTCGCGACCCCCATGGGGGTCGCCACAGGATTCAGCGGGGGTCGCCTCACTCCGCCATTAAAACAAACAAACAAAAAAAACGCACAAGTTGCTGCCGCTGCCGAGTCCGCTTCTCGGAAGCGGCAAACTCACAGACTCCAATCTTCTGCAGCCGCAGCTCCCTCCCTCTTAGGGAACCACGGCTGTGCCTGTAAAACCATTGCAGAGCCTTCCTGCCTCTCGACAGGCTCCATGCAGCATTGTCCCACCTCCAAAGGAAGTTGTTTACCACTTCCTTTGGAGGCGGGACAATGCTGCACAGAGACCGTTTAGAGACAGGAAGGCTCTGCAACGGTTTTACAGGCATAGCCGTGGCTGCAGAAGAAGGAGGCAGACATGGGGAGAGGGGAGCAAGGAACCTGCAATGGGGCTGACATGGACCGAGGGAGGGGGGGGCTGACAGGGAGGGAGGGCTGACATGGACAGAGGGGGGACTTACATGGAGGGAGGGATGGAGGGAGGGGGCTGACATGGACAGGGGGGCTGACATGGATGGATAGATGGCGGGAGGGAGGGAAGGAGAGGGGGCTGACATGGACAGAGGGGGGCTGACATGGAGGGAGGGAAGAGACAGATGGATGTACTGGACAGACGGGGGATCAATGCTGGACAGAGGGAGAGACAGTACGGGTTAGGATTATAATGGGCAGATGGGGGGGGCTAGGACTGGTAATGGGTTGATTAGGGAAGGCTAGGACTGGGAATGGACTGATCAAGGGGGGGTTGGGACTGGTAATGTGCTGATAGGGGGGTAGGACTGGTAATGGACTAATGGGGGGCTAGCATTGGAAATGAACTGATCGGGGAGGTTAGGGCTGGAAATGGGCTGATTAGAGGAGGCTAGGACTGGTAATGGGCTGATGGGGGGTGTAGGACTGGTAATGGGCTGATTAGGGGAGCATAGCACTGGTAATGGGTTGAGGCGGGACTAGCACTGGAAATGAGTTTATTAGGGGAGGCTAGCACTGGTAATGAGCTGATGGGGGGGGGGGGGGTAGGACTGATATTGGGCTGATTAGGGGAGGCTAGCACTGGTAATGGGGTTGAGGGGGGACTAGCACTGGAAGAGAGCTAAGAGAAGACAGGAAAGCAGAAGCCTCAGATCGGGACCAGCATGATCAGAGAATAAATTGGTCAGACAACAAAGATAGAAAAAATAATTTTATTTCATATTAGTGATTTGACTACAAAATCATCATAATTTTGAAATCAAATATTGTCACTTGTTATTGTGATTAATTATTGTGGTTTAAATAAGTAAATTTTATAAATAAAAACATATTGCAAAGGCCTATAATATATTAGTAATTCAACAAATGATTACAGCGACAATGCGTTAACGGTAAAGGAAGAGAGACACATTTGATTTTATCTTTGGGGGTCACCACAAGTTGACCAATGGTAAAAGGGGTCACGGTACAAAAAAGGTTGAGAACCACTGATCTAGAGCTTACCTACTGGATTGTAGAAGGCAGAGCTGCGACGGGTACTGTAGATGCAGTAGCGAAGTCTTCAAGGGAACTTCACCGCAGAGAGGACGAAGTTCCCAGTCCGGGCGGGCTGGAGACGCAGGTGTCAACCGGCACCGGAAAGACGGCAGGTCTTCACGAGGAGCTCTAAGAAGCTGAGAACTCCAGTAGGAGCAGAGTCCCCAATTCGGAGGACTAATCAGAAGACTGACCGATATGGGAGAACCCAGCCCGGAGAAGAACAGAAGTGTACCCCGGGATACCGAGGGGTACACTGTCTACCCGAGCCGGCAAGGGATAGGAAGACAATGGGTTCGAAAACCTCCAGACAAGGAGGCGTAAACCAAGGGGCTGTTGACATCACAGCAAGTTTCAGCATAACCAGTCCGAGCACCCGAGCCGCAGAACGCAGGCAAGCGGGCCGGCCGGACCCCGTAAGAAATAACAAAACGTCAGTACCGACAATTGGGGGATAGTCGGTAAGACACAGGGCGCTATAACATTTCCCAAAAAGCGCCCACCTGTACCGATATATATCCAATAACAGGTATAGATGTATATCGGGCTATAGGTGGGCCCGGGAGCGCCCACCCAGGTTACTCAACCGGTATGGACACGTGAGAACGATACTGCCAACTCGGACCGGCCCTTGATCCACAGGAGGGCGCCTACCTGGAAGGTGGCGGGAGGAAGGGCCATCCAAAGTGATGGGCCTATGTGCGTGGAGCAGGGCAGATCGGCGAGAGTAGCAGTATGGTTGTGTGACCGCCAGATCAGTTGGGGAGGAGCACATCAGGAGTACGTAGACCCCTGAGGCGTCCACCTGGAAGTCACCCAAAATGTGTCCTCCGTGCCACAGGGAAGGCAGGAGGATAGAAAACCCTATAGCCACGGTGTGACCATGGGGCCATCTCCGGCCTATATAAAAAAAACCCTCGGGGTTAGGGCCAATGCCCTCCGCCGCTCCGAAGAGTGCAGGGAGCGGAGCCGTGGATCGGCATATGGGTCAGTGGGACCCCTGTCCACCGTAACCTGACAGACCCAGGGATTTCTCTGCAAAGAGCAGAAACACAGACCAGGGGGGGGGGGGTGGTCCGGCCCTGTCGAGGAATGGTTCGGCCACGCTCAGAGAGTAGCAGCCAAGGCCCACACTGGGAGAAGGAGATTCGGTGCGCGATCCCCTCAAACCGGGGGAACCAGGCAGAGGGGAATCCGAGGGATGTACCCAAGGGTAAGTCCGAAGAAGATTAGCATGGCCCTGAGGAGCCAGGCTAACCTAGCGTGGGAAGGTTCCCCCCCCCCGGGGGAGGGGGCTCCATACCTCCAATCAAGCAGCCGAACCGCTTGTCACACTGAAAGAACCCCAGTGTAGAACTGGACAGTAACTTCATGTAAGAGGAGTTAAGCGCAAACTGCCACATACCGTAGCCTAAGGCTGCCTGGCATGGGCAGCCTGGCGTGAGCCCTGGCACTGCCGACCGGTGTGAGACGTCCCTGGCATGCGCGCACCCGGCAGGCGGGCAGAGGGATGAAACCTCCTCCTCTTCAGACAGGAGGGTCGGGAAGGACATTTCCTACCCCCGGGAGAGAGGGAGGGCCACGGGCGGCCAGTGCCAAACAGGTCGGCGGAGCACTGAGCAACCTGACGCAAAGCCTCGCCATTGAAGAGGTTCTCCCCGGTGCACGGGGAAGTACCCAGGTTATGTGGTGCCCAGCTGCACAAGTCGGAAGCCTGCAACCAGGCTGTACGACGCGCCCCTATGGCTACCGCAGAGGACCTGCTAACTGACTCGAAAGAGTCCACGGCAGCCCGAGAAAGAAACCAAGAGATATTCCTGCAATGGTAAAGAAGCAAGGAATAGCCAGGGGCCCAAGGGGCCGACACAAAGGGAGACAAAAGAGATAACCTCTCGGTGACCTCCCGCAGCGCCAGGCTCATATAGAAAGTATATGAGAGAATCCTGGAAGCCAACATGGACGCTTGGAAGGTTCGCCGCCCAAAGTTGTCCAGAGTTTTAGACGCACGAGTCGGGGGGCAGGAAGAGTGCTTCTTCTTGCTTCCGACCTTCCTCAGGGCCGATTCCACCACAATGGACTGATGGGGAAGCTGGTGTGTCTGGAAACCCGGAGAGGGGGGCACCCGATACCGGGCATGCATGGCTGCAGGCGGCGCCGGTACCTGTAAGGGCGAGCTCCAAATCCCGAGCAGGAGATCCCGCAGGGAGGGAGGTAAAGGAAGCATTACGGCTGCCTGTTCCGCAGTACCTGGACTTAGCGAAGGGCCCGGGATAGGAATGGCGAGCAAGTCTGCCATGTCAAGGAGGAAGTCCTGAAAAGACGGCTCTCCCAGAGGGACTATCCCGGGGGAGGCCGAGGAGGAGGGGCCCGCATGAACACCAGGGGACCCACCGTGCTGGTGCACGGGAGGAATCGCTCTAAACAGAGGAGGGTACTGACAGTCCCAATTCGAGGCAGTCTGTACTGCATTGTCAGAGCCCGGGATTGACTCCAAGCGGGGCATCGAATGGAGCGACGACCCTGACGGGCCCGCGGAACTCGGCCTCGGCCCTGATTCCGGGGGCGGGGCCGCCCCCGGGGCAATCCGCAAGGGTGGCTGGAGTGGTGCCGAGGCCGCTGGAGAGCAGGCGAGCGCAGCACTGCGCCATCGGAAGAGACCGGGGTCGGATCCGAAATGCGCCGGAGCCACGCTTTCCAGACTGGAGATCGATTCGAGGCTGGGCATTGAACCGAGCGACGCCTCCTTAGGGGGCCCCGGTGTCGGCGGCCACGCCGGTGCTGCCACTCTCGCGAATGGAGTCGGGGTCGCGACGATCGGTGCCGAGGGCTTCCCAGGCCGAAACTCGGCGAAGAGGGAAACACCCGAAGTCGGCTCCGACGCCGGGAGAGAGGCCCTCCTAGGCGCCGGGGTTCTGCCCGCGCCTGTTTTATTGAGCGGGAAACCCTTACGGGGCGTACTACGCAGCCTCGAGGGTACCCAGGTAACCCGCCGACGAGCCCCGGCGGGGAGCGAGACGCCCAGCCCTGGCTCCGCGGCCGCAGCGCTTCTTTGGGTCGACTCGACCGAAGGACCCGGGTCCCGCGGGCAGACTCCAGTGACGAGTGGAGCACTCGACGCCCACGTAGATGCCGGGAGGTCGGTGGCGTCCGGGGAGGCCCCGGCCCCGCGCAAGGTGGGGGTGCCGACCCGCCCGACCGGGATAGATCGATCGGCTCCGCAGGTGGAGCCCGGAGGCGACCCCTGGCGAAGAACGGGGCTCGTTCCCGAGACCGCCGCGGAGGGGCAGAGCCGCTCAAGGCCAGTACCGCCCCGCAGAAGCTGGGGACGAGTCGATCAGCCCTGGCAGAGCCGAGGGCACCCAGTGCCGATCCCCGGTGGGGAGTGGGGCCACCGACTCCGACGACTTGGTCCCGCTCGAAGCGGTCACCACCTCCGCGCATGGCTGGGGTGTGGGCACGCCATACCGGGTCAGGTTGGTCCGACGATCCCTGGTGACGAGTGGAACACTCGACGCCGATGCCGGGGAATCAGCACCGCCGAAAGCGGGTACTGCCCCCACACAGGGCCGGGATGCCGTAGAGCCAGACTGGGTCGAGTCGATCGGCCCCGAAGGCACCGAGGACACCAGTCGACAGTCCCTGGCGAAGAGTGGAACACTCGACGCTGGCGCCGATGCCTAGGGATCTGCACCGCTCGAAGCGGGTGCCACCCTCGGGCATGGCTCGGGAATGTTCTGTGAGGAGCGAACCTCAGGAACAACCCGAAACCCCGTGGAGGCTCTGGAGCCCGAAGACTCCCTCCGGGGTGTAAGGGACTGGAGGGGAAGGCCGGAGCCGTCGTCATGCGGCGCATGAGACTCACCCCTCAAGGCTCGGTTAGTCTTAACAGACTGTTGTTGGGTTACCTGATCCTGGCGAGGAGAGAAAGCCGACGACCGCACCTCAGAGGGAAAGACGTCATCGAGGGACACTCGAAACAGGGAGGGTCTTCTCCCGACGCTGAAGCCCGGGGAACCGGGGGAGAAGGGGTTAGGGCCCCAACAGGAGAGACAGCAGGCGTTGGAGTCAGAGCAGAAGACAACGTCTCCACAGTGGGGGCACTTCTTAGGGGGAAGAAGGCTCCATGCTGGAAAGCCCGGTAGGCCTCAGAATAACACGAGGAGGATGCTCCTCGAAGGAAATAAAGGAAAACAAAAAATAAGGAAAAAAGGGGGCACCAGCGGTGCCAGAGTCAGCGGGGAAAAAAACCACGACCACAGGAAACAAGAAAAGAAGAAAAAGTTTCTGCGGTGACAGGAGGTACGTCCTGTCGGCTCCGCGGAAAAACGAAAACTGGGGAGAGGCAGTGGGAAGGGCGGGAAGCTACCGCGCAGGCGCGAGGGATGCTCCCAAAAGCCTTCTGATTGGATGCTGGGGAGCATTCCCGTGCGGTCTCCGTCAGCACCAACGAACCCCATATGTGAAGACTCATTCCTGCTTGTTCCTGGAGATAATGAATATCTAAGAAGGAAGTAACTGGATAGCGGAAGAGATCGAGGAGCTACAGAGGGGAATAAGAGGCTAGCGAAGGAGTGAGATGAGAAATGGGGGAGCTGGGCTGGAGGTTAGAAGAGGAGATGGAAAGTTGCTAGGTGAAAAGTCAAAAGGGATTGAGGACAGAGGATTGAAATTGAGAGGGAGGAGTGGCCTAGTGGTTGGGGCAAGGTACCACAGGTTGATGGTTCAAATCCCACTAGAGGACAGCAACCTTGGGCCGAAAGGACTGGGGTTTCTAGTCCCACAGGTGCTCCTTGTGGTCTTGGGCAAGCCACTTAACCCTCCATTGCCCATGTTCCCTGTATTAGTGTATGTGTCTCATATCCTCTCGTGTTAAATGTATCCCCCAACCGCTTTGACCCAGTGAAAAGCAGAATATAAATGCAGCTAAATAAATTGAATGGATGAATAAGTAAAGAAGGAAATGGAGAAAAGAACAAAAAAACCCCAAAAGATCAGTATGTCAGAGGTGGATGTAGACGGAAAACAAATAGGAGAAGAAAGGACAAATGGACAGCAGACAATGGAGAGATAGCAGAAGACATGAAGAATGCAGAAGAGAGACTGGGGCAATTACAACTGAAAAATAAAATGTCCAAATGACAAAAGGTAGGGAAAAAAGTATTTTATTTGAATTTATTAACTGGACTATGTCTGCTCTTGGTAACATGCTGATGTCTTTGTGCTTTGTTCAGTATAAGAGGAAATTAATTTCATAGTTTAATTTTTCCAATGAAGTGGTACACTCAAAGTTTGGCTTTTGGGATTCCCAGTTCAATTATTGCCTTCATATTTTTAAATCATGATCCCTTGTTCTGTACTTTTTGACAGCCTGTCTATTTTGCATGTATAACAGAACTGTGCTATTCTGTTTGTCTAGTTTCTGTGTAACAGACCCACTTGTTCTCTTTTCCCAGTAAGATGTATTGGTTTAATATTTGTAGTGCTACCTGTTGATAAATACGGTGTGGTGTTGTGTGAGTCCTGGTAGTGCTGTTATGATATGGCAGGTTTGCTATGGGTTCTAATTGAGCAGGGTTTTGTAATAATGCACCTGACAGTTGGCACTGGAGGATAGTAATACAGAAATATGGTAGCCTTTCTTTATCCTCACCTTACATGCAAATAGTTTTCAGACAGTCATTAAGAGGCATGTTTACTAAAGGTTAATATGCTTTCACAACTTTGAATATGTGCTAAGTGCAGCAATATCCATTTATTTCTATGGGCACAGTGGCACTTAACACACATTAATGTTTAGTAAACATGCCCCTAAGTCAGGGGTGGGCAATTGTTTTGGCTCGGGGGCCACTTTGACAGGGCCATGGTTAGCGGAGGGCCACACCTTCTAAAACTGATCGTATTCATTAGTTAACATTACATTTCATTTAATGCAAAGTACTTCTCGCGTCAGGGCACAGGACGCTTGCGCAATCTACCAAGCACTGCTTAACAAACTCACCATCAGAAAATGGCTTGTTGCTTTTAGCGAGGTTGTATGCTACCATGAAGCTTGCCTCTGTAGCACTATCCTGAAGTGTTGATTGCTTCGTAAATATGGTCTGTTGCTTCTTCAGCTTCATAACACACTCTGCAGCTTTTTTCCTGCGTTCTTCCTCAGACATTTCGCTACCAAACTCACCATGTTTTGTTTGATGGTGTTGTTTCAAATTGTATTTCTTGAATATGGCAACCGTCTCGTGACACCGTAAACACACTGCCTTATTCCCTGAATTACTGAAGAAATATTTGTGTCCAGTCTTCATTGAACGCACGGCATTCTTTTTCGATTTTGTGCTTTTTAGGAGGGCCCATGGTTCACTCAGGTCGGAACGTTACAGATCTTACTGTTGCAAAGATGAAACTGACATGAGACAGAATTGCCGGCAACGTGGGTATCAACATCAACTGTGCATGCGTATGACTGGGCGCATGCGCAGTAGGTATCCGGCTATTAAAACATGGGGCATTTTCTTTGACAGAAGGGAAGCAAGTCTTGGTTCAAGTTAGCCTCAGCACTAGCAGTTTACCATGATCAGTTTACGAAAATTTTAGATTTGGAAGATTTTTTTACTGAATGCTTCCGCGGGCCGCAGAAAACTGTGGTGGGCCACGGGCTGTAAATTGCCCAGCCCTGCCCTAAGTCATTGTTAGGACAAAAAAAAGAGGCTTGTGAAGGACTCCTTTGAAAGCCACTTAAAATTTTAGATGGGTGGCATATACATTTTAAAATAAAATAAATTAGATTTATACAAATGAGGCCCAGTGGATATGCACATGGCCCCGCAACATCCTTGGGCCACCCCTGTGCACCCCAACCAGCAGATGGAGGCATCATCACCTGCTACAATTGGTGGTGCAGCAGTGGAATTTGCTAGGATTGTGTCTCCAGCATATAGCTGCAGTGTGATCTCGTGCAGCACTGTCAAGATTAGGCCTAGTTCCCCAACACCAGGCTGCATCTGATGATGTTCTAGTTCCAGTGCTGTTACTTGCGGGACTCTAGCACTAGTGGGAGAGGAGAGGCCATCAAGTGGACCTTTCAGAGCCCCTACCTAAGTCAGTAAGTAAGGACACTTGCTCACCCCCTCCTCTGCCCCCCCCCCCCACATGGGTTAGATCAGGCAGGCTTTTTACTTGCTTATTTTTATTTTTAAGGGAAACAGACAGTCTTTTAATAAAGTGGTCTTTAACTTTTGGGGAAAAAAAAAAGCAGCTTGTAATATCACACGCTAGAGTCTGGCGTGCGCTATGTGGAGGGGAAGGCGTTCCTGGAGTTCGGCACTTGCCTTGAAACTCCAGCTGTCAAGCTTGAAATGAGAGTCTGCACTGCTGTACACTACCAGCTTATTTATTCCTAACGGCTGGCTTTGCTAAGTTTTTAAGATGGGGCACATCCCTGCTCTGCACCTCCTAACAATCCTCAATATAAAGCAAATCAGCAACAAATAAAAAACAAGCAAAACTCCCCCTGCTGTACATGGAGTCTCTGGTGAAAACAGGTAAAGCTGCAAAGTGAATCAGTCTAGGTTTTATCTACATTTCCATATCTGGAGCCAGCCGGCTACTTTCTCCAAGGAGTCACAATGGGCCACAAGGCCCTGTTCATCCCCCTTAAAAGGGTTTCTCACTGATACACTTTTCATCAATAACAATACCCCACACCGAGGGCAGTTCATCAACAATTCAATCCATTCTGCTCTTTAAATCTGGGCAAACCCTTACGCCTTCAATAGCCCACACCTTCCCTAGGCATTCCCAAGTGCCCAGTCCATGTTCACAATAAGGCAAGCAAGTGAACCCACATGCTTGAGGGTCCAGCTTTCTGATATTCCATGCCCTCAAAGTTGCAATTTGAGGGTTCTTTTTCTTCCAGCTTCATGGGTTTGGGAGTCTTGGGAACCGTGGAAAGCTCACATGGGGGCTGATTCCAAGCAAGAGGAGTCCCCTTGAACTTTGCATACTGTACTCCTCTTCCTGCCAGGGAGGTATATCAGCTCCATCCTCATCCCCAGGAAACCACCCAGCCCCTGGTTCCACCCCTTTGACTTGATCTCCTTTCCTTTGTGCAGAGAGATCTAAAACCTGGATTGGATCCAATCCAGCTCCAAATCCCTTGGCATATCTTGGGCCCTTCCTCCTCCTCCCTGCAAGGATGTCTCTGACTCAATGGTGCACTTGGGACTGCAGGGTTTTCCACCTCCATGAATACTGAGACAGACTTACCCTGCCACAGTAATTAAATGTGGCTGTTGCCAGCTCTGCAGGAGCAAGGGCAACCACTATGAAGGGACGACTGCAACTTACAAGGCTGAGCAGCAGTGTGCCGCGAGGCTGAGCAGCAGTAAGTGTGCCACAAGCCACACTTACTGCTGAGGAGCAGTGTGTGGCTTGCGGCAGCTGCTGAATTAGCACTGTGGCCAGCGCCTACTGCACTGAATGTGCTGGAGAAGCCTCAGGGCAGTATCTTTTTTCCCTGATTCTGCGCATCCCACAAAAGCCACTGTGCCAGACACAGCTTCTGCTCTTTCCCTCATTGCCACCCTGGTTTTTCCACTTGTGGAAATAGTGGCATCATGGATGGCTGCATGGTCCGCACGGATAAGGAAATAGGCAGGGGTGTCCTGGGGCTCCATGGACTATGTTAGATTGACACAGGAGACTCCCCTGGGAACTCCTGTGCTGTTTTCTGTGGGTTTCGAGCAGCAGCTCCTGAAGAGGTTTACAGGCTGCTATCAGGTGATGCTGCTATATGCCAGTCTGCAGTGCTCAGACTCGGTTCTTCTGGATCTCTGCCAGAGGGTGCTGGTGCATTAGCTGTGGATTTGGTGGTTGGGCAGAAGGCTAAACACCCTTGAGGCCCTCTGGGTGTCCATTTCCCTCCTTGAGGCCAACTAGGTCATTAAGGGCTTGCTGGCAGGGGGAAAGGTCTCATATCTAAGACGGAGGATGATGCCTCTCTTGGGGGAGACTTTTACCTGAGGAGGGGGATCTACCTCCCTCTGAAGGCAAAGATCCAGCTGTGATTCATCTATTTTGTAGGGAGGATTTACCTTCTCTGATTGTAGACTTCCTGTCAGTATTTTGCATTTCAGTGCCTCCTTTGGAGCCATTGTGTCCAATATGGATCTATTTTGGAAGGGATTAGAACACCTTTGGGTTTTTTTCCCTCTGGCAGAGCTGCTTCTGAAGCTGGTAGTGGTAGAGTGACAACCAGGAGACGCGGGGAACCTGTTTAGCTTTCTCAAGGTTAATGCCCTGGTCACAATGGTGACCAAGAAGACTAACATTGCCATGGGAGGCAGTTCCACCTTGAAGGATCACCATGACAGGAAAGTTGAGGCACTCCTGAAGAATGTTTTTTTGGCTTTAGAGGTTCAGGTGGCCTTATGAGCAGGCATCATGACAAGGGTTTTATTCTAGTAGATTCAGCAACTTCTGGTTTCTGAGTACACTAGTTGGAATCCAGTGCCTCCTTTGTGGCAGATGCCCTTTATGATTTGATCAGGGTCGATTCTAGGTCAATGGTGGCCACTGTAGTGCCCAGATGTGGATCTGGTCAGCAGATGCCATATTCAAATTGTACCTTGGTAAGCTATCTTCCTGAGGCCACTTTCCCTTTGGTGAAGACCTAGGTGAATGTGGCTTCAACTTCTATCAGAGGATAGGCCTTAAGGGGCCAAAAAGCTTCCTGCAAGCTTTCTCAGGGATTGGAGATGCCAGTGGTCTGGCAAGGTCTCTGCTAATCCCTATTTGGGCTAGTTGAGTAGGTTTAAGAAGGGTCAGTCCTTTCAGGAGATAGAGGTCTTGGGACATTTCTGGTCCTTCCGGGGGGGGGGGGGGGGGGGGAGGGAAGGTCTCAATGAGATAAGGCAAGCTCCTCCAGAGATGCATATGGTCTCCAGCTGTTTGCATCAGTGTAGACCAGATCACCTCGGACCTATAGGTGCTCAAGGTTATTCAACAAGATTACATCCTCAATTTGCAGTCTTTCTTCAGGGTGCCATCATGGTTTTATGCTGAAGCTCCAGGGCCAAGAGTCTGGCAGTCGAGGAGACTCTTCAACATTTGATCCAGCTAAAGGCTATTGTATCCATGCCTACATAAGAATGTGGGAGTGGCCATTACTTCATCTACTTACTAGTCCCAAAGAAGGGTGAGTTCTTCAGACCAATTTTGGACCTGAAGGGAGCCAATCCTAACCTTAAGGTTCCTCGGTTCTGGTGGAGACCTTGCATTCTGTTGTCCTCATCTCTTTGAACCTCTTTGAGGCCCTTCCCCATATCCCAGTTTATCAGCACTATCAGCAACATCTTCACACCTGTGTTCTGGGACAACATTATCAGTTCCAGGTCCTACATTCAGGTTGGCCACAGCCCACAGAACATTTTCTAAGGTAATGGTGTTGTTGCACAAGCAGGGTATCCAAGTCCATCCCTATCTGGACAATTGGCTGATTTGTGCAAACTCAAGAGGAGCACGCACAAGGTCCAACCTCTGTGATGGTGCAGTACCTCGAGTGGCTAGGTTGGATGGTAAACTATGCCAAGAACAGTTTATCCTTCTCCAAGAACCTGGAGTACCTGGGTGCCCACTTAGATACCAAGATGGGTTGAATATTCCTAACTTCGGAATGGCTGCAGGCTCAAGTGCAAGCCTACTGCTCCCAATCAACTTCAAAAGCCTGGGACTACCTATAGGTACTCAGTTTGATGGCATCACCATTGAAGCTGGAGTCTTGGGCAAGGATGCACATGCACCCTTGGCAGAGATGGCTTTTGATTTGCTGGTTCCCAGATTCACAACAGCTCACTTTTCAAATCCCCCTTCCAGAGGAAGTGAAGAAGGCTCTGGATTGGTGGCTTGATCCAGTTTTCCCACTCTAGGGAATGCTGCTGGAGTCCCCCAAATGCCAGTCTCCTGGCTGGAAAGCCCACTGTTAGGGGTAGTACACACAGGGATGATGGATGACGCAGGAAGGGGCTTGGTCCTTCATCATGTTGGAGGTCAGAGCCATCAGCCTGGCCTTGTTGCAGTTTCAGGATGTCCTGCAAACCAAAATGGTCAGGGTATTCTGACAATGTGACAGCAGTGGCATACATCAACAGAGCGGCACTCAGAGCAGAGAGGATGGATGCCCTGATTCAGCCTTGGCCCCTTGGAGAGTTGTGCATATTTCCTCCAGTCTCTGGTAAGCTGAGTCTTACACTGGATCCAGGCTCATCCAGGCCTGCTAATTCTGGTGGCTCCAGATTGCCCATGACTGCCTTAGTATGCAGATCTTCTAAGGCTCCTGGTTGGTATTCCACTTTGACTTCCTTAGCCTCACAACCTTCTGTGGCAGGACCTGCTCCTGATGGATGTCCATGCTCCTTTCTCATTTATGGCTTGGTTGCTGAAAGGCACAGGTTGACATAAAAGAGACTTATTTTCAGACAGTTGTGGACACTCTGCTCAGGGCCTGTGGATCTTCCACTTCCTTGGCCTATTCAGGGTTTGGAGGGTCTTTGCGCTGGAGCCATGGAGAGTGGATGTGGCCTCTATCCTAGCCTTTTTAACAAGCTGGGTTTGAGCAGGGCTTGGCTCTTAATTCTCATGCATCCCTGGATGCAACAAGAGGAGGAGTCACTCTGCCATATAAGGTGTTTTTTTGTCTTATATGGCAGTCTGACCTAGTCTAGTGCATTCCAGGATGCACTGCACGGGGTCAGGCACTATAATTTTTCAAGATGAAGGCACAGGGATGTGAGCATATGGGTGATGCTCCTACCCCCTAGTTAAAGGTATTGAGAGGGGGTGTGGGTTTGGGGGCCACTAAGCCACCAGAGATGTTTGCGATTAATTGGGTCGGGGGGGGGGGGGGGGAAATCGGGTTACTGGGTCACCAAAGGATTTTGTTTCTATCAGGGGGTCACAGTGTCTGGGGAGGGGGCCCTAGCCCCCCCCGACAGTGTGCCAATGGCTTTAAACGCTGGACTCTAGCGCAGAGTTCCTGCATCGATCTTTGTCTATTAACTGCAGACCCTGTTTGATCTCTCTTCCTGTCCCTTGCTGCATTTGCCCAAAGCATACTGAAATTCTGCTACGATTTGGTCTATGCCAGAAAAACTACTGGCAGATTCATTTTTCAGATGATGCTAGCTGAGGAAGGCACACCGTTTTATACCCTCCATTGGTGGTAGTTAATCTAATTTACATCAGAAAATAGTGAGTTTTCATTTTGGGTCAAGGAACTCCATCACTAACGGAAGAGTAAGTTCCTGTCATCAGGTATGTAACCCTATATGAGCGTTTATCATAGTGCATGAACAAGGACCAAACCTTCCCTCTAAGTTTAGAGGACCTAAAGCAACATTGGCAAATGCCATGTGCCCCGTATGGGGGTGGAGAGCGACTTAGGCAAGGACTGATGCTGGGAACTCATGTGCATAAAAACAAGACCGCAGCTTTATTGTCAAACGTCAACAAGATAATGCATAACAGTCAGAAGAGCGGAGACGAGTTCCACGAGTCTACTCAGGCCACTTGGTTTGCAGCTTGTTGTGCTGTGAGGGCTTGTGTGCATCAGTGATGCTGACAGCTAAAGTATCAGTAGTTTAACTACTGGCAGGGTCTTCCAAGATGGACAGTTCTCAGCTGAGGTGCCAGACCAAGACAAACCACCCATCTGGGCAGCAGCAGAATGGGATAGTGTTGACGGTGGAGGATCATATTTCTGTGACAACGGCAACAACACCAAACTTAAACTGCGCGGAAGAAAGTCCTGGCAATCTACTTCTGTATCTTGCCATGAAAATCCAATGGATAGTTACAACAAAACAAATTGTGCTATAGTGCTAGAAGATGAGACCCCCAGGTTGAAAGGCACTCAACTAGCTACTGGGGAAGAGCTGAAGACTTTTCAGAGTAAAGCCAGCATTTATGATGTGGTTGGATCAAAGCCCTCGGGACGTCTGACTGCTGATGTAGCTGCGCATGAAATGAGAGTCAGAAGCTATAAAGATGTCTTACGCATTGGAACATGGAACGTACGAAGCATGAACCAAGGGAAGTTGGAGGTGGTCAAGAATGAAATGGAACGTGTACAACTTGATCTGTTGGGTGTCAGCGAACTGAAATGGACTGGCATCGGGCACTTTGCATCAGATGATCACATGGTCTACTATGCTGGAAATGAAAGACAAAAAAGAAATGGTGTTGCATTTATAATAAAGAAGAAACTTGCAAGAAATGTAATGAAATACAGTGCAGTCAGCGAACGCTTAATCTCTATTCGTCTACGAGGAATGCCTATCAACACAACTATAAGTATATACCCCAACAACAGCTGCAGAAGAGAATGAAACTGAAGAGTTCTATGAACAAGTACAAGCTGAAATTGACAGAACATGCAAACAGGATATCCTTATAGTCATGGGTGACTAGAACGCAAACGTTGGCAACAAAGAAGAAGGCAAAATAGTTGGAAAATATGGACTTGGCAACAGAAATGAAGCTGGAGAAAGACTGATAGAATTTGGCAAGACCAACGATCTATTCATTTCAAACACCTTCTTCCATCAACACAAGCGGCGACTGTACACATGGACTTCACCCAATGGATTGTATAAAAATCAAATTGACTACATCTGTGGAAGTCAACGATGGAAAAGTTCTATAACATCAACAAAGACAAAACCTGGAGCTGACTGTGGTACAGATCATCAACTACTAGTATGCAAACTCAAGCTAAAGTTGAAAAAGAGCAAACCACTCATGAATGCAGCAAAATATGACCTTGAGAATATACCACTGGAATTTAAAAACTGCCTCCAAAATCGATTTGCTGCTTTAGATACAAATGACAGAGCTCTGGAATGACATCAAGAAGGTTGTGTTGGAAGAAAACAAGAAGTCTCTACAAAAGGTGAAAAAGCAAAAACGGCCAAAATGGATGACGGAAGAAACTCTGAAAATTGCCCAGAAACGCAGAGAAGCTAAAGCCAGAGGAGAAAGAAAGACAATCGCAGAACTCAGAGATTTCCAACGTGCAGCAAGACAGGACAAGGAAAAGTACTACAACGACGCATGCAAGGAAAAAGAAGCAGAAACTATTAGAGGAAGAACAAGATCGGCTTTCCTAAAGCTACGAGAGTTAAAGAAAAAGTTCCAGCCTCGAATTGGAATGTTACAAGATGCTCAAGGTTCTATGTTGAATGATACTGAGAAGATCAAGAAAAGGTGGAAGGAATATAGAGTTTTTATATGATAAAGATCAAGTAGACCAACAGCCGTTTCAACCTGTGCCTTATGATCGGGAACCATTGGTGATGAAAGAAGAAGTTAAAGCAGCATGGAAAGCCTTATCAAAGAACAAAGCACCAGACATTGATAGCATTCCCATAGAAGTATTACAGCAATCTGATGCAGCTGTTACCGTACTTATAAGGCTCCGCCAAGAAATATGGAAGACAACATCATGACCAACTGACTGGAAAAGATCTGTGTTTATACCAATACTAAGAAAGGTGATCCAACTGACTGTGGAAATTACCGCACAATCGCTCTGATCCCACATGCCTGGAAGATTCTACTGAAGATTATTCAAAAGAGACTACAACCATACCTGGAACAAGAACTACCTGAAGTGCAAGCAGGGTTCAGGAAAGGGCGAGGAATGAGAGACATCATTGCGGATGTGAGATGGATCCTTGAAAAGACTAAAGAATACCAAAAGGATATCTATGTGTGCTTTATCGACTATAGCAAGGCATTTCACTGTGTAAACCATGAGAAACTCTGGGCCACATTAAGAAGCATGGGTATACCAGAACACCTGATCATACTCTTGCACAATCTGTACATTGATCAAGAAGCAACAGTTCGAACCGATCATGGAGAAACAGAATGGTTTAAAATAAGCAAAGGTGTAAGACAAGGCTGCATACTTTCCCCCTACCTGTTTAATTTATATGCAGAACAAATCATCAGAGAAGCAGGATTGTATGAAGACAACAGAGGTGTGAAGACTGGTGGAAGACTCATCAACAACCTTCGCTATGCTGATGATACCACATTACTGGCTGAAAGTGAAGATGATTTGAAACATTTACTTCTCACAATCAAAGAACATAGTCTCAAAATGGGCCTGCACCTTAATGTAAAGAAGACAAAGATCATGACAACTGGCATAATCAACAGGTTCATCTTTGAAGGAGAAGAAATTGAAATTGTGAACAACTTTAACCTACTTGGATCAACTATCAATAAAGAAGCAACAAGCAGTCAAGAAATCAGATGGCACATTGCTCTTGGCAGAAGGGCTATGAAAGACCTAGATAAGATTCTCAAGAGCAGAGATGTCTCTCTCCATACAAAGATTCGACTTGTTCAAGCCATGGTATTTTCAATAACATCATATGGATCTGAAAGCTGGACAGTGAAAAAGACAGACAGGAAGAAAATTGATGTCTTTGAATTATGGTGCTGGCTGCGAATACTGTGTATACACCATGGACTGCCCGAAGAACAAACCTGTTGGTACTAGAGGAGATCAAACCTAAGCTTTCTTTAGAAGCTCAGATGACAAGACTTCGACTTTCATACTTTGGACACATCATGCGAAGAGAGAGATCATTAGAGAAAGACATCATGCTTGGCAAGATAGAAGGTCAACGCAAAAGAGGAAGCCCAGCAATGAGATGGATCGAGACAATAACAGCAGCTACGGGTACCGGTCTGTCAACAATGAGCCGCCTGACTGAAGACCGAACACAGTTTAGGATAGATATCCAGAGGGTCGCCATGAGTCGACTCCGACTCGACGGCACTTAACACCACCACCACCACTCAGGCCAAATGCCACTACTGGACAGTCTGTGCCCATCTGAAAAATAATAAACTGGACCCATCCAAAGTTGATTCCTTCAGGCCTATTTCGAGCATCCCACAGCTTGCAAAAATCATTGAGAAGGCTGCCCAACAACAAATCCAACATCATATTGACACTGAAGCACCACTAGATCCATCTCAGCATGGCTTCAGGGAAGCGCATGGAGTCGACACAGTCCTTACAACCCTGTTCAATGTTCTGGTATCAGGAATAAATAACATACAACAGGGTTTCGTCCTCATTTTCCTGGACATCTCCGCCGCTTTCGACTCTGTGAGTCATGACATACTCCTACAACGCTTGAAAGATAAGGGGATTCAAAGCACAGCACTCGAGTGGTGTAAATCCTACTTATCTAACAGGTGGCAACAAGTAAAAACAGGCCACAAATCCTCAGAACCATTCCTGCAATCACAGGGAGTACCCCAAGGATCGTCCCTATCGGCACTAATGTTTAATATCTACATGCAGCCGATATGTGACTTGATCAGATCCTTTAATGTACAATGTCTCGCATACGCAGACGACATCCTCCTATATATGCCGTTCACAATTGAACACCCAGTATTCTCCCCAATAATCAACTGTTTTGAAGCTGCAGCCGAATGGTTACTATCCCAAAACCTTCGGATTAACCACAACAAAACTGACGTTCTTTTTGTCACAAGGAACCGTAAGTTCATACCTCCTCCATCTCTACTCGTCAACAACATAGAGTTGAAATCAAAAGCCACCATCCGTTACCTCGGCATCACATTGGATCAGCACTTGGATATGACAACGCATGTCAAGAACATCACAAAAACTATATATTACAAGATCAAATCGCTACGTCACCTCCGCTCCCTACTTGATCCCACAGACTTCCGAACAACCTTCCAGGCATTAATCCTCCCACACCTGGATTTTGCCAACATCATCCTTCATGGCCTCCCTCAATCAACTTTGAACCCGCTCCGCCTAGCCATGAATACAGCCGCCAGAGTCCTTTCTGGCTCATCAAGATCTGACCATATAACACCCATCATGAAAGAACTGCATTGGTTGCCATTACATGCCAGAATCCAGTATAAAATCCTTAGTCCTTACTTTCAAGGCACTAAATAACTGCCCCCCTACGCCAATCAGCAAGCTCATCCATGTCACCCTGGAAAACAGAAAAAGGAGAACCACATCAATGAACACCTTAATAGTCCCAAAAATAATAACGAAGTGCACTAAGGCCACCTCCAACAGGGCCTTCTCCTTATTTGCACCTCTAAACTGGAATGCGCTACCTCACGAAATCCGTGCTATCAAAAACCTAATCCTATTTAGAAAGGCATTGAAATACCACTTGTTTACAAAATGCTACCCAGAAGTCAACCTAGACATTATCAAAACTAGCTCCGCAATACAACCTGAAAAGGGCTAGCTGGTCAACCTTCTCTCTAGTCCTATTAGTGAACCACATTACAACATCCAAACGAGTTTCATATTACTGTATATATAACATTAAGTTAATCTGTACATAGTACATTAAGTTAATCTGTACATAGTTCCCCCTGTTGTCCTATTGTTGAAGTTCCCTGTTTAATGTAAAACTCAATGTTACTTGTATGCATTGTAGTATGTTCTTGTTCATTGTACACCGCACTGATTGTAATAGCGCGGTATAAAAGAATTGTTAAATAAATAAATAAAAAATAAAATCTAGATTGATTTTTTTTGCACTGAAGGAGCGACTGCCTTAAGCCAGGCAGGCTAGGCTACTGCATGAGAGATAGCTCACAGGGGCGCCCCACCTTGCAGCTAATTAAAATGCCCGATCTCTTGCTGGTCTGTGCCTCTGTGGATCCTTAGAGTTTGTCATTCTTTGGCTCAGGAGCCTGCACAAGCTGCACCTAGTGGCGTTGAGACGTCTGCCGTCGGATCAGCGAGGTACAGAGCTTCGGTCATGCTAACTACCAGGCGTTGCTAAGTACAGGAGCTGGTGCACTTTCAGACTAGGTGGAAGGGTTGGTTGGTCGGTCGGTGGAAGTCACGCCTTTACAGAGCGAGCTCTCCACGCCAGGCGCGCCATTTAAATCTCGGCCGGCCTGAGGCAATCCCGCCTACCCGGCTCCTCTCCGATCCCGGCCGCTCGCGAGAGCAGGGAGGTGAAGCACACACGTTCCCAGGCCAGCACTGATCCAAAAAGGAGGCCGAGGGAGGGAGGCCACAGGGTCTGGCATAGCTCCCTCCAGCGCAGAACACGTTTAATACACTTCATCTGATTAGCACAGAAAGATAGCAACTAAC
This sequence comes from Ichthyophis bannanicus, assembly GCA_033557465.1. Classification (NCBI taxonomy): domain Eukaryota; kingdom Metazoa; phylum Chordata; class Amphibia; order Gymnophiona; family Ichthyophiidae; genus Ichthyophis; species Ichthyophis bannanicus. Next base: position 84,946,237 of record CM066034.1, on the reverse strand, counting down.
CCTATTAGATCAGGACGCGCCGAATCTTAACAGCAGAAAAACAATTAACGTCCACCACACACAGCCATCCTATTGCTGTTGCACAGTATAATCACATCCCACTCACCCCATACACCAAGCTCTTATTCAAGCCCCTGTCACAGCCATTTGGAGAAAATGCCTCTAAGAGGAATTTAACGTCCCTTTTCCCCGCTCTGCCCGTATGACTGAGGGAGACGAAGTCGCCGCGAGGAACGGGATCTGACCTGCCTCCCACTAGCCCAGTGGCCTGAACGCCGCGCGCAGCACTTCCGGGACGCTACGCTAGTCGCTTTGCGGCGTGCTCCTGCTCGCGCGTGCGTCAGGTTGTGTGAGTGTGTGACTGGAACAAGATGGCGGGGGAAGCGGCGTGAGGAGCCCGTGAGAGGAGCCCATTGAAACTGAACGCCATGGCCCTGAACGGCGCTCAGGTAACGAGCTTCCGCCGCGCGGCCCTAGCGGAGCGGAGTGGACTGGGAGCGGGTGCCCGGGTTTCTGGCCTGGTGAAGGGGCGAGGGGAGGGGAAAATACGCTGCCCCCTCCGTACAGGCCTGGGCGGATTTCTGCAGCCTCATGGATCGCGCCAGGCTGCGGCCGCTTTCCTTCATCCCCCGACTCCTCTGAAAGCCGGGGCTGGGTGGTCCGGTGGTGTTCCTGTGCGTTCCCTGCCTTATACTCGGGATCACGAGAGGTAGATGTGAGGGATTTAAGACAACTACAGTGCTGCTCCTGCGAAACTCATTTAAATAATTAAGGGGGGAAGTGCTCACGGAGGTGTGTTACCCGTGCGTAATTGGTAAGGTTGAATTGTTTCAGCAGATTTGTTAAAATATTGTAGTACAAGGCACGTTGGTGGTCATCTGTCAAACTTGGTTTTGAACTCGCTCCTTTGATTTACCTTGATAGCTTGCCAGTTTTACTTTGCTAGACTTCGGGGAAATATTACATTTGTTTATGTGCAACTGGAATTGTATACACAACGGTGAGATGATGTTGGCGAAAAACAATTAAACTTATGAGTACAATTATCGCGGGAAGGCAATCATACAATTTATGAAGAATTGCATACATAAAGTACAGATTATTGAACAGTAACTGAGCAATTCAGACTAGCAGCATAGTTTCATGACTTTTGAGTAAGCGCTTCTGTATTGGAAAATGCTGCTGAACATTATCTAATGTTGACTTATAGGTCCATGGACGACTTTGTGTGTGTTTTTGGGAGTAGATTTATCTAGCAGAAGGCAAGGAAAGATTTCTTAGCTCACTATTTAAGAAGACTTATTTTAGTTAGACAGAAACTTGTGTTGGTTCCTCAACTTGCTTTTCTGGTTAGTGTTTTTGTATGTTCAAGGTAATTGAGTCTACAGTTGTACTGAGTTAATGGACATACCAACATTAAAACTTTGCAGATCAGCCTTTCATAATCATTTTATCTGGCTTATTTGTCAGATTATTTTCAAATGTAATAATACATTTTAAGTTTATACATGGTCACTGTCAAGTAAGTAGAATCCCAGTAAGCTTGTATTTCTAAAGTATGGGGGGCAAGAATAGGTATCATTTGCTGGTACCCATACTGCATGAAGGCTTTAAAAGATGGAGTTGGGGCAGTATCCTTTATAAGGGCCATGCCAAGGCTGTGTGAGCGGTGTGGTTGCACAGGGCACAAGTATAGAAAGGGCACTGATGATATTGCTGGTCTAGCAGGAATTTAAAAAAGAGTGAGTTACTTGCTGGGGCAGAAAGGGGCACTGGATTCATTAGTCACACAGGGAACATTTCTAGCTTGGTACAGTCCTGTTCTTTATCATAGCTGAATATACAGTTTTTTTTGGAGATGGTGACAGAGGACGACTCAAATTCATTATTCTTGGAAGTGTGCCTAAGGGATCTGTTTACTAAACTGTGGTAGTCTTCTGCAGGGGGCAAGTGCAAGGGGAGGACAGACCTGATCACTGCAGATTTCCCCCTCTCCTGAGGCCCAGATCGGGCCCCTCCCCAAGCTGTGTCCATTGCTGGTGCCATGAATTGGTGTATCCATGGCACGGGCAGTGCACACAGGTTTTGGGGACAGAGGTGATAGGGTGGAAGCCATGATGCGATTGGACCGATTTTGGTAACCATCATATGACAGTTGTTTGCACGGTGGCTGCCAAACAACACGTCTACTCCCTGCCCTGATCTGCCTCCCCCAATTACTATGCAAAATGCAGATATTGCAAAAAAGTGCATGCTGTACCTGCATTTCGACTGCATTAGTTGCTACTGTCAGTAGATATTAACATGTTAGCTGTGCAGTAGTAGCTAACATGTTTTAGTAAACACACCCCTAAGTATCTAGCCCCCTGGGAGCTAGAAATCATCTACCGTACCTGAGCTGCTATTGAAAAAAGCATGGGCTAAATTCAAATTCCTTTACCCTTCCCTTTAAAAAGTAGACTCAACCTTCTTTGTAAATGTTGCTAAATCAGGAATGGATTAACTAAACCTGGCTGTATAATCATGATTCAGCACATTTCGAACTGTGTATATGCCAGATTTAACCTACTTTTGTTTTGAGGGCAGACACAAGTCTGAGAGTATCAGGAACTAGTAAGTTCTTCAGCAGACTGACTGACCTTAGGCTGTGCGTCCTAGGATGCACTGTAGTTGTTGATCTGCCAGGTAAGGAAATTATTAACTTATTGGGCAGACTGATCCCATCTGATGCATCCTGGAATGCACCACGTGGAATCAGATGCCACCATTTTCTAGGATGGGGACAGGAGAGTATGGACATCACTCTTGCCACTCAACAAGGAAGGTGCTGGGGGAGGATCAGAGCCATCGGTGGGGAGGGCGGGTAGAGTTTCGGAAGATCAAAAAGTGTGATAGGGTGTAGTAGCCACTTAGGCCACGATCAACAGTGTTGCCACGTGATTGGGGGTTTGGTCCTTGTTTGATTGGCATTCCAGCACATGCTTGTGCAAGATATAGGTGCTGCTAACACAGACACTTATTCACATGTATCTTGATTTGTTCTGCTTTTTTAGCACAGGCGTTTTTGCATACTGTTTGATTACAGCATGGGTGAGAAACATCTGTGCTAAACTTGCATTAGGAAACCCCGCCATAGAGTTTTAGCGCTGGGTTCTAGAGCAAAGTTTCTGCATTGAAGCCTTAGAACATGCAGACTGCAAGTTGCTTCTAGATTTACACCTCACTCATTTTGCAGTCATGTAAATTTTACATAAACTTGTGGCAGGCAAGTCCTGAGCACAAGTCCAAAATCTTGTAGAGGCTTTGTGGCTATATTTTCTGCTTTCTTTGCGACATGGCTTGCTAAAAATTTGTTTTCTCGCACTGCTTGATTCTTTCACCTTGGCAGGTGCCAGAGATATGTTACTGATCATTTTAACTAGAATCTAGTTCAGTGATATTCTGAAAATCTTAAATAAGTATAATGTGATTTAATTTGTATGCCCTCGCACAGAAGAAACTAGGATCTTTTTTAATTTAACAGTGCTTTTTTTGTATGTTAGAAACATTTATTGCTTTAGAAAGACAACGTTTGAAACTTTTTATTTATGATGTTTCATAACAAATATCAGGTAGTGCTATCAAGGAAATATGAATTAATGTTTTATTACTGCTGATCATTTGTATAGCGTTTCAAGGCATACACAGTGCTGTAGTGGGTATACAGAGACATGAGAGATGGTTCATGTTCATCAGAGCTTACGTCTAGTCAAGACAGACAACACCACAGCTGGGGACTAGGATATGTCTAAGGGAATGGTAAGGAAACACATAGTTGGGAAGTAAGAGACTGTGCGGATCAGGATCCAAAAGCAGCCTCAAAGAGGTGAGTTTTTAGCCTGGATTTGATAATGGCCAGAGATGCAGCCCGACGAACGACTCAGGTAGTTCCAGGCATAAGGAGCAGTAGGGTGGAAAAATTGAAGTCTGGAGTTTGGAGTGGAAGAGAAGGGTACAGATAGAAATGATCTGCCACAAGAACGGAGCTCCCGAGGAGGGCTGTAGGGAGAGATAAGCCAGGAAAGGTAGTTAGGAGAAGCAGAATGAATGCACTTTATAGGTTAAGAGGAGATGTTTGAAATGGAAACGGATAGGGAGCCAATCAGACGATTTGAGAAGAGGGGTTATATGAGCATAACAAGACTGATGGAAGATTAGCCGCGCAGCTGAATTCTGAACAGATTGATGGTGAGGGAGATTAGTAAGGAGGAGGTTGCAGTAGTCTCGACGGGAGATGATTGAAGAATGGATAAGTGACTTAGTAGTGTGTTCAGAAAGGAAGTGGCAAATTTTGCTGATGTTATGGAAAAAGCTAAAACCTGACATTTCTATCAATTGGATATGTGTGGTGAAGGAGAGGGAGGAGTCAAAGATGACCCCAGGGTTGTGAATCGAGGAAATAGGGAGGAGTGTTGTCCACAGACATAGAGGAAGGAGGGAGGTGAATTTAGAGGGGGAAGATAAGCTCGGTTTTGGCCATGTTCAATTTTAAATAGCAGCGAGCCATCCAGGCAGCAATGTCAGGCAGGCAGAGATTTCAGGTTTAGAGAAGTAGATCTGAGAGTCGTCAGCATACAGATGGTAGTGAAAACCATGGGAGATGAGTGCACCAAGGGACTAGATATAGAGAAGGGAAAATGAGTGGTCCTTAGACAGACCCTTGGAATACACCAACTAAGAGTGAGATAGTAATAGAGGAGGATCTACCAGAACAAACTCACAAATTGTGGTAGGAGAGATAAAAGAATCAGGATAGAACAGAGCCCTTAAAACCTTGCAAGGACAAGTTATCGAGGAGAAGATGGTGGTCAACAGTGGCAAAAGCAGTAGAAAGGTCAAGAAGGATGAGGATCGAATAAAGGCCCTTGGATTTGGCCAGAAAGAAGTCGCTGGAAACTTTGACAAGAGCTATTTCAGCATGGGCGTAGTTTGACGGCTTCATTTGGGGGGACAAAGAGTGGGGCAGCACATTTGCATATTAATTTGCATAGTCATTGTGGTTATCTTAAAAAAAAATACTAGATGAATAGGAAGCCAGTATAACAAAAAGGTGAGGGATAAGTTAGCGCCCCCAAGATATTCAGAGGGAGCAGAAGCTTTCATTCAGTGGCTTTGCCAAAAAAGAGAAATCAGCATATTCCCTGGTTATATAATTAAAATGCAGCAAAAATTGTAACAGTTTAGTTATTTAACCTGGCACTCTGAGATTAAAAAAATTCTGACACCTATAAATATATATTCTGCAAAACCAAAAAGGAGATGTAAGGTGCTCTCACACCAAGGGACAGGAAAAAAAAAGAGAACCACAGCGTAGTTTCTGACACCAGTATAAATTATTTTATTTTGGCTTAGAAGCTGCTATGGTTCTCTCATCGCCTTTTTTAATATCTATTTTGCGTCCAACGAAATCCCTCCTCCAACAGTAGGTGAAGAGCAGAACTAGGACATTTCACCATAGAACCCAACATTCAAGGAAAAAAAATTCTGATTTCGGTGTCATCTCATTAACTTCCTTCCCAGTACCAGGCAGATTGTGAGCTAACACAAAACCTTACAAAAGTTGCTTTAGACCTATAAAGCAAATCTACCATACCATAATGAACCCAGCTTCTAAAATTAACACAATAAGGAGCCTAGAGCGGTATATCAAGTGCCTTAACCATAACCATATCCAAAAAAGAGCAGCACCATAAATATTGCAGGGGGCCTTAGAAAATCCTTTCACCTATTCAGAAAACTGAACAAGTCAGATTACTACAGATCCTACATAGAAACTCCATGCTAACAGAAAACATGGCCTCAGTCACACAGGCAAGTACAGAATAAATTATAATAAACTTGCCGTAGAAATATATTGATAAAATTAAATTGAAACTCCAACAAGTGAGGCTCTGCATGTAGTGTAATACAACAGATAGAGGAAGCAGGTGACACTTTACCTCACCTTTGCTCAGTAGTAGCATGAGACACTCAGGCCTCTAATCCCACATGCAAGCGGCGCAGCCTCTCCCCATAGTCTTTCCCTTCCGTCGATCTCGGTGCTGCTTGCTCAGAGATGGACGTGTTGCTAATTAGGTGCAGTGCTGGCTCTCACCGGAGCCCATCTCTGAACAAGAATCACCAGGATCGAGGGTGGGGGCAGACCATGGGAAGAGGCAGTATTGCCTGCATATAGGATAGGAGAGAACTGTGCCTCATGCTACTGCTCAGAAAACCTAAAAGAAGCAGCGAGCAGAGAGCTGCACATGGTCATGGGACTTTACTTGTGCAGCTGTGCAGCCTGTTGCTGGTGCCACAATTACAAACGTGCTGTGCCTCTATTTCACAACTCGACAAATTTTGTGTGGATTAGGAGCCAGGCCAAAATCTTAAGAGCCAGTGCCAATCTCATGAGACTAGTGCCAGAGTTTCTATACTGCCTGGCATCTTTAGACAGACATGCAGCTAGCCACAGTTCCAGCTTCAGATATTAAGTATCTGTATGTATATGTGGTGCATCTGTGGCAGGGGCGGCCCAAGGTGGGTGTGGGGCCATGTGTGGAGACTCAGTGCGGGGCCTCATTTGCATAATGTTACCATACACTAACTTTTAGTAAACATGCCTCTTAATGAGTGTATGGATAAAGAAAGACTAAAAGATTTCTACATTACTATAATCTAGTGCCAACCGCCAGGCACATTAGGAACTACTACAAACACTGCCCATTTAGAACCCATAGCAAACCCACCGTATCCTAACAGCACTACCAGGACTCACAACACACCATACTCTACCTATCAAAAGGCAACACTGCAAATATTAAACCAATACATTTCAGAGAATAACAATAAATGACCTACTGGGGAAAGAGAACAAGTGGCACTGTCAAATAGGAATTACATAAACAGAATACCTCAGCTCAGTTACACATGCAGAACATAGATCATCACCAAACAAGGAATCACAATTTTGAAACAGGAAGACAATAATTAAACTGGAAATCCCAAAAGCCAAACTTGGAATGTACAACAACACTGTAGAAATAAAACTATAAATTAATTTCCTCTTGTACTAAACAAAGTGCAGACGTTAATGATGCACATTTCCCAGAGCTGACATATTCCAGTTAATAAATTCAAAATAAGGAGATATTTTTCTACCTTTTGTGCATTATTTTTCAGTTGCAATTGCTCCAGCCACTTTCTTTTGGTTTCTTCATGTCTTCTGCTAACTCTCCATTGTCTGCTGTCCATTTGTCCTTTCTTTTCTAGATTTTTTCCATTCTCTCTCTACATCTGCTTTAACATACTAATCTTTCTCCTTTTGCTCTTTCCTCATTTCTATTTCATCCACTCAAATTTTACCCCTCCATCCTCAATCCCCACTTACTCTCCCAATACCCGTCCAATTGTAGATTTTTCTTCCTTCCCACACAACATATTTTCCCCTTTCCATTTCACTCTTCCAGCTCCACCCCATTCTAATCCTCCCCCAACATCAGCTCCCTTCTAGTTCCAGCCCCACCCAGCATCCGCTCCCTTCTAGTCCCCGCATCAGCCCATTTCCAAACCTATTCTAGCCCCACCATCACCCCATTTCCAGTCCTAGCTCCCCCATCCATTTCAAGTCCTATCCATCAGCCCATTTCTAGTCCTTTCCTAGCCCCACCATCAGCCCATGTCAAATCCTAGCTCTCCTCCACTCAGCCCATTTCCAATCCAAGCCTCCCATGAGCCTACTTCCAGTTCTAGCCCCTCCATGAGTCCATTTCAATCCACCTCACCACAGCCCTTTTCCAATCTTAGCACCCCCCAACAGTCCATTTCTAGTCCTATCCTAGCCCCTCCATCAGCCCATTTCCAGTCCTAGCTCCCCCCCACTCAGCCCATTTCCAGTCCTAGCTCCCTCCCCTCACAGCCAATTTCCATTCCAAGCCCCCCTCCCCATCAGCTATTTGCAGTTCAAGCCCCCCTTCCACTCAGCCCATTACCAGTCCTAGCAACCCCCCATAGCCCATTACCAGTCCTAAGCCCCCCATCAGCCCACTTCAGTCCTAACCCCCCATCAGCCCACTTCAGTCCTAACCCCCCATCACCCCATTTTCAGTCTTAGCCCCCATCACCCCATTTTCAGTCTTAGCCCCCCCATCAGCCCACTTCCATTCCTAACCCCCCCATCAGCCCATTTCCAGTGTTAGCCTCCCCCATAGCCCATTACCAGTCCTAGCCCCCCCATCAGCCCATTTCCAGTCCCAACCCCCCCCATAGCCCATTACCAGTCCTAACCCCCCTCCTCCCCGTCAGCCTAGGGAAATTTAAAAAAAAGAAAAAAAGTGGCTGCTGCTGCTGCCGCCGTGGCAGCCGCAGAATCAAATGTCCCGCGCCCCCCCCCCCCCCTGCCCGGCAGAGCCCTCCCTGAGTCATTCCCCTCAGCGCGGGTTTTTCAGAGCTGTGAAGGGAGAGTTTCCCTTTCTCACGGCTGTTTAGCCCACCGGGGCTGATGGGAAACAGGAAATGCCTGTTTCCTATCAGCGCCGGCAGGCTTAACAGATCCGCGAGAGAGAGACTCGCCTTTCGTGGCTCTGAAAAACCTACGCTGAGGGGACTGATTCAGGGAGGGCTCTGCCGGGCAGGTGGGGGGCCGCGGGACACTTGATTCTGCTGCTGCCACAGCGGCAGCAGCAGCCGCAGCCAGTTTTTTTCTTAAATTTACCTGGGCTGATGCAGAATGTTGTTTGCGCGAGGCCCCCTGAAACACGGGGCCCTGTGCAAACAACATTCTTGCTCAATGGACAGGCCGGCCCTGATCTGTGGTGTGCCTTTCTGTGCATGGGAGGAAATGTAGTAGGTGCCTTTATGTGGGTGGGGCATGGGGCATCTGTGTGCTGCAGAGGTTGAGTGCCTGTATATGGCTGTGTGTGTATGGTGCGGAAGTGATGTGTGTGTGTGTGTGGTGCAGACGTGAGGTTCCTCTTGTGCAGAGGTAGGGTGCCTGTGTGTGTGCTCTGTGGAAGGGGAATGCACCTTCTGGCAACCCCTTGCATGCTTCCCTCCCCCTCCAACATCTCTCCTGCTGGCTTCCCTCCTCTGTTATCCTTCCAGATTCTTCCCCTTCACCAAACCCCTTAGAACTCCCATCCCCTGTCCTAAAATTCCCCCATCCTCTTTTTTTAAAGAGGCCCTCTGCCGCTTTAAATTGTCCCTGCCTTCTGTACTTCTACTTGAACTCCCCCCCCCCCCCATCCTATTGTGCTCCGGGCCTCCCTCTTCTCTTCTGCCCGTGGGAAATTGGATCCTTGTTGGCAGACAAGCATTGTGGTCATTGTCGGGGAAACTCATTTGGGGGGAGCAAGGGGGAAATTGCCCCCCCCCAACTATGCCCATGCATTTCAGTAGAATGTAAAGGGCGCAAGTCAGATTGCAGTGGATCCTGAAGGGTTTGAGAGGAGAAAAAGCCAAGACAATGGTGGTGAACTGCACATTCAAATAGTTTAGAAATGAAGGGGAGGAGAGAGATGGGTCGATAATTAAAAGGACAGGTAGGGTCTAATGAGGTTTCTTGAGGAGAGGTGTAACCACACCATGCTTGAAGGCTGCAGGAACAGTTGCAGTGGAAAGCAATAGGTTGAGGATATGACAAATGGAAGGGATGGCAGCGGAGGAGATAGAGTTTAGGAGACACAGAAACATAGGCCTTTTGGTCTTTTTCTGCCGTCATGTTTCTATCTAGTCTGCCCTTCCATATCACCCATTACAAGAGTCCCCTTTTTTCCTTTAGAGAGCCTCTGTGTTTGTCCCATGCTTTTTAAAATTTAGATACTGTTCTCATCTCTGCCACCTCCACTGGGAGACTATTCAACGCATCTACCACTCTTTCCGTAAAGAAATATTTCTGCATATTACTCCCGAGTCTATCCCCTTTCACCCTCATCCTTTGTCCCCTCGTAGCAGAGCTTGCTTGCAATCAAAAGAGGCTCTCCTTCTATGTATTTATGCCACGTAGGTATTTAAACGTCTCGTTCATATCACCTCTGTCCCGCCTTTGCTCTAAAGTATACATATTAAGGTCCTTAAGTCTGTCCTCATATGCTTTATAACAAATTCCATTAACCATTTTAGTAGCCACCCTCTGCACCAACTCCAACCTGTTTATATCGTTTTGAAGGTGTGGTCTCCAGAACTGCACACACAACTCCAGATTAGGTTGCACCAATGACTTATACAGAGGCACTATCACCTTTTTTATTCTGCTGGTCATTCCTCTCCCTATACATCCAAGCATCCTTCTACAGTAGCTTCCATCACCTTTTCTACTTGTTTAGCTACTTTAAGATCGTCAGAGACAATCATGCCCAGGTTCCGTTCTTCTTTCATGGAGAAAAGTGTATCAACCCCTACACTGTACTTCTCCCTTTGATTGTTGCAGCCCAAATGCCTAACTCTACATTTAGCATTAAATCTCAACTGCCAAATTCTAGACCATTCTTCAAGCTTAGCTAGATCTCTCCTCATGTTATCTACACCGTCCTGGGTGTCTGTTGCAGATTTTGGTATCATCTGCAAAGAGGTAAACCTTACCTGACCACCCTTCTGCAATATCACTAACAAAGATGTTAAAAAGAGTCAGACCAAGGACGGATCCCTGCGGCCAGGGCCGGATTTACCTATACGCCATGTACGCCATGGCGTAGGGCCCACAGCCGGCAGGGGCCCACAAAAAAAGAACCAGTTAATTTTTTTTAAATTCAATTAAAAAAAAAAACCTGGTGGCTGCCGCCGCGGGGCCCCCTCTGCTGCCGCGGGGGCCCCGTCTACAAGCTGAAGCGGTCCGGTCGGGTCGGGTCGGGTCTCTCCCTACCTCCCTCCCTCCCTCCCTCGCTGCAGGCTGCGAGAGACGCGAAGATAGAGCGTCTCCTCGCGTCTGTGTTAAGCCCGCAGGGGCTGATGGGATTTCCCATCAGCCCCTGCGGGCTTAACACAGACGCGAGGAGACGCTCTCCCTTCGCGTCTCTCGCAGCCTGCAGCCTGCAGCGAGGGAGGGAGAGAGAGAGAGACCCGACCCGACGGCTTCAGCTTGTAGACGGGGCCCCCGCGGCAGCAGAGGGGGCCCCGCGGTGGCAGCCACCAGGTTTTTTTTTAAATTACATTTTACTTTAGGCCGGGGGGGGGGTAGGACTGGTAATGGGCTATGGGGGGGGGGGGTAGGACTGGTAATGGGCTGTGGGGGGGGGTAGGACTGGTAATGGGCTATGGGGGGGGTTGGGACTGGTAATGGGCTATTGGGGGGGCTGGGGCTGGAAATGGACTATTGGGGGGTCTCGGGCTGGAAATGGACTGGGGGGGGTAGGGCTGGAAATGGGCTATGGGGGGGGGTCGGACTGGGAATGGGCTATGGGAGGGGTAGGACTGGTAATGGGCTATTGGGGGGGCTGGGGCTGGAAATGGACTGGGGGGGGTAGGGCTGGTAATGGGCTATTGGGGGGGCTGGGGCTGGAAATGGACTGGGGGGGGTAGGACTGGTAATGGGCGATGGGGGGGGGTAGGACGTAATGGGCGATTGGGGGGGGTAGGACTGGTAATGGGCTATTGGGGGGGCTGGGGCTGGAAATGGACTGGGGGGGGCTGGGGCTGGAAATGGGCTGGGCTGGGCTGGGGGGGGGGTTAAGGCTAGAGGTGGGCTGATGGGGTTAGGACTGGTAATGGACTGTGGGCTGTTGGGGGGGCTTAGAACTGGCAATGGGCTTTGGGGGGGGTTAAGACTGGTAATGGGCTGTGGGCTGATGGGGGGTGTCTGGTAATGTGCTATGGGGCGGCTAGGACTGGAAATGGGCTGGGGGTTAAGACTGGAGGTGGGCTGATGGGGTTAGGACTGGTAATGGGCTGTTGGGGGGGGTTAGAACTGGTAATGGGCTTTGGGGGGGTTAAGACTGGTAATGGGCTGTGGGCTGATGGGGGTTGTCTGGTAATGGGCTATGGGGGGCTAGGACTGGAAATGGGCTGGGGGGTTAAAACTGGAGGTGGGATGATAGGGTTAGGACTGGTAATGGGCTGTGGGCTGATGGGGGGGGGGGTAGGACTGGCAATGGGCTATGGGGGGCTGACTGGAAATGGGTTGATGGGGTTAGGACTGGAAGTGGGCTGATGGGGGGTTAGGACTGGTAATGGGTTATAGGGGGGGCTTAAACTGAAAATGGGGTGATGGGGGTTAAGGACTGAAAATGGGGTGATGGGGGGTTAAGGACTGTAAGTGGGGTGATGGGGGGGCTAGGACTGGTATTGGGTTGGGGGTTGCTAGGACTGGAAATGGGCTGATGGATGGCTAGGACTGGAAATGGGCTGATGCAGGGACTAGAAGGGAATGGATGCTGGGTGAGGCTGGAACTAGAAGGGAGCTGATGTTGGGGGAGGATTAGAATGGGATGGGGCTGGAAGAGTAAAATGGAGAAGGGAAAAATATTTTGTGTGGGAGGGATAACAAATCTACAATTGGCCGGGTATTGGGAGAGTAAGTGGGGATTGAGGATGGAGGGGTAAAATTTGAGTGGATGAAATAGGAATGAGGAAAGAGCAAAAGGAGAAAGATTAGTATGTTAAAGCAGATGTAGAGAGAGAATGGAAAAAAAATCTAGAAGAGAGAAGAAAGGACAAATGGACAGCAGACGATGGAGAGTTAGCAGAAGACAAGAAGAAACCAGAAGAAAGTGGCTGGAGCAATTGCAGCTGAAAAAAATGCACAAAAGGTAGAAAAATATCTCTTTATTTTGAATTTATTAATTGGAATATGTCAGCTCTGGTAAATGTGCATCATTAACATCTGCGCTTTGTTAGTACAAGAGCAAATTAATGTATAGTTTTATTTCTACAGTGTTGTACATTCCAAGTTTGGCTTTTGGGATTCCCAGTTTAATTATTGTCTTCCTATTTCTAAATTGTGATTACTTGTTTGGTGATGGTCTATGTTCTGCATGTGTAACTGAGCTGAGGTGTTCTGTTTATATAATTCCTATTTGACATTGCCACTTGTTCTCTTTCCCCAGTAGGTCATGTATTGTTGTTCTCTGAAATGTATTGGTTTAATATTTGCAGTGTTGCCTTTTGATTGGTAGAGTATGGTGCTTTGTGAGTCCTGGTAGTGCTGTTAGGATACGGCGGGTTTACTATGGGCAGTGTTTGTAGTAGTTCCTAATGTGTCTGGCAGTTGGCACTGGATTATAGTAATGTAGAAATCTTTTAGTCTTTCTTTATCCATACACTCATTAAGAGGCACGTTTACTAAAAGTTAGTATATGGTAACATTATGCAAATATTTATGCAAATGAGGCCCCTTATGCAAATGAGGTCCGCACCCCCCTTGGGCCGCCCCTGCTGGGGGCCCACAATTTTTGTTGGCGTAGGGCCTCACTCAAGGTAAATCCGGCCCTGCCTGCGGCACTCCACTGGTAACCACCTTCTCAGAATTAACTCCATTTACCTGTACCCTTTGTTGCCTCCCACTCAACCGATTTCTAACCCAAGCAATAACTTTAGGGTCCATCCCAAGGTGCTTAGTTTGTTTATAAGTCACCTGTGCAGAACAGTGTCAAATGCATTACTGAAATATAAATACACCACATCTAGGGCTCTCCCTCGGACCAACTCCCTGGTCACCCAGTCAAAGAAATCACTCAGATTTGTCTGACAAGACCGGCCCCTGGTGAATCCATACTGCCTCGGATCCTGTAATCCATTGGACTCCAGAAACCTCAGTATTTTCTCTTTCAACAGTGTTTCCAATAATTTACTCACCACCGAGGTTAAACTAACCGGCCTCTGGTTTTCAACCATATCTTTACTTCTTCTTTTGTGTAAAGGGACCACATGTGCCTCTCTCCAGTCCTCGGGCACCACCCCTGACTCCAAAGAGGCATTGAAAAGGTCAGTCAGCGTTGCTGCTAGAACGTCCCCAAATTCCTTCAGTATTCTTGGATGTATCCCATCTGTTCCTGTTACTTTGTCTACTTTTAGTTTAGCTAGTTCCTCATGAACACAGTCCTCTGTTTGAGATGCCCCTCGCTTTTGTTCCTGTTTGTGGGTGTTGTCTGAGGTCTTGCTCCCGGCCCTTCATCTGTGAATACAGAACAGAAATATTTGTTAAGCAATTCTGCGTTATTCTCATCAGCTTCTACATATTCCTCCCCTTCACTCTTGAGTCTGGCAATACCACTTTTGCCCTTCCTCCTCTCACTAACGTATCTGAAAAATGTCTTATCCCCCCATTTTATTGCATTGACTATTTCGTCTTCTTGTATCTTTGCTTTCCTCATTACTTTGCTATCCTCTAAGTTTTTCCAAATATAGATGCCTGCCTTCCTCTCTCTCTCTGTTCTTTTGTATTTCATGAAGGCTTCCTTCTTTTTCTACACCTTTTCAGCTACCTCTTTTGAGAACCATAGTGACCTCCTTTTCTTTTTATTTGCCATTCTTACAAAAAGGTTGGATGACCTTAAAATATCCCCTTTCAGTTTTGCCCACAGGTAGGAATAGGGTCAGAGGAGCAGATAGTGAGTTTGGAGGAGGAAAGAAGGTGTGTGGTTTCCTCCTCAGAGATCTTAGAAAAGGAAGAAAGGGTGGCAGAGATTGAGGGGAGGAGTTGGGAGTGAAGAGGGGAAGTGGGGATGGAGAGGACCTCTAGTGGGAGTGCTGTTTTCTTAACTGGAAAAAGAGATACACAGAAGGTTACCCTTGTCAACTTATCTGATAACCTTTACTGTGAGTCACAATAATTATAATTTTAATACTCAATTAAATACTCTGTTCCTTATCGTCCCTCCAGTCCAGTCCCGGAACCTCTGGGGGTTTATCACCACCTCTAGCAGCTTGGAGACTGAGCATGTCATCATTTTGATGACCTTGGTATAAGTAGCCCAGGACCGCCTCTTCGCTCCAGTAGTCTGTCTCCAAGCAGCTGGAGAGGTGGTGAGCCTGTAGGTCAGGACTTGCTTGACGGCAACTAAGGAGAGATGTTAGTTTAGTTTTTTTTAAAAATAAGTTCTTATTATGCTGTAAGGGTTGAGAGGGTTAGAGTGAGGAGCTGTAGAGGTTTGTTTGCCTCTTTCTCCCATCTAACTGCTTTTTCCTTATCGTTCCTCCAGTTTAGTCCTCAGCTTCTGGGTAGTGAACCTCCTCCTGCAACTTGGAGACTGGGCATGTCAAAAACTCATGACATCACTGGATATAGCCTGCTGGTCTCTCCCATCAGCCCCCAGTGTGCCCAGTCTCCATGCAGCAGGAGGACGTAGTGAGCCTAGCTTCTGGGCTCACTTGAGGGAACAGATAAGGAGCATTTAGTGTGACAAATTCTATTCTGATTTTACTTTTGATTTTTACCTTTAATTTTACTTTTAATTCAGTTACCTTTGGTTAATTTGCAATCAGGGATTAGTTCCCTTTAGTTGTTAGGAGCAAATTTCCTTATATTTACAGTAATTTTAAATTTGAGCCTGGCTCTTTAAATTAGTGGCAGCTCTCGCCTTCCCTCCTCGTCATTTATTTTCACTTGCTGCAGGCATTCGCCGGTGCAGATCTCTCTCCCTTGACGGTACGGAAGAGAGCTCTGGGACCCGTACAGCCACACTGAAGCTGTGTGAGTCGGAGCCTCTCTGTTGCTGCGGGATTTTACTTTTACTCTGTGGAACCGGCTGAGCGGTCCTCGCCGTGGCTGCCGGGTGCAGCAGCGCGGTTTGAGGATCGGATGAATTCAAGGCGGTAGCAGGCTGTGTGGCTTTCGGCCCTGCAGGTAAGGCCTTCGGGCTCTGTCGGTCTGCTAAGGCCTCCTTTTTGCAGCGGCTGTTGTTCTTGGCACCAGAATTCATTGGCAAAGGGGTGGCCATTTTCTCTCTAGGTATTTGGACCACGTGGCGAGCTGCCTGTGTGAGGAAGCCGCGTGGCGAGCTGCCTGTGTGAGGAAGACGACAGGCAGACTAGCTAGATTTTTGAGCCTAGTGTTTCTTTCTTTTGTTTGTAGGTTTTTTGAGGCTCGGGGGGTTCCTCAGCCTTAAGGGGGCTGTTGTCAGTCCTCTTTATTTTTAAGTTTATTCTTAGTTTTATAGGACAGCAGTTTTGGCATTGATCTCTGAATGCCACATGTTCTCTCCCTCCTAATCATGTCTCTGAGGAGCATCTGTTAAGTTTCGGGATATTAGGCAAATTGCCAGCTTCAAGAGCAGAGCCCTAAATTGTAGTTGGAAGGAGGGACAGGCTGGAAGTGTGCTTTTGTGTATTCTATAGTGAAAGTTGCCCAAACGCCTGTGGTTTCACAGGGACAGGTTTAGGAAACCTTAGGATATAAAAAAATATATAATAATAACAGTTAAACTGTCAACCAAGAAGTGCCTGTGCTACGGTCTATGGCCACCAAGAGGGCAGCTGGTACACTCAATAGTGCCTTTCTGTGACCGTGTGTATGCAGCCATCATCAGATTGATCTCTGCAAGTCAGGGAAGAAATAACCACAGGGCCACCTCATGGGCTCTCAGGGGTTAGTGACTAAACAAGCAACTGTAATGTTCTGCAAATCAAGATTATATGACCAAGATTTAAAGCTCTTAACTTCTGTATTGTTTGTCGAGCTCTGGTGCCCTAAAGGCCACCGGATGGCAGCGCTGCTCATGAATCACATATAATATTCAGTGCCCCCATCCCTGGGGGGGGTGGTTGTAAATTACAAAATCATATTCCTCATCAGGTTCACACAGGCAACAACCTCTAAGACCTCCACTTACAAGGTTGTCGGTGTATCCCACTGCTATTTCTCTGCCTGCAGGAAGGCCGAGGGGGAGGTGGGTGTCATAGTTCTACTTAGCATGCCCTTCCCAGGAAATTCTCATCTATTTCTAGAGCCTGTCCTGTCAGAGCAGGGTTTAAGCACTTAGCAGGGGCACTGACCCGTCTGTGCCATCTTGTTAAAGGCTGAGGGTGAAGAGAGGGACGTCTAGGTAGCACAGTCTGGGGCTTAGCGCTCCAGGGCACTGGAAGGTTTCATAGCGAAGTCAATACTCTGTGTATGCTCCATGTATTCAGCCTATGTTCAAGCGTGCTCACTGCACTGTGTTTGGGTGACAGGTGCTGGGTCACCCATATATGTAGATTTGCGTTTTGTATGTGCTTACAATTGCTTAGGCATGATTTTTGGGTGCACTCTTTGCAGAGTGAGACTGCATTTCTTTGCTCGGACTGTATTATCAGGCTAAGGTAATTTCTCCAGTAATGGGGGGATGTCGATTGTAATAAAGTGCATGAGGTCCTCATGGTGTTACATGGAGTTAGAGATGCAGTCGTGGGATCTGCTGTGGAGTGAGCTGTCTGGAGGAGCTACAGTGTCACAGTCACCAGTTTCCCTTTCTCTTTGGGCTTTGTTCCCAGATCCTAGCCCCTCTTTCTCTCTCATGTCCAGGACGCAAGGTCCCCGGCCCACTGGATAATCTATTCTCAGCCTTTTCTCAATGCTGGCAGAAGGACTGGGAGAGCGAGAAAGGAAGACCAGGAACCAGCACCAGCTCTGATGTCTCCACTGCCAGTGTTTGCTGCGGTCACATATTCCCAGTTAGTTAGTTATTTGAGTATACTGATTGCCTACAGGTCAGTGTGGCATACAGTTGATTACGGTATTTTTATTTCCCTTGTCCCTGAAGGGCTCACAATTTATGTTTTGGTACCTGAGGCAGAGGGTTAAGTCGCTTAACGAAGGCCAGAAGGATCACCTGTGGGACCGGAAACCCCAGTTTTTATGGCCCAAGGTTGGTGGTCTCGATTGGAATTCAAACCCTTGGTCCTCTGGCAACTTGCCTCAACCACTAGGCCGCACTGCTCCGTGTGAGCTAGCCATAGGGCCTGGCGCAGCCTGTTACTTCCAAGGCAGAGACCTTGGGGAGGTTCTGTTCATAAGGATACGAGAAATGCCATACTGGGTCAGACCAAGCTCTTTCAGGTCCAGTATCCTGTTTTCTAGGGTAGCCAATCCAGGTCTTAAGGACCTGACTGGTTTCCAAAAAGACGAATAGGCTACTCAATGCTTGTATCGGGGCAAGCGGTGGATTCATGTATGCTCATATTTTAAGGGTTCCGTTGCATGAACAACAGATGTGACGCTCTGTTGGGTTGTGTGCCTTGTAGAACATCTTGAATTGGTGAAAGTTGGTATAAAAAAAATTGTTCCTTATCGTTCCTCCAATTTAGTCCTCTACATCTGGGTTGTGAACCTCCTCCTGCAGCTTGGAGACTGGGCGTGTCAAACTTGTGACATCACTGGATGTAATCTGCTGGCATCTCCCATCAGCCCCAGTGTGTCCAGTCTCCATGCAGCAGGAGGACGTAGTGAGCCTAGCTACTGGGCTTACTAGAGGAACGAATAAGCAGAGTTTAGTTAGAGATCTCATTTCCCTTTGGGGACGAAATGTTTTCATTCAATTGATCTGGTTTCTTTAAATTTATTTGGGATCCTGTTCCTTTAAATTTCTTTAAAAAAAAAAATACACACGTGGGTTTAAGTCAGAAAGGGCTTCCCTGCCGTCCCAAGGCTGTTTCCCTTTCTGGGATCTCTTCCCCTTGCTAGAACGGGTGAGAGCTCCTCAACCGGCTAAGCGGTAACCTGACCCCGTGGGGCGGTGACTCACCGCTCTGGATTCTGGCCAGGCGGCATGCTCACTCATGTCTCCAGCCCTCGCTGCCGACGCTGCTGGCTTGATCGTTGAGCAGCGCGCAGCTTGAAGGGCCAGCTGTGCGCCCGGTAAGTTTGGATTTCTGCTTCCCGCATCGGGGCTGATACCGGGAGCAAGTTTGCCAAGTTGAGGGGGAGAAATAGTTCAGTTGCGTGCCAAAAATTCTGTTCTGCACAGCGGCGGCCATTTTAAACATGCGGCAGCCGCGCATGTCTGATCATTGCAGCAGCGTGCATTAGGCTTCCCGGAGGGGGGGGGGGGGGAGTTAGTTTCGTCGCAGTTTGTCTTTTCACTGCATTTACGATTAGCTGTTCTCTCTCGGTTCTCTAATTTGCCTCACTTGCCTCTTTAGCCTTGGGTTTAAAGTTGGGTTTCTTTTATTTTGTTTTGTTTTGTTTGCCATCTCCTTTTATTTTTATAGTTATTAGTTGGGGGCCCTGATTAGGGTCTGCATCGGGGAAACCCCTAGATTTTTTCATTGTACTTATATAAAAAAAAAAGGTGCAGAGAGAGGGGAACACTTGACATAGGAACTTAAAAAAAAAAACCATAGTGGGTTGGTGTCTGTTTCCTGCTGGGCACTGATGAGCAGCACACCATATGTCAGCACGCCCTCAGTGCGTCGTCTGCGGTTCCCACAGAGGCACGGTTACGAACACCAGCATCTGTCGGGGGTGTGCGGCTGTTTCCGTCAGTGTGGAGCAGCAGATGGAAACGTCGGTAGTCCCAGTTCCCCAGGGGTCCACGACGGGGATGGAAGGAGAAGGGGGGGCTGTTTCTTCTAGCCCCGAACCAGAGGTCTCAGCTGGCCCGTCCGGTTTGTTACCAGGACCGGATCCGCAGCTGGGGGATTTCTGCCCGGACTTTGTCCTGATTATGCATCAGGCCTTTTTGTCTTCAGCATCAGGGTAAAGTTCCTGGTGCCATTCCTTTTCCCTTTGCTGTAACTCAGTCCGGGATTCTCGACGGCGAAGGGGTTGCGCCTAGACCGCCGAAGAGGTGCCGTCCACCGGAACCGTCCTCTTCGGATTCGGAGTGGCAGGAAGCAGAGGAACCAGAGTTAGACCTGGATGGAGATATGGAAGAGGGGGAGATTTCAGAACCTGAGGATCAGGCGAAAATTATTTGGGTTTTCCGGAGGTACGAGCTGATGGTGCTCATTACGGAGTCCCTGCAGACGCTAAAGTTGGCTACAGCACAGCCGGCCGAAGAGGAGGATGGGGAAGATACCATCATTCAGGCGGTGCGTCGCACACAGGTAATGTTTCCCGTCCACAAAGTGGTAGATAGGATGATCCAGGACGAGCAGGATCAGCCGGAAGCGGGACTCAGAGAACTATGAATAGACTTTATCCCTTGGCGGATAATGACAAAGACAAATTTCGCTGTCCACGGGTGAATGCAGTGGTGTCAGCTGTTACTAAAAAGTCCACTATACCTGTGGAAGGTAGCGCCGCTTTAAAGGATGCGCAGGATAGGAAGGTGGATGGTTTGTTGGAGCAATCCTTCGATGCAGATGCAGTGACTTTGCAGGCTTCCATTTGTGGAGCTTGGGTTGTGCGATCCTGTCTAAGGTGGTCCCAACATTTACGGCAGTCGACCCAGTTGGAACAGGACAGTGTACGTGAGCTAGAATGGCTTGAGTCAGGTTTGGCTTATCTGGCCGATGTACACTACGACTTGATCAGGGCCTTAGCGAATAGCATGGCGTCCCTGGTGGCCGTTCGCAGGTCCCTGTGGCTCCAGAATTCGGCGGCCGATGGATCTTCCAAATCCCGACTCAGTAAACGTCCTTTTAAAGGGAAGTTGTTGTTTGGTGAGGACCTGGACAAACTGGTTAAGGATTTAGGGGAGTCCAAAGGCGGAAGGCTGCCAGAGGACAAGCCTAAGCAAGCCAAGTCCTTTTCGGCCTTTCGGGGCCAGCCTAGAGATTTCAGGCGATTTTGTACGTCTCGTTTGGGCGGTTTCCAAAGGGGAAGGTTTGCTTCTCGGGCCCACGGGTTTCGTGGAGCAAGTAGGGGGTTTGCAGCGGCATCTGCAGGCGCTGCTCGGAAACCACAATGAAATAAGGCAGGTCCCGGCAGTGAGCCGTCCGATAGGAGGGCGGCTTCGGGGATTTCTCTCTACCTGGACCCAAATAACTTGCAACCAGTGGGTGCTGGAGGTCATTTGCAAAGGTTATGCACTGGATCTTGCAAGACCAGTACTCGATTTGTTTGTGATGTCTCCTTGCTGGGGGCAACCAAAGACTCTAGCAGTTCATCTTACACTGGATCACCTTTTACAATTGGGAGCCGTCGTGCTAGTACCAGTTGCGGAGTATGGAGTGGGTCGATACTCCATTTATTTCGTGGTTCCAAAGAAAGATGGGTCGCTGAGGCCAATCCTAGATCTCAAAGGGGTGAATCGTTGCCTTTGGGTTCCGCATTTCATGATGGAGACACTCAGGTCTGTCATTGTGGCACATCAGGGAGAACATTTTACGTCGCTCGACCTCACAGAGGCTTATTTACATGTTACGATTTGAGCGACCCATCAAAGGTTCTTGCAGTTCACGCTTCCTTGGGGACATTATCAGTTTCAAGCGCTACCGTTCGGTCTGGCGACAGCTCCGCAGGTCTTCACCAAGATCATGGTAGTGGTAGCAGCGGCGCTGCGAAAGGAAGGAGTTTTGGTTCATCCTTACCTCGACGATTGGTTGATTCGAGCAAAGTCCAAGGCCGAGAGTGAGCGGGCCATGGCCAAGGTGGTAAGCTTCTTTCAGAGTCTCGGCTGGGTGGTCAGTATGGCCAAGAGTCACCTGGTTCCGACTCAGGAGCTCGAGTATCTGGGAGTGTGGTTCAACACTCGCAGAGGAATGGTGTTTCTGCTGGACCGCAGAAGGCAAGCACTTCAACTGCTGGTCCGAACCTTCCAGTCTGCGCCGACGGCATGGACTTACCTTCGGGTGCTAGGGACAATGGTGGCAACCTTGGAAGTGGCGCCGTGGGCCAGATTCCATTATGAGGCCGTTACAGAGCTCATTGCTTTGCCGTTGCTCTCATCAGTGCGACTTGCTGAGCAAACGGCTCCCGTGCCCTCTTTGGGTCAGGCGGTCCCTTCAATGGTGGCTGCTCTCCCAGTCGCTGGGAGCGGGACTGCCCCAGGAGCAACCAGCATGGCTTCCCCTGTTGACGGACGCAAGTCTCGCAGGGTGGGGAGCGCACTGCGGAGACCTCTTTGCAGAGGGCGACTGGTCCATCAACCGGTTGGAGCTGAGAGCGGTCTACTTAGCCCTACAAAGCTTCGAAGCAACGGTGGCAGGACGAGCGATAAGAGTACTGTCCGACAATGCTGCGACAGTAGCCTTCATAAATCGGCAGGGCGGCACAGGAAGTGTAGCCATGGCACAGGAGGCAGAGGGGCTGTTCGCTTGGGTTGAGACGCAATTGCAAGCAATCTCAGCGGCACACATTGCTGGGAAGGACAACGTCACAGCGGGTTTTCTCAGCAGGGTTCGGGTAGATCCGCAGAATGGGAGTTGCATCCGGATGTTTTCGCGGAAATAGTGCGCTGTTGGGGGACGCCGGTTATGGATCTGATGGCAACATTCCAGTCAGCAAAAGTGAGTCGGTTCTTCAGCAGGCGACGCGAGAGGATGTCGGAAGGAATTGATGCCTTGATTCAGCCTTGGCCGTCATCAGGCCTTCTCTATGTGTTCCCACCGTGGGTGCTCATCGGCCGTGTGGCTCAGCGCATCGAAGCACATCGCGGGTTAGTGCTGTTGGTAGCCCCAGACTGGCCAAGATGCCCATGGTACGCAGATCTCATGCGGTTACTCGACAGGAACCCGTGGCGGTTGCCGGCATCAGAAAGTCTGTTGCTGCAGGGTACGCTTCACATGCCACAGGCGGATCGGTTCTCGCTTACGGCTTGGCCATTGAAAGGGCTCGGTTAAGGAAGAAAGGTTATTCCAATTCGGTCATTTCAACTTTGCTTCAGGCGAGGAAAAAGTCCACGTCGTTGGCCTATGTGCACATTTGGTGTATCTTCGAGGATTGGTGCTCGAGGCGTCAAGTGCATCCGTCCCTTTGGTACTAAGCTTTCTGCAGGACGGCTATGAGAAATGTCTGGCTGCTAGTTCTTTGAAGGTCCACTTAGCAGCCTTGACCTGTTATAGAGGTAAGGTCAATGGAGGTTTGCTTGGAGCTCACCCCGATGTGATGCGTTTTCTTAAAGCGGTTACCAGAATGCATCCATCACGTAGGATTGTGGTCCTGCCATGGGATCTTAACTTGGTTTTAGGGGCCCTCGTAAAGGCACCCTTTGAGCCTTTAGTCCAGGCGTCCGTCAAGGATTTAACCCTGAAAACGGTATTCCTAGTAGCCATTTGTTCTGCGAGGCGGATTTTGGAATTACAGGCCCTGTCTTGTAGAGAACCTTTTTTGTGCTTTTCCAGGGAGAAGGTGGTCCGGCACCCAGTCCCGTCCTTTTTGCCCAAAGTCGTCTCTCCGTTTCATTTGAACCAAATGGTTTCCTTACCAATGCTTAACACGGGGGATGAAAGTTCCGCTGAACGAAGTCTTCGCCGCTTGGATGTAAAAAGAGTGCTTCTGCGCTATTTGAAGGTTTCTGAGTCATTCCGCAAGTTGGACCGTCTTTTCGTGTTATTCAGCGGTCCAAGGAAAGGTGAAGCGGAGGCTAAAGCCTCCATTGCCTGATGTGTTAAGGAGGCAATTGTCTCAGCATATATTTTATAAGGTCATGCTGCGCCGGTGGGTTTGAGGGCACATTCCACTAGAGCACAGGTGGCCTCTTGGGCCGAACACAGTTTGGTTCCACCGGTGGAAATTTGTAGAGCGGCCACCTGGTCCTCTCTTCACACTTTTAGTAGACTTTACCGCCTTGATGTGCTAGCGGCGAGTGATGCCTGTTTCGGTTTGGCAGTGTTACACTCCGGTTGGAAAGGTCTCTCCCGTTAGTCCTGCTCTGTTACATCCCAGAAGTAGAGGACTAAACTGGAGGAACGATAAGGAAATAGAAATTACACATACCTGGTAATTGTAGTTCCTGTAGGAGCTCCAGTTTAGTCCTCATTCCCACCCAGGGAGTGTTTGCGTACCAGAATGACTGGCCTGAAGTGATCTTCAGAAGATTACAGGTGGGTGTGATTGTCTTTTGCATTCGCATCCACTCTATCCTTGATTGTTTTTTCTGTCCTCTCTTTCCACGTCTCTGGTCTGGCAGGGAGGAGAGGAGCCGGTATGGCCTTCAACCCTTATGTTAAAGAGGAGGGGGTTTGTTCATTAAGGTATCGCTTATACCTTTAGTTTGGGTATTGTTAATATGTTTAGCTACTTGTTTGTTGCTCTTTTGTGTCTGTTTTGTCAATAGTACACTGGGGCTGATGGGAGATGCCAGCAGATTACATCCAGTGATGTCACAAGTTTGACACGCCCAGTCTCCAAGCTGCAGGAGGAGGTTCACAACCTAGAAGTAGAGGACTAAACTGAGTTCCTACAGGAACTACAATTACCAGGTACATGTAATTTCTGTTTTTCCAGCTTCTCTCTAATAAAAGATTATGGACCTTTCCTCCGGGAGCTTGGCCAAAAACTTTGTTAAACTCCGCTACGTTCGGAGATCGTTTTGCGCAAGGCTCTTGGCGTACACAGGAGACCCAGTGGTCAATCAACTGACTGGAAATGCGAGCGATACGCCGGGCGTTGCAGGCGTTCGAAGCTACGGTGACAGGTCGAGCGGTGCGAGTGCTGTCCGACAACTCCACGACGGTGACCTACATCAATCGGCAGGGCAGAACCGGAAGTGTGCCCATAGAGGCCGCGGCAGAGGGCCTGTGTGTGTGGATAGAGCTTTGGCTGTCAGAGTTTTCAGTGGCGCATGTTGCGGGTAAGGACATTGTGATGGTGGATTTCCTCAGCTGGGTCCGAGTAGATGCTGGAGAATGGGAGTGGCATCCGGAAGTGTTTGCACAGATCGGTCGCATATGGGGACAGCCAGTAATGGACCTCATGGCGGCGTTTCACTCTGCGTAAACAGGTCGCTTCTTCAGCTGATGACGCGAAAGGAGGTCGGAAGGCATCGTTGTCCGGTCTTCTCTATGTCTTTCCACCAGGGGCACTCATAGGTCGAGTGGTTCTGCGTATCGAAGCCCTTCGGGGAAACGTGTGGTTGGGGGCTTCGGGCTGACCGAGGTGCCCGTGGTATGCCTGCCTCATACGGTTGCTCAACGGGAATCCATGGAGGTTTCTGACATTGGAGATTCTGTTGCTACGGAGTTCCCTTCGAATGCCTCAGGTGCATCAGTTTTTGCTTACGAGGTGGCCATTGAAAGGGCAAGCTTAAGGAAAAAGAGTTGCTCGGCAGCAGTCTTTGCCACCTTGCCGCAAAAAAAAAAAAAAAAAAGTCTGTGTCCCTTGCATATGTGCGTATATGACGCATCTTTGAGGACGGGTGCTCGGAGAGGCACGCTCGCGCGACAGCAGTGTCAGTTCCCTTGGTATTAGGTTTTCTGCAGGACGGGTTTGGTAAAGGCAGGTCCTGGAGAGTTCAGTTAGCAGCTCTGTCTTGCTATAGAAGCAAAGGACAAGGCGTGGCTCTCATGCACAGGTCGATGTGGTATGCTTTCTCAGGCGGTTACCCGACTGTAGTCCTCTCGTAAGCTATTAATTCCACCGGGGAAGTTCAAGTTGGTTTTAGGAGCGTTAGCTAGCACACCATTGGAGCCCTTGCAACAGGCGTAGGTTAAGGGTTTTGCCTTAAAGATGGTATGTTTGATGGTCATCTGTTCGGCGAGGCGATTTTCGTAGTTGCAGGAATCATTTTTTATCTGTCTCCAGACAGAAGGTGGCCTGGTGTCTGGTTCCGTTGTCGTTGCCGAAGGTGGTTTCTATGTTCACCTAACTAAAATGGTCTCTCTTCCAGCGCTAGGTGCGGCAGAGGGGAGCATATTGAACCATAGCTTGTGCTGTTTGGACATCAAGAGAGCACTGCGGCAGTGTTTAAAGGTTTCAGAAACTTTCGCAAGGCGGATCGTCTCTCTTCGGGGTGTTTGGAGGGCCCCGCAAAGGGAAGCGGCGGCAAAGGAGTCCATTTCTGGATGGATTGGAGCGGCGAGTGCGTTGGCTTATCTTCTACGGGACCGTACAGTCCCAGGGAACTTACGAGCTCACTCTACCAGAGTGCAAGCGTCTTCTTGGACGGAGCACAGTTTGTTTCTGCCAGTGGACATCTGTAGGGAGGCCTCTTGGTTGTCTCTCCATACTTTCAGTAAGTACTACCGCCTAGATGTTCTGGTGGCTAAGGATGCCGTTTTCAGGGAGGTGGTGTTGAGATCCGGCTGGAAAGGTCCCTCCCAATGTTTAATGCTCTGATACATCCCAGAGGTTGAGGACTAAACTGGAGGAACGATAAGGAAATAGGAATTACACTTATCTGGTAATTGTGGTTCCTTGAGTGACTCCAGTTTAGTCCTCATTCCTGCCCGGGGATGGGGTCTTAGCAGTGGTTTTTCTGTTGGGGGAAGTGCAAGGTTAAAAGTGGATATAGGCCTTCACTGGTGTTCAGTCGTTTTGATGCTTCCATTTGTTTTGCGCTATATTGTTATATAATATTATGATATTGTTATATATTGCTCTGGATTGTTTAGGGCTAGGCATTCGACGGAAAGGAGAGCATGCAGGAAGCAGTCCCTTTCCTTCTGGAAGGGGAGTAGTAGGTAGATAGGTTATATGTTCTGTGTGCCCTTGAATATAATGTTAAGTTAAAAAAAAAAAAAGTTACTGATTTTTTGCTCCTTTGAGTCTGCTTTGTCAATAGTTCACTGGGGGCTGAGGGGAGAGACCAGCAGGCTGTATCCAGTGATGTCATGAGTTTTTGACATGCCCAGTCTCCAAGCTGCAGGAGGTGGTTCACTACCCAGAGGTTGAGGACTAAACTGGAGTCACTCAAGGAACCACAATTACCAAGTAAGTATAATTCCTATATTTCTGTCTCTTTCGTTTCACCTCTCCCCCCCCCCCCCCATTCCCTTCTCTCTGACAGCATTTGTGGGGGTGTGAGAAGTTGGCCTCCCGGCTCCCGATCCCGCATTCACGGGTGAGGAGCCGGTGGTAGGCTTACCGGGCTCCATGTAGCTTGAGGGTGCAGGATTGGCGGCGGCAGCACCATTGTCTCTCTTCCACCGACGTCGAAGCCGCGATGCTGGCTGAGCGCGGGAGGAGGATTGAGAGATATAACATCTCATGTATATAGTTAACCCCTGTTATCCAAGTTTGCACTCCCGTTCGATGTAAAACCAGACAGATTGTTGTTATGGTCGTTGTGTTATGATGTAAACCGCGCTGATACCGAATAGCACGGTATATAAGAAATTGTAATAAATAAATAAATAACATTGAGGGCTTTGGTTGGCGTCGCAGTGCAGGTGAGAGCCGGGTCTGATCCGTCGGGAAGCTTAGATTCGGGCAGGATAGCTGGCAGTGAGCGGCAGTAGAACGAGTGCTGAAGCACCGCCGGGGGAGACCTAGCCATGTGGCTCTTTTCGGCGGGAAGCACAA
This sequence comes from Ichthyophis bannanicus, assembly GCA_033557465.1. Lineage (NCBI taxonomy): Eukaryota > Metazoa > Chordata > Amphibia > Gymnophiona > Ichthyophiidae > Ichthyophis > Ichthyophis bannanicus. The sequence goes on along the minus strand of CM066034.1, from coordinate 84,918,966 downwards.
ATGGTGTTTTAGCTTCGGGGGACCTAGCTTTTCAATTCGGCTGGGATTTTCATGGCTGCCTAAGGTTGCTGAGCTTCCATTTTGGTGGGGGCTTGTTTGGTTAGGTCGGACAGTTGCGCTTAAAAAAAAAAGTTTTTTTTTTCTTTTTTCTCGAGTGCCTTAGCAGGCAAGTTCAGGCCTTTGGTTGCTTCTTGTTGGGTAGGTCAGATTTCTTGGATCTGGAGGGCATAGCCGTGGAGGCGGGATGCCTCCCAGACCACATTGTTTAGTGTGCAGTACACGTAGAGGTGCAGTATCGGATACAGGGTTGTGCAGAGGCTGTACTCAGAAGGTAGCCACGATGGAACAGGCCTTAGAGGAGGTACAAAAGGAAACCTCTCAAGCTCCTCCTTTTCAACAGGTACACCTTACTTTGTTACAAAAATATTTGTACCTTAGGTACCGTTTTGACTGTTTTTTATTTGGATTTTTATTAGTATTTATTTATGATTTTTGTTGATTGTGCACATTTGTTTCCTTAAGTGCACTGATTAATTATGGATATAAGGTGTTGGGTTCATTTTTTATATATCCGTGGGCTCTGCTAGCCATGTCTACAGGCTTTTGTCTTCATGTTACATTTTTGGTTTCTCTAAGAGAGTATATATATATCTTACATATATTCTTTTAATTGAAAGATAGTTGCGTTTTTAGGCTTTTAATCACCCTTTTGGATGAAATTCCTGTTTAATGTGTTCCATTTTTGCTTTTTTAAAATTTAGTGATGTTTCTAGTATAATTCATATTTATTTATAGTTTTAATTTTTTAATCTTTATTATTATTTTTCATTGTATCCATCTCGCAATTCCTGCCAGCATGCCGTGCAAGCTCTGCTTCTGTGTCTCCTTAAGAGATAATGAATGATTTTAATAGACCAGTCGTGATGTCCCAATGTTATTTTCACATTTTAGTAATAGTTCATTGTATATCTAGTCGTATTTTTAAACGCGAAAAGATTGGCGTTTTTAGAAAGGGCTTAGATGCCTTTTTATGACGTAAAAGGTTGCCGAAAGTGGTGAATTAATCATTTTTAAGCCGTAGTAAGAGTATACTGTGTGCACAAATAATTTTGTGATTCATTTTTACTAACGCGCCAAAATCGTAGTTTTTAGATTAGGCTGAGATGCCTTTCATGACGGTAAGGCTTCTTACCTGTGGGTATTAGTGTTCGCTTAATTCATCATTTATTTTTCATTATTATTTTTCTCATTATTACATTTATTTATATTTGCTTTATTTTGACTTCTATTTTTTGCTCAATACTAAGTGTTTTATAGTGTTGTTCAACCTCATACGTTATTTTATTGCTTCCTCTTCGTTGACGTCATCTCATGTATATGCATTTCCACGTTGCATCCTGTCATCTTAAATGCGCGCCAAAGTCGGCGTTCTCAAGAATTTGACATAGCTGGCCGTTGGTGTTCAGGTATCTGCTCCTCGAGCTGTCATTTCTGGTTACACACTTAAATTATTATTTTTAGTGATTCGTTTTTATGTTTTCAAGTTTTTTACGAGTCTGCAATAATTGGCAATTTTAAAAGTTGTTGATAAGGTCTGTTTATGATAGTAGGCAGTTAACTGGAATTTCAGCGAAAATCTGTATTTCCTTTACTCTCTAATATACCACATAGGTTGCATGTACATTTTGAGCAGTCTCGGCGGCCTCAGGTTGCAATTTCTAAACGAGGTTATGCGATACTGATAAAATACTTTTCCAAAAAAGCCCTATGTTGAATTCTATTCCTGCACCCATGTATTTACCTGTCGTTGAGCAATTTTGCACTTCTCAAGCACAGAGTCTTATTCTTCATCCAGTACTAGTTCCTTTCATCAGTATTTGCAACAATGTTATCATATTTGTTTGTCTGATAGCATGCTTACTCTGTGTTTATTACTTTCCTGCTTATTCTTCTGTTTATTCTTCTTATGGTTTATTGTCTTTATAAATAAGATATTTTAGAAGATTATTTATTTTAAGGTTCAATTTAAAAAAATTTTTTGGAGTGGGTCCACTCCTTAGGTCTGGGTTTTCCATTTTGTCTCTTTTTCAATTATTTTTTTATGTTATGTTAGTGGTGCATGTTTCAATTGATGGTTTTAATTGTTTAGTATTATATTAATGTTTTTTACATTAATTTTTAGCATTATCCACCATATGATTGGTTTTGTGCCATATCTTTATTGCTATTTGCGCTTCATCTAGTGTACCAATAAGAGATCACTTGTAAGTATGTTATATATATTTTATTATCATATACTGTTGGTTTTCTTATCTAAAAATATGGTATATTTTTATGTGTATTTATGTCTTATTTTAAATTATTTATTAATTAATTATTTAATATGTTTTTGTATTAATAACTTTTTAATAATAGTTTGGTATTTCATAATTCATTGGTTTATTCTATTTTAATGTACTGTTTTGCTGTCCTCTAGTACCCCCTGATGAAGGCAACAGCCGAAACGCGTTGGGGTTTGTTTATTTAATAAAGCGTCTGTGACTTCCGTAACTACTCGCTCCTGTGGTTCTTCAGTTTGCTTTGCGAGTAGTGCTCCTGTTTGTGGTTCCTACATATGAGACCCTTGCAGAGGGCTCTGCTGAGGAGATGGTCACATCAAACAGATGCGTTATCTCAAAGGCTTCCCTGTCCTCTGGAGGTGCAGCTGGAGCTAAGGTGGTGGCTGGTTCCAGGGAGCCTGGAGAAGGGAATGCCATTGGAGTCCCCGGCATGGAAGCCACTAACAACGGACGCCAGTCTGATAGGCTGAGGAGCGCATTTCGAGGGCCAGTTTGCTCAGGGACAGTGGAATGCCCGGAAAAGAAGTGGTCAATCAACAGGCTGGAAATGTGAGCGGTGTTCTTAGCTCTCCAGGTGTTTCAGCCTTGGTTGCGGAAGGCAGCATTTCGGGTGCTTTCGGACAACGCGACTACGGTGGCCTACATAAATCGCCAGGGAGGTATGGGAAGTGTGCCCTTGGAGGAGGAAGCCGGTTACCTGCTAGCTTGGGCCGAAGAGAATCTTCTGGCGCTGTCGGCGCAACATGTAGCAGGAGTGGACAATGTGGAAGCAGATTTTTTGAGTCGGTTCAGAGTGGATCCGGGAGAGTGGGTTCTCCATCTGGAGGTGTTCTCGCTAATTGCGCGTCGCTGGGGAACCCCAATTATGGATTTCATGGCGACTTTTCAGTTGGCAAAGGCTAGTTGCTTTTACAGCAGGAGGCGAGAGAGAATGTCAGAGGGCCTTGACGATATGATGCAAGGTGGCTAGTGGAAGGGCTCCTGTACGTCTTTCCTCCATGGGCTCTAATAGGTCGCGTGGTTTAGTGCATAGAGGTCCACCAAGGCAGGGTGATCTTGATAGTGCTGGATTGGCCACGGAGACCGTGGTATGCGGATCTGGTTCAGCTTCTGGTGGACAGCCCCTGGCGGCTGCCGGTGCGGGACGATTTGTTAATTCAGGGACTGCTTCGCATGCCACAGGTGTATTGCTTCTCGCTTACGGCTTGGCTCTTGAAAGGGCACGCATGAGAACTAGATGATATTCAGCAGTGGTGATTTCTACCTTGTTGAAGGCCAGGCGTAGGTCTACCTCGTTAGCGTATGTTCGCGTTTGGTGCATTTTCGAGGCGTGGTGTGAGAACAGGCAGTTTCGGCCATCAAGGGCTTCGGTTCCACAGATTCTCTCATTTTTGCAGGAAGGTTTCGAGAAGGATTTGGCGGCTAGTTCTTTGAGAGTACAATTAGCAGTGCTTTCCTGTTACCGGGGGAAGGTACAAGGGGAGGCGCTTGGCACACATGCAGATATTAAAAGATTTCTGCGAGCTGTATCTCTCTTACGACCGCCGTGCAGGATAACGGTTCCAACGTGGGATCTCAATCTGGTTCTGGAAGCATTAGTGCGAGAACCTTTTGAGCCGTTAGGTAAGGCGTTGTTAAAGGACCTTACTCTAAAGACACTGTTTTTAGTGGCCATTTGTTCCACTCGTAGAGTTTCGGAATTGCAGGCTTTGTCTTGTAGGGAGACGTTTCTATCTTTTTCAAAACAGAAGGTAGTGTTGAGGCCGGTACCCTCTTTTCTGCCTAAGGTGGTCTCGGTGTTTCATGTTAATCAGGTGATAACGTTATCAGTGTTAATGGAGGACAGGAAGAGTTGACTAGAGGGAAGTTGCATCTTCTCGATGTTCGGCGGACGCTCAAGAAGTATCTACATCGTACAGCAGCCGTTCGGAAATCCAATAGACTATTTGTGTTGTTTAGAGGGCCTAGGAAAGGGGAAGCAGTGGCTAAGTCTTCCATATCCAGATGACTCAAAGAGGCCATAGCTACAGCTTATATTCTAAAGGGTAAGGCTGTACCGCAAGCGCTAAGAGCGCATTCGACCAGGGTGCAAGCAGCGTCTTGGGCGGTGTATAGTTTGGTACCTGCCGCGGAAATTTGTAAGGCGGCAACTTGGCCATCTTTAAATTCTTTCATAAAGCATTACCATCTGGATGTTCAGGTGGCGGGGGATGCCCGGTTTGGATCAGCAGTGCTTCAGGCTGGTCTGACAGGTCCCTCTCGTTGACATTTACTGCTCTGTTACATCCCCAGAGTTTCTGGGACTGGACTGGAGGGACGATAAGAAAGAGGAAATTAGTCTTATCTGCTAATTGTTGTTCCTTGAGGAACTCTAGTCCAGTCCCGGATCCCTCCCCTGGATCACCGCCTGAAGCGATGCTCTAAGATTGAAATGAAGCCTTCGTTTTTAGGGCATGTGGGTTGGTAAGTAGGGGAGTTCCTGGAAGGTCCACTGTCTTTTAAGAAGGAAAAGAACAAACTTATGCAGGTACAGGTTGGATACTTTCCCTTCCAGGGAAACGTCCATTACAATTTTAGGTTAATGTTTAAGCTAAGGTTAGGTTAGTGCCCACTTTGGGTATAGGCAGTTACTATTGAGGTTGATTATGATAACTACTTATTTGTTGCTACGGTGAGTCTGCTTTGTCAATAGGTACTGGAACGGAGAGGCAGTCCTGGGTTACTTATACCAGGGTCATCAAAATGATGACATGCTCAGTCTCCAAGCTGCTGGAGGAGGTGCTAAACCCCCAGAGGTTCCCGGACTGGACTGTAGTTCCTCAAGGAACAACAATTAGCAGGTAAGTCTAATTTCCTCTTGTACAGTAATGTACTAGGATATTTCTTATATTTCACTGATACCACACATTCATAACATTGCCAACATCTGCCCTCCCCTTAAAATAGTAATGTTGAATAATACAATGTTGGATTTATAAACTCTATTGTTCTGGGACTTGTATATGTATCCAGTCACACACAATTGTCAACATGGAACTAGTTCAGTGTTTAGATTTAAAAAAAAAAAGAAGGGGGGGTGGGGGGTTGCGCAAAAGGAAAGAGTAGGCTTGTGGATTTGTGAAACATAACTATTTGATTTCTATTGACATGTCATGAATGCACTCTGCTCTGTAATAGAAAACAGGTGAATGTGTTTTTTTGTAATAGAATTTGCTAACGCTGTGTCATTAGATTTCATCATTTGTTGCTTTAGTGCCATTTCAGCATTGTAGGTGTTCATTTTCAAAGAATCATATATGCTGGAAATGCATTTCTCTTTTTAGTGAGAGTTCTGCATGTTGAGTCTTTAATGCAACTTTGGATTAAAGAACATAAAACAAAGCTACCTCATCCTAAAATAGTTTTGCATGTTTTTTCTTTTTAACACTTTTTTTTGATAGCTTAAGTGTAGCTTCCTTATCTTGCTAGAGCAGCCCAAATGAGTGGGTTATGCTCCCTTGGCAGCAGGTGGAGGCAGATTTGAGTAACTTTCAGGGATGTATTTACTTGGTATATCTACTAATGTAGCACTGAGATAAGCTAGTACTGTATTGTCTGCCTCCAATATGTGTCAAAGTGTGTGGACCATTGCAGTAGTGCAAATAGGCCTGACTCTTCCGGTCCACACTATGGTGCAGTAGTCATTCAGATTGAGTCTGGTAAGGCCCAGTCTTTGTCGGAGCGCAGGTATGCCCGTGTCTCTTGGAGTGGTCAGCTACCCTATGTCCACGCTGTTTCCTATAGGTTACTAGCACTTGGTAGTCCAGAAGAGGAGCAGCAGGACCCCAAGGAGTCGTAGGCCACTTTCCCTCTCGCTGTCCTTATCTAAATGCAGTGCCGTACCTAAGCCTTGTATGAGCAGTGCAGTTACACAAGGTGCAAAAAATAGGGGTGCATTTAGGGTTGCTGGCCTCGACTCCACCCCCACGTTGCCTGTCTGGCCTTCCCTTGCCCCACTGCCGCTTTTCCTGTTTCTTTGGTGGTGGCAGCAACGGACCTCCAATTAAAAAAAACAAAAGAAATGTGGGTCTTTGCAACTCTGTGCTTGCCTGGCTGGTCTGGTCCCTCCCTCTTCTGATGCAAGCATACATCAGAGGAGGGAGGGATCACACCAGCCATGCAAGCGTGGAGTCAGAAATACCCCAATTTCCTTATCGTCACTCCAGTCCAGTCCCTTTACTTCTGGGTTGCGTAACCCTTCCAGCAGCTTGGAGGCTGAGCCCATCCTTTTTGAGGATGGTGCAGTATAAATACCACTGGCATCACCCACAGATCCCAGTATTCTCAGCCTCCAAGCAGCTGGAGGGTTCCGTAAGCCAAGAGCTTACTGGAGTCTTCTGTTTTTAATTAATTCTAGTTAATTTCAATTTAATTTTATTAATTTAATTTATTTATTTTCCTTTCTTGCATTTGATTTGGTATCCACATTAGACATCTACACCTTTAAGTTTCTTCTTCTCCCTCACCCCCCCCCTCCCTCCCCTGTCTGTTGCCAAGCTCCACAGAGGAGGAGGTTTACCGGCAGCTACGAGGAGGATCGCGAAGGCCCCTCTCTCCCTCCAGGTCGGCCGGCTCCCCGCAGTCCTACTCTTAGGCCTGTCCTGCCTCGCGCCGAAGCCCTCCGGCGGCTGAGCGCTTGAGGCAGCAATGCGTGGCTCACTCGCATCCTCCGTTTTCGCGGAGCAGCACCGGGAGCCTCGGGGGTCTTGAAGCCTGCTACGGAGCCCGGTTGCTACGCCGATCAGAACTCGGCGTTGTGAATTTGTTTGGTGGCATGAGCAGAGCCGCCAATCGCCGGATAGGACTCCACATGGCTGAGGCCTACCACGTGTGAGCCTCCGGAGTGCTTCTCTCTTCAGCGGAGAATCGCAGTGCAGGAACAGCAAACCGCAAGTACTGGGAAGCAATTTTAGTGTCTGATTTCCTCCTATTTGGATGCTTGTCTTTAATTTAATTTCTTTCTTTCTTTCTTTATTCCCTGGCCGGGTTAGTTAATAGTTTGGGGGAGTTGGTGAGGGCTCTATTGTATTTACTACCTAGAGGCCTCTCTCCTTATTCCCATTGGGATTGAAGGCATTTTTTGAGAGTATATATTTTATTATAAAGTTGCCTACTGTTTATCAGAAAAACTTGTATTTAAAGTGGACATGACTGGCAAAACACGGTGCCCGTCTTGTGGCACTCGTAGGGGCACTGACTCCGAATCAGGAATCTGCAGGGGTTGTGCTGCAGAGGCTGCTTCGGCGGAACAAGGTATTCAATTGTCCATGTCCCAATCTACGCAGGGGTCAGGGGACCTTTTGGAGTGGGTGAGGGTCTCCCATCCTCCCCCCCCCATCTTCCTCGGTTTTGCCGGTCTCTTCCCCCACCCCTCCCCCCCCCCCCGGCAGTGGAGGAGGAGAGTACCGGGGACCCCTTCTCCCCCGAATTTGTTCTTTTACTGCACAAGGCCTATTGTTTGCGCAGGCAGGGGCTCAAAGCTGGTGAGCCGAGTGTGGTGAAGGGGAGTGAGGGGTCCAGACCATGGAAGACAAGCTCCCAGGACTCAGATGTCCCTCTTAAGCGCGCAAGGCTAGTGAGTGAGGAGCCTCTCACATCCTTCTCGCAGGATACTTTGGAAGAGGAGGTCTTGGACAAGGATTTAGGTGAGGATGGGGAGGAGCTTGAAGAGGGAGAGATTCCAGAGTAGGATCAGTCCCGCATAGTACGTGTTTTTAGGCGAGAGGAGCTTCCGGCGCTGATTAATGAGTCCCTCAAGGTACTCAATGTGACTTCGGATGTTCCAACAGAGGAGGAAGTGTTGGAAGATCCTTTAATCCAAGCTGTGAGGAGGTCGCAAAAGGTCTTTCCGGTTCACAGGGTGTTGCGTCAGATGATCCAGGAGGAATGGGATCAACCAGAATCAAGTTTGAGAGGAGTACGTTCCATGTCTCGGCTGTACCCTTTGCCAGAACCGGATAAAGAACTGCTGAGGTCTCCCAGGGTGGATGCAGCGGTATCTGCAGTGACAAAGAAGACGACTATTCCGGTCGAGGGTAGTGCGGCCTTGAGGGATTCTCAAGATAGAAAATTGGACACACTACTGAAGCAGGCCTTTGATGTTAGTGCGCTTGCCTTACAGGCCTCGGTTTCCAGGGCTTGGGTGGCTCGGGCCTGTTTGAGGTGGTCCCAACAACTTCAACTAGCGGAGGCTCCCTCAGGGGACGCCCAATCTATTTCAGCTAGGTTGGAGTCCGGGGCTGCCTACCTGGCGGACAGCCAGTACGACCTCATTAGGAGCCTAGCTAAGAACATGGCCTCTGTGATAGCAGCTAGGCGATATTTATGGCTTTGTAATTGGGCAGCAGATGCCTCTTCAAAGGCGCACCTGAGTCGTCTCCCCTTTAAGGGGAAGCTACTGTTTGGTGAAGACCTAGATAGTTGGTTAAGGACCTTGGCGAATCTAAGGGAGGCAGACTCCCGGAGGACAGACCAAAACAAGTTCGCTCGCTAGCTCCAGTGCGCAATCAGCCAAGGGATCCCCGGAGATTTCGCCCAGCCAGATCGAACCCCTTTCCCAGGGGCCGTTTCCCTTCGAGGGGGTCAAAGCTTCAGAGGGTTTCGGGGGGCAGGGAGAGGTTTTGGGACCTCCTCCTCCTCCGTGGGACCTAGAAAACCTCAGTGACAAACCGGGGGTCCAGGAGGGCGGCCTGCTGGTGGGGGGCCGTTTAAGGCAGTTTCTTCCCGCCTGGTCCCTGGTCACGTCCGATCAATGGGTCCTGGAGGTGATCCGAGAGGGTTATGCTCTCGAATTTGCAAAGCAAATACTTCCAGCCTTTATTCAGTCTCCCTGCGGTTCTCCAGTAAAGAGGGCGGCGATAGAGACAACTCTTTCATGGCTCATAGCGCTCGGAGCGGTGGTCCCTGTTCCACCAGACCAATGCGGTTCCGGTCGGTACTCGATTTATTTTGTGGTACCAAAGAAGGAAGGCTCCTATCGCCCGTTCCTGGATCTAAAGCAAGTCAATCGCTGTCTCAAAGTGCCTCATTTCCGGATGGAAACTCTAAGATCGGTCATCGTGGCCGTAAGGAGCGGGGAGTTCCTGACTTCATTGGATTTGACGGAAGCCTATTTGCATATACTGGTCAGAAAGTCCCATCAACAGTTCCTGAGATTCGCGGTGCCAAGAGGTCATTTTCAATTCCAGGCTCTGCCCTTCGGTCTAGCTACGGCTCCAAGGACTTTCACCAAGGTGATGGTGGTGGTGGCTGAGGCCCTACGAAGAGAAGGAATACTAGTACACCCCTATCTGGACGATTGACTGATACGGGCAAAGTCAGAAGAGGAAAGTCGCTCGGCTATTGCCAGAGTGGTAGAAGTTCTGGAAGAGTTAGGGTGGGTCATCAATCGGGTAAAGAGCAGGTTGATGCCCTCCCGGGAGCTCGAGTATCTCGGAGCGAGGTTCGACACCAACAGAGGCAGGGTGTTTCTGTCCAAGTCGAGATCAAGAGACCTAAGGATCCTGGTCATGCAATTTCTGAGCAGGCGAAGTCCTACGGCGTGGCATTACCTTCAATTGCTGGGAACCATGGCTGCAGCAATAGAGGTAGTACCGTGGGCCAGGGCTCACATGCGGCCCTTGCAGCGGGCCCTGTTGCGTCGTTGGTCCCATCAGCATCATCCTTTGTCCATGCAGCTGCCCTGCGCTCCTCGAACCAAGAAGGCCCTCCAGTGGTGGCGGTACCCAAGGAATCTGGATTGCGGGATGCCTCTCGAGCCTCCGCAGTGGTTGCTGTTGACGACGGATGCCAGCCTAACAGGCTGGGGAGCGCATTGCGAGGACCAGTTCGTCCAGGGTCGCTGGATGTCGTTGGAGTCACAATGGTCCATCAACAGACTAGAATTACGGGCGGTAGTCCTGGCGCTCAGGGCACTCGAGTCCTTAGTGCTATGAAAAGCAATTTGCGTCCTCTCCGACAATGTCACCGCGGTAGCTTACATCAACCGCCAGGGCGGCACAAGCAGTCCCGCCTTGGAGAAGGAAGCGGACGGCCTATTCCAATGGGCCGAAGTCCGGTTGGAGGCTCTTTCAGCTCAGCACGTGGCCGGCACGGACAACATTACGGCCGATTACCTCAGCAGGTTCAAGATAGACCACCGGGAGTGGGAGCTGCAGCAGGAGGTCTTCGACCAGATAGTAGCCCTTTGGGGTCCACCAGTCATGGACCTCATGGCACGGTATTCTTCCGCCAAGGTAAGCCGATTTTTCAGTCGAAGGAAGGAAAGGATGTCCGAAGGCTTAGATGCTCTGGCCCAGAAGTGGCCTTCGGAGGGTCTCCTGTATGTGTTCCCCCCATGGGCTCTCATCGGAAAGGTTCTGCAGCGGGTGGAGGCTCACCAAGGTTTGGTAATCCTCATAGCTCCGGATTGGCCTTGCCGCCCCTGGTATGCGGACCTGGTGAGGTTGATCGCCGACCGGCCTTGGCGGCTTCCCTGCAGAAGGGATCTGCTGAGGCAGGGTCCGGTTCGGATGCCTCACGTGGATCGATTCTCGCTTACGGCCTGGCTATTGAAAGGGCGCGGCTCCTGAAGCGGGGTTATTCGGGATCGGTAATCTCGACTCTGTTGAGTGCTAGAAAGCGCTCGACCTGTCTCTCCTATATAAGAGTTTGGTGCATCTTCGAAGCATGGTGTGCGGAGCACCGGAGGAAACCTCTTTCGGCCTCTATTCCGGAGGTTCTGGAGTTCTTGCAAGCGGGTTTTGACAAAGGCCTAGCGCACAGTTCCTTACGGGTCCAGTTGGCAGCCATTTCTTGCTATAGAGGTAAGGTCCGCGGAAAGTCATTAGGGGCCCACGTGGACGTGTCCAGATTCCTAAGAGCGGTCAGGCGCCTACGTCCACAGCAGAGATCGGTCATCCCCCCTTGGGATCTCAACCTGGTGCTAAATGCCTTGACCAAGGAACCCTTTGAGCCGGCAAAGGAAGCCTCTCTAAAGGATTTGACACTGAAGACGGTTTTTCTGGTCGCTATTTGCTCGGCCAGACGTGTCTCCGAACTTCAAGCGCTGTCCTCCCAGCCCCCCTTTCTTTCATTCTTCAAGGATAAAGTGGTTTTACGGACAGTACCTTCTTTCTTGCCCAAGGTCATCTCCCCCTTTTATTTGAACCAGACAGTTACGCTCCCGTTGTTTTCAGTGGAGGGGCAAGTGGGGAGGGACAGGAAGCTGCGCCTCCTGGACGTTCAGAGAGCCTTGAAGCCTTACCTCTCCCGCACTGCGCCTTTTCGAAAGTCCGACCATCTGTTCATTCAGTTTGGAGGGCCGCACAAGGGGGAAGCGGCGGCCAAGTCGTCCATCTCCAGGTGGATCAGGGAAGCTATTGCTTCCGCCTATTATCCTCAAGGGGAAGCAGGTTCCAGGGGGGCTGCGCGCTCATTCTACGCGGGCACAGGCTACCTCCTGGGCAGAATATAGCTTAGTTCCGCCGCTGGACATTTGTAGGGCGGCTACGTGGTCCTCGCTACATACCTTTACCAGACACTACAGACTGGACGTTTAGAGTTCAGCTGATTCTCGGTTTGGGGACGCGGTACTTCGGTCCGGGATAACGGATCCCACCCTAGCTTGAACTGCTCTGTTACATCCCAGAAGTAAAGGGACTGGACTGGAGTGACGATAAGGAAAAGGTAATTAGACCTTACCTGCTAATTAGTGTTCCTGAAGGAACGACAGTCCAGTCCCTGATCCCACCCGGTTCTTCGATTGGCGTAATGTACTAGTGGATATGTGAGGATCAGCGGACCGAATTCAGGGCCAGGACAAAGTGGATGGGTCCCTTGGTACAGGTCCGACGGGCCGGGGTGAAGGATGGCTCGGTCAGACTCAGGTAAACCTCCTTCCCTTCCCCACCCCCCCTTTTTTCCTCCTTTTTTCCTCCTTTAAACTTAAAACAAAAAAAAAAAAGAAGAGGAAAACATTGAGTTAGTTGTGTTGTTATTTTATATAGGCTATTAATGGAATTTTCGTTAAGTCTGCTTTTTCATTAGATTACTGGGATCTGTGGGTGGTGCCAGTGGTATTTATACCGCACCATCCTCAAAAAGGATGGGCTCAGCCTCCAAGCTGCTGGAAGGGTTACGCAACCCAGAAGTAAAGGGACTGGACTGTCGTTCCTTCAGGAACACTAATTAGCAGGTAAGGTCTAATTACTTTTTTTTTTTTAAATTGGAAGTCCGCTGCTGTCATTGCCATGGCCGCCAAGGGAACAGGAAAAGCGGTGGCAGGGCAAGGGCAGGCCGGGCAGCCAGCACAGAGGGGAGCCAGCTGGACATGAGTTGGGGTAAGATGGGAGATGCTGGACATGGAGGGATAAGGGAAGATGACAAAAGTCTGATGTCATGGGGGGGGGGGGGGTGCGGGACGCCAGATTTGAAAGTCTCATAGGGTGTGTTTATGACTTGGTACAGCCCTGTCTGAATGCCATGTATTTTGCAGGGGGGAGGGGGGGTTCTTTTTCTCTGTTAGTTTCAATGGGAAATATGGATCTGTTTGTTGCTTTTAATAAAATAGCTTCAAGTTTAAAAACAAACAAAACAAGCAAACCCCCCCCAAAAAACAAAAAAACAGGCACTGATCAGCAGCTGAGCCTCCCGGGCTTGCACTGGTATCTGGGATTTTTCTACTTGGGTTTCCACACTCAGCCCATCAGGCCTTGGTATTCTCATTTCAAGGCTCCCTGTTCGTTGTTCCCCTGCTTCTTTTTTTAGCAAGGTTTTTTCATGGTCTTTTTTTTTTTTTTTTTTTTACCTTTGCCGCTGCAATCTTCAGCCATGCAGCCTGATGCAGCTGGCATCCCCTGGCATGTTTTTAAAAGTTTTTTTTTTCTTTTTACTGTGGCTGCTGCTTTTGGCTTCCATTATGGCTGTCAAGCCAGGGTTCTTGTTTCCATCATGCTAGGACCTGATGCCATTCCTTGGACCCTGCCTCTCCTTTCTTTTTCTTTTACCGCAGCCATGTCAGATGGTGTCTTGAGCCTGGTGGAGGTGTAGCATAGGGTAGCCCTAACTGTATTTCTGGGTGCTCTTTGAGGCTGCACTTGTCAGCCAGCTTTCGCTACAGCTCCTGAAAGTCTAACTGCTTAGCAGCCCACCTTATGCGACCTGGAGACCAAGAGCACTCCTGTCATGGGTAGCTAGAGGTGTCATGGCCTCACTTTGCCCTTGCGCTCCTCTGTTCCTCTGGGAGCCTTATGGGGTTAGTTGAAGAACTCAAGTAAATTCTTGTCGTCGGAAGGTAAGTCGGAGGATGATGGCATGGTGATTCCCCCATGGGCCGGTTAGGACCTCTGTGATCTGCTTTTTCTTAGCCAGGCCCTGTTTATACCCTTTCAGGATGTTATAGTGACTCTGCAGGTCATGGGGCCAGCTTTCGGGTGAGTTTAGCAGATGAGCCCTCTTTATACCTAGTGTATCCGGAGGAATGCTGCGTTTGTACTTCTCACTGATCCTAAGTGGATAGGATTTTATGGAGAAAACCCCAAACTGAGCCCTCAGGGGCCCTTGGCTTAAGGTGTACGGGATCAGCCCTTCGGGTCTGCGAGGGTGGGAGTCATGGCTGTGACCGAGGAGCTAACTGTCTTGGTGGAGGGAGCTATTGCATATTAGGAATGTCTGTTTTGGAGGATTGAGGCCATTAAGGGGGGTTTGACAGGGATTGTCTAAGGCTCTTGAGCAGTTCTGGAGGTTAGCCCTCAGATGAGGGATCTATCCTAGGCCAGTAGCTGTGTACCTCTTGTTCCCAAGGTTACAGGTTAGCTCCCTGGAGCAAGTCATATTGGTTGGGACAATGGTCATTAAACTCAGTCTCCTTTCAGTACTAGGAAATTTTCAGACGACCAGCTAGTTGGTTGCTACTGGTTAAGACTGGTTCAGAGTCTTTGCGAGCTGATCTCTGGTAGAGCAGTTTCCCTTGCAGGTCACTTTTTCTCCAGGAGAAGCTCACCCACAGAGTCTCCTGAAAGGCAAGCCTAGAAAGGGCCAAGAGGCCTTGTAAGGTGGTGCGTAGAGCCCAGATATATATGCCCTTGGACTACAGTGAGTCCTTCAGGACCTCAGTTGTACTAGGGGCATTCCCTTGCAGAGCTTTCAGCATGTTTAAGTTGCCTCCATGGCTCTATTTATTTAACATTTCTTATATACCGCCTTTCATGAAATCAAGGCGGTTTACGTTGAACAAACTGAAATTACATTGAACAGGGCATTATAACTTGGAGATAACTATTTTACAGGGTACATGGGCTATGGAGGGTTAAGTGGCTTGCCCAAGACCACAAAGAGCACCTATGGGACTAGAAACCCCAGTCCTTCCGGCCCAAGGTTGCTGTCCTCTAGTGGGATTTGAACCCCCGACCCTCTGGCCTGAAGTACCTTGCCCCAACCCACTAGGCCACTCCTCCACTCCGCTCTGTGGCCTATAATTAATTAATTAATTTAACTGGCTTTATATACTGTTTTTCTACTAGGCTGAACGGTTTACAAGGAACAGTTGAAAACATTTGCAGGCAATTTTAAACATATAAAACTAAAACAGAAAAATTAGAAATTGTAAACAGCGTGTAATTGGGGGGAGGGGGGGTATACCTGTTGGTATGACTTGGCTCTTTAATTGTGTAGCTGTGGTGAGGTGGGGTGGAGGGGTGGGTGAAAGGTTGCCCTTCAGTGAGTTCTGGCAGTCCCTCCCAAAGTGTAGCTGTTTGGGGTGTAACTCAAGCTATTCTCCCTGAGCGGACTTGTACTGCATTAAACTAGTGGGCCTTTGGGGTCTTTAGGCAAGGTCAGAGATGTGTTAGCTCCTTCTGCAAGCTGCCTGCCTTCTATCACTAAAGTTTCTGGCTCAGGCAAGTCTTGGACCTAGAACCCATTGTGTTTGGACTTTGAGTTTCCTTTTTTCATATGAGATCTTTTGAGTCGATCATTGCATCTGTCAAGTAGGGGTTGCTCCTCACCTCCTGGACCTTGCCAAGACATTTATCGCTTTTCCATCGTGCACAGCATTGTTTCTCTGCTTCTGTATTCTGGGTTGCCTCTTTAGGTTTTGTTGTTGCTTTTGACCTAGATGTGGCTCTTCCTACCTTTTCCAAGATAATAGTGGTGTCAGTGATGCTTTTCTGCATGCAGAAGTCCAGGGTGGCCCATACCTGGATATTGGGCTGGCCCAGTCAATCTCTTTGGAAGCCAGAAGTGACACAGGTCTGATGAGCTCTGACTGAGAAGGCTGGGGTCAGTGATCATTTTGTCCTAAGAGTGGCTTAATTTTCTCCCACTGTTTTGAGTACTTTTGGGTCGATTCCATATTTTCCTCAATCAAACTTCCTCATGATGGAGAGTTCACTAAAGC
Source organism: Ichthyophis bannanicus (assembly GCA_033557465.1). Taxonomy (NCBI): domain Eukaryota; kingdom Metazoa; phylum Chordata; class Amphibia; order Gymnophiona; family Ichthyophiidae; genus Ichthyophis; species Ichthyophis bannanicus. The sequence continues at coordinate 84,903,213 of CM066034.1, read as the reverse complement.
CTCAGCCATCTAGGAGCATGTGATTTTCAGTCAGCTCAGTGGGGCTGGAACTCATCAGGCATTTGGGCCCATCAACCTTGGAGCTGGATCCTTGGACCAGGGTGCATATGCAATCATTGAAGAGGCAACTCAAACAATACACAATGTAACCCTCAGCCTTAAAAGGCCTAACTTCTTCACTGCTTATTACCCCAAAAAATCCCAGACTCTTTAACAAGTGTCAAAATACCAAATATGCATGTATGTCTTTATATAAATCCTTTTCCTTATTGTTCCTCCAGTTTAGTCCTCCACCTCTGGGTAGTGTACCTCCTTCTGCAGCTTGGAGACTGGGCATGTCAAAATCGTGACATCACTGGGTATATCCTGCTGGTCTCTCCCATCAGCCTCCAGTGTGTCCAATCTCCATGCAGCAGGAGGACGTAGTGAGCCTAGGTGCTGGGCTCACTTGAGGAACAGATAAGGAGCAGTTTAGTCAGGATTTAGGTGTTACAAATTTTAAAGCTCTCAGTTTTCTCTCAATTGGCACGGATTAGTTAAAATTTCTTTAATTAACTTCGTTTAATTCAATTTAGTTTAACTTAATTTGATTTCCTTTTGTTTTCTTTCGGCAGGGGAGCTGCCCTTTAAAAAAAAAAAAAGGGCTCAGTCTAGTATTGTTTGTTCTTTCTCGCTAATACCATTTAGCCAGCTTAAAGCTTCGGATCTCTCCCACTGGACGGGGTAGCGTCTCTCCGCGGCTGGATTTCCTGTCGGTTCAGCAGGCAGAGCAGCTCTCGCAGCGGCTCCCGCTCATGGCAGCGTCAAGCGGCTTCCCGGCTCGAACGGCGGCTCTTCCCTGAGTGAGAAGAGCGCCGTGGTTCATTGCCAGACAATTTTCATTTCGGCAATACACAGGTAAGGTCCCCGCGTGCTTAGAAGGACTGAAGAGAGAGGTTTAGCAGCGGAGGAATTTTGGCGCCAAACAGGCCCGGCCAGGAGCGGGGCCATTTTGTCTTCCCGGTCGGAGCCGCGTGGCGGGGAGTGCAGCGGCCCGCACTTTGGGGATGCGCACCAGGGCACAGGTCTGAGGAAATGCTGTGTTTCATTTAATTTCTCTTGCTTTCTTTTACTTGTTTAATCTTCGGGGGTCCCTTCAATTTTCAACGGGGTCTCTTAGAGTGGAGGAGTAGACTAGTGGTTAGAACACTGGCTTGGTAACCAAGCAACCAGGGTTCAATTCCCACTAGCACTCCTTGTGGCCTTGAGCAAGTCACTTAACCCTCCATTGCCTCGGAAGAAAGGCCTGGCAATCTACTTCCGGTGACACTGCCAAGAAAACCCAGGAGCTTCTGGGTCGCCAGGAGTCAGGACTGACTCGAAGGCACACATTGCATTGCATTGCTCTTAGAGGGATAATTTAATTTCTTTCTTTTGGGGTTTCATGTCCCTTGGGAAAAAAAAAGGAAAATAAAAGGGGATACATCTTTACTTCCAATCTTGCTTTCGCTTGGCAAGCAGGTGCTGGAGGTTTAGCTGATGTCATTGCGCCCGCAGTGTGTGGTCTGCGGTACCCGTAGAGGAACTGTCGCTGACACCGGAATTTGCCGGGGCTGCGCTTCTGTTTCTACCAGTCTAGAACAGCAGATGGAGAATTCTGTGGTGTTAGACCCCCTGGGCCTTCGGCTGAGACCGGGGAAGAGGCGCTGATGGCTTCCCCGCTAGGGTCCTGTCAAGAGGCTCTTGCGGTTCCTTCAAATGCGTTACCTCCTGTGGGAGTGGGACCACAGGTAGGGGATTTCTGTTCGGATTTTGTGTTAATCATGCATCAGGCGTTCTGCTTGAGGCGTCAGGGGAAGATACCTGAGCCTTTGCCGGTGGCCAATGCTTTGCAACAACCTCACCTAGGGGAGCCTGGTAGCATGGCTCCAAGGACTCTGAAGAGATCCCGGCCTTGGGATCTTTCTCCCTCAGATTTCGAGTGGCAGGAGACAGAAGAGACCGAGGTAGAACTCGATGCCGGAGTTGACGAGTTAGAAGAAGGAGAAATACCTGAGCCTGAGGATCAGGCAAAAATCATTTGAGTCTTCCGGAAGGATGAACTGACAGCACTTATGACGGAATCTCTCCAGACTTTAAATCTCGCTACGGCGCAACCAATGGAAGAGGAAGATGTGGAAGATCCTGTCAGGGCTAAGAGGGGTCAGGACCATGAACAGACTCTATCCCTTAGCAGATAAGGACAAAGAGTAATTCCGTTCTCCCAGAATTGATGCGGCAGCTGTCACAAAGAAGACCAATATTCTGGTGGAAGGTAGCGCGGCCTTAAAAGATGTGCAGGATAGGAAAGTGGATGGTTTATTGAAACAGTCCTTTGACGCTAACGCACTTTCCTTGGAAGCTTCCATTTGTGGTGCTTGGGTGGCGAGAGCATGCCTCAGATGGTCTCAACACTTACATCAGTCTCCGCAACTAGAGCAACACAGTATAAGCGAGCTGGATCGTCTAGAGTCTGGATCGGCGTATTTGGCGGATGTCCACTACAACTTGATCAGAGCGTTAGCAAATAGTATGGCTTCTTTGGTTGGAGATCCCTGTGGTTGAGGAATTGGGCGGCCAATGATTCGTCTAAGTCCCGGCTCAGTAAGCTTACTTTTAAAGGGAAGTTGCTGTTTGGAGAAGATCTAGATAAGTTGGTTAAAGATTTGGGAGAGTCCAAGGGCGGAAGGCTCCCGGAGGATAAACCTAAACAAGGGAGGTCTTTGACGGCCTTTCGGGGCCAGTTTCGAGACTTCAGGAGTTTTCGTACTTCCTGCTTGGGGGGTTTCCAAAGGGGAAGGTTTGTTTCTAGAGCCCGTGGGTTTTGTGGAGCAAGTAGGGGCTTCGCAGCGGCCTCCGCAGCGACAGCTCATAAACTGCAATGAAATGAGGTGGATCCCGGTGGGAAGCCAACCGATAGGAGGACGGCTTCGGGGATTCCTTTCTGCCTGGACCCAAATAATGTCCGACCAGTGGGTGTTGGTGATCATTTGCGAAGGGTATGCGCTGGAATTGGCAAGACCAGTGCTAGATTTGTTTGTGATATCTCCCTGGAAAGGTCAACAAAAAACACTGGCGATCAGGTGTACGCTGGATCGGCTTCTACAGTTGGGAGCCGTTGCGCTGGTCCCCTTCGCGGATTACGGCGTGGGACGCTACTCCATTTATTTCGTGGTGTCAAAGAAAGACAGGTCCCTCCATCCTATTCTGGACCTCAAAGGGGTGAATCAATGTCTTTGAGTGCCGCATTTCAGGATGGAAACATTGCGGTTGGTCATTGTAGCGGTGCGCCAAGGAGAGTACTTGACTTCCCTCGATCTCACGGAAGCATACTTGCACATCCCAATCAGAGAGAGTCATCAGAAGTTCCTGCGGTTCGCTTTCCCTTGGGGACATTATCAATTCCAAGCATTACTGTTCGGTTTGGCAATGGCCTCTCGGACCTTCACCAAAATCATGGTGGTGGTAGCGGCGGTATTACAAAAGGAAGGAATTCTGGTTAATCCTTACCTCGACGATTGGTTGATTCAAGCAAAGTCCAATGCCGAGAGCATTCAGGTTACAGACAAGGTGGTGAAGTTTCTGCAGAGTCTCGGCTGGGTGGTCAATTCGACCAAGAGCCGATTAGTTCCATCACAGGATCTCGAATATCTGGGGGTACGGTTCGACACTCAGAGAGGAGTGGTGTTTCTGCCGAATCGTCGAGCTCAAGCCCTTCGACAATTGGTGCGCAAGTTCAGGTCCTCTCCGGCCCCCTCAGCGTGGAGTTATCTCCACCTACTGGGAACAATGGTGGCGACTTTGGAAGTAGTTCCATTGGCCAGATTTCATATGCGACCTTTACAGAGAGCACTCCTTTGCTGGTGGTCGCATCAGTCCGACTCACTGAACAAGCGGCTTCCCTGTCCCCTCCGGATCCGGCAGTCCCTTCGGTGGTGGCTGCTCCCAGGATCACTGAGGGCAGGAATGCCGCTGGAACAGCCGGAGTGGCTTCCATTGCTGACGGACGCGAGTCTTGCGGGATGGGGAGCTCATTGCGGAGATCTATTCACGCAAGGCACTTGGACCATGCAAGAGGGCAATTGGTCGATCAACCGGCTAGAGATGAGAGCGGTCTGCCTAACGTTGCAAACGTTCGAAGCTGCGGTGACAGGCTGAGCGGTACGAGTACTGTCCGACAACTCTGCGACGGTGGCATACATCAATCGTCAGGGCGGTACAGGAAGTGTGGCCATGGAAGAAGAAGCAGAGGCGCTGTTCTCCTGGGTAGAGTCTTGGCTATCTCAGCGGCGCACATTGTAGGAAAGGACAATGTGATGGCGGATTTTTCTCAGCAGGGATGCTGGAGAATGGGAATTGCATCCGGACATGTTCACACAGATACAGTCAAACCTCGGTTTTCATGATTAATCCGTTCAAAAAAGTCTGACTATAACCGAAACGGACTAAAACCGAAGCAAGATTTCCCATAAGAAATAATGTAAATTCAATTAATCCGTTCCAGACACCCAAAAATATTGACAAAAAATACATTTTATAGAGAATAACTATCTTTTTACATACAGAAAACAATGAGAAATACATATAAATGACTAATGAAATGGATAAATGAGCATGTAACATCACTTTTACCTTTATTGAAGACTTTTGTTGGCATACACAGTGTCGGGAGAGGTGGAGAGGCAGTGTCAGCCAAGCAGCAGGCAGTTGAGAAACAGTGGGACAGAGAGTCTTAGGCTGCCTCCGGCCCCCCTAAGGTAGCAGCCTGACACAGGTGAGAGTCAGAGAACAGCGTGGGGCTGTGCCAGCAGGAGCCTGCAGCTGCAGACTGCAAGGTTTCAAGGAGAGGCCGCGTGTGCAGGCCTGCAGGACACCCAGAATCCAATCGGGAGGGCAGGGGCCCCGGCGGGAGACTGGGCCGCCAAGGAGAAGCAGATTCGGTCACCAGCTCCTGTCCCGGTTCAAGGGATGTGCAGGGGAAGAGGCAGCAGGCAGACGTCAATCGGGGGAGAGTCCGGGGCAGGAAGCAGTTTCGGGCAGGCCACGCTGGAGCGTTGAACTCCTCGGCTCCCCAGAGGTCCCGCAGAATCGCTGGCTCAAGCTCCGTGGGAGATCGCTGGCTCACGCTAATCCATGGCAGGTACGGGGGGGGGGGGGGGTAAAATGCTGTACGAAAACCGAGACAACGTACGAAAACCGAAACACAATCTTGATGAAAAAAATCAACGAAAACCGAATCGTACGAAAACCAGGGCATACGAAAACCGAGGTTTGACTGTAGTTCAAAGATGGGGACCGCCGATCATGGATCTCATGGCGACCTTTCAGTCAGCAAAGACGGGTTGTTTTTTCAGCAGGCGGCAAGAGAGGATGTCGGAAGGGATCGACGCACTGATACAACATTGGCCGGTCTCAGGTCTCCGTCCACTTCGAATGCCTCAGGTGGATCGGTTCTCGCTTACAGTATGGCCATTGAAAAGGCACGGCTGAGGAAGAAAGGTTACTCGGCAGCAGTCATCGCTACTTTGCTGCAAGCGAGAAAAATGTCCACGTCTCTTGCGTATGTGTGCATATGGCGTATTTTTGAGGACTGGTACTCGCGGAGGCAAGTACGCGCGGCCACAGTATCCGTTCCCTTGGTGTTAAGTTTCCTGCAAGACGGGTTCGATAAGGGTCTGGCAGACAGTTCCTTGCGAGTTCAGTTGGCAGTCCTGTCATACTAAAGAGGCAAAGTCCAGGGAGTGGCTCTAGGTTCGCATGCAGATGTGTTGCGTTTTCTTAAAGCAGTATCCAGGCTGCGGCCATCGCATAGAATCACGGTTCCACCGTGGGATCTCAACTTGGTTTTAGGGGTGTTAGCTAAGGAACCATTTGAGCCTTTAAACCAGGTGTCAGTTAAAGATTTAACCTTGAAGACAGTGTTTTTGTTGGCCATCTGTTCAGCGAGGCGAATTTCGGATTTGCAGGCGCTGTCATGTAGAGAGTCATTTCTGTCTTTTTCCAGGGAAAAGGTGGTATTGCGACCAGTTCCGTCGTTTTTGCCAAAAGTAGTGTCTCCGTTTCACCTAAACCAAACGGTTTCTCTTCCAACTTTAAGTTCGGCGGTGGGGAGTGTTTCGGACTCTAGTTTACGCTATTTAGACATAAAGAGGGTGCTGCGACAGTATTTAAAAGTCTCAGAAACGTTTCGCAAATCAGACCATCTATTCGTGTTGTTCGGAGGTCCCCGCAAAGGGGAAGCGGCGGCGAAAGCATCTATTTCCAGATGGATTAAGGAGGCAATTGCTTCAGCATATCTGTTGCAAGGCCGCCCAGTGCCAACGGGCTTAAGGGCTCACTCTACTAGAGCGCAAACGGCATCATGGGCTGAACACAGTTTGGTTCCACCAGTGGAAATTTGTAGAGCGGCCACCTGGTCCTCTCTTCATACTTGCAGTAAGCACTACCACCTGGATGCCTTGGCGGCAAACGATGCCTGTTGAGAGCCGGCTGGAAAAGGCCCTCCCAATAATTACTGCTCTGTTACATCCCAGAGGTGGAGGACTAAACTGGAGGAACGATAAGGAAATAGAAATTACACTTACCTGGTAATTGTGGTTCCTTGAGTAACTCCAGTTTAGTCTTCATTCCCGCCTAGGGTTGGGTTGTTTTACAGTGATTGGTCAGTTGGAAGGCGTGTAAGACTACAGTGAGTAGACCCTTTAGCCAGTTCTCAATAGTCTCCATTCTTCATATCTCTTTTCTGTCTATTCTTCTTTCACTTCCTTGCCTAGGCATTGAGCGGAAAAGAGAAGGTACAAAAGTACTCCTCTTCTTTCGAGAGAGGGGGTTTAGTTGATAAATGCGTTAGGTTATGCGTTCAGTTTGTGTTTAAGGTTGAATTTGTTATGATAGCTACTTATTTGTTGCTCCTTTGAGTCTGCTTTGTCAATAGTTCACTGGGGGCTGATGGGAGAGACCAGCAGGATATACCCAGTGATGTGACGATTTTGACATGCCCAGTCTCCAAGCTGCAGGAGGAGGTACACTACCCAGAGGTGGAGGACTAAACTGGAGTTGCTCAAGGAACCACAATTACCAGGTAAGTATAATTTCTATTTATTACATACCCATAATACTTATGACATCATTGTCCATATTAAATAACAAATACAAAATATCTATTCAGGCATACCTCACAAACTTTCGTTATCCTAAATGCTTCTTCAGTCATATTCGCACTCATACCTAAATTTATACCACACATACACACATAAATCAGTAAAAATATAGCAGCCTAAATCCTACCATAAAAACCTCATCAATTCATGTTAAACATCATCTATGAGAAGCTCAGTTAACAATACAATGTTACAATATTACAAACAGGTTCAAAGAAATGTAGAAACGAACATTAATTCAGGAGGCACATCTGATGACTTCTCATGGCCCACCTCACTCCTCGATGTACAATATAATAGTGCTGACTGTCAACATCAGTATCCTCATCCTTCTCGCTTTACAACTTAAGTGCTAGTCACCATTCACTACTCATTGTGCACTGCTCACTTTTCGCACTATATACTATTCTCCATTGTCAGTAAAAAGAAAGGAAAAAAATGGGGGTGGGGGGAGAGGGGCAGACAAAGTTAATCCTCTCTGGTCCCTGTTCAATAAGACTTTCAGAGGGAAACCCCCACAAGCTTTATAGTAACATAGTAACATAGTAAGTGACGGCAGATAAAGACCAGCATGGTCCATCTAGTCTGCCCAGCAAGATGGCAAGAGTAGGTGCACCTGTCGCTCTGTGCAGGCCACCCCTCCCCATGTTTTTGTTTCTGTTTAGGGGTGAACCCACCACTCCATGTAGGACACCCTTATTTGTTCAGATGCTAGATAGTTCAGAAGTTAGATGGTACTGTTTATTTTGCTTTTATCCTGTTGCTGTAAAGGGATCCACTGTGTTTGTCCCATGCCGTTTTGAATTCAATCTTTAATTCTCCATCATGTCTCTTATGAAGAGCCTAAAATCTAGACCTCCACAGAGTCAACATCCAAGTCTTGGCCGAAATACTCTTTGCTACAAAGGAGTATCAGTTCAGTGCCGGTTCTAGTGTGAGTCTCACTTCATTCCAGAATGAACCAGTGCATACTACTGTATCAAGTTTATATTCCATGCCGTATTCCAATATTACTCTACTCCAATCCAACCTTGGACCCATAGTTTCACCTCTCCAGCTTCCTCAGGGAAACTATAACAAAAACAGACATTTCTTCACTACTCTAGTTAATCTTCTGATCTTCATGTTCCTGGCATTCAGTCGGGCCGGTCCTCTTCCCTGGGAGTTTAAGGAGCAGTTACGGCAGTGGTTGTGGTTTCCCCCATCTGATGGTCAGGGTGCTGAAGCAGAACTTGTAGGACTGGAGTGGTTCTTGAAGCCACGGAGTTGTATGGTTTGGCAGAGGAGCATCTGATTACCCTGTCTGTTGTGCAGTTTGCAAGTTTTGACAGTGTATAGGCTGAGTTTTCTGTGTCAGAATTCCATGAGCCCTAGTGAAGAGAGAGTTCAGGGCTCCTGCATGCTACTTCGTAGTGCGAAGATGTGATTTTGTATTGCTCCACTTGATGGCCAGTGGGAAGATTTTGTAGATGGTGGGCTTGGTGGCCCTACTTCAGGGGTGGCTTATGTTTATGATTGTTTATTTATTTGATATACCGCCCTACTTTAACAATCAGAGTGGTTCACAATTTACAATAACTCAAAAAGTGGGCACAAGGCCAGAAAGTGAAAGGGAATTACACTCAATAATAGGACAGTGATAGTGAATAGGCTTCAGGAAGGGATGTTGTGTGTTTTCCCTCCCTGGCCCTTGGCCCTGCACAGGTTGTAGGCCTATCTAGGAGTACAAGCTTAGGAGCCCTAGATTGCCTTCAGAGGCCATTTGAAACATCCTGATTGTCCTTATTGGTCAGATCAGCTCTTTTTCCAATCAGATGCAGGCGTCTGTACAAATGTCGGTCGAAATGGAACAGGCCAGGCTGCAGATTGATAAGCTTGAGAAACAAGTAGAGCATTTACAAGTGGAAAATCTGACCTTTCATTAAAGGAAATCCCTTTTGTGTAAGTTAGACTGAAGTATTAGAAATTTTTGATTCGGAAGCTTGACTTGAGATTAATTTTCCTAAAGTTGGCACTAGTTTCACTTCGGGGAAATGTTCAAGAAATATCTGTTGGAAGTTTTGAAATTGCAGATAAAGTACTTCCATTGATTTTTAAAGTATGTTATTTGATACCAGTAATGACGAGATTCCAGTGAACTGGTATAAACTGGTATGCAGTCAGCATACTCTTTGGATATTACCAGATTGAGTTGAAACAGTCAGTTTTGGCTACACTAATAATACATTTGGTGTTGGACTTAGAAACAACGCTTTAAGAAAAAAATCCATATCACAGCAAATCTCTTTGTGTTTTAAGATTAGACTGTACCCAGATGTTACTAAAATTACTCTATCCTGTAGGGAGCAGTTTCTGCTTCTTAGACCTGCAGTCCTGCAACTAGGAGCCCTATTTTGGCTAAGCTTTTCTTTGCAAACATATAATTGTTTTAAAATGGTAAGTATGTGTTCTGCGATCTGCCACAGTTGTCTAATTTTCTTTCTGGTTTTCTTGCACAGAGGCTGCTTGAAGCCTCTTCCCTTTCCTAGGGGAGTCACACTAGTACGCTCCTTTTTTTTTCTTAGGAATGTTCCTCTGTTTTCTTTTCTTTTGGGTAATGCAGGGGGTCAATGTAATGTTTGTTTAGATTTGAAATAACCCCTCTTCGCAATTGCAGCAGAGCAGTGTACAAAGTTAAAATTAATTAAAAAAGTCAGAAGATGGAAAGGAACGCCAGTTAAAATAGGAAAAGTTAAACACTCATGCAAGGAGAAGAGAGGTGAAAGGGGCAGGTCAAAGGCATAAAGGGAGGGTTAAGAAAGATGGAGGGCATGATTATGGAGGCGGTAGATCATGGGCTAAGTTAAAGAGCTAGGTTTTCAGGAGATTTTTAAACTTGGGTTATGAGTGCTCAAGTCAGAGGGCTAGAAGGAGGGCATTCCAGGAAGCAGGGGCAAGAAAGTAGAAAGCTGAGGGGCGGGTGGATAACCAGGCTTGGGTAGCAGAGGGAAGGTGTAAGCGATTAGCATGAATATTATGGGGGACATGGTGTGGAGCGTGAAGGAGCAGGGCAGTAGAGAGGTACAGAAAGATCCAGTATAAAGTACATGGTGGACCAGGGTAAGAAGCTTATACAGTCAAACCTCGGTTTTCGTTGGCCCCGGTTTTCGTACGTTTCGGTTTTCGACGTCTTTTCTGACTGAGATGTTGTCTCGGTTATCGGATATCGCCTCGGTTTTCGTTGTGCTGCCAGATCTGAAAACTGTACAACTCCCAACTCCTGAAGAAGTGTCAACCTCGTGCTGGTCTGTATACACTGCCCGCCCAGTCCCGGCAGCACTACCCCCCGGACTCACCGATCGCGTGTTGAAGCGAAAGTCAGCTGAGCAAGAGTCAGAGTCAAGAGCCAAGGATTGCACAGAGAGGAAGGCCCCGATCTCTCCACTGCCTGCCTGTTCTCTGGAGCGCCCCCTCAGGCTCGGAGGTAGCAGGGTAGCTGTCAATGTAAGCAGGAGATGTTGAATGAATGTGGGAGGCAGTTCTTTCTCTTGCAGGGTACGCTTGCAAATTGCTGTTGAGACGGAGTCAGCGATCAGATTACAGTGCCGTACAGTACAATATCTGTGTGTTTGCTGTCCTGTGGACGATCGGGCAGGTGAGAGAAGTGACAGGAGCTGGGTGTCTGGAACGGATTAATTGAATTTACATTATTTCCTATGGGAAATATTGCTTCGGTTTTCGTACGTTTCGGTTTTAGTCAGACTTCTTAGAACGGATTAATAATGAAAACCGAGGTTTGACTGTATTGCAGAAGGTATTTGATAGGGAGCCAATGATAATGGACAAGGATGGGGGTGGGCACATGTTTAAATCGAGAGACATGGGCAAGTATACGGACTGCAGTATGTTGTTTTATCAAGGAGATTTTCCTTGAATCCTGTTATACCAGTCCAGATGAGTGGGTAATGTCTCTCTGTCAGCAGGTGAAGGCAGACTTGAGTAACTTTCAGTGACATTTTGTACAGGGGCAAATCCGATGCCTCTAATGCATAGGACCTTTTGGAACTTACAATACTAATCAAATTTCCAAGGACTCCCACTCACACAATGATTAACTTAAGAGTCACAGAGTAACACAGTATAGAGACCCAGAGGAACTGCTAACAACCTCACCAATGGGTTATTGTGTAAGCATGAATATAAAGCACACCTTAAGTGTGGGGAAGCCTCAGACCAGGGGCTGGGAAGCACATACGTGGTAGTAAACCACTATTTCAAGCAACCACTACCTCCTCTGCGATGTCATTCATCGGCTTAATCGTGTTTAACAATTTTTTAAATGCATTTAAAAGAAAAGAAACACATCTGAATGCAGAGAGCTCCCAATGAACATCATGCTGACACTCCGACAAAGCTGGAACTGATGTTGGAGGGTTTTTTTCTCTTAAATATGATACGGATTGTCAATCCACTTGGGTAGCATATGTGATAGTTTGCCCTTGTCAGAAATTGTATGTGGGCAGAATGTGCCGCAAAGTGAGCGTCAGGCTATCTGAACACAAATCACGGCTTTTTACTCAAACCATTAGTGCTCCCATGGTGCCGCATTGTTTACAATATGCTCATTGGTGGGAGGATCTATGCTGGTTTGTTATTGATGCTGTCAGTGAAACAGTCAATGGTGACAAATTGATGACACTCCCGAGTCTTGAACAGAAGTGGATTTTCACTGTCAACACAGTGCATCCAGCAGGTCTAAATGAGACCTGTGATTGGTGGTGGTCTGTTTTGATTGTTTTGCTGCCTCCATAAAATCAGTGAGTGAGGGCTGAGGTTCTCATTCTGAGGAACTTGAGGGGAGTGAAGGTCGTAGTACTGAAGCAGCCCGTTGAAAGTTCGAACATGTTAAGACTCCAAACTGTTTAAAAAATATAATGTAACTAGTTTTAACATAAAAGTTTAAATGTTATAATGTAAAAGTTCCAAAGCTGTTCCATGTAACATGTTAAGTTATTTGTAAACTGCCCCTGATCTCTGGAAGGGTGGTATAGAAAACTGTAACAAATAAATAAAATAAATAAAGAAGGATGAAACTCAAGTCGAAAAGACATCAGTTCCATCTTTGTTGGCATGTCAGCATGATGTTCATAGGGAGCCCTTTGTATTCAGATAAGTGTTTATATTCTTTTAAATCCAAGTTATAATGCCCTGTTCAATGTAATTTCAGTTTGTTCAATGTAAACCGCCTTGATATCATGAAAGGCGGTATATAAGTAATGTTAAATTAAATAAAAAATGCATTTAAAAAATTGTTCCTGATCGTGTCCCCAGTCTAGTCCCGAAACCTCTGGGTTCCCAATCTTATCTAGCAGCTTGGAGACTGAGAAACTCCACCTTTTTTGTGACATCATCCGTATAACTCTCCGGTGCCCACCTCATGCCACCAGTTACCTCAGTCTCCAAGCAGCTGGATAGTTGGGAGCCCGGGGGTCCCGGGCTCACAGGAGAAACAATTGGGGCATCTTTAGTGTAGTGTAATTTTTCATTAAGAGGTTTTGTTTGCTTTTATAGTCTGTTGCTTTAAATTTTGGAGCACTCCAGCTCTCTAGCTCTGGGTCCTCCCCCCCCACACCTTTTTTTCTCTTCAGGCCTCTGTCGAACGGCGCATTTAACCGGGGCCGGCTGCTTCAGAAGTTTTGCCTGAGGCGCAGCAGAGTCCCGGTTAAGGTCAGGGGGTGCAAGGCTGCATACAGAGTGTGCCGGCGCCGTGCAGAAGTCTCTGCCTGCCAACGCGTCCGGCTGCTCTCTCCCGCCAAACGGAACCTGTGCGGTGAGTGTTCTTTGGGGGGGGAGTGATTATTTGCTGTTCGGGGGACTCGGGGGCTGGGAAGAGTTCTCCTCGGGCCGGATAGAGCCTTTTCCCGCGCACGCTTCTGCGGTAAGCTTTCAGAGGCCGCGGCTCCATTTTTTATTCTGTCAGCACGCTTTCGCGCCTTTTTGCCTCGCGGCCCTGCCGCGTGGCGGTGGCGCGGCTGCATCGCGGGTCGGGGAATTTTGGTTTCCCTTGCCTTCCCAGCTGAGCTCCTAAATTTTTTACAAAGGGAATAAATTAAACTACAATCAATAAGCAGCACAGTGCGAGGGGGCAGTATTTTAAGTTCACAGGGGGCAGTTCCGACCGGCTTAAAGGCAGTGACACCTTCAGGATTACTGGGTTCTCTGCTTGTTCCCCTGCAGCTCCGGCTTAGAGCCCGTGCTCAGTTTAGTGTTTCAAGCGTCCCGGGGCCGCTCAGCGCAAGCACCCGGGCTAGCCTTGAGGCAGGCAGAGTGTACCATGCCCTCCAAACCCCTTTGCGTTGTGGTGCAGGGCGCGAAAGGGCACGAATGCAGGGGTCTGCAAGGAATGTGTGGAGATGCCCGGGAGACGGACAAACCCCCCACGCAGGCAGTCAAGGCTCCGGGGTCCTCGCCGGAAGTCTCGGCTCCCCTGATGCCGGAACTAGCGCAAGAGGAGCCAGTGCCAGGGCCGTCTTCTGGCTCGGGCGCCCCCTCTTCTCCTGCGATATTTCCCAAGGAACTTTCCGCCATCTTCTCACAACAGTTGTAGCGCTACTTCAGCACTCGGCTTTCAGTAATATTTTGCAACAGGGTCTGCCGGGCGAGTCCAGCGGAGCCAGGAAGTGTCCGGCGTCTCCGCGGATGCCGAGTTCCCCGAGTAGGAGCAAGAAGCCTCGCAGGGACGGGGACCTGGGAGACATCTCAGGATTGTCAGAGAGCCCTCTGTCGGATGAGGACAACCGTAGTGTATGTTTAGAGGAAGAGTTAGAAGAGGGAGAGATTTCAGAAAAAGAGGATCAGGCTAGGGTTGTGAGAGTGTTCAGGAGAGAAGAGCTGCCTGCTCTCATTGTGGAGACGCTTAAGGTGCTCAATATGCCGGAGCTTGGGGCAGCGGAGGTTGAGGCGTTGGAGGATCCGTTGTTACAGGTTTTCAGGAAGACTCATAGAGCGTTCCCTGTGCACAGGGTATGTCAAGAGATGATTCAGGAGGAATGGAACGTCCCTGAGGCACCTTTGAAAGGCGTGAGGGTGATGGGTCGATTGTATCCCTTATTAGACCGGGACAAAGAGATGTTCAAGCCTCTCAGGGTGGACGCAGCGATCTTGGCAGTAACCAAGAAGACGACCATCCCTGTCGAGGGTAGTGCGGCCCTCAAGGACATTCAGGATAGAAAGCTGGATATCTTGCTAAGGCAGGTTTTTGATGTCAATGCCATCTCCCTGCAGGCGGCCATTTGTGGAGCTTGGGTTTTTAGAGCTTGTCTGCGTTGGGCTCAGCAAGTACAGGAGGGCCAGCCGTCTCCTTTGGCGGGGGAAGCAGCGCGGCTGGAGTCCGGGGCAGCCTACCTGTCAGATATCCATTATGATCTTATGCGGGGACTGTCCAAGAGTATGGCGTCAGCGGTGGCTGCGAGACGATATCTATGGTTGCGTAACTGGGTGGCCGATAGTTCGTCAAAGTCTCGGTTGAGTAAGTTGCCCTTTAAGGGGCGTCTGCTCTTCGGCGAGGATTTGGACAAACTGGTCAAGGACCTCGGGGAGTCCAAAGGCGGAAGGTTGCTGGAGGATAAGCCCAAGGTTGCTCGGGGGGCGCCGGGGGCCCGCGGTCAGTTTCGAGATTTTCACCGCTTTCGGTCCCAACGGGGTCCTTCAGGGCAAAGAGGGCGTTTTCCCTACAGAAACCAGGGTTTCCGGGGAGCGGGCAGAGGTTTCGGTTTTAATTCCTCCTCCTCCTCCCTTACCCTTAAAAAGTCACAATGAAATGAGGGGGGCCCAGTCGCCCACCATTTCCGTGGGAGGGCGTTTGCAGGAGTTTTTTCCCGCCTGGGCCCGCATTACATCGGATCAGTGGGTGTTAGAGGTTGTTTGGGAAGGCTACGCTCTGGCGTTCTTACGGCCAGTGCGGGAATCCTTCGTACTGTCTCCCGGCAGGGCAGTGGCAAAGCGGGCGGCACTGCGGGAGACGGTGCAAAGGTTGCTGGACCTCAGAGCGATAGCGTCCGTGCCCGTAGAACAGTCCGGGTGCGGTCGATACTCCATTTACTTTATTGTCCCAAAGAAGGACGGGGGAGTTTGGCCGATCCTGGACCTCAAATGCGTCAACCGCTGCCTCCGGGTATCACATTTTCACATGGAAACCCTGTGCTCCGTCATAGTGGCGGTGCGGAAGGGAGAGTATCTCACCTCTCTGGATTTGTCGGAAGCTTACCTTCATATCCCCATACGGCCGGAACATCACAGGTTCCTCAGGTTTGCAGTCCCCTTCGGGCATTTTCAGTTCCAAGCATTGCCCTTCAGTCTGGCGACCGCCCCAAGGTCATGGTAGTGGTGGCGGCGGCACTGAGAAAGGAAGGTATTCTCATGCATCCTTATCTGGACGATTGGTTGATCCGGGCGAAGTTGCAGGACGAGAGCGTGCGGGCCACGGCCCGGGTAGTAAGCTTTTTGGAGAGTCTAGGTTGGATAGTCAATATGTCCAAAAGTCACTTACAGCCTTCCCAGAATCTGGAATACCTAGGGGCGCGGTTCGATATGCGGCTCGGGAAGGTGTTTCTTACCGAAAAGAGGGCACTAGACTTGCGGAATCAGGTGCAAAGGTTCCTCAAGCTCAAGGCTCCCTCAGCGTGGCATTACCTGCAGTTGTTGGGCACCATGGCGGCAACGATAGAGACTGTGCCGTGGGCAAGAGCTCATATGAGACCCTTAGAAAGCTTTGCTACGCCGGTGGTCGCATCAGCGAGACTCTCTCTCCCGGAAACTGGTCTGCCCGGAGGAGGTCTGTCAAGCCTTGCTCTGGTGGTTGCTTCCCGAATCACTGGAGGGAGGGAAGCCCCTAGAAGCTCCGGCGTGGGTGGCCGTGATGACAGATGCCAGTCTACTGGGCTGGGGAGCCCATTGTCAGGGCAACTTCGCGCAGGGGCGCTGGGACGCTCAAGAAAGCACCTGGGCGATCAACCGGTTGGAGCTACGAGCGGTGTCGCTGGCTTTGCAGGAGTTTTGACAGTTTCTCGGCGGGAAAGCGGTTCGAATGTTGTCTGACAACGCGACGGCGGTGGCCTACGTCAACAAGCAAGGCGGCACCAGCAGCGTGTCTTTGGAGACTGAGGCCGAGGCTCTTTGTGCCTGGGCAGAGGCCAACCTTCTGGACCTGTCGGCAGCCCATGTAGCGGGGGGTAGACAATGTGGAGGCCGATTTCCTCAGCCGGGTGAAAGTGGATCCCGGAGAATGGGTCCTGCATCCCGAGGTGTTAGAGATGGTGGTCCGCAGGTGGGGCAGGCCAGTGATGGATCTCATGGCCACCTTCGAGTCGGCGAAGTGCAGTCGTTTCTTCAGCAGGCGCAGGGAAAGGATGTCCGAAGGCTTGGATGCTCTCTTGCAAGTCTGGCCGGCGGAGCAGCTTCTGTATGTGTTCCCGCTGTGGGTGCTGATCGGCCGGGTCCTGCAAAGAGTAGAGAGATTCCGGGGTCACGTAATCTTGATTGCGCCGGACTGGCCACGGCGCCCCTGGTACGGGGACCTGGTGAGGTTGTTGGTGGCAAAGCCCTGGCGTCTCCCCGACAGAGCGGATCTGTTATCTCAGGGGCCGCTAGTCATGCCTCACGTGGGTCGATTCTCTCTTACGGCCTGGCTCTTGAGAGGGCGCGGTTGACCTCCCGAGGGTATTCTTCGGCGGTTATCTCTACCTTACTGAAGTCCAGAAGGCGTTCGACTTCGTTATCGTATGTTCGCATTTGGAGGATCTTTGAGGCCTGGTGTAGTGATCGGCAGTACCAAGCGCTGCGGGCTTCTCTTCCGCAGATTCTGGAATTTTTACAGAATGGTTTCGAGCAAGGATTGGCGGCTGCTTCGTTGTGAGTCCAAGTGGCTGCTTTATCTTGTTTCAGAGGCAGACTGGCGGGTCAGTCGCTGGGTGTCCAGCGTGATGTTAAACGATTTTTGAGAGCGGTGTCTCTGGTGAGGCCTCCGGCTCGGCCAGTCTTTCCCAAATGGAGTCTTCCCTTCGTTTTGGAGGTGTTAGAGGGAGAGCCTTTTGAGCCGCTGGCTCGGGCGTCGCTCAAGGATCTTACTCTGAAGGTGGTGTTTCTGGTGGCAGTCTGTTCGGCTAGACGAGTTTCCGAATTGCAAGCGCTTTCCTGCAGAGAGCCCTATCTTTCCTTCTTTGCGTCCAAAGTCGTGTTGCGACCGGTTCCGGCTTTTCTGCCCAAGGTGGTTTCGGCGTTTCATGTCAACCAAGAAATTTCCTTGCCGGTGTTGCCCAGAGATAGGAGTGATTCTTCGGCGGACAAGCTGCATCTTTTGGATGTCTGGCGGGCTTTAAAGAAATATCTCAGACGGACGGAGTCCTTTCGGAAGTCTGACAGACTTTTTGTGCTTTTCGCAGGGCAGAAAAAGGGCGACGTGGCCTCAAAGGCATCTATTGCACGTTGGATTAGGGAGGCCATTGAGTTGGCTTATGAGTTAAAGGGCAGAGTGGTGCCGGACAGTGTGAGAGCACATTCCATGAGGGCTCAGGCTACTTCCTGGGCGGAGGCTCGTTTGGTCTCGCTGGTGGAGATCTGTAGGGCGGCGACTTGGTCGTCCCTCAATACCTTTGTTAAGCACTACCGTCTGAATGTACAAATGGCGGAGGAGACCTCATTCGGATCAGCGATTCTTCAGGCTGGTTTGCCAGGTCCCTCCCGTTGTTAAGTGGGTTTCACTGCTCTGGTATAGACCCAGAGGTTTCGGGACTAGACTGGGGACACGATCAGGAAGGTGAAATTAGACTTACCTGCTAATTGTTGTTCCTGGAGTGGAACCAGTCTAGTCCCGTATCCCTCCCGGAGTTCCTTGGCAAACGGATGTCTGGACTTTCTCTCAGTTTCATGGGTAAGCTGTGTTTTCTCCATTATTGCTGTTGGGGCTGGATTCCCTTCCTTGGGGCAAGGGGTTGGAATGCTCCGACTTTCTTTTGGGGCACAGTAATGAAGGGGGGGCTATCTTAGTCTCATTTGGTATATTCCTATCATGGGTTTCGTTTACTGTAGTTTGCATATTGTCTTACTTGTTTCTCCGGTGAGTCTACTTTGTCAATAGGTTACTGGTGGCATGAGGCGGGCACCGGAGAGTTATACGGATGATGTCACAAAAAAGGTGGAGTTTCTCAGTCTCCAAGCTGCTAGATAAGATTGGGAACCCAGAGGTTTCGGGACTAGACTGGTTCCACTCCAGGAACAACAATTAGCAGGTAAGTCTAATTTCACCTTAAATACGATTAAGGCTTATGAATGACATTGCAAGGGAGGTAGTGGTTGTTTGAAATAGTGGTTTACTACCACATATGTGCTTCCCACCCCCTGGTCTGAGCTTCCCCACACTTAAGGTGTGCTTTATATTCATGCTTACACGATAACCCATTGGTGAGGTTGTTAGCAGTTCCTCTGTGTTTCTATACTGTGTTACTCTGTGACTCTTTCAAGACCTTTTGGAAGGCAGCACTTAATATAGGTGGAGATGACCATTCTATCTCTGGAATTTAAACAGCTTCTTTGGCGATCTCCTCTAATCTAAAAGAAGCAGTTTGCTTTTCTGCCCCCAAGCTGTGACCAACCTTATTTTATAGACAAGTTAATGTGCTTCAGGTAAGCACTGGGAATGTTACTGAGTGAGCAGCTCTTATGTCTCCCGTAGACTTCATTCCAGAGGATCGCCTTGCGTTGACACTGATGACACGCGACGGTACTTAACAACAATAAAAACAGACTTCATTCATTTTTTTTCTTAAGTATCTTTCCTGTTTCTTTACTTCTTATGCTTCTCTTTATCACAATTATTGGTAGCAAATATTGCTCCAGAAAGTCCAGGATGTAATTTGAGCTAAATATAAATGACACAGAAATATCCTTTTATTATAATGGATATCAGTTCATTCTCAAATCCTAATTCCTATTCGTCTCTCCAGGCCAGTCCAGGGAATGTAGGGTAGTCAGCCCCCTCAAGCAGCTGAGGACTGAAACAAACTGAGTCTTGCTGACAACTTATACAGCTCCCTCTAGTGCCAGAAGCCCAGTCTTCAGTCCTCAGCAGCTGCATAGGGCTGTTTCTATAACAGGCTCCCTGTAAAGAAAAATAGAGAGTGTGGATCAGGTTGGCTAAAAGCAGAATAATAAAAAAGATACTCATAGAGACCAGGAGGAACTGGGTGGCCCTAGCAGGGCTGTAAGTCCAGCGGCATAAGGTGGTCAGCCGAAGCGGGAGAGAGGTTTGAGGGCAGTAGAGGCAGAGTCTGCCTCGGATAGACCGTGAACGTCGGATCTGCCCACACGGCAAGGGTCTGGGAGCCCCAGATCGTGCTTGTCTGCTATCTCCTGCCAATTTTCTGTCCTCGCTAGCAGTGGGGGAGGGAGCGATTATGAATTCGGCATTAGTTAAGGTGAGGTGAGTGACAGGGGTAGTTGATCACGCTGGTTCTCTTTCGGCGGGGTTTTTGGGCTGTCGGGGCTTTGCGGCTGACAGGCTTGGACGGCGGAGGCCCTTCGCGATGAGCGCATGCTGCCGATCGCGGCAGTCTGCGCTCATTGTGGTAGCAGTAGAGGCTTAGCAGGTCCTGGGCTCTATCGGACGTGTTTCCGGCAGGGTAGTTCAGTGGAATGATCGCGGTCTGGAGCCATGGAGGACACGTTGCTGTTCGGGGAGGTTTCAAGCAGGCCTCAGAGCCAGGCAGAGAAGGTGGGAACGGCGGCCATTTTACTTGAGGCAGCCGGTTCTCCCACGGTGAAGAAAAAGTCTGATAACGACTTCTTTAACTTAGATTTCCCTTTGCCATCAGTTCCCGCACCACAGGCATTGGATCCTGGTTTGCAGGAGGCCGTGGAGCCATTTTTCTCAGCAGAGTTTATTTTATCTCTGCATAAAGCTTATTGCTTAAAAAGGGAACAGACTCAGGGCAGGGGTTCTGCTCCCAAGATGGCAGGAATTCGGAAAGGGGACGTCTCTATGGAGGAGGATCCGAGAGAAGGGTCCTCTCAGGGGGCTCTGGAGGTAGATCCGGGCTTAGATTGGTTTGGCCAGCAGGATCCAGGGCTCCGGGAGACAGATGAGGGCGAGCTCCTCTCAGAAGCGGGGCTGGATCCTTGGGCTGGCGAGTTGGAAAAAGGAAAGATTCTTCTAGGGGAGGACCCAAATGTATTCAGGGTGTTTCGCAGGGAAGAGCTGGGGGCCCTCATTGCGCACACGCTATCGGCCCTGAATATAACTCTGCCGGTGGTTCAGGAAGAGCCACTAGAACAGGGGTGGGGAACCCTGGTCCTGGAGAGCCGCAGACCAGTCAGGTTTTCGGGATAGCCCTAATGAATATGCATGAGATATATATGCATTAGAGATGTTCTGCCAACCTGACTGGTTTGTGGCCCTCCAGGGCTGGATTTGGAGACCCCTGCCTTACACCTCTGTCATTTAAGATTGTGAGTGGGCAAGGTGCAGATGTCCAAGACATCAAAAAGGTTAGATAGAATGTGTCACATTCCTCCTCACTTCTCACCACCACCAAAATATTGTCTATTAGACAACTTTTTGGTGGTGGTGAGAATTGAGGAGGAATGTGACACATTCTATATACCCTTTCGATGTCTAGGACATCTGCACCTTGCCTACTCACAATCTTAAATGACAGAGGTGTAAGGCAGGGGTCTCCAAATCCAGCCCTGGAGGGCCACAAACCAGTCAGGTTGGCAGGATATCTCTAATGCATATATATCTCATGCATCATATTCATTAGGGATATCCCGAAACCCTGACTGGTCTGCGGCTCTCCAGGACCAGGGTTCCCCACCCCTGCACTAGAAGATCCGCCGCTCCAAGGGTTTAAAGCGGAGCAGAAATGTTTTCCTGTACATAGTGATTAAACAGATGGTGGAAGCGGAGTGGGAGTGTCCTGAGGCGACGTTAAGGGGCAGCCGAGCTATGGGTCGGCTATACCCTGTGTCTCAGGAGGAGAAGGAGCTACTGTGAATGCCCAAGGTGGATGCGTTGGTTCTGCAGTGACAAAAAAGACGACTATTCTGGTAGAAGGGGGCGCTGCCCTTAAGAATCTGCAGGATCGGAAGTTAGAGTCCCTTTTAAAACAGGTTTTTGATTCCGGTGCGCTGTTGCTGCAGGCCTCCATATGTGGGGCTTATGTCTCTAGGGGCCTTGACTAGAGAGCCATTTGAGCCATTGCTACAAGCTTCAATCAAAGATTTGACTTTAAAAACAATGTTTTTAGTGGCCATTTGTTCGGCACGCCATGTGTTGGAATTGCAGGCCTTGTCTTGTCGAGAGCCGTTCTTGTCGTTTTCCAGGGAAAAGGTGGTACTGATTCTGGTCCCGTCCTTTTGCCCAAGGTGGTTTCGCTTTTTCATTTGAATCAGTCAGTGTCGTTACCAGTATTGGGGACAACTGAGGAGGACGCATCAGACAGTAGTCTTCGTAGATTGGACATAAAGAGAGTTCTACGTCAATATTTAAGAGTCTCTGAAACCTTCCGTAAATCGGATCGGTTGTTCGTTCTTTTTGGAGGGCTGCGTAAGAGAGAAGCGGCAGCCAAAGCTTCAATTTCTAGATGGGTCCGAGTGGCAATAGCGTCAGCTTATATCTTGCAGGGTCGTCCGGTGCCTGTGGGATTACGGGCTCACTCTACTAGAGCGCAAGCGACCTCTTGAGCGGAGCATAGTTTGGTTCCATCAGTGGAAATTTGCAGAGTGGCCACTTGGTCTTCACTCCATTCTTTCAGTAAGCACTATCGCCTGGATGTCCAGGCGGCTAATGATGCCTGTTTCAGGTCGGCAGTGTTGTGATCCGGGTGGACAGGTCCCTCCTAATGAGTACTGCTCTGTTACATCCCAGTGGTGGAGGACTGAACTGGAGGACCGATAACGAAAGAGAGATTAGACTTACCTGCTTTTATTGTTCCTTGAGGAACTCCAGTTCAGTTCTGACTCCTGTCCGAGGATGGTTAGTTCAGAGATAGATTCGCTCGGGGGGGGGGGGGGGGGTTCTAAGTCATGATAAGGTAAGAATTTTACTGTAGCCTCCCTATCCTAGTTTATTCATGGAGGGAAGAGAAAGAGAGAGATCAAATTTGTTTTTCTCCCTTTGTTTTCGGGGGTATAGTTAATTGTTAAAAGTTAAATTTAATGCTATAGCTACTATTTGTTGCTCCTTTGAGTCTGCTTTGCCAATAGTTCACTGGGGCTGATGGGGGAGTCCAGCAGCATAGTACCAGTAATGTCACAGTTTTGACATGCCCAGTCTCCAAGCTGCAGGAGGAGGTACACTACCTCCTAGGACTGAACTGGAGTTCCTCAAGGAACAACAATTAGTAAGTAAGTCTAATTTCTCTTTTGGGCAGTAGGACGGGGGAAACCTAGATCAGGTTCCCCTGACTAGCCTAACGGGTTCAGGGACGCCTAGTCTGGGATCCCTTTTTTTGCTGCATTGTCCTGCCTTTTCCAGGATCATGTTTTTTTTCACTGTCCGAGACATGACCAGAACCCAAACTGAGGCGGAGGAGGACGCACGCACCGAAGAACTGGAGATTCTCCAATATGAGTTTCCACCCAAGGAAACTCTCATGGTTCTGATACAGCCAGTCCTCGAGCAGCTCCTGTTGAGAATGTGGGAAACCCTGGCATCGGCACGTGTGGTCAGCCGATGCATTGACGCCATGTACCGTGTCAGGAAAGGGCCGGGGTTCCACAAACCCCAACTCTCACGTAACTCCATGGTTGTCGAGTCAACCATGCAAAAACTTAAGAGCCAGAAGAGCCAATCTTCTGTTCTCCTGGTAGGGATGCTAGAGCCCTTGATGCCCTTGGGTGCAAGTGCTACCAGGGCTGCATGCTGGGATGTCGGATCCTGGCCTATACGTTATAAATAGGCATGTATCTCAAGGCCCTAATCCAGGAGTTGTCCGAGTTTTCAGCAGGGTTTATTGGGGAACCCCTCCAGCGGTTCCAAGCCCTGACCTCTGGGATCAGGGGCTGCTCTAAGTTCCTTTCCTGGGCTTTGAGTTAATGGCTTGGATAGCAGCAGCAGGCAGCGGCACCCGGTGCCAAGCCTGGCTGTAGTCTTCCGATATCGAGCAGTAGGTCCAAGACAAGCTGCTCGATGTCCCTTGTACTGGGGAGAACCTGTTTGGCAAGCCAATGGCCGACAAGGCGGCCGAGATAGAGGCCGACGTGGTGACTCGACACAAGCTCTCCAGAAAGGCCTCACCCTTCCCCCGTAAGAAATAATTGGGGGAAAAGACCCCTGTTCCCGAGAGGCAAAAAGGGGCTCTTTTATCAATTACCACTACCAGCCTTTCTTGGGCCAGCAGCAGGGTTATCACCCTAAAAGACAAAACCATGGGGCCCAGAAGCCAAAGGCACAGAAGCCCCAGGTCCCAGTTCCCACCCAGCCCGGCGAGAGCTTTTGACTCCTGGGGCAGGGCCTCCCCTCCCCCGTGAGACCTTCACCAGCCCACAGGGGGGCGCTTGGCACTCTTCGCCCACAGGTGGGCCAGTGTCACCTTGGACCAGTGGGTACTGCAGGTGGTAAGGGAGGGATACCTCCTCCACCTACAGCAGGTACCACCCAGGTTCTTGTTCAGTCTATACTACGTGGTTTAAAGTTGGAAGGATACTTTTATTAATTTATGTATTATACAATAGCCTGATAGCCCGACACAGGCCGTGTTTCGTTTTCACTTCCTCAGGGGATTCAGGCGTGCTGCGTACACACAAACATAAATATCATAACATATCCATAAAAAATGCATAAGAACATAAATATCATAACATATACCTAAAAACGTAAATCATGAAAAGAATATATGCTAAAAATATGTTCTAGTCTACATATATAAAGTACTTGTTAAAACCATATAACAATAAATAATAGATTGAAAGATTAAAAACATCTAAAAACTTTTTAAATAGTTAAAAATACATAAATAAGTAAATAAATGAATAAATGAATCTGATGATTATTATACCTAAAGGGTGTGTGACCACATGTATTTAGTACCTTTACTTTAACTATCTAGTAACTTCATTTTAAGAAAGAAAAGAAAGGGAAAATGATAACCACCACTGGTGAATAACAACAGGAGCAGGAGCGAGTATACTAGAAACTAGATTATCTCAAAAGTTATTCCTTATCGTCACTCCAGTCCAGTCCCTTTACTTCTGGGTTGCGCAACCCTTCCAGCAGCTTGGAGGCTGAGCCCAACCTTTTTGGGGATGGAGCGGTATAAATACCACTGGGACCACCCCCTAACTCCAGTATTGCTCAGCCTCCAAGCAGCTGGAGGGTTCCGTAAGCCTAGGGCTTACTGGAGTCCTGCCTTCTCCTAATTAATTTTATTTAATTATTTACTTTCTTTATTTTAGTTAAGGAAGTCGTCTTTACCTTGTGGTTTTTTTTCCTTTAGTTCTTGACTGTACCTTTAATTTTCCTGCAATCTCTCTCCTTCTCCCTCCCTCCCCCTCCTCCCTCCCCTTCTGACCGGGCCGGAGACCGGAGGGGATACCGGAGCTGCCTGCTGCAGGGGGATGAAAGATCTCCTTCCTCCTCTGCTGTGGTAATTTGCAGCATCCTCGAGGAGCAGCCCTGCCTCGCGCCGAAGCCCCGGAGGCGGCTGAGCGCTGGAGGCAGAGACGCGAGCGGGACATTGACGCCCCCCCCCCTCTGGAGCAGCGGGGTGCGGTGGCGATTCCCGGAGCCGGCAATCGAAGCCTCTCTTCTCCGGAGGGATCTCTAGCGGCGGCAGCCTTAGCGGTCGGCGACGCGGAGCACGCTCCCTCCTCGCGGCTGTAGAGGCCTGGACAACAAGGCAGCGAGCAGAAGCGCGATCCTCCGTTCCGGACTCCACGTGGCCGCGGCCTAACACGTGTTGAGCCAACGGAGTGGAATCGCGGTTTTCTCTGAACAACAAACAGCAAGTATTAACATTGTCGGCATTAATGTCTTTGCCTTTACCTTTATTTTAATTTTATTTTAATTTAAAGTACCTCATTGTGAATCTGACGTTGTTTTCAACGGCTAGGCCATCTCTTTGCCCCCGAAATTACTGACCTTACTTGGGGGAGGGGAATGCACAGGAGTTAACTAGCTCCACATCCTACAGCAATTTTACACACTTGAGTGGGCCCTTTGGTTTGCCTTTGGTTTTGGTTTTGGTTTTGGTTTGGGTCTTTCTCTCATACAGCCAATTGCTTAGGCCTGCCACTTAAGCACCGCCCACTGAGCCGACTGGAAAGCATGGCTACCAAGGCAAAGTGCCCATCCTGTGGCACACGGAGGGGCACCCCCACGGAGACGGGAATCTGCAGGGCGTGTGCGGCAGCGTCTACCTCTGTAGAGCAGGAAATCAGTTTGGCCATGACCCAAGTACCTCAGGTGCCGGGGGACTCCCTGGAAGTGGAAGGGGGGGGTTCAGTTACCTCCGGCTACTAGCACAGAGGTTCTCGCACCCCCTTTATCCCGTGCCACGCTGGATGGAGGGGTCGGAGAGCTCTTCTCCCCAGACTTCGTCCTATTGCTTCACCAAGCTTACTGCATGCGCAGGCAGGGGCTCGGGCCAGGCGATACAGGCCCGCCAGCAGAAGCCAGGTTAGCCAAACCTAGGAGAGCAAGCGGTCAGGATTCAGGGATACCCCCCCAAGCGCACCAGGCTAATAAGTGAAGAGATTCTCCCTCCCCTTTCTCAGGGCACTCCAGAGGAGGAAGGTTCCGAAAGGGACTTAGAGGAGGAAGACGAGGAGCTGGAAGAAGGGGAGATTCCGGAGGAGGACCATGCTCGCATTGTTAGAGTGTTCCGCTGAGAAGAGCTCCCTTCTTTAATCAATGAGTCCCTAAAAGCCCTCAACGTTACCTCAGATTCCCCAACAGAGGACGAGGCATTAGAGGATCCCCTAATTCAGGCCATCAGAAGGTCCCAGAAAGTTTTCCCTGTCCACAGAGTGGTACGTCAGATGATACAAGAGGAATGGGATCAACCAGAATCAGGCCTGAGAGGGGTACGAACCATGGCTCGCCTCTACCCTCTCCCTGAGTCAGATAAAGAACTGCTGAAGTCCCCCAGAGTGGATGCTGCGGTATCAGCAGTCACCAAGAAGACCACTATCCCAGTGGAGGGCGCCACGGCCCTAAGAGATGCTCAAGACAGGAAATTGGATACGCTCCTGAAACAAGCTTTTGACATCAGCGCTCTTGCCTTGCAGGCCTCCGTATCAGGAGCTTGGGTGGCTCGGGCCTGCTTAAGGTGGGCACAACAGATCCAGTCAACAGAGGGATCAACGGCCGAAACACAGGCCAACTCGGCTAAGGTGGAATCCGGAGCAGCCTATTTGGCGGATAGTCAGTATGATCTCATCAGAAGCCTAGCCAAGAACATGGCCTCGGTGGTGGCGGCTAGGCGCTATCTTTGGCTACGGAATTGGGCAGCAGATGCTTCCTCTAAGGCGCGCCTGAGCCGACTTCCTTTTAAGGGGAAACTGTTGTTTGGCGAAGATTTAGAAAAGCTAGTTAAGGACCTGGGGGAGTCAAAGGGAGGCAGGCTCCCGGAAGACAGACAAAAACAGGGGCGCTCCCTACCCCCATTACGTACCCAGCCTAGGGACCCACGGAGGTTTCGTCCAGCCAGGTCAGCCCCCTTTTCCAAGATCCATTTTCCCTCAAGGGGACAAGGTTTCAGAGGGTTCCGAGGAGCTGGCCGAGGTTTTGGAACAGCCTCTTCCTCCTTCTCGGGTTCCAGAAAACAATGAGATGCTGGGGGCCCAGGAGGGAAGGCACCCGATAGGAGGCCGCCTGAGGCTCTTTCTTCCCGCCTGGTCCTGAGTCACGTCCGATCAATGGGTCCTAGAAGTGATCAGAGAGGGCTATTCTCTCGAATTTGCAGAACAAATTCCCCCGGCCTTTGTCCGCTCTCTCTGCGGCTCTTCTCCAAAGAGGGCGGCGGTGGAGGCAACTCTCGCACGCCTATTAGCTCTCGGGGCAGTGATCCCCGTTCCACCAAACCAGCGCGGATCGGGTCGGTACTCAATTTATTTTGTGGTACCAAAGAAGGAAGGCTCCCTTCGACCGATCCTGGATCTAAAACAGGTCAATCGCTGCCTCAGGGTACCCCACTTCCGGATGGAGACTCTACGTTCTGTCATAGCAGCCGTAAGGGAAGGGGAGTTCCTAACGTCCCTCGACTTGACAGAAGCCTACCTGCATATCCCAATCAGGAAGTCCCATCAACAGTTCCTGAGATTCGCGGTACCAGGAGGCCACTTTCAATTCCAGGCAATTCCTTTCGGCCTAGCTACGGCTCCCAGAACATTCACCAAGGTAATGGTGGTGGTAGTGGCCTTCCTTCGGAAGGAGGGAATATTAGTTCACCCTTACTTGGACGATTGGCTAATCCGGGCAAAATCCGAAGAAGAAAGTCTCTCGACAACGGCCAGAGTAATCCAGGTTTTAGAGGACTTGGGTTGGGTCATCAATCGTACAAAGAGCAGGCTGACTCCCTCCCAGGAACTCGAGTACCTCGGGGCAAGATTCGACACCAACAGCGGCAGAGTATTCTTGTCACGAACAAGATCAAGGGATCTAAGGCTCCTAGTCTCACAGTTTCTAGCCAGAAGAAGCCCCTCGGCGTGGCATTATCTTCAACTTCTGGGAACAATGGCGGCGGCAATAGAGGTAGTACCATGGGCCAGGGCCCACATGCGCCCATTGCAGCGTTCACTGTTGCGTCGGTGGTCTCCCCAGCATCATCCTCTCTCTCGACAGTTACCGTGCGCTCCGCGAACCAAACAGGCACTCTACTGGTGGAGAAACCCAAGGAACCTGGATCGCGGGATGCCTCTCGAACCCCCTCAGTGGCTACTGTTGACGACGGATGCCAGCCTATCTGGCTGGGGAGCACACTGCCAAGATCAGTTCGCCCAGGGTCGCTGGACACCGTTGGAATCGCAATGGCCCATCAACAGACTGGAATTGCGGGCCGTCACCCTGGCGCTCAAAGCGCTCGAGACCTTAGTACAAGGAAGAGCAATTTGCGTCCTCTCCGACAATGTCACCGCGGTGGCCTACATCAATCACCAGGGAGGCACCAGCAGCCCCGCTCTCGAGAAGGAGGCGGACGCCCTCTTACAGTGGGCGGAGATCCATCTGCAGACGCTATCAGCGCAGCACGTGGCGGGCACGGACAACGTCACGGCCGATTTCCTCAGCAGGTGCAAGATAGACCACGGAGAGTGGGAACTGGAACAGGAGACCTTCAACCAAATAGTAGCTCGGTGGGGAGTGCCAGTCATGGACCTCATGGCACGGTTCTCGTCAGCCAAGGTGGACAGATTCTTCAGTCGGCGGAGGGAAAGAATGTCCGAGGGCTTGGATGCCCTGTCCCAAAAGTGGCCTTCGGAGGGTCTTCTCTATGTATTCCCGCCTTGGGCTCTGATCGGAAAAGTGCTCCAGCGGGTAGAGTCACACCAGGGATTGGTAATCCTCATAGCCCCGGACTGGCCTAGCCGACCCTGGTATGCGGGTCTGGTGAGGATGATCGCCGACCATCCGTGGCGGCTCCCTTGCAAAAGGGATCTACTAAGACAAGGCCCGGTACTGATGCCACACGTGGATCGGTTCTCGCTTACGGCCTGGCTATTGAAAGGGCACGGCTCCTGAAACGAGGTTACTCAGGGGCAGTAGTCTCAACTCTGTTGCAGGCCAAGAAGCGCTCGACCTGTCTTTGCTACGTGAGAGTCTGGCGCATCTTCGAATCCTGGTGCGCGGAGCGCCGAAGGAAACCACTCTCGGCCTCTGTTCCGGAGGTCCTGGAATTCCTGCAGGCAGGGTTTGACAAGGGGCTGGCCCACAGTTCCTTAAGGGTCCAGCTTGCGGCCATCGCTTGCTACAGGGGCAAGGTCCGAGGCAAACCCCTAGGGACCCACGCGGACGTCGCAAGGTTCTTAAGGGCAGTTAGACGGCTACGACCACAACGAAGGTCAATCATCCCCCTTTGGGATCTTAACCTGGTACTAAATGCCTTGATCGGGAATCCCTTTGAGCCATTAAAGAATGCCTCCCTAAAGGATTTAACCCTGAAGACAGTTTTCCTGATCGCCATCTGTTCGGCCAGAAGAATCTCGGAACTACAGACACTGTCCTCGCAGCCCCCCTTTCTGTCCTTTCTCAAGGACAAAGTGGTTCTGCGCACTGTTCCATCCTTCTTGCCCAAAGTTACCTCTCCCTTCCATGTGAACCAGACAGTTACCCTCCCGGCCTTCGCAACGGAAGGGCGGGAAGTTAGAGATGACAAGCTTCGCCTCCTAGACATTCGCAGGACCCTGAAGCGATACCTCTCTCGCACAGCGCCCTTCAGAAAGTCCGAACGCCTATTCATTCAGTTCGGGGGTCCGC
Source organism: Ichthyophis bannanicus (assembly GCA_033557465.1). NCBI lineage: Eukaryota > Metazoa > Chordata > Amphibia > Gymnophiona > Ichthyophiidae > Ichthyophis > Ichthyophis bannanicus. The sequence goes on along the minus strand of CM066034.1, from coordinate 84,873,591 downwards.
ACAAAGGGGAGGCGGCAGCCAAGGCCTCCATCTCTAGGTGGATCAGGGAGGCAATCGCCTCCGCCTATATCCTGAAGGGGAAGCAAGTTCCCGTGGGCCTGCGGGCACATTCTACGAGGGCTCAGGCTACCTCTTGGGCGGAGTTCAGCCTAGTTCCTCCGCTGGATATATGTAGGGCGGCGACTTGGTCCTCCCTCCACACCTTCACCAAGCACTACAGGTTGGACGCCCAGAGTGCAGCGGACACTCGGTTTGGCCTGGCGGTTCTTCGTTCCGGTATGCCGGATCCCACCCAGGGTTGAACTGCTCTGGTACATCCCAGAAGTAAAGGGACTGGACTGGAGTGACGATAAGGAAATGGTAATTAGGCCTTACCTGCTAATTGCTGTTCCTGAAGGAACGACAGTCCAGTCCCTGATCCCTCCCGGTTCCGGCTGAAGTTAAGATTATTGTTTAGGCAGAAGCATCGGAACGAACACAGACCAGGTGCGGCTAGCCCCGGCAAACCCCCTCCGCCCGGGGCCATCCCTCTCATCCTTTCCTATGCCATTTCAAAAAAAAAAAAAAAGTTTGATTTTAGTTTGTAGTCAATATTTCTTGAGATGTTTTGGCTATATAGATTGTTTACGAAAGTTGGTTATGTCTGCTTTTTCATTCGAATACTGGAGTTAGGGGGTGGTCCCAGTGGTATTTATACCGCTCCATCCCCAAAAAGGTTGGGCTCAGCCTCCAAGCTGCTGGAAGGGTTGCGCAACCCAGAAGTAAAGGGACTGGACTGTCGTTCCTTCAGGAACAGCAATTAGCAGGTAAGGCCTAATTACCATTTCACTATAATTAGTATTGCACAAAAATCCTCTCAAACGTTATTCACTATAATTAGTATTGCACAAAAATCCAATTGAAATTATAAAAAATGAGAATATAAGAAAAAAATAATTTTTGTGGTAACCATTGAATTAAAAGTAATAAATAAATAACTGGAAACAATACATGATTTCTAAAAAATCTTAAATAGTTCTTGAAGGAACCCTTAATATCATCTTATTGTATTGGAGAACTTTAAAAAAAACAAAAACGTTACCCGTTCTTGAATTCAATATTCGAGATATGATCCTATCTTGATCATCTACAGTAGCTTAAAATACGCCTTTCTCTATAAATTTAAAACAAATGATTCATTCATATCTGCTAACGTTATGTCCACCAGTCTTCTCTTATTATCCCATTCATGGGACTGCTTAAGTGTCCAATTCTCTACCCTCACACTCTAATCTACACTACAGAATCTATTTCTGCAAATCAAATGTCCATTTTATAATTGCTCACTAGAACCTTTAAGCAATTCATTTTTAGATGTAGAAAAAAACTTATCCTCTCTGTTTATTAAACCAACATGCATTACAACTGTGGGGTTATTTTTATTTTTGGCAGTCATCCAAACTTTTCAAAACTCCTTTTTCTTTCTATGACACATCCATACTCTCATTATACTTATAAAATTTTGTCTATCTTCCCCACTAGAGAGTTCTTTAAAATCCCATAACGTTTAATATTCGCAAAGGTATAAAACCTATCATAATCGCACCTATCTTTTAAAATGTTTTTTTACCCCCTATCAAATAAAAATTTCCACACATTCCTTCTTTGAATCAGGAAGGCTTGTTCTCTCCGTTCGTCAAAATTGTATACCTTCAAAAATGCAGATTGCTTTTATTCTAACATTGATCCAAACTTCTAAAACCTCCTAGGAATTGCCCTCACTCCCATCATACTTAAAAACTTAAATAAACGGGGTTACATTCATATTGTATATTATCACGAAGGACTTCATGAACTCCTTATTTCATTTCATGTTCACATAGGTTAGCAAAGAAAAACACCCTGCAAAAGTTAAAAAATCTTTCTGAAATCAAACTATCATATCGATATTACATTTATTTATTTTATTTAACATTTCTTCTATACAGCGCTATTAAAATCAGTGCGGTGTACAATGAACAAAAACATACTGCAATGCATACAGGCAACATTGAGTTTACAAAGAACAGGGAAAATAACACATGGGATAACCGGGGGAACTATGTACAGTTAACTTTATACTATGTATATATATACTTTAACTATGTACAATATTCTAAACTCGTTTGGATATTGTGCGTGTATTCGTGTGGGTGGAGCAGGTAAATGGTTATCATGTGGGCTATCGATTAGTCTAACCATTTTCTGGTTGTATTAGGGTGCTAAGGCGTCTGGGGTATGTGCTAAGCTTGGTAGATGTGTGAGTGTCCGGGATAACTTCTGGGTAATATTTTGTAAACAGATGGTGTTTCACGGCTTTTCGGAATAGTATTAGGCTTTTGATGCCACGGATTTCATGGGGAAGTGTATTCCAGTTTAGAGGAGCGAATATTGAGAAAGCTCTGTTTGCCGTAGCTTTAATACACGATGTCATCATCTTAGGAACTATTAAGGTGTTCATAGCAGTAGTCCTCCTGTTTCTATTTTCGAGGGTGCTGTGAATTAGCTTGCTGATTGGTGTAGGTGGGTAATTATTCATGGCTTTGAAGGTCAGGACTAGTGACTTATAGTGGAGTCTGGCTTGTAGGGGTAGCCAGTGTAGGTCTTTCATGATAGGCGTTATGTGAGCAGATCTTGGTGACCCAGAGAGGACTCTTGCAGCTGCATTCATAGCCAGACGAAGCGGATTTAAAGTTGATTGAGGGATCCCGTGGAGGATGATGTTCGCAAAATCTAGATGTGGGAGGACTAATGCCTGGAAGGTTGATCGGTAGTCAGTATAATCAAGTTGGGGGCGGAGGTGGCGTAGTGTTCTGATCTTATGGTATATATAGTCTTTGTAACATTCTTCACATGCGTTGTCATATCCAGGTGTTGGTCCAATGTGATGCCGAGATTTCGGATTGTGGGTTTGGACATCAGTTCTATGTTGTTGACCAGTAGCGATGGAGGAGGTACGAACTTACGATTCCTTGTAACAAAAAAAAACATCAGTTTTGCTATGATTGATCCGTAGGTTTTGTGTCAGCAGCCATTCAGCTACTTCAGCTACATCTTTCAGACCCCCAGTGCATAAAAAGGATAAAATAATCATTTTTCAAAATACCTGCAATTTTTAGACGTCAGGAAGTCCTCTTTCTCAGGCTCCCGTCTACTTTCTGAAAACCGCTTGTGTTGTCAATAAAACGCTCGCACTTGCGCTGTAGTTAACCGCGGGAAAAGGTGACGTCTCTACTCGGAGAAACATTTACGTCACTCGTTGCTTAGTAAAATTTAAATATTGCCTATTTGAACTTGGAGATATATACTTACAAGCTCATGTAATTTTTGTCTTCTTAAATTTGGGATCAATTGCCATATAATATTATACTACCTTATTAAATTCAATATCTCTGCCATCATTTTTTAATCTCCTTATTGTTTCAATTTATACTAAGATAATCTCTTTTACTCCATATCTATTCTTTTGAAAAAATGAATAAATATATTACCGTTATTCCTTGGACCACCTATAGTCACGTGATTATAGTAACTAACTTTAAATATTTATATTTTGTTAATTAATGTTGCTGTATCATTATTTATTACAAAAACACAAAAATTTCCGTTCAGTTAATGCAGACGGAACTAGCATATTCTTCAAATTGATATTACGTTTATGAGCAACTGTAATTATGGTATCTTGGAAACCTGGCAAAGTTTGAATAAGGTGCCATTCTTTTTGTAAAATCTTTGTGATTTGTTAGAATGCACTGAATATAACAAGTGGCATACTAACCCTACATCTTTCTTTCTTCTTTCTTGCTGCAAAAGATTATCACGAGATAATCTTCCAAGATACCACAATTACAGTTGCTCATAAACATAGTATCAATTTGAAGAATATGCTAGTTTCGTCTGCATTAACTGAACGGAAATTTTTATCCAAACATAAAGGTCAATACCAATGCGGGCGGTGTTCCGTATGCCCCCATGTGATGCCTGTAAGGGGAAAATTCATACACCCCAAGACGCAAGAAGAATTCAAGATAGACGATTTTTTGAACTGTGATACCACTCATGTAGTATATGTCATACAGTGCCCCTGTGAGAAGTTATATGTGTGCAAGACAATTAGGAGCGTGAGTGCGAATAATAGAACATAAAAGTTGCATTAAGAGGGGCATAGTAGAGAAACCGCTCGTGGCGCATTGGCAAGAAATGGCACACCGTATCAGTGACTTAAAATTTTTTGTAATCAAAAAGGTGAAACTCAACTGGAGAGGGGGAGATATCAACAAAACGATAATGAGGCTGGAACAGCGCTACATTTTCCAATTAGATTCCCTATCTCCTAATGGTTTAAATCTAGAGAGAGATTTATCAGTGTTTTTGTAATAAATAATGATACAGCAACATTAATTAACAAAATATAAATATTTAAAGTTAGTTACTATAATCGCATGACTATAGGTGGTCCAAGGAATAAAGGTAATATATTTATTCATTTTTTCAAAAGAATAGATATGGAGTAAAAGAGATTATCTTAGTATAAATTGAAAAAATAAGGAGATTAAAAAATGCTGGCAGAGATATTGAATTTAATAAGGTAGTATAATATTATATGGCAATTGATCCCAAATTTAAGAAGACAAAAATTACATGAGCTTGTAGGTATATATCTCCAAGTTCAAATAGGCAATATTTAAATTTTACTAAGCAACGAGTGACGTAAATGTTTCTCCGACTAGAGACGGCACCTTTTCCCACGGTTAACTACAGTGCAAGTGCGGGCGTTTTATTGACGGTACAAGCGGTTTTCAGAAAGTAGACGGGAGCCTGAGAAAGAGGACATCCTGACATCTAAAAAACGCAGGTATTTTGAAAATTGATTATTTTATCCTTTTTATGCACTGGGGGTCTGAAAGATGTAATATCAATATGATAGTTTGATTTCAGAAAGATTTTTTAACTTTTGCAGGGTGTTTTTCTTTGCTAACCTATGTGAACATGAAATGAAATAAGGAGTTCATGAAGTCCTTCGTGATAATATACAGTATGAATGTAACCCCGTTTATTTAAATTTTTAAGTATGATGGGAGTGAGGGCAATTCCTAGGAGGTTTTAGAAGTTTGGATCAATGTTAGAATAAAAGCAATCTGCATTTTTGAAGGTATACAATTTTGGCGAACGGAGAGAACAAGCCTTCCTGATTCAAAGAAGGAATGTGTGGAAATTTTTATTTGACAGGGGGTAAAAAAACAGTTTTTAAAAGATAGGTGCGATTATGATAGGTTTTATACCTTTGCAAATATTAATCGTTATGGGATTTTAAAGAACTCTCTAGTGGGGAAGATAGACAAAATTTTATAAGTATAATGAGAGTATGGATGTGTCATAGAAAGAAAAAGGAGTTTTGAAAAGTTTGGATGACTGCCAAGAATAAAAATAACCCCGCAGTTGTAATGCATGTTGGTTTAATAAACGGAGAGGATAAGGTTTTTTTTTCTACATCTAGAAATGAATTGCTTAAAGGTTCTAGTGAGCAATTATAAAATGGACATTCCTTAGCAGAACTCCAGTCCAGTCCCTTTACTCTCGGGTTGCGCAACCTTCCAGCAGCTTGGAGGCTGAGCCCATCATCGTTTTGATGATGGTGTGGTATAAATACCACTGGCACCACCCCTAGGCACCAGTATTCTCAGCCTCCAAGCAGCTGGAGGGTTTCCCGTAAGCCAGGAGCTTACTGGAGTTTAGTTTACTTATGTATATCCCTTTTTTCTTTGCTTTTCTTTAATTTATTTATTTTCCTTTTTACTCTAGTTGGGGAGTTTGTCTTACTCCCGGGCATTTAAGACCGCTGGTGTCTGAAGACTTTCAATCTCGCTCTCTTCCCCCTCCCCTCCCCTCTGGTCCTCTTCCCGGAGCCCTTGGCAAGGAGGGGGTTTACCTCGGCAGCAGGGAGATTTGTGAGGTTCTTCTCCCGTGTGCACGGTCATCTGGCTCCTCCACGGCCTTCCCTCCGTTTTCCTCCGTCTCGCGCTGAAGCCCCGATGGTGCGCTGAGCGCTAGAGACAGCTCCGTTCCACTGCCTTAAGCTCCCCAGCCTCGCGCTTTCATTTGCTGCTTCTGCAGAGCGCTAGAGGCGGCGTCGGGGGGAGCATTCTATTTTCCTCAGCGCAGGGAATCCGGGGTCTGGCAGCGAGGACCTTTCCGCCAGCCGCAGGCCCTGCTTCCACGTGGCTGCGGCCTACCACGTGGAGGCTTTCAGGAGGCACCGATCCAGCGTGAGGAGCGGCACACAGAGGAGCAGGGCAACAAAATCGCAAGTATTCAGAGGCGGTTTTGCCTTATTAAGGACCTGTTCAGTTTGTGGTTTTGAAAGTATAAATATATCTTTATCTCTTGGGTCATACAGAGTGCCGTTTTTCTGCCTTGGGGTGTAGGTTCCCTCCCCCCCCACCCCTCCCGTCGGGTTGGAAGTTTTCTTTCCCTTGGCACTACTGTTATTTGTTTTCATTTGTTTTCATTTATGTTCATTTGTTTCAAGTCAATTTTTAGGCTTGCTTTGGGGCCTTTCCTCTAGGGAGGCCTCAAAAAAAAAAAAAAAAAAAAGAATTACGGTGCCCGTCCTGCGGCACATGTAGAATTGCTGATTCAGAAGCCGGGATCTGCAGGTTTTGTGCGGCAGAGGCAGCTTCGGTGGAGCAGGAAATCCAGTTGACCATGGTCCAGACTTCTCAGGGGTCTCAAGGTCCCCAGGAAGGGGGAGGGGATTCTTCCTCCTCTCCTCCTTCTACCTCAGATTTACCAGTTCCCCCCCCCCCCCCAGTCACTTCCCCCTGCTTCCAGCGGGGCAGAGGGAGGCTGGGAACATTTTTCTCCAGAATTTGTCCTGCTGTTACACAAAGCCTATTGTATGCGTCAGCAAGGACTCGTGGAGACTTCGCTGGGGAAGGAAGGGGGCCGGGCCGGCCCAGGGAAGACAAGCTCCCAGGACCCCGGAGCCCCTCCCAAGCGCTCAAGGCTAATGAGCGAGGAACCCCTCACGTCTCTATCACCGGCCACTCCGGAGGAGGAGGAATCAGACAGGAAAGTGGGGGAGGAAGAGGAAGAGGAAGAGCTTGAGGAGGGAGAGATCCCAGAGGAAGAACAATCCCGAATAGTTAGGGTATTTCGACGAGAGGAGCTTCCAGCTTTAATAAATGAATCACTGAAGGTGCTCAATATGGCCTCGGACATTCCTGCAGAGGAGGAAGCGTTAGAGGATCCTTTGATCCAAGCCATCAGGAAATCTCAGAAAGTGTTCCCGGTCCACAGGGTGGTACGCCAGATGATCCAGGAAGAGTGGAACCAACCTGAGTCGAATTTACAGGGAGTCCGGACCATGGCCCGTTTGTACCCTCTACCGGAGCCTGACAAGGACCTGCTGAAGTCTCCAAGGGTAGACGCGGTGGTGTCAGCGGTGACAAAGAAGACGACCATCCCGGTCGAGGGCAGCGCAGCTCTTAGAGACAGTCAGAATAGAAAGCTGGACACACTACTAAAGCAAGCCTTTGATGTTAGTGCCCTCGCCCTGCAGGCCTCAGTTTCAGGAGCGTGGGTAGCAAGAGCCTGTTTGAGATGGGCTCAACAGCTTCAGCTAGCCGACGGTGTGGCTGCCGACGCGCAGGCTAGTGCTGCTTGGTTAGAGTCTGGTTCCGCCTTTCTAGCAGATAGCCAGTACGACCTTATTAGGAGTTTAGCAAAGAACATGGCCTCAGTGGTAGCAACCAGGAGATATTTGTGGCTGCGCAATTGGGCGGCGGACCCCTCCTCAAAAGCTTGCCTGAGCCGCCTCCCTTTCAAGGGGAAGCTTCTATTTGGTGAAGACCTGGATAAGTTGGTTAAAGACCTGGGCGAGTCTAAGGGAGGTAGGCTCCCAGAAGATAGGCCTAAACAAGGCCGCCCGTTGGTTCCGACTCGCTGTCAGCCTAGGGATTTTCGTAGGTTCAGGTTGGCCAGACCGAACTTTTTTCCTAGGGGTCGCCCCCCTCCTAGAGAGCAAGGCTTCCGAGGGTTTCGAGGGGCCAGAAGAGGTTTTGGCGCCCCCTCCTCCTCCTCAGGCCCTAGGAAACCACAATGAAACATTGGGGGCCCAAGGGAAAGGCCTGCTGGTGGGGGTCGGTTAAGGCAGTTCCTTCCAGCCTGGGCCCGAGTCACATCGGATCGTTGGGTTTTGGAAGTGATCCGAGAGGGTTACGCTCTCAAATTCACAAGGCAAGTCCCCCCAGCCTTTATTCAGTCTCCCTGCGGCTCTCCAGAAAAGAGGGCAGCAATAGAGGACACTCTTTCAAGGCTGATCGCACTGGGAGCGGTGGTGCCCATTCCAAGAGACCAATACGGTTTCGGTCGATACTCGATCTATTTTGTGGTACCAAAGAAAGAAGGATCCTTTTGTCCAATCTTAGACCTAAAGCAAGTCAATCGCTGCCTCTCGGTCCCTCATTTTCGAATGGAAACCCTGAGATCAGTCATTGCAGCGGTAAGGCAAGGAGAGTTCCTGACATCCTTAGATTTGACGGAAGCATACTTACATATTCCGGTCCGAAGTTCTCATCAGCAGTTTCTGAGATTTGCAGTACCGAGGGGTCATTTTCAGTTCCAGGCCCTTCCCTTTGGCCTAGCAACAGCCCCCAGGACATTCACCAAGGTGATGGTAGTGGTGGCCGCGGCTCTTCGCAAGGAGGGAATTTTGGTACATCCCTACCTAGACGATTGGCTGATTCGGGCAAAATCGGAATCGGAGAGTCGTGCAGCTACAGCCAGAGTGGTGGAATTCCTGGAGGAGTTGGGTTGGGTCGGGTCATCAACCGAGCAAAGAGCAGATTAATTCTCTCGCAGGAGATCGATTACCTCGGAGCGAGATTCGACACCAGGATAGGAAGAGTTTTTCTGTCAAATCAGAGGTTACGAGACCTGACAAACCTGGTCTCTCTATTCATATCAAGGCGGCTCCCCACCGCCTGGCATTACCTACAGCTATTGGGCACCATGGCGGCGGCGATAGAGGTAGTACCGTGGGCCAAGGCGCATATGCGACCCCTTCAACGCACCTTGCTACGGCGTTGGTCCCCTCAGCATCATCCCTTATCCATGCAACTGCCCTGTCCTCTTCGGGTCAGGAGGGCTCTCCTCTGGTGGAAGTGCCCAAGGAACCTGGGATGCGGGATGCCTCTCGAGCCTCCTCAATGGATATTGCTGACGACAGATGCAAGTCTAGCAGGCTGGGGGGCCCATTGCGAGGGCCAGTTCGCACAGGGAAGCTGGACCCCGAGGGAGTCACGGTGGTCCATCAACAGACTAGAGCTGAGGGCAGTGGCATTGGCACTCAGAACTCTCGAGCTCTTGGTTCGACAAAGGGCAGTCCGCGTTCTTTCGGACAACGTCACCACGGTGGCATACATCAACCGCCAAGGAGGAACAAGCAGCCCCTCGCTGGAAAGGGAAGCGGACAGCCTCTTACAGTGGGCTGAAGCCCATCTCTTGGACCTGTCAGCGCAGCACGTGTCCGGGACAGAGAATGTGACAGCCGATTACCTCAGCAGGTACAAGATAGACCACGGAGAGTGGGAGCTGGCACAGGACGTGTTCGACCAAGTGGTAGCCCTGTGGGGGGCGCCGATCATGGACCTTATGGCACTCTACGAATCATCCAAAGCAAGCCGGTTTTTCAGTCGAAGCAAGGAAAGGATGTCAGAAGGCTTGGATGCCCTGGTCCAGAAGTGGCCGTTGGAAGGTCTCCTGTATGTGTTCCCGCCTTGGACCCTCATAGGGAGGGTTCTAAGATGAATAGAGGCCCACCAGGGTCTTGTAATACTCATAGCTCCGGATTGGCCTCGTCGTCCATGGTATGCAGACCTGGTGAGACTAACGGCGCATCGCCCTTGGAGGCTCCCCGACAGAAAAGATTTGCTACGGCAGGGTCCAGTTCACATGCCCCACGTGCATCGATTCTCGCTTACGGCCTGGCTATTGAGAAGGCGCGGCTCGTGAAGCGAGGCTACTCGAGTTCGGTAATTTCAACCCTGCTGAACGCACGGAAACGTTCGACCTGCCTCTCCTATTTCAGAGTGTGGCGCATATTTGAGGCATGGTGCGCAGAACATCAGAAGAAACCCTTGGAAGCCTCGGTCCCGGAGGTGTTAGAATTTCTGCAAGCAGGCTTCGAGAAAGGTTTAGCTCACAGCTCGTTGCGAGTTCAGCTAGCAGCCATTTCTTGCTATAGGGGAAAGGTCCGGGGCAAGTCTCTAGGGGAACACCCTGATGTGGGTAGGTTCCTGAGGGCGGTCAAACGCTTACGGCCCCAGCAAAGATCAGTTATCCCCCCTTGGGACCTAAACCTGGTATTGGATTCCTTAACCAGGGAGCCCTTCGAACCAGCAAGGAGCTCCTCCCTAAAGGACTTGACCCTGAAGACAGTATTTTTGGTAGCTATCTGTTCGGCTAGACGTGTCTCGGAGCTTCAAGCTCTATCCTCACGACCTCCCTTTCTGTCATTCTTCAAGGATAAGGTAGTCTTGCGGACGGTCCCTTCATTCCTGCCCAAGGTCTCCTCTCCTTTTCATATGAACCAAACAGTTTCGCTCCCGTCCTTCGCGGGAGAAGCGCAAGAAGGGGAGAGTGCCAAACTGCGCCTCCTGGATTTACATAGAGTGCTGAGACGCTACCTTTCGCGCACAGCGTCGTTCCGCAAGTCCGAGCGGCTATTCGTTCAATTTGGAGGGCCCCACAAGGGGGAAGCAGCGGCCAAAGCTTCCATTTCTAGGTGGATCAAGGAGACTATTGCCTCCGCCTACATACTCAACGCGCACATTCAGCCTGGTCGCAGTCGGCCTCCTGGGCAGAGCGTAGCTTGGTCCCACCGCAGGACATTTGTAAAGCGGCTACCTGGTCCTCGCTACATACCTTTGCCAAGCACTACAGACTCGATGTCCAGAGAAAAGAGGATTCCAGGTTTGCGGATGCAGTGCTTCGGTCCGGGATGGCGAACCCCGTCCAGGGTTGAACTGCTCTGTTACATCCCGAGAGTAAAGGGGCTGGACTGAAGTTCTGCTAAGGAAAGAGTAATTAGTCCTTACCTGCTAATTAGTGTTCCTGAAGGAACTCCAGTCCAGTCCCTGATCCCGCCCAGGTTCGGTTTCTAGTGCTCAGAATGGAATAACGGACTGAAGTCAGTGAGCGGAACGGAGCGGAAGCGGGGAATCCCGTTCTGAGGAGCCCCTGCAGCGGGGCTACACGCTAGGGAGATACGATGGGGAGGGGGTAAAGGCGGGGTCGGCCTCAGGTAAGCCTTCTCCTTCCTACCCCCCTCTTCTCCCTTACCACTGTTTTTTTCCTTAAAAAAAAAAAAAAAGTTTTTGTTTTGGTTTCTTAGTTGTTTGGTTTGGTGTTTTCGCTCGTTATATTTGTGTTCTTAAGCGGGTACCTGTCAGGACTGCTTTTTCATCAGAGAATACTGGTGCCTAGGGGTGGTGCCAGTGGTATTTATACCACACCATCATCAAAACGATGATGGGCTCAGCCTCCAAGCTGCTGGAAGGGTTGCGCAACCCGAGAGTAAAGGGACTGGACTGGAGTTCCTTCAGGAACACTAATTAGCAGGTAAGGACTAATTACTCTTTTGATTTGCAGAAATAGATTCTGTAGTGTGGATTAGAGTGTGAGGGTAGAGAATTGGACACTTAAGCAGTCCCATGAAAGGGATAATAAGAGAAGACTGGTGGACATAACATTAGCAGATATGAATGAATCATTTGTTTTAAATTTATAGAGAAAGGTGTTTTTTAAGCTACTGCAGATGATCATGATAGGATCATATCTCGAATATTGAATTCAAGAACGGGTAAAGTTTTTTTTTTTAAAAAAAAGTTCTCCAATACAATAAGATGATATTAAGGGTTCCTTCAAGAACTATTTAAGATTTTTAGAAATCATTTATTGTTTCCAGTTATTTATTTATTACTTTTAATTCAGTGGTTACCACAAAAATTATTATTTTCTTATATTCTCATTTTTTATAATTTCAATTGGATTTTTGTGCAATACTAATTATAGTGAATAACTTTTGAGATAATCTAGTTTCTAGTATACTCGCCCCTGCTCCTGTTGTTCACCAGTGGTGGATATCATTTTTCCTTTCTTTTCTTTCTTAAAATGAAGTTACTAGATAGTTAAAGTAAAGGTACTAAATACATGTGGTTACACAACCTTTAGGTATAATAATCGTCAGATTCATTTATTCATTTTATTTATTTAATTATTTATTTATTTATGTATTTTTAACTATTTAAAAAGTTTTTAGATGTTTTTAAGCTTTCAATCTATTATTTATTGTTATATGGTTTTAACAAGTACTTTATATATGTAGACTAGAACATATTGTTAGCATATATTCTTTTCATGATTTACGTTTTTAGATATATGTTATGATATTTATGTTCTTATGCATTTTTTATGGATATGTTATGATATTTATGTTTGTGTGTACGCAGCACGCCTGAATCCCCTGAGGAAGTGAAAACGAAACACGGCCTGTGTCAGGCTATCAGGCTATTGTATAATACATAAATTAATAAAAGTATCCTTCCAACTTTAAACCACATAGTATAGACTGGGCATCTTTTCAGCAACATGGTGTAGTGCTCCTTTGGTGGACCCCACCCAGGTTCTTTCCAGGAGAGCCAGTGTGACCTTTTTAGACCAGACCTTTCTGCTCTCACAGCTTGCAGGTCTACTCAGGGACAATTCAGTAGAGTCTGTACCCGAACATCTATGGGGTAAAGGCTTCTATAGATGCTGCCTTGACCCAAAGAGAATTGGGGGCCTAAGGCCCATACTAGACCTGAGAAACTTAAACAAGATTCTGGTGAGGAGAAGTTCAAGATGCTCTCCATTGAAACACTGCTGCCTTACCTCCACCAGGGAGATTGGCTGTGCTCCTTGGATCTAAAGGATGCGTATACGCACATCCTTATCCATCCCTCCCAAAGGCAATACCTACAGTTCATGGTGGGAGGAGAGCACTACCAGTACAAGGTGCTATTCTTCAGCCTGGTCTCCTCATCAAGGGTCTCTACCAAATGCCTGGCGGTGGTAGGTACCTACCTGCGCGTACAAGAGGCTTTTGTTTTCCCTTACCTGGACGATTGGCTCTTCCTTATCGTCACTCCAGTCCAGTCCCTTACTTCTGGTTTGCGTAACCCTTCCAGCAGCTTGGAGGCTGAGTCTATCCTTTTGAGGATGGGACGGGATAAATAGCACTGGCACCACCCACTGATCCCAGTATTCTCAGCCTCCAAGCAGCTGGAGGGTTCCGTAAGCCAAGGGCTTACTGGAGTCTCCGTGTTTTTTTCTTCCTTTAAATTCATTTTAATTTTAATTGTAGTGTATTTTACTTTATTTGATTTCCCTCTTCCTTATCGTCACTCCAGTCCAGTCCCTTTACTTCAGGGTTACGCAACCCTTCCAGCAGCTTGGAGGCTGAGCCCAACCTTTTTGGGGTGGAGCGGTATATATACCACTGGTACCACCCACTCACTCCAGTATTCTCAGCCTCCAAGCAGCTGGAGGGTTCCGTAAGCCTAGGGCTTACTGGAGTCCTATCTTCCCTTTAAATCTGATTTTATTTCATTTATTTGCATTTAATTTCATCTAATTTACTCCTTTTAGTTTTCCTAAGGCTTCATAGTCTTATTGATTGCATAGGTTTATTTGCTTCTTTCCTGCCTCCTCCTTCTCCCTCCCCCCCCCCTTCACCCCGCGGCTCCCCGGGGACCGGAGGAGATCCGTCTGGCAGTCCCTGCAGCAGCGAAGAGGAGCGGACAGAGCTCCTCTCGCGGCCGGTGCAGGCGTTTCCTCTGCCAGCCTACCTGCCTACCTGAAATCCGTCCTCGCGCTGAAGCCCCGCCGGCGGCTGAGCGCTTGAGGACGCGCCTCACTCGGGGGAGATCGTGCGATTCCTCAGCCCCCCTCCCTCGGGCAGTTCGCGGCGCGGTAAGAGGCGGCGACGAGCAGAGAGGCTCTGGGGGTGACTCGAGACCCAGGATCGTGCGGGTCTCAGTTCCCGGCTATTCACACACCATCGGAGCGTGCGGGTCAGATTAAAGATTGCAGCTCCCCTGCTAAGGGCTCCACGTGGTCGCGGCCTACCACGTGTGGAGCCCTCTACGGAAGATCGCGGCCTCGGGCCTGAGAGAAGCGCCAGAACCGCAAGTATTCTGCATTTACACGGAAAGACACTTTAAGAAGGGCTTCTCCTGAATTTTGTTTTCACATGTTATGTGCCTATTGTATTGTTTCATGGGGAAAGTAATCTTAACCTAAAATATTTATCTTTGGCCTGTTCCTGGCCAGCATTTGCAGAACCTGCTTTCCTAATTGGGGGTTTTATAGGAGTTATTTTATTATTTTATTATTATTTTTTTAATCTATTGAAGTCATTTTGGCCCCCTTTGATCCCTTGATTAACTTTGTATTTTATCCTGGGATAGAGGCTCAATTCGAGGTACATCTACGGAACTACCTCTGAGGAGCATGGCGGCCAAACCGAGGTGTCCTTCCTGCGGCACTAGGAGAGGCACTGCATCGGAGGCAGGGGCTGCGCTGCAGTTGCTTCCTCTGTGGAGCAAGAACTCAGCCTAGCCATGTCCCAGGTCTCGCAGGGGTCCTCGGTTCCCTCTGAAGGGGAAGTAGTATCCCAGTTATCCCTGCCCTCTCGCTCAGAGAGCCCCCTTCCCCCTGTTCCTCCCTCCTCTCTGCCCGCAGAAGTAGGGGGAACCGGGGATTTCTTCTCCCCAGAATTTGTGCTCCTACTGCACCAAGTCTATTGTTTGCGTAAGAAGGGTCTTGGTCTGGGAGAAGCGGATCCTGCGACCGAAGGCAAACTGGTCAAACCCTTGAGGCCTAACTCTCAGGACCCCGGGATACCCCCAAAACGCCCCAGGTTGCTAACGGAGGAGTCCCTCCCTTCTTTATCCCAGGACATTCCTGAAGAGGAGACCTCGGAAAAGGAGGAGGAGGAAGAGGAGGAGCTAGAGGAAGGGGAGATCCCTGAGGAGGACCGCTCGCGCATAGTCAGAGTCTTCCGGCGGGAGGAGTTGCCCGCTTTAATAAATGACTCTCTGAAAGCTCTCAATGTGGCCTCGGACGCCCCCGCAGAGGAGGAAACTTTGGAAGATCCCTTGATTCAGGCCATCAGAAGGTCCCAGAAGGTTTTTCCCGTCCACAGAGTGGTGCGTCAGATGATTCAGGAGGAATGGGATCAACCAGAGTCGGCGTTGAGGGGGGTCAGGGCCATGTCTCGGCTCTACCCTCTCCCAGAAGCAGACAAAGAGCTTCTGAAGTCCCCCAGGGTAGATGCGGCGGTTTCGGCAGTGACGAAGAAAACCACCATCCCGGTGGAGGGCAGCGCGGCTTTGAGGGATGCGCAGGACAGAAGATTGGACACGCTCCTTAAGCAAGCCTTCGACGTGAGCGCTCTCGCCTTACAGGCCTCAGTTTCTGGGGCATGGGTAGCACGAGCCTGTTTGAGATGGTCTCAACAACTCCAGGCAGAGGAGAGAGCTCCTCCGAGGGGGCCCTAGCCAACGCGGCGAGGTTGGAGTCAGGTACGGCCTTCTTGGCGGATAACCAATATGACCTCATACGGAGCTTAGCTAAGAACATGGCCTCGGTGGTGGCAGCCAGACGCTATTTATGGCTCCGGAATTGGGCGGCTGACGCCTCCTCCAAAGCTCGCCTGAGTCGCCTTCCCTTTAAGGGGAAACTCTTATTCGGAGAGGACCTTGACAAGTTAGTAAAGGACCTGGGTGAGTCCAAGGGCGGCAGGCTCCCCGAGGACAGGCCCAAGCAAACTCGAGCTTCTGCCCCAGCTCGGAACCAGCCTAGAGAACCTCGGAGGTTTCGATCTTCCAGACCCAACCCTTTCCTCCGGGGTCGTTTTAACGCCAGGGGCCAAGGATCACGGGGGTTTCGGGGCAGAGGATTCTCATCCTCTTCCTCCTCCTTTTCTTCGGGTCCCAGAAAGCAACAATGAGATACAGGGGGCCCAGGAGGGCGGAGTGCCGATAGGCGGTCGCCTGAGGCAGTTTCTTCCCGCCTGGTCCCGAGTCACGTCCGATCAGTGGGTGCTGGAAGTGATTCGAGAAGGATACTTCCTCGAATTTGCAAAGCAAATACTCCCAGCCTTTGTTCAGTCTCCCTGCGGGTCCACAACAAAAAGAGAAGCCATAGAGTCAACGCTTTCGCGCCTCATAGATCTCGGGGCCGTAGTTCCGGTACCTCCAGACCAATGCGGTACGGGTCGATACTCGATTTACTTTGTCGTCCCAAAAAAGGAGGACTCCTTTCGTCCCATCCTGGACCTAAAGCAGGTAAACCACTGCCTCAAAGTACCTCACTTCCGGATGGAAACCCTGAGATCAGTGATAGCGGCCGTGAGAGCTGGAGAGTTTTTGACTTCGTTGGATCTGACAGAAGCGTACCTGCACATCCCGGTCAGAAGGGCCCATCAGCAGTTCCTCAGATTCGCGGTCCCTCGAGGTCATTTTCAGTTCCAGGCGCTACCCTTTGGGCTAGCGACAGCGCCGCGAACCTTTACCAAGGTGATGGTGGTGGTGGCGGCCGCCCTACGAAAGAAGGGACTCTTAGTGCCCCTACCTGGACGACTGGCTGATATGGGCAAAATCAGAAGAGGAAAGTCTCCGGGCTACAGCCAAAGTGATTCAACTTCTGGAGGAGCTAGGATGGGTCATCAATCGAGCAAAGAGCAGCTTGCGGCCATCACAGGAGCTCGAATATCTCGGAGCAAAGTTCCACACAGGCAGAGGCAGGGTCTTTCTGTCCAGCTCAAGGATGAAGGACCTGAGAACCCTAGTCTCGCAGTTCCTGGGCAGGCGGCTCCCTTCAGCGTGGCATTACCTACAATTGCTGGGTACCATGGCGGCAGCAATAGAGGTTGTCCCGTGGGCCAGAGCACACATGCGTCCGTTACAGAGGTCCCTGTTGCGGAGGTGGTCTCCCCAACAACACCCCTTGTCCCGGCAGCTTCCCTGCGCCCCTCGAACCAAGCACTCTCTCCTCTGGTGGAGGTGCCCAAGGAACTTGGGTCGCGGAATGCCCCTCGAGCCTCCTCAGTGGGTGCTGTTGACGACAGACGCCAGCCTAGCAGGCTGGGGAGCACATTTCGGGGACCAGTGTGTCCAGGGGCGGTGGTCGGCAGTGGAAGCCTCATGGCCTATCAACCGTCTGGAATTGAGAGCTGTCACCCAGGCACTCAAGGCCCTCCAGCCCTCGGTACTAGGGAAAGCGATTCGCGTTCTCTCCGACAACGTCACGGCCGTGGCGTACATCAATCACCAGGGCGGCACCAGCAGTCCGGCATTGGAAAAGGAGGCGGACTCCCTGTTCAAATGGGCGGAAGTTCACCTGGAAGCGCTTTCTGCGCAGCACGTGGCCGGTACGGACAACGTCATGGCCGATTACCTCAGCAGGTACAGGATAGACCACGGCGAGTGGGAGCTGCATCAGGAGATCTTCGACCAGATAGTAGCCCTGTGGGGTCCCCCAGTCATGGACCTCATGGCTCGGTTCGCATCCGCAAAAGCAAGCCGATTCTTCAGCCGGCGGAAGGAAAGGATGTCCGAGGGCCTGGACGCCCTGTCTCAAAGGTGGCCCTCGGAGGGTCTTCTTTATGTCTTCCCCCCATGGGCCCTAATCGGGAAGACCCTCCAGCGGGTGGAAGCTCACCGGGGCCTAGTAGTCCTCATTGCCCCGGATTGGCCTCGTCGCCCTTGGTATGCGGACCTGGTAAGGATGATCGCCGACCGTCTCTGGCGCCTTCCCGTCAGGAAGGACCTACTCAAACAAGGACCTTTTCTGATGCCGCACGTGGATCGATTCTCGCTTACGGCTTGGCTATTGAAAGGGCGAGGCTCTTGAAGCGCGGCTATTCGCCGGCAGTAATCGCAACCATGTTAAGCGTGAGGAAACGCTCCACCTGTCTCTCCTATGTAAGAGTTTGGCGTATCTTTGAGGCATGGTGTACGGAGCGCGGACGAATCCTCTGTCAGCCTCGGTCCCGGAGGTGCTGGAATTTTTGCAAGCGGGTCTCGACAAGGGTCTAGCCCACAGCTCCTTGAGGGTACAGCTGGCGGCCATCGCTTGCTATAGGGGCAAAGTGGGCGGAAAAGCTTTGGGAGCCAATGCGGACGTTGTCAGGTTTTTGAAAGCGGTCAGGCGGCTCCGACCGCAACGAAGATCGGTCATCCCTCCTTGGGACCTTAACCTGGTACTAAATGCTCTAGCCGCAGCACCCTTTGAGCCGTTGAAAAAGGCCTCCTTGAAGGACCTGACGTTGAAGACGGTGTTCCTGGTGGCCATTTGTTCAGCTAGACGAGTCTCCGAGTTACAAGCCCTGTCTGCTCGACCTCCCTTTCTGTCCTTCCTCAAAGATAAGGTAGTCCTTAGGACGGTCCCTTCATTTTTGCCTAAGGTGATCTCTCCCTTTCACGTTAACCAGTCCATCTCTCTCCCAACTCTCTCTCCGGAGGGACCGGGAGGAGGAGATAGTAAGCTTTATCTGCTCGACGTCCCCAGAGCCTTGAAGCGTTACCTCTCTCGCACGGCGCCCTTCCGGAAATCAGAACGACTCTGTGCAGTTCGCAGGGCCTCACAAGGGAGAGGCGGCGGCCAAGGCCTCAATTTCCAGGTGGATCAGGGAGGCGATCGCCTCCGCCTATATCCTCAAGGGGAAACAGGTCCCAGGGGGCCTGCGCGCTCACTCAACGCGAGCACAGGCTACCTCTTGGGCGGAGTTCAGCCTCGTTCCCCCTTTGGATATCTGTAGGGCAGCAACTTGGTCCTCGCTGCACTCCTTCACCAAGCACTACAGGCTTGACGTGCAGAGCTTGGCGGACTCAAGGTTTGCGCAGGCAGTGCTACGTTCCGGAATGGCGAATCCCACCCGGGCGGGTACTGCTCTGGTACTTCCCTGAAGTAAAGGGACTGGACTGGAGTGACGATAAGGAAGAGGTAATTAGATCTTACCTGCTAATTATTGTTCCTGAAGGAACGACAGTCCAGTCCCTATTCCCCTCCCTAGCTCTTTAGCCATTCCGGACGTTTCTTAGAGGCGGATCGACGGCCCGAGGACGGATTCAGGCTGCGCTGCGGGGGCAAGCGGGAGGGTAGGCCCACGCTGTAGCAATTCTCCTACCTCCCTCCCTTGTCCTCCGCTCCTACTACCTATCCATGTTTAAAAAAAAAAAAAAAAAAAAGAACTGAATAGTCATGTTATAGGGTTTTTGACTTGAGTTTGTTCATTTCCGTTGTCAGTTATATAGGTTTGTTAAGTCTGCTTTTACAGTAGTCTACTGGAGTGAGTGGGTGGTACCAGTGGTATATATACCGCTCCACCCCAAAAAGGTTGGGCTCAGCCTCCAAGCTGCTGGAAGGGTTGCGTAACCCTGAAGTAAAGGGACTGGACTGTCGTTCCTTCAGGAACAATAATTAGCAGGTAAGATCTAATTACCTCTTAACTTTCTGTGGAGCTGCTCCTTTAATTCTCCGTTTCCCTCCTCCCCCCCCTCTCCCGATCAGAGGAGGAAGCTGTTTCTGTACGGGGCAGAGAAGCTTCGGTTCTGTGCGGCATCTGAGCTTACCCACCAGAGGCTTCTCGGACAGCGGTGGAAGACAGAAAACCGCAAGCCGCATTCCACGGCGGGGGCCTCAATTTCTCCGGAGTCCTGCCCTGCCTCGCGCCGAAGCCCCTTGGCAGCTGAGCGCTTGAGGAGGCAGCGCAACGCTATCCCACTCCTCCGGCTGGGCCTCGGCAGTTTAGGAGCGTCGGGATCGTTCGCCTCCCCAGAAGCCTGTTCAGGCGCCCGGTCAGACTGCGGGCAAGAAAGGAGAGATCGGCAAAGATGCCGTCCGGGCAGCGCTCCACGTGGCCGCGGCCTACCACGTGTGAGCCCCCGGAGCACAGCGTCCTTCCGCGGAGCAGCGCGCTGTCCTGTTTGCTTCTGAATCGCAAGTACTGGGGGAAGAATTTGAACAGGGGAGAGATTTATCTGAAATTAAACGAAGTTTAGTTTTGGTTTTTTGCTGTATTTCAGTGTTCTCCATCCTTGGTAGTTACAGCAAGGGAGGGGATAAGGCGCCTTGGGGGGGGGGGCCCTCTTCAGATATTCCACATTTTAATTTTAATTTATTTTAATTTTAACAGAGAAGGGAAGTGCTTTGAGTAACAAAGCCATACATTCGGTCCTGGTCCAAACAGGACATGACTGACAAAACGCGTTGCCCGTCTTGTGGCATTCGCAGGGGCACTACAACCGAGTCAGGAGTCTGCAGGGGGTGTGCGGCAGAAACTGCCTCCGTGGAGCAAGATATTCAAGTAGCCATGTCTCAAACGGCTCAGGCATCAGGGGACCCTTTGGAAAGGGAACCCCATTCTCCTCCACCTCCTACCTCGGGATTGCCGGCCCCCTCCCCTTCCCCTAAAGGCAACAGAGGAGGGAAGTGCCAATGACCTATTCTCCCCGGACTTCATCCTCTTACTGCACAAGGCATACTGCATGCGCAAGAAAGGGATGGGAGCTGCGGAGTCAAGCACAGCTCTGGAAAGTCTGGGGACCAGGCCACTAAAGACTAGCTGCCAGTTCTCTGAGGCTCCGCCCAAGCGTGCGAGGTTGGTGAGTGAGGAGCTCCTATCGTCCCTGTCCCATGATACGCCTGAGGAGGAGGTCTCGGACAAGGAGCTGGGAGAAGATGAAGAAGAACTCGAAGAGGGAGAGATTCCAGAAGAGGACCAATCCCGCATTGTGAGGATTTTTCGGTGGGAAGAGCTCCCGGCGCTAATTAACGAGTCCCTTAAAGTGCTCAATGTGACCTCCGACGTCCCAACAGTGGAGGAAGCGTTGGAAGATCCTTTGATCCAGGCGGTCAGGAGTTCTCAAAAGGTTTTTCCCGTTCACAGAGTAGTGCGTCAGATGATCCAGGAGGAGTGGGATCAGCCAGAATCTAGCTTGAGGGGCGTGCGCGCTATGTCAAGGCTTTACCCTTTGCCGGAACCGGACAAAGAACTGCTGAGATCACCCAGGGTGGACGCAGCGGTATCTGCGGTGACAAAGAAGACGATGATCCCGGTAGAGGGTAGCGCAGCCTTGAAGGATTCACAGGATAGAAGATTGGACACGCTGCTGAAGCAAGCCTTAGATATCAGCGCCCTCGCCTTGCAGGCCTCGGTTTTTGGGGCTTGGATAGCCCGGGCCTGTTTGAGGTGGGCTCAGCAGCTCCAGCTGGCAGAGGACCCCTCCGGGGAGGCTCAGTCTATTTCAGCTAAACTGGAGTCCGGGGCCGCCTACCTAGCGGATAGCCAGTATGACCTCATCCGGAGCCTGGCTAACAACATGGCATCGGTGGTAGCAGCTAGGCGATACTTATGGCTACGAAATTGGGCAGCCGATGCCTCTTCTAAGGCGCGCCTGAGTCGTCCATCATTCAAGGGAAAGTTGTTGTTTGGAGAAGACTTAGATAAATTAGTAAAGGACCTTGGCGATTCTAAAGGGGGCAGGCTGCCGGAGGACAGACCGAGGCAAGCTCGTGTACTAGCCCTGGGGCGGAGCCAGCCTAGGGATACCCGGAGGTTTCGTCCGGCCAGAGCGAATCCTTTTCCTAAGGGCCGTTTCTCCCTTAGGGGGCAAAGTTTCAGAGGGTTTCGGGGAGCAGGGAGAGGTTTTGGTGCCACCTCCTCCGCTGGTCTAAGAAAACCACAATGAGAAAACGGGGGTCCAGGAGGGGGAACTGCTGGTGGGGGGTCGGTTAAAGCAGTTCCTTCCCGCCTGGTCCCGGGTCACGTCTGATCAATGGGTCCTAGAAGTGATCCGAGAGGGTTATGCTCTCGAATTTGCAAAGCAGATACGCCCGGCCTTTGTTCAGTCTCCATGCGGATCCCCGGAAAAGAGAGCGGCGATAGAGGTCACGCTTTCAAGACTCAGAGCGCTCGGAGCGGTCCCTCCGTACCAATGCGGCTCAGGTCGATACTCAATTTATTTCGTAGTACCAAAGAAGGAAGGTTCGTTTCGCCCTATCCTAGATCTAAAGCAAGTCAATCACTGTCTCAAAGTGCCTCATTTCCGGATGGAAACCCTAAAGTCGGTCATCGTGGCTGTAAGGAGCGGAGAGTTCCTGACGTCCTTGGATCTGACGGAAGCCTACCTGCATATCCCGGTTCGAAGCTCACATCAGCAGTTCCTGAGATTTGCAGTACCAGAAGGTCATTTTCAATTCAGGGCTCTCCCCTTCGGACTAGCAACGGCCCCTCGGACCTTCACCAAAATAGTGGTAGTGGTGGCGGTGGCTCTCAGGAAAGAAGGAATCCTGGTGCACCCTTACCTGGACGATTGGCTGATCCGGGCAAAGTCAGAAGAGGAGAGTCGCTCAACTACTGCCAGAGTAGTGGAAGTCCTGGAGGAATTAGGATGGGTCATCAACCGGGCAAAGAGCAGGTTGGTGCCCTCTCAAGAGCTCGAGTACCTCGGGGCGAAATTCGACACCAGAATAGGAAGAGCTTTTCTGTCCAAAAAGAGGGCAAGGGACCTCAGGCTCCTGGTGGATCAATTCCTGAAGACTGTGCTCAAAGGAACTCATTTTGCCTCTGTAGAAGAGATCAAGGCCACTGTGACGAGGGAGCTGAGGGACCTCAAGGAGGAGGACTTTACCGAGTGCTTCCGTATGTGGCAGCAGCGAATGCAGAAGTGCATTAACTCTGGGGGGGGGGGGGGACTACTTTGAAGGGGACAATGTGTAGTTTCTCTGTAGATTTTGTAATAAAACATTTATGGGACAGTCTTGTATCTTTTTTGTCACACCTCGTATATCAACAAGCAGGGGAGCATGGGTTTGTATTCCCTCTGCCAAGAGGTGGTGGCCCTCCTCTCCTTCACAGCATGCAACAACATGTTCCTTTTGAGCGGTGTATCTCCCGGGCCAGGACCACTGCCTAGCAGACAGGCTGAGCAGAGTCCTTTGCCCACACGAGTGGCGCTCGAACCTCACAGTAATGAACATAAGATATTCCATACTAGGTCAGACCAAGGTCCATCAAGCCCAATCCTATCAGTTTCCCCAAAAGACACAGGCTACACAATGCTTTTATTGGGGCAAACAGTGGATATTCTTAGTCCACTTGAATAATGGTTTATGGACCTTTCCTCCAGGAACTTCTCCAAACCTTTTTTAAACCCGGCTACACTAACAGCTTTTACTACATCTTCCAGTAGCAAATTCCAGAGTTTGATTACTTGTTGAGTGAAAACACATTTTTTCTTATTAGTCTTAAATAGGTTACCCTGTAGCTTCATTGCATGTCTTTCTGTGTTTTGATGTTGTAAACAATCGATCTACGTTTACCCGTTCCACTCCATTAATTTATAGACCTCTATCATATCTTCCCTCAGCCATCTCTTTTCCAGGTTGAAAAACCCTAACCTTTTTAGCCTCTCTTCATAGGGGTATCCTTCCATCCCCTTTACCATTTTGGTGGCTTTTCTCTGTATGTTTTCTAATAACGCTATATCCTTTTTAAGATACGGCGACCAGAATTGCACACAATATTCAAAGTGTGGTTGCACCATGGAACGATACAGAGGCATTATAATATCTTTTGTTTTATTCTCCATTCCTTTTCTTATACCTAGCATTCTATTTGCTCTCTTGGCCACTGCTGCACACTGGGCGGAGGGTTTTAACATGTTATTCACGATGACGCCTAAATCTTTTTCCTGGGTGGTGGTTCCTAATGTGGAACCTTGCATCGTTTAACTATAGTTTGGGTTGTTCTTTCCTAGGTGCATAACATTGCACTTGTTCACATTAAATTTAATCTGCCATTTGGATGCCCAGTCTTCGAATTTATCAAGATCCTCTTGCAATTTTCCACAATCTTCATGGGTTTTAACGACTTTGAATAATTTTGTGTCATCTGCAAATTTGATAACCTCATTCGTTATTCCCATTTCCAGATCATTTTTGAAAATGTTAAAAAGCAGCAGACCCAGCACAGATCCCTGGGGTACTCCACTATTCACCTTTCTCCATTGGGAAAATTGGCCATTTAGCCATACCCTCTGCTTTCTGTCTTTTAACCAGTTCCTGATCCACAATAGTACACTGCCTCCTATCCCATGACTTTTTAATTTTGCCAAAAGTCTCTCATGAGGGACCTTGTCAAAGGCTTTCTGAAAATCCAGATACACTATATCAACCAGTTTACCTTTATCTACCTGTTTATTCACACTTTCAAAAAAACGTAAGAAATTAGTAAGACAAGACCTTCCTTGTCTAAAACCATGTTGGCTGTCTCCCATTAAGCCATGACTATCTACATGTTCAATAATTTTGTTCTTTATGATGGTTTCCACCATTTTTCCTGGTACTGATGTCAGGCTCACCGGTCTAGTCTCCTGGATCACCACTGGAACGTTTTTTAAAAATTGGCATTACCTTGGCCATCCTCCAATCTTCAGGTATTACAGATGATTTTAATGATAGTTCACAGATTACTAATACTAGTTCCTTATCGTCACTCCAGTCCAGTCCCTTCACTTCTGGGTTGCGCAACCCTTCCAGCAGCTTGGAGGCTGAGCCCAACCTTTTTGGGGGATGGAGCGGTATAAATACCACTGGGACCACCCACCAACTCCAGTATTCTCAGCCTTCAAGCAGCTGGAGGGTTCCGTAAGCCTGGGGCTTACTGGAGTCCTACCTTGAATTTACTTAATTTCCTTAATTTTTTAGCTTAATTGTTGCTTACTTTTACTTATTTCAGTTATTTAATTTGTGTTTAATTTCTTAGCGTTTTTAGGAGCTCTGCTCCTTTAAGATTTGCCTCTCTCTCCCTCCCCCCCCCCCCCTGGCTCCGACGCGGCTTGCAGGGCAAAGCCTCGGGTCTGTAGCAGCGAGGAGGTGCTCTGCTCTACCTGGCTTCCTGCACTTCTAGCTCTGCCGTCTTAGGGGGGAAACAGCCTCGCGCCGAAGCCCTGAAGGTGGTTGAGCGCTAGAGGCTGCAACGACATCCGGAGGGAAACCATCCATCCCGGCCCGACGCTGCTGACCGCGGAGAAGAACCGCGCGGTGCCCAGCTTATCCCACGGTGCGATCAGGCGGCGATCGCACTCGTGATTCAGAAGGGGCTCAGCACCGGTCTCAGCGTTGGAGAGCAGGCAGGCGCCAGAGTCTTTTTCCCCGAGCAGGCTCCACGTGGTGAGGCCTACCAAGTGTAGAGCCCTCGGGTGGTATCCACAGCATCGGGCCCAGGATCTTCAAACTACAAACAGCAAGTACCTCCCTTAGGGGACAAAGGAGTGCTAGCCTCTTATTTTAAATTAATTTCGATTTAATTTTAATGTTTTGTTGTTTTATGCTCGATTTCTATTTTATTTTATTTAATGTCAATTTTAAGCGTTAACAACATTGGGTTTAGTTAAGGTAATCCCTTTAAGAATCTCCTAGGGGTATTTCAACTATTTGTTTCCTAAGGGAAATTGGGCTTTGGTTGCAAGGGCCTACAAGGATAAGCCCCTTCCTTTCCCCATGGCTTCTAAGCCACGCTGTCCTTCATGTGGTACGCGCAGGGGCACCTCCGCAGAGGCAGGAATCTGCAGGAGCTGCGCCGCAGTGGCGGCATCAGTAGAACAGGAGATATTGCAGCCTTCCCAGGGATCATCAGACCCTCTAGTAGGGGAGGGGGGGTCCCAGGGTTCAATCTCTACCCCCTCGGAGCTACCCACGCCTCCTCTGCTTCCACCGCCCCCACCCTCGAGTGCAGGAGGGGACGGAGAATTTTTCTCCCCTGACTTCATCCTTTTACTCCATAAGGCCTACTGCCTGTGCAAGCAGGGCCTAGGGGCAGAGGAAGTTACCACACCAGTGGAAGAGAGATCATCCAGACCCCTAGGGGCTATCAATTCAGAAGCTATCATCCCTTCTAAGCGTCAGCGTCTAGATGGGGAAGACCTCCTACTGTCCTTTTCCCAGGGGCTCCGTAGGAGGATGACTCGGTGAAGGATTTGGACGAGGATGAGGAGGAGCTCGAAGAAGGAGAGATCCCGGAAGAAGATCAATCTCGGATAGTTAGGGTCTTTAGGCGAGAGGAGCTTCCGGCGTTAATTAATGAATCCTTAAAAGTACTCAATGTGGCCTCAGATGTACCATCGCAGGAAGAGGCATTGGAGGACCCCTTAATACAGGCCATTAGGAGATCCCAGAAGGTCTTTCCGGTCCACAGAGTAGTACGCCAGATGATCCAGGAAGAATGGGACCAACCGGAATCCAGTTTGAGGGGAGTCCGAACCATGTCTCGCCTATACCCTCTCCCAGAGTCAGATAAGGAACTGCTAAAATCGCCCAGGGTGGATGCAGCAGTATCTGCAGTCACTAAGAAGACGACTATCCCAGTTGAGGGCAGTTCAGCCTTAAAGGACGCACAAGACAGGAAGCTGGATACACTCCTGAAACAAGCCTTTGATGTAAGCGCCCTTGCATTACAGGCCTCCGTGTCAGGAGCTTGGGTAGCTCGAGCCTGCTTAAGATGGGCTCAGCAGCTTCAGTCAGAGGACTCTTCGGCCGAGATCCAGGCAAACTCGGCAAGAGTGGAATCCGGCGCAGCCTACTTGGCGGATAGTCAGTATGACCTCATCAGAAGCCTAGCCAAAAACATGGCCTCGGTGGTGGCGGCTAAATGTTATCTGTGGCTACGTAATTGGGCAGCTGATGCTTCCTCGAAGGCTCGGCTAAGTCGGCTCCCTTTTAAAGGGAAACTCTTATTTGGGGAGGACCTGGAGAAGCTGGTCAAAGATCTGGGCGAGTCTAAGGGGGGTAGACTCCCAGAAGATAGACCAAGACTAGGCCGCTCCCAAGCCCCAGTGCGCACACAGCCTAGAGAGGTGCGGAGATTTCGAACAGCCAGATCGAATCCCTTTTCCAGGGGCCGGTTTCCCTCTAAGGGACAAGGCTTCAGAAGTTTTCGAGGGGCAGGTTGGGGATTTGGGGCCTCCTCCTCCTCCTTCTCGGGCCCTAGGAAACAACAATGAGGTGTCGGGGGTCCAGGGGGAAGAACGGCCGGTAGGCGGCCGCCTGAGGCTGTTTCTCCCCGCCTGGACCCGGGCCACGTCCGATCAGTGGGTCCTAGAGGTGATCAGAGAAGGTTATGCACTAGAATTCGCGAAGCAAATCCCACCAGCATTTGTTCAGTCGCCCTGTGGCGCCCCAGCAAAAAGGGCAGCAATCGAGTCTACTCTTGCCCGTCTAATAGCCTTAGGGGCAGTAATTCCAGTACCTCCAGACCAGTGCGGTTCCGGTCGGTACTCGATTTACTTTGTGGTACCAAAAAAGGAGGATTCCTTTCGGCCAATCCTAGATCTAAAACAAGTCAACCGCTGCCTCAGGGTTCCTCACTTTCGGATGGAGACCCTACGTTCAGTCATAGCGGCCGTGAGAGGAGGGGAGTTCCTCACTTCCCTCGACTTGACGGAAGCCTACTTACACATCCCGGTCAGGAAGTCCCATCAACAATTCCTGAGATTCGCGGTACCAAGAGGCCACTTTCAGTTCCAGGCCCTGCCCTTTGGCCTAGCCACGGCTCCCAGAACGTTCACCAAGGTAATGATCGTAGTGGCGGCCTTCCTAAGGAAGGAGGGCATATTAGTACACCCCTACTTGGACGACTGGCTGATCCGCGCAAAGTCGGCACAGGAAAGCTATTCGGCAACGTCCAGAGTGATTCAGGTCCTAGAGGAGTTGGGGTGGGTCATCAACCGGACAAAGAGCAGGTTGACTCCCTCTCAGGAACTCGAGTACCTCGGAGCAAGATTCGACACTCTCAGGGGCAGGGTATTCCTGACGGTCAAGATCAAGGGATCTAAGGGTTCTAGTCACGCAGTTTCTGGGCAGACGAAATCCCTCAGCCTGGCATTATCTCCAAGTTCTGGGAACTATGGCGGCATCAATAGAGGTGGTGCCATGGGCCAGGGCCCACATGCGACCGCTGCAACGGGCACTATTGCGTCGTTGGTCTCCCCAGCATCAGCCCCTCTCTATCCAGTTACCTTGCGCTCCACGGACCAAACAGTCCCTCCAATGGTGGAGGTGCCCGAAGAACCTGGACCGCGGAATGCCCCTCGATCCCCATCAGTGGTTGCTGTTAACGACGGATGCCAGCCTGTCAGGCTGGGGAGCGCACTGCGAGGACCAGTTCGTCCAGGGTCGCTGGTCACAGTTGGAATCACAGTGGCCCATCAACAGACTGGAATTGCGGGCCGTCACTCTGGCTCTCAAGGCATTCTGGAGATTAGTGCAGGGAAAGGCAATTCGCGTTCTCTCCGACAATGTCACCGCGGTGGCCTACATCAACCACCAGGGAGGCACCAGCAGTCGCGCCTTAGAGAAGGAGGCGGACTCTCTCTTCCAGTGGGCGGAGTCCCGACTACTGGCTCTCTCAGCACAGCATGTGGCGGGAGAGGACAACGTCACTGCCGACTTCCTCAGCAGGTGCAAGATAGACCACGGAGAGTGGGAGCTAGAACAAGAGACCTTCAACCAGATAGTAGCCCTTTGGGGTCACCCAGTCATGGACCTCATGGCACGGTTCTCTACAGCCAAGGTGGACAGATTCTTCAGCCGAAGGAAGGAAAGGATGTCCGAAGGGTTAGATGCTCTGTCTCAAAAGTGGCCTTCGGAGGGTCTTCTCTGTGTTTCCCCCTTGGGCTATGATCGGGAAAGTTCTCCAACGGGTAGAGTCTCACCAGGGCTTGGTAATCCTCATAGCTCCGGATTGGCCTCGCTGCCCATGGTATGCCGATCTGATCAGGCTGCTCGCCGACCGTCCCTGGCGGCTCCCTTACAAAAGGGACCTGCTGAGGCAGGGTCCGGTCCGGATGCCTCACGTGGATCGGTTCTCGCTTATGGCCTGGCTATTGAGAGGGCGCGGCTACTAAAACGTGGCTACTCAGGAGCAGTAATCTCGACTCTGTTGAAGGCCAAAAAGCGCTCGACCTGTCTTTCTTATGTAAGGGTTTGGCGCATCTTCGAAGCTTGGTGTGCGGAGCATCGTCGGAAATCTCTTTCGGCCTCGGTTCCGGAAATTCTGGACTTCTTGCAAGCAGGTTTCGAAAAAGGTCTGGCGCATAGCTCCTTGCGAGTTCAGTTGGCGGCTATCTCTTGTTATAGAGGAAAGGTCCGGGGTAAACCCTTAGGGGCACACCCGGACGTCTCCAGGTTCCTAAGAGCGGTTAGTCGGCTACGTCCGCAACGGAGATCGGTCATCCCTCCTTGGGATCTTAACTTAGTGCTAAGTGCCTTGATCGGGGAACCCTTCGAACCAGTGAAGAGAGCCTCCTTAAAGGATTTAACTCTAAAGATGGTCTTCCTGGTCGCCATCTGCTCGGCCAGAAGGGTCTCGGAATTGCAGGCGCTATCTTCCCAGCCCCCCTTCCTGTCCTTCCTCAAGGACAAAGTGGTTCTGCGTACAGTGCCGTCCTTTTTACCCAAGGTTATCTCTCCTTTTCATGTGAACCAGACAGTTACCCTACCAGTCTTAGCGTCCAAGGGGCAGGTAGGTAAAGACGACAGGCTGCGTCTACTAGACGTCCAGAGAATCTTGAAACGTTACCTCTCTCGCACAGCGCCATTCCGAAAGTCCGACCGACTATTCATCCAGTTTGGAGCGCCGCACAAGGGGGAGGCGGCGGCCAAGGCTTCCATCTCCAGGTGGATCAGAGAGGCGATTGCCTCCGCTTACATCCTGAAGGGGAAGCAGGTTCCGGCGGGGCTGCGAGCCCACTCCACTAGGGCTCAGGCGACCTCTTGGGCGGAATTTTCCCTGGTACCTCCGCTGGACATCTGTAGGGCAGCGACTTGGTCATCGCTGCATACCTTCTCGAAGCACTATAGGCTGGACGTGCAGAGTGCAGCGGACGCCCGGTTTGGGCTAGCGGTTCTTCAGTCCGGTATGCCGGAACCCACCCAGGGGTGAACTGCTCTGGTACTTCCCAGAAGTGAAGGGACTGGACTGGAGTGACGATAAGGAAATAGTAATTAGATCTTACCTGCTAATTGCTGTTCCTGAAGGAACGACAGTCCAGTCCCTGATCCCACCCGCTTCCGGCAACCGTTTCAGACCTCGGGTTCATGGCAAGGCATTGTTTCGGCCGTAGGTCCGCTACGGCAGGATGAAGACCGGGAGGAAGCCGGCTCGGGTAGAAGCAGACATCTCCTCAGACTATTCCCAGGCCTCCTCTCCCTTTTTTCCCTTAATATAGAAAAAAAAAATAAATTTCAATTTATATGCCTGTTGCATAGGTTTGAGTTTTTAGTGTTAGGTTACGTTATGGAGTGTCCAGTAGAAGGAAGTTAGTTCTGCTTTTTCAGTCGAATACTGGAGTGGGTGGGTGGTCCCAGTGGTATTTATACCGCTCCATCCCCCAAAAAGGTTGGGCTCAGCCTCCAAGCTGCTGGAAGGGTTGCGCAACCCAGAAGTGAAGGGACTGGACTGTCGTTCCTTCAGGAACAGCAATTAGCAGGTAAGATCTAATTACTATGTCTTCAGTCTCATATTTCAGTTCTTTCAACACCCTTGGATGTATACCATCCGGTCCAGGTGATTTGCTACTCTTCAGTTTATCAAATAGTTGTAATGCATCTTCCCGGTGTATCAATATTTCTTTCAATTCTTCCGCAGCATCTCCTTTACATACCATTTCAATCATGGGTAACATTCTTACATTTTCCTCAGTAAAGACCGAAGCAAAGAATTCATTCAGTTTCTCTGCTATGGTCTTGTCCCCTCTTAGTGCCCCTTTTACCCCTCTATCATCTAACGGTCTAACTGATGCGCAGGTTTTTTTGCTACGAATGTACTTGAAAAAGTCTTTAGTATGCGTTTTTGCTTCCACAGCAAATTCTTTCTTTGCCTGCCTTATCAATGCCTTGCATCTAACTTGCCAGTGCTTGTGTTGTTTTCACTTTTTGTCATTTGGCTCCTTTTTCCATTTCCTGAAAGATGCTTTTTTGGCAACAGCTGCCTCTCTGACCTCACCTTTAAACCATGCTGGCAGTTTATGGACTTCTTTCACTTAAAGTGTGGAATACAGCTGTTCTGGGCTTCCTTTGCAACTGCTCCTTTTAGTTTTATTCTTAACTATTTTCCTCATTTTATCATAGTCTCCCTTTTGAAAGTTAAAAGGTTGTACTGTGGATTTCCTTCCTGTCCTTCCTTCATTTATTAAATCAAACGCGATCGTGCTATGATCACTATTGCCAAGTGGCCCTAACACCCTTATCTCTTGCACCACTCGAATCCCCGGTGTGGGTTGCGCTGATGACCAATGCCAGTCTGTCAGGTTGGGGAGCCCTTTGCGAAGGACACTTTGTTCAGGGACAGTTTAGTCCGTAGGAGGCCCTGTGGTCGATCAATAGGCTTGAGATGTGAGCGGTGACCTTGGCGCTAAAAGGTTTCGAGCCATGGTTGCAGGGGAATGCGGTCCGAGTCCTCTTGGACAATGCAACCACGGCGGCTTACATCAACTGGCAAGGAGGCACAGGCAGTGCAACCCTGGAGGAGGAGGCCGAATGGCTGTTCGGATGGGCAGAGACTCATTTCCAGGCGTTATCGGTGTCGCACGTATCAGGAGTCGACAATGTGACGGCAGACTACCTCAGCTGAGTGCGAGTGGACCCTGGAAAGTGGCAGCTCAGCCAGGGGGTGTTCAAGCAGGTGGCCCACCGATGGGGCACATCAGTCATGGGCCTAATGGCAACGTTCAAGTTGGCAAAGGCCTGCCAGTTTTTTCAGCAGAGGTTGAGAAAGGATATCTGAGGACCATGATGCTCTAATTCAGCAGTGGCCCGAAGAGAGTCTTCTCTGTTTTTCCCCTGTGGGTGCTCATAGGCTGGGTAGTGCAACAGATAGAAACACACTGGGGATTAGTAATTTTGGTGGTTCCGGACTGGCCGAGGCGCCCGTCGTATGCCGACCTGATTTGTATACTGGCAGATTGACTGTGGCGGCTTCCAGTTCGGGAGGACCTCTTGACGCAGGGGCTGCTTCGCATGCCCCAGGTGGATCCATTTTCACTTATGGCATGGCTACGGAAAGGGCAAAGTTGAAGAAGAAAGGATATTCAGGTTCTGTGATAGCGACCTTGCTACAGGCCTGGAGGAGGTCTACGAACCTTACATACATCCGCGTATGGCGCATCTTTGGATCATGGTGCGGAGAAAGACAGGCACGCTCTTCCACTGCATCTGTCCCAGACATCTTGGCATTCTTGCAATCCAGTTTTGATAAGGGCCTAGTCATCATTTCTTTGAGGGTGCAACTTCCTGTTATCGCGGGAAAGTCCATGGGTTGCCATTGGGTACACACCCAGACGTGCTGAGATTTCTAAGTGCGGTGGTACCACCTTGGAATCTCAATCTGGTACTGACAGGGCTGTCTGGGGAACCCTTTGAGCCATTGAGTCGAGCTTCCCTGAAGGATTTGACTCTGAAAATGGTATTCCTGGTGGTGATTTGCTCGGCATGCAGGATTTTGGAGCTTCAGGCCCTGTCGTGCCAGGAGCCATTCCTTTCCTTCCCTTAGGAGAAAGTGGTCCTCTGCCCAGTACCTTCATTTTTGCTCCAGGTGGTGTCAGCATTTCATGTAAATCAGGCCGTTTCCTTACTGGCTTTGGCGATGTGGGCCCTGCCACTCCGCAGCTGTGTTGCCTGGATGTTAAAAGAGCCCTGCAAAGATATGTGAAAAGGACATCGTCCTTTTGGAGATCGGACTGTCTGTTTGTTCTGTTTGGTGGGCTACGCAAAGGTGAGGCAGCAGCTGAGGCCTCCATTTCCAGATGGATCAAGGAGGCAATCGCATTGGCGTCCATCTTGAAGGGTAAAGCAGTGCCGGTGAGGTTGCAGATGCATTCCACGAGGTCTCAGGCAGCCTCCTGGGCAGAGTATAGTTTAGTTCTGCTGGTGGAGATCAGTAGGGTGGCAGCGTGGTCGTCGCTGCATACTTTCTCTAAGCATTATTGCCTGGATGTCCACGTGGTGGGGTCGCTCGTTTTGAATCGGCAGTGCTTCAGGCCGGTTGTGCAGGTCCCTCCCGTTAGTTTAACTGCTCTGATTACATCCCAGAAGTGCGGGACTGGACTGGAGTGACGATAAGGAAAGAAAAATTAGACTTACCCGGAACCCTCTGAGTGCTTTTTGTGATAATCTGTGCGCACACCGTTCCTGAAGCAGGTTTCCTTGGTGGAGGAAGTGGCAAAGAGGAGTGGGGTGTAATCAGCGTTTGGGGGAGGCGGACCGGAAGAGCTGTCGGTCGCTTGCTCCCTGCTGGTTGGAGTTGCTCGGGCACTCAACGGGTAGGCCGCCTCATCCTGGAGGGGGGGATGGGGTATCCTTCCCAGGGGATGGAGAGGATACTAGTTTATTTTAGGCGTAGAAGGGTTTGTTGCATGTTTAACTCCTTATTTGTTGCTCCTGTGAGTCTACTTTGTCAATAGGTACTGGGGTTGGTAGGCATGCTTAGTCTCCAAGCCGCTGGAAGAGGTACACTATCCAGAGGTGTGGGACTGGACTGGAGTTCCTCAAGGAACAACAATTAGCAGGTAAGTCTAATTCCTCTGTTCTTGCCATTGTCCTCTGACGTCAACACTGTCCCCTGCCGTCAACACTGTCCCATTCTGATGCTGCCCAGATGGGTGGTTTGTCTTAGTCTGACACCTCAGCTGAGACCTGTCCATCTTGGGAGATCCTGCCAGTAGTTACGCTACCGATAGCATAGCTCTCGACATCATTGATGCACACAAACCTTCACAGTACAACAAGCTGCAAACCAAATGAGGGGTGTGTCTGCAACTGCAGCAGAATTCACCTATTTGGAGTGGTTCTCATGGCCGTACAGCAGGGCTGTTGGACGGAGGAGCATCTCGCACATCGCAAGCTTCAGTTAGCACGCGGTCCAGTTTTCTCTGTTAGAACTCCATGAGTCTGGGCGAAGTGAGAGCTTGGTCTTCCCACGTGTGACCTCCATAGTGAGAAGATGAGATCTTCCATTACTCCATTTATTTGCGACTCCGACGAATGCCAGTTGGGGAGCTATTTCAGAAAGCTTTTGGCAGCTTGGTGGCCCTTCCTCAGGAGTGGCCCAAGGAAAGGATGCTTTATGTTTTCCTCTTGGATCCTGGGTAATCTGTCTTCTGCACAGAGCCCACCTGGACCTCCTGATCCTAGAGGCTTGAGATTGACCTCTCGCACTCTATTACATGGAATCTTGAGCCAAGCGATGTGGTCTATCTTGTTTTCGAGAAACGAGCCTGCAGTAAGAAACAGGGCAGGGGAGGGGTTATGTTAGGGCAGTTTTTCAATGTCTTCTTGCTTAGGACCCGTCCCTTGCGGGCACCTGTCTGTGAGTATCAGTTGTTTGGAGAGAGTAGTAACCTCTCTGCTTGTGACCCATTGAGCCTCTAAGCCTCTAGCTGATATTAGAGCTCTTTAGGAGTTCTATTTGGATCCCAGGACGGCCCTGAACTCTCAGGATTCAAGTAGCAGGCTTGTTCTACAGGAGTCTTCTCCAAAGGATTCCTTGGTGCTGCCTCTTTCAGCAGGAGTGAAGCAGTTCTCTCCACCTGAATGTCCTGTTGGGTCTCGGTGGGCTTCTGTAGTAGAGAGTTCTAGAAGGACACTCCTTTGGGTCCATGTGTAAGGCCTCCCTAATGGATTGGTTCATTACATATTTTAGCATCTGCCGAGTGGTGTCTGTACTGCAGCGCTTGGCTTGTAGTATACCGTTTGGTTATTTCAATGGCTTCTTTCACTTTGAAGCCTATGCCATCCTTTCTTTATCATCCTCATCGGACTGTGGTCCTGTCTTCCTTCATAGAGAGAGATCTTCAAGCGGACACTTGCTGCGTTGCTTGGGGGGGTTACTTGGGTTCATCGCAGTTGCTCATTCCTCCTGCTGATTGGACCTTCTTTTGTTTTCCTCGACAGTTTGAAGGAAGTGCTGACAGAGGGCCATTTCTCTACTGCCCTTTTGACCTTTGGAGGCTGTTGGGAGCAGTGTGCATCCCGCCTGTTAAGCGCATTCAGGAGCGAGTCACGATTATCCATACAATACGGGCTTCTTGGGGGGAGTCCACTTTGGTGTCTCCAGATGCAGGACTGGCCTAAGGATTTCTGCCTTCTCAGGCAGAAGGCTTAGCCACGCCGGCTCCCTCTCTTTTGAGCTGTGCTGCTGACGATTCAGTCTGTGGGGAGGTGGGGGATAGTGGCTCAGCTCGGCACGGCAGTGGCCCACGGCAAGCCATATGCTTCAGCACATATGGCTTGCCGTTTCTGACCCCCCTCCGACACAACTTCCTGTCAGAGGGGGTTCATAAGCGGCAAGCCATGTGTGCCAAAGCACATGGCCTGCTGTGGGTGCCTTGCTGTGCCACCCACAGAGGTCTACCGCCCTAGGTGATTACCTAGCCTGCCTAGTGGATGGGCCGGCCCTGCACAGATGTGTTTATGTATGATTATGTGTATATATATGTTTTTTACTGATTTGTAAGCCGCTTTGATGCTCTTTGCTTTAAGCTGTATATCAAGTATGAAAATAAACCATGTACGATTTCTAGAGCTTTTTGGCCTTCATTGATCCCCTCTGTGAAGCCCTACAAGGGCGCTCATGGGGATTATACATATGACATTTTTGACAGGGTAGTCTCTTGACTGTTGTCTTCCTCACACCCTGGGTCCTGACTGCTAGGGTACATCTTACTTGTCTGGATTGGTCCAGCAGGTTGATAAGAGAGGATACAGTTTATATACCTGATAATTTTGCTTTCCTTGAATCCTGCTAGACCAGTCTAGGATCCACCCTAGAAGACGCCTATTGCAAGTTCGTAAGCTAGCTGTCTTTTGGTCTCATTCACAGTATCTGTGCCTGGGAGATTTTCTGCAGGTTGGGTGTTCTGGCTGCAGTAGAAGGCTTAGTCAGTCTTGTGGTCTAACTCCAATTTTCTCATGGTAGGAGAGCCAAGTACTTGCTCACTCTCTTTGTGGCAAAGCTGTTTGCGTTTAGCAATGTTGTATGAGTTCTTTTTCTGAGTTTTTTTTAGTCTTGCTTATTGCTTGGGAAGTGTCATACTGGCTTCCCTCAATGATGTACCAGAGGCTATACCAAGTGATGACATCACTTAAAATTACTTGTCTGCCTCCACCTGCTGGCAAGAGAGCATAACCCACTCATCTGCACTGGTCTAGCAGGATTCAAGGAAAGTAAATTATTAAGTGCACCTACTCTTGCTGCTTTGCTGGGCAGTCTAGATGGGACCATACTGGTCTTTATCTGCGGTCACATACCATGTTAGGTATGTAAAATTTATCCTTACTGGTTTTTCCCTATGCCAAGTTTCATTCCATTTTATTTAATTTTCAGAGAGGTATTTTGCCTCCACACAGACAGGTATTTCTCAACCGCTTTTGACTAATTCTTTCCAGCTTCCATTGGGATGGAAAAAAAAACAGCTGAGCGCTTGGATTTTTGATAAAACAGCCATCTTCAGTAGTCTGTCATCTTATGCAAAGGTGGCCATAATCTTATCTTTGATTTAAAAAGTATGGAGCATGACTAATGGAATTCATTCCAGCCCCTCTGTGCTTGTATGCAATTGTTATCTTTTGTGTGTCTTTTGACCTAGAGGAGAGGGGTTAGTTAGGAGAGATAGATAGTGGGGGTTTAGGAGACATTTTGAAATAATTGATTCCTTAACTGCTGTATTTCACTATATCTGAGCTGTGCTGCAAAAGTAGAACAACTTTTCCCATAGAAATGCATTGGGCTGTTTTTTTTGGAGTGTTAATTTCTGTAGAACCCCCAGTTCTATCTAGTGCATTTTCAAACATGAGATGTCTTTTCACTGTTTTTTCTCCCAAGCCAAATTTGATCTCATTCCGTTACTTTTTCGTTATTTTGCCCGGACAGATATTCCCTCCCCTTATGTGTAATTCTTTCCTTTTCCATTGGGTGAAATAATTAAAAAGTAAAGATCTATAATATATATATGGTCCAAAAACCCCCAAACTAACAGATTTCAATTCTCCGTAAGGCTGTTTTTGTTCTTTATCATAATTATAACAAATACACAAAATTTTAATGAAAATAAACAACATTTAGAGGTCACCCCATTTGGCAATTTTTGTCATCTGAACTGATCAGCAGACAACTGGAATGTCTGGTAATGGTGGCTGCTGAAGGTTCTGCACTATCTTTTTCTTTGTTTCTGCTGAGACTGTCATCAAAAAGAGGTAAGCCTGCCAAATGTTCAGACAAAAAACAGACGTGCCTTGAAAATGCAGCAGCCTAATTTGGGTAAGTCTAAAGAACTGATACAAATTAGATGTAATTGAGAGGCGCTCGGATTGTAAATAGTGCTTTGTTCCACTGTCTGATGTAAACAAGACTGACAAACAGAGCCAAATCTGTGATATTCTTGGACTCACATGTAGTCATCCTGAACTGAGCCCTAAAAAGGAATATTTTCAGTACATAAATGCCTTTTCCCATTCATAAAATGTTTAGAATGGGGCGACCTCTAAATGTTTCACAGTCGGGCTGAAATTTCACAGGTAAGCAAGTTATCCCTAATGGACAAAAATAGGCCTTGTGCAGAAATGATTCTACAGACATTAACTTTTTGCATTGGTTTGTGAACCACCTTATATATATAATAAAAATTTTACAATTGTCATCCCAGAAACAGAATGATAGGGAAAACCCCCCGAAAAACTTAACAAGAAATCATTTAATTAGCCCACTATTCAGGGCCAAGTAATAGGAAAATTCAATTAATCAATTTATTTATTTATTTAAAAGGATTTATATACCGCTTTATCCTGGGATCAAAGCGGTTTACACATCAAACAAATCACGAGGCTGTGTGCATGGGAGTAGGCATGCAGTGATTGAGTCGACAGTGTATGTGTGTGTAATGGATCAGTGATTTCAAGGTGAACTAGATACACTGTGAGCTATGTACAAGGAACTATATACAGGGGGAAGGGGGGAACTATATACAGGGGGAAGGGGGGAGGCTGAAGGGGTCTGGAAGAGAGGTGAGTAGACTGAGTGGTCATTGGCCAGGTCACGTGATGTCCTTATAGTTTTCTATGAAGAGCGTCGTTTTAAGCATCTTCCTGAAGTCCTTGAGGTCTACTGTTGATCTCAAGTCATAGGGGAGTGAGTTCCAGAGCGCGGGCGCAGTGAGGGATAGTGCTCTTCTTGTTTTAGCGAATGCTTTGGGTGTATTGATGGTATATGAGGTGCCTCTCCTCCTGGAATCAGATCTGATGAAGGGGCTGCAGACTATTCGCTGAGAGGTTCTGTTTGATTTTGAATATGTTTAGTAGAGCCATATAACGGATGCGGGAGCTGATTGGGAGCCAGTGGAGGTGGTTGAGAATGGGGGTGATTTGATCGTGTCTTGAGGAGCCAGTTATTATGTGGGCGGCAATGTTCTGTGCCATCTGTAATGGCCGGATTGCTTGTTTTGAGAGCCCAAGGTAAATGGGGTTGCAGTAATCTAGGATGGGCATGATTAGAGCTTGACAGATGGTGCGGAAGTGATCCTGTGAGAGGATAGGTTTGAGGCGTCTGATGGTTCTCATTTTGAGGTATGCGTTCCTGGTGGTTCTGGCGATTGACTGTAGGTTCAAGTTTTTGTTGAGCGTCACGCCGAGGTACTTTACTTCAGGCTTTATTGGTATTGTAATGTCGTTCAGCTTGATGGTGGGAGGGGTGGTGAAGGCGGCGTTTTTGGTGATGAGTAGCGCTTCTGTCTTTTTGTAGTTTATGGTCAAGTTGTTTTCCAGAAGCTAGCTTGTCATTTGTTGAAGATAGTTGGCTATGCTGGAGTAGTCTGGGCTGTCCAGGCTGATAGGGGTGTATATCATAATGTCATCTGCTTAGATGGTGTATTGTATCTTGTGATTCTTGATGATGGAGGAGATAGGTTGTATGTACAGGTTGAATAACAAGGCCGAGAGGGAGGAGCCTTGCGGGACACCCTGGGTGGCTCTCTGAGGTCGGGAGGTGGCAGAGCCGCATTTGACTTGGAGGTGTCTGTCCGTGAGGTTTGATGTGAACCAATTCATGGTGGTGCTGTGTAGGCCTGTTTCCTGTAGTTTGGACTGAAGAGTAAATTATAAGAAAAAGAAACAGGAATAATGCAGCCAGTTTACAAGGAGGACATCTTAAATACTATGCATGGTCTCGCAGTCTACCAAAAATCCTAGAAGGAGTTCAGGGTCAAAGAAAATATTTTTTTCCATCAATGCAACAAAAAATTGCAGATGAAATTTAATGTGGACAAGTGCAAAGTTATGCACCTAGGGAAGAACAACCCAAACTATGGTTACACGATTCAAGGTTCCACATTAGGAACCACCATCCAGGAAAAAGATTTAGACATCATTGTGGATAACATGTTAAAACCCTCGGCCCAGTGTGCAGCGGCAGCCAGGAGAGCAAATAGAATGCTAGGTATCATAAGGAAAGGAATGGAAAATAAAACAAAAGATATTATAATGCCTCTATACCGTTCCATGTTGAGACCGCACCTTGAATATTGTGTGCAATTCTGGTCGCCGTATCTTAAAAAGGATATAGCGTTATTAGAAAAGGTTCAGAGAAGAGCCACCAAAATGATAAAGGGGATGGAAGGATACTCCTATGAAGAAAGGCTAAAAAGGTTAGGGCTCTTTAACCTGGAAAAGAGACGGCTGAGGGGAGATATGATAGAAGTCTATAAATTAATGAATGGAGTGGAACGGGTAAACGTAGATCGACTGTTTACGTTATCAGAATATAGAAAGACTAGGGGACATGCAATGAAGCTACAGAGTAAACTATTTAAGACTAATAAAAGAAAATATTTTTTCACTCAGCGTGTAATCAAACTCTGGAATTTGTTACCGGAGGATGTAGTAAAGGCTGTTAGTGTAGCTGGGTTTAAAAAAGGTTTGGACAAGTTCCTGGAGGAAAGGTCCATAAACCATTATTAAGAAGGGACCCAGGATATCAATGCTTGACCTAGTACAAGCACTGCAGAACCTGTGTCTTTTGGGGAAACTGCTAGGTACGTATGACCTAGATTGGCCACTGTTGGAAACAGGATACTGGGCTTAATGGACCTTGGTCTGACCCAGTATGGCATATCTTATGTTCTTATGTTCTAAAAACATCTACATGGAAACTTATCACAAATGTAGTCCCAAGGGCAAGGACTCTAGACTTCAGTGTCAGAAATTCATTGTACTTATTTTGGGTAACCCTAGAAAAATCTGAATGTGTGCCCCAAAAAACAGCTCCTGCATATTCTTAAAGTAAAGCCTTAAAATATTATTACAGTCAAGTGCAAAACAGATTACCATTGTGGTCCTTTGGGGGTAATTATGTCTAGAGAACTTTCCAGAAACTAATTTAGGTCCATAGAACAGTCCTGGGCTTGAACTTCCTCATCCCCTGATGATATGGCTGTCTATTTCAAAGACAAAAGACAAATAGTGCGCACAAGCAATAGGCAGTAGACTGTCCAGAGGAATTTTTAGGATCTCTTGGAGATACTTCCTGACCATCTCGACTGGCGCCAGTATTGGAGATTTAGGAAAATTAATCAACCTCATATTTCTCCTAGAAAAGTTCTCCAAATGCTTAAACTTACAAGACAGTACTGATGACTTCTCCACGTTCCACATGGGAGAGATCTTGTAGCTCCCCTAACCATTCTTCCAAAAGGGCCATTTTTGCAGCCTGTTGTGTCTTCTGAAAAATCACCTGTGCCAAACCTTTCACAACGGATAAATCATTTTTGAAAAGTACCTGTCGTGGCAAGCAGTGAGGCATCATCGCAGTGCTAACTCTGGATTCACTTTGGGAGGCTATCACTGCAGGCTTCCTCAATCCGACTGGGGCCCAGGAGTACAGGCATACAGCCCTCAGTAGCTACCTTCTTCTTTCAGGAGCAGGAATAGATCTAATTTTACCCTGTTCATTTGGGAACGATGCTGCTGCTGGCATCCTCTCCACTCTCTTGATGGAGTTTTCTCCACTCTGGAGCCCTTCAATATTGTGGTAAAGCTGCCTGAAAAACCTCAGGTGCAGATCTGTTTTTGAGGCTAAGAGAAATCCCATTCAGGGCCGATGCAATAGTAATGCCAGTCCCACTGTAGCACTACTCTCAGCTCCAGAACGGCTCACTCTGCACTCTGTGAGTGTTTTCTGGATCCTTGACCCAGAATGCCCTGAACCAGAGGGTAAGTACTTGGGCTTTCTCTTCTTTGCCCCCATCGGAGCTATGGCCACCAAAGAGAAACGGACGACTCGGTGCGAAGGGAGGGAACTGGAGCTGCTTAGTCAGATGCCATCTTGCATATTTATATTTTTATTTGCACTGTTTTAGCTGTACTTTTTTTTTGTACTGTTGGTAGTAAGCATTTCCTCTTCATCTCTCCGGGCCAGTCCAGGAACAGTAGGGTTGTCAACCTCCTCCAGCAGCTGAAGACTGAAATCTAAAAGTTCTTGCTGATAGGCTATCCGGCTCCCCCTGGTGACAGCAAGTCAGTCTTTCAGTCCTCAGCAGCTGAACAGGACGTTTGTCTGACAGGCTCCCTGGGGGGAGACAGAGGAATAGGCCGGCAGGTCTGAGTGGATGGCAGAAAATACTGTTGACTGGGTTGCTCTAGCAGGGCAATTTCTCTAGGACAGTTGAGGCATTCCAGTTTAAAGTTTAAAAAACAAAAAAAACCAAGGGAAACGGTCCTCGGCTGGCTGGGATTGTAGCAGTCAGTGATCGGGGCAGAGCCTGCTCAGAGTCTGAGGAACCGTTTCATTTGATAATTGAGGGAGAAGCTGGGGGCCCCACAATCCACCCCTCTGGCTCAGTAACTTAGCCTCCGCATTCCGCAAGCAGCGGGAAACAGGAGAGCTGCCGATTCAGCACCCTGGAGCAGGAAAGAGTTTTTAAAGATGCGCAGGTTAGTGTGTGAGGGGAACAGCGTTGTGAAGTTTATCGGTCGCAGAGTGATTGTTCAGATCAGAAGCGCATGTTACTGGCGTTGGCAACCTGCGTGCAGTGTGGAAATCGCCGCGGGCTGTCGGGGCCGGGTTTTTGCAGTTCCTGTGTTCGGGACAGCTGTAGTTTAGAGAGGGTGTTTGGGAGCCTCTTGGAGCCCCTTTTACCTTCGGGGGAGCTGGTGGACAGGCCTCAGAGTAAAGAGATTAAGGCGGGAAGGGCGGCCATTTTAGCTGGAGCAGCCGTTTCTCCCACGCCTCAAAGCAAGGCAGGGAAGAAAAAAGGTGAAAACTAAGAAGCTTTCCCCTGCAGAGGTAAACGTTCAGGGACAGCCAGGTGGGGTTCCTGAGGGAGTACAGTCTGAGTTTATACTTGCTTTTCACAAGGCTTATTGTTTAAAGGTGGAGCAGTCTGGCAGCAGTTCGGCTCCTCTCAGCATGTTGGAAGCTTTGACGGGGGAGATTAAGGTGACCGATCCAGGTGAAGGGACCTCTCAAAAGTGCAGAGGTGCAGAGGCAGGGTCCGATGGCTTCGGGCCGCTCCTCTCGGAGCCTCAATTGGGAGAGGAAGGAGAAATCCTCTCGGAGGCAGGTTTGGATGCCTGGACTGGTGATCTGGAGGAAGGTGAGAGCTCGGGGCGCTTATTACGCATTCCCTAGCGTCTCTGAACATTGCTCTCCTGGTGGTTCAGCAGGAACTGCTTGAGGATCCCTTGTTACAGGGTTTTAAAGCAGAGCAACGCTGTTTCCTTATCGTCACTCCAGTCCAGTCCCTTTACTTCTGGGTTACGCAACCCTTCCAGCAGCTTGGAGGCTGAGCCCAACCTTTTTGGAGGTGGGGCGGTACAAATACCACTGAGACCACCCACTAACTCCAGTATTCTCAGCCTCCAAGCAGCTGGAGGGTTCCGTAAGCCTAGGGCTTAATGGAGTCCTATTTTTAATTTAATTCAACTTTGATTTTAATGCGTTTAATTTTTAATTTTGAATCTAATTCTTTTAATTTTAATTTTGATTTGTTTTTGTCGTCATTGAGAACTGATTGGGATTTACCTTTGTTCCTTCTCCTTGTCTCCCTCCTCCGGGGGAAAAATATATTAAAAATATATCGGAATACATTGATTACATATTGATATTGAATTTTGGAACTCACAGTGGGAAGGCCCTAACTAAGTCATGGCAACCAAGCCACGCTGTCCAGCCTGCGGAACACGCAGGGGCACCTCCGCAGAGACAGGAATCTGCAGGAGCTGCGCCGCAGTGGCGGCCTCTATTGAGCAGGAGATTAATCTGTCTGTAGCTCTCCCCCCCTCAGGGCTCAGGAGATTTCCTAGGAGGGGAAGGAGGCGCGCATGCCCCTCCAGCTACGTCCTCGTACGTTCCTTCCCCTCCCCTACCCCCCTCCCACCTCCCTGAAGGGGAAGGAGGGTCCGGGGATTTTTTCTCCCCGGACTTCATCCTCTTACTTCACAAGACCTACTGCTTGCGGAAGCAGGGCTCCGGAGCAGTAGAGACCAGACCGTCGAGGGAAGACAAACCACCCAGACCCTTGGGTGAAGGCAACCCAGAGGCCGGCATTCCACCTAAGCGCCCCCGGCTGGGTGAGGAGGAGACCTTAGCGGCCCTCTCCCAGGGTACTCCAGAGGAGGCTTACTCGGACAGAGACTTGGACGAGGAGGAAGAGGAGCTGGAAGAAGGAGAGATACCAGAGGAGGATCAATCCAGGGTTATCAGAGTCTTTCGTCGGGAGGAGCTCCCAGCCCTAATTAATGAGTCCCTAAAAGCTCTCAATGTGGCCTCGGATACGCCGGCTGGAGAGGAGGCGTTGGAAGACCCATTGATCCAGGCCTTTAGAAGATCCCAGAAAGTATTTCCGGTCCACAGAGTGGTGCGCCAGATGATACAGGAAGAATGGGATCAGCCGGAATCTAGCCTAAGGGGAGTCCGGTCCATGCTGCGCCTATATCCTCTTCCAGAGGCAGACAAGGAGATACTGAAGTCCCCCAGAGTGGATGCAGCGGTATCGGCGGTCACTAAAAAGACCACTATCCCAGTTGAGGGCAGCACGGCCTTAAGAGATTCGCAGGACAGAAAATTAGATACCCTCCTGAAACAGGCATTTGACGTAAGCGCTCTCGCCTTA
This sequence comes from Ichthyophis bannanicus, assembly GCA_033557465.1. Taxonomy (NCBI): domain Eukaryota; kingdom Metazoa; phylum Chordata; class Amphibia; order Gymnophiona; family Ichthyophiidae; genus Ichthyophis; species Ichthyophis bannanicus. The sequence continues at coordinate 84,829,312 of CM066034.1, read as the reverse complement.
CAGGCCTATGTCTCGGGAGCTTGGGTAGCTCGGGCCTGCTTAAGGTGGTCTCAACAACTTCAGGCAGCGGAAACCCCCGCGGACGACGCTCGGCCCAACGCTTCTAGGTTGGAATCCGGAGCAGCATACTTGGCGGATAGTCAGTATGACCTCATCAGAAGCCTGGCCAAGAACATGGCCTCGGTGGTGGCAGCCAGGCGTTATTTGTGGTTACGAAATTGGGCAGCGGATGCCTCCTCAAAGGCACGCCTGAGTCGACTCCCCTTCAAGGGGAAACTACTGTTTGGGGAGGATTTAGAGAAGCTGGTAAAGGACCTTGGCGAGTCCAAGGGTGGCAGGCTCCCGGAAGACAGACCAAAACAAGCCCGTCCTCTGCCCCCGACACGTACCCAGACTAGGGACACTCGGAGATTTCGTCCAGCCAGATCCAACCTGCCCGCCAGAGGGCGTTTCCCCTCCAGGGGTCAAGGCTTCCGGGGGTTTCGGGGAGCAGGTCGCGGTTTTGGGTCCTCCTTCTCCTCGGCCCCTAGAAAACACCAATGAAGCGACGGGGGTCCAGGGGGAAGAGCGACCAGTGGGAGGTCGCTTAAGTCTCTTTCTTCCCGCCTGGGCCCGGGTCACTTCGGATCAATGGGTACTGGAGGTGATCAGAGAGGGCTACGCTCTCGAATTCGCAAGACAAATCCCCCCAGCATTCATCCAATCTCCCAGCGGATCCCCGGCAAAGAGGTCGGCGATAGAGACAACCCTCGCCCGTCTAATTGCACTCGGGGCAGTGGTCCCAGTACCACCAGACCAGTTCGGATCGGGTCGATACTCGATTTACTTCGTAGTACCAAAGAAGGAAGGATCCTTCCGACCAATCCTGGACTTGAAACAGGTCAACCGCTGGAGACCCTACGATCAGTCATCGCGACAGTAAGAGACGGAGAGTTCCTGACGTCCCTTGACTTGACAGAAGCCTACCTTCATATTCCGGTCAGGAAGTCCCATCAACAGTTCCTAAGATTCGCTGTGCCGGGGGGCCACTTTCAATTCCAGGCCCTTCCCTTCGGCCTTGCTACGGCTCCACGGACATTTACCAAGGTGATGGTAGTAGTGGCGGCCTTCCTCCGGAAGGAGGGAATACTAGTACACCCATACCTAGACGATTGGCTGATCCGGGCAAAGTCGGAAGTAGAAAGTCGCTCGGCGACGGACAGAGTAATTCAGGTTCTAGAGGAATTGGGGTGGGTCATCAACCGAGCAAAGAGCAGGATGACTCCCTCCCAGGACCTCGAATATCTCGGAGCAAGATTCGACACCGGAAGGAGCAGAGTGTTCCTGTCTCGAACCCGATCAAGGGACCTAAGACTGCTAGTCACACAGTTTCTGCACAGACGAAACCCCTCAGCATGGCATTATCTTCAGGTACTGGGCACGATGGCGGCAACAATAGAGGTAGTGCCTTGGGCCAGGGCACACATGCGACCGTTGCAGCGCTCCCTCTTGCGTCGCTGGTCACCACAACTCCATCCCCTATCAACTCAGTTACTGTGTGCTCAGCGGACCAAACAAACCCTCCGCTGGTGGCAGTGCACAAAGAACCTGGAACGTGGGATGCCCCTCGAGCCTCACCTATGGGTACTGTTGACGACGGATGCCAGTCTGACAGGCTGGGGGGCTCACTGCGAGGACCAGTTTGTCCAGGGCAGTTGGTCCCCGGTGGAATCTCAATGGCCCATCAACAGACTAGAATTGCGAGCCGTCACTCTGGCGCTCAGAGCGCTCGAGTCCCTAGTGCTAAGAAGAGCAATTCGCGTTCTCTCCGACAACGTCACCACGGTAGCTTACATCAACCACCAGGGAGGCACCAGCAGCCCCGCCTTGGAGAAGGAGGCGGAGGCCCTCTTTCAGTGGGCGGAGCCCCGCCTGGAAGCGATTTCGGCTCAACACGTGGCAGGCACGGACAACCTCACGGCCGATTACCTCAGCAGGCACAGAATAGACCACGGAGAGTGGGAGCTGGAGAAGGAGACCTTCGACCAGATAGTAGCCCGCTGGGGACTCCCAGTCATGGATCTCATGGCAAGTTTCTCGTCAGCCAAGGTGGACCGGTTCTTCAGTCGGCGGAGGGAAAGAATGTCCGAAGGTCTGGATGCCCTGTCTCAGAAATGGCCGACGGAGGGTCTTCTCTACGCGTTCCCTCCTTGGGTCCTAATCGGAAAGGTCCTCCAGCGGATAGAGTCTCACCAGGGCCTGGTGATCCTCATTGCCCCGGATTGGCCGCGTCGCCCCTGGTATGCGGATCTGGTGAGGTTGCTAGCCGAACGACCTTGGCGGCTTCCTTGCAAAAGGGGCCTGCTCAGACAAGGCCCGGTGCTGATGCCTCACGTGGATCGATTCTCGCTTACGGCCTGGCTCTTGAAAGGGCGCGTCTCTTGAAGAGAGGTTATTCAGGAGCGGTAATCTCAACGCTGTTGAAGGCGAAGAAACGCTCGACCTGTCTTTCCTATGTGAGGGTCTGGCGTATCTTCGAAGCGTGGTGTGCGGAACACAGAAGAAAACCCCTTTCGGCCTCAGTCCCTGAGGTTCTGGAATTCTTACAAGCGGGCTTTGACAAGGGCCTGGCGCACAGTTCCTTACGAGTCCAACTTGCCGCCATCGCTTGCTATAGGGGTAAGGTCCGGGGCAAGCCCCTAGGGACCCACGCAGACGTCTCCAGGTTCCTAAGGGCGGTTAGACGTCTGCGACCACAACGGAGGTCGGTAATCCCCCCTTGGGATCTCAGCCTGGTACTAAATGCATTGGTCGGGGAACCCTTTGAGCCGGTAAAGACGGCTTCCCTGAAGGACCTAACCCTCAAGACAGTCTTTCTGGTCGCTATCTGCTCGGCCAGGCGGGTCTCCGAATTGCATGCGCTGTCCTCTCAACCTCCTTTCCTATCTTTCCTCAGGGACAAGGTGGTCCTACGAACAGTACCGTCCTTCCTGCCCAAGGTCATCTCTCCCTTTCATTTGAACCAGACAATTACACTCCCGGCCTGCCCGGCCGAGGAACCTGAAGGTAGGGACAACAAGCTGAGACTGCTAGACGTCCAGAGGATTTTGAAACGATACCTCTCCCGCACAGCTCCTTTCAGGAAATCCGACCGGCTGTTCGTCCAGTTCGGAGGCCCACACAAAGTGGAGGCGGCGGCCAAGGCCTCCATCTCCAGGTGGATCAGAGAAGCGATTGCCTCCGCCTACATCCTAAAAGGGAAACAGGTTCCAATGGGGCTACGGGCGCACTCCACCCGGGCTCAGGCCACCTCGTGGGCCGAGTTCAGTCTAGTCCCCCCTTTGGATATTTGTAGAGCGGCAACTTGGTCCTCTCTGCATACCTTCACAAAACACTACAGACTGGACGTTCAGAGTTCAGCAGACGCTCGGTTTGGTCGGGCGGTTCTTCAGTCCGGTTTGCCGGATCCCACCCAGAGTTGAACTGCTCTGGTACATCCCAGAAGTAAAGGGACTGGACTGGAGTGACGATAAGGAAGAAGTAATTAGATCTTACCTGCTAATTAGTGTTCCTGAAGGAACGACAGTCCAGTCCCTGATCCCACCTGGCTCGGCCGGACTTGAAGGCCTATCAGACAAAGGGCAGAAACGCGGACCGAGCGTAGAACCAGGTCTAGGCGAAGGGGGTCAGGGGAAAGTCGCCTCTGGCAGTATCAGGCATTCCGCTCCCCCCGTTGCCCTCCCTCCTTCGTTATTCCTATGTCTCCGAAGGAGCTAAGCTGGAGTCAGCGTCGGCCTATTTAGCGGATGCCTTCTATGATTTGGTTAGGATTTCAGCAAAGTCCATTGCCGCTAGGCGGTTTCTCTGGCTCAGGAGTTGGGCGGCGGACGTGTCTTCGAAGACTCGGCTCAGTAAGTTTCCTTACAAGGACAAGCTGCTCTTTGGGGAGGCGTTGGAGAAGATTGTGAAGGATTTAGGGGACTCCAAGGGAAGTTGACTGCCAGAGGATCGTCCTAAGGCGTTGAGGCCTGGAGCTCTGCTCAGAGGTCAAGGTAGAGATTTTCGGAGGTTTTGTGGTCCTCTGTTTACCCCCTTATCAGAGGGGTCGGTTTGTGGTCAGGGGACAGCCCTTTCGGGGGGCGCGGGGGTTCGGCAGGGGATATTTTAATTCCCAGCAGAACTCCTCTAAGAAGCTGGAATGAAATGCGGCAGATCCAGGCAGAGATTCCGGTAGGCGGACGTTTGCAGGGATTTCTCTCCGTCTGGGCCTCCATAACTACGGACAGATGGGTGCTGGACATCATTCGCGAGGGTTATGCGTTGGAATTCGCTCTTCCGCTGGCAGAGTCTTTCGTGATGTCTCCATGTGGACCTTAGGCAAAGAGGCAGGCGGTAAGCGACACGCTTCACCGGTTGTTGCACCTACAAGCGGTTGTGCCAGTACCCCCAGACCAGTACGGCTTAGGTCGATACTCGATTTACTTTGTGGTACCCAAGAAAGAGGGGTCTTTTCGTCCAATTCTGGATCTCAAGCAGGTCAGTCGGTGTTTGCGCGTACCGCATTTTCGAATGGAGACCCTAAGGTCAGTGATTCGAGCGGTAAGGCCGGGGGAAGTGCTTTCGTCTATAGATCTGATGGAAGCGTATCTTCACATCCCCATCAGGGCAGAGCATCAAATGTTTTTACGTTTTGCCGTTCCCATGGGGCATTTTCAGTTCCGAGCTTTGCTGTTTGGTTTGGCTATGGCACAACGAACATTCACGTAAGTGATGGTGGTGGTTGCGGCAGCGTTGCGAAAGGAAGGAATTCAGGTGCATCCCTATCTGGACGATTGGTTGATTCGAGCAGAATCCCTAGAGGAGTCGGTCTCCTCGACCGCCCCCGTGGTGCAGGTTCTGGAGTGCCTCGGTTGGGTGATCAACCGGGCAAAGAGTCAGTTGCAGCCGGTACGGTGGATTACGTACCTCGGAGCGTTGTTCGATACGGAGATAGGGTCGGTGTTTTTGCCTGACGATAGAGTGCAAAAGATTTTGAATCAGGTGCTGGCCTTCTTGCGGTTAAAGCGTCCGACGGCTTGGAGGTACTTGCAGCTGATAGGTTCCATGGCAGCGACCTTAGATCTAGTCCCGTGGGTCAGGGCCCATATGAGACCGCTTCAGCAGGCGTTGCTGTCGAGATGGTCACCGCAGCGGCATTCTCTGTCCCGAGGGCTGAAGTGCCCGGAGGATGTGGTGGGCAGCCTCCAGTGGTGGTTGGATCCACGGCACCTTTGGGCAGGGATGCCTCTGATAGACCCGGAATGGGTGTTGGTCACCACGGACGCCAGCCCCTCCGGCTGGGGGGCTCACTGTCAGGGGCACGTGACGCAGGGGGTCTGGTCCGCAAAGGAGAGCAGGTGGCCAATCAATCGGTTGGAACTCGGGGCGGTGCGTTTAGCGCTAGTGGAGTTCCAGGGTCTGCTGGAAGGCAGAGCGGTTCGCGTGTTTTCCGACAATTTAGTGGCAGTGTCATATATAAACCGGCAAGGCGGCACGGACAGTGTAGCCTTGCTGGAGGAGAGTCAGCTTTTGATTCCTTGGGCGGAAGGCCATCTGGTGGCCTTATCGGCGACGCATGTGGAAGGAAAGGATAACGTTCAGGCCGACTATCTCAGCCAGCATCTTTTGGATCCCGGAGAATGGGAGCTGAACGCGGCTGTCTTTCACGACATTACGTTGCGCTGGGGACAGCCTGTCATGGATCTGATGGCGACCTTCAACAATGCCAAGGTGGGCTGGTTTTACAGCAGGTACAGGGAGCACATGTCGGAAGGGCTCGACAGCCTGGTGCAGCCCTGGCCGTTCCGAGCCTTGCTTTATGTGTTCCCGCCGTGGCCAATGATCAGACAAGTCATCCGGCGGATTGTGAAGCACAATGGGAAGGTGATTCTCATTGCTCCGGATTGGCCCAGGAGACCTTGGTATGCGGATCTGATGCGGCTCCTAGTGGCTCCGCTGTGGAGACTCCCCAGTCGGATCAATCTGTTGTGTCAGGGACCTGTGTTAATGCCGCAGGTGGATCGGTTCTTGCTTACAGCTTGACTCTTGAGCGGGAAAGGTTGCGGCGACGGGGCTACTCGGCAGCCGTGATAGCTGCTATGTTGAAATCTAAGAAAAGGTCAACTTCTCTAGCGTATGTTCGAGTGTGGCGTGTTTTTGAAGCGTGATGTGCGGAGCGGGACATAAGACCGTTCACGGCATCCTTACCTACTATCCTGGCGTTTCTGCAAGGGGGGCTAGAGAAGGGTTTAGCGCTTAGTACTCTCAAGGTACAGCTGGCGGTCCTGGCATGCTATAGAGGGCGAGTGCAGGGGGTCATGTTATCGTTGCATCCAGATGTGCATCGCTTCCTGAGAGCGGCGAGAAATATCAGGCCGCCCATACGGCAGATGGTACCTGCTTGGGATTTGAACTTGGTGCTGGAAGCCTTGACGCAGCCTCCGTTTGAGTCAATGGAGTCGGGAAGTTTGAAGCATCTATCTTGGAAGATGTCTTTTTTTGTAGCTCTCTGTTCCGCTCACAGGGTCTCGGATCTGCAAGCTGTCTCGTATAGGGAGCCGTACATTCAGTTTTCGGCAGAGAAAGTGGTATTGTGGCCGGTGCCATCTTTTCTCCCGAAGGTGGTGTCAGAGTTTCACTTGAACCAGACAGTTTCTCTTCTGACCTTTCCAAGCTGGGAAAGGGGGTAAGAGGAGTCGGTCACTTTGTAGATTAGATATGGGTCGTGTGCTTAAGTGATACCTAAGGAGAACGAAGCTGTTTAGGAGGTCGGATAGGCTGTTCGTACTGTTTGGTGGGCCGTGGTGCATGAAGCAGGCGATAAGTGCTGCATATGGAGCGAGGGGCAGGTTGCCACCCGAGGGGCTCAGAGCGCATTCTACTTGGGGTCAAGCGGCTTCCTGGGCAGAGTTTGCCTTGGTTCCTCCGGTGGATATCTGTCGGGTGGCGACATGGTCGTCCCTCCATACGTTCGCGAAACTCTATCGCTTAAATGTTCAGGCGACAGAAGATGCGAGAGTGGGGGCCTCGACCATTTTGGCTGGACTCGCAAGACCCTCCCTAGTTTAGGAACTGCTTTGGTACTTCCCCTACTGTTCCTGGACTGGCCTGGAGAGACGAAGAGGAAGAAGAAATTAGAACTTACCTGCTAATTGTCTTTCCTTGAGTTCTCTCCGGGCCAGTCCAGGACCCACTCAGGTAATCTGCGAGTGTACAGGGTGTGACCTTCAGTGGGGCCAGGGGTTAAGAGATAAGACTGTGTTACGCTGCTGGTAGCTGAAGGGGGTGACAGGTGGCTAGTCGGTTTTGGCTCTGGAGGTTTTTCCTACGGAGGTCAGGATGGAGTGGATTTTGGGTTCCCCTTCCGGAAGGGGAAATCGTGCAAAAAAAAAAAAAAATAGATAGATAAATAAATTGATTAAAAAAAAAAGAGAGGTTTCGGTTTATTCACTTAATAGTCTGTCAAGTGGTACATTTGATATTGCATGGGCTGCTTTGACAATAGTAGACTGACTTGCTGTCACCAGGGGGAGCCGGATAGCCTGTCAGCAAGAACTTTCAGATTTCAGTCCTCAGCTGCTGGAGGAGGTTGACAACCCCACTATTCCTGGACTGGCCTGGAGAAAACTCAAGGAAAGACAATTAGCAGGTAAGGTCTAATTTCTTCTTCCTTCTCATCCTGCTAGACCAGTCCAGATGTGAGTGAATTATGCTTCCTTGACAGCAGGTGGAGGCAGATTTGAGCAACTTTCAGTGATTATCCTCACTTGGTATAAGTACTGGTGCATCACCGAGAGAAGCCAGTATTTGTTTGCCATCAGCAGGTGGCAGGGTGTTTGGACTGGTGCAGATAGGCCTGTCTCTCCTGGCTCAAACTACAATCCAGTGGCCCAAACTACAATCCAGTGGCCTTTGTGGCAGAAACCCATAGGCTCAGTGTTGCTTTGAATTTAGGTGCACCCCTTTCTCCTTGATCTCACAGCTTGCCCTGTGCCCAGCACGGCTACCTATGGGTTCCTAGCATTTGGGGGGCTGGAGAATGGACAGGAGGACCCACAGGGCCCCTGAGAGGAATGTTAACTTGGGCCCAGGCTCCCTTCCCTCTTGCTGTCCTCTATCAGCTTGCTTAGCATCTGAGTTCTTATTGATCCAAGTAGATTAAAGTTCTCCATTTCTTGCTCTTGGCATAATGGCTGTAAAGGACTTAGATAAGACTTTCAAGTGCAGAGATGTATCTCTAAATACTAAGATTCAACTTGTCCAAGCCATGGTTTTCTCGGTAACATCCATATGAATGCAAAGATTGGACAGTGAAGGAGAAATGTGCAAAGAAAATTGATGCCTTTGCATTATGGTGCTGGCAAAGAATACTGTGTATACCATGGATCTCCCAAAAGACAAATCAGTTGGTACTAGAGGAGATCAAACCTAAGCTTTCCTTAGAAGCTCAACTGACAAGACTTCGGCTTCATACTTTGGACATCGTGTGATGAAAGAGATCATTAGAGAAAGACATAATGCTTGGCAAGATTGAAGATCCGTATCAAAGAGGAAAGTTGGTAATGCATCAGATTGATATGGTATCCATAGCTGTTACTGTATCAACAATTAGCCACCTGACTGAAGAATGAACACAAATTAGGATTACTAGCCGCAGTGTCTCCAGGAGTTCACATCGATCTGACTGGGTGAACAGGGAGTTGAACCGAGGGAGAGCCCTAGATATGGTGTGTTTAGATTTCTGTAAAGCATTTGACACTGTTCCACACAGGCGGCTTATAAACAAACTAAGCACCCTTGGTTTGGACCATAAAGTTATTGCGTGGGTTAGAAATTGGTTGAGTGAGAGACGACAAAGGGTACATGTAAATGGAGTTCACTCTGAGGAGAAAGAGGTTACCAGTAGAGTGCCGCAGGGATCTGTCCTTGGTCTGATTCTTTTTGACATCTTTGTTAGTGATATCGCGGAAGGGCTGTCAGGTAATGTTTGCCTCTTTGCAAATGATACCAAAATCTGCAATAGACACCCAAGAAGGAATAGATAACATGAGGAGGGATGTAGCTAAGCTTGAAGAATGGTCTAGAATTTGGCAGCTGAACTTTAATGCTAAAAATATGCAGGGTCATGCATTTGGGTTGCAGAATCCAAAGGAGCAGTACAGTGTAGAGAATGAGGAACTTCTGTCCTGTAGGGCTGGTACCCCTGCAATTCTACACCTGCAGTTCTGCGGCCTGCTCAGCGGGACCTGGACATAATTGTGTCCGACCATCTTAAAGTAGCTAAACAGGTAGAAAAGGTGACTGAAAGCCAGAAGGATGCTTGAGTGTATAGGGAGAGGAATGGCCAGCAGAGGAAAGGAGGTATTATACAGAGGCACTAAGTCTTTGGTGCAAAAGGAGGTGATAGTGCCTCTGTATAAGTCTTTCTTGTAACCTCATTTGGAGTATTGTGTGCAGTTCTGGAGATCGCACCTTCAAAAGGATATAAACAGGTTGAGTTGGTGCAGAGGGTGGCTACTAAAATGGTTAGTGGTCTTTGTTATAAAGCATATGAGGACCCACTCAAGGATCTTAATATGTATACTTTAGAGGAAAGACGGGATAGAGGAGATAGGATTGAACCATTTAACTACCTCCAAATGCTGCAGGAGGAGAGCCTCTTTCAATTGAAAGCAAGCATTGCTACAAGGGGACATAGGATAAGGGTGAAAGGGGATAGACTCCGGAGTAATATGCAGAAATATTTCTTTATGGAAAGAGTGGTGGATGCATGGAATAGTCTCCCAGTGAAGTTGGTAAAGATAGGGACAGTATCTGAATTCAGAAAAGGTTATGGGACAGACACAGAGGATCTCTAAAGGAAAAGATGGGACTGTTGTAGTGGTTGATATGGAAGGGCAGACTAGATAGGCCATGTGGCATTTTCTGCCATCATGTTTCTATGTTTCTTACCTAGCTAGATTTTGCTGAGGTCTACTTTTTATATTTCTTTCTGGGAGAAGCATCAGCGATTCCTCCACTTCTCCAGGACCAAGCAGGAAGTCAGTCCTCACTTATGGGTGACGTCGGCGCCGACGGAGCCCTCGCGGAGCAATTTTCCCCAGCTTTCAAAGAAAGCCTTTGGGAATTGCAGCGCGCATGCGCGGTCGTCTTCCCGCCTGAGGGTGCCATCTTAGCCAGTCTTCTTTTTTCCGCGGAGCCCTACAGACGTACCCGTCTTGTCCCCGCGAAAAAGTCGATTTTCTTCATTATTTTATTCTTTTTCCTTCGGTTCGACGCCGATCGTTTTCCCGTCCGGACTCGCGACGCCGGTCACGAGTCCTCCTACTTTTTTTCGGTTTTTCTGACTTTGTCAGCTTTCGTTTTCGATTTTTCCCTGGCAGCCCGGTCCTTTGACCTCGCAGGGGCCCTTTTTCCCCCGATGGCTGCCAGTGGCTTTAAGCGGTGTGGTCAGTGTGACCGAAATATGTCACTAACTGACACACACGACTTTTGCCTCCGCTGCCTGGGCCCGGATCATGAGGAACTGATCTGTGGGCCCTGCGGCAAAATGTCCTCAAAAGCGTTGAGGAGTCGGCGGCATCAGCGTGATCGAATCTTCGCTGACCCCAGCCGTACCCGGACCTCGTCGGAGGCCTCCGCGTCAAAAGGCTCCAGCTCGGACCGTCGCCGGAGTTCCTCCGACCGGGGTTCTCCCTCCGGGGACCATCGTTGGACGGTGAAACCCGCGAGGGCGGCGTCGGTGGACGCTCCTGGTTCCGCGAGGGCCAGGTCGCATAGCCCCGATAGCCGCCCCGGGTCCTTGGAGAAGGAACACCTCCCGAAGCGACCTCGCCTGGAGTCGGAGATGCCTGCTCGGGTAAGTCCTGTAGTCCTTCTGGACTCGCCTCCGCGACAGCCGACGTCGGGCCCGACGCCGTCGGGGCCCGAGTCGGGGGCTGCTGGGTCACCTGAGCTCGGACTCAGGTTGACGGCCTTGGAGAGCAGACTGTCTGCCTTCATGGACCAGCAGCGGGCACTGCTCGCTGGCCTCGCTGGCGCCGCTGCCCCGACCGCCGGGACGTCGACGTCCAAGTCGACCCCGGAGACCGAGCCGATCCTCGAGTCAATGAGAACTCGAGTCGATCCTCGGTCGAGGTCACCCTCGGCCTCCCGTTCGGGACCGAGGTCGCCGACGCCGACTCCCTCGGCGTCGGGGCGGCAGGCGCCGCGCCCTGCCCGGGCCGACCCCACCGAGTCCTCGTCGGAGTCGGTCTGGGAGTCTGAAGAGGAAGAGTCGCCTGATTCTTTCCGGACTCGGTGTGTCCCCTCGGACTCACCGGAGTCCGAGCCTCGGAAGCAGTCCCCCCCGGAGGATGCCCGGTTCTCGGACTTCGTTAGGGATATGGCCAAGGCTTTGGCCTTCCCTGCGGATCCCGAGGAGGAGCCTCGAGCCGAAGAGCTCGACGCCCTCCAGTATGACTCTCCCGCGAGGGAACACTTTACTGTACCGGTTCCTCCTATGCTGGAACGACTACTCTTCCGCATGTGGGAGAGTCCGGCCTCCTCGCCGGTCCTGAGCAAGCGGGTCGATTCTATCTATCGAGTCCGCAAGAGCCCTGGCTTTCAAAAGGCACAGCTACCACACCATTCCATGGTAGTGGAATCGGCCATGCATCGTCTTAAGAGCCAGAAGATGCACTCCTCGGTGCCTCCTGGCAGGGAGGCCCGTAACCTGGATGGCCTTGGTAAGAAGTGTTTCCAGGGCTCTATGCTCGCATGTCGTGTCCAGACTTACCAGCTCTACATGGGCATGTATCTCCGGGATCTGGCTAAAGAGCTAGCCGGATTCTCCGCTGGTTTGTCCGAGGAACCCTTGCGGAGGTTCCTGGCCTTGTCCACTGGCATTCGGGAATGCTCAAAGTTTATGTCCCGAGCAGCCTATGATGGCTTTGAAGCATCGGCTCGAGTGGCCGCAGCCGGCATCGGTGCCCGCCGACAGGCTTGGCTTCAGTCGTCAGACCTTGAGCCCTGGGTGCAGGACAAGTTGGTCGATGTCCCCTGCCGAGGCGAAAACCTCTTTGGCAAGCCCATGGCGGATAAGGCTGCACAAATTGAGACTGAGACTCTCACCAGGACCAGGCTTTCTAGGAAGACCTCCGCCCCTTCCCAGAAAAAGAAGGGCTCGGGGAAAAAGTCCTTTTACCCGAGGAAGGCGGCTGCCTACAAACAGTACCCCCATTATCAGGCCCCTGCAGCTCCCCAACAGGGCCAGCAGGCCAAGGGACGGGGTAACGGGTCCCGTAGGCAGCAAGCCCCCAAGCCTGCACCACCAGCCCCTGCTCAGCAGGGTGGGGCTTTTTGACTCACAAAGCATAGCCTCTCCCCCCCCGCTGGTTCCTCCCAGCACCGGAGGCCGGCTGGTTCACTTCGCCCACAGGTGGTCCAGCATCACCGCAGATGCCTGGGTGCTTCAAGTCGTGCGAGAAGGCTATCTTCTCCACTTCCATCAGGTCCCTCCCTCCTATTTTCCGGGAGAACCTCCGCGACCCCCTCTGCACAGGGAATTACTCCTTCAGGAGTTAGCAGGTCTTCTGCAGGAACAGGCGGTGGAACCGGTGCCCCACCACCTGAGAGGTCAAGGCTTTTATTCCAGGTATTTTCTGATACCAAAGAGAACAGGGGGCCTCAGACCCATCCTGGACTTGCGCAACCTCAACAAGTTCCTTGTGCGGGAGAAGTTCAAAATGCTTACCCTTGGAATCCTTCTGCCCTACCTCCAGCAGGGAGATTGGCTATGCTCCTTGGATCTAAAGGATGCCTACACGCACATCCTCATCCACCCAAGCCACCGCCAATACCTAAGGTTTGTGGTGGCAGGAAATCATTACCAGTACAGAGTACTGCCCTTTGGCCTGTCCTCCGCACCGCGAGTCTTCACAAAATGTCTCGCGGTCGTGGCGGCCCATCTCCGGCTTCACGGCCTCTATGTCTTTCCGTACCTCGACGACTGGCTCATCAGAGCAGCGTCCGCTCAGGAGGTCACCAACGCCACGTGCCGCATGGTGACTCTTCTGCAGCACTTGGGCTTTGTTATAAACTTCGCAAAGTCCACTTTGCTCCCCTCACAGGATCTCGAGTTCATCGGCGCGAGGCTGCACACTCCTCAGGCGCGAGCATACCTACCGCTCGACAGGGCTCAACGGCTCATGGACCTAGCCGACCGCTTTCGCAGCCAGCCCCTGGTCTCCGCCAGGCGCTTCCTGAGACTGCTCGGCCATATGGCTTCCACCGTCCATGTGACCCCCAATGCCCGCCTGAATATGCGGTCTGCTCAATGGTGTCTCCGCCAGCAGTGGCGACAAGCCACAGGCGGCCTAGCAGACCTAGTGCGCGTCTCCGAGCCGCTGGTCTCGTCTCTCCGGTGGTGGCTCCGGCAGCCGAACCTGATCTTCGGAATGCCTTTCCAGTCACCTCAACCGACCCGGGTGCTGACCACCGATGCATCCCTCCTGGGCTGGGGAGCACATTGCCAAGAGGCACGTACTCAGGGCCTCTGGACCACGTGGGAGTCTGCTCAGCAGATCAACTTCCTGGAGCTCAGGGCGATCCGCCTAGCTCTCAAGGCCTTCTCCCACCTGACTTCCCAACAGTCCGTCCTTGTACAGACGGACAATCAAGTTGCCATGTTCTACGTGAACAAACAGGGGGCACGGGCTCCTTCCTCCTCTGCAGGGAGGCACAGAAGCTCTGCTCTTGGGCCGTCAGTCACGGCATTCTCCTCAAGGCAGTTTATCTCCCGGGCCAGGAAAATTGCCTTGCGGACAAACTCAGCAGGGTCCTCCAGCCGCACGAGTGGCGTCTGGATCCCTTGGTAGTTCAGAAGCTCTTCCTCAAGTGGGGCCTCCCCACGGTGGATCTCTTTGCCAGTCCTCACAACCGGCAGCTTCCTCGCTTCTGCTCTCGTCAGCCACACTCCCTTCGGGTTGCGGCGGACGCCTTTCTGATCTCATGGTCGGGGAGCCTTCTGTACGCTTTCCCTCCCATCCCGCTAGTCTCTCGGACTCTTTTCAAGGTTCTCCGAGACAAAGCCTTCATGATCCTGGTGGCCCCTCGCTGGCCCAGGCAGCCGTGGTTTCCGCTCCTACTGCAACTGGCGGTGGAGGATCCAATCCCTCTGGGGGTACAACCGGATCTCCTCACTCAGGATCAGGGGTCCCTACTGCACCCCAACCTCAGGTCTCTCAACCTCATGGCCTGGCTGCTGAGAGGGTAGTCCTTGCTCCCCTTCTCCTGCCGGCGGAGGTGGAGGAGGTCGTCTTGGCTTCGCGACGGCCTTCTACCCGCAAATGCTACGCCCTTAAATGGCGTCGCTTTGCAGTCTGGTGTACCCAACAGTCTCAGGATCCCTTCTCCTGCCCGGTGTCGGTGATCTTGCAGTACTTGCTACACCTCTCTAATCTGGGACTTAAGTCCAACTCCGTCAAAGTTCACCTCAGTGCTCTTTCGGCACATCATGTGCCGGTGGACGGTAGACCTCTCTCGAGCGACCCTCTCGTAGCGAGGTTTCTCCGAGGTCTCCTTCTACTTAAACCACCTCTGCGCCCGCCAGCGCCTGACTGGGACCTGAATGTGGTTTTGCAGCGGATCACCTGTCCGCCTTTTGAACCTATGGCTACCTGTTCTCTCCGTTTTCTGTCTTGGAAAACACTGTTCTTGATAGCCCTCACTTCCGCTAGACACGTAAGTGAATTGCAGGCCCTCGTGTCTGATCCCCCTTACACTAGGTTCTACAAGAATAGGGTAGTCCTACGGACTCACCCAAAATTTCTGCCTAAAGTGGTCTCCCCTTTTCACATCAATCAGGAGGTGGTACTTCCAACCTTCTTTCCCAGACCACACTCCAGCCGAGCTGAAACGGTCCTCCATACCCTGGACTGTAGAAGGGCATTGAACTTCTACCTTGACCGTACGCGGGAGCACCGTAAAGCTGCTCAGCTTTTTGTGTCTTTTGACCCCAATAAATTGGGGCTCCCGGTCTCCAAGCGTACTCTGTCCATCTGGGTTGCGGACTGTATCTCTTGGGCTTATGGGGCAGCCGGACTCTCCTTAGAAAGTCAAGTCACGGCTCATTGCGTTCGGGCAAAGGCTACGTCAGTGGCTTACCTCCGCTCTGTTCCGCTGGCAGACATCTGCCGGGCCGCTACTTGGTCTTCGAGCCAGACTTTTGCGGTCCATTACTGTCTCGAGAGGGAGTCCCGTAGGGACAGTGCTTTCGGACAGGCAGTCCTCCGTAATCTCTTTGAGGTCTGAGCAACTCCTACCCTCCATCCCGGATGTGGGCTACCGGTGGGTGATAATTCAGCGAAGATTCTATCCTTCTGTGCTGCTGAGCTAGAGGGAGCTCATTTTTGTGCTTAGGGTCTCCGGTAGCCTTGAGCTTGGGAGTCCCATAAGTGAGGACTGACTTCCTGCTTGGTCCTGGAGAAAGCGTAGTTACTCACCTGTAACAGGTGTTCTCCAGGAGCAGCAGGAATCAGTCCTCACTACCCTCCCTCCTCCCCTTGGAGTTGCAATCGTCTGCTTATGTTCTTTTTGCAAATTTTTATGCTGTCTTTTTTAGCTATGTCATCTGACTGGCTAAGATGGCACCCTCGGGCGGGAAGACGACCGCACATGCGCGCTGCAATTCCCAAAGGCTTTCTTTGAAAGCTGGGGAAAATTGCTCCGCGAGGGCTCCGTCGGCGCCGACGTCACCCATAAGTGAGGACTGATTCCTGCTGCTCCTGGAGAACACCTGTTACAGGTGAGTAACTACGCTTTCTCTGTTCTGGTCTGCCATTTCCAGTTTTGTGCTCTGTTTGCACCTTCTCAAAAGTCATGGTGACCTTCTTGCGCAAGCAAGGAATTTGGGTACAACTGTACTTGGGCAGCTAACCAATTTTGGTCAGCTTCCCTGAAGTGCAGGAAGGGCAGAGCTCTGGTGATTTAGTTATTGGAGAAGGGTGATCAACTACCCCAAGAGCAGTTTCAACCTTTCCCGGGACCTGGAATATTTTGTAGCCCTGTTCAACATACTTCCGGGTCAGGTGTGTTAACATCAGAGAGATCCCTCAAGCTGCATAACCAACTCTGGGACTTTTGTGTGCAGTCAGCACCCCAGGCCTGGGACAACGTCCAACTCCTGGAGTCCATGGCATCAGCCCTGAAGCAGTCATTTGGATTAAGGCTTACATTCGCCCTCTTTAGATGCATCTGCTGTCTTTCTGGTCTCCCTGCTCTCAGTTGTTCAACCAAACTCTTCCTCTCCATCTTCCTCTGTAGATCAAGGAGCAATTAACATGCTGTTTTCAGTCATGCCATCTGATGACTAAGGTGCCTCTGTAGGCACCAGATTGGGTGATTTTCACAAAGGATGCTAGCCTGAAGGGCTTGGTAACTCACTGTCTTGGTCAGATGGTCCAGGGCCATTGGTCCCCTTAGGAGTTTGCCTAGCCAGTCAACCATTTGGAGGCCAGAGCAATGTTCATAGCTCTGGAGGGACTTGTGTTCCTTTAGCAGTCAAAATGGTCCGGGTGGTAGATGGCATCGTCTACAGACGCCCGCTGACTTCGCTGTGCCGAGTCTCTCAACCTGTGCCTTTTTCCTGTGTTTCTGTGCACTCTCTTCCCCATGCCGCATACAGGCAGGAAGCACAAGGCTAAGCTGTCGGCTGTCGTCAGTGGAGACGGCGGTTTGTGGGCCCATGGATTTATTTGTGCGCCCCACGGTGAGGGGGTGGAGCAGCTCCGGTGGACCCGCTGAATGCTTCGGGGGCGGAAGGAAGGTCCCAGTGTTGAATGGTCGGAGGTTTCCCTTAGCCCAGAGTGCCGTTTACCGCCGGAGCAGCCTGATGGTGGGAACCTGCAAAGAGGCCTGGGTGCAAGTATGCAAGGTGCGGCCAGCTTGTCCCTGGTGCAGCGGTTGCAGTTGCCTAGCCCCGGAGGTGAAAACCGGAAGCAGGGCTCTTTGGCTATGTGTTCCAGCGTGGCGGTGGTGGAAGCAAGAGGGGCTTTTTTATCTATGCATACCCAGTTGGAGTTGCCCTCTCCGGTTTTGGATAGTCCGATTCAAGATGTCGAGAGTGCCCAAGATACTATCTGCACTTTGGTGAGACCTGTGTCTTTTACTATGGGAAGCTTTTTCTTCTATGCAAGTTAATATTTCTTCTCAGCTCCAGACTATTTCGGAGCAACTCCAGTCATTTGGGCAGCAGTTGGTGATTTATGAAACTGGACAAACTAATATCAATGCTAAAGTTGGCTCATTGGCAAAATGGTCCAGGTATTCTCTGAGAAAGCTGTGGCATTGGCATACATCAATGAGCAGGATAGAATGCGCAATGCCAGGGAGGCTTATGAGGCGGTGGAATGGTGCAGTTGGGCAGAAGATCTTATTGCTCTGATGGCAGTCCACATATCTGAGGTTGACAACGTAGACTCCAGTGTGTGGGAGCTGAGCCCCATGTTTTTGACCTTATAGTGCGGATGTGGGGCCTTCCAGTATTTGACCGGATGGCCACTCAGGAGAATGCTAAAGTGACGAACTTCTTCAGTCACAGGGGGGACTCGCAGGCAGCAGGATAGGATGCCCAGCTCCAAGCGTGACCTCAGGAGGGACTCCTATAGTCTTCCCCCTCAGTGGCCCCTAGTAAGCTGCCTTCTGCACAGGATTCGGTCTCAGTACAAGTCGTGGATTGCAAAGGAAGAATATACTTTATTTAAACACTTACAGCCATTGGCCCACAGGATTCAGCCTCATCCAGACTTGGTGGTTATGGTGGCCCCGGATTGGCCATATGGACTATGATACTTGGATCTCCTAAGCTTGTTGGTGGGGCCTCCTATGGTAAGGCCCCCTGGAGGATTCTCCATAGCCTAGGGGACAGAAAAACAGTGCCCCCCCCCCCAACAGGCCAGGCCTGGTGGTGTAAGCCTTCTGAGGTGAGCATGGCAAAAGAGGTGGGACGTGGGTACTAGTCAAGCTTTATGTAACCCATTTAAGACTAATACGAGAAAATATTTTTTCACTCAACGCATAGTCAAACTCTGGAATTTGTTACTGGAGGATGCAGTAAAGGCTGTTAGTGTAGCTGGGTTTTTTAAAAATTTTATTTTAATATTTATGCATTTTACAATAGACAAGTGCAAACAAACCACTTGTAGGAAAACAAGAGATGCTGGATGAAAACAGAAAATAACTAAATCAAACAAAAACAGTATAACATCTCCAGCATCCCACCCTAGCCCACTATATAGAGGGAGATTCTCCAGGAAATTTAGTAGTACCAAATTTGCAGGAAAATACAGCATTTACAGCCAACCGGTAAACTACGACAGCATTGGTTCCACATTCAGGGAGCTAGGAGCTGGGTGAACATTTAGAAAAAACATTAACTGCGAGGGATACAGAAATACATAAGAGTTTGAAAGGTACTTAACCAAACATTTGCAGGGGTATTTTAAGAAAGATAATGCCCCTAGCTTGGAGACCCTGGGTCTCAGGAGGAGAAATTCCTTTCTATGATACAGGGTCTCCCAAACCATGTCTGGGAACTCCTGGACCAGAAGCCCCAAAATCTAACATTTCTCTTTCTAAAAGCATTTTCAAAAAACAGTCTCTGAGAAAAAGTAAATTGTACTAAACATCTAGCCAGAACAACCGTCTCCGAAACTGAGATCTCAAGTATAGCAGAAACATTAAGTGCATCAGATTGTTGAAATTCTGTCCCTTCTGCCCAGGATAGTACCATCTTCCCTTGTGGCAAGTAATAGACTTTGATAATTGGTGGATGTGTCTCCAATGAAACACCTAATACCTTCACTAAAATAATGTTTAAATATTTCCTTAAGCTGTATGTATTCTACTTTAGGGAAATTAATCAAATGTAAATTAGCCAGTCTTGAAACGTTCTCCAGATGTTCCAGTCTTGCCCTTAAGTAAGTTGAATCCTTTATCACACCTTCCACCCCATTCTCCAACTGCTCAACCCGGACAGTAACATCATTAAGGGATACTTGCAGTTTTGAAATGTCACTCGCATTCTTAACACATTCTTCTTGAGCAACTTGAAGCTGGGTATTTAGTGCTTGAACTTGAGGCAAAAGCACTTCACCAAGTTGTCTTATAGCGTTCTATATAGACTCAAGGGTAATCTTATCTGGTCTAAGAAGAAGATAATCCATAGACACCCCAGCCAAAAATGTTCTGCTGTTCTGCCATTCCAACCTGCCGCTGCACCAACTCTTCCAACCCGTGGAACATCTCCAACCCCGAGGGGACGCTGCTGGCAAGCTGTTCCAACGAGGCCTCCATGCTGCCCACATCCCTTCCTGGGACATTTCCCCGTAGCTGAGATGGCCTGCGAGGAGCACTGTCAGCGGAGCTCGGGCTCATAGGGATCCCAGCAATGTCTAAAACCCTCAGAGGATGCTGCGCTGCTGGAGGGATGAGATCTACCCCAGAAGAGCGCTGAGCCTTCCCGCTCTGGCATCCTAACAGCCGGGTCTAGCATTGCTCCCTTGAATGTTGGCTATTGTGTCCCAGAGGGCAAGAAGAAAGCATCCAAAGGACCTCTAGGTAAGTCCGCAGAAGGCACAGCGGTAGCCAAGGGCCACTTAACCACCTTTGCCTTATGTTTCTCCGTGAGGATTCAAGTGGGAACGCTTAAACGCTGCATGCAGCCATCTTGGGAGCCCCTCCCTCCTCTGTACCTTTTAGTGCAGCTGGGTTTAAAAAGGTTTTGGACAAGCTCCTGGAGGAAAGGTCCATAAACTATTATTAAAGAGGACCTGGGAAAACCACTGCTTACTCCGAGACAAGCATTGTGGAACCTGTGTACCTTTTTGGGAACCTACCAGGTACTTGTGACCTGGATTAGATGTTGGTCTGACCCAGTATGGCTCTTTTTATGTTCTCGCTTATGGCTTTGCCCTTGAGAAGCATAAGCTATCTGAAAAGGGTTACTTGGGAGTGGTAGTAGATATCCTTCTCAAGGTCTGCTGTATAAGGCCTCTATTTCCTTGACCTATGTGAGAATATGGATAGTTTTTGAGATGTGATGTGTCTTTTGGGCCCTGGAGGCCAAGAAGGCAGGCATAGAAGCGGTGTTGTCTTTCTTACAGTCTGGATTAGACCAGAGTTTGGCTATGAGCTCTCAAGGTTCATATAGCAGCTCTAGGGTATGTCCTTGGCACAGCGCACCCTGATGCCTTCCACTTAAGGGAGTGAAGCAGATCTATTTGCCAATGCATCCAGTTGTTTCTCAGTAGAGTCGTTCCCTGGTACCGAAGGCCCTTGAAAGCCGCCCCCCCCCCCCCCCAGCCCTGAGCCAATTTGTAAAGCTTTGCTCAAGTATTTGACCCTTAAAGTGATTTCCTGGTAACTATTGCATCCACCAGGTGGATGGTCAAAGTTGCAGGCCTTGTCTTGCAGGGAATGTTTTTTTGGTCCTCTCAAGGGCTTTTGGTGTCCATGAACAGTGCCATACTTCTCCCAAAGGTGCTATCCCCCTTTCAGTCACACACTCACATTGGCCTCTTTCTCAGAGAAGAGTTTTCAGATGTATCCCTACATGTGTCTGCTGGATGTGAGGAGGGGCGTTGGTTGTGATGGTTGGGACAATTTCTTTATCCTTTTCAGCAGTCCATGGAAAGGATAGGCAGCAGCAAAGTCCTCTATTGCCCACTGGATTAAGGAGGCTATTGCTTCAGCATACCTTTTTGGCTGGAAGGTGCATGCTGGACAGGGTCAGGCTTACTCCACTAGAGCAAGACCTCTTCCTGGATGGAATTCACCTTGGTTTCTCTAGAGGACATCCATGATAGCTACCTGGTCATTCCTGAGCACTTTTGTGAAACACTGCAGGTTGCAGGGGGGAGCTGAAGCAGATGGTGCCTTTTGATAGGAGCATTATCTTCCTCCTACCCTGGGTTCTGATTGCTTGGGTATGTCACATTCGTCTGGACTGGTCTAGCAAGATAAGAGGAGAAATTTTACATAGCTGATCATTTCCTTTCCTTGAATCCTGCTAGACCAGTCCAGGACCTGCCCTGGATAACTTCTCCTTGAGGTTTGGGATCCCTGTTGCCACTTGATTACCTTATCAGTATTAGTGTCTGATGCAGGATCAAGAGAACCAAATATGTCTTTCATGTCTTGTTGCTATTTATGGTAGGGTATTAACATTCAAAATTTGCATTTGTCTGAGCTTTTCAGTATTGCTTACTGCTTTGGAAATATCATACTGGCTTCTCTCATTGCTGCATCATTACTTATACTGTGATGACATCACTGAAAATTGATCACGTCTGCCCTACCTGCTGGCAAAGGAGCATAGCCTACTCAACTGGACTGATGCAGCAGGATTTGAGGAAAAAAAATGATCAGGTATGTAAAATTTCTTCTTGTTTGTCTTCAGCAGGTGGCAAAGTGTGCAGATTGGTTCAGCTAGATCTGTCTACCGTAGCCCAGACTATAGTCTTGTGGACTCTGTGCTTGAAACTAGTAGGCCTAATGTTTTCTTGGAGTTAAGGTACATCCCAGTCTCCTTGGACCAACAGCTTGTTCTGTGTCTAGCGCTGCTTCTAATGGGTTCCTAGTGATGGGTGGGCTGGAGAGCAGACAGGAGGATCTTGCAGGGGGTGTGGGGTGGTAAGTTAGATGACAGCAAGAGGTGAGCCTGGACCCCATATGCTTGAATAGTTTATTTTTTTTATAATTACTTTTCCCTTTGATTTGAATGGACTTTATTTGGTTCTCTTGCTGTTTGCGATAAAGAAGCTCTCAATAAAATGAAAAATAAAGCAAAGCCTTTCTTTCTTTCTTTTTCTCTGTCAGCTAGGCCTCTCATGCCTCTTGGGGCGGCTGGGGCAGCCCTTTTCTGGTTACTCCAGCAGCCGATGCTGGGATTCCTTTCTCATGATTCCTTTCTCATGATTCCTTTTTATATTCTTTTTTTGCATGCCCCCCCCTTCCCCCCAGCGACTGTTGCAGTGTTTGATTGCAGCCTGCAGCCATTAGAGATTTTTCCTGTGGCTGCAGTGTTTCACCCTAGGTGGAGTAAGCTTGCCTCTGGGCATATTTTTTATGTATGTTCGAGAGCCCCAATTGGGGGGGGGGGCAAGGCTCTATGCAATGTTTGGTGCCTCTGCTGTGGTCCCCATATGCCCCTCCCCCCTTGCATGCAGACTCTGTGGCTATTTTGAATGGTGGCTTGGTTCCTGCAGAAGGAGGGTAGGGGGCATAGTGAGGTAGTTGCAACCTCAAGCCCATGAAGGCCCTTGAGGCCCTTCTTTTCAGTCTCAGCTTGCGCGGCAGATTCTGAAACGGCTCATGGGCTGTTTTTAGTCTTTAACTAGTTGCTTGGCAACCCCATTTGTTAGCGTCCAAGGCCTAAGCCTCTGCTATGGGGAACCTGGGGCCCTTGCTCTATGGCAGTAACGACAGAGGCGCTCAACGTGCTCCCACTTTGCCTTTTCATTCCTTATTCCCTGTTGCTAATGGAAAAGGGGAAGTTGTCTGGAATCCAGAAAAGGAGTCCTTTTTCTCCAGAGGGTGAGCCTGAGGAGGTAGGGATGATTCTCCTACTGGATGATGTGAGTCTCCATAACCTGCCTATCTATAGATAGGACCTTCCTGTTCTAATTCAAGATACGGTGGCAGCATTGTATGAGAGCAGGCTCAACAAAATGCAAGCTTTGCAAGTGGATCCTTGTTTGGAAGGCTATCTGGCCTTGCCTCTACCTGAGCATTTATGTCAGCTCATAGTCTCCCAGTGGGAGAACCTCAGGCTGTGCTCTCTCCCCCAGGGCAAGCTAGATCTGCCTTTTGAGTCCCTTTGGGTGGATGCCTTTGTCATGGTGGTCCTAATTTCAAAAAATCACTCCATACAA
This sequence comes from Ichthyophis bannanicus, assembly GCA_033557465.1. Taxonomy (NCBI): domain Eukaryota; kingdom Metazoa; phylum Chordata; class Amphibia; order Gymnophiona; family Ichthyophiidae; genus Ichthyophis; species Ichthyophis bannanicus. The sequence continues at coordinate 84,806,384 of CM066034.1, read as the reverse complement.
ACAAGTAATCCTAGTGGAAAATAATTTTTCTAACGGGGGTAACTGGAAACAATGTTTAAAATGCAGCAAATTATAATTTATTAGCAAACCAGGAGGTTTCAGACCAATACCGCGCTCAGACAAATGCTCATTTGTGAAAAAGCATCAGCGCATAGGTGACATCAATAACCAACCTGGATTTTTTCTTTTAAAGTTGCTGACTTAAAACACCAGTTCTCCACCACCAAATGTATCAGAAGCTATTGAAAAAATTGTTTTAAAAGAAAATCTTAGCTTTTTATCTTGTGTCTCTTCTGCCTGTATGCTTCCCCTGGTACCCTTATAGTGTTTCACTCCACATAGGAGTTTCTTCAGGAGGGTCTGTGAATTGTTAATTCTATCCAATTGTAATCTTAATCTTAATATTTTTATGCTTTTATTGATTTATTGTCCTCTGGTTTGTCTTTTGAATCTATACATATATCATTGCTTAGACACGTGTTTAATTTATCATTTTGATATTCTTTTGCCATCATTTATATATCATTTTATTTATTAGTTTTTAATGTTGTATACTCATTGTTATATTGTTTTAACATTATTTGTTTAACCCTATGGTAGCTGTATGTCCCCCGAAGAAGGCGCAAGCCGAAACGCGTAGGGACCATCTTCAATAAAGCAGTCTGTTCCAAACCTGCTCTCCTCTCTTGCTCCGTTTGTTCCCCTGTGATTCTGCAAGAGTTACGCTCCTCTCTTGTTCCAGCATTCTTGAGACTCGGCAGGATCTCTTCCAAGGTATGATTGGTTAGGACATCTTCAGCTGTTCCTCGGAGTGGACCCATATCATGTCAGACCAGAAGGTCTCCAAGATCTTTGTCAGAGTTACGTGCTAGAGTTTGGAGTGCCTCTACGGGACATCTTTGTGGAGTCTCCTTACAGCTCTCTGCTCAATCAAGGTAAAACTGCAGTACCTTCTGCAGTTGCAGGCTATATTAACATGCTCTCTGCAGAGTAGGGCCAGGGGCATTATTCCATCTACTTCATGGTACTCAAGCAGGAAGGTTCCTTCCAGTCTCTTTTGGAACCGAAGGTGGTCAGTGCTAAACCCCAAATTCCCCATTGTCTCATGGAGACCATTAGGTCAGTCATTGCATCAGTCCGGCAAGGGGGCTTCCTAACTTTTCTGGGTCTAGCCGAGACATACTTTCACATACTCATCAGGGAGCAACACCAGCAACTGCTTCACTTATGTATCCTGGGCTACAATTTCCAGTTCCAGTCTCTACCTTTTGACCTGGCCATGGTTCCTTTCACCTCAAAAGTCAGGTTGGTGGTGCAGGGTCAGTGTTCCTGCCCAAGCAAGGGTTCAGGGTTCACCCGTACCTGGATGACTGGCTGATTCGGTCAGACTCCTGGGATAAGTCAAGGGATGATGCAGCCTTGGTGATTCACTGACTAGAGAGGCTGAGGCTGGTTACCAACTATCTCAAGAACAGCCTGGTTCCTTCTCAGGATTTGGAGTATCTTGGGGCTTGGTTAGGTACTCTCCAAGGTCAGGTGTTCCTCATGCAGTAGAGGTTATTCAAGCTGCAGAGCTAGATTAGACAGTTTTGTGCTCAGTCAGCCCCCCAGGCCTAGGACTGCCTCTAACTCACAGGGTTTTTCACGTCATCCCTGAATTTAGCCCCTTAGGCCAGGGTGCACACGTGATCCCTCCAGAGATGTTTTGTCTTGCTGGTCTCCCTGTTCTGGATTGTTCATCTGAATCCATCCTCTCCCTCTGGAGGTCAAGGAGCAGCTGGTGTGGTGGTTGCAGTGTCACTATATGATGAACAAGATGCCCCTGGAAGTGCAAGATTAGGTGTTTAGACCATGTATGCAAGCTTGAAGAGCTGGGAGATCTCACTGTCTGTCAATTTGCTCTGGAATTCTGGTCCCCTCAGGAAGCCTCTTAGTCATTCAACCATTTGGAGGCAGAGCGATCCATCTGAAGCCCCTGTTGGTGGGCAAAGCAGTCTGCATGTTCTCAGATAATGTCACAGCAGTGAAGTATGTCAACAAGCAAGGAACTTGCAGTGCTGAAGTGACTGTTGAGGAAAAGCTGTGTCATTGGGCAGAGGAACATCTAATTGCCTTATCTGCAGCCTACATAGCAGGCGTCGATAACATGCAGGCCAACGGGAACTCTGTGGATTTCAATAAGTGGGATTCCAGCCCTCACATGTTCCTTTTTATAATACAGAAGTGGGGCTTTCCAGTATTCAACTTGATGGCCATTCAGAAGAATGCTAAAGTGGATAACTTTTACACTGTCAGGAAGGATTCATAGGCAACAGGCTTGGATGCCCTGCTTCAGGAGTGGCCCCAAGAGGTGCTTCTGTAGGTTTTCTTTCTGTTGCCTTGGTGAGCTGAATGTGATGTGGAATTGTTGCACCTGGGCTTGGTGACTCCAGACTGGCCATGCAGGTCATGGTAAACAGATTTCTTGAGTCTGTTGGCGGGGTCCCCTGCCTTGCTTCCCTTAAGGGAAGGGCCTTCCTCTGGCAAGGGCCCCTGGTGTTGGAGGGTCCCAGTTAACTTAGGCTGTCCAGGAAGCTCTACTCTGGAATGTTGGTGGACACCACCTTTAAGGCCCAGAGAGCTTCTACTCTCTTAGCCTATGTTAGAATACTGGAGGGTTTTCGAGAGGTGGTATTCTTGTCTGCCCTAGAGGCCAGGAAAGTAGTTATTGTTGCTGTTTTACCCTTCTTAAAGTCTGGTTTGGACCAGGGATTGGCCCTGAATTCTCTCAAGGTTTTGGTTTTGGCCTTGGCAGGTTATAGGGAGCCTATTCCAGGTATGGCCTTGGCAGCGCACTCTGATATCTAATGCTTCCTCAGGGAGTGAAGCACATCTACCTAATGGTACATCAGGTGGTTCCTCATTGTGGCATTCAAAGGATCCTTCAAGCTCATTCATAAGGCCTTTCAAAAGGATTTGCTCTTTAAGGTTACTTTTCAATCGTGACACTCTTATTTTCTTGTTTAACACCCTTTTGTATTTTATCATTTCTCCAGGACCAAGCAGGAAGTAAGTCCTCACATATGGGTGACGGCGCCGATGGAGCCCCCGTGCGGAGCATTTCCCCAGGTTTCAAAGAAAGCCTTTGGGAATGCAGTGCACCTGCGTGGTCCCCTTCCCGCCCAAGGGTGCCATCTTGCTCAGTCTTTCTTTTTCCGCAGAGCCCGACGGACGTGAGTTCGTGTCACCAGGGAAAAGTAGATCTTTTTCTGCGATTTTCGCGTTGTTTTATCCGGTTCGACACCGGTTCCCCTTCCCATCTGGGCTCAGTACACCGGTATCGAGTCTGGAGTTTTGATTTTTGTTTTTTGTCCTTTGTGACTAGCGTTCGCACTCTTTTTGTGTTTTCACTGGCAGCTCGGTCTTTTGACCTTGCAGGGGGCCCTTTTTCCCCCGATGGCTGCCAGCGGGTTCAAAAAGTGTGATCGGTGTAAGAAACTTATGTCTCTCACCGACACACATGACTGCTGCCTCCGGTGCCTCGGGCCTGACCATGACCCGCTGGCCTGTGGCCCGTGCGGAAAAATGTAGTCTAAGGAGCTTCGGAGCCGTCAACATCAATGTGAGCGAATTTTCTCTGACTCCGCGTCCGGCCGGGCCTGGACTTCGTCAGAGGCCTCGACATCTCGGGAGTCCGACCCCGTGTGCCGTCGGGGTTCCTCTGAAAGGGAGTCTCCCACCCGGGAGCACAGAAGGAAGAAGAAGCTTGCGAGGGCGGCTGCTGGTTCCTCGAGGGCCAGGTTGCGAGACCTGACCACCGCCCCGGGCTCTCAGAGTCGGAGAGGCCTTCCAAGCTACCTCGCGTGGAGCCGGAGTCCCCGAGTCACATAAGTGCAGTTGTTCTCGTGGACTCTCCTCCGGGGGAGCCGACGTCGGGCCCGACGCTGTCGGGGGCTGCTGAGTCTCCTGAGCTTGAACTCAGGTTGACGGCCTTGGAGTGCAGCTTGGCTGCCTTCATGGAACATCAGCGGGTGCTGATCGCCGGTCTGACCAGTGCATCTGCCCCAACCACTGGGACCTCGACGTCTAAGTCGACCCCGGAGACCGCTTCGATTCTCGAGTCAATGAAGTCTCGAGTCGATCCTCGGTCAAGGTCCCCCTTGACCTCCCGTGCGGGGCCATGGTCATCGACGCCGATACCCGGGGCGGGTGGCACCGAGGCCCACACCGCCGGAGCCTCTCGATTCCTCCTCGGAGTCGGAGTGGGAGATGGAGGACGAGGAGTCCCCGGACACCTTCCAGATGCAGTGTGTCCCTTCGTACTCACCGGAGTCTGAGCCTCGGAGATGGTCCCCCCTGCCCCCCCCCCGGAGGATACCCGGTTCTCGGACTTCGTGGGGGACATGGCCAAGGCCTTGGCCTTCCCCGCGGATGCCAAGGAGGAGCCTCGAGCTGAGGAGCTCGATGCCCTCCAGTATGATTTTCCTCCGAAGGAAGCCTTTACTGTGCCGGTTCCTCCGATGCTGTTATGGCTGCTCTTTCTTATGTGGGAGGCACCGGCCTTGACGCCGGTTCTTAGCAAACGGATCGATTCCATTTATCGAGTCCATAAGAGCCCTGGGTTCCAAAAGGCACAGCTACCGCACCACTCCATAGTTGTGGAATTGGACATGCATTGTCTGAAGAGTCAGAAGATGCACTCCTTGGTGCTCCCCCGGACGGAAGGCCCGGAACCTGGATGCCCTCAGTAGAAAGTGCTTCCAGGGGTCTATGCTATCTTGCCGTGTCCAGACCTACCAGCTGTACATGAGCATGTACCTACGAGACCTGGCGAAGGAGATTGCCGGGTTCTCAGCTGGCCTCTCTGAGGAACCTTTGCAGAGGTTCAAGGCTTTGTCAACAGGGATTCAAGAGTGCTCGAAATTTATCTCTCAAGCAGCCTATGATGGCTTCGAGGCTTCGGCCCGGGTAGCCGTGGCCGGCATCGGTGCATGCCATCAGGCCTGGCTTCGGTCATCAGACCTGGAGCCATGGGTGCAGGACAAGTTGGTCGATGTCCCCTGCTGAGGTGAAAACCTTTTCGGTAAGCCATGACTGAAAAGGCTGCGGAAATCGAGATTGAGACTCTCACCAGGACAAGGCTGTCCAGAAAGACTTTTGCCCCTTCTCAGAAAAAGAAGGGCTCGGGAAAGAAGCCCTTTTTCTTGAGGAAGGGTGTTGCTTACAAATCCTACCCTCAATACCAGGCCTCTCCAGCTCCTCAACAGGGCCAGCAGGCCAAGGGGCAGGGGCATGGGCCCCGTAGGCAGAAGACCCCCAAGACGCCAGCTCCGGCTCCTGCACCGCAGGGAGTGGGGTTTTGACTCCCACAGCATAGCCTCTTCTCCAAAGCTGGCTCCACTCAGCACAGGAGGTCGGCTGACCCTGTACGCCTACAGGTAGGTGGCCAGCCATCACAGGGGATACCTGGGTACTGAGCATAGTCCAGAAGGGCTACTTGCTCCACTTCCAACAGATACCCCCCTCCTACTTTCCAGGGGAGCCTCCAAGACTCCCTCTGCACAGAAACCTCCGTTGGCAAGTCTTCTAATGGAACAGGCGATGGAACCGGTGCCCCACCACCTGGAAGGGCAAGGTTTCTATTCCAGATACTTCCTGGTACCAAAAAGGACAGGAGGCCTCCGGCCTATCCTAGACTTGCGAAACCTAAACAAGTTTCTGGAGAGGGAAAAGTTCAAGATGCTTACCCTTGGGATACTGCTGCCCTACCTCCAGCAGGGACATTGGCTTGGCTATGCTCCTTAGATCTAAAGGATGCTTATACTCACATTCTCATCCATCCAGACCACAGACAATATCTCAGATTTGTGGTGGGAGGAAACCATTTCCAGTACAGAGTACTTCTCTTTGGCCTAACCTCTGCCCCCAGGGTTTTCACCAAATGCCTGGCGGTGGTGGCGGCCTATCTCAGGAATCATGGAATTTTTGTCTTCCCATACCTGGACGACTGGCTCATCAGGGGCCACTCTCCAGGAGGCCAGACAAGCCACTCTTCGCACTGTCTCTCTTCTTCAGCATCTGGGCTTTGTCATAAACTATGCAAAGTCCACTTTGCTCCCCTCACAGAACCTAGAGTTTATAGGGGCAAGATTAGACACCCTGCAGGCAAGAGCTTACTTGCCTGAGGACAGGGCCCACAGACTGATGGACTTGGCCAACCACTTCCAAAGCAATTCTGAGATATCCGCCAGGCACTTCCTGCGACTCCTGGGCCACATGGCATCCACGGTACATGTGACTCTGAATGCCCTTCTGCACACGCGGGCTGCTCAGTGGTGCCTCAGCTCAGTGGGCGCAGGCCACAGGCGAACTCCAAGACAGAGTAAAGGTGTCCAAACCACATTTGGACTCCTTGCAGTGGTGGCTACATCTCCCAAACCTTCTCAGAGGGGTGCCTTTTCAGGCCCCGGCACACACAAGGGTTCTGACGACCGATACTTCCTTAAAGGGCTGGGGTGCACATTGCCAGGGCAAGTGCACTCAAGGCCTCTGGTCTCCTCGGGAGGCCACACAGCAGATCAATCTGTTGGAGCTGCGAGCAATCCGCTTGTCTATCCAGACTTTTTCTCATGCCCTCTCTCACCAGTCTGTCTTAGTTCAGACAGACAATCAGGTAGCAATGTTCTATGTGAACAAGCAAGGGGTTACAGGGTCCAGATTCCTATGTCAGGAGGCGCAGGCCCTTTGCTCCTTTGCAATCAAACAGGGCATGTTTCTCAAAGCAGTTATCTACCTGGTGAGGAGAACTTCTTGGCAGACAAACTAAGCAGGATTCTCCAGCCTCACGAATGGCAGTTGAATCCACTGGTGGTCCAGCAGATCTTTCTACGATGGGGACTTCCATCAATCTATCTCTTTGCAAGTCCACTGAACCGTCAGCTGCCCAGGTTTTGCTCCAGACAGCCGCATCCCCTGAGAATGGCAGCAGATGCTTTTCTGATCTCTTGGTCTACAGGCCTCCTGTATGCGTTTCCTCCCACACCCTTGGTGGCCCAAGCTTTGTTCAAGATTCTGCAGGAGAAGGCCTCAGTGATTCTGGTAGCCCCCAGATGGCCGAGGCAACCATGGTTTCCATGTCTTCTGCAGTTGGCGGTGGAAACTCCATTCACTCTGGGGTTGCATCCCAATCTCCTGTCTCAGGATCAGGGTTCCCTTCTGTACACCAATCTCAGATCCCTCAATCTGATGGCCTGGCTGCTGAAAGGATAGTGCTAGCTCCCTTACTTCTACCTAGGGAAGTTGAGGAGGTGGTCTTGGCCTCTAGGAGGCAGTCCACCAGAAAGTCCTATGTCCTCAAGTGGCGTAGGTTCACAATATGGTGTGCTCAGCGCAATGAAGATCCTTTCTCCTGCCTGGTGCCAGTAGTACTACAATATCTACTTCACCTGTCAGACCTAGGCCTTAAGTCCAACTCTGTTCGGGTCCATCTCAGTGCTCTATCAGCACACCACTCACTGGTGGAGGGTCAGTCTCTATCCGTCCACCCTTTGGTGTCCCGCTTCCTCAGAGGCCTGCTTCTGCTCAAGCCTCCAATTTGTCCACCAGCCACTGAGTGGGATTTGAACGTGGTTTTGCAGCAACTTACTCGCCCACCGTTTGAGCCGATGGCTACTTGCCATTTACGCTTCCTTTCTTGGAAGGCGCTCTTCCTGGTAGCTCTTACATCAGCCAGACGTGTGAGTGAACTACAAGCTCTGGTTTCTGATAGACCGTACACACGGTTCTATAGGAACAGGGTGGTCCTATGGACCCATCCTAAGTTCCTTCCAAAAGTTGTCTCCTCTATCCACCTCAACCAGGAGGTGGTTCTTCCGACATTCTTTCCCAGGCCGCATACCAGCCAGGCTGAAACATTCTTGCATACCCTGGACCGTAAGAGGGTGTTGTCCTTTTACATAGAACATACGAGACTCAGCTCTTCGTCTCCTTTGACCCAAATAAACTGGGGTTACCTGTCTCCAAGTGTACGCTGTCCACTTGGGTAGCAGATTGTATCGCCTGGGCATACAAGACAGCCGACCTTCCCTTGCAGGGTCGAGTCACGGCCCACCGTGTCAGGACGAAAGCCACGTTAGTAGCTCATCTCCGCTCTGTTCCGTTGGCAGACATCTGCCGGGCTGCTCCTTGGTCTTCAAGCCAGACTTTTGCAGCCCACTACTCCCTCGAGAGAGAGTCCTAAAGGGACAGTGCTTTCAGACAGGCGGTACTCCGTAATCTCTTTGAGGTTTAGGCAACTCCTACCCTCCAGCCCTTGTGTTGGGCTACCGTACGGGGGCGTTCTCAGAGGATATTCTTATCACGGATGCTGAGGCTCGGCAGAGGGAGCCATTTTTTCAGCTTTGGGTTCCCGGTAGCGTAAAGCTGGGGAGTCCCATATGTGAGGACTGACTTCCTGCTTGGTCCTGGAGAAAGAGTAGTTACTCACCTGTAACAGGTGTTCTCCAGGAGCAGCAGGAATCAGTCCTCACGACCCTCCCTCCTCCCCTGGAGTTGCAGTCATATACTTTTATTTTGATTTTTTGCTGTCTTTTAGCTATGTCATCAGACTGAGCAAGATGGCACCCATGGGTGGGAAGGGGACCGCGCAGGCGTGCTGCATTCCCAAAGGCTTTCTTTGAAAGCTGGGGAAATGCTCCGCACGGGGGGCTCTGTCGGCGCTGACGTCACCCATATGTGAGTACTGATTCCTGCTGTTCCTGGAGAACACTTGTTACAGGTGAGTAACTACTCTTTCCCTTAAAGTACCCTAGCAGCTATGGATATCACTCTTATCAAGAACAAGCCATTTGACTGAAGACTGAACAAAGTTTAGGTCAACTATCCAGAGGGTCATCAAGAGTAACAGCAGCAACTCTAGCTCCCTATTTATTCTGCTTATCTGTCTTGAATAGATTATAAGCTCTGAGCAGGGACTGTCTCTTATGTGTTTGTGTACAGTGCTGCATATGCCTTGTAATGCTATACAAGTGATTAGTAATAGTAGTTTTCCTAGTGGCTGCTGCACCCGTCAGGTGGGTATCAGAGCTCAGGCCTTGTTCTGCAGAAAGTCTTCCTTGATCATTTCAGCAGCTTCTGGTCTCCTTGAGGACTTTCCCATCCCGTCTCCCAAAGGTACTGTCTCCCTTTCACCTTAACCAGACTGTCATCCTGACCTTCTTCACACAGGAGTATCTTTGGGTAGACCCTCCTATGACTTGTAGGCATGAGAAGGGTGTTGGATACTTGGAGGTCATTAATTCCTTCTGTTGATTGGATCATCTCTTGTCCTTTTCAGCAGTCCACGGGAAGGTTAGCAACAGCCAAGTCATCGATTGCTCACTGGATTAAGGAGGTTTCTACAGTAGTTTAACCTAATGTTTTGTCTAGAAAGCCAAAGGGAATTGGAGCTCACTTCACTAGGCACAAGCTGCTTCCTGAGTGGATTCTGCCATGGTGTATCCGGAGGACATCTGTAAGGAATCTACCTGGTGGTTTCTGAACACGTTTGTGAAACAGGTTGCATGTGGGAGCTAAAGCAGATGCCAACTTTGGCAAGGCAGCTCTGTCCAGAGTGTCTTCCTCCTACCCTAGGCCCTTACTGATTGGGTACATCTTAGTCTAGCAAGATGATAAAAGAAGCAGAAATTTTACGTTCCTGATTATTTTCTTTGAATCCTGCTAGACTTCTGTAGGTTTGGGAGTCCTGATTGTATGGTCAGATTCAGTGCATGGCACAAAGTCAGTTATGGTGAGAGAAGCAGATATGTGTTCCTATTGGATTGTTTCAAATTATGGCTGTGGAATAGGAACGTTTTATAGTTTTGAGGAGTTCAGAGTTTTTAAGTCTTGCTTACTTCTGGGGACATGTCTCACTGTATTCTCTAATTGCTGCCCCAGAGGATTTACCAAGTGATGACATCACTGAAAGTTAGAAACATAGAAACATGACAGCAGAGAAAGACCACATGGCCTATGTAGTCTTTCCTTCCATAACAACTACAACAGTCCCCTTTTTTCCTTTAGAGATCCTCTGTGTTGGTTGCTCCACCTGCTGGCTGGAGAATATAACTCGTTTATCTGGACTGGTCTAGCAGGATTCAAGGAAAGAAACTTATCAGGTGTGTAACATTTCTCCTATGCCGCTTCATTCTAAATGCTTAGTATCTGGGAGCAATACACATTATACTAGGGATTTTCAACACTTTTTGAGTACGCTCTAGCCAGTTGGAATTTTAGGGTGCCAGTAATGAATATGTATGGAGAGATTTGCATACACTGCTTGCATTGTATGCAGTTCTGTCCCATTCCTATTCATTGTGCATATCCTGCAAACACAGTTGGTTGGGAGGTACTCAAGGGCAGGGTTGGAACCCCCTGCATTATTCCCATATGCTTTCATTAAAAGTGTAAAATGCAGTTTTATGGAAATTAAATGCAGTTTTATGGAAATTAAAAAAACAAACACCCCCCCCCCCAAAAGAAACAAAACTCTGTTTTTTTCTTTCATCGTTTCTCTTAGTAATAAAGCAGCAGTATTCATCTATTGTCATTTATTTATTTTTTATTTTTTTATTTAATGTCTCTTCTATACCGGTGCTATTCATTATAATTTTTAAGTGCGGTGTACATTTAACTGAACCTTATACAATGCAGTCGGGGCTGCATTGTATTTACAATAAACAGGAACTATAACTTGGACATAACTGGGGTCATCCTTCCTGCACTAGGCCTTCTTTCTGGTCAGCACTTCTTTTAACCCTGTTGGCATGCCATACAGCCTACTTTCTCTGTATTTTTGGCACCTGATTTCTAGACTGATCCTCATGCATATCCATAAGGCCAGTAAACGATGTTCATTTTAGTAGTGCAGAATTGAGCTGTCCTAAAGAAACATATCTTTTTTTATGAAGAAATTTACTGTTAGACTTGTAACATTAGAAGTGTTTTAACCCTCTCCCTTCCCTGGAGCAAATCTGGGATTTTTGCCTTAAGTGTTTAATGCTAGCAGAAATCTGCAAAACATTTGCTGTGGCTCTAGTGTTCTGCTTCCCCTCCCCTCACCACCTGACTCAGGCACACTCTCGTCCCCTTCACCCTTCCTAGGCTTGCTCTTTGTCCTTACTCCCTTGCATGTTGTTCTGTCAGAACTGTTTGGCTGTTTCTGCTGTGTGTCTGTAGCTTGACAGCAGGGTGCGTCTGTACATGTGCATACCCTGCATTTAGGTGAAACAGATAACCACTTCTAGTCCCCAAACTGGATTATAAATATTTTTTCTATTAACATTCTAGCAAAAAAAAAGAAAGCAAATGTGACAAATTTATTTCTCAGTATGATACCTCCTTGACCCACCACAACTGAATGCCATAATGACCCCCATCAGCAACAAGAGAAATAGAGGAAATAGATAGGAAGCTTTCTTGTGCATAATCATTCATAGTAGAGATTATATGGATTTTATATAGAATTTGCCATCCTGCAACTATAACACTTATTTTTCTCTTTTCAGTATATTTTTGGGGAGTTCAGTCCTGATGAATTCAACCAATTTTTTGTGGCTCCTAAATGCACAGTTGAGGTAAGAATTTTCTACTTTATTATCAGAAAATAAGAGTTTGGTAAAGGAGTGAAAATACAAATTGGGAGAGGAAGTAAAATATGATTGCCAAGTAGTTTCAGATTGGAAATTCTAGCTTTTAAACTTATAGTTGTTCAGGCAACTTCGGTTCATCCTATCCTTCCAGTCGAGTCCAGACGCGTGGGCTTATGCCTTCCCATTAGTAGATGGAGACTGAGAATCACTGGTTTGATGATGCCACAGTATAAGAGTATTGTGCAGCCCTTCTCTCATCAGTATTTCTCAGTTTCCAGCAGATGGAGGTTGTCTAACTGTGTGCAGTCTGAATTGGATCAGAGAGATGTAACTGAGGATTCTTGGAGTGCAGGACGTAGGATGGCGGTGGCCTCCTACAATGCTCTGGGGTGCAGAACCTGGTGGTACTGGTCCCTCCCCCTTCCCATTTACCCTAGCTTGGGGAGGAAGAAGAATTGAAAAAATAAATGAGAAGAGTGCAGCAAAACTCTTGGGGTGCAGAGCCTGGTGGGACTGGGTCCCCTCTTTGCCTCCCCCACACCCCCTGGCCTGGTGACCATTATGCTTTGGTGGGGTGCAGCTGCGATCCATCCTTATTTCTTCTTCAGGTTTTGGAAAGTGGGCCAGGTAAGGAGTTTCTCTTTTTTTCTTGTTGCTGAGGGCAGTTTGTGTGTTAGGGGAAAAAAAAAAAGAGTGCTGGGATTTCGGCCCATGCCACAGGAGTTCAGGGCAGCAGAGCCAGTCTGCATCGGTAGAAAGATGAGTGACAGCTCTTGGGAAGGGGAGGGGTGTGTTGAAAGGTGCTCGGACTCCCGCATGGTTCTAACTGGCTTTGCGTGGCCAACGGGGGCAAAAGCCTGTCCCGTTGCCGCAATGGTTTGGGGAATCTGGGTAAACTATGACATTCATTCCATCATCTGTGGAAAGGCACTGTCTAGATGCTGGCTTGCTGTTAAGCAACCAATGAAGCCTCAGGCTTTTTTGGCCGTTTGGCCCATGGTACAGTGTGGTGTTAGCCCTGCATCAACATGTTCATAACTGGCACACTCGGGGCTCAGGTGCTTTGTGGTGTTACTCCCAATTTCGTCTGCAAGAGCAAACACGCTTGACTCAAGACAATCTGGGTAGTTTCAGCGGGAGCCTTGGTCAGCATCCTCAGACTCTTGCTGTGATTTCCTGGATCGCAAACGGCATTTAAAAAAGAAAAAAATAAGATAGTTGCCTGGGCATCACTAGATGGGGTGGCAGCACCATGATAGCACACTGCTGCGGTGAGTCAAGTTGGAACACTGAAGTGATTTTTGGTGGGAATGGTGCCATTTTCTTCCCTTGGCCAGTCTTCTGCTCTAACAAGGGCGGGAACTTGGGGTAAGTGCACTTTTCAGCTCAGAACGGTAGAATTTACAAATGTGTTTTTCCCCTAGAGTTGAGCCACCGTAACACAGCGATGATTAGTTACAGGGAGAATTGTTTCCTGACAAGGGGCACTTCCTTCCAGAGGTTGACCGGAGGTCCTGTGGGGGGGAAGGGAGGGGCTAGTGGGGCTGCATTGGCTTTCTTAGGGTCTCTAGTGGCCAAATATACCCCTCACGGGGGGGACGGGGACATCAGAGAGAAATGTGGTACTTGTGATCTAGATTGGCCACTGTTGGTAATAGGATACTGGGCTTGATGGACCCTTGGTCCTGACCCACTATGCCATATTTTTTATTTATTTTATTTATTTGTTACATTTCTATACCGCGGTTTACAAGGAACTTAACAGGTACATGGAACACGAATAAAACGTTTTACAGGTAACTTGATTTGCGGGTAGGGTCAGTGGGTTGGAGGTTACAATTTTTTAGGAACTATGTACAACTTGGCTATATACAAGAATTTTCATGCTCGTTTGCTTTGCACTGCCTACTGCCATATCCTATGTTCTTATGTTCCTATGTTCCTAGCCTTTTTGGTTAAGGTTAGGGCAATGTTATGTATGTTTCTGTCTTTAGCTAGTTTCTTGGCTAAGGCTAGGGCTGGGTGTTGCTTCTTTCAGGATTAACAAAATCCAGCATTTCTTGAGAGATCACAAAATGTTGCGGGACCTATATAGGCCCTGTTTCGTGAGTGCACAGAAAATGGACCAGTATAGGCCCTATGGTCTTATAGCCTCTGACCAAACGTCCAGAATGGTCCCACTGGCCTGGTTAGATGGATGATATCTGTGTATTGCTTTCCGTAAATAATATGTTTAAGCAATAAAGTGGAGTTTGGTTTGACCTTCTTATACTAGGACGCTTGGCTACTCTGGAAGCAAGGCTTTTTTCGGTTTTGTCAGTCCCACAGAGAGGAGGCTATTTTGTACATGCTTGTGATAGGCCATGCTGGGTCAGTGTTCTGTTGTTCATTGAGGGCTAACAACATAGGCCATGTGCTCTTTTTCTGTTATCATGTTTCTACCTAGTCTGCCCTTTCATATCAATTAAAATAGTGCCCTTTTTTCCTTTACAGATCCTCTGAGTTTGTCCCATGCTTTTTTGAATTCAGATACTATCCTCGTCTCTATCACCTCCACTGGGAGACTATTCCACATATCTATCAATATTTCCACATATTACTCCTGAGTCTATTCCCTTTCACCCTAATCCATGTCCCTTTGTAGCAGTGCTTGCTTTCAATTGAAAGAGGCTCTCCTCTGCATTTATGTCATGGAGGTAGTTAAACGGCTCAATCATATCTCCTTTATCTTGCCTTTCCTCTAAAGTATACATATTAAGTTCTTTAAGTCGGTCCTCATAAGCTTTCTAACAAAGACCACTAACCATTTTAGTAGCCATCCTCTGCACCAACTCCAACCTGTTTATATCCTTTTGAAGGTGCAGTCTCCAGAATTGCACACAATACTCCAAATGAGTTTGCACCAAAGACTTAGTGCCTCTGTATATCACCTCCTTTCTTCTGCTGGCCATTCCTCTCCCTATACACCCATGCATCCTTCTGGCTTTCACAGTCACCTTTTCTGCCTGTTCCTTATCTACTCTCCAGTCCAGTCCTGCACCTCTGGGTAGTGTACCTCTTCCAGCAGCTTGGAGGCTGAGCCTGTCATCTTTTTTGATGACACTAGTGTACATATGCAGCTGGCACCGCCCACCAGCCCCAGTATGCTCAGCCTCCAAGTAGCTGGAGGAGGTTGTAAACCAGGGTGCTGGACTCATAGAAAGTCCAAAGCAAAAATTCCTCAAATAGTGATCAACAACAGTAAACAATCAAAAATTTGTGAATCCCAAATGAAATTTAATATTTTTGTCAGGCAAAATTGAGGGAGGATGGTACTTCAATCCATCCCCTCCAGTTAACAATTGTCCTATTATTCACACTTGTGCCTAAGATGTCAAACCGTAATTATAGAGTTCATCTAGATATTGCACTTATCTGAATACCACAATCATATCAGCACGACGTGCACGTTTCGGGGTACCTTAACCCCTGTGCACGTCGTGCAGATATGATTGTGGCATTCAGATAAGTGCAATATCTAGATGAACTCTATAATTACGGTTTGACATCTTAGGCACAAGTGTGAATGAAAGGACAATTGTTGACTGGAGGGGATGGATTAAAGTACCATCCTCCCTCAATTTTGCCCGACAAAAATATTAAATTTCATTTGGGATTCACATAGTGATAATTTTTGATTGGACTCATAGAAAGGACAACTAAGGAGATAGGTTTAGTTAGAGTTTGGTTTTATTTCCCCTGTTAAGGTGCAGGTTCCTTATCGTCCCTCCAGTCTAGTCCCAGACCCCTGGGGTTTAAGCACCTCCTTCCGCAGCTTGGAGACTGAGCATGTCACCCTTTTTGGTGTCGCCAGTATAAGTAGTCCATGGTCCGCCCTCCTGCTCCAGTAGTCTCAGTCTCCAAGCAGCTGGAGGAGTCGTGAGCCTAGAGGTCCGGGGCTCACTGGAGGAATGATTAAGGGGCTGATATCCTTTGAAAACATTTTGAGAAAGCAGGTTACTTCTCTGACAGAACGTTTTGAGCAGTGCTGCAGGCCGACGCTATCCCCCTCTCTTCCCCCTCCCTGCAGGTGCCGATGCTCAGGGAAGTGTGCGGGAGTGCTTGTTGGGGCCTCCGGCTCCCGAACCCGCGAATCGGGTGAGGAGCCGTAGAGGAGAGAGAGACACGCGGCAGAGAAAATTAAAGCTGCCGGTCTCCCTGAGCTGCACTGGTGTTTGCCGAGGCAAAAGAAGTGGCAGAGATGTCCCTCGTTGTCCGCGGCACAGTACGAGGTGAGCGGGACTGTGCGCCTTACCCGGGGGGGGGGGTTGGTTCAAATCACCATGGAGAGTGCGGCAGTCAGGCGCGACTTGGGTCGCATGCAGCCTCTGAGGGACGGCGCGGCTGAGAGGCAGGCGGATAAGAACTGGCAGGCCAGAGCCACGCAGCAGAAGGGCGGAAAAAGGTGAAGGGGCCTTTTTCTTCAGTTTTCGATTGTGAACGTACATTTGTGGAGGGCTGCTCAGGTTAGGTGAAAGGGGCAGTCTTGGGCTGTGTTGTTTAAGACGCGTATGTTTAAAAAAAAAAAACCTTTTAAATTTTTGCCTCTGTCAGGTCTGTTTTGGGAACTTGACTGCTTTGTCAATATGTCTTCTAGGCCTCAGTGCGTGATGTGTGGGGCCAAGAAAGGATCCATTTCGGAGGATGGTGTGTGTAGAGCCTGTATGCAGGAAGCGGCTGTAGGGGGAGAAGCAGCGGAAGGACAGGTTCTTAGAGAAAAAGCTGCTGGCTCTCCTGAGCACATTTCACCTGGCGGGCCTCCTCCGGAGCCTATGCCGGGACCTTCCACGGCACCAGAGGCCGCCAGTTCACAGCATTTGTTGCAGGGGGGGGGGGGGCTGGCGGCAATTTTTTT
Source organism: Ichthyophis bannanicus (assembly GCA_033557465.1). Lineage (NCBI taxonomy): Eukaryota > Metazoa > Chordata > Amphibia > Gymnophiona > Ichthyophiidae > Ichthyophis > Ichthyophis bannanicus. The sequence goes on along the minus strand of CM066034.1, from coordinate 84,789,881 downwards.
CACAAGACTTTATGGCACTGCTTCAACAGGCTATTTGGAAACGGGGGTCTGAGGAAGCAGAGGAAGAGCTCAGAGGGAAGCGTGCAGGGGCTCCCCTAGCAGGGGGAGCGGATAGCGTTCAGTGCAAAAAGCCTAGGTTAGGTACAGACAAGACAGAACAGGCTGTGGAGTCGGAGGTTCAGTCAGACGTTTCGGATGATTCGGACATGGGGATGGACCTGGAGGAAGGCGAGATAGCAGAGCCAGAAGATCAAGCGCGGGTTATTAGGGTCTTCAGGCGTAAGGAGTTGGCAGCTCTGATTTCGGAGACACTGAAAGCGTTGAACATGCCAGCAGCAGAGCAGGCAGTGGATTTCTCTTTGGAGGATCCGCTGTTGCAGGCGGTCCGGAAGTCCCAGAGAGCCTTCCCAGTCCATGGAGTGTTTAAAGAAATGCTTCAGGAAGAATGGGACATGCCAGAAGCGGGGATGAAAGGTTCAAGAGTGATGTCGCGCCTTTACCTGCTGAAGGAACCGGATAGGGATCTTTTCAAACCTCCCAAGGTAGATGCAGCGGTTTCGGCAGTTACTAAAAAGACGACGATTCCTGTGGAGGGCAGTTCTGCCCTTAAGGATGCGCAGGATAGGTGTTTAGATAGTTTGTTGAAGCAAGTCTTTGAGGTCAATGCGGTTTCCATGCATGCTTCCATTTGCAGAGCATGGGTGGCAAGGGCGTGTCTGCGTTGGTCCCAAAAGATGAAGGGGGACCAGGAAGCTGAGGCAGTTGAAGAAGCGGCCTGAATGGAGTCGGGGGCAGCTTATTTGGCAGATATACAATATGACCTAATTCACGGTCTTGTGAAGAGCATGGTGTCAGTGGTAGCGGCATGCAGATATCTGTGGCTGCGTAACTGGGCAGCAGACGTGCTTCTAAGGCAAGGTTAGCTAAACTCCCTTTTCGAGGTAAACTCCTTTTTGGGGAGGATTTGGAAAAGTTGGTTAAGGACCTCGGAGAGTCTAAAGGAGGTAGGCTGCCGGAGGATAAGCAGAAGCAGGGTCGTCTGCTAGCACCTTCTAGGAGCCAGCAAAGGGAATTTTGGAGATTTCAACTGGCGAGGTTCGGTCAGTTTCAGAGAGGGCGTTCTAATTACAGGTCCCAGGGGTTTCGAGGGTTCAGAGGAGCGGATAGAGGTTTTGGAGCCTCCTCTTCCTCGAACCTCAAGAAGTCGCAATGAAGCGAGGGGGGCCCAGGCAGGATTAGTGCCCGTGGGGTGTTGACTAAGGGATTTTTATCCTGCCTGGGCCCGAATCACATCAGATCAATGGGTGTTGGAGGTCATTCAGAGAGGTTACGCCCTAGAATTCCAATGCCCAGTGCGAGAAGCGTTTGTTCTATCTCCATGCCGGACAATGTCAAGGCTGCAGGTAGTTCGAGAGACTTTGGAAAGGTTGCTAGTTCTCCAGGCAGTAGTACCAGTTCCGGTAGACGAGTGCGGTTCCGGTCAATACTCAATATACTTTGTGGTGCCAAAAAAGGAGGGCTCGTTAAGGCCAATTCTAGACCTCAAGAGTGTAAACCGGTGTCTCAGAATATCGCACTTTCGCATGGAAACGCTGAGATCGATCATAGTAGCAGTCAGACAGGGAGAATTTCTCACCTCGCTAGATCTCTCGGAGGCATATCTGCATATATCGATCCGATTGGAACACCAACAGTACCTGCGTTTTGCAGTCCCCATGGGACATTTTCAGTTCCAGGCATTGCCGTTCGGTTTGGCAACTGCGCCGTGCACCTTCACCAAGGTGATGGTGGTGGTGGCGGCGGCGTTGTGCAGGGAAGGGGTATTGGTACACCCTTTTCTGGACGATTGGTTGATTCGAGCAAAGTCGAAGAGCGAAAGCGAGAAGGCTACCCTCCGGGTGGTACAGTTTCTGCAGAGTTTAGGATGGGTAGTGAATGTGGAGAAGAGCAAGTTCGAGTCTTCACAGGAGTTGGAGTTCTTGGGGGCCCGCTTCGACACAGAGGGGCAGGGTGTTTCTCCCACACTCCAGGGCCCTACGACTAAGACAGCTGATATGAGATTTCTTGGGGAAAAGAGCTCTGTTGGCATGGCATTATTTGCAGCTGTTGGGAACAATGGCATCCACACTAGAGTTGGTGCCGTGGGCAAGAGCGCACATGCGACCGTTGCAGAGAGCTCTCCTCAGGAGATGGCCGCGTCAGATCAGTTGTCCCAGCAGCTGATCTGTCCGTTGCGGGCAAGGCAGTCCTTACAGTGGTGGCTGGCTCCAGTTTGTTTAGAAAAGGGAATGTCATTGGAGTCGCCTGATTGGAGACCGCTGACAACGGATGCAAGTCTGTTCGGCTGGGGGGCGCATTTCGAAAGGCAGTTTGCCCAAGGTCAGTGGAATGAAACGGTCGATCAACAGGTTAGAATTACGGGCGGTCACTCTAGCCCTACAAGAGTTTTGGCGTTAGTACAAGGCAAAGTGATTCGTGTGATGTCGGACAATGCCACAGCAGTGGCCTATATCAGTCGACAAGGGGGCACAACTAGCATGGCTCTCGAAGAAGAGGCGGAATAGCTTCTTGGTTTAGCCGAGTTGCACTTGGAAGCGTTATCGGCAGCTCACGTAGCAGGAGTGGACAATGTGACAGCCGATTTTTTGAGCAGAGTCATGGTGGATCCAGGAGAGTGGGTGCTGCACCAGGAGGTGTTTGAGTTTAGTACGTCGCTGGGGGCCTCTGGTCATGGACCTCATGGGACGTTCGAGTCAGCAAAGGCGGAAAGATTTTACAGCAGAAGGAGAGAAAGGATGTTGGAGGGCTTGGATGCCCTGATTCAAAGATGGCCGGAGGATCAGCTCCTGTACGTGTTTCCACCGTGGGTGTTGATCGACTGAGTGCTGCAACTCATAGAGAGGCACAAGGGGCTTGTGATCCTAATTGCGCCAGATTGGCCAAGAAGGCCGTGGTATGCCGACCTAGTGCATCTCCTGGTGCAACCTCTGTGGAAATTGCCTGTCAGGAACGATCTGCTGCTACAGGGCCCACTGAATATGCCACAAGTGGTTCGGTTTTCGTTTACGGCTTGGCTCTTGAAAGGGCATGGTTGACGGCCAAGGGTTACTCTTTGGCAGTCATTTTGACTTTGTTGAGATCTTGGCGTCAGTCAACCTCAATGGCCTATATTCGAGTTTGGCGTATTTTTGAGTCATGGTGTGGGGAGAAGCACGTGGTGGCATTAAGGGCTTCTATTCCGCAGATTCTTTCCTTCCTTCAGGATGGTTTTGATAAAGGTCTGGCAGCAGCTACGCTACGTGTTCACCTAGCGACACTTTCTTGTTATTGTGGGAAAGTGCGGGGGATGATGCTTGGGACACATCCCGATGTTAGAAGATTCTTAAGAGCAATAGCGCTTTTGAGACCACCGTGCAGGGTACCGGTACCGACCTGGGATCTCAACTTGGTGTTGGATGCATTGATAGGGGTGCCATTTGAGCCATTGGCTAAAGCAACTTTGAAGGATCTTACGCTTAAAGTGGTGTTTTTGGTGGCTATTTCTTCAGCAATAAGAATTTCGGAATTACAGGCCTTATCTTGTAGGGAGCCTTTTTTGACCTTCTATGAAAAGAAGGTGGTTTTGAGGACAGTTCCTTCTTTCTTACCAAAGGTGGTGTCCATATTTCATGTGAATCGGGTTGTATCCTTGCCAGTGTTTGAGAGAGGTGGCAAGGATGGGGACAAAGGTCGATTGCATCGGTTGGATGTAAGTCGGAACTTAAGAGTTTATTTACAGAGAACGGCTTCCTGCCGCAAAACTGACAGGTTGTTTGTTTTGTTTGGCGGGCCAAAGCACGGTGAGTCGGCGTCTAAGGCTTCATCTCCAGGAACAAGCAGGAATGAGTCTTCACATATGGGGTACGTCGGTACCGATGGAGCCTGCGCGGGAACGCTCCCCAGCGTCCAATCAGAAAGCCTTTGGGAGCATCCCTCAGCGCCTGCGTGCTGCCTTCCCGCCTTTCCAACTGTCTCTCCTCAGTTTTCGTTTTTCCGCGGAGCCGGCAGGACGTTGTCCTGTCACAGCAGAAAATTTTTTCTTTAATTCTTTAATTTTTCTTTTCCTGTGGTCGTGGCTGTCTCCCCGACTCCACCGGTATCGCCGGTGTTTTTTTCTTTTCAATTAATCCAGGGAATTTTTTTCCCTCAGCTTCCGTTTAAACTTTTGGGCCTTCAGGCCTCTCCATTATGGAGCCGCCTCCTTCTTTTCCTAAGAAGTGCCTTAACTGTGGCAGTGCAGTATTGTTTTTAGACTCCAAGTCCTGGTGTCTCAACTGTTTGGGTCCTGACCATCCGGAGCCATTAGGCTACAATATTATGAGAAGAGATTTTCCTTTTCGAGTTTTCCTCGATACCGAGTTCCCTTCCAATGGCAGGGCACCGGCTATTTCTCCTTCTCTACAGGATCAGGTAACCCACAAACAGTCTGTTAAGACTAGCCAGTCCTTGAGTGGTAGGTCTCATGCACGGCATGATGACGGCTCCGGCCTTGCCCTCAAGGATCCATTGGCTCCAAAACCCCGGCGGGAGTCTTTGGTCTCCAAAGCCTTTCAGGGGTTTCAGGTTGTTCCTGAGGATCACCCCTCACGGAACATACCTGAGCCATGCTCGGTGGTGGCATCCGCTTCGAGCGGTACCGATACCCCGGCATCGGCACTGGTGTTGAGCGATCCACTCTTCACCAGGGATCGTCATCTGGTTTTCTCGGTACCTTCGGGACCGGTCGATACATCCCAGATTGACTTTCCAGTATCGGTATCACCGCCAATACTACCACCGACGCTGGTACCTTCTAGACATGCATCGATAGACTCGCTTCCTTCGATGCCGAGTCTGGAAGACTGGGTACCGACACGTCTTGGATACGATGCTTACCGGTTCCGGATGCTCGGTACCGACGGTAATTACCGAGGACCTTCGGTTTCCTCGGTACCACTTGAGCAGCCTCCGATGACTGCTTCGCTGTCGGTATCGTCTTCGATTCCGGCACCGCTACCGGTATCGGTATCGGTGCCGATACCTGCAGTAGCATCGGGGTCAGCTCCTTCCATGCTTCTTTCACCAGAGTCGCTCCTTTCTATACCCAGTTTGGAGTCGATACCTGGCATGGACGATGCGGTACTGACTGTCTCACGTCATGACCTCCAGTACCAGCAGCCATCCCTTAGGGATCCTTTTCTGCACCGGGCGAGATCTTCTACTTCTACATTCTCAAGTGCCTACTCTGGTGCCCAGGCTAGTTCTTTAGATCTAGCCTGTCCAGGGATGGTTTCTGTTGGAGATCCTTCTTTTCAGAATTTTCTCCTGTACATAGCAACATCCCTTGCTATTCCTACCCCTGGCTATGATCCTGCTCAAGGCTCTCCTTGTTCTGGAGAAAAGGGAACTATAATGCTTCCTTTACATCATTCCTTGCAGGATCTTCTTCTAAGAATGTGGGAAGCACCTCTGAGGGTTTCCTCACCTTCTAGAGCAACTGATCTTCTATATCAGGTGCCCCCCTCCCCAGGGTTTCAAAAGACTCAACTTCCCCATCATTCCATTGTAGTGGAATCAGCAATGAGGAAGGTAAAAAGCAAGAAGAAGCATTCTTTTTACCCGCCAGGTCGTGAATCTAGAACACTGGATGCCTTTGGACGTCAAACCTTCCAAACATCTATGCTGGCAACAAGGATTCTCTCATATATTTTTTATATGAGTCTATCCCTTCAGGAGGTCACAAAGAAATTATCTCTGTTGACTCCTTTTTATCAGAGCCCAAGGCTGCAGACTATTCCTTACTTCTTAGTCATAGCCAAAATATCTCTTGGTTTCTTTCTCGTGCTTCCCTAGACTCTTTTGAGTCTGTTAGCAGAACCTCTGCTATAGCCATAGGGGCACGATGTAGAGCCTGGCTCCAAGCTTCAGACTTGAACAAATGGGCACAGCAAAGACTGGGTAATACTCCTTGCACTGGAGAAAATCTCTTCAATAAGGAGTCTTTACATCAGGTTGCTCAGTGCTCCACTGACGTCCCTGTTTCTGAAGGCCATCCTAAGCCTTCTCCTTCCCCATTAGGTAGGAAATGCCCTACCAAACCTTCTTTCCCTAGGAGAAAGAGGTTTTACTCTTCTCCTGCCCATCATTCAGATGTTCCCAAGCACGGGAAGCCTCGTCCTGGTCTGAAGAATCCAAACTCTAGCCAGGCTGAATAAACACAGCAACCATAGGGTCCTGAAGTTTACAACCTACAGTTGACTTCTTTTCAGTAGAAGTTTTTTCACTGTTTTTTCATTCAAAACTCTACACAGGGATTCCTTTTCTCAGGACATCCAGTTGCTCCTAGGTATGCTGAGCTGTCAGGATATTCATGTCTATGAGTCACAGGTTTCTCCTCTTCTTCCTACCAAGAAGAGAGGTTTAACAACTATCCCATGATAGTTTTCTGTTCCAACATGAATTTTTTCCTTCTACAGACTTACCATATGGTAAGTCACCCTTCAGCTCCTATTTTCTCTACCCTTTTATCCAGGGTTTCCCCTGAAAGAGTGGTACCATACCACTTCAGGGCTTCTTTAGCCTTTCTAGTCATTTCTTTCATTCCAGTGTGGAGTTTCTTCTCTTGAATAAACTCCCTTCTTTTGTCTGGGCAGCTCATCAGACGGGGACAGGAATTTCTCCTCTTATTCTGTCTGTTCTCTGCTGTTTTTTTCAGCAGCTGCCCATGCAGGAGTTCCAGTGATTGGACTACTGGTACTTTTCCACAAGTTTCAAGTCTTGTCTTCCTCTACTTTCTGTCTGGCCTTAGTAGTGATTCCAAGATAGTGCTTTCATCTGTCTTGGATAATCCTAATCACTTCAGGCTTATCACACTATCTTCTTTTCTTGCCATCTCCAATTCCTTTGGATTTGGCAGCATAGTTGACGTGCAGCTGTTTTTTTCCAACAGCCAGTTTTATTTCCCAATTCTCCTGCATAATGCTCTCTGCAATCTTACAGAGAAGCTTTCTACTATGGGCCCTTGCTAGAGAGCATGGGGTTTTGTCTCTAATGACTATCCTATATGGTTGGAAAAGGCTTCCTCAGTCATTTTCCATGACTGTGAGGGTTCTCCACACCCTACTATCTCCTTTTATAATACAGGACATAAGCCTTTTCTACGTGAACGTCAAAAGAGTTCTCCAATTCCTACAAGGAATATGCTCTTTTTTCCTTGCAGCTTGTCCTCATGGTATCCTACTCCTTCATGGACAGCACATATTTAACTAATAATGCATGATACCCCTTTGTGTCCCTCCAGTGGGTCAACCTGGTATCTCATCCTATGCGTTTTCTGTCCATTTACCATGCAAGAGTTCTACAGGACTCAGGACTTGCTGTTTACAGACTGATATTATCCTCTGTTTTTTCACGCAACCATCCTGGTTATTTCACTGGATAGCATTCCTGCACCATCTTAGCCAGGGGGAATAGATTCTCTATATATCTTCTCAAGTAGGTTCCACCTTCTTGTTATTAGATGAATCTTTCCTCTTCACATCTCTCATGTGAATGTTCTTATGGGCATATCTCTATCTGCTTAATTGCAGACATTTTTCTTTAGACATATATCTTCATGTATGTATATATCTCTATATACTTCTCTATAGATACATATGTCTGTAAGCTGCGTGTGCATATGTTATGCCCCTCCAGATCTCACTATAGACATATATATAGACATATATATATACCTATATATATACCTATTTATACCTATATATATATATATATATATATATATATATATACATATATATATACACACACACATATATGTATATATCTATATATATGTGTATCTGTCGAGATGCTTCCTTATAGGTAGATATGTATTTACATACTATCTCTCTGTCTATGCTTATAAAGGTTTTTACCTTCCTATAGATTCCAGACAGTGGGCTTGCATATGTTCATGCTGTCCCACAGTATGTTTGGGGTATTATGCACACAACCACTGCTGTGGTACTGACAGCTCCTACCTTAACCCTAGGTTTAGGAATCCCTGAAGCTCCATGCTCCAATATCTTTCCTTTCTCTCACCAGTTAGGAAAGACTGGGTGGATCTTCAGTAGATCTGAGGATTCAACCCTTCAGACATCTGTCCTTGGGAATACGGGCTTTTTTCCCATACCCCTTCTTCCCTCCAGGACTGGGCTAGTTTGTCCAAATCGGTCAGTCTTCCTCTTTTGCTCCTAACTGTGAGTAACTCTGTAGCCAAAGAGTTCCCAGCTTTTTCCATAAAGCTTTCCACTAAAGACCTACTGTTTTTGTACTACCCCAATTGACACCTGGGTCACCTGTCCCTTCCAGATTTGGACCTTCACCTTCACTTCAGTGAGGTCACCTTGAAGATTCCTCTACTGGATCCCCAGTAGACTCCATCAGCCACTCTATTTCCTGCAATCCAGTAGGTGAGGTCCATATTGTGATTGTTCATTTCAATATTTTTCATGATAATTATCATACATACATGGACTCCTTACCTGTAGTCCTATTTTAGGATAGCTGTTTTTCTACAGCTCCTCTCTTTTCAACTCCTACCCTCCATTCTCAGGATGCCTGGCCATATGAGGTGTAGCATGTTCCAATCCCCACCATGCTAGGGCTCAAGGCATCTTAGCTTGGGAGTCCCCATATGTGAAGACTCATTCCTGCTTGTTCCTGGAGATAGCACAGTTACTTACCTGTAACAGGTGTTCTCCAGGACCAAGCAGGAAGTCAGTCCTCACTTATGGGTGACGTCGGCGCTGACGGAGCCCTCGCGGAGCAATTTTCCCCAGCTTTCAAAGAAAGCCTTTGGGAATTGCAGCGCGCATGCGCGGTAGTCTTCCCGCCCGAAGGTGCCATCTTAGCCAGTCTTCTTTTTTCCGCGGAGCCCTACAGACGTCCCCGTCTTGTCCCCGCGAAAAAGTTGATTTTCCTCTGTATTTATCCTTTTTCTTTCGGTTCGACGCCGGTTGTTTTCCCGCCCGGACTCGCGACGCCGGTCTCGAGTCCTCTAACGGTTTTTCGGTTTTTCTGACTTAGTCAGTTTTCGTTTTCGTTTTTTCCCTGGCAGCCCGGTCCTTTGACCTCGCAGGGGCCCTTTTTCCCCCGATGGCTGCCAGTGGCTTTAAGCGGTGTGGTCGGTGTGACCGAAATATGTCACTCACCGACTCACACGACCTTTGCCTCCGCTGCCTGGGCCCAGATCACGAGGAACTGATCTGTGGGCCCTGCAGCAAACTGTCCTCGAAGGCGTTGAGAAGTCGGCGGCATCAGCGCGAAAGAATCTTCGCTGACCCCAGCCGTACCCGGACCTCGTCGGAGGCCTCACTGTCGAAAGGCTCCAGTTCGGACCGTCGACGGAGCTCCTCCGACCGGGGTTCTCCCTCCGGGGACCATCGACGGAAGGAAAAACCCGCGAGGGCGGCGTCGGTGGACGCTCCTGGCTCCGCGAGGGCCAGGTCGCATAGCCCCGACAGCCGCCCCGGGTCCTTGGAGAAGGATCACCTCCCGAAGCGACCTCGCCTGGAGTCGGAGATGCCTGCCCGGGTAAGTCCTGTTGTCCTTCTGGACTCGCCTCCGCGTCAGCCGACGTCGGGCCCGACGCCGTCGGGGCCCGAGTCGGGGGCTGCTGGGTCGCCTGAGCTCGGACTCAGGTTGACGGCCTTGGAGAGCAGATTGTCTGCCTTCATGGACCAGCAGCGGGCACTGCTCGCTGGCTTCGCTGGCGTCACTGCCCCGACCGCTGGGACGTCGACGTCCAAGTCGACCCCGGAGACCGAGCCGATCCTCGAGTCGATGAGAACTCGAGTCGATCCTCGGTCGAGGTCGCCCTCGGCCCCCCGTTCGGGACCGAGGTCGCCGACGCCGACTCCCTCGGCGTCGGGGCGGCTGGCGCCGCACCCTGCCCGAGCCGACCCCACCGAGTCCTCGTCGGAGTCGGTCTGGGAGTCGGAGGAGGAAGAGTCACCTGATTCTTTCCGGACTCGGTGTGTCCCATCGGACTCTCCGGAGTCCGAGCCTCGGAAGCAGTCCCCCCCGGAGGATGCCCGGTTCTCGGATTTCGTTAGGGATATGGCCAAGGCTTTGGCCTTCCCTGCGGACCCCGAGGAGGAGCCTCGAGCCGAAGAGCTCGACGCCCTCCAGTATGACTCTCCCGCGAGGGAACACTTTACTGTACCGGTTCCTCCTATGCTGGAACGACTACTCTTCCGCATGTGGGAGAGTCCGGCCTCCTCGCCGGTCCTGAGCAAGCGGGTCGATTCTATCTATCGAGTCCGCAAGAGCCCTGGCTTTCAAAAGGCGCAGTTGCCACACCATTCCATGGTAGTGGAATCGGCCATGCATCGTCTTAAGAGCCAGAAGATGCACTCCTCGGTGCCTCCTGGAAGGGAGGCCCGTAACCTGGATGGCCTTGGCAAAAAGTGCTTCCAGGGCTCTATGCTCGCCTGTCGTGTCCAGACTTACCAGCTCTACATGGGCATGTATCTCAGGGATCTGGCTAAAGAGCTAGCCGGCTTCTCCGCTGGTTTGTCCGAGGAACCCTTGCGGAGGTTCCTAGCCTTGTCCACAGGTATTCGGGAATGCTCAAAGTTCATGTCCCGAGCAGCCTATGATGGCTTTGAAGCCTCGGCTCGAGTAGCCGCAGCCGGCATCGGTGCCCGCCGACAGGCTTGGCTTCAGTCGTCCGACCTTGAGCCCTGGGTACAGGACAAGTTGGTCGATGTCCCCTGCCGAGGCGAAAACCTCTTTGGCAAGCCCATGGCGGAAAAGGCTGCACAAATTGAGACTGAGACTCTCACCAGGACCAGGCTTTCTAGGAAGACCTCCGCCCCTTCCCAGAAAAAGAAGGGCTCGGGAAAAAAGACCTTTTACCCGAGGAAGGCGGCTGCCTACAAACAATACCCCCATTATCAGGCCCCTGCAGCTCCCCAACAGGGCCAGCAGGCCAAGGGACGGGGTAACGGGTCCCGTAGGCAGCAAGCCCCCAAGCCTGCGCCACCAGCCCCTGCTCAGCAGGGTGGGGGTTTTTGACTCGCTCAGCATAGCCTCTCCCCCCCCGCTGGTTCCCCCCAGCACCGGAGGCCGGCTGGTTCACTTCGCCGACAGGTGGTCCAGCATCACCGCAGATGCCTGGGTGCTTCAGGTCGTGCGAGAGGGCTACCTTCTCCACTTCCATCAGGTCCCTCCCTCCTATTTTCCGGGAGAGCCTCCGCGCCCCCCTCTGCACAGGGAGTTGCTCCTTCAGGAGTTAGCAGGTCTTCTGCAGGATCAGGCGGTGGAACCGGTGCCACACCACCTGAGAGGTCAGGGCTTCTATTCAAGGTATTTTCTGATACCAAAGAGAACAGGAGGCCTCCGAACCATCCTGGACTTGCGCAACCTCAACAAGTTCCTTGTGCGGGAGAAGTTCAAAATGCTTACCCTTGGAATCCTTCTGCCCTACCTCCAGCAGGGAGATTGGCTATGCTCCTTGGACCTAAAGGATGCTTACACGCACATCCTCATCCACCCAAGCCACCGCCAATACCTAAGGTTTGTGGTGGCAGGAAATCATTACCAGTACAGAGTACTGCCCTTCAGCCTGTCCTCCGCACCGCGAGTCTTCACAAAATGTCTCGCGGTCGTGGCGGCCCATCTCCGGCTTCACGGCCTCTATGTTTTTCCGTACCTCGACGACTGGCTCATCAGAGCAGCGTCCGCTCAGGAGGTCACCACCGCCACGTGCCGCACGGTGACTCTGCTGCAGCACTTGGGCTTTGTCATCAACTTCGCAAAGTCCACTTTGCTCCCCTCACAGGATCTCGAGTTCATCGGCGCAAGGCTGCACACCCCTCAGGCGCGAGCGTACCTACCGCTCGACAGGGCTCAGCGGCTCATGGACCTAGCCGACCGCTTTCGCAGCCAGCCCCTGGTCTCCGCCAGGCGCTTCCTGAGACTGCTCGGCCATATGGCTTCCACCGTCCATGTGACCCCCAATGCCCGCCTGAATATGCGGCCTGCTCAGTGGTGTCTCCGCCAGCAGTGGCGACAGGCCACGGGCGGCCTAGCAGACCTGGTGCGCGTCTCCGAGCCGCTGGTCTCGTCTATCCGGTGGTGGCTCCGGCAGCCGCACCTGGTATTGGGAATGCCTTTCCAGTCACCTCAGCCGACCCGGGTGCTGACCACCGATGCATCCCTCCTGGGCTGGGGAGCCCATTGCCAAGAGGCACGTACTCAGGGCCTCTGGACCAAGTGGGAGTCTGCTCAGCAGATCAACTTCCTGGAGCTCAGGGCGATCCGCCTAGCTCTCAAGGCCTTCTCCCACCTGACCTCCCAACAGTCCGTCCTTGTCCAGACGGACAATCAAGTTGCCATGTTCTACGTGAACAAGCAGGGGGGCACGGGCTCCTTCCTCCTCTGCCGGGAGGCACAGAAGCTCTGCTCTTGGGCCGTCAGTCACGGCATTCTCCTCAAGGCAGTTTATCTCCCGGGCCAAGAAAATTGCCTGGCGGACAAACTCAGCAGGGTCCTCCAGCCGCACGAGTGGCGTCTGGACCCCTTGATTGTTCAGAAGCTCTTCCTCAGGTGGGGCCTCCCCACAGTGGATCTCTTTGCCAGTCCTCACAACCGGCAGCTTCCTCGCTTCTGCTCTCGTCAGCCTCACCCCCTTCGGGTGGCGGCGGACGCCTTTCTGATCTCATGGTCGGGGAGCCTTCTGTACGCTTTCCCTCCCATCCCGTTAGTCTCTCGGACCCTTTTCAAGGTTCTCCGAGACAAAGCTTTCATGATCCTGGTGGCCCCTCGCTAGCCCAGGCAGCCGTGGTTTCCGCTCTTGCTGCAACTGGCGGTGGAGGATCCAATCCCTCTGGGGGTGCAACCGGATCTCCTCACCCAGGATCAGGGGTCCCTACTGCACCCCAACCTCAGGTCTCTCAACCTCATGGCCTGGCTGCTGAGAGGGTAGTCCTTGCTCCTCTCCTCTTGCCGGCAGAGGTGGAGGAGGTCGTCTTGGCTTCGCGACGGCCTTCTACCCGCAAATGCTACGCCCTTAAATGGCGTCGCTTTGCAGTCTGGTGTACCCAACAGTCTCAGGATCCCTTCTCCTGCCCGGTGTCGGTGATCTTACAGTACTTGCTACACCTCTCTAATCTGGGACTTAAGTCCAACTCCGTCAAAGTTCACCTCAGTGCTCTTTCCGCACATCATGTGCCGGTGGACGGCAGACCTCTCTCCAACGACCCTCTCGTAGCGAGGTTTCTCCGAGGTCTCCTACTACTTAAACCACCTCTGCGCCCGCCAGCGCCTGACTGGGACCTGAATGTGGTTTTACAGCGGATCACCTGTCCGCCTTTTGAACCTATGGCTACCTGCTCTCTCCGTTTTCTGTCTTGGAAAACGCTGTTCTTGATAGCCCTCACTTCCGCTAGGCGCGTAAGTGAATTACAGGCCCTCGTGTCTGATCCCCCCTACACTCGGTTCTACAAGAATAGGGTAGTCCTACGGACTCACCCAAAGTTTCTGCCTAAAGTGGTCTCCCCTTTTCACTTGAATCAGGAGGTGGTACTTCCAACCTTCTTTCCCAGACCACACTCCAGCCGAGCTGAGACGGTCCTCCATACCCTGGACTGTAGAAGGGCGTTGAACTTCTACCTTGACCGTACGCGGGAGCACCGTAAAGCTGCGCAGCTTTTTGTGTCTTTTGACCCCAATAAATTGGGACTCCCGGTCTCCAAGCGGACTCTGTCCATCTGGGTTGCGGACTGTATCTCTTGGGCTTATGGGGCAGCCGGACTCGCCTTAGAAAGTCGAGTCACGGCTCATTGTGTTCGGGCAAAGGCCACGTCAGTGGCTTACCTCCGCTCTGTTCCGCTGGCAGACATCTGCCGGGCCGCTACTTGGTCTTCGAGCCAGACTTTTGCGGTCCATTACTGTCTCGAGAGGGAGTCCCGTAGGGACAGTGCTTTCGGACAGGCAGTCCTCCGTAATCTCTTTGAGGTCTGAGCAACTCCTACCCTCCATCCCGGATGTGGGCTACCGGTGGGTGATAATTCAGCGAAGATTCTTTCCTTCTGTGCTGCTGAGCTAGAGGGAGCTCATTTTTGTGCTTAGGGTCTCCGGTAGCCTTGAGCTTGGGAGTCCCATAAGTGAGGACTGACTTCCTGCTTGGTCCTGGAGAAAGCGTAGTTACTCACCTGTAACAGGTGTTCTCCAGGAGCAGCAGGAATCAGTCCTCACTACCCTCCCTCCTCCCCTTGGAGTTGCAATCGTCTGCTTATGTTCTTTTTGCAAATTTTTATGCTGTCTTTTTTAGCTATGTCATCTGACTGGCTAAGATGGCACCTTCGGGCGGGAAGACTACCGCGCATGCGCGCTGCAATTCCCAAAGGCTTTCTTTGAAAGCTGGGGAAAATTGCTCCGCGAGGGCTCCGTCGGCGCCGACGTCACCCATAAGTGAGGACTGATTCCTGCTGCTCCTGGAGAACACCTGTTACAGGTGAGTAACTACGCTATCTCTGGGAACAGCAGGAATAAGTCTTCACAACCCACCCACCTCCCCTAGGAGTTGTATCTCTCTATCTATCTTCCTTTCCTCTTTCTCTCTCTTTGTCTCAGCTATAAAACTCAACTGAGGAGAGACAGTTGGAAAGGCGGGAAGGCAGCACGCAGGCGCTGAGGGATGCTCCCAAAGGCTTTCTGATTGGACGCTGGGGAGCGTTCCCGCGCAGACTCCGTCGGTACCGACGTACCCCATATGTGAAGACTTATTCCTGCTGTTCCCAGAGATCACCTGTTACAGGTAAGTAACTGTGCTAATTGCAAGATGGCTCAAGGAGTCTATTGCGTCAATGTATATCTTGAAGGGCAGGGCCGTTCCGAAGGGCTTAAGAGCTCATTCAACTAGGGCTCAGGCAGCTTCCTGGGCAGAGTTCAGTTTAGTTCCAGCGGTAGAGATTTGTAAGGCGGCTACGTGGGCGTCATTGTCTTCCTTTGTGTTAAACATTACCGGATAGATGTACAAGCGCAAGGGGATGCAGGTTTTGGATCGGTGGTGCTTCAGGCTGGTCTGGCAGGTCCCTCCCGTTAAAGTGCTCATTGCTCTGTTACATCCCCAGAGGTCTGGGACTAGACTGGAGGAACGATAAGGAAGGTGAAATTAGACTTACCTGCTAATTGTTGTTCCTTAAGGAACCTCCAGTCTAGTCCCATATCCCTCCCAGATATAGTATGGTGGACAGTAGCCTGAAGTAAGATAACGATTAACGCTCAGCGGCGATCGCGGCTGGGTTGGCTGTGGTACCTGTAGGGAGGATGGGACATGGCAGGTCTAAGAGAGGCACAAGCAATGTCGGCAGTGACTGCTGGGTGATTCTGGGGAGAGGGCGAAGTAAGCCTTAGCTTGAACATTCTTATAAGCGGCCTGGCGAATTGCCAGGTAACTATGTTAAATATGTTTTTTTTTTCAGTTATGTAGTTATGTAGTTTAGATGCACTTTATGAGTATGTTTCTACTTACTTATTGCTCTGGTGAGTCTACTTTGTCAATAGGCTACTGGAGCAGGAGGGCAGACCCTGGACTACTTATACTGGTGACACCAAAAAGGGTGACATACTCAGTCTCCGAGCTGCGAGAGGAGGTGCTTAAACCCCAGAGGTCTGGGACTAGACTGGAGGTTCCTTAAGGAACAGCAATTAGCAGGTAAGTCTAATTTCACCTTTTTCCACCTTTCTTTGTTTTTAAAGGCAGAAGTTAAAAAAAAACAAACAAACCAAAAAACAAACAAACCAGAAGGAACAGAGAGAACCCGGGGGACAACAGGGCTGAGGGTAGGATATTCCTTCTTCCCCCCCTCTCACCCCCAGGATTTCGGGGGGAGGGTTCTCTGGGGGCCTTCCTCAGTCCGAGACTTCTGGCTGCTCTCGAACCTGTTATCATAGTAACTTAGTAATATTGTAAATGACGGATAAATACCAGTATGGTCCATCTAGTCTGCCCTGTAAGATGGCAAGAGTAGGTGCACCTGCCGCTCCGTGCAGGCCACCCCTCCCCATGTCTTTGTTTTAGGGGTGAACCCTCCCCATGCCTTTGTTTTAGGGGTGAACCCACCGCTCCGTGTAGGACACTCCTGTATGTTGAGAAATTAGTTAGTTAAGTTTATTTTGACTGTAAAGGGATCCACTGTGTCTGTCCCATGCCATTTTGAATTCTATCACTGTATTTGCCCACACCACTTCCATCGGGAGGGCACTCCAAGCATCCACCACCTTTCAGTGAAAAAGTATTTCCTGACTATCGGGTGAGGAGCCGCTGCAGTTGCTTGACAGGAGTGAAAGCTGGCAGCCCCGAGTCACACCCCCCCCCCCCCTCATCACCAAAGCCAGGAAGAAGGCTGAGCGCGAGGGGTAGAAAAGCCATGCGGCAAAGAGGCTCCAAGGTAAGAGTGGAAGGGGGGGGGGACGGGGGGACAGCAGAAACCTCTAGCAACCGCCAGAGCATGAGGAGACAGAGAGTGGCCTGCAGCCGCATGTTTGGGAGCCTGTAGCGGTGTGCGAAACTCTCCCCGCTGCATTTAGGCGCGATTTCTTCTTATTCAGGCCCACATGTGTTTAACCCCGTGCTGTGTTTTGGGTGCCTGGGAGAGGCAGCCACCGGAGAATAAAGCAGGACAGAGCAGTCTCTTCCTAGGGGGCCATTTGCAGTTTCTTTTTCATTTCAGTTTCAGTTAATTAGATTTTATTTTATTTTAGATCAAGTACTCTAGTGCTCTGTGCCTGAGCCTGTGGAGGTGCACTGTGCTGGAGATCCTGTTACATACCCGGGTACAGATTGAGGGAGCTCCTGGGGAGTGCCCCCAGCCCTTCCCACCAGGCCGGCCAGACTGCAGTGCCTGGTATAGGATGGTATCAAGGGATGTGAACCCCACTTAATTCTTAAGCATTCCTTGTGTTATACAGCTCAAAACGTATTCAGTGCACAATGACTTGCAAATTTCAGAGTGCTGTGTACCTGGTCAGGTGATCTAAAAGGAGACATTGTTGCTTTCTCCTGAGAAGGGTCTGATAGAAAGTCAGAGACAGGAATAAGTGTTTAAAAAAACAAAACAAAAAACAGAAAGATAGTGGATAGGAAGCAAATGAAATCCTTCCATCTGTCTGTGGTCAGTGAGTAACCTGACATGATCATCTCTTGTCTCTTAGCCCAGATTATGTACCTATTAAATCTGTAATATTGCTTGTAAGGGAAGCTGTACTCCCTTATAGCCATTTGTAGCATTAGAATAAAAATGTAAACTTTACTCGGAGAATGTGTCAGTTTTATTGGATCAGGGCAGGGATCTGTTAGCAGAACCTCTGCTATAGCTATAGGGGCACGACGTAAAGCCTGGCTCCAAGTTTCAGACTTGGACAAATGGACACAAGAAAGACTGGGAAATACTCCTTGCACTGGAGAAAATCTTTTTAACGAGGAGTCTTTACTCCAAGTTGCTCAGTTAACCACTGACATTGCTGTTTCCAAAGGCTGTTCTACGCCTTCCTCTTTCCCAGTTGGTAGGAAATTTCCTAACAAACTTTCTTCCCCTAAGGGGAAAAGGTTTTATCCATCTTCTGCCCATCATACAGATGTTCCCAAACAGGGGAAACATCACACTGGTCTAAAGAAACCACAGAACCACAACCTTAACAGGATCAGCAAACCCAGCAGTCGCGGGGTTTCAGATAGATTATCATTACATCTCCTGGTTTCTGGTTAGAGTTTGCAGTCTGCTTCTTTTCACTTGAAGCATCTACACTAATTTCATCCTAAATTCTCATGGATCTCTCTTCACGAGACATTCTTTCTTTTTGCTCTAAGAGTCTTTATGATGATCATGCCTATAGTTAACAGGTTTCTCTTCCTCCTACTGGGAAAAGAGAGGTGACAACTGTCAATAAGACAGTTTTTCCCTGTACTAGCATGTATCATTTTACCTTTTAGAGACTTACTACATAGTAAGTCTCCTTCAACTCTGTCTTACCTCCCTCTTACTACAACATTCAGTTTGTAAGAGTGGCTCTATTACAGTGGTAAGCCCCTATGGTCCTATACCTATTTTCACAAAGGGATTTTCCCTTCCAGAGTTGTCTTTTTCATTTTCTTACTTTAGGGCAGCTTCTCAGACAATAAGGAGGTCTTACCACTCCTACTTATGTCTGTTGCTTCTTTTTCCAATTTAAAAAAAAAAAAAAGTTTTTTCTGCTGCCCTCGTAGTTGCTGCAACTGCAGCAATTCCTAGTGGTTAAGCCACTGGTTCTGTTCACCACACAACCAGGGTTTCTCCTCCACTAGCAATCCTTCTGGCCTCGGTGCTAAACCCAAAACAAGTTATCAACCTTTTTTGGAAATCCTATTATCACAGACTTGTTGGTTTGACTTCTATTCTTCGCCATCTCCAATTCCCTTGTTTTTGGCAGAATAGTTTGTTACCTACTGGCTTTAACCAGCCAGTGTTCTTTTCTAACCAACCTGTAACATGCTCTCTGCAACTCTACAAAGTAGCTTTGCACTATGGGCCCTTGCTAGAGAGCATTAGTATCTTGCCTAGCAGATAATCCTAGATGGTTCGGAGGGGTTCACCCAGTCATGTCCCATGACTGGTAGGTGTTTCCTACCCTTACCATCTCATCTAAAATCTCTTTTCGAGACAAAAGACACAGGCCTTACATCACGTGAAAACCTAAAGCATGGCCAATTCCCAGGCTTGGTCCATATCCCCTTGGACTTCCCGCCAGGGATACTTTTCTTTCAGTTGCAGCTCAAGGACGCCTGATACCCATCTTGCCCTCATAGGCGGGTCAATATGGTATCTTATTCCAGTGGCGTCCTCTATCCATTCACCATACTGCAGTTCTAGAGAAATCTGGACTTGCTGCCTGCAGACTGAAGTTATCCTCTGCATTTTTCACGTAGGCCATCCTGGTTATTCAAGAGCTCGAATTCTTGAAGGAATTTAGACTCCTCCTTGTCAGGGAGACCATTCCTCTGACTCTGTCACTTATAACCAGGGAAAGAAGATTCTCTATACATCTATCCAAGCAGGTATCTCCCTTCTTGCTATTAGATGAATCTTCCCTCTATCCCCATATCCCTAGGGGGATCTAGTTATATAGCCATGTCTCCATCTACTACATGGAGACCTGTGTCTATATGTCTACATATATATATATATATATGTATCTCTGTTTCTCCCACACAGGTATATCTTTGTATATATATTTATATATATATCTATATATACCTGTCGAGATATATCTTCTAGGTAGATATGTATCTACGTGCTTATCTATCTCTCTGTCTAGATTCATATATCCATATATTCCTATATGACTCTGACAGATGTGCACTACCCCTATCAATGCTGTGCCAGCATACTTGGGGTTTTTACACATATAACCACTCTCTGTGGTAATTAACAAATTTGTTGCTTCTCTAACCATAACCTTTCAGGTTTAGGTACCTCTGAAGCTTTCGATGTACCTTTTTTCTTTCCTAATGGACCTCATCTAGGAAAGACATCACAGATTTTCAGTTAATCTAAACCTATAACGCTTTGTAAGTCTGTCCTTACTTGTTATCGGATATAGGTGTCTCCCCACCCCTTCTCTCCTACAGGGACTATTTCTATTGTCAGTCCAAATCGGTCAGACTTATTTTTCCTTTTGGTCCTAGCACTGTACGGTTCTTTGACCAAAAGGGCTTAAGCTTTATCTAATAGTACCCTCTGCGTTTCCCGCAGAAGCCCTACCTTATTGTACTACCCCAGTTTTCCCCTGGGGCTCTTTCTCACCCTGATGGGTTCTGACCTCCACTTGTTTTCCTACAGTTTATTACCTCTACTTCACAGTGAGGTACTCCTTGAGGATCTTCTACTGGCTCTTCTAATAGATCCATATGAATCTCAATAGACTTTTACAATACCACCAAGGGAGGTCCATATTAGAATATTGCATTCATTATTTTACTACTAAATGTCATCTATACAGGATCTTCCTCCATAGAAGACCTGTTCTAGTCCAGCTGTTCCACAGCACCTTTTCTATAACTCAACTCCTACCCTCCATCCCCAAGATGCCTGAGGTTCGGAGGAGTAGCATGGCTCTTTTTAGATTCGCTACATGCTTGGACTCCCTCTGGGCATCTTAGCTTGGAGAGTCCCCATATGTGAAGACTCATTCCTGCTTGTTCCTGGAGATAGCACAGTTACTTACCTGTAACAGGTGATCTCTGGGAACAGCAGGAATAAGTCTTCACAACCCACCCACCTCCCCTAAGAGTTGCTTTTCTCTATCTCTATCTTTCCCTTTCTTGCTCTCTCTCTCTCTCTCTCTCTCTCTCTCTGCCTCAGCTTTAAAACTTAACTGAAGAGAGGCAGTTGGGAAAGGCGGGAAGGCAGCACGCAGGCGTGTTGGGATGCTTCCAAAAGCGTTCTGATTGGACGCTGGGGAGCGTTCCCGCGCAGACTCCGTCGGTACCGACATACCCATATGTGAAGACTTATTCCTGCTGTTCCCAGAGATCACCTGTTACAGGTAGGTAACTGTGCTTTCTGGTGGCACCAAGACTGGCCGAGGTGCCCGTGGTATGCTGACTTGATTCGGATACTGGCGGATTGACTGTGGTGGCTTCCGGTTCGGAAGGACCTCTTGATGCAGGAGCAGCTTCGCATGCCCCAGGTGGATCACTTCTCGCTTACGGCATGGCTCGTGAAAGGGTGAGGTTGAAGAAAGAATAATCGGGCTTGGGGATAGTGACCTTGCTACAGGCCCAGAGGTGGTCTACGAACCTGTTGTGCATCTGCATAGGATGCATCTTTGAATCATGGTGCGGAGAGAGAGAGGCAGCCATGCCCTTCCACTGCCTCCGTCCCGGACATCTTGGCGTTCTTGCAATCCGGTTTTGATAAGGGTCTAGCTGCCAGTTCCTTGAAGATGCAACTGGCGGCGATTTTCCGGTTATCGCAGGATAGTCCACGGCGTGCCGTTGGGGACTCACCCAGACGTGCTGAGCTTTCTAGGGGTGGTGACCCACCTCTGTCTGCCAAAGAGGGCAGTGGGTACCACCTTGGAATCTCAATCTTGTGCTGTCTGGGGAACCCTTTGAGCCATTGAGTCGAGCTTTCCTGCAGGATTTGGCTCTGAAAATGGTATTCCTGGTGGCGATTTGCTCAGCATGCAGGATTTTTGAGCTTTGGACCCTGTCATGCCAGGAGCCAGTCCTTTCCTTCTCCAAGGAGAAAGTGGTCCTGCGCCCAGTACCTTCATTTTTGCCAAGGTGGTGTCAGCATTTCATGTAGATCAGGCTGTTTCCTTACCAGCTCTGGCGAGCATGGATGTGGGCGAGAGCAGGTATGGGCTGTGCCACTCCACAGCTTTGCCACCTGGATGGTAAGAGTCCTGCGAAGGTATGTGAAAAGGACATTGTCCTTTCGGAGATCGGGATCGTCTGTTGGTTCTGTTTGGCAGGTCGTGCAAAAGTGAGGCGTCAGCTAAGCCTCCATTTCCAGATGGATCAGTGAGGCAATTACGTTGGCATACATCTTGAAGGGTAGAACAGTGCCGGCGGGGTTGCAGACGCATTCCATGAGGGCTCAGGCAGCCTCTTGGGCAGAGTATACTTTAGTTCCGCTTGTGGAGATCTGTATGGTGGTATACTTCTCTGAATATTTTCGCCTGGATGTCCAGGCAGTGGGGAATGCTTGTCTCGGATCGGCAGTGCTTCATGCTGGTTGTGCGGGTCCCTCCTGTTAGTTTAACTGCTCTGATACATCCCAGAGGTGCGGGACTGGACTGGAGGGACGATAAGGAAAGAGAAGTTAGACTTACCTGCTAATTGTTGTTCCTTGAGGAACTCCAGTCCAGTCCCGGAACCCTCCCTGAGTGCTTCTTGTGATGATCTGTGTACACCCCGGTCCTGAAGCTGGTTCTCTTGGTGGAGGAAGTGGCCAGGAGGAGCTGGGAAGGGGTGTGTAATCAGTGTTTGGGGGAGGGGTGGACCAAAAGAGCTGTTGGTTGCTCACTTCCTGCTGGTTGGAGGCGCTCAGGCACTCAACAGGTAGGCCTCTTCATCCTGAAGGTGGGGGCTGGGTATCCTTCCCAGGGGATGGAGGGGGTACTAGTTTATTTAGACGTAGAAGTGTTTGTTGCATGTTTAACTGCTTATTTGTTGCTCCTCTGAGTCTGCTTTGTCAATAGGTACTGGGGCTGCTGGGCGGTGCCAGCTGCATATGTACACTAGTGGCATCAAAAAGATGACAGGCTCAGCCTCCAAGCTACTGGAAGAGGTACACTTCCCAGAGATGCAGGATTGGACTGGAGTTCCCCAAGAAACATCAATTAGCAGGTAAGTCTAATTTCTCTTTTAACTACTTTAAGATTGTCAGACACAATTATGTCTAGGTCCCGCTCTTCTTTCATGGACAGAAGTTCCTCATCCTCTACACCCTGCATTTTTTAGCATTACATTTCAGTTGCTAAATTCTAGACCATTCTTCAAGCTTAGCTAGATCCCTCCTCATGTTATCTCCTTCCTGGGTGTCTATTGCAGATTTTGGTATCATCCGCAAAGAGGCAAACCTTACCCGACAACCCTTCCTCAATATCACCAACAAAGATGTTAAAAAGAATCGGACTGAGGACAGATCCCTGCTGCACACCATTGGTAACCACCACCTCCTCTGAGTGAGCTCCATTTACCTGTAGCCTTTGTTCAGGTTCAAGACTACCTGACAAGTTCCCAAATCTCACTAGCTTTTGGTTGTGGTGACTTATAGGCCTGGTGGGTTGTCTTCCTAGAAAAAAAGAATATATCAACCAACCATCAGGAAAAACTCATGCCCTTTTGGTTGAGTTGGATATATGCTACAAAAGGGTAGATGAGATGGACCATGGGCTTTTATCTGCCACCATTTATTATGTTACTAGGTTAGTAGCTTACAGTGTTTTGGTGAGACAGGAAGATCCAGTGAGGATTTTACCTAAGTGCTCAGTGTGTGGGAAGCTCAGGGCTTCCTTTGACACCTTTGGCATTTAGAGTGTACTAAGTTAGGCTTGGCAGGGCTTGCAGGGCAGATAGTATGGGGTTTCTGTCTGCTGGTTGCTTTGCATCGGTGTAGAGTATTGCATGAGCTGCTGAAGATAATCCCAAGTGGCAAATATTTGTCTGCTTGGATTGAGTGACATGGTCTGGGGGTTCTTCCCAACACTTAGAGTTGTAGTCTGTTTGACTGTATTTTTCATTGTGTATCTGACATTTACTTGCAAACCTTGGGGCAAGGATGATTAAAGTCCTAGTTTCTAAGAGCAGTGCATGGTTCACATTGGTCTTAGTCTGCATTTTCAGTTGTTTCCTGATCAGTGGGATAGGATTGGTCTTCAGATTTTTCTCTTATGCTGTTGTCTAGGTCTTCAATCTTAGAAGTCAGGCCTTTGTTGAAGAGCCATTGGAGTGATACTTGGTTTTAAACATTGGTAGGAAAGCCTTAAGTTCTAAGCTGTGTGCTTGTCTACCTTATGGCTGTACAGAGGTAAAGGAAAAAAAAATAAGACAATAGGAGGGAGCAAGTGTCCTAGCCCCTTCGGTTGCTCCTCAGATGATGTAGGTGTTGGAGTCTGTCTGAACCATGTCCCAGGTCTGTGTGATAGGATCTTGCCCCGGGGAGTCTTGGGGTCTCAGTAGCATGGCAAGTTGCAACCTAAGCTTGTCTTGGTTTGTTCCATGTCAGGAGTGGGATGTTACTAGGTTAGTGGCCTGCAAGTGTGACTCTTGGGGACAAAGTTGGTGGATTGCAGATGCAGTACATGGACAGTATATCCGGCAATCCAGCGAAGCCTGTCCCCAGTCAGGATCACTTCTGGCTACATGCAAGTGAAAGATAAACAGGATAAGTTCCAGCCAGGTGGGAGTGATGCTGCCTGTTGAGAGGAAAGATGAGTTATGTTGGGCCCTCTTGGTAGAGCATGACTAGGACCTTGGAATAGGTTTTTGGTGGTTCTGTGGTCACCAGTAGTTGCACTGCAGGGGCATGCAGCCAAGACTATAAGGCAGATGCCCAGAATTTACATCTCAGAGGTCATCAAGCTGGATCCGATTCCTAGGAGCAGCTAAGGTCTGACATGTTGGTTAGTGTTTGGGGACAAGATTAACTTGCTGGGATAGAATCCCCTAGGCAGGGCAGGTGTTCAGAACCGGTGCATTTCTTCTCCAACTCCTAAGGGATAATAGGCACCGAGTAGGGAATGCAACCTTTCCCCTAACCTCCATTGGGGCCATCGGCTTAAGGTGGGTGACCTTCCAGCCACCCTGGTAGAGCATCTGCAGTGGCTGCTGTTTGCTGTTTTGGGGTGTCCTCGATGGGGGGCAGCCCTTCCTTTATGGCTGGGGTTGGTGAGTTTGAACATTGGTCCCCTTTTTGGTTAAGGTCAACTTTGCGGGCCTTTTTTCTATTGGCATGAATATATTAATTCCTTGTCCTTCGAATTGTATATTTGTGATATTTTCAGGTGGCTGAGGTTAGCAGAGTCCCTGCGGGTGCAGCTGGTGGTACTGGTGTGTTTGTGTAAGTAGGTTACAGCAAAGGTCTTTCGTTTTTCATCTTTTAGGTGTGCAGTTCTTGAGAAACGTTGGCTCCTTAGCGCTTCCTGGCCCCACTATGATGAATTTAATTTCATGCTGAGGTGCCTGGCTCACGTATGTGTACTGGCTGGGCCTCTTCTGGAAACATTATGGTGGAATCTGGGACTAAAAGCATCCGCTGGCTATAGGTAGAACTTGGCGAATCCCATTATAGGGCTGGAAGAGATGATCCTTCATTTTCTCTCGTTTTGGCTCTGATGTTTGGCATGTATCTTTGTCAGTTTCTGGTTCCCTCCAGGGTTGCTGGGGTAGTTGATGTTACTTGGGCATTAATCCTCCTTAGGTGCTTGGAGGGGGAGGAGGCCTTCCTTGGTATTGTTTGTGAAGGTTGTGCAACGGCAGCAGACTACCAGGGGGTTGTTTTGCAGTTGATTGTAACTCCGCCCAGTTTCCTTCAATGTCCTTTTTTTTCCCTTCCCCTCATTAGGGGTCAGGTCTTCTGGGATGAGGAGCCCTACTCCCTTATCTTAGGTTGGCAGAAGTCTTATCTCTTTCCTTATCACATCATGGAAGCATAGGAGACTTAGTTGAGAAAGGTGACACTCTTTTGACGTGCAGGTGCACAAGTTGAGCTCCTTGATCCTCTTCCCTGTTGTTTGGTACTGCTTTGGTACATCTCACGCATACTTGAGTCCCTCCAGTCCAGTCCAGAACTGACCCTATTTTCTTTTGATTCAGACCTGGCTTTAGAGGAGCAGGTGTGTTGAGGCTGTGTTGCCGGGCAGCGATTTCGGATATTTGGCTCGATCGTCAGCTTTTGATAAGCTGCAATGATATACTGTGAACTTCTGACATCAACATTGGCATGTATCTGTGATCACCATGCTTCCAAACTCATTGTGGAGTGAAAGTGGCTGGTAACTATGGTGTTGCTTTGTGTCATGAGTGTTTCCCAGCGAGTGAAAGCTAAGCCCTCATGCATTTGACCTCATAGTGCAGAACTGGGGCCTTCCAGTGACTTGATGGCCACTCAACAGAATGCCATAGTAGAGAACTTATTCAGTTGCAGGAAGCATCTATTTATTTAGCTAGGCTTATATATCATATTTCACCAGGTCAAAGCGGTTTACATGGAACATGTTTTTTTACAGTGAACAAATGTTATATAAAGAACAGAATAACAGTTTCAGTGGAACAGTCAACAGTTTTGATTACAAAGTAGATATTAATTTTTAGATAGTGTACATAATAGAATGTTATAAATATTTTGTTCAACTATTTACAAATGTGGGTCTGTTTTTATAGCGCCATGTTGGAGGGGATGTTGGGTAGTGAGAACAAAATGTTCAACGAATAGGTGGGATTTCAAGTGTTTGCGGAAGGCGGACAGACTGGTAATGTTTCTTAGGGTGTTAGGTAGGAAGTTCCATAGGGAGGGAGCGTAGAGTTATAAAGCTTTGCGGCATGTTTGAAGGTTGTATTTAGTTTTGGATTGCGGTATGCTAAGTTTGATTGTGGTATGCCTTTGTGGTCTGTCAGCATCATGGGTTTGGATGCCCTTCTTCAAGAGTGGCCCTGGAAGGAGCTTCTGTATGTCTTGCTTCATGGCCCTTCTGCACAGAATTTGGTCTCACCTGGACATGGTGATTTTGGTGGCTTCAGGCTGCTGTGCAAGCCATGGTACATGGAACTCTTAACCTTTTGGTGTGATTCCTTCTCTTGTTGCCTCAAATGGGGGTTTCCTATGATAAGGCCCCCTGATGATGGATGATCGGTTCCCTTCTTGCGTATGGCCTGCCCCTTGAGAGGCATAGGCTCTCCAAGAAGAGCTATTCTGGTGCAGTAGTGGACATCCTGCTTAAGGCCTGGAGGGCCTCTACCTTTTAGCGACGGCAAAAGCTAGAAGGATGCTTGGGTGCATACGGAGAGGAATGGCTAGTAGAAAAAAGGAGGTGATAATGCCTCTGTATAAGTCTTTGGTGCGACCTCATTTGGAGTATGGTGTGCAATTCTGGAGACTGCACCTTCAAAAGGATGTGAACAGGATGGAGTCGGTGCAGAGGGTTGCTACTAAAATGATTAATGGGCTTCATTATAAAGCATATGAGGACAGACTTAAGGATCTTAATATGTACACCTTAGAGGAAAGGCGGGATAGAGGTGATATGATTGAGATGTTTAAATATCTCTGTGGCATAAATGTTCAGGGAGAGAGCCTCTTTCAATTGAAAGCAAGTTCTGCTACGAGGGGACATGGGATGAGGGTGAAGGGAGATAGATTCAGGAGTGATATGCGGAAATATTTCTTTACAGAAAGAGTGGTGGATCCATGGAATAGTCTCCCAGTGGAGGTGGTAGAGATGAGGACAGTAACTGAATTCAAAAAAGCATGGGACCAACACAGAGGATCTCTAAAGGTAAAAAGTGGACTGTTGTAGTTGTTGTTATGGAAGGACAGACTAGATAGGCCATGTGGTCTTTTTCTGTCATCATGTTTCTATGTTTCTATGTAAGAGTCTGGAAGGTTTTTGAGAGGTGGTGTTCCTCTCAGCCCTGAAGACCAGGAAGGCAGGCACAGTAGTCATGTATTGATTTTTTTATACCCCATTTGGTATAATCCGTTTTTCACTCGC
The DNA here is from genome assembly GCA_033557465.1 of Ichthyophis bannanicus. Classification (NCBI taxonomy): domain Eukaryota; kingdom Metazoa; phylum Chordata; class Amphibia; order Gymnophiona; family Ichthyophiidae; genus Ichthyophis; species Ichthyophis bannanicus. Next base: position 84,762,614 of record CM066034.1, on the reverse strand, counting down.
CAGTTGCATCTGGTTTAATTTTTTTTTGTCCTTCATAATAGATATTCATTGGTTGCTTTTTATTTGTTTATCGTATAAAAGTTAATTGGAAAAATAATAATTTTTAGAAAGGTATCCCATCTAAAATAACAGAAGCAGATTAATATACAGTTCTCCTATAAATGCAATTTGTGCCATAATACCATATAATGTTCATTGCTATTTATTTAATGGGTGTTTTCACATACACTGAGCGATCCATAAATTAAGATGCTCAGTGGAATAGAAACCAATAGCTGGCGTTAGGTGATGATTTAATTCATGATTTATGATTTCTGTTACATCGATCTTGGGTAAAACTTTAATCTCCTCTTATCTGATAGCAGGTTTCTTTAGGCTGGATTTGATTTTGCACTCACGATCCTGTACATACAGAAGGTGCCTTTTCAGATGGAACATCCTTAAATCAGGGCTCCACCTCTGACCTGTGGTTGTAAACCTTTAAAATAATCTTTTGCTTACTTTTATATACCTCACTAATAAATGATAGAGTTTGAGTTATCAAATGAGTTTATTATAATTCTTTTTAAGAATATAAACTTTGTCCCTTTAACCTTCATGAATGGCACCAAGACAGTATAAAATAAACTAGTGTATGGGGTGAAGGGTCAGCTGGACTGTGGGCCACACAGTTCCCAAGCAGACACCTTTCTTCGTCCAGAAGGGGAACCACTCAGGGAGGACATATCACTTCCCAATAAAAGAAACATCACAGAGAGGACTTACACTTCCCAATAAAATCTCACCTTATGCAGGACAACAGACAACATCTCACCTTCCTTATCGTTCCTCCAGTTCAGTCCTCTACTTCTGGGTTGTCAACCACCTCCTGCAGCTTGGAGACTGGTATGTCAAACTTATGACATCACTGGATATAACCTGCTGCTCTCTCTCTCTCCCAGTGTTACCAGTCTCCATGCAGCAGGAGGAAGGTGTGAGCCCAGGAGAGGGCTCACTGGAGTAACGGATAAGGGGAGAGTGTAGGATTAGTCCAGTTAGTTTGGATTCATAAAAAAAAAAAAAAAAGTCTCTTTTGCTGGGGTACTGTATCTTTAAAAAAAAAACAAAGGAAAGAGGACGAATAGTTTAAGTTGAGGAGTCTTTAGCGTTATGGCTCCCTGCCTGTCAGCCACTTCTCCGAAAGCCTTGCAGTGAGGCATGTGTGGTGCGGTGCTCGGAGGATCTCTCCCCCCCGGACACTACGGGGGAGAGCTCCCGTTTCCATCCCTGTACTCTGCCGGGCCGCAGTACGCGCTGATCGCCGCTCCGGAGAGCAGGGGAGCAGCAGAAGCGTTGGTGAGCACAGACTGCCCCGATCCGGTGCCGGCGATTCCTGTCCGGTTCGGGGATATTGCAGACCTGGATGGTAAGCTCAAAACCAGTGGCAGGCTGCGGTGGAAGGGCAGGCAGTCCAGTTGGTTCCCGCAGTGTTGGGGAAGAGGCAGTTTGGCGCCTTTTTTTCTTCCCGGCTCCCCAGTGGCCATTTTAGCTTACACGGAGGACCGCGTGGCTGTGCTGCGGTTGGGCCTCTGAGTTGGTAAGCAAGCTTTGATATTTCGGGGGTAGCGCCTCCCGGGGTAGCAGGGGGGCTTTACCTTTTGTTTTACTTTTGTTTTGCCTTTCGTTTTTCCTGCGATCGTAGGATACTGCGGGGGGGGGGGGGAAGGTGGCCCTTAGCACGGTGGCAATTGCCTGGGGCTGTTGGCAGGCTTCTCCCCCGGCAGACAAAGGTCTGTGTGGTTTTAGGGTCCCCCGGACTAGCAGAATTTTCATTTTGGGTGAGTTCTGGGTCCAGGGGTAAACGCCAGGAGGCTTATGGCGGGGCAGCCACAGTGTGTGGTCTGTGGCACCCGTAGAGGCACGGTGGCGGAGTCTGGAGTGTGCCGTGGTTATGCTTCCCTGTCGTCCATGGTGGAGCAGCTAATGGACGTCAGGGAGGAGTCAGAGTCGCCGGGGGTGCCATCGACGGGGCTGGCGGCGCCCCCTCCAGACCCAGGGTAGGAAGCTCCTGTGGAGGAACAAGCTGGTTCCTCGGCTCCGTCCTTGGAGCGGCAGCCGGAGGCTTTGACGGAGTTTTGCCCGGAGTTTGTCTTAATGTTGCACAAAGCCTTTTGCTTGCGGTGCCAGGGTCGCTTAGCGGAGGCTGGGCCGAGTTCGCTGTCCGCTACGCAGTTGGCGGCTGCAAGCGAGGTGCTAAAGGGTCCCTCGGCCCCAAATAAAGCTAGGGCCAGGGAACCCTCGGTGATGGACAATGAATGGGCGGAGCCTGACTAGCTTGACTGGGAGAATGAAGAAGGGGCGCAGGATCTAGAAGAGGGTGAGATCCTGGAACCTGAGGAGCAGTCTAAGATCATTCGGCTTTTTCGGAGAGAGGAGCTTCCAGCGCTCATCACGGAGTCCCTTCAGATGCTCAATTTGACAGCACAGGTGTTCGCGGAGGACGAGGTGGAGGACCCTGTCATTCAAGCGGTGCGGCAAATGCAGGTGGTGTTTCCGCTGCACAAGGTGTTCGATAAAATGATCCAGGAGGAATGGAACCAGCCGGAGGCGGGACTTAGAGGAGTCCGTACCATGGCTAGTCTTTATCCGTTAGCGGATAAGGATAAGGAAAGATTCAAGACACCGTGGGTTGACGCGGTGGTATCGGCGGTTACCAAAAAAAACTACCATCCCGGTAGAGGGCAGCGCAGCTTTGAAGGATGCGCAGGACCGTAGGGTGGATGGCCTTTTAAAGCAAATGTTCGAGGCGGACTCTCTCGCGCTGCAGGCGTCCATATGCGGAGCCTGAGTGGCGAGGGCGTGCTTGCGCTGGGTTCAGCGGTTGCGTCGCTCGCCTCAATTGGATCTCAGCGAACTCCAGGAGCTGGGGCATCTGGAGTCCGGTGTGGCTTATTTAGCGGATGTGCATAATAGCACGGCTTCCGTGGTGGCCGCCCGCAGATCAGTGTGGCTGCGTAATTGGGCGGCGGATGGTTCCTTTAAATCCCGGCTGGGTAAGCTGCCGTTTAAGGGGCAGTTACTTTTCGGAGAAGACTTGGATAAGTTAGTGAAGGACCTGGGGGAATCCAAGGCGGGTAGGCTGCCTGAGGATAAGCCGAAACAGGGAAAGGTCGGTCAAACTTTTAGAGGTCAGTTTCGTGACTTTCGGAGATTTCGGGCGTCGTGGTATGGCGCCTTTCAGAGGGGCCAATTTTCTTCCCGCGGTCAAGGATTCCGGGGGTTTCGAGGGGCGACTAGGGGTTTCGCCTCAGGCTCCGTGTCAGCAGCTCGTAAGTCACAATGAGATGAGGCGGGTCCCGGTGGCGGACGCTCCCATCGGTGGGAGACTTCGGGAGTTTCTGTCCGCTTGGACCCTCATCACCTCCGACCAGTGGGTCCTCGAGATCATTCAGCATGGTTATGCCCTGGAGCTGGCGAGGCCCGTGCGAGATTCCTTCGTCATGTCGCCTTGCAGGGGGCCGCAGAAAACTCTAGCAGTTCGCGACACTTTAGACCGCCTACTGCGCTTAGGGGCGGTAGTGGAGGTGCCGAGGCAGGAATACGGCGTGGGTCGGTATTCCATATATTTCATGGTGCCAAAGAAAGGCGGGGCGCTGCGGCCTATCTTAGACCTCAAAGGGGTAAATCGGTGTCTGCGGGTGCCCCACTTCCGTATGGAGACATTACGGTCGGTTATCGTCGCCGTCCGTCAAGGAGAGTTTCTAACGTCCTTAGATCTAACGGAGGCTTATCTGCACATTCCCATCCGGGTGGCTCATCAGAGGCTCTTAAGGTTCGCCTTGCCCTGGGGTCACTATCAGTTCCGGGCATTGCCCTTCGGCCTGGCAACGACGCTGCGCACTTTCACAAAGATGGTGGTGGTGGTGGCGGCGGCGCTGCGCAAGGAAGGTATCCTGGTGCATCCGTATCTCGACAATTGGTTAATTCGGGCGAAGTCGGAGGCAGAGAGTCGGCAGGTGACCAACAGGATGGTAGAGTTTTTGCAGGGGCTTGGCTGGGTGGTCAATCCAAACAAAAGCCATCTACAGCCTGTTCAGGTTCTCGAGTATCTAGGGGTCCAGTTCGACACTCGCAAGGCGCTGGTCTTTCTGCCGATCAAGAGGGCACAGGCTCTGCGCAGGCTGGTTCGCTCGTTCTGAGCCACGCCTGCTCCGACGGCGTGGTTTTACCTGCGAGTGCTCGGCACGATGGTGGCAACCCTGGAGGCGGTTCCGTAGGCCAAAGTGCATATGCGGCCGCTGCAGAGAGCGTTGCTGCGGCGCTGGTCGCATCAGGTGGATTCCCTGAGCAAGTGGTTGCCCTGCCCCCTCAAGGTGCGCCGGTCGCTTCAGTGGTGGTTGCTTCCGTCCTCGTTGGCGGCGGGAATGCCTCTGGAGCAACCAGAGTGGGTGCCAGTGATGACAGATGCCAGTCTCTCGGGCTGGGGAGCCCACTGCGGAGGTCAGTTTGCACAGGGATACTGGTCCCCTCTGGAGTCAGCGTGTTCGATCAATCGGTTAGAATTGTGAGCGGTGGCGAGAGCCCTGGAAGCGTTCGAGCACATGGTGCTAGGGCGTTCCGTTCGAATTCTCTCAGACAATTCGGTGACGGTAGCTTACATCATCGTCAGGGAGGCACAGGAAGTGCAGCGATGGAAGAGGAGTCGGACTTGCTGTTTGCCTGGGTGGAGAGTCGGTTGACGGCAATTTCGGCGGCGCACATTGCAGGAAGAGACAACGTGATGGCGGATTTTCTCAGCAGAGTACAAGTGGATGCAGGGAAGTGGGAGCTGCATCCCGAAGTCTTTGCGCAGATTGAGCGGCGTTGGGAGACGCCAATAATGGACTTAATGGCAACGTTTGCTTCGGCCAAGGTTCCGCGGTTTTACAGCAGGAGAAGAGAAAGAATGTTAGAAGGCATAGACGCGCTGATGCAGCAGTGGCCAACGTCGGGTCTTCTGTATGTGTTTCCACTGTGGGCACTGATAGGGCGCGTGGTGCAACGGATAGAGGCGTATCCGGGGAAGGTGCTTTTGGTTGCGCCCGACTGGCCAAGGCGTCTATGGTATGCGGATCTAATGAGGCCCCTAGACAGCCGACCCTGGCGTCTCCCGGCTCGGTCGGATCTGTTGCGTCAGGGTCCGCTATTCATGCCCCAAGTGGATCGATTCTCGCTTACGTTATGGCCATTGAAAGGGCTTGGTTAAGGAAGAAAGGTTACTCGGCAGCGGTGATTTCTATGCTGCTGCGGGTAAGGAAACCGTCTACTTCCTTGGCGTATGTGCGGATATGGCGTGATTTTGAGGATTGGTGTTCGAGACGTCAGATTCGGGCGGCCACAGTCGCCGTGCCTTCCGTATTGAACTTTCTACAAGATGGCTTTGATAAAGGTCTGGCAGCCAGCTCGTTGCGGGTGCAGTTGGCGGCGCTGTCCTGGTCTCCAGGAACAAGCAGGAATGAGTCTTCACATATGGGTACGTCGGTACCGATGGAGTCTGCGCGGGAACGCTTCCCAGTGTCCAATCAAAGGGCTTTTGGAAGCATCCCACCACGCCTGCGTGCTGCCTTCCCGCCTTTCCCAACTGCCTCTCCTCAGTTTTCGTTTTTCGCAGAGCCGGCAGGACGTCCTCCTGTCACCGCAGAAAATTCTTGTTTTATTTCTTTAGTTTACTTGTGGTCGCAGCTGTCTTCCCGACGCCACCGGTACCGCCGGTGTTTTCTTTTCTTTTCTTGTAAAATCTTCCTTTTTCAAGGAATATTTTTTCTTCATAGTGTCCCACGGTGTCTTAGGCCTTTTAGGCCTCTTCTTTTTCCTTCATGGAACCGCCAGCCACTTTCTCCAAGAAATATTCAAACTGTGGCGGTACAACTTTATTTTTAGACCCTCGAAGTCGGTGTCTAACCTGCTTGGGTCCTGACAACAGTTTGGTGAGAAGAGGTCTTCAATATCGAGGTTCCCTCGATACACGGTTTCCCTCCAGTTTCGGGGCACCGTCCCCTTCTTCTACACAGGATCAGGTAACCCACAAACAGTCTGTTAAGACTAGCCAGCCCTCGAGTAGTAGGTCTCATGCACAGCATGTAGACGGCTCCGGCCTTGCCCTCGAGGGCCTACTGGCTTCAAAACCCCGGCGGGAGTCTTCGGTCTCAAAAGCCTTTCAGGGGTTTCAGGTTGTTCCTGGGGTTCACCCCTCACAGAACATACCTGAGCCGTGTCCGGTGGTGGCATCCGCTTCGAGCGGTACCGATACCCCGACATCGGCACTGGTGTTGGATGAAACACTCCTCACCAGGGATGGTCATCTGGCGTCCTCGGTGCCTTCGGGACCGGTGGATACACTCCAGACTGACCTTTCATTATCGGTACCAGCACCGATACTACCACCGACGTCGGTACCCTCCAGACGTGCATCGATAGCCTCGCTTCCTTCGATGCCGAGTCTGGAATCGATCTCCAGTCTGGAGGACTGGGAACCGACTCGCCTTAGTACCGGCTCTCGGCGGTACCGAAGGCTCGGTTCCGATGATTCGGATCTGCAACTCTCGGTTCCCCCGAAGCCGATTGAGTTGCCACTAGCTGACCTTCATTCACCGGTATCAGACACGGTACCAAAGTTGGTACCGATGTCCTCATTACCCTTACGGTCGGTGCCTTCCATGCTTCGCTTATCGATGCAGAGTTTAGAATCGCTCTCTAGTCTGGAAGACTCGGTAACAATACACTTTGGTACCGACACCGATCGATACCGGTGGCTCGGTACCAAGGATAGCACCCGGAGGTTTTCGGTTACCTCGGTACCGATTGAACTGTCACCGATGACTGCTCCGATGTCTTTGTCGGGCTCGACTCCGACATTGGTACCGGTATTGGCATCGGTACCGGTATCCACAGTAGCATCGTGGCCAACTCCTACCATACTTTTTTCAACAGGATCGCTCCTTTCTATGCCAAGCTTGGAGTCGATACCTGGCATGGACAATGTGGTAATGACGGTCGCTGCTCCTGACAGCCAGTACCGGCTACCATCCTTTAAGCATTCCACACTGCACTGTGCAGGATCTTCTATTCCTATATATCTGGATAGCTCTGTCGGTGCTCAGGCTAGTTCTTCAGATCTAACCTGTCCAAGGGAAATTCCTGTTGGGGAACCCTCTTTTCAGAGTTTCCTCCTGGATATAGCAAGATCTCTTGCCATTCCTATCCCAGGACATGATCCTGCACAGGGCTCTCTTTCTACCAAAGCAAAGGAGAACATAATGCTTCCTTTGCATCATTCCTTGCAGGATCTCCTTCTAGGAATGTGGGAAACACCTTTAAGGGTACCCCCACCTTCCAGAGCAACTGATCTCTTATATCAGGTGCCCCCCTCTCCAGGGTTTCAAAAGACTCAACTTCCTCATCATTCCATAGTTGTGGAATCAGCAATAAGGCGGGTAAAGAGCAAGAAAAAGCACTCTTCTTATCCGCCAGGTCGTGAGTCTAAGACACTTGATGCCTTTGGACGTCAAACCTTCCAGACATCTATGCTTTCTGCAAGAATTCTCTCATATATTTTCTATATGAGTCTATCTCTTGAGGAGGTCACAAAGCAATTACATCTTTTGACTCCTTCCCTTCCAGAGTCCAAGAGTACAGACTATTCTTCACTGCTCAAGCATCTCCAGAATATCTCTTGGTTTCTTACTCGTGCTTCCCTAGACTCTTTTGAGTCTGTTAGCAGGACTTCTGCTATAACTATAGGGGCACAACGTAGAGCCTGGCTCCAAGCTTCAGACTTGGACAAATGGGCACAGCACAGACTGGGACATACTCCTTGCACTGGAGACAGTCTTTTCAACAAGGAGTCTTTACGTCAGGTTACTCAGTTGTCCACTGACTTACCTGTTCCTAGGGGCTGTTCTGCACCTTCTTCTGTCCCAGTAGGTAGGAAATGTCCTGCCAAACTTTCTTCCCATAGGAGAAGAAGGTTTTATGCATCATCTGCCCATCATACAGATGTTCCCAAACAGGGGAAGCATCGTCCTGGTCTGCAGTTCAACCTCTCACCAGGCTCAGCAAACCCAGCAACCACAGGGTTTCTGATCAATCCATCAGATGCTTGTGACTCTTGGGATTAGAATCTGCAGTTGCTTCTTCTCAATAGAGGCAATCCACTGCTGTCATTCTAAATCCTAAACATGGATCTCTTCCCGAAAGACATCCATTCTTTCTATGTTCTATGAGCTGTCAGGATGTTCATGCTTCTAGGTCACAGGGTTCTCCACTTTTTACTGCTGGGGAAAGAGGTCTATCCACTATCAAACGATAGTTTCCTGTGCCAGCATGTCTTTTTTTCCTTTCTATAAACTTACTACTTTGTAAGTTTTCTTCAGCTCCATTCTCTTTACCCTCTTACCAGGTTTTTCCTCTGTAAGAGCGGTATTGCTTCTCTGGAGGGCTTTTTCTTCAGCCTCTCTAGTTTTCTTACTTTTCCAGTGCGGAGTTCTCTTCTCTGAGTTGACTCCTCTTTTTCAATCTTGCTTTGAAGCAGTTCATCAGACACGTCCAGAGTTTTCTACTTTTGTTTTGTCTGTTCTTTCTGTTTTTAAACAGTACCATTCTTCTGCTGTCTGGTAAGCAGCTGCCAATGCAGGAGCCTTAATGTTTGGACCACTGGTTCTTGTCCACCAGCAACCAGATTTGTCCTCCACTAACATTCTGTCTGGTCTTAGTAGTGGCTCCAAGTCAGTGCTGTCATCTGTCTTGGAAATTTTTTCACTACAAGCTTGTTGGATTGTCTTCTCTTTCTGCCATCTCCATTCCCCTGGGTTTGGCAGCATAGTTGACATAGGTACTGGCTCTCCTGCAGCCAGTTCTATCTCCTCATTCTCCTGCATCATGCTCTCTGCAATTCTACAGAGAAGCTCTCCACTATGGGCCCTTGCTAGAGAGCATGGGGGCTTTTTCTCCAACAGCTATACTAGATGGTTGAAAAAGGCTTTTTCAGTCATGTCTCCCATGACTAGAAAAGTTCTCCTTTTTAATATAAAGGACATAGGCCTCCTCTTACGTGAAAGCTTAAGGAGTTGCTAATTCCCTGCTTTGGTCCATAGTATTTCCAATAGGGAATATGTTTTCTCCTTCCAGCTCGTCCTCATGGTAAGAACGCATGATACCTTTGTGCCCTTAAGCAGGTCAGCATGGTATCTCATTCCTATGCGTCTTCTGTTTACTTACCATGCTAAAGTTCTAGAATACTCGGGACTTGCTGGCTGCAGACTGATATCATCCTCTGCTTTTCACGTAACCATCCTGGTTATTCTACTACCTACTATACCTGTAGCCATAACCAGTGGGAATTGATTCTCTATATATCTTCTCAAGTAGGTTCCACCTTCTTGTTATTAGATGAATCTGTCCTCTCCACATTTTCCTATGTGAATACTTTTTTGTAGGCATATCTCTGTCTGCTTCTTTGCAGACTTCCATATAGAGGCCTATATATTCATACCTATAGCACACATCTTACAGATGTCTATGTCTATCATTTGTGTGTATTTTATGCCCTTCATATCTCACTATAGATATATTCTCATATATCTATATGTTATATATATATATATGTATATATATATATGTATATCTATATCTATATATATATGTATCTGTCGAGATATTTTACTATCGGTAGATATGTATTCTGCTTTATCTACCTGACTGTCAAGGCTCATATAGCTATATGATTCTGACAGATGGGCTTTACCCATACTTATGCTATCCAGCATGTTTTGGGGTCCTACACTCACAACCACTTTGGTGGTAGTTAACACCTACCATAACCTTAAGGTTAGGTACCTCTGAAGCTCTCCATGTTCCAATATCTCTCCCAGCTGACTTCAGTTAGGAGAGACATTGCGGATCTTCAGCTAATCACAGGCTCTAACGCCTCCGGCGTTTGTCCTTTCTTTTGGGATACAAGGGGTTCCCATACCCTTTCTCCCCACAAGGACTGGGCCTGTTTGTCCAAATCGGTTAGCCTTTCTCTTTTTGTTCCTAAGAGTGAGCCACTCTGCTGCCAAAAGAGTTCGACTTTTATCATAAAGCCTTCCGCTGAAGGCCCACCATTTTTGTACTACCCCAGTTTTTCCTACTGGGGTTACCTGTTACCTTTCAGGATTCTGATCTCCATTGCTTTTCCTACAGGTTTACTACCTCCACTTAAAGTGAGGTCCTTTTCGAGGTTCCTCTACTGGGTTCCCCAGTAGATCCCATGAACCTCCATACTTCTCTGAAGTCCTGTTAGGGGAGGTCCATATTGCAATATTTTTTCTTTGCAATATCCTTGATGACAATTATCATCCACACATGGACTCCTTGTCTGCAATCCTATCTTAGGTTAGCTGTTCCACAGCACCTTTCTCTCTTCAACTCCTACCCTCCATCCTCAGGATGACTGGTGTTGTGGGTGATAGCATGTTCCAACCTATGACATGCTGGGACTCCAGGCATCTCAGCATGGGAGTCCCCATATGTGAAGACTCATTCCTGCTTGTTCCTGGAGATAGCACAGTTACTTACCTGTAACTGGTGATCTCTGGGAACAGCAGGAATAAGTCTTCACAACCCACCCACCTCCCCAGGAGTTGTATCTCTATCTTTCCTTTCCTCTCTCTCTCTTTGTCTCGGTTTTAAAACTTAACTGAGGAGAGGCAGTTGGGAAAGGCGGGAAGGCAGCATGCAGGCGTGGTGGGTTGTTTCCAAAAGCTCTTTGATTGGACGCTGGGAAGTGTTCCCGCGCAGATTCCGTCGGTACCGACGTACCCATATGTGAAGACTTATTCCTGCTGTTCCCAGAGATCACCTGTTACAGGTAAGTAACTGTGCTTTATCGCGGCAAGGTTCAGGGGCTGGCGGGGGCGCATGCGGATATCATCTGTTTTCTGAGGGCGGTGTCTAGGCTGCGCCCTGCCCGTCGGATGCAGGTTCCGTCTTGGGATCTTAATCTGGTGTTGTCGGCGTTGGTCAAGCCGCCCTTTGAGCCTTTACATTCTGCTTCGCTGAAGGATCTCACTCTCAAAGTGGTTTTCTTGGTAGCGATCTGTTCTGTGCGGCGCATTTCGGAGTTACAAGCGTTGTCTTCTAGAGAGCCATTCTTGTCCTTTTCGAGGGAAAGAGTAGTGCTACGGCCTGTACCATCATTCTTGCCTAAGGTTGTTTCTCCATTCCATTTGAATCAGTCAGTGTGTTTGCCTGTCCTAGGTTCCGGAACGGGAGACTCTGAGGATCGCTGCTTCCATCGCTTAGATGTTAAGAGAGCTTTGCGGCAGTATTTGAAGTCTACTAAGTCATTTCGCAAGTCGGATCGTTTGTTCCTGTTGTTTGGGGGCAGGCGTAAGGGCGAGGCGGCGTCTAAAGCTTCCATCGCTTGTTGGATTAGGGAAACGATAGCTTCCGCTTATTTGTTACAAAGCCGCGCGGTACCAGACGGTTTGAGGGCTCATTCTACCAGGGCGCAGGCAGCGTCGTGGGCGGAACATGGTCTGGTGCCGCCAAGTGAGATTTATAGGGCGGCTACGTGGTTTATTTATTTTATTTTATTTATTTAGTGTACATTTGTAACCCGCTGCTTCCAGTGATCAGCAGCGGTGTCTATACATAGGAGGTTTGGCTGTACTGGCCAGGATTAATTTATATTCAATGTGATTTGGGGGGGGGGATAGAGCACAGCAAGCATAGGGTTACAAGATTTACAGTAGATTGAATATTGTAGTTACATACAGGTACTTAATACATATTTACAGTTGCTGCCTGTTAGGACTTTACATATGATGACCCTTATATACAAATTTACACATTGCTGAGTTTGCTTCAGGAGGTTAACATATTTCAGGTGGTTAAGTTGTAATGTGCTTGGAAAAGATGTGTCTTGAGTAGTTTTCTAAAGTCTTTCAAATCACTGACTTCACGTAGTTCGGTTGGCAATCGGTTCCAGAGTGCTGGAGCTGTAAAGGAGAAAGCTCGGTTGCTGGTGCAAGCATTAACCTTTGCGAAGCACTTCGGGATACAGAGGGTGTTGAGGTTCTGTGTTCTTCTACTTCTATTGCTAGGTAGTTTTGCTATTAGGCTGTTGAGGTGTGATGGCGCTATATCATGTATGAGTTTGAACGTAGTGACTAGGACTTTGTATTGAATGCGGGCTGTGATGGGGAGCCAGTGGAGCTCCATTAGTGCGGGTGTGATGTGGTCGGAGAGACCCTTCTGCATAATGATTCGGGCTGACACATTTTGTGCCATTTGCAAAATATTGATAGTTTTTCTTGGCAGGCCTTGCAGTATGGCATTGCAATAGTCCAGGTGTGGAATGATGAGGGCTTGTGCGACTGATCTGAAGTCAGTATGATCAAGGATGTTACGCAGGGGCTGTATGACTCTTAATTTGTGAAAAATAGCCCGATTGGTAATTCGAAGGTGCTTGTCCATATTCAGGTTGCTGTCAAGCATCACTCCCAAATATTTTATCTCTGCTTTGATGTTGTAGATATTATTGTTCATGGTGACTGTTGTCGGGGGCTCGAATCCTGGTTTCCTGGAGATACACATTGCTTCTGTTTTCTTGTGGTTAATGGACATATTATTGCATTGTAGCCAGACTTGAAGCTCGTGTAGGCATTTCTCTAGGTTGCAGAGGTTCGGGTTGTTTACGTCTAGTTGCGTATATAGCATTAGGTCATCTGCGTAGATATGGTAGTTGATGGCATAGTCCTGGAAAATCTTGCATACTGGTTGAAGGTATAAGTTGAATAGGAGGGAGGAGAGGGCAGAGCCCTGTGGAATGCCTTGGGTTTGTGGGAAGGGGGTGGCTTTGACATTGTTGAAATTGACCTGCTGCATTCGGTTTGTGATGTACGAGGAGAACCATTTTAGAGGGGTACCTGTGATGCCTATGGACTCGAGTCGCTTTAGCAGTGTGGGGTGATGCACAGTGTCGAAAGCTGCTGAGATGTCTATGAAAATAAGCATATACATTTTACTCTTATCTTCCAGACCCTTAAGTAGGTTGTCCATTAGGACTAACAGGAGGGTTTTCCACGCCGTGGTGCTGTCGAAACCCGTATTGATGCACATCCAGGGCGGTTATGTCCTCAATGTGGTTTTGTAGCTGCTGCTGCACTGCCTTCTCAATGATCTTGGCGAGGAAGGATATGCTTGAGATGGGTCGGTAAGAGGTGGGGTCGTCCTTGTTGAGCGTTTTGTTTTTCAGGATTGGACGTATAAGCGATCTCTTGAGGGGTGATGGCATGATGCCTTGTTGAAGTGAGAGGTTCACTATGTGGGAGATGTGTTGCGCTACTTCCTCTTTGGTTGCCTTAATCCAGGAGGCTGGACATGGGTCAAGAGGGGAGGTAGTGGATCTCAGGCAGTTGATGATGTCTTTTACCTGCTGGTCATTCACTCCCAGGAATGTTGACCATTTACCACTCTGGTCTGGACTTCTCCGGGTGTAGGTTTCTTGCAGGGGGTTGGTTGTATCCAGTTTTGGATCGAGGTGGTCATGTGTTGTGGGACTAAGTTTGTTGGCATAGTGGTCCGCTAGCCGTTGGGCTGTCATGGTGCCTCCGGGATTGCTGTCTTGTGGAGGCTTGGTGAGTGATTTTACGAGGGCGAATAGTTCCCTAGGTCTGTTGAGGGCCTTGTTGAGTGTGGTTGTGTGGTGAGCTTTCTTAGCTTGGTTGACTTCCTTCTTGTAAGTTGCCAGAAGGTTGAAGTAGGTCTTTTTACTTTCTGCGGTCTTATGTTTTCTCCATTTTCTTTCTTGCTTTCTCAGATCTTTCTTGAGGTCCCTTAAGGTTGCGGAATACCAAGGTTCTGACTTGGATTTGGTTGAGCGCCTTGGATGGCTCCAGGTGGGTTTAGAGGCGGCCTCAATCCCCATGTTCCAGAGGTTTGCCAACGCCTCAAGATCCGAGTGATCTGTGTGTATGTGGTTTGCTATGGATTCTAGGAGAGCCTCTTTGCTGAACTTTTGGAAACATCTTTGCTGCTGCGTTGTTTGGTCAGGTTGTGCTTGGTCAGGGGTTGCGGGGAGCGTTAAGAGTATCTCTATTTGATAGTGGTCGGACCATGGAACTTGGGTTATTTGTGGTTCGGATTTCAGCAGTTTGGGATGCTTGGTGGGTAGGAATACCATGTCCAGGGTATTACCCTTGATGTGGGTTGCGCTTTGGATGATCTGTTCATAGCCCAGTTGTTCCATAGCCTCATGGAACGTGTTGGATTGCGCCGTGGAGGTCGAGGCTAGGTTGATGTCTCCTAGGATGATCTGGTTCTTTTTGGGTGCTGTAGTTGAGATGATTTCTAGAGCTGCTGCCAGGGATTCCTGCGGGGAGGCTGGGGGCCTGTAGATAAGACATATGGACAAGGTTCTGCTTTCTATCTTGAGTATGTCAATGCCATCGAGCACGCTTATTGGTGTGTTGGTTAGGGCTAGGTCCGATTTGGCCATGATTAGCACTCCTCCTCCCCTTTTCTTAGAGCGGGGGCAGTTATAGGTTGTGTAACCAGGCTTGCTTATCTGGTTGACAATTACTGGATCAGCTTCGGTTATCCATGTCTCAGTGATGCATAGTACATCAGGCTTCATATCCGTGATGAGGTCATGTAGTATGTGAGTCTTATTTCTTATTGACCTGGCATTTATTAGCATGATGGAGATGGTGGACTGCTTTTGGGTTCCGATCTGTGAGGTCCTGGCCGCATTTGTGCCTTGCTTGGTGTTTCTTATTTCCTCCAGCCGTCGTTGATTCTTTGATTTGTGGTTGTGGTGGGGACGCTTTCTCCTGGTGGTATCATTAGTGGGCCCCTGAGAGTGTTGTATGCTTATTTGCGTGCGTGGATTCAGATATGAGTTGTGGCATACATGGACAGGTAGTGGGCTGCATATGAATATTGGTTTCCAGGCATATGGGGTGTAGAATTGAGGGATGGGGTTTCCCATGCAGGTGGTTAATGTTGTGCAAAGGAACCAAAGAATGGATATGGTAAGGGGTTCCATTTTCTTTTCCTTATAGGGACGTAAGAGACACACTTCAGTTACTTGAGGGGTGAGGCGTAAATTTCCTCGGGAATGAGGCTTAGCTTATGTTCCTTATATTAACTTAGTTACATTTACCTTCAATGACCTGTGTACATTTGCATTAATGGCAGTCAAGACAACATCTTGTCCTTGCATACGTTCAGTAAGCATTACCGTCTTGATGTCGCAGCGGCCGATGATGCTTATTTTGGGGCGGCAGTATTGCGCTCCGGCTGGAAGGGTCCCTCCCGATAGTTACTGCTCTGGTACATCCCAGAAGTAGAGGACTGAACTGGAGGAATGATAAGGAAATGATAATTACACTTACCTGGTAATTGTAGTTCCTTGAGTGACGACAGTTCAGTCCTCATTCCCGCCCGGAGATGTTTCAGAGAGGGGGGCAGCCGGAGGTCGCATGGTCATTTTCTACAGGTAAGTCCATTCATTTGTTAGTTAGAAGAAGGTGGCTAATAGGTTCGGTGGCAGTACAGGGCGTGTGACGCCTTCATTGCAGGTTGTTATAGCGTTATAGTTAATCTAAGTTAGGTGCATTTGGCATTTATTGCTACTTATTTGTTGCTCCTTCGAGTCTGCTTTGTTAGTAGTTCACACTGGAGGGAGAGAGAAAGCAGCAGGCTATATCCAGTGATGTCATAAGTTTGACATACCAGTCTCCAAGCTGCAGGAGGAGGTTGACAACCCAGAAATAGAGGACTGAACTGTCGTCACTCAAGGAACTACAATTACCAGGTAAGTGTAATTATCATTTATGCAGAACAACATCTCACATTATGCCGGACAACATGCTTGTACATGGTAGTAACTATCTCACAGATTTTTCTTCCAAAAGGTTCTTTTATTATTCCCTATCTTACAGAAACAAAGAACAAAGGAAAACAGTCCAAAGGAATTACAGAGCTTACCACCTCTCACAGCAAGCGAACAGGGTCGTTCTGTCTTATCTCTGATGCAGATTTCTAAACAACTACAAGTCAGAATGTCTGGCCCTGACTTCATGATTCTGTCTTACTTCATGACTCAACAGCGAGTGAGAGAATGTATGACAGGCCTTTCTGGACACAAGAGATCAGTGTAACAGACAATACACAAGACAAAACAACATGCACACAAAACTCTCAGACATGACAACAGGGATACTGGGGCCATAGAGAACCCAGGAAATCCATACTTCCCCACAGCCTCCACTGCAAAGCAGACGGATTCATCATGTATCTGGTCCTGTCACATTATATATCCTTGCTCAGGACCATACTTACTATCGGGGCATTCCTTATCATCCCTCCAGTCTAGTCCCGCACCTCTGGGTAGTGTACCTCTTTCAGCAGCTTGGAGGTTGAGCCTGTCATTTTTTTAATGACACTAGTGTACATATGCAGCTGGCACCGCCCACCAGCCCCAGTATGCTCAGCCTCCAAGCAGCTGGAGGAGGTTGTGAGCCAGGGTGCTGGACTCGCAGAAAGGACAACTAAGGAGATAGGTTTAGTTAGTTTATGTTTATGTTTATTGACTTAATATACCGCTCTACAAATACATATCAGAGTGGTTCACATGGTACAAAAAAAACCCAACAAAGAAACCAAATGGCGAAGAGGGGAAAGGAAATTACAATATTAACAGGAAAGCAAACCAGGCAAATTCAGTCAACAGGACAAGAGGAGAAAAGAGGAGGAGCAGGAAGAGGGGGGGTATGAGCTACACAGAAGGGTCAGGGAGATCAAAGGCAAGGGCAAAGAGATGGGTTGTGAGTTTATTTTTGAAAGTAGAATGTGTCTGTTCGAGCCGGATGGAGGAGGGGAGAGAGTTCCACAGAGCGGGGCCGAGGAAAAAGAAAGCAGAGGAGCGAGTGGACTGAAGGTGAGCATGAGCAGGTGCTTTTATTTCCCCTGATAAGGTGTAGGTTTCTTTGTTTTTAAAGGCAGAAGTAAAAAAAAAAAAAGAACCAGAAGGAACAGAGAGACAACAGGGCTGGGGGGAGAATATTCCTTCTTCCCCCTTTCCCCCCAGGATTTCGGGGGGAGGGTTCTGTGGGGGCCTTCCTCAGTCCGAGACATCTGGCTGTTCCTGAACCCGTTATCGGGTGAGGAGCCACTGCAGGGGCTGCAGTTGCTTGACAGGAGTGAAAGCTGGCAGCCCCGAGTCACCCCCCCCTCAGCGCCGAAGCCAGGAAGGAAGGCTGAGCGCGAGGCTCCAAGGTAAGAGTGGCGAAGGGAAGACAGCAGAAACCTCTAGCAGCCACCAGAACATGAGGAGACAGAGAGCGGCATGCAGCAGTGTGTGAAACTCCCCCCGCTGCATTTAGGTGTGATTTCTTATTCAGGCCCACATGTGTTTAACCCCCTGCTGTGTTTTGGGTGCTTGGGAGAGGCAGCCACCAGAGAATAAAGCAGGACAGAGCAGCCTCTTCCTAGGGGGCTATTTGCAGTATCTTTTTCAGTTTCAGTTAATTAGATTTTTATTTTATTTTAGTTCAAGTACTCTAGTGCTCTGTGCCTGAGCTTGTGGAGGTGCACTGTGCGAGTGATCCTGTTACATACACGGGTACAGATTGAGGGAGTTCCTGGGTAGTGCCCCCAGCCCTTCCCAAACAGCCGGCCAGACCGCAGTGCAGGTATAGGATGGTATCAAGGGGTGTGAACACCACTTAATTCTTAAGCATTCCTTATGTTATACAGCTCAAAATGTATTCAGTGCACAATGACTTGATGCAGACATGTGGGAAAGGCCTAATCATATAGGCCATTGTTTGTTGCTGGGCAAATTTCAGAGTGCTGTGTGCTTGGTCAGGTGATCTAAAAGGCAGTTGGTTCATACATTGTTTTTTTCTCCTGAGGAGGGTCTGATAGAAAGTCAGAGACAGGAATAAAGATGTGTTTAAAAAAAATACTGCATATGAGTTTGGGAGGAGTTTTTGTTCAAGGTGGCTGCAGCTGCCGTTTCCGTGTGAGAGCGTTTTCTTTACCTCAGCTTAATGGGACGGAAGCGTAAGGGCAAGGGGGGATCTTTGCCTTCTCATTCCCCCACTGCCTCTACGCCGATTACCTCTGGTCCGATGGATCCCTTCGTTTTGCACTCGAGCCGGGCTGTGACAGATTCAGGGGAGGAATCCCGAGCTGTGATATCGCCGGAGTCTGGAGGCTCGGCGTTTACTTCGGGTCTATCTCTCTCTCCCGTGAGTCCTGCACCGAAGGTTTCCCGTGCCTTGTCCCTTCCGGAGGGGTTCCTGGAGCTTGGCTCCCACCCGAAGTTGGAGGAAGCTGTTGGCTCGAGTGGGCCAGGAATAGAGGTGCGGTTGCCTGGCAGGAATGATATTCCTGTGGCATTATCATCGACTTTTCCAGCGGTGCCGAGTAAGGGGGATTCCACAGGTTAGCCTGTGGTGGATCAAGAGCAGGTGCCTATAGCAGGAGTGGTTGCTGGTGATTTGGGAGCTGCCTCGGGCCTACCGTTTTCTCTGCCGAGACCGGAGAGTTTCACATTGGAATCGATATGGCAGGCGATTCTTCTGCTTGGGGAGGCCTTGGTACCACGGGTAACTTCTTTGGAGCAGAAAGTGGATAATGAATGTTCTGCTATGGAGTGTCTGGAACAGCGAGTGAATATTTTACAACCAGAAGTGGCAGAGTTGCATCAAAAGTTGGAAGGATTGGAAGCCAAGTCGGATGCTTATCAGAAGAATTTTTCATCTATTCAAGTTAAGTTGGAACACTTGGACAATCTTACTAGAATGAATAATTTGCGATTAATTTATTTTCCCAGAATCTCTTCTGTATCTCCTAGTGAAATGTTTAAGCGTTACTTAAGTGAAGTGTTGGGGGTTTCTTCTGAATTACTTCCCCCCTTGGTGAGGGCTTATTATTTACCGAAAGGTAAATTGACCACTGCAGTGGCCCAGGAGGGAGTTGATTTAGTACAATGTAATACTCTAAATGTAACTGCATTATTGGAAAAGTCTGTGGATGAGACTCCTGTTCCTTCTACATTATTGGTAACTTTTGCGTTGTTATCTGATAGAGAGTGGGTGTTGAGGCTTTTCTTCAGGAAGAGAAACCTGCCTTTTAAAGGGTTAACGGTAAGAATTTATCCAGATTTGGTTAGGGATACTCAGCGGCGTAGGAGAGAATTTCTCTTGTTACGCCCTGGTATCCTTCAGTTGGGAGGGGTTTGTTTTCTTAAATATCCATGTAAGTGTTTGGTTAAATATAAAGCGGTTTCCTATATTTTTTATGATCTCTCCCAGCTCACAGCGTTCATTAATGCTAGGCGGTTGGAGTTCTCTGTTTCCCCCTCACTTGATCTCACATAATATTATGTCATGGTTGGATAGCTTGCACTAATTTTCCTTATACTGTTTGATATTGTTATATCTCCCCTCCCTGTATTATATTGTGGGCTAGTGTGGAAGATATTTCTTTTTGCTCTCGTTTGAGGGATATTTCCTTGATGATTTATGACTTATGTTTAATTTCCGATTTATCTTCCTTTTTCTTCAAGGAATGCTGATTGTAAGCTTTCTTGTATTTTTTTTGTTAAAAATTTGCATAAATAAAATAAAAAAAAATACTGCATATAGGTTTGTAGCAGCTACAGCTCTGTGGAAAACAGGAAGTACCTGCATACAAGAAATGTATGTAATTTGAAAGATAGTGGATAGGAAGCAAATGAAATCCTTCCATCTGTCTATGGTCAGTGAGTAACCTGATATGATCATCTCTTGTCTCTTAGCCCAGATTATGTACCTATTAAATCTGTAATATTGCTTGTAAGGGAAGCTGTACTCTCTTATAGCCATAAGTAGTATTAGAATAAAAACGTAAACTTTACTCGGAGAATGTGTCAGTTTTATTGGATCAGGGCAAGATACATTTCATATCTTTAAGATATAACACTGCAGTGCAATCTAAAAATCCTCAAGATGTGCAGTCCCCGATGTGGTGTGATCTCGGAGGCAGGTGTCTTCCTAAACTGCATGCAAGAGGAGGTCATGGGAGCTGGGCCTGCAGGATGAGATGAGGCAGGAAAGTCCCTCCCAGTTGCAAGAGACCCTGGGGGCGGGGAGGTGCCATGTTACCTTCAACTGATCCGGCCCCCGGTCCCTGCACGATGCCTGGACCATCCACCCCTCAAGCCCAGGGAGTGATAGGGCTCCCGGGGGAGTTCTCACCGGAGTTTGTCTTACTTTTGCATAAGGCGTTTTGCCTACCAAGTGGCTCCTCGGCCCCAGAACACAGGGCTAAGAAGATGTCAGATGCAAAAGAGCACGAGTCAGGAGCAGTGGTGTCTAAGCGGGCTAGAGGCTTAGAGAAGTGGCAGCAATCGCCGCTGTCAGGGTGGGCTGGATAGGAAAGACCTTGACACGGGGTTAGATCTGCAGGAGGAGTTGGAAGAAGGAGAGAGCCCAGAACAGGAGGATCAGGGCCGAATTGTTCGGGTTTTCTGCCAGGAGGAGCTACCAGCGCTCATCTTTATGCTTATGTTTATGCAATTTCTTGATATACTGCCCAGGCCGAAGGCCATCAGGGCGGTTTTATAATCACTACAAGTGGGTACTGATACAACTCCTCATTCCCAAAGGGCTCACATTCTGTGTGTACCTTGGCGACCCTCAAGGCCCTGAATATGCCTGCTAACCTCCCGGCAGAGGAAGAGGCGCTGCAGGATCTGCTGTTCCAGGCGGTACGGAAATCGCAGAAATTCTTACCAGTACATGGAGTAGTAGGACAGATGATCCAGGATGTGTGGGATCTGCTAGAGGTTGGCGTTCATGGTGCCCCATACCTGCTGCTGGAGCAAGAATGAGCTCCTTTGATTGCCCAAAGTGGGCGCAGCAGTGTTGGCAGCAGTAGAAGAGACCTTGACTTGTCTCCTGCAGCTGAGAGCTGTGGAACTGGTTCCGCGAGACCAGTACATCTGCGGTCGATGCTTCATGTATTTTGTTTTGTCCAAAAGGAAGGTTCCTTTCGTCCAATTCTCAACTTTGAGGTAATGAACTACGGTCTCCAGATACCGCATTTTCACAGTAGTAATGGCGGTAGGAAACAGATTTTTGGCGACTCTCGATCTCACAGAGGCGTATATACATGTTCCCTTCCATCCAGAACATCTGCAGTTTCTCCGCTTTGCGGTGCCAAGGGGCCATTTCCAGTTCTGAGCATTGCCCTTCGGTCTGGCGACCACCCCCGTACCTTCACCAAGGTCATGGTGGTGATGGTGGCAGCTCTCCACAAGGAAGGGATTCTTGTCCACCTATACCTAGACGATTGGCTGATCCAGGCAAAGTCCAGGGACAATAGCGAAAAGAGCAACAGCGCGGGTGGGAGAGTTCCTTCAAAGTCTTAGTTGAGGTCAACCTGGCCAAGAGCCAGTTACGGCCGGCCCAGGAGCTAGAGTATTTGAAAGCGTGCTTTGATACCTGTGTGGGTAGGAATTTCCTGCCGGTTCGCTGGGCGCAGGAGCTACGACAGTTGATACAGCAGGTCCTGAAGAGGGCAAGACCATCAGCGTGGCAGTATCGGCAGGTTCTGGGGACCATGGTGGCCACTCTCAAGCTAGTCCCATGGGCAAGGGCGCATATGCAATTGCTGTAGAGGGCTCTGCTCCGTTGATGGTCCCATCAGAGTCAACCCCTGTCCCAAGTACTCCCCTGCCCACGGAGCGCCAGGAGAGCCCTCAATTGGTGGCTGCATGTGGAAGGAGTCCCCCTGGTGTGGGTCCCTCATATGACCAGCCTGTCAGGTTGAAAAGCCCATTGCGAAGGATGCTTTGTTCAGGGACGAGAGTCTGCAGGAGGCTCTGTGGTCAAACAACAGGCTCGAGATGCAAGCGGTGACCTTGGCGCTAGAAGGTTTCGACCACAGTAGAGGAACGTGATGTGTCCAAAGATAGAACAAAATGATCATGTAATATTGAAAAGAGGCTTTTATTCACAATACCAATGGATGATGCCCACCCGACACAGGCCGTGTTTCGTTTAATAAAACTTCATCAGGGGTACAGGGCAACTAAAAACAAAAACATCCAATAAATACACTCAAATATAAATAACAATAAAACATGCACTAAAAGAAAATATATAAATAACTAAAATCATAATAAATAAATAACTATACAGATAAACATTTATATAATTATACCTAAAGTTTGTTGGAACGCTATATAAATAAAATGAGAGACTGAGGAAAGAGCAAAAAAATCTTGAATAAAACTGGTGCAATAACCGTGAACCAAAAAAAGAAGAGAAGGAAGATCATCCGTGCACAAATATAATAATGTCATTGACACTCAAAAAATTATTATACTAAAAACATAAATAAGGATAACTTTAAAAAATAAAAACATCAAATGAATAACTTTAACAATGTGTATAAAAATTGGTGCTTAAAGAAAATCAAATCATGCCCGTTGTGATGACAGCCATGCTAACTCCAAATACTCACTAACCAATCCCTCATTGGCCACAGCTGTAAAAGTCTCTTCTTTACCACAACTATATCAAAAACCAAGAGGGAACATTAGCACTGCAGCATAATAGCCAAAAGTCCAAATTCATGATATTCTTCAACCTACTTACATTTTCTCACAAGCCTAACAAGGCTGCACAAATCGCGGCACTGTAAACGTGAAGACTACTAAAAATAGCGAGAAGAAATGAAACACAACAAAATTATATTTTAAATTCGAAAAAACAACAAGACAACCGTTCAACCCTCAAAAAGGGGACCTTACCACGTTATACCTTGCGTCTCATCTCATGGCTCCAAATGTGCCGAAGCTGTGCGGCGTCGTGGAGACTCCCATAATAAAAACGCCGACGCATGTGCATCCGAAGTAATGGGAGGCGCCCATCAATGACGTCAGAGATAAGGGACTGAAAAACGCCGAACTCCTATCTTATTGAGAAAATAATGGACTATAAACATCGTGAGTCCAAATACATACAATGATGTAATTAAATGCATTAGACACAATAAATACAACTCAATAATCCTAAAAAGTGTAACTGAATAATTCTAAAAAATATGAAATATCAAAAAAATTGCAAAAAAGCCTACATCTTCAAAAAAAGAAGAATCTTAATGAAGAAGGGGTAAAAAATATATATCATGTCACAATTAAAAACATATTATACCTATCCCACAAAATCGTAAAATAGGGTAGAAGCTAAAACAGAACCATGTAATACAACCACCTAAAAATATAAATATAAAGAATACACAAACCCAAATAAAACCATCCAATCCCTAAACCATAAATACTAAATAATTAAAAAATTAATTAATTAATTTAAAAAAGTGACTTCTTTGCTACCAAACATAATCATAAAAAATATAATCATAAAAAATAAAAAATAATAAATAATCATAAAAATTCTGCAGATTGCAAAACTTAAAAAATCATGTGTGTTATCAAAGAGGTCACAGAATAATGTCATCTAAAAGAAGACATGTATACACATTGTTCCAAATCAGACAAAATGGAAAATCCAAGGAAGTAAACCTGACTCTGAACAATGCAATACGATATACTGTAACGAACCTAAAACTTTAAAAATTTTAAAATATTAAAACAACCCTTTCCAAATGGCCAAACTGTAAAAAATTTATACATCACTCAGTTACTGCCCAAAATGTATGGGTAAATTCATAAAAACCGTCAAACATCATAAAAAAACAGAGAAATCCTGTATTGTTCAGAGTCAGGTTTACTTCCTTGGATTTTCCATTTTGTCTGATTTGGAACAATGTGTATACATGTCTTCTTTTAGATGACATTATTCTGTGACCTCTTTGATAACACGCATGGTTTTTTAAGTTTTGCAATTTGCAGAATTTTTATGATTATTTATTATTTATTATTTTTTATGATTGATTATGTTTGGTAGCAAAGAAGTCACTTTTTTAAATTAATTAATTAATTTTTAATTATTTAGTATTTATGGTTTAGGGATTGGATGGTTTTTTTGGGGTTTGTGTATTCTTTATATTTATATTTTTAGGTGGTTGTATTACATGGTTCTGTTTTAGCTTCTACCCTATTTTACGATTTTGTGGGATAGGTTTAATATGTTTTTAATTGTGGCATGATATATTTTTTACCCCTTCTTCGTTAAGATTCTTCTTTTTTTGAAGATGTAGGTTTTTTTGCGATTTTTTTTGATATTTCATATTTTTTAGAATTATTCAGTTACACTTTTTAGGATTATTGAGTTGTATTTATTGTGTCTAATGCATTTAATTACATCATTGTATGTATTTGGACTCACGATGTTTATAGTCCATTATTTTCTCAATAAGATAGGAGTTCGGCGTTTTTCAGTCCCTTATCTCTGACGTCATTGCTGGGCGCCTCCCATTACTTCGGATGCACATGCGTCGGCGTTTTTATTATGGGAGTCTCCACGACGCCGCACAGCTTCGGCACATTTTGAGCCATGAGATGAGACGCAAGGTATAACGTGGTAAGGTCCCCTTTTTGAGGGTTGAACGGTTGTCTTGTTGTTTTTTCGAATTTAAGATATAATTTTGTTGTGTTTCATTTCTTCTCGCTATTTTTAGTAGTCTTCACGTTTACAGTGCCGCGATTTGTGCAGCCTTGTTAGGCTTGTGAGAAAATGTAAGTAGGTTGAAGGATATCATGAATTTGGACTTTTGGCTATTATGCTGCACTGTTAATGTTCCCTCTTGGTTTTTGATATAGTTGTGGTAAAGAAGAGACTTTTACAGCTTTGGCCAATGAGGGATTGGTTAGTGAGTATTTGGAGTTAGCATGGCTGTCATCACAACGGGCATGATTTGATTTTCTTTTTTAAGCACCAGTTTTTATACACCTTTGTTAAAGTTATTCATTTGATGTTTTTATTTTTTAAGTTATCCTTATTTATGTTTTTAGTATAATAATTTTTTGAGTGTCAATGACATTATTATATTTGTGCACGGATGATCTTCCTTCTCTTCTTCTTTTGGTTCACGGTTATTGCACCAGTTTTATTCAAGATTTTTTTGCTCTTTCCTCAGTCTCTCTCATTTTATTTATATAGTGTTCCAACAAACTTTAGGTATAATTATATAAATGTTTATCTGTATAGTTATTTATTTATTATGATTTTAGTTATTTATATATTTTCTTTTAGTGCATGTTTTATTGTTATTTATATTTGAGTGTATTTATTGGATGTTTTTGTTTTTAGTTGCCCTGTACCCCTGATGAAGTTTTATTAAACGAAACACGGCCTGTGTCGGGTGGGCATCATCCATTGGTATTGTGAATAAAAGCCTCTTTTCAATATTACATGATCATTTTGTTCTATCTTTGGACACATCACGTTCCTCTACTGTGGTCTGTTTCTGACGTGACCGTTTGCTCTTAGCTAGAAGGTTTCGAGCCATGTTTGCAGGGGAAGGTGGTCCAAGTCCTCTCAGACAATGTGACCACGATGGCTTACATGAACCAGCAAGGAGGCATGGGCAGAGCAGCCCTGGAGGAGGAGGCTGAAGGTCTGTTTGGATGGGCAGCGATTCGTCTCCAGGCTTTATCAGCGGCGCACGTAGCAGGAGTTGACAGCATGATGGCAGACTACCTCAGCTGAGTGCGCATGGACCACGGAGAGTGGCAGCTCAATTAGGAGGTGGTCGAGCAGGTGGTCCGCCAATAGGCACACTGGTCATGGACCTAATGGCATTGTTCAAGTCGGCCAAGGCCTGCTGATTTTTCAGTAGAAGAAGAGAAGTCGTCCAAGGTCCTGGATGCTCTAATTCAGCAGTGGCTCGAAGAGGGTCTTCTCTGTTTTTCCCTGTGGACGCTTATATGCCGGTTAGTGCAATGGCAAGAGGCACACCGGAGATTTGTGATTCTGGTGGCACCAGACTGACCGAGGTGCCTGTGGTATGCTGACCTGATTTGGATACTGATGGATTGACTGTGGTGGCTTCTGGTTCGGAAGGACCACTTGATGCAGGAGCCACTTTGCATGCTCCAGGTGGATCAATTCTCGCTTACGGCATGGCTCGTGAAAGGGAGAGGTTGAAGAAGAAAGGATAATCGGGCTCGTGGATAGCGACCTTGCTACAGGCCCAGAGGTGGTCTACGAACCTTTCGTGCATCTGCGTAGGACGCATCTTTGAATCATGGTGCGGAGAGAGGCAACTATGCCCTTCCACTACCTCCGTCCTGGATATCTTGGCGTTCTTGCAATCCGGTTTTGATAAGGGTCTAGCTGCCAGTTCCTTGAGGATGCAACTGGCGGCGATTTTCTGGTTATCGTGGGAAAGTCCACGGCGTGCCGTTGGGGACTCACCCAGATATGCTGAGCTTTCTAGGTGTGGTGACCCACCTCCGTCTGCCAAAGAGGGCAGTGGTACTGCCTTGGAATCTCAATCTGGTGCTGTCTGGGGAACCCGTTGAGCCATTGAGTTGAGCTTTCCTGCAGGATTTGGCTCTGAAAATGGTATTCCTGGTGGCAAGTTGCTCGGCATGCAGGATTTCGGAGCTTCGGACCCTGTCATGCCAGGAGCCATTCCTTTCCTTCTCCAAGGAGAAAGTGGTCCGGCGCCCAGTACCTTCATTTTTGCCAAGGTGGTGTCAACATTTCATGTAGATCAGGCCGTTTCCTTACCGACTCTGGCAAGCGCGGATGTGGGTGAGAGCGGGTATGGGCCATGCCACTCCACAGCTGTGCCACCTGGATGGTAAGAGAGTCCTGCGAAGGTATGTGAAAAGGGCACTGTCCTTTCGAAGATCAGACTGCCTGTTGGTTTTGTTTGGCAGGTCGTGCAAAAGTGAGGCAGCAGTTAAACCTCCATTTCCAGATGGATCAGTGAGGCAATCACTTTGGCATGCATCTTGAAGGGTAGAACAGTGTTGGCGGGGTTGCAGATGCATTCCATGAGGGCTCAGGCAGCCTCATGGGCAGAGTATACTTTAATTCCGCCGGTGGAGATCTGTAGGGTGGCATACTTCTCTGAACATTTTCGCCTGGATGTCCAGGCAGCGGGGGATGCTCGTTTTGGATCGGCAGTGCTGCAGGCTGGTTTTGCGGGTCCCTCCCGTTAGTTTAACTGCTCTGATACATCCCAGAGGTGTGGGACTGGACTGGAGGGATGATAAGGAAAGAGAAGTTAGACTTACCTGCTAATTGTTGTTCCTTGAGGTTATCTGTTATCTCATTGTATTTTTTGAGTTACATTTAATAGTTGAATGTTCATTGTTCTAAATCTGTTCTATGTAAAATAATAGTACTCTATTATTAAAGTTTATTACTTGTAAACCGCCACTGATCGCTGGAAGTGGCGGTATAGAAAAGATGTATAAATAAATAAATAAAAATAAACTCCAGTCCAGTCCCGGAACCCTCCCTGAGTGCTTCTTGTGATGATCTGTGCACACCCCGGTCCTGAAGCTGGTTCCCTTGGTGGCAGTGTTCCCTCTAATTTTTTGTAGGATGTGTGCGCATAAAATATCAGCTGTGCAGCTTTTGAAGGAATATTAAATTTTTGTGCACCACATAACGATACTCGGAGTTATATACTTTAAAATTTGACTACACATCAGAATACAGTATGTACACCACATTGATTGCACTAGAAAACATTGTAGAACTTGTGAAAACCGTAAATACATAACAACTTTTAAATTTTAAGACGTCTGTGTTGTTTTCTATCAGAACCAGAACCGTAATTTGTGTGCGCTCTGTTGTAAAGTATGTGCGCTCGCTCGGCGAGGTGTGTGCGCGCGCACAGCTTAGAGGGAACAGTGCTTGGTGGAGGAAGTGGCCAGGAGGAACCGGGGAGGGGTGTGTAATCAGTGTTTTGGGGGAGGGGCGGACCAGAAGAGCTGTCGGTTCCTCGCTTCCTGCTGGTTGGAGGCGCTCAACAGGTAGGCCTCTTCATCCTGGAGTGGGGGATGGGTATCCTTCCCTGGGGACGGAGGGGGTACTAGTTTATTTAGATGTAGAAGCGTTTGTTGCATATTTAACTACTTATTTGTTGCTCCTCTGAGTCTGCTTTGTCAATAGGTACTGGGGCTGTTGGGCGTTGCCAGCTGCATATTTACACTAGTGGCATCAAAAAGATGACAGGCTCAGCCTCCAAGCTGCTGGAAGAGGTACACTACCCAGAGGTGTGGTACTGGACTGGAGTTCCTCAAGGAACAACAATTAGCAGGCAAGTCTAATTTTCATTGTTCTATAATTAGCTAATTCTTGTTCCAGCTGTCTGGGGCCCTACTTGTGTGATTTGTCATGTTATTCTACTTATGTCTGTACCCCTCTCCGTTGACCTTTCTTGGGCCCATGTCTGCAATTATCACTCTGGGCCTTGTTAGATTGATATTGTTCTGACCTCTGCCCCCTCACTCAGTTCTTTACCTGGTTTTCTTGCTTGATTCTCTCCCACCCCTCAGTTCCCAAGAAATATATCTCTTCAATTCCCCGTGTTCTGACAACTATATTGGGGGCCATATGTTCTTCTTCATGCTAAGCTGGCATGTTTATCTCTCATAATTGCCTTTCTACGCTCTCTCAAGGTCCACCATTTACTGATAAGTGTGTTTTCACATCTTTTCCATATGATGCCATATATCTCTGAAAGCTTCACGTACGCACCTCAGTACAATTCCATCATTCAGACATTTCATTGATTTTTCTTTGTGTTACTGTGTTAACTCCTTCTCCTCTGGCTCTCACACTGGTATTCTGTTGCCGTTTGCTCATACCGAATACCCGCCAAACAAATGTCTCCCGATGATTTAACTCACGATTTAATTTATGATACCCTTCACATCGATCCTGGGTAAATTCAATCCCCTCTAGTCTGATTGCAGGGTGGTCAACGATAAGATTACTTTAAGGATGGATTAATTTTATACTTGCGATCCGATATATATGTATTTAATAAAGCTGTTTTCTCAGATGGAGTGTCCTTAAATCAGGGCTCCACCTCTGACCCGCGGTTTTAATTTTTTAAAATAAAAATAACTTTTTTTTTTAATATACTACACTACTTAATGATTGAATTTGAGTCACAAAATGAGTTGTTTTTTTTTTGAAAGACTTTGTCCCTTTAACCTTCATGAATGGCGCCAAAACAGTATAAAATAAACTAGTGTTCTGCTGCTGGTTGCTCATACTGAATTCATGCCTGACAAATGTGTTTGCTGTTGCTTTGATGTAATATTGCGAAGCTGTGCCTTGATGTTCTAAAGGGTTCTACTACTCTAAAGAATATTCCTTATCGTTCCTCCAGTTTAGTCCTCAACCTCTGGGTAGTGAACCTCCCCCTGAAGCTTGGAGACTGGGCATGTCAAACTCATGACATCACTGGATATAGCCTGCTGTTCTCTCCCATCAGCTCCTAGTGTGTCCAGTCTCCATGCAGCAGGAGGACGTAGTGAGCCTAGCTTCTGGGCTCAACTGGGGGGAACAGATAAGGAGCATTTAATGTGACAAAAAAAAAAAAAGTCTATGTCCCTTGCATATGTGCGTATATGGCGCATCTTTGAGGACGGGTGCTCGCGGAGGCACGCTCGTGCGACAACAGTGTCAATTCCCTTGGTATTAAGTTTTCTGCAGGACAGGATTGGTAAAGGCAGGTCCTGGAGAGTTCAATTAGCAGCTCTGTCTTGCTATAGGGGCAAAGGACAGGGAGTGGCTCTCATGCACAGGTCGATGTGGTACGCTTTCTCAGGCAGTTACCAGACTGTAGCCCTGTCGTAGGATATTAATTCCACCGGGGAAGCTCAAGTTTGTTTTAGGAGCGTTAGCTAGCGTGCCATTGGGGCCCTTGCAACAGGCATAGGTTAAGGGTTTTGCCTTGAAGACGGTATTTTTGATGGTCATCTGTTTGGCGAGGCGATTTTCGGAGTTGCAGGTGTTGACCTGTCGGGAATCATTTTTTGTCTGTCTCCAGACAGAAGGTGGCCTGGCGGCTGGTTCCGTCGTTGTTGCCAAAAGTGGTTTCTACGTTCACCTAACTAAAATGGTCTCTCTTCCAGCGCTAGGTGCGGCAGAGGGGAGTGTATTGAACCATAGCTTGCACTGTTTGAACGTCAAGAGAGCGCTGTGGCAATGTTTAAAGGTTTCAGAAACTTTCGCAAGGCGGATCGTCTCTCTTCGGGGTCTTCGGAGGGCCCCGCAAAGGGAAGCAGCGGCGAAGGAGTCCATTTCTGGATGGATTGGAGCAGCGAGTGTGTCGGCTTATCTTCTATGGGACCGTACAGTCCCAGGCACTGTTCTCTCTAAGCTGTGTGCCTGTGCGCGCGCACACACCTCGCCGAGCGAGCGCACATACTTTACAACAGAGCGCACAAAAATTACGGTTCTGATAGAAAACACACAGACGTCTTAAAATTTAAAAGTTGTGATTGTAATTACTAAAAATTTTCTGCTTCATTTAGTAATCGTCTATTTTAATTGAATTTGATTAAAATCAATGTGGTGTACATACTGTATTCTGACGTGTAGTCAAATTTTAAAGTATATAACTCCGAGTATCGTTATGTGGCGCACAAAAATTTAACTTTCCTTCAAAAGCTGCACAGCTGATATTTTATGCGCACACAGTCTGCAGAAAATTAGAGGGAACGTTGGTCCCAGGGAGCTTACAAGCTCACTCTTCCAGAGTGCAAGCGTCTTCTTGGACGGAGCACAGTTTGGTTCCTCCAGTGGACATCTGTAGGGAGGCCTCTTGGTTGTCTGTCCATACTTTCAGTAAGCACTACCGCCTAGATGTTCTGGCGGCTAAGGATGCCGTTTTCAGGGAAGCGGTGTTGAGATCCAGCTGGAAAGGTCCCTCCCAGTGAATACTGCTCTGATACATCCCAGAGGTTGAGGACTAAACTGGAGGAACGATAAGGAAATAGGAATTACACTTATCTGGTAATTGTGGTTCCTTGAGTGACTCCAGTTTAGTCCTCATTCCCGCCCGGGGATGGGGTCTTAGCAGTGGTCTTTCTGTTGGGGGAAGTGCAAGGTTAAAATTGGATGTAGGCCTTCACTGGTGTTCAGTCGTTTTGATGCTTCCATTTGTTTTGCGCTATATTGTTATATTATATTATGATATTGTTTTATATTATATATATTTCTATATTGCTCTGGATTGTTTAGGGCTAGGCATTCGACGGAAAGGAGAGCATGAAGGAAGCAGTCCCTTTCCTTCTGGGAGGGGAGTAGTAGGTAGGTTATATGTTCTGCGTGCCCTTGAATATAATGTTAAGTTTAAAAAAAAAAGTTAATGATTTTTTGCTCCTTTGAGTCTGTTTTGTCAATAGTTCACTTGGGGCTGATGGGAGAGAACAGCATGCTATATCCAGTGATGTCATGAGTTTGACATGCCCACTCTCCAAGCTGCAGGAGGAGGTTCACTACCCAGAGGTTGAGGACTAAACTGGAGTCACTCAAGGAACCACAATTACCAGGTAAGTGTAATTCCTATTTAATCTGATAGTTATATGAAACTGGGTAATATTTATGCTGAGGAAGATGTAGGGATGTTACCCATGACTGAAGTGGTATTTAAAGGTGCGGAAGAATTGAAGGAAATATCGATGGTCAGCAACACTTCCCTGGTGGCCAGTGGACGCCAGGGCAGGTGCGACACAAAAATATAAGGTTAAGATTGGACAGTCTTCTAAAGGCCCAAATGGCTCTTGGTCCTTGTAGTTGCTTTGCTCCAATCTTCAATGAAACAATCAAGCTGAGTGGTGGGAATTAATAAGGCTTTTATTTCCCTTTTCATAGTGGTTCTAAATAGTGGGTTACAACTTTAAAGCAAATGTCCTTAATTCAGGTAGAAAACAACTCAGGGTTCAAAGCAAAAACTGTTATACGTCACAGGAATGGAGGTGCTCAAACAAATACAGAATGCTCTGCTGGCAATTCACCCAATCACAAGTCTGGCAGTGACTCTAAACTTTCAGAAATGCAAAGTGTACAGTCCATCTCATGGTCAGATAAATCTCCTGCCAGTTCCACTTGCATTGGCTCACTATCAGAAAGCTCTAATTCTATATCCCTGGTTTCTTGTAAAACATATTCAGGGGTTTTGTATATTTTCTGTAGCAAGTCCCAATGTCCTTGGCCTAGCCTAGGGCATCGGCCATGTGCTGTGTTAGGCTTTATAGCAGCTTTATCATATCTTTTAACATTCACAGCTTTCTTGTTAGGCATACATTTCTCATACCTTGTATGGCAGCAATCCTCAAGTAACCGGCTTTCTTCCACTGCCTGCCTTTCCCAGGCAGCAGCTTGGTGAAATCCTTTTCTATGCAGATTAGGCTTACCCTGTAGCCTTTGACTTCCTTCTCCTGGTGAAGGCCTGCCTCTGTACCAGCCCAGCTTCTGGCTTTCTGACCCAGTGTGACTCGGCTTCTCCAGCTGATTCTTGTTTGGCTTAGGGTTGCAGTTACAGCAGTGCTTTTGCCTCTGAGGGCAAACAGCTCTCGGTTTGGCTTGAGCTGACACCTCCTTAGGTCCTTCCTCAGCTCCTGGGAAATCACCTCTCCCTCCTGGGAATCCTCTAGCACAGGGGTGTCAAACTCAAATACACAGTGGGCCAAAATGTAAAACTTGAACAAAGTCGCGGGCCAGCATTGAACAAATGAACCTTTTAATATGGACCCAAACAAGATTTGCTTTAACATTGAATATGAAGCAACACTTATTACTATACAATTTATAACTTAATAGTTCAGATATGCAAAAACCAATTTCAAATAAAAAAAAACATCAATGACATTCATTTATTAAATAAGATTTAAATAATAATAAATAATAATTTTTAAAATAAAATAATAATAAAATTAATCAACCATTCAAGCCCATGTCTTGGAGTAGCAAGAAAAAGTGCATAAAGAAAACGTTAATTATTGCTCAGTTTGCTGCACACTGATCTAATCTGATGTGCCCAAGCCAGATACCTGGCATCTCTTCTTGGATGATAGTTCATCAATGTCTGGGCTCAGGCTTTGAGCTGAGGAAATCCTCAGTATCGAGCGAAGGTGTTCATCAGTCAGACGTCTCCTGTGAGATGTTTTGGTCATCTTCATCGAGGAGAAAAGTTGCTCACATAGATAAGTGCTGCCGAACATGGAGAGCATCTGAGCAGCTTGGGTGCGGAGCTGAGGCATTGTGTCAGGGATGAACTGTGGAAACTGGGCGGCACCCACAGCATCATACTTTGACTTCAGCGTGTCATTACACTGGAGTTCAATTAGCTCCATTTGGAGGTTGGTTGGTGCGTTTTCCACATTAACTGCAAAGGGATTACTGAGCAGTTCAAACCTACATTTCTGGACATCAAAGTGGGCAAATCGCCGGCTAAACTCAGCGCCGAGTACACTGAGTTTTTCAGCAAACTGTGCGCATGGGAACAAGTTGGTAAAGAACTGCGTTTTCATGGTTTGGCAGCAGGGAAAATGGCCAAGGTTTCCTTGCAGCATCTGATTCTCCCACAGGCACAGTTTAGTTTTAAAAGCCCTCACTGCAGCGTACATGTCTGTGATGATGCGCCCCCGCCCCTGAAGCTGCAGGTTCAGCGCATCGAGATGGCTCGAGATGTCACACAGAAAGGCCAGCTCACACAGAAACTTTTTCTCCCGAAGCTCTGCTGTGTCCTTCCCTTTGCTTTCCAGAAACTGACATATTTCCTCATGCAGCTCAAAACATCTATTCAGTACTTTTCCTCGGCTTAACCATCTCACCTCTGTGTGATACGGCACGTCTGCGTATTCCGAACCACACTCCTCCAGACATGTACGCTGCAGTGAGGGCTTTTAAAACTAAACTGTGCCTGTGGGAGAATCAGATGCTGCAAGGAAACCTTGGCCATTTTCCCTGCTGCCAAACCATGAAAACGCAGTTCTTTACCAACTTGTTCCCATGCGCACAGTTTGCTGAAAAACTCAGTGTACTCGGCGCTGAGTTTAGCCGGCGATTTGCCCACTTTGATGTCCAGAAATGTAGGTTTGAACTGCTCAGTAATCCCTTTGCAGTTAATGTGGAAAACGCACCAACCAACCTCCAAATGGAGCTAATTGAACTCCAGTGTAATGACACGCTGAAGTCAAAGTATGATGCTGTGGGTGCCGCCCAGTTTCCACAGTTCATCCCTGACACAATGCCTCAGCTCCGCACCCAAGCTGCTCAGATGCTCTCCATGTTCGGCAGCACTTATCTATGTGAGCAACTTTTCTCCTCGATGAAGATGACCAAAACATCTCACAGGAGACGTCTGACTGATGAACACCTTCGCTCGATACTGAGGATTTCCTCAGCTCAAAGCCTGAGCCCAGACATTGATGAACTATCATCCAAGAAGAGATGCCAGGTATCTGGCTTGGGCACATCAGATTAGATCAGTGTGCAGCAAACTGAGCAATAATTAACGTTTTCTTTATGCACTTTTTCTTGCTACTCCAAGACATTTTATTTTAAAAAATATTATTTATTATTATTTAAATCTTATTTAATAAATGAATGTCATTGATGTTTTTTTTTATTTGAAATTGGTTTTTGCATATCTGAACTATTAAGTTATAAATTGTATAGTAATAAGTGTTGCTTCATATTCAATGTTAAAGCAAATCTTGTTTGGGTCCATATTAAAAGGTTCATTTGTTCAATGCTGGCCCGCGACTTTGTTCAAGTTTTACATTTTGGCCCACTGTGTATTTGAGTTTGACACCCCTGCTCTAGCACTAGAGTAGTCAGGTTTCCACTTCCACCTCTCTCTCTCGGTGCTGCCAGTGATTCTCCCCTTGCTTCAGCTTGGGCTGCTGCTTCTGCTGCTGCTTCGTCTGTTGCCAGTGCTGCCTGTTCTCCTTCCTTTCTTCCAGTCTTCCACACTCCCCTTATGAAGCCCTCCTGCCTGTGAGGATTGG
Organism: Ichthyophis bannanicus; assembly: GCA_033557465.1. Taxonomy (NCBI): domain Eukaryota; kingdom Metazoa; phylum Chordata; class Amphibia; order Gymnophiona; family Ichthyophiidae; genus Ichthyophis; species Ichthyophis bannanicus. The sequence continues at coordinate 84,727,657 of CM066034.1, read as the reverse complement.
AAGCTGGTTGGCATTTCCTCGTGACCAGCTGGGCGTGGCTCTTCAGTCTCCCTGAAGACACTCTTGCTCCCTCTAGCTGGTTCCTGGGAATATTGCAAGTCTTTTCCTCTGTGAAAAACACCTTCTTTTCTCTCAACTGGGCTCTCATCAGCCCTCGCTGCATGACACAATACATTGGGAAGATGTATCACAACTATTAGATAAACTGAAGAGTAGCAAATCACCTGGGCCGGATGTAACTGAAATATGAGATTGCAGACCTGCTATTAGTAATCTGTGAACTATCATTAAAATCATCTGTAATACCTGAAGACTGGAGGATCGCCATTGTAACACCAATTTTTAAAAAGGGTTCCAGGGGTGATCCGGGAAACTACAGACCGGTGAGCCTGACATCAGTACCGGGAAAAATGGTAGAAACCATTATAAAGAATAAAATTACTCAGCGTGTAGATAGTCATGGCCTAATGGGAGACAGCCAACATGGCTTTAGACAAGGAAGATCTTGTCTTACTAATCTGTTATGTTTTTTTGAAGGTGTGAATAAACAGGTGGACAAAGGTGAGTCGGTTGATATAGTGTATCTGGACTTTCAGAAAGCCTTTGACAAGGTCCCTCATCAGAGACTTTTGGCAAAACTAAAGAGTCATGGGATAGGAGGCAGTGTACTATTGTGGATCAGGAACTGGTTAAAAGATAGAAAGCAGAGGGTAGGGCTAAATGGCCAATTTTCTCAATGGAGAAAGGTGAATGGTGGTGTACCCCAGGGATCTGTGCTGGGTTGCTGCTTTTTGACATATTCATAAATGACCTGGAAAGTGGAATAACGAGTGAGGTTATCAAATTTGCAGAAGACACAAAACTATTTAAAGTTGTTAAAACCCAAGAGGATTGTGGACAATTGCAAGAGTATCTTGATAAATTGGAAGACTGGGCATCAAAATGGCAGATGAAATTTAATGTGGACAAGTGCAAAGTTATGCACCTAGGGAAGAACAACCCAAACTATGGTTACACGATGCAAGGTTCCACATTAGGAACCACCACCCAGGAAAAAGATTTAGGCGTCATTGTGGATAACATGTTAAAACCCTCGGCCCAGTGTGCAGTGGCGGCCAAGAGAGCAAATAGAATGCTAGGTATCATAAGGAAAGGAATGGAAAATAAGACAAAAGATATTATAATGCCTCTATATCGTTCCATGGTGAGACGGCATCTTGAATATTGTGTGCAGTTCTGGTCGCCATATCTTAAAAAGGATATAGCGATATTAGAAAAGGTTCGGAGAAGAGCCACCAAAATGGTAAAGGGGATGGAAGGATACTCCTATGAAGAAAGGCTAAAAAGGTTAGGGCTCTTTAACCTGGAAAAGAGATGGCTGAGGGGAGATATGATAGAAGTCTATAAATTAATGAACGGAGTGGAACGTTATCAGAATATCGAAAGACTAGGGGACATGCAATGAAGCTACAGGGTAAACTATTTAAGACTAATAAAAGAAAATATTTTTTCACTCAGCGTGTAATCAAACTCTGGAATTTGTTAATGGAAGATGTAGTAAAGGCTGTTAGTGTAGCTGGGCTTAAAAAAGGTTTGGACAAGTTCCTGGAGGAAAGGTCCATAAACCATTATTAAGAAGGGACCCAGGATATCAATGCTTGACCCAGTACAAGCATTGTGGAGCCTGTGTCTTTTGGGGAAACTGCTAGGTACGTGTGACCTAGATTGGCCACTGTTGGAAACAGGATACTGGGCTTGATGGAGCTTGGTCTGACCCAGTATGGCATATCTTATGTTCTTATGTTGTTGTTAAGTGCCGTTGAGTCGGTGTTGACTCCTGGCGACCCTTTGGATAGTTGACCTAAATTTTTTTTTTTGTTCAGTCTTCAGCCAAGTGGCTCATTGTTGATAGAGTGGTGTCCATAGCTGCTGCTGTTATATTGGTCCATCTCATTGCCGGCCTTCCTCTTTTATGGTGACCTTCTACCTTGCCATGCATTATGTCTTTCTTCAGTGATCTCTCTCTTCATTTGATTTGTCCAAAGTATGAAAGTCGAAGTCTTATCACCTGAGCTTCTAAGGAAAGCTTAGGTTTGATCTCCTCTAGTATTGACTGGTTTGTTATTCGGGCAGTCCATGATATACACAGTATTCGTCGCTAGCACCATAAATCACTGGCATCAATTTTCTTCCTGTCTATCTTTTTCACTGTCTAACTTTCGCATCCATATGACGTTATTAAAAATACCATGGCCCGAGGAAGTCTCATCTTTGTATAGAGAGAGACATCTCTGCTCTTGAGAATCTTGTCTATGTCCTTCATAGCCATTCTACCAAGAGCAATACATCATCAAATTTCTTATCTGCTAGTCCTTTCTTTATTGAATAATGATCAAAGTAAGTTAAAGATGTCAACTATTTCTCCAGGACCAAGCAGGAAGTCAGTCCTCACATATGGGTGACGTCGGCGCCGACGGAGCCCTCGCGGAGCAATTTTCCCCAGCTTTCAAAGAAAGCCTTTGGGAATTGCAGCGCGCATGCGCGGTCGCCTTCCCGCCCAAGGGTGCCATCTTAGCCAGTCTTCTTTTTTCCGCGGAGCCCTACAGACGTACCCGTCGTGTCCCCGCTAAAAAAGTTGATTTTCGTGAGTTTTTCTCTTTTTTCACTTCGGTTCGACGCCGGTCGTTTTTCTGCCCGGACTCGCGACGCCGTTGCGAGTCCTTCTCTTATTTTTCTGATTTTTGGTCAGTTTCGTTTTCGGTTTTTCGCTGGCAGCCCGGTCCTTTGACCTTGCAGGGGCCCTTTTTCCCCCGATGGCTGCCAGTGGTTTCAAGCGGTGTGGTCAGTGTGACAGAAATATGTCACTCACTGACACACACGATAATTGCCTCCGCTGCCTAGGCCCGGATCATGAAGAAATGATCTGTGGAGCCTGTGGCAAAATGTCCTCCAAAGCGTTGAGGAGTCGGCGGCACCAGCGGGATAGAATCTTCGCTGACCCCAGCCGTACCCGGACCTCGTCGGAGGCCTCGGCATCCAGAGACTCCAGCTCTGACCATCGCCGAAGCTCCTCCGACAGGGGTTCTCCCTCCGGAGACCATCGACGGAAGGCAAAACCCGCGAGGGCGGCGTCGGTGGACGCTCCTGGCTCCGCGAGGGCCAGGTCGCATAGCCCCGATAGCCGTCCCGGGTCTTTGGAGAAGGAGCACCTCCCGAAGCGACCTCGCCTGGAGTCGGAGTTGCCTGCTCGGGTAAGTCCTGTAGTCCTTCTGGACTCGCCTCCGAGAGGTCCGACGTCGGGCCCGACGCCGTCGGGGCCCGAGTCGGGGGCTGCTGGGTCACCTGAGGTCGGACTCAGGTTGACGGCCTTGGAGAGCAGACTATCTGCCTTCATGGACCAGCAGCGGGCACTGATCGCTAGCCTCGCTGGCGCCGCTGCCCCGACCGCCGGGACGTCGACGTCTAAGTCGACCCCGGAGACCGAGCCGATCCTCGAGTCCATGCGAACTCGAGTCGATCCTCGGTCGAGGTCACCCTCGGCCTCCCGTTCGGGACCGAGGTCGTCGCCGCCGACTCCCTCGGCGTCGGGGCGGCCGACGCCTCCGCCTGCCCGAGCCGACCCCACCGATTCCTCCTCGGAGTCGGCCTGGGAGTCTGAAGAGGAGGAGTCACCTGATTCCTTTCGGACTCGGTGTGTCCCCTCGGACTCACCTGAGTCCTAACCTCGGAAACAGTCCCCTCCGGAGGATGCCCGGTTCTCGGACTTCGTCAGGGATATGGCCAAGGCTTTGGCCTTCCCTGCGGATCCCGAGGAGGAGCCTCGAGCCGAAGAGCTCGACGCCCTTCAGTACGACTCTCCCGCCCGGGAGCATTTTACTGTACCGGTTCCTCCCATGCTGGAACGACTACTCTTCCGCATGTGGGAGAGTCCGGCCTCGTCGCCGGTATTAAGCAAGCGGGTCGATTCCATCTATCGAGTCCGCAAGAGTCCTGGCTTCCAAAAAGCACAGCTGCCACACCATTCCATGGTAGTGGAATCGGCCATGCATAGGCTTAAGAGCCAAAAGATGCACTCCTCGGTGCCTCCTGGCAGGGAGGCCCGTAACCTGGATGGCCTTGGTAAGAAGTGTTTCCAGGGCTCTATGCTGGCTTGTCGTGTCCAGACCTACCAGCTATACATGGGCATGTATCTCCGAGACCTGGCTAAAGAGATAGCCGGATTCTCCGCTGGACTGTCCGAGGAACCTTTGCGGAGGTTCCTGGCCTTGACAACTGGTATTCGGGAATGCTCCAAATTCATTTCCCGAGCAGCCTATGATGGCTTTGAAGCATCGGCTCGAGTAGCCGCAGCTGGCATCGGTGCCCACCGACAGGCTTGGCTTCAGTCGTCTGACCTTGAACCTTGGGTGCAGGACAAGTTGGTCGATGTCCCCTGCAGAGGTGAGAACCTCTTTGGCAAGCCCATGGCTGAAAAGGCTGCACAAATCGAGACGGAGACTCTCACCAGGACTAGGCTTTCTAGGAAGACCTCCGCCCCTTCCCAGAAAAAGAAGGGCTCGGGAAAGAAGTCCTTTTACCCGAGAAAGGCGGCTGCCTATAAACACTACCCTCAATATCAGGCCTCCGCAGCTCCCCAACAGGGCCAGCAGGCCAAGGGACGGGGTAACGGGTCCCGTAGGCAGCAAGCCCCCAAGCCTGCACCACCAGCCCCTGCTCAGCAGGGTGGGGGTTTTTGACTTCCTCAGCATAGCCTCTCCCCCTCAGCTGGCTCCTCCCAGCACCGGAGGCCGGCTGGTTCACTTCGCCCACAGGTGGTCCAACATCACTTCGGATGCCTGGGTGCTTCAAGTCGTGCGAGAAGGATATCTTCTCCATTTCCATCAGCTCCCTCCCTCTTATTTTCCGGGAGAACCTCCTCGACTCCCTCTGCACAGGGACTTACTCCTTCAGGAGTTAGCAAGTCTTCTTCAGGAACAGGCTGTGGAAACGGTGCCCCACCACCTGAGAGGTCAAGGCTTTTATTCCAGGTATTTCCTGATACCAAAAAGGACAGGAGGCCTCAGACCCATCCTGGACTTGCGCAACCTCAACAAGTTCCTCGTGCGGGAAAAGTTCAAGATGCTTACCCTTGGAATCCTTCTGCCCTACCTCCAGCAGGGAGATTGGCTATGCTCCTTAGATCTAAAGGATGCCTACACGCACATCCTCATCCACCCCAGCCACCGCCAATACCTAAGGTTTGTGGTGGCAGGAAATCACTACCAGTACAGAGTACTGCCCTTTGGCCTATCCTCCGCACCGTGAGTCTTCACAAAATGTCTCGCGGTGGTGGCGGCCTATCTCCGGCTTCACGGCCTCTATGTCTTTCCGTACCTCGACGACTGGCTCATCAGAGCGTCGTCCTCTCCGGCAGTCACCAATGCCACACACTGCACGGTGACTCTTCTGCAGTACTTGGGCTTTGTCATAAACTTCGCAAAGTCCACTTTGCTCCCCTCACAGGATCTCGAGTTCATCGGCGCAAGACTGCACACTCCTCAGGCACGAGCTTTCCTGCCTCTCGACAGGGCTCAACGGCTCATGGACCTAGCCGGCTGTTTTCGCAGCCAGTCCCTGGTCTCTGCCAGGCGCTTCCTGAAACTACTCGGCCATATGGCTTCCACCGTCCACGTGACCCCCAATGCTCGCCTGAATATGCGACCTGCTCAATGGTGCCTTCGCAAGCAGTGGCAACAAGCCACCGGCGGACTGGCCGACTTAGTACGCATCTCCGGGCCGCTGGCCTCTTCCCTACAGTGGTGGCTTCATCGGCCGAACCTGGTGCTCGGAATGCCGTTTCAGTCGCCTCAGCCGGCTCAAGTGCTGACGACCGATGCTTCCCTCCTGGGTTGGGGGGCACATTGCCAAGGGGCATGTACTCAAGGTCTCTGGACCACGTGGGAGTCTGCTCAACAGATCAACTTCCTGGAGCTCAGAGCAATCCGTCTGGCGCTCAAGGCTTTCTCCCACCTGACTGCTCACCAGTCCGTCCTTGTCCAGACGGACAATCAAGTTGCCATGTTCTATGTGAACAAGCAGGGGGGCACGGGCTCCTTCCTTCTCTGCCGAGAAGCTCAGAAGCTCTGCTCTTGGGCCGTCAGTCACGGCATTCTTCTCAAGGCAGTTTATCTCCCAGGCCAAGAAAATTGCCTGGCGGACAAACTCGGCAGGATACTCCAGCCGCACGAGTGGCGTCTGGATCCCTTGGTAGTTCAGAAACTCTTTCTGAAGTGGGGCCTCCCCACGATGGATCTCTTTGCCAGTCCTCTCAACCGGCAACTTCCTCGCTTCTGCTCTCGTCAGCCACATCCCCTTCGGGTAGCGGCAGATGCTTTTCTACTCTCATGGTCGGAAAGCCTTCTCTATGCTTTTCCTCCCATCCCGCTAGTCTCTCGAACTCTATTCAAGGTTCTCCGGGACAAAGCTTCCATGATCCTGGTGGCTCCTCGCTGGCCCAGACAGCCGTGGTTTCCACTCCTGTTGCAATTAGCGGTAGAGGATCTGTTCCCTCTGGGATTTCAACCGGATCTCCTAACACAGGATCAGGGGTCTCTGCTACACCCCAACCTCAGATCTCTCAACCTAATGGCCTGGCGGCTGAAAGGGTAGTCCTCGCTCCACTTCTCCTGCCGGCAGAGGTGGAGGAGGTCGTCCTAGCTTCTCGGCGACCTTCTACCCGCAAATGCTACGCCCTTAAATGGCGTAGCTTTTCCGTTTGGTGTGTACAGCAGTCTCAGGATCCCTTCTCCTGCTCGGTGTCGGTGATCTTGCAGTACCTGCTCTACCTCTCTAATCTGGGACTTAAGTCCAACTCCGTCAAAGTCCACCTCAGTGCTCTTTCAGCACACCATGTGCCGGTGGACGGCAGACCTCTTTCCAGCGACCCTCTCGTAGCACGGTTTCTCCGAGGTCTCCTTCTACTTAAACCACCTCTGCGCCCGCCAGCACCTGACTGGGATCTGAATGCGGTTTTACAGCGGATCACCTGTCCGCCTTTTGAACCGATGGCTACCTGTTCTCTGCGTTTGCTTTCGTGGAAAACCTTATTCCTGATAGCCCTCACTTCCGCTAGACGCGTAAGTGAATTGCAGGCCCTCGTGTCTGATCCCCCCTTCACTCGGTTCTACAAAAATAGGGTAGTCCTACGGACTCACCCAAAATTTCTTCCAAAAGTTGTCTCCCCTTTTCACATCAATCAGGAGGTGGTACTTCCAACCTTCTTTCCCAGGCCTCACTCCAGCCGAGCTGAACGGGTCCTGCATACCCTGGACTGTAGAAGGGCATTGAACTTCTACCTTGACCGTACGCGGGAGCACCGTAAAGCTGCTCAGCTTTTTGTGTCTTTTGACCCCAATAAATTGGGGCTCCCGGTCTCCAAGCGTACTCTGTCCATCTGGGTTGCTGACTGTATCGCTTGGGCTTATGGGGCAGCCGGACTCTCCTTAGAAAGTCGAGTCACGGCTCATTGTGTTCGGGCGAAGGCTACGTCAGTGGCTTACCTCCGCTCTGTTCCGCTGGCAGACATCTGCCGGGCCGCTACTTGGTCTTCGAGCCAGACTTTTGCGGTCCATTACTGTCTCGAGAGGGAGTCCCGCAGGGACAGTGCTTTCGGACAGGCAGTCCTCCGAATCTCTTCGAGGTTTGAGCAACTCCTACCCTCCATCCCGGATGGGGGCTACCGGTGGGTGATAATTCAGTGAAGATTCCTTCCTTCTGTGCCGCTGAGCTAGAGGGAGCTCATTTTTGTGCTGAGGGTCTCCGGTAGCCTTAAGCTTGGGAGTCCCATATGTGAGGACTGACTTCCTGCTTGGTCCTGGAGAAAGCGTAGTTACTCACCTGTAACAGGTGTTCTCCAGGAGCAGCAGGAATCAGTCCTCACAACCCTCCCTCCTCCCCGTGGAGTTGCAATCATCTGCTTAAGTTTTTTTGCAAATTTTTATGCTATCTTTTAGCTATATCATCAGACTGGCTAAGATGGTACCCTTGGGCGGGAAGGCGACCGCGCATGCGCGCTGCAATTCCCAAAGGCTTTCTTTGAAAGCTGGGCAAAATTGCTCCGCGAGGGCTCCGTCGGCGCCGACGTCACCCATATGTGAGGACTGATTCCTGCTGCTCCTGGAGAACACCTGTTACAGGTGAGTAACTACGCTTTCGTCAAGGAAGGGTATACCCCCAGGTTTTCTCAGCCCCTTCAGGAGAGGTTCATGAGTTCCCCTTGCAGAGTACCGCACAAGCTCCAGACTGTGTGAAGCACCCTTCAAAGGTCGGTACAGTTGCAGGTGGTGGCGGAGGTTCCACACAGCCAATATGGATCCAGTCAATACTTCATAGTCCCCAATAAGGAGGGCTCCTTTTGGCCCATCCTGGACCTCAAGCATGTGAATTGGTGCCTTTGGGTTCTGCGTTTTCATATGGAAACCCTGATGTCGGTAATTGTCGCTGTCAGGGGAGTTCCTTATGTCTCTGGATCTCACAAAAGCCTACTTGCATATAACTATCCAGAGGGAACATCAGCGGTTCCTAAGATTTCAGATGCCCATGGGTCACTTTCAATTCACCGCATTGCCATTCGGCCTAGTAACGGCACCAGGACCTTTACCAAGCTCATGGTTGTTGCAGCAGTGGCTCTGCGAAAGAAAGGAATTCTGGTACACCCATACCTTGATGATTGGCTGATATTGGCAAAGTCCAGGGAAGAAAGTGTAAAGGCTGCTGCTCGGGTGGCTGAGTTCCTCCAGAGAAGAGGCTGGGTGATCAATGCAGCCAAGAGCAACACAAACCCGGCTCAGGAGTTGATTTACCTGGAAGCTCATTTCCAAACTCAAGTAGGCAAGGTCTTCTTACTCTTAGAGAGGATGAACAAGCCACATCTGCAGGTCAGGTTTTTTTCTATGGACTCCGGCTCCAACGGCCTGACATTTCTTGCAACTTCTGGGTTCAGTGGCGGCAACAATAGAGCTGGTTTCTTGTGCGCGAGCACACATGAGGCCCCTCCAGAGGGCCCTCTTGAAGAGATGGTCAGCCCAACGTCACCCGTTAGAGAAGCACCTACCCTTCCGATAGATGGTCAAGTCTGCACTTCATTGGTGGCTGAGATCCGACAGATTGTTAGTGGGGATGCTATTGGAACTGCTGAGGTGGATCGCCCTAACGATGGATGTCAGGTTGGAGGGCTCACTGCTAGGCACATGTGGCATAGGGCAGCTGGTCAGCAGAGGAAGCAGCCTGGGCCATAAACAGAATAGAGCTGTGTGCAGTGTCCTTGGCCCTCCAGAGTTTTGCAGATCTCATCCAAGGGAAGGCAGTGAGAGTGTTCTAGGACAACACCACCATGGTGGCATACATCAACAGACAAGGGGGCACAGGCAGCATTCAGTTGGAAAACAAGGCTGCTCCCCTGCTGGCATGGCGGAGGACAATCTGCAGGCTTTGTCAGCGGCATACATGGCTGGAAGAACAAACATGGTGGCTGATTACCTCAGCAGAGTAATAGTGGATCCCTGCAAATGGATTCTGAACGATGGGATTTTTGCACAGCTGGTTCGCCACTGGGGACCTCCAATTATGGACCTCATGGCAACCCTGGCATTAGCAAAGGCTAACCATTTCTACAGCAGATAAAGAGAACGGATGTCAGAGGTCCTCGACGTGCTCATACAGCCATGGAAGGAAGCGGAACTTCTCTGTGTTTCCACCCTGGGCCCTGATAGGATGGGTGGTGCAGCGGATCGAGGTAGACAAAGGGATGGTCATCCTAATTACGCCGGACTGGCCACCCAGACCATGGTATGCGGGTCTCATCAGGGTGCTGGCGGACAGTTCTTGGCGACTCCCAACCAGGAGCGACCTGCTGATGCCTCAGGTGGATGGATTCTCGCTTACGGCATGGCTTTTGAGAGGGCGCGGCTAGTTAAGCGAGGTTATTCAGGCGCAGTTATTGCAACCCTGTTGAAAGCGCGTAAGCGTTCTACCTCATTGGCCTACATTAGGGTCTGGACCTTCACTTGGTTTGCAGCTTGTTGTGCTGTGAGAGCTTATGTGCATCAGTGATGCTGAGAGCTAAACTATCGGTAGTTTAACTACTGGCAGGGTCTCCCAAGATGGACAGGTCTCAGCTGAGGTGCCAGACCAAGACAAACCACCCATCTGGGCAGCAGCAGAATGGGATAGTGTTGACAGCGGAGGATCACATTTCTGTGACAACGGCAACAACACCAAACTTAAACTGCGCGGAAGAAAGGCCCGGCAATCTACTTCTGTATCTTGCCATGAAAACCCAATGGATAGTCACAACAAAACAAATTGTGCTATAGTGCTGGAAGATGAGACCCCCAGGTCGTAAAGCACTCAACTAGCTACTGGGGAAGAGCTGAAGACTTTTCAGAGTAAAGCCAGCATTTATGATGTGATTGGATCAAAGCCCTCGGGACGTCTGACTGCTGATGTAGCTGCGCATGAAATGAGAGTCAGAAGCTGTAAAGATGTCTTACACATTGGAACATGGAACGTACAAAGCATGAACCAAGGGAAGTTGGAGGTGGTCAAGAATGAAATGGAACGTGTACAACTTGATCTGTTGGGTGTCAGAGAACTGAAATGGACTGGCATCGGGCACTTTGCATCAGATGATCACATGGTCTACTATGCTGGAAATGAAAGACAAAGAAGAAATGGTGTTGCATTTATAATAACGAAGAAACTTGCAAGAACTGTAATGAAATACAATGCAGTCAGCGAACGCTTAATCTCTATTCTTCTACGAGGAATGCCTATCAACACAACTATAATTCGGGTATATGCCCCAACAACAGCTGCAGAGGAGAATGAAATTGAAGAGTTCTATGAACAAATGTAAGCTGAAATTGACAGAACATGCAAACAGGATATCCTGATAGTCATGGGTGACTGGAAATGCAAACGTTGGCAACAAAGAAGAAGGCAAAGTAGTTGGAAAATATGGACTTGGCTATCAGAATATAGAAAGACTAGGGGACATGCAATGAAGCTCCAAGGTAAACTATTTAAGACTAATAAAAGAAAATATTTTTTCACTCAACATGTAATCAAACTCTGGAATTTGTTACCAGAGGATGTAGTAAAGGCTGTTAGTGTAGCTGGGTTTAAAAAAGGTTTGGATAAGTTCCTGGAGGAAAGGTCCATAAACTATTATTAAGAAGGGACCCAGGATATCAATGCTTGACCCAGTACAAGCATTGCGGAACCTGTGTCTTTTGGGGAAACTCCTAGGTACGTACGACCTAGATTGGCCCCTGTTGGAAACAGGATACTGGGCTTGATGGACCTTGGTCTGACCCAGTATGGCTTATCTTATGTTCTTATGAAATGAAGCTGGAGAAAGACTGATAAAATTCTGCAAGACCAACGATCTATTCATCTCAAACACCTTCTTCCATCAACACAAGCGGTGACTGTACACATGGACTTCACCCAGTGGATTGTATAAAAATCAAATTGACTACATCTCTGGAAGTGAACGATGGAAAAGCTCTATAACATCAACAAAGATAAAACCTGGATCTGACTGTGGTACAGATCATCAACTAACAGCCACTTAACCCTCCATAGCCCATGTTCCCTGTAAAATAGTTATCTCCAAGTTATAATGCCCTGTTCAATGTAATTTCAGTTTGTTCAATGTAAACCGCACTGATGCAGAATAGCGCGGTATATAAGAGAATAAAAATAAATAATAATAAAATAAAAAACTACTAGTATGCAAACTCAAGCTAAAGTTGAAAAAGAGCAAACCACTCATGAATGCAGCAAAATATGACCTTGAGAATATACCACTGGAATTTAAAGGCTGCCTGCAAAATCAATTTGCTGCCTTAGATACAAATGACAGAGCTCCAGAAGAGTTATGGAATGACGTCAAGAAGGTTGTGTTGGAAGAAAGCGAGAAGTCTCTACAAAAGGTGAAAAAGCAAAAACGGCCAAAATGGATGACGGAAGAAACTCTGAAAATTGCCCAGAAACGCAGAGAAGCTAAAGCCAGAGGAGAAAGAAAGACAATCACAGAACTCAACAGAGATGTCCAACGTGCAACAAGAAAGGACAAGGAAAAGTACTACAACGACGCATGCAAGGAAATAGAAGCAGAAACTATTAGAGGAAGAACAAGATCGGCTTTCCTAAAGCTACGAGAGTTAAAGAAAAAGATCCAGCCTCAAATTGGAATGTTACAAAATGCTCAAGGTTCTATGTTGAATGATGCTGAGAAGATCAAGTAAAGGTGGAAGGAATATACAGAGTTTTTATGTGATAAAGATCAAGTGGACCAACAGCCGTTTCAACCTGTACCTTATGATCGGGAACCATTGGTGATGAAAGAAGAATTTGAAGCAGCATTGAAAGCCTTATCAAAGAGCAAAGCACCAGACATTGATAGCATTCCCATAGAAGTATTACAGCAATCTGATGCAGCTGTTACCGTACTTACAAGGCTCTGCCAAGAAATATGGAAGACAACATCATGGCCAACTGACTGGAAAAGATCTGTGTTTATACCAATACTAAAGAAAGGTGATCCAACTGACTGTGGAAATTATCGCACAATTGCTCTGATCCCACATGCCAGCAAGATTCTACTGAAGATTATTCAAAAGAGACTACAACTATACCTGGAACAAGAACTACCTGAAGTGCAAGCAGGGTTCAGGAAAGGGTGAGGAACAAGAGACATCATTGCGGATGTGAAATGGATTCTTGAAAAGACTAAAGAATACCAAAAGGATATCTATTTGTGCTTTATCGACTATAGCAAGGCTTTTGACTGTGTAAACCATGAGAAACTCTGGGCCACATTAAGAAGCATGGGTATACCAGAACACCTGATCGTACTCTTGCACAATCTGTACATTGATCAAGAAGCAACAGCTCAAACGGAACAAGGAGAAACAGAATGGTTTAAAATAAGCAAAGGTGTAAGACAAGGCTGCATACCTTCCCCCTACCTGTTTAATTTATATGCAGAACAAATCATCAGAGAAGCAGGATTGTATGAAGACAACAGAGGTATGAAGATTGGTGGAAGACTCATCAACAACCTTCGCTATGCTGATGATACCACATTACTGGCTGAAAGTGAAGATGATCTGAAACATTTGCTTCACACAATCAAAGAACATAGTCTCAAAATGGGCCTTCACTTTAATGTAAAGAAGCAAAGATCATGACAACTGGCATAATCAACAGGTTCATCGTTAAAGGAGAAGAAATTGAAATCGTGAACAACTTTAACCTACTTGGATCAACTATCAATAAAGAAGCAACAAGCAGTCAAGAAATCAGACGACGCATTGCTCTATGCAGAATGGCTATGAAAGACCTAGATAAGATTCTCAAGAGCAGAGATGTCTCTGCCTATACAAAGATTCGACTTATTTATTTATTTATTTAACAATTATTTCTATACCGCTCTTTCACAAGTATCAAGTGACTTGTTCAAGCCATGGTATTTTCAATAACATCATATGGATGGGAAAGCTGGACAGTGAAAAAGATAGACAGGAAGGAAATTGATGCCTTTGAATTATGGTGCTGGCGGCGAATACTGTGTATACCATGGACTGCCTGAAGAACAAACCAGTCGGTACTAGAGGAGATCCAACCTAAGCTTTCTTTAGAAGCTCAGATGACAAGACTTCGACTTTCATACTTTGGACACATCATGCGAAGAGAGAGATCATTAGAGAAAGACATCATGTTTGGCAAGATAGAAAGTTAACGCAAAAGAGGAAGGCCAGCAATGAGATGGATCGTACAATAACAGCATCTGTGGGTACCAGTCTGTCAACAATGAGCCGCCTGACTGAAGACCGAACACAATTTAGGATAGCTATCCAGAGGGTCGCCATGAGTTGACTCCGACTCGACTGCACTTAACAACAACAACAACAACATCAGTGTCTGGAGGATTTTTGAGAGCTGGTGTGTAGACAGGGAACTGTGACTCCTAGAGCTTCCCCTCCTGGTGGTGGTGACTTTTCTTCAGGAGGGGTTGGATAAAGGCAGGTGGCAGCGCTGGTGTGTTACAGGGGTAAAGTGTAGGGTAAGGCACTAGCAGCCCATCCAGACATTATGCGTTTTCTCTGGGCCATAAAGCAAGTTTGTTCTCCTTTACAATCCATAGTTCCCACATGGTGCTTTCAGCCTTAACTAGGGTGTCCTTCGAGCTGCTGGCCGAGTGCTCTCTGAAGGACTTAACGTTGAAGATTGTTTTCCTGGTGGCCATTTGTTTGGCCATGAGAATTTCAGATCTTCAAGCCTTATCTTGCTGGGAACCTTTTCTGTCCATCTCTAAGGAGAAGTTGGTAATTGTGTCTGGTTCCATCCTTCCTGCTGAAAGTAATTTCAGCCTTAAGAACATAAGAAATGCCATACTGGGTCAGACCGAGGTCCATCAAGCCCAGTATCCTGTTTCCAACAGTGGCCAATCTAGGTCATACGTACCTAGCAGTTTCCCCAAAAGACACAGGTTCTGCAGTGCTTGTACTAGGTCAAGCATTGATATCCTGGGTCCCTTTTTAATAGTGGTTTATGGACCTTTCCTCCAGGAACTTGTCCAAACCTTTTTAAACCCAGCTATACTAACAGCCCTTACTACATCCTCCGGTAACAGATTCCAGAGTTTGATTACACGTTGAGTGAAGAAATATTTTCTCTTATTTGTCTTAAATAGTTTACCCTGTAGCTTCATTACATGTCCCCTAGTCCTTCTATATTCTGATAGCGTAAACAATTGATCCACGTTTATCCGTTCCACTCCATTCATTAATTTATAGACCTCTATCATATCTCCCCTCAGCCGTCTCTTTTCCAGGTTAAAGAGCCCTAACCTTTTTAGCCTCTCTTCATAGGAGTAGCCTTCCATCCCCTTCACCAATTTGGTGGCTCTTCTCTGTACTTTTTCTAATAACTCTATGTCCTTTTTAAGATACGGTGACCAGAATTGCACACAATATTCAAGGTGCGGTCGTACCATGGAGCGATACAGAGGCATTATAATATCCTTTGTTTTATTCTCCATCCCTTTCCTTATGATACCTAGCATTCTATTTGCTTTCTTGGCCGCCGCTGCACACTGGGCGGAGGGTTTTAACATGTTATCCACGATGACTCCTAAATCTTTTTCCTGGGTGGTGGTTTCTAATGTGGAGCCTTGCATCGTGTAACTATAGTGTGGGTTGTTCTTTCCTAGGTGCATAACTTTACACTTGTCCACATTAAATTTCATCTGCCATTTGGATGCCCAGTCTTCCAATTTATCCAGATCCTCCTGCAGTTTTCCACAATCCTCTTGGGTTTTAACAACTTTAAACAGTTTTGTGTCATCTGCAAATTTGATAACCTCACTAGTTATTCCTTTTTCCAGGTCATTTATGAATATGTCAAAAAGTAGGGGACCCAGTACAGATCCCTGGGGTACTCCACTATTCACCTTTTTCCATTGGGAATATTGGCCATTTAGCCCTACCCTCTGCTTTCTATCTTTTAACCAGTTCCCGATCCACAATAGTACACTGCCTCCTATCCCATGACTTTTTAGCTTTGCCAAAAGTCTCTGATGGGGGACCTTGTCAAAAGCTTTCTGAAAGTCCAGATACACTATATCAACCGACTCACCTTTGTCTACCTGTTTATGCACACCTTCAAAAAAACAGATCAGATTAGTAAGACAAGATCTTCCTTGTCTAAAGCCATGTTGGCTGTCTCCCATTAGGCCATGACTATCTACATGCTGTGTAATTTTGTTCTTTATGATGGTTTCTACCATTTTCCCTGGTACTGACGTCAGGCTCACCGGTCTGTAATTTCCCGGGTCACCCCTGGAACCCTTTTTAAAAATTGGTGTTTACGTTGGCGACCCTCCAATCTTCAGGTATTACAGATGATTTTAATGAAAGTTCACAGATTACTAATAGCAGGTCTGCAATCTCATATTTCAGTTCTTTCAACACTCTGGGATGTATACCATCCGGTCCAGGTGATTTGTTACTATTCAGTTTATCAAATAGTTGTAATATATCTTCCCGGTGTAGCGATATTTCTCTCAATTCCTCTGCAGTATCACCTTTAAATACCACTTCAGTCTTGGGTAACATCCCTACATCTTCCTCAGTAAAGCCTTTCATGTTTCTCTCCTGTTTTTTTTTCAGGTGAAGGAGGATTCCAGTTGGATCCATTGCTAAGGCTCCTGGATGTCTGTCGCAACCGTCAGCCATTACTTGAAAACAATAGAGAGGTTCAGGAAGTTGTTTTGTTTTGTTTGGAGGCCCCTGCAAGGGAGAGGCGGCATCTAAGGCTTCCATTTCTCGGTGGGTGAGAGAGACTATCGTTTCTACTTATCTGCTTAAGCATAAGGCGATTTCAGGGGGACTGCAGTCCCATTTGACAAGGGCACAGGCAGCTTCCTAGGTGGAATCCAGCCTGATTCCGCCAGCAGATATTTGCAGGGCCATCACACGGGTGTCCCTACATATGCTTGTAAAGGACTATCGTTTGGATGTACAAGCAATGAGGGATGCAAGTTTTGGAGCAGTGGTCATTCAGGCTGGGCTCGCTTGTCTCTCCCAGAGCTAGTACTGCTGTTTTACATCTCATCCGTGTAGGGACTGGACTGGAGGATCCGAAAAGGAAGGTGAAATTAGGCCTTACCTGCTAATTGTCTTTCCTTGAGTTTCTCCAGTCCTGTCCCGGTCCCACCGCAAAACTGTACATTGTTTTCTTTTGTCGTCAATTCAGACAGCGATCCCGGTCCTCACAGAAGTATGTCATTGAGACTTTGCAGATTCCTGCAAGGTGGACCGAGGTAAGTGGGTCTAGTTTTTTTTTTGTTGTTTTTTTTAAAGGAGGTGGACCCTAAGTATCCCAGGGAGGTCTCCATGGAGAAGGTAGGTTGGGGTCTTTGGGCCCTCTAGCTTACTCTGGAGCCTACCCTGTTTTTTTCCCCCTTACAAGCGTTTTCCTTTTCCCTCCTTGGGATTCTGCTTAGGGGGAAGTGCAAGGTTTAGTTCTCAAAAAGGGTTCTCTGTTCTTATCTACCAGCCTGGTGTTGCAGGATGCATTTGTTCTTTTTCTCTTCTAATTCTGCTTTGTCAGTAGGATACTGGGGGCTGGGAGGAGCTTTCAGTTACCCAAGGATGCAGAGATCAGAATTCTGACATGCTCATTCTCCAAACTGCTGGACAGGTGTAACTACCCATCCGTGTAGGTACTGGACTGGAGATACTCAAGGAAAGACAATTAGCAGGTAAGGCCTAATTTCACCACCTTAAGTGATACCACGCTCTGGGCTGGCTTGGCAGCACACCCTGACATCTACTTCCTTGGAGATCTGTCTTCCAGTACAGCCAGTTGTTCCTCTGTGGAGTCTCTGGTTTTGAGGATACTGAAATGGTCCCCTTTGAGCCTATTCGCCAGACCTCTCTCAAGGATTTGACCCTCAAAGCAGTTTTCTTGGTGGTGGTTGCATTTGCCAGGTGGGTGTCGGAACTGCAGACCTTTTTCTTTACAGAGAGCATTTTGAGGTCATTTTGACAGTCTACCTCCTTTCAGACTGTGCCGTCCTTTCTCCCAAAGGTGCTGTTTCACTTTCATCTCATCCAGACTGCCATCCTGCCCTCATTTTACAAAGGAGAACTTTTGGGTAGACCCCTCTTTGCTTTTGGTGGATGTGAAGAGGGTGTTGATCAGGTATTTGAAGATTATTAATGCCTTCTGTTGAAGGATCCATCTTTGTTCTCTTCAGAGCTCCAAAGAAAGGTCAAGAGCAGCTAGGTCCTTGATTGCTCATTGGCTTAAGGAGTCCATTGGTTCAGCATATCTTTCTAGCTGGAAAGCTTGTGCTGGAGGGAGGTTAGCTCACTCCATGAGTTCCATTCTGGTGTCTCTGGAGAACATATGTAAAGCGGCTTCTTAGTCATCTCTGAGCACCTACAGGTTGGATATGAGAGCTATAGTGGAAGGTGCCTTTGGCAGGGCAGTTCTGCTCAGTGTCATCTTCCTCTCATCCTGGGACCTGACTACTTCGGTACATCCCACTCATCTGGATTGGTCTAGCAGGATGATAAGGAAGGAGAAAGTTTTACATTCCTGATAATTCTCTTTACTTGAATCCCGCTTAATTGCATGATCAGTCTCAATACCTGACGCAGAGTCTATGGTAAGAGAGCCAAATAAATATTATATTGATGATTTCAAATTATGGTGGTTGTTTAATAACATTATAGTTTGTTTTTCAGTGTTGCTTACTGCTTGGGAAGTATCACACTGGCTTTTCTCATCCTCTGGTACAGCATACTAAGTGATGACATCACGGAAAGTTGCTCAAGTCTTCTGCTATCTGCTGGCTGGGGAGCATAGCCACATGTCAGGATTGGTCTAGCAGGATTGAAGGAAAGAAAATGATCATCATCAAGCCTAATTTCTGTAGCCTTATTGTAGAATTAAACAATTATGTTCAAAACCGATAGCAAACCCATATCTTAATGCTGCTCAAAGATGAATGTGTTATTTAGGATGTTTCTGTTCCTGCTAATTGAGAGCTTAGCAGTGGTTTCAAATTGACAAAATAACTAACACTCTATACTATATATCCAAAATCAAAAATAGAGTGAAACATTTAAACATATGAGCCAGCGTATGTGTAAATATATTTATGTCGGAAGATCAGCCATGAGGTTTAAATGACCTCTCGAAGCTATACTTCCATTTTGCTCAAATTTTTATGAGCCCACTTCGGAGCCACATGACATAGGTAAACCACCATAATTAAGTGCTACCTACATGAAGATAACTATTTTGTGATCCTATAAAAACTGTGCAAAGGTCCAGACAAAAATCAGAATATTACTTATCTCAACTGTTTCAAAAAATCTTCACAGACTTCACACGAAATGAACCACAGTTATAGAAAAGTACACAGTACTGTACTGCGTTTCGGGCAAATGCAAACTCCGTGCCCTGTCTCAACGCTTCATTCAACTGCAACATTAGAATGGTCTCCCGGCTTGTCCACCTCTTCAAGACACCGGTGCATGCTCATTAGCGATCTGATTAGCGGTGGTTTCAAGGCATCATTGAAACACTTTTCAGAATATTTGCAGTTAGTCTCTGTTATGGGCTTGGGCTTGAGCTTGTGCTTGCAAAATTCATTCTTAACTTTTTTCAACAGTGCAGTATTTAATAACTGAAGCATTTTGATGCTTTATAATTCCTTTCAGCCAGCCCTGAAGCTTTCTAAAAACTCCACAATTCCTTATCATCCTGTTAGACCATTCCAGACAAATAGGTTATGCTCCTTTGCTACTAGCAGCTGGAAGCAGACTTGAGCAATTTTCAGTGATGTCATTAGGTATAATGCTGGTGCGGCATTGAGAGAAGCCAGTATTTGCCTCCAGCAGGTGGTAAGGTGTGTGGACTAGTGCAGCAGTGCAGATAGGCCTCTCTCCCTGACCCACACCATGGTGCTGTGGCCTTGCGACCGAGATCTGTAGGCCCAATGTAACTCAGAGCTCGGGTATGCCCTATCTCCTTGAACCAGCAACTGCTCAGTGTCTTGATGCTGTTATCCATGGATTCCTAGCACTTGTTGGGCCTGAAAGGAGTGGGAGAACCTCACGGAGCCCCTGAGGGGGTATTGATGAGTTGGACCCAGGCTCCTTCCCTCTTATCCTTAATCTGCTTGCTAGACTTAGATGTTTTTTTTTTTTTTTGAAAAAGCAAAGAAATTTTCTGCCCATTTTTTTTCCTATTGGGCTGTATTTCATTCTTAGTTCTGCTGTATTAAATAGCTTCAAATTAAAAAATAAAAGTCAGGGTTGTGGCTTTTTTTTGTGGCTACAGGACTTTTTCAGGCCTCTGTAGGTGAGGCAGTTGGGGAAGTCTTTCTCTGGTTTCCATGGCTTCCATTTTTGGGTCTCCCTTTTTGCTACGGTGGTTTTTCTTTTTGCAGTCTCATTCTTTGTTTTATTTTCCCATCCTGTGCCCTATTTTTCCCCTTTCCCCCAATCATTATTTTTGTGACTTTTGTTTTGCTGTGAAAAGCTTTGCTAGCATGCCAGAGGCGCCCAGCGTAGTGCCTTTTGTGGCTGCTGCTGGGTCAGCTTCATGGCAGGCTCCTGTTGATCCCTCTGTGATGGGGCTATCCAGAGCCTGATTTTTGCAGTATTGTCTGTACCCCCTACAGGGGTTTGGGTTTGGGGTCCCATGCTGTTCCTGAGCCTTGTCCTGAGCCCTGTCTGAGCCTTGTCCATCCTTTCCATCCATCGGAGAGACAACTCTTTCAAGGGCAAACTGGGTACAGGATAACATAGGTGAGAAGGCTTCAGGCTCTACCCAGCACTTCCTCTTGGGCCTCTCAGGGGCCCCAGGGTTTCCTTTCTGCTGGGTTTGAGCAGCAGTTGCTGAAATAGCTCATGGGTTCTTATCAGTTTTTTATGGCAGCTTGGCAACCCCCTTTGTGGGATCTGAGGTTCAGGACTCTCCTAGGAGGGACAGGGCCCTCAAGCGCTTCTGTCATGGGCAGTCCAGAGGGTCAAGGACTTGTTTTGCCCTTTTGCTTTTTCATTCCTCCTGGAGCACAGTCTTTATCCCTTATGGAGGTTGGTTGAAGGACTTGAGAAAAAAATTATTTTTACTAGACAGTAAGTCTGAGGAGGATGGAGTGAAACCCTCTGCCCAGTGTGCAGCGGTGGCCAAGAAAGCAAATAGAATGCTTGGAATCATAAGGAAAGGAATGGAGAATAAAACAAAGGATATTATAATGCCTCTGTATCGTTCCATGTTGCAACTGCACCTTGAATATTGTGTGCAATTCTGGTCGCCATTTTAAAAAGGATATTGCAGAATTAGAGGTACGAGAAGAGCCAATAAAATGGTAAAGGGGATGGAAGGATACCCTTATGAGGAAAGGCTTAAAAGATTAGGGCTCTTCAACTTGGAAAAGAGACGGCTAAGGGGGGCTATGATAGAGGTCTATAAATTAATGAATGGAGTGGAACGGGTAAACATAGATCGGTTGTTTACACCATCAAAAAGTAGAAAGACTAGAGGACACACAATGAAGCTACAATGCAATCCATTTAAATGCACACCTTGAGTCAACCCGCCATGCCGCCTTCTTTTTTGCTAGTCCTGCTCTCTGGAACTCTCTCCCGCACTCTCTCCGTACTGAAATGTCCTTTCCCCGGTTCAAGACCCTCCTTAAGACCTGTCTTTTTCACCAGGCTTTCAATCTCCCCGACCCTTCCTAGTCATTCACATATCATCAACTAGACATTCACATATCGCCAACTAGGCCTTCCGCTACTTCCCATCAACTACAAGGTCCTTGATTCCCCTACTCCCCGCAATCTGCTATGGATTCTTGGACACCTTCTACTCTAACCATTCAGCCCTTACCTACCCCCACCCCGCCACCCCCCATTTCGCCCACTCTTCCTTATCTCTCTTTTGCTGTCTGTGTTGATACCTGTCCTGTTCTATCCTTCCTCCTTTTTCTCCCACTTCTTTCCTATCATTTTTTGGCGTTCCTTTCTCTCTTTGTTTTCCAGCAGTCTATTGTATTGTACACCGCCCTAACGCCTCGGTAAAGGGCGGTCTATCAAATACTTTGAATAAAGATAAAGATGAATAAAGATTAGTAAGAGAGAATATTTTTTTACTCCGCGTAATCAAACTCTGGAATTCGTTACCGGAGAATGTAGTAAAAGATGTTAGTGTAGCAGGGTTTAAAAAAGGTTTGGACAAGTTCCTGGAGGAAAAGTCAATAAATTATTATTAAAGAGGACCCGGGAAATTTACTGCTTGCCCCGGGACAAGCATTGTGGAACCAGTGTGCCTCTTTGGGACCTGTCAGGTGCTTGTGACCCGAATTGACTACTGTTGGAAACAGGATACTGGGCTTGATGGACCTCGGTCTGACCCAGTAGGGCATTTCTTGTCTAGTGTCATGCATGGAGCCTGGAGGCACCCTTGAACAACTAAGAATCCAAATGGACCTGGTGGAAGGGGCAGGCTTTTTGGAGCTTTCAGAGTGCTAGAGTCCTCACTTCGGCTTCATTCGGAGCCAGTCACTCCTCAGTGATTTCTAGTGGACCCTTCTGAGGTTCAGCCAGTTGGAATGTGGCTCTGCTGGTTTCTCGCTGAGGTGATCTGTTTCAGTCAAAGTTTGAAATGTATTTGCTCCTCCTGCAAGACATCTGTCTTCTCACCCCTAAGCTCACTGGTTCCGGCCAGTCTGGGGTTTGAGATGAAACATTTGATTTGTGACAGTGCCTATACTAGATAGATATTGTAGAATCTCCCTGCATCCTTCCTGCAGGCAGATGATTGTTCAAGGAAACTCCACAGTGCCTCATAATATTGCAGGCTGTTTTTACCATGCTTTCTGCTGCAAGGGCCAGGGACATTCTTCCATCCACTTAGTGATGTCCTAGAAGGGAGGTTTCTTCTGGCATATTCAGAAACCTAAAGGAGGTGATTGTTGAACTCAAGATTCCTTCTTCTCTTATGAGAATCATCAGGTCTGTCATTGCATTGGTCCAGGCGGTGGAGGGGGTGGGTTCCACACATCTCTCCTCTCCTCATCTCGCTAATGCATATTGTCACATTCCCATGTGGGAGTAGCTTTGGCGTTTTCTCCATTTCCAGTTCTGGGCCCTGTCTTTTGTCCTAGCCAAGGTTTTCCCATACCTTTTAACAAGGTAATGGTGGTGGTAGCGCTGTTTTCTATGCAAGCAGGGAATCTGGGTTCTTTCATTCCTGGATCATCTGGCCGAACTGGTCAGACTCATAGGAGAATACATCCAAGAAAGGAGTTGACACAGACTTGTGACTTACTGACTGGAAAGGATGGTGTTGGTGATCAACTATCCCAAGAATAGCCTGCTTCTGTCCTAGGACTTGGAGGACCTGGGGACTCTGTTTTTCCATTTTCCTGTTTCTCACAACAGAGATGCCCCACCTCAGGGCATTTTGGGCTCAGTCAGTTTCACAGGCCTGGGATTACTGCCAGTTCCTCAGGTCCATAGCATTGACCTTTGAGCCGGTTCCTTGTGCCAGGGCACGCATGCATCTGCTGAAGAGGCTTCTGCTAACTCTTTGGTCTCCCTGTTCCTAGTTGTTTGACCATACCCTTTCTCTCCCCGGCAGATCAAGGGGCAGTTGAGGTAGTGATGCAGTCCAACTACCTGCTGGCCAAGATGCTGTTGAAAGTGCCAGATTGAGTGCTTGTCACCTCAGGTGCCAGCCTGGAGTGCTGGAGTGCTCGCTGCCTGGGCTAGTGGGACCCAGGGATTCTGGTCACTCAGGAAGTCTGGGTGATTATCTGTTTGGAGGCCAGAACGATATGCCTTGTATCGTAGTTTTCCACCGCTGCCTTCTCACGTCTAATGGCACGATATGCTAGGTGCAGTTTAGATTAATAATATAGCAGGTGCATGTGTATATACATACAGTACTTAATAATTGTTTGAATATGCCTTTTTTTCTATCTCCCTATAAGTCTTGGAGTTGGTTTGCAATTGCCTTTTTTCCATCGCAGTTTGGGCAATGTGCTATCCCCTTGTTAACTTGCACATGTACTGTCATAGATCATTCAGAATTTTATATGTTGTTGTTTTTAATGTATTTTACTTTGCAATTAATTAATTGGGTTCCCTTCTTTTTATTATTCCACCAGTTTAGGTGATCATTATTACAAATCATTCCTTTAGCTTTTTTGTACAGATTGATGAGTACTTTGGGGCGTAAGATCCCCATACATGGATTGTTTTAATTGCGCAATTATTATTTATTTATTCACCTATTTTAAACCATGACTCTATTACAATTATTTTTATTGTTCATCATTATTATTGGTTTTGTTTGTATATGTTTAGTGATCAGTTTGTATGCAATATGGGCATATGAATTTTGGTATATATAGTACTGCTACATATACACATATTTATTTAAGGTTTGATTGTATATTATTTGGTGAAGTTTATTCCTTGATTTTTAATTTAGTTTTTAACCTTTATTCATACCTCTATGGTCTTTTTTTTTGGCCTGTATGTATTTAATTGTTTCTATTATTGTCTTTGAGGTTATTGTGCCCTGAGGAAGGCCATTGGCCGAAACACGTATCGGGCTGACCTACTGTTCTCAATAAAGAGTCCTAAAACATCCATGGTATGCTTCTGTCTTGCTCCTTTTTGTGCCTAGTGACACTGCAGGTGGGGTGTTCCGTTGTTTCCTACCTAACCAGGGGCCAGGGAATGAGACATACAGCATGCCTCCTGTGGCCACTCCTGAACAGTCTTCTGTGAGGTCTGATGATTCAGGTGATCCCTGACTGGCTTCTCAGGCTGTGATAGGTGGATCTCTTGAACCTGTTGGCTAGTCTCTTCTCCCCCTCCCCCCTTTATGCTATTTCACGAGAAGGGTCTCCTATGGTAGGAGCTCCTGGTAACGGAAGACCCCGGTCCCTTATCACTTATGGCCTGGCCCTTGAGAGGCATATACTTTCCAAGAAGGACTACTCGGGAGCGATGTTAAACACCCTGCTTAAGGCCAGAATGGGCCTCTGTCCTTAGCTTATGTGTAAATCTGGAGAGAGTTGTTTTTTTTCTCTTCTTTGAGAGATGGTGCACCTCTTGATCTATTGAAGCCAGGAAGGCTGCCATTGTCGTTCTTTTATCCTTCTTGCAGTTTGGTCTGCACCAGGGCTTGGTGGCAGACCAAGCCTTCAGGAGAGAAAAAGATAGGTTCATTGTGGCAGCAAGTGCTCTGTCTTGGTTTGAGGCACCAAGACCCAAATCTGAGAGGGGGCAGGTGGGATCCCATTTGTAGGGACAGGGGTAAAATGCTTTCCGGCTGGTACTTTATGTGTATACTATGAAGTGAGGCCTCAAGAGAGGCAAAGGCCTCAGAGATCCTGGCAGCCCAACAGAGGGAAGAGACGGCTGCTATCTTTAGTTCCTAAGGTAATTGGGATCAGGAAGCCAGACCTTGAACCAGAGCCTTCTTCCTCCCTAGCAGTGATGCCCAGAATTCTCCAGTGAAACTTCCTTTGGTGTTTTTTTTCTCTAGACTTTATCATGATAATGTAGCAGGCCTATTGTACTAAGAGATAGCAGCCTGTAAGAGAAACGTAGGTGCAGAGAGACTAAGTTTGGTGAAGAAACAGTTTTACTTATCTCCTCCCACCTCCCCATTCCAGGCTTCTGGGAGGACCCTAGATCTAGTATGAGTGAAGATTTCCTTGATGGGGAAAATGAGCAAGGAGATCAAGAGGCAAGGGTTGTACTTTTCTTCAGGAATAGGTAGCCAAGATGTTAAAGCTTGAGGACCTGGCTCCTGAGAATCCGGTTTATGGGGATCCTGTACTGGCAGGTACCCCTTGCAGCTCAAGAGGCCTGGGCACACCCTAACTCAAGACATTCGGGCATCAGCCAGATGCTGAAGATTTATCCATTACCAAGGATGGATTTTGAGGCATTCTTTCAAATGCCTAAAGAGGATCCTCTGGTGTGTGGGGAGGAACAACATGGATAAGAAGCTGGAAGTGATCTTCAAGTAGGCATTTTGAAGAAGCAGGGTTAGCTCTTCAGGTGACTGTCTGTGGTGGCTTTGTAGCAAGAGCCTTATTGAGATGAATCCAGCAGGCCCAGGTGGAAGGCTTAAGCCAAGGACCCGTGTTAACATTGGCAACAGCTTTTCTTGTGGATGTATTATGACCTTATTTGTATGTTGTCCGGATATATGGCGACAGTGGTGGCTGGTAGCAGGAGCCTGTGGCTCAGATTTTGGATGGCAGATACGGACTCAGAAACCTGTCTGAGTAAGCTGAACTTTAGAAGATGTTTACTGTTTGGAGAGGAGTTGGGCAAGATTGTAAAGAGCCTGGAAGATGCAAGTTATTGTTTTGTAAGAGGGCAAAAATTGGCTCTCAGGCAGGTCCAAGGGGGCAGTAGTGTTGTCAAGCCAGATCAGATGCAGGCCAGAAGAGGAGTAGAGCTTCCAGGATGGGTCAGTCCTTTCGTAGCTCAAAAAGAGGGTCATGTCCAGTCATTCTATTTGTCCCAAGTGCTTAAACCAGCCTAATGATAGTGCCAAGACCCTAGATCAGGTAAGCCCGGTAGGAGAGTCTCTCTAGGGATTTGCCCAAGCTTGGTCCTAAATAACTGGGGACCATTGGTCCTAGCTATAATAACGGAAGATTTCTGGTGGATCTGGACGGGACAGTCCAGGAGACACTTGAGCTGTTATGCCGTTTGCAAGCCATCATCCTGGTTCCCGACCTAGAAAAAATGTCAAGGGCAGTGGTGATGCACTCAGGAAACATGGTATTCTAGATGATTGATAGTTGTTTGCTAAGTTGTAAGCTGTATACCTCTCTTCGAAAAGGGAGTGCCTTTGGGTGACAAGGAAGGTGGATATTTCTCTTGGAAGAGAGAGGCTGGATAGTGAACTGAGCCAAAAGGTGTCTGATCCCAGTTCAAGTAATATAATATCTGGGGTGCTCTTCAACACCTGCCAAGGCAAGGTTTTCTGCCAGACGCTTTCATAATCAAGTGACCAACCTTTTACAATGGGAAGATCTATGACTTGGTATTACTAACAAGTCCTGGAGTCCATGGCATCGGGCTTAAAAGTGGTGTCTGTATGGCTCCCAGCTTCAGGGGGACACCAGGAAGAGTATACCTTTAAATGGGCGGGGCGGGGGAGGTTAGATCCAGTCTTTGCAAAGTCAGGGACCTAATGGTTTCCAGATGCAGCCTTCAGAGTTTGAGTGCACTTTGCATGGGACAGACAGCTTCAGGTGTCTGGTCCAGAAGTCGGGCCACATACCCCATCAGGCTAGCTCTCTGTGTGCTTTTCCCTTTAATAACCAGGTAGGCAGTCTGAGTTCTTTCAAGCAATACTGTAGCAGGGTCATACATGAACAAGCAGGGGGACCACCAGAAGCTGCTGAAAGAAGTGAAGCTCATCTTTATGTAGGCAGAAGCGAGGTTACTTGCCCTATCAGCATGTCATGTAGTGGGCAAGGACACTCTGGAGGAGAATTTTTTCAGTCTTCAACAGGGAGAATGGGCCATAAATGTCAAGACCTTCAGAGATATTGTGGACTGATTGGGGGGGGGGGCACCATTTATGGACCTGATGCCCACAAATCACACCACCAAGTTAAACAGATTTTTTGGTCACTGGAAGATGGAAGTCTCTGCTGGAGTGGATGGCCTAGTTCAACCCGAGCCGCAGGGGGAAGTTACTCTCTTTCCTCTGTGGCCAATGGTGGACAAGGTAATTCAAAAAATCTCAGGTTACAGGTGTACATAATCTTAATAGCCCCAGATTGGCCCAGGTGTCCATGGTACAGAGACTTCAAGAGATTGCTAATAGCAGAATCTTTTTGTCTGGTCGAATACAGAGTACTACTGCATCAAGAGCAGATAGAATGGTGACTCTATCTGCCCTACTGGCATATGGCCTGGCTTCCTGAAAGGATATAGCTAAGGCTGAGGGGCTTCTCAGAAGTATGAATTAACACTATGTTGAGGACTAGGAGAGAACATCAATTTCCCTCAGTTTTGTTTGGATATGGCAGTTTTTTGAGATTTGGTGTAGGTTAAGAGGGCTGTCTCTGTGAACCACCCAATAACGCATAGTTTGGAGTTTCTTCAAAGGGTATTAGACAGAAGCTTTTCTCTCGGGTTCCTTAAAGTTTAGTGTGTGGCTTTCTTGTTCTAGATGGCAGGTGTCAAGAGCCTCCTTCATAACATGCAAAGACATGGTAAGATTCCTCAAAGGGGCCTTCCATATTAGGCCCCCGGTGTGCGCAATAATATCAGCATGGCATCTAAATCTAGTCCTTGCAGTGTTAGGCTGAGAATCCTTTGAGATCTTCTTGAGACACTGTTTAAAATGCTCACCCTGAAAACAGCTTTTCCTAGTGGCTATCGTATTGGTCATTAGGGTCTCAAAACCATAGGCTTTGATTTGCCAAGAACCCTGTTTGAAGATCTCCAGGACTAGGATCTCTGTGGCATGTACCATCCATCATCCTGTAGTTCATGTCTGTTTTCTACCTTAATCAGGCTATCTAACTGCCCTTATTCTGTATGATGTTACTACTACTATTTCTACTATTTATTTATATAGCACTGCAAGGCATATGCAGCGCTGTACGGTAAGAGGTAAGAGACAGTCCCTCCTCATCAGAGCTTACAGTCTAATCAAGACGAATAACATCACAAAACCGGGGACTAGAGGATGAAAGCCAGATTGTGGTGGCTCCAGAAGGGCTTGAGAGGAAAGAAAGTCAAGATGGTGGCAGTGAACTGCACATTCTAGTTGTTTTGAAGCAAAGAGGAGAAGGGAGATAGGCCAATAACTGGAAGGATAATAGGGTCTAGTGAAGGTTTTTGAGAAGTGTAACCACAACATGTTTGAAGGCTGCAAGAACAGTTGCAGTGGAAAGCGATTAGGTTAAGGATATGACACATGGATGGGATGACAATGGAAGAGAGAGCTTAGTACATAAGAACATAAGGTATGCCATACTGGGCCAGATCAAAGATCCATCAAGCCCGGTATCCTCTTTCCAACAGTGACCAATCCAGGTCACAAGTACCTGTCAGGTTCCCAAAAGGTAGACATGCTGCTTATCCCAGGGGTAAGCAATGGAGTTCCCCAGTCTACTTTAATAATGGTGTATGGGCTTTCCTCCAGAAACTTGTCCAAACCTCTTTTAAACCCAGCTACACTAACAACTTTTACTACATCCTCTGGCAGGATCAGAGGAGCAGGTAGTGAGTTTGGAGGAGGAGAGAAAATTTGCAGTTTACACCTCATTGATTTTAAAAAAGGAAGAAAGGGTGACAGAAATTGAGGGAAGGATTTGGGACTGAATAAGGTGGGGTGGAGGTGACCCTGTGGATCATTCAAGACTAATGTTGTAGACTTTGTCATGGAAATAATCAGCCAACATCTGGGTAGAAAGTGAAGGAGAGGTTGGGAGAGGAGGCACTTTGAGGAGGGAGTTGAGCATAGCAAAGAGACAGCCAACGTCAGAGGCATGAGTTTGTCAGATTTGACATACTATTCTTGTTTAGCGAGTGCTATGACTGATCAATTGGATAGAGGTTAGCATGAATTTGAAATGGGAAGTACAGGATAGGATGGAAGCAAGGGTACAGGATTTATGCCAAAGGCATGCAACTGAGCGGGCACAGGAATGTAGGTAGCAGGTTGTTGAACAGCCAGAATTGAGGTACAGGGCGTGGAAAGTATAGTGTTATAGGAAGACACTGCCTAATCAACAGACTCGGACAACATAGTGAAGGAAAGAGGTGATGAGGCATCAGTGGAAAGAGCTGAAAGGTCGATAGTGTGAAGATTGTTTGAGACCGAGGTGAGGGTTGGTTAAGGGTGAAGGTTAGTAGTTGGTGATTGGATAAGGAAGAACTGAGGTGGAGAAGCTTGAGGGAAAAGCAGTTGGAGAAAAAGATGAGGTTGAGGCAGTAGCAGTAGAGCACAGCTGGAGGTTGAATGAGGAAGTTAAGTTCAGGAAAGGAGCTTTAAGGCATAAGGGTCAGAAGGGTCATCAACACAAATGTTAAAATTCCCAAGAATAAGAGAAGGGGAGGATGCATCCAGAAAGGAGGTAAACCAGTAGTCAAAGTTGGTTAGAAATGTAGAAGTGGACTTATCATGGGGCTGATATGACAATTACCCAGAGAGGTAGTGGAGTAAATAGGGCTTCAAACGAAGAAAAGGAATGAGACTTGAGGCAGAAGGAGTGGCTGAAATTAGCAGGAATAAGAGAGTAGAAACCCAACACCACCATCATGGTCAATGGGCTAAGGTGTATAGGAGAACAGGTAGCCTCCATGACAGAGGGAAGCAATTGAAGCCGAGTGTCTAGGGAAAAGCCAAATTTTAGTAAGAGCCAGAAGATACTCTGCAAATGCAATGTGTGCCTTCAAGTCAGTGCTGACTCCTGGCGACCCAGAAGCTCCTGGGTTTTCTTGGCAGTGTCACTGGAAGTAGATTGCCAGGTCTTTCTTCCGAGGCAATGGAGGGTTAAGTGACTTGCCCAAGGCCACAAGGAGTGCTAGTGGGACTTGAACCCTGGTTGCTGGGTTACCAAGCCAAGGTCCTAACCACTAGGCTACTCCTCCACTCCAGAAGATACTCTAGAGGTGTGAATATTCGAAGGAATTAACATGGTTAACAGACCTGCTAACTGTGTTAATGCCCTTGTCCTGGATATTCAGCAGCACTAATTGCATTAGTGCCACTGAATATCCATGGGTTTTGCTGCTGCACACCCAGATGCTAACCAGTTAGCATTGGGGCGTTCTGGGGGGGTAGCACTCATTGATATTGAGCTACTGGCTATTATTGGCATGCGGCAAAAGTCAGGTGCAGTAAAGGCTGGCTTAACATTTGTTGCATGAGCTAACTGGGCAGTGGCTAAATATTGCTTCTTCCTGGTTAGCTTTCCAGAAATCTGGGCACCCAGATGTAGCCCCGGCATTGAATATCCAAGGTTTTCATTCAGCGGCAGCTAGCTGCTTTAGTAGTGCTAGCTGCTGCAATTAAATATCGATTCCAGAGTGTTAGAGAGATAAAGAGGTCATGAATGAAGGCAAGCTTATTGAAGACAGAATGTGTATTCCACGGGGTGCAAGAAAAAGTGAGAGAAGAGGGAGAAAGGAAGTGGATATGAATAAGGTTTGAGGGGTTGTGCATAGATCTGCCTTGGCAGTGTGAAAAATGTTTCTCCAGGACCAAGCAGGAAGTCAGTCCTCACATATGGGTGACATCGATGGAGCCCTTGCGGAGCATTTCCCCAGCTTTCCATGAAAGCCTTTGGGAATGCAGGCACGCATGCGCGGTTCCCTTCCCGCCTAAAGGTGCCATCTTGCTCAGTCTCTCTTTTTCCGTGAAGCCCACCAGACGTGTGTCCTAGTCCTCCCAGAAAATAGTTAGATTTTTTGGCGATCCTTTGCTATTTTTCTCCGGTTCGACGCCGGTTCCCCTCCCGCCGGGTTCGGTACACCGGTATAGAACCCGATCTTCTTTTTTCGGTTTTTGCCCTTCGTGGCTGGCGTTCGCGCCCTTTTTTTCTTTTTCCCTGGAAGGCCGGTCCTTTGACCTCACGGGGACTCTTTTTTCCCCGATGGCTTCCAGTGGTGCCTCGGTCCTGACCACGATCCTAAGACGTGCGGACCATGTGGAAAAATGTCTTCCAAGGCACTTCAAAGTCGTCAGCACCAAAAGGAAAGGCTTTTTTCTGACTTTGCCTCTGGCCGGGCCCGGACCTCGTCTGAGGCCTCGACATCTCGGGAATCGGATCCCGAGCACCGTCGGGGCTCCTCGGACAGGGGGTCCCCCGACCGGGAACGAAAGAGGAAGAAGCGGCTCGCGAGGGCGTCGTCTGAAGAGGTCCCTGGCTCCTCGAGAGCTAGGTCTCAGACCCCCGACCGTCGCCCTGGGTCCATGGAACAGGAGAAGCCTCCCAAAGTACCTCAAGTGGAGCCGGAGTCTGCTGGTCACGTAAGTCCTGTAGTCCTCGTGGACTCTCCTCCCAGAGAGCCGACGTTGGGCCCGGCGCCGCTGGGGCCCGAGTCGGGGGCTGCTGAGTCTCCTGAGCTGGGTCTCAGGCTGACAGCCTTGGAGAGCAGACTGTCTGCCTTCATAGAACAGCAGCGGGCACTGATGGCCAGCCTGTCTGGCGCATCTGCCCCGACCACCGTGACATCGACATCGAAGTCGACCTCGGAGACTGAGCCGATACTCGAGACCATAAACGCTCGAGGTCAACCTCGATCGCGGTCTCCCTCGACCTCCCGTTTGGGACTGAGGGCGTCGACGCCGGTGCCTTCGGCATTGGGGCGGGTGCTCACAGGCCCCGCGCGGTCGGACCCCGATTCCTCATTGGATGAGTTCGCCTGGGAGACGGAGGACGAGGAGTCCCCCGACACCTTCCGGACTCGGTGCGTCCCGTCGGACTCACCGCAGTCTGAGCCCCAGAGTAGATCCCCCCCCCCGGAGGATACCCGGTTCTCGAAGTTCGTCCGGGATATGGCCACCGCGTTGGCTATCCCTGCGGACCCCGAGGAGGAGCCTTGAGCCGAGGAGCTCGAGGCCCTACAGTATGACTCTCCTCCAAAGGAGGCCTTTACTGTTCCGGTTCCTCCGATGCTGGAACGGCTCCTCTTCCGGATGTGGGAGGCACCGACCTCGGCGCCGGTTCTAAGCAAGCGGGTCGATTCGATCTATCGACTCCGGAAGAGTCCTGGCTTTCAAAAGGCGCAGCTACCACACCATTCCATGGTGGTGGAATCGA
The DNA here is from genome assembly GCA_033557465.1 of Ichthyophis bannanicus. Lineage (NCBI taxonomy): Eukaryota > Metazoa > Chordata > Amphibia > Gymnophiona > Ichthyophiidae > Ichthyophis > Ichthyophis bannanicus. The sequence goes on along the minus strand of CM066034.1, from coordinate 84,695,256 downwards.
CCATGCATCGCCTGAAAAGTCAGAAGATGCACTCCGTGGTGCCCCCTGGCAGGGAGGCCTGGAACCTTGATGGTTTTGGTAAAAAGTGCTTCCAGGGCTCGATGCTTGCTTGCCGTGTCCAGTCTTACCAGCTGTACATGGGCATGTACTTGCGAGACCTGGCCAAGGAGCTGGCCAGGTTCTCTGCTTGTCTCTCCGGGGAACCCTTGCAGAGGTTCAAGTCGTTGTCCTTGGGGATCCGGGAATGCTCCAAGTTTATGTCCCGTGCTGCCTACGATGGCTTCGAGGCTTCGGCCCGTGTTGCGGCAGCCGGCATCGCGGCTCGACGCCAGGCATGGCTACAGTCATCGGACCTCGAGCCATGGGTTCAGGACAAGTTGGTCGATGTCCCTTGCCGAGGTGAGAACCTTTTTGGCAAGCCCATGACCGAGAAGGCTGCACAACTCGAAACCGAGCACCTCACCAGGACAAGGCTGTCTAGGAAGACTTCTGCCCCTTCTCACAAAAAGAAGGGCTCGGGTAAAAAGCCCTTTTACCTGAGGAAGGGCACTGCCTACAAACAGTACCCACAGTACCAGGCTGCCCAAGCTGCCCCTCAGGGTCAGCAAGCCAAGGGGCAGGGTAATGGGCCCCGTAGGCAGAGGACCCCCAAGCCTCCGGCCCCTGCTCCCACTCAGCAGGGTGGGGTTTTTTGACTCTTTAGGCATAGCCTCTCCATCCCTGCTCTCCCAACCCTGCACAGGAGGTCGCCTCGCCCTGTTTGCCCACCAGTGGCCACTCATCACTGGAGACAGTTGGGTGTTAAGCATAGTCCACAAGGGCTATCTACTACACTTCCAACAACTGCCTCCTCCATACTTTCCAGGGGAGCCTCCAAGACCTCCCCTGCACACAGACCTTCTCCTTCAGGAGCTCCAAGGTCTGTGGTGGACAGGGCGGTGGAGCCTGTGCCTCCCCACTTGCAAGGTCAAGGGTTCTATTCCAGGTATTTCTTGGTACCCAAAAGAACTGGTGGCTTTTGACCTATTCTAGACCTCAGAAACCTCAACAAGTTCCTAGAGAAGGAAAAGTTCAAGATGCTTACTTTTGGAACACTTCTGCCCTACCTCCAGCAGGGATATTGGCTATGCTCATTAGATCTAAAGGATGCGTACACTCACATCCTCATTCATCCAGACCACAGAAAGTACCTCAGGTTCATTGTGGGAGGAAACCATTATCAGTACAGGGTACTGCCTTTTGGTCTCACCCTCCACTCCCAGGGTCTTTACCAAACGCCTGGCAGTGGTGGCGGCCTACCTAAGAAATCAGGGAGTCTTTGTCTTCCCCTATCTGGACGACTGGCTCATAAGAGGTCAGACGTGCCAGGAGGCCCGACAGGCCATCCTCAGAACTATTACTCTTCTTCAAAGATTGGGCTTTGTAATAAACTTCGCAAAGTCCACTTTGCTCCCCTCCTAGAACTTGGAGTTCATAGGGGCGAGGTTGGACTCTCTGCTGGCAAAGGCATTCTTGCCAGAAGACAGAGCCCAAAGACTGATAAACTTAGCAAACCAGTTTCTCAGCAGGTCACTGGTCTCCGCCAGACTCTGCCTGAGGCTTCGGGGCCACATGGTTTCGACAGTACATGTGACCCCCAATGCCAGGCTCCATATGAGGCCTGCACAGTGTTGCCTTCGGACTCAGTGGTCACAGGCCACAGGCAGCCTCAGAGACAGGATAAGGGTGTCAAGACAATTTCTGAACTCCCTCAGCTGGTGGCTGCACCCACCCAATCTGCTGCAAGGGGTACCTTTTCAGATGCCTGGGTTCACAGTGGTGTTGACCACAGATGCCTCCCTGCAGGGCTGGGGAGCTCATTGTCTCGGCAAGTGCACCCAGGGCCTGTGGTCTCCCTGGGAAGCTGCACAGCAAATCAATCTACTAGAACTCAGGGCTATTTGGTTAGCCCTCAAGACTTTCTCTCCAGCACTGGCTCATCAGTCTGTTCTAGTTCAAACAGACAACCAGGTAGCCATGTTTTATGTGAACAAGCAGGGCGGAACTGGGTCCAGGCTCCTTTGTCAGGAAGCACAGGACCTTTGCTTGTTTGCCCTCATGCACAACATGCTCCTCAAGGCTGTGTACCTCCCTGGCCAGGAAAACTACCTGGCCGACAGGTTGAGCAGGATCCTGCAGCCCCACGAGTGGCAGCTCCATCCTTTGGTGGTTCAGAAGATTTTCCTGAAATGGGGACTTCCATCCATAGATCTGTTTGCCAGTCCACTGAAAAACAGCTGCCAAAGTTCTGCTCCAGACAGCCGCATCCTCTGCAGATGGCGGTAGATGCTTTTCTGATCCTATGGTCTCAGGGCCTCCTGTATGCGTTTCCTCTCACGCCCTTGGTGGCCCGAACCCTGTTCAAGATTCTTAAGGACAAGCCTCGGTCCTGCTGGTAGCTCCCAGGTGGCCGAGACAGCCTTGGTTTCCACTTCTGCTTCAGCTAGCAGTGGATCCCCCACTGCCTCTGGGGTTGCAACCCGACCTTCTCTCTCAGGATCAGGGTTCCCTTCTGCACCCCAATCTCAAAGCTCTCAATTTGATGGTCTGGAGGCTGTGAAAGGGTAGTTTTAGCTCCCTGGGGCCTACCTCAGGAAGTTGAGGAGGTTGTCCTAGCCTCTAGGAAACAGTCCACTAGGAAAACCTATGCTCTCAAATGGAAAAGGTTTTCTGTGTGGTGTCAGCTACGTACAGAGGATCCCTTCTCCTGTACTGTACCAGTAGTGCTTCAGTACTTACTGCACTTATCCAATCAGGGCCTTAAGTCCAATTCTGTTCAGGTCCACCTCTCAGCTCTGGCAGCTCACCACTCACTGGTGGAAGGACATTCTCTGTCGGTTCACCCCTTGGTGTCCCGCTTTCTCAGAGGCTTGCTTTTGCTCAAGCCTCCAATCCGTCGTCCTGCTCCTGAGTGGGAGTTGAATGTGGTCTTGCAGCATCTGACTCGCCCACCTTTTGAGCCGATGGCTACATGCCCCCTACGCTTCCTGTCCTGGAAGACACTCTTCTTGATAGCCCTAACCTCGGCCAGGCGAGTGAGTGAGCTTCAGGCCCTGGTCTGTGACAGGCCTTACACCCGCTTCTATAGGAACAGGGTTGTCCTTAGGACTCATCCAAAGTTCCTCCCTAAAGTTGTCTCCTCCTTCCACCTTAACCAGGAGGTGGTTCTTCCAACATTCTTCCCTAGGCCTCATGCAAGCCAGTCTGAAGCAGTTCTGCATACCCTGGACAGTAGGAGGGCCTTATCCTTCTACCTTGACCGTACGCAGGGGCATAGAAGGGCTACTCAGCTCTTCATATCTTTTGACCCTAATAATTTGGGGTTAGCTGTGTCTAAGCGTACCTTGTCCACCTGGGTGGCTGACTGTATCACCTGGGCTTAGAGGGTGGCTGACCTTCCTTTGCAGGGTCGGGTCACGGCCCATCGTGTCAGGGCAATGGCTGCCTCAGTGGCTCACCTCCGCTCTGTACCGTTGGTGGACATCTGCAGGGCTGCAACTTGGTCCTCAAGCCAGACTTTTGCGGCCCATTACTGTCTGGAAAGGGAGTCCCGTAGGGACAGTGCTTTTGGCCAGGCAGTACTCCGGAATCTCTTTGAGGTTTAGGCAACACCTGCCCTCCAGCCCTCCGTTGGGTTTACCGGTGGAGGTTCTGTCAGTGTAAAGCCTTTCTTTGATGCTGGGACTAGAGGGAGTTCTCTTGTTCAGCCTGGGTTCCTTGGTAGCCCAGAGCTAGGGAGTCACCCATATGTGAGGACTGACTTCCTGCTTGGTCCTGGAGAAAGAGTAGTTATTCACCTGTAAGAGGTGTTCTCCAGGAACAGCAGGAATCAGTCCTCACAACCCTCCCTCCTCCCCTGGGAGTTGCAGTTGTATATAGTTTATTTTTACATTTTTGTGTGCTGTTTTTAGCTATGTCATTTGACTGAGCAAGATGGCACCTTTAGGCGGGAAGGGAACCGCACATGCGTGCCTGCATTCCCAAAGGCTTTCATGTAAAGCTGGGGAAATGCTCCGCAAGGGCTCCATTGATGTCGATGTCACCCATATGTGAGGACTGATTCCTGCTGCTCCTGGAGAACACCTGTAACAGGTGATTAACTACTCTTTAAGAGAAGATCAAGGTAAACTGTGCTGTTTGGCTGTAGCCAGAGCCCTACATAAATACCCAGGAGCCACAGATAAGTTTAGGAAGATGAAGAAGCTTCAGGTGCACTAGAAAAGGCGAGGTGGTGTCTAAAGTGATAATAACCAGGTGGATTAAGCAAACCATACAGGTATCATATGCAGCATAGGGATAGCAACCTCGGGTAGATTTTAGGGTGGTGTCCTTGAAGGATATTAGCAAAGCAGCCATGTGGAAGTCTCTACACATGTTTTCTCATCATTTATGGACTGAACAAAATTTAAATTTGGAGCTGCTGTCTTGAAAGATGCAAGATCATAGGCCCACCCTTTGCAGTAGTTACTTTGGTATACCTCACTGGTGTGGACTGGTCTGGCAACAACAAAGAGAAAAGATTGGTTATGCTTTCTCGATAACTGCTGTTCCTTGAGTCCTGCCAGACCAGTCCAGGATTCCCTAGCCTTTGTTAATAAGAAACCTGGAGGCAAAATTTGCTTGTTTTTTTTCTGATGTAATGTTCATAAAACAACTTAGAAGAGGATGGCTGTTAAAAGTAAATAGAGGCTTTTTTCATTTTTTTCTCCCTGCAAGTCAAGAAGGGGGAGAGAGGAGAGTTAAGGTAATGAGAGAGAGGAGTCACAGAATTGTTAGTTTTTTGAGCTGTGGCAGTAGCATACAAATTGACTCCTCTGTTACAATAGTTTGTATAGAAGGTAAACAGAATTATCCTGTCTCTCTGCCTACTGAAAGGAGGGGGGATCACAGTGATGTGGGCTATTCTGGCAAGGAACGACAGTTACTGGGAAAGCATAACTGATCTTTAGGCAATTAGTGGCTTGGACTTATGGTAACCTAGCCAATAATGTATAATTATTATTTTCAGCTGAGCTGTAGGACAGCTATCTTATTCACCTTCGCTCTTGTGTTGAATTTTCTCTGTTGGGATTCTTTCTAAGGCTAAGAATTAACTGTCAGTTCGTCTAACACGTGGATCTTGAATACAAAATGTTTATAGCATTTTTGATAAGAGCATTATACTAATGTGCAGAATAAAATTAGAAATGGAAGCCAGGCTTAGATAACTTTTTAGCTGACAAAAGATGAGCCATATTCAGGTACCTGAATTCACACAGGGTTGGAAAATTTACAGGCCAAGGGGGAGCTGCTGCATTGAACCCAGAACTGCCTTCTGCCAGCACAGAAACAAGGAGGAATGGAAAAAAATAAAAATACAAAACACATTCTGCATCCAAGTAAAAAATATATGAAAAAGGGAATCTAAAATATGAGAAAAAGGTAACAAGTCAAAAAATTAAGAAAATGAGTAAAAATAAATCTGCTAAGTTACAAAAACACATTTTTTGTGTGGCTTCTAAAATTTTTGACTGGTGCCCAACTTTCCTAATATTTTTCTACTTCCTGAATCTCATCAGATTCTTCATTATTTTCTTTGTTGAATGCAGAAACTGAGATCACAATATCAAACCTAGCAACCAAATTGAAGTGTGTATCTGCTGTCTGCTGGTATATTCCTTAACCTGTATTTTTCTGAAAGCTTTATAAAGTACAATTAATGGATGTGTTTAAATCAGAAGCAAGTCAGGTTACAGGCTCACCTTGTGTAAACTAATACTACTATATCTAATGTCTTTATTTTAATGTTATGCATAATACTTTTTTTGTTGTTTTTTTTGGCTTGTTTTTTTGTTTTTTGTTTTTTTTTTGCATACAGCTTCCTCCATACAATGAAACAGTTTCATTGAGTTCTCAGTCCACAGATGAGCTCCATGATGGTAAGAGAGATTGCATCTTCTTGGCCTTTATTTTTTATTGTAACATCAGACTATCCCAGTGATTGATGGCAAGTGATATACACTGCCATGCAGAAAACCACTTGTGAAAGATGGCAGGTTGGGGGGAAGAGTCATTACCCTGAGCACTGAATAGTGACACCTAATGGCAGTCTTAAGGAAAGCAAAGTCTTGGCTACTGCCAAGAACTGTTGCTGCAATGGCTATTCAGAGTTGGGTGGTAGGGTATAAAAATGGCAGAAGATCCCAGGCAGTTGTAAATGAAGGCTTATATAAGCACCTATAGCCCGACAGAGGTAGGTTCCAGATTCCCATTGAAAGGGAGGAAGCTACAGGGCCAGGAAATAATGTTCTTTGACTTTACCCTATGGCTGACTGTGATACCTGTATGGGTACTTCAATTTACTCAGGCTTAGTACTTATTCAGGAATAAAATAAGTCTGTGCCTGCCATTTTCTTTGAATTTGCTTAATGTCACACATTAAGTCACCATAATATGCTGCTAGAAAATGAATTAACTTGTATATTATAGCAGTGGTAAGACATTTGGGGCCAATTTTTCAGCTGCAGCAGCTAGCCTTAGAAAAGTGACTAGCCACCACCACTGAACTTAAGACCCGGATATTCAGTGCTAGAGCCACCGGCATTGAATATATGAGTCAGGTAGAAAGCATTGACGCTAACTAGGTAACGGTGATGTTCAGCTGCTTCCCGGTTAGCTTCTTTGGTGAAAGTCAGGTTGAATATCACCACTGCTGGTTATCACCAGGTGCCACCCACAGAATGCCCCGATGCTAGCTGGCTGGCATTAGGGTGCCTAGCAGCTGCACCCACAGATATTCAGCAGCACTAACTACATTAGTGCTGCAGAATATCTTGGTCAGCGTGAATATCAGACCCTTAGTTATTATTGACAGAATAAAACTTGAGCAAGAAGATTTTCAGTTTTATTTTTTAATAGATACTTTAGTCTATCTCCAGAATCATTTCAAAGTCAAAATCAAACTTAATGACCAATACATTTGAAAAGAAATTGTTACTTCATTCACATTGTCTTTAACTGGAGTCTGCTTCATAGTAACACAGAGTCTAAAGATCAATTAGCTCATCCAGTCTGCTCAGTTATTCCTATGTATGCTGCTCAAGACAAATCTCGACTGTTGGATATAGAAGCTTGTCCACTTGCAAGGTATTACTCCTTATCCAAGTCAGTTTCATCTTGCCTTTGGTTCTCTACCATCCTGGGTGGATTGGCGTACTGGTCTCCATACATAATCCAACACGCAACTGATCTGACAATCTTCCATCCCCATCCCCATTCTCTCACCATAAAGTTTTATAATAAACTACTACTTCTTATAATTTGTGCAGTGCTGCAAGGCATACACAGCGCTGTACAAAGGCATGCTAGAGACAGACCCTGCTCATAAGAGCTTAGAGTCTAGTCAAGATGGACAACACAACAATAGGGGACTAGGATGATGATATGGTTTATTAAAATTTTATATATTGCCTTTCGTATCAGCTGAGAAGTGTACAGAAAAACTTTCAAAAGAAGACAAGAATGCCAATGAAATACAGGAAAGAGAAGGAGTAATATAAAACTGGGTTACAAGAAAGAGTAAGGGGGGATAATTTAAAAGATGGAAGTCAGGGGTGGGAGATGGGAAGCAGAGTCCTGTGCAGCAGAGGGGGTCAGGTTGAAAACTAGCTGAAATAGATGGGTCTTAAGAATTTGAATTTTGTGCAAGACATTTCCAAATGAAAGTCAAAGGGTAGTGCATTCTATAGGCTGAGACTGAGAAAATAAAAAGCTGAGTGACAGGTTGAGTCATAACTGGCACAGGAGGGGGAGGGAAGATAGAGGCAGTTGACATGAATAGAGCGTAGAAGACGTGATGGTGTACAAAGGATAATATGTGATGACAGATAAAAGGGTCTGTCAGTGAGTAATGTTTTATGAACTATGGTTTCTATTTGATCCAATATTGAAGAGGTAGCCAGTGGGAATCATTGAGCAAAGGGGTAACATGGTCGAATTTGGAAGCATGATGCATTATTCTTGTAGCCATATTTTGAATGGTTTTGAGACATTTGAGCTGATAGTTAAGAAGGCCAGCATACATGACATTACAGTAATCGAGGTGAGAGATGGCCAGAGACAAGAGCAAAGTAGTTATGGCAGAATCGGAAAGAAATGAATGAATAGAACAAATTTGGTGAAGGGTAAAGAAAGGAGCGTTTCACCACGGTGCTAATCTGTTCGTGGAAAGTGGTAGCATTGTCAAGGATAACTCCCAGGTATTAAAATGAAGGTACCAGTGGAATAGGAGCGCTGTCAAGTGAGGGTGCCTAATGTGGCTGTATCTAGGGGAATGGTAAGGAAATACATAGAAAGTGAACAGGAGACTAAGTGGATCAGGATTCAAAAGTAGCCTTGAAGAGGTGAGTTTTTAGCCTGGATTGGGCCTGATGTACTGCAGTGGAAGAGAAGGGCACAGATAGAAGGGATCTGCCAAAAGAGCAGATTTTCCGAGGAGGGGTGTAAGAAGAGAGAAGAGAGGAAAGGTAGTGAGGAGCAGCTGTATGAAGACGTTTACAGGTCAGTAGTAGAACTTTGAATTGGATGCAGAAACGGATGGGGAACCAATGAAGTGACTTGAGAAGAGGGGTGACATGAGTATAGCGACTCTGGCCGAAGATTAATTGCAAGCTGAATTTTGAACTGATGGGAGAGATGATTTAGAGGAAGACCAGCAAGGAGGAAGTTACAATAGTCTAGATGGGAGTGGACTAGAGAATAGATAAAGGTCTATCTCCAGGAGCAAGCAGGAATGCAGTCTTCACATATGGGTATCATCGGTACCGACGGAGCCTGCGCAGGAACACTCCCCAGTGTCCAATAGGAAAGCTTTTGGGAGCATCCCTCAGCACATGCGTGCTGCCTTCCCACCTTTCCAACTGTCCCTCTTCAGTTCTTCGTTTTCCGCTGAGCCGACAGGATCCATACCCTGTCACCGCAGAAAATTCCGTCTTTAAAATTGTTTTCTTGTGGTCGCGTTTGCCTGCCGCACGACGCTTACTGGTGCCGCCGGTTCTTTTCTTTTCTTTTCCAAACCCCCCCCCCCCAAAAAAAAATTTATACTTTGAGCTGTTTCTCTTCAGAAACTTTTCTTTTTTGGTGCTAGGCGCCATTTTGGGCACTAGGCCCCATATTCCTAAAACATGGAAAAACCAACTAGTGGTTTTAAAAAATGTACTAAGTGTGGCGGTACTATTTCTGTCACTGAAACCCATTATTGATGTCTTAAATGTTTAGGGCCTGAACATTCCTCATCTGAATGTCTCTCCTGTATGGGGATGACTAAAAGAGGAAGACAGAACCGGGCTGCGGAGCTCGGTACCCTCTTTTCTTCGGATGCCAGATCCATTGCATCGACATCTTCAAGGGCCTCCTCTTCCTCCCATGGATCTCAGGTAACTAAACATAAAAGCCAGTCCTCAAAGGGTAGCTCTCCTGCTAAGCATCGAGAGGCCATCGGCATTGCCCTTGAGGGAACCACACCGGCAAAACAGCCCTGGCGGGAGGCTTCGGCTTCCAAAGCATCAGTGGGGCTTCATGATGTTCTCGAGGCCCCGACCTCGCAAGAACTACCTGTGCCATGCTCAGGGGTTCCGGCTGTTTTCACCGGTACCGATACCCAGGCATCGGCAGCGTCGATAGACCAGAGGTTTCTCGCTATCGAACGCAGCATGGCAGCTCTTCTCTCAGCTGCAGTACCGTTGGTCCAACGGGCACCGGTACCAACATCGACACCGATGCCGATACCTACACCGGTACAGACACCGATACCAGTACTGACAGTACCTGCCCCGGTGGGAATTCTTCCCACGCCATCTTAGGCTGGAATCGACAGATCGGTACCGGATCAACTCGGTACCGACTTCGATCGATACCGGGACCGTGCTTTCCATGAGCATCGTGGTCAGGAATACTTCGAATCCTCTGATTCCGAAGACTCTGACAATTCTGCTGGTACTAGAGGGTTTCTCCCAGAGGATCCCTCTTCTCCCCAACGCAGAATGTCACCTCCAGAGGACATGTCTTTTCAGGATTTTATTTGTGATATGGCCAAGAGCCTTTCAGTCACGGTGGCTCCTGAAGAGGAATCCAGAGCAAAGGAATTGGAAATTCTCCAATATCCTAAAGCTCCAAAGGAGGCAGCCACTCTGCCCATCCATGAAATTCTGTATAACTTGATGCTTAGAATGTGGGAGACACCTCTGACTACATCTCCTCACTCTAGGAGACTTGATACTATGTATCGAGTTTCCGCCATGTCCTGGATTTCAAAAGACTCAGCTGCCACACCATTCAGTGGTGGTGGAGTCAGCCATGTGTAGGATGAAAAGTACAAAGAGGCATGCATCCAATCCTCCAGGTCATGAATGCAGGACTCTGGACGCTTTTGGGTGCCAAACTTTTCAGGCTTCCGAGCTTTCAGCTAGGATCAGTTCATATATACTGTATATGGGAATGTTCCTCAAGGAAGTTACAGATTTGGAACTTATGAGCCCATTTCTCCCAGATGACAAGAGACAAGACTTTCTTGCTCTAGTTAAGCATGCTCAAGATGTCTCCAAGTTTTGTAAATCGTGCAGCCTTTGACTGCTTTGAATGCATCAGCAGAACCTCTGCTATTGCCATTGGCGCACGATGGATTGCCTGGCTTCAGGCATCAGACTTGGAGACTTGGGTACAGGACAAGTTAGGCAACATTCATTGCACGGGAGAGAATCTCTTTGGCAAGAACTGGCAGGAAAAGGCTAATGAGTTAGATGCTGACAATACTACTCTTGATAGATTGTCAAAATCTACAGCCACTCCAGCCAAAAAGAAGTCTTATAAAAAGCCCTTTTTCAGCAAAAAGAGGAAAGTTTATCCTTCCTATACCCAGCAGAGTCAATCTCAGGGTCAGGTTGCCCAAAAGAGACAAATCAGACAGCAAAAGAATCCAAAAGGCCCCAGAGCCCAACCAGCTCTGCAGGTTCAGCCCCCTCAAGGGCTTTGAGCCCTTCCTAGAGAGCTTAGCCTTCCTGCCTCTGAGGGGTCCCCAAACCCCCAATATCCCTGGTAGGTTATGCCATTTTGCCAACAGATGGCATCAGATAACAGCAGAAAATTGGATTTTGTCCATTGTAGGAGAAGGGTACAAGCTTCATTTTCACAGCATGCCCCCTCCTACAATTCTAAAGCAGTTCAATTCTCAAACCTCCGCAAACAATCTGTTAGATCGCGAGGTCTCAACACTTCTTGCCCAAGGGGCAATAGAGGAGGTACCCATTCTTCAACGGGTGCAGGGTTCTACTCCCCCTTTTTTCTTATTCCAAAGAAAACAGGAGGACAAAGACCCATTTTAGACCTCAGAGAATTGAACAAATACCTGTTTCGAGAGAAGTTCAAAATGATTTCTCTAGGAACTCTTCTGCCATACCTTCAAAGCCAGGATTGGCTTTGCTTTCTAGAGTTAAAGGATGCATACACTCACATTCTGATCCATCCAGATCACAGGAAATTCTTACGATTCCTTTTCAGGGGAAAACATTTCCAGTACAGGGTTTTTCCCTTTGGTCTAGCTTCAGCACCAAGGGTATTCATGAAATGCATGGCAGTAGTAGCTGCATTTCTACGAACCCTGGGGATATTCGTCTTCCCTTACTTAGACGACTGGCTCATTCAAGCCCCCACAGTTGCAGAGGCTAGCACTGAACTGTCTTGCACAATGCAAACCCTCCAATACTTGGGGTTGGTAGTAAACTTTCCAAAATCCCAACTTTTTCCTTCCCAATGCCTGGAATTCATAGGAGCCTGTCTAGATACCAGAGAGGCAAGGGCTTTCCTTCCACAGGCCCGGTGTCTTCGCATAATGCAACTAGCTTCTCGAGCAGCAGGGAAATCCTCCCTAACTGCTCGAGAGCTACTACAGTTGCTGGGACATATGACATCCACGGTTCATGTAGTCCCATATGCTCGCCTGCACATGCGAGCAGCTCAGTGGACCCTATCCACACAGTGGACACAGGCCACAGGTGCATTTATCGGACAAAATAATAAAACTCTCAACGACTAATTTTGTCCCTCCAATGATGGCAATCCCTGGAAAATCTGACAATGGGGTCTCCTTTTCATCATCCCCTTTTTCAGGCTACCCTAACAGATGCATCGCAGGTGGGTTGGGGAGCACACCTGAATCATCTCTCTACCCAGGGAACCTGGACTCCACAGGAGGCTGGTCTACACATAAACCTCCTGAAATTAAGAGCAATCTATTTAGCTCTTCGAGTATTCCATGCCCAGCTCAGCTACAAGACAGTCCTAGTCCAGACGGACAATCAAGTAGCAATGTTCTATGTGAACAAGCAAGGCGGGACAGGCTCTCTGTCGTTATGCAACGAAGCTTTACGACTGTGGGCCATCGCCAGAGAGTATCAAATTCACCTTCTAGTGGTATATCTTCCAGGCATTCAAAACCTTTGGGCAGACAAACTCAGTCGAGTACTGCTGCCTCACGAGTGGTCCCTCCACCTGGACCAGGTGGCAAAGATATTTCATCTCTTGGGCACTCCAGACATAGACCTCTTTGCAAGTCCACTGAATGCCAAACTTCCCCAGTTCTGTTCCAGGATTCCGGCTCACAATTGTCAGACAAGGGATGCCTTCCTCCTTCACTGGGGTTAGGACTTCCTTTATGCCTTCCCACCCATTCCCCTCATCCCCAAAACACTCTTCAAGCTTCAGAGAGATAGGGGTCGCATGATTCTCATAGCGCCACGATGGCCACGCCAAGCGTGGTATCCCCTGCTTCTATATCTCTCTTAAGCTGCACCTCTGGAGTTAGGGTATGCTCCAGATCTCCTTTCCCAAGAGAACGGGACGCTATGGCACCCGAATCCCCAGTCCCTGCATCTCACGGCCTGGTTGCTGAAGTCTTAGACCTCCAGGATTTCAACCTGTCCCAGCAGGTAAAGGATATCCTTCAGGCTTCTAGGAAACTTTCCACAAGAAGATCTTATGCCTTCAAGTGGAAACGTTTTTATTATATGGTGCTCCAAGAACCCTCTTGGCATACCCTTAGAATCAATACTAGAGTATCTCTTTCACTTATTGAATTCTGGTCTAAAGACAAATTCGGTAAGAGTCCATCTTAGTGCAATTGCAGCTTCTTATAAGCCTCTGAATGGACAACCAATTTCCTCTCATCCACTCATATCCAGATTTGTGAGAGGTCTTCTATTAACCAAACCTCCCATTAAGCCACCACCGGTGGCATGGGATCTAAATCTAGTTCTCGGGCAGCTCATGAAGCCACCTTTTGAGCCTTTAGCCATTACAACCCTTAGTTTTTGACCTGGAAGGTCATCTTCCTAATTGCAATCACCTCTGCACGTCGCATTAGTGAACTGCAAGCTTTAGTGGCTAATCCTCTTTATACTAGGTTTCACCATATTAAGGTTGTTCTTAGAACTCATCCACCCTTTATGCCAAAGGTGGTTTCGCCTTTTCATTTAAATCAATCAATTTATCTTCCTGTATTTTTTCCGAGGCCTCACGCCTCTAATGCAGAAAGAAACCTTCATACTTTGGATTGTAAAAGGGCCTTAGCCTTTTACCTACAGGGAACCCAGCAACATAGAAAGTCCTCACAACTTTTTATAGCTTTTGACCCTAGTCATTTGGGACAACCGGTCTCCAAAAGAACTTTATCTGAATGGATTGCCCAATGCATATCCTTTACTTATGAGAGTAAGGGTCTTCCTCTTCAGAACCATGTCACAGCTCATAATGTGAGAGCCATGGCAACTTCCATGACTAATCTCCACTCTGTGTCTATCGATGACATTTGTCGAGCAGCCACCTGGGCTTCGGTACACACCTTCACAGCCCACTACTGCCTGGATAAAGCCTCCCGTCGGGATGCCTTCTTTGGCCAAGCTGTTCTTCAAAATCTCTTTCAGACCTAATTCAACTCCTACCCACCAACCCTGGTGGAATGACAAAGATCCATGGGAGGAAGGATTCCCACCTTTCCAGGGTGACACCTTCCTGGGGCTATCTCCCTGGCATCTTCAGCTAGGGAGTCCCCCATATGTGAAGACTACATTCCTGCTTGTTCTTGGAGATAGTGTAGTTACTCACCTGTAACAGATGATCTCCGGGAAGAGCAGGAATTTAGTCTTCACAACCCACCCACCTTCCCTAGGAGTTGTCTCTCTATCTTTTTGTCTCTTTCCTCTCTCCCTCTATCCTTTTCACTCAGCTACAAACTTAACTGAAGAGGGACAGTTGGAAATGCGGGAAGGCAGCGCGCATGTGCTGAGGGATGCTCCCAAAAGCTTTCCTATTGGACGCTGGTGAGCGTTCCCATGCAGGCTCCGTTGGTACCGACGATACCCATATGTGAAGACTAAATTCCTGCTGTTCCCGGAGATCACCTGTTACAGGTGAGTAACTATGCTTAATAGTGTGTTCAGAAAGGAAGGGACGAATTTGACTATTGATAGAGAGCAAAAACCAGGTTTTAGCTATCTATTGGATGTGTGTGAAGAAGGAGAGGGAAGACTCAAAGATGACCCCCATGGTTGTGGGCTGAGGAAACGGAGAGGAGTAGAATGTTATCCACAGAAATAAGAGGAAGGGGGGAGGTGACTTTAGGGAGAAAAATAAGGAGCTCAGTTTTGGTTATGTTCAATTTCAGATGGCGGTGAGACATTCATGCACTAATGTCAGATAAACAGATAGAGATCTGGGCCTGGATTCCTGGGGGGGATTTCAGGGGCAGAGAGGTAGATGTGAGAGTCATCACCGTAGAGATGGTATTGAAAACCATGGGAGGAGATGATTGCACCAAGGGACTGGGTGTAGAGAGAGAAAAGGAGAGGTCCCAAGACAGAGCCCTGAGGTATATCAACTGAAAGCGAGATAGCAGTAGAGGAGTATCCACCAGAGCATACAGTAAAGCAAACAGCTGCCAAAACGTTTTGAGACTATTGCCTGAACATCTAGCTAAGTCCCTGTGGCAATGGATTGTTCAGGCCACCACCAGCCTGCAGGTATTGACCTAATTGATTTTTGGGGGGGTTGTGGATTCCCTGTGGCCTGCTGTTTCAGAAGTACAGATTTGTGCTAATCATTTTTTCTTCATTTTGGAGAACTCCAGACCAGCGTATCGAAAACACATATGGGGGGCATATTCAATGGCAGCAGCCAGCGCACTTAAAGTGTCTGGCCACTGTTTTAATATTAAACTTTGATATTCGGTGCTGGGGCCATATCCAGCCACCGGCATTGAATATCCAGTGTGCCCAGATAGTGAAGTAGCTATCTGGTCAGCGATGATATTCAGCCACTACCCAGATAGGTAAACCGGCTAAAGTTAGACCAGCTTATCTCCAGGAACAAGCAGGAATGAGTCCTCACATATGGGTACGTCGGAACCGACGGAGCCTGCGCGGGAAAGCTCCCCAGCTTTTCAGATGAAAAGCTTTTGGGGCTTCCCACAGCGCATGCGCGCTGCCTTCCCGCCTTCCTGACCAGCTCTCTTCAGTTTCTCTTTTTCCGCGGAGCCAGCAGGTCGTGTTCCTGTCACCGCTGAAGAAATTGTTATTTTAATTTGTTTCTTTTGACCGCGTACCTGCCTTCCCCATACCAAAACCGGTACCGCCGGTCTCTCTTTTTTTTTTTATTAAAAAAAAAAAAAAAAAAAAAAAAAAAAAAAAAATCTTTTTTTATTTTCAGCACAACGTGGTAACTTTTGCTAGGCCTTCAGGCCTACACAAATTCTCCTCATGGAGAGGCCAGCTCCTGGTTTTAAAAAGTGTACCAAGTGCAGTGCTGTTATTTCTCTCACAGACACCCATGAATGGTGTCTTAAATGTTTGGGACCTGACCACTCCATACCGGACTGCCCATTCTGCTCCCAGATGTCTAAACGTGGTATGCAGAACCGGGCCAACAAGTTCCATGTGCTGTTTGCTTCAGATAATCCAGCATCACAGTCATCCAGGTCTTCCTCTCCGGATGGATCTCAGGTAACCAAACTTTCTGTGGGCAAATCCTCTAAAAGCAAATCTCTTTCAAAAGATCGAGAGGCTCTCAATCTTGAGTTCGAGGATTCTGCCCAAGCCAAAAAACCCCGGCGGGAGGCTCCGGTCTCCAAAGCACCATCTATGGGGTTACAGGTTGACATCGATGGCACGGCCTCGACCGATCACCTGTTAGACTGCTCTGGGGTACCGGCTGATACCGGTACCGACATCCAGGCAGCAGTGGCGTCCATGGGCAATACTGTCCAGACCATGCAGCAGGCCGTTCTGGCTTTCATTAAGGCTGCGACGCCCTCGGTACCGATTCCATCGGTACTGACTCCGGTTCCGGTATCCACACCGGAACCGAGACCATCGACTTCCAAGCGTCGATCGGTTCCGCATGCCGGATTCAGGCTTTTGCCCGATACCGATCCCATGCCCGATACGCCCGATGTCGATATCGGTCGGTACGCGTATCGTGCATTGGAAGCACAGAGAGAATACTCAGATTCTTCTGATGAGTTCAATTCCTCTGATGACTCTGCTGAGCTTGATCTTCCTCAGGAGCCCTCTTCTCCAAAGAGGAGGATGTCTCCTCCAGAGGATTTATCCTTTCAGGATTTCATTGTTGATGTAGCTAAAGGGCTTTCTATTGCTACATCTTCTGGAACGGAACCAAGATCAAAGAAATTGGATATTTTAGGATACTCCAAAGCTCCTAAAGAGGCAGTTACCCTGCCTATCCATGAAATCCTTCAAGAACACTTGATGGATTTGTGGGAGACTCCTCTAACACTGTCTCTTCATTCCTGTAGGTTGGACACCACGTCCCTCCTTCTCCTGGGTTTCGAAAGACTCAACTGCCTCACCACTCCATTGTGGTGAAGTCTGCCATGAAAAAGATAAAGAGTCCTAAAAGGCACTCTTCTACCCCTCCAGGGCGAGAATGTAAGACCCTTGACTCTTTTGGTAGAAAGATCTTCCAGGCTAGTATGCTTATAGCCAGGATCAATTTCTACAGTCTTTATATGGGCATGTTTCTCAGAGAACTTGCCCTGAAGGTACGGCATTTTGCCCCCTTTATCCCTGAGGATAGAAAGGAGGACTTCACTTCTGTGGTGACACAACTTTCAGAGGTCTCCAAGTTTTCCAACAGGGCAGCCGTTGATTCCTTTGAGGTTGCAGGCAGGGCTTCGGGAATTGCTATTGCAGCCCGACGTCTTGCTTGGCTCCAGGCTTCTGACCTAGAACCCTGGGTCGTGGATGGCTTAAGGAATCTGCCCTGTACAGGTGAGAACTTATTTGGTGAGGACTGGCAAATTAAAGCTGCTCAAATGGACGCAGAAAATGCCACTCTAGATAGACTTTCTAAGTCTACTTCTACTCCTGCCAAAAAGAAGCCTTTTAAGAGGCCTTACTACAAGAAGGCCAGATTTTCCACAAATACTGGCCAACAATCTGCTCAGCCTCGCTTTGCTGCTAAACGTCAGCAATCTAAGCAAGTGAAGTCAAGGCCTGCAGTGTCTGCTACACCCCAGCAGGCTCAACCCCCTCAGGGGTTTTGACTTGCCCCTAGAGAACTTACCATTTCTGGCTCTAGAACAACCAGAGCCCCTCACCATTCCCGGAAGGTCAGCTCACTTTGCTCCCAGATGGGAGCAAATTACATCAGAGCAATGGACCCTCTCTATCATCCGAGAGGGTTACAAACTTCATTTCTCCAGCCTTCCTCCCCATACCATGGTGAGGCAATTCAGTTCTCCCCCATCTCTTCTGACCCTGTTGGGTCGGGAAGTCTCCTCTCTCCTTGCCCAAGGGGCAATAGAGGAGGTTCCTCTTCCTCAACAGGGGTTAGGGTTCTACTCCCCTTATTTTCTCATAACAAAGAAGACAGGGGGCTTCAGACCTATCCTAGATCTGAGAGAATTGAACAAGTTTCTATTCAAGGAGAAATTCAAAATGCTCTCTCTGGGCATTCTCCTTCCATACCTTCAGAGTCAGGATTGGCTTTGTTCTCTAGATCTCAAGGATGCGTACACTCATATACTCATCCATCCATCCCACAGAAAATATCTTCGATTTCTGTTCCAGGGAAAACATTTCCAATACAGAGTACTTCCCTTCGGTCTTGCCTCTGCTCCAAGAGTATTCACAAAATGCATGGCAGTCGTAGCCGCATTTCTAAGAGGCATGGGAGTCTTCGTGTTCCCATATCTGGACGACTGGCTCATCCGAGCTCCATCTCAGTCAGAAGCCCAGATTTCCTTGGACCGCACAAGGCGTATTCTTCAATATCTGGGACTTGTGGTAAACATTCCCAAGTCCCAACTTATCCCTATTCAGTCCCTGGAATTCATAGGGGCCCACTTGGACTCCACCACTGCAAGGGCCTACCTCCCTCTGGTCCGAGGCCAACGACTAATCAGCTTGGCCTCCCAGGCTCAGTCCAGAAGTCACTTGTCAGCCAGGGAACTGCTGCAACGTCTGGGCCACATGGCCTCCACGGTCCATGTGGTGCCCTACGCTCGTCTCCATATGAGGGCAGCTCAATGGACTTTGGCCACCCAGTGGTCTCAAGCATCAGGAGCGCTCTCAGACCAAGTACTCACCTCAAAACGTCTATTTTGGTCTCTCCAGTGGTGGACATCCTCCAAAAATCTGTTGTTGGGGACCCCCTTCCAACCTTCGTTGCCCCAAGCAACCCTCACAACAGATGCCTCCCAAACAGGGTGGGGAGCTCATCTCCAACACCTCTCCACTCAGGGCACCTGGTCTCCCCAGGAGACCACCCTTCACATCATCCTTCTGGAACTGCGAGCAATCTTCCTTGCCCTCACAGTCTTCCACACCCTCCTTGTCAACCTGACTGTCCTAGTCCAGACAGACAATCAGGTAGCCATGTTCTAAGTCAACAAACAAGGAGGGACGGGCTCTCTGTCGCTTTGCAACGAAGCTCTCAGATTATGGGCCTTCGCCAGAGAGCATCAAATTCATCTTCTGGCAGTATACCTTCCAGGAGTTCAAAACTCTCGGGCAGACAGACTCAGTCGAGTTCTGCTTCCACACGAATGGTCCCTGCATATGGACCAGATACGCAGAATCTTTCAGGAATGGGGGACCCCGGACATAGACCTCTTTGCAAGTCCGTGGAATGCCAAACTTCCCCGGTTCTGTTCCAGGACTCTGTGTCAGGGAGCTCAGGCCAACGACGCCTTTCTCCTGCATTGGGGTCAGGAATTCCTGTATGCTTTTCCACCCATTCCTTTGATTCCCAAGACTCTGTTCAAACTTCAGAGGGATCACGGGTCAATGATCCTCATAGCTCCACGCTGGCCACGCCAAGTGTGGTTCCCTCTACTTCTACAGCTCTCCCAGGGCTCCTCCCTGGACCTGGGAGCTGCGCCAGACCTTCTGTCTCAGGAGAAAGGGACTTTGTGGCACCCAAACCCCAAGTCCCTACATCTCCGAGCTTGGTTACTGAAGGCTTAAGCCTTCATGAGTTTAATCTTTCTCAACCAGTGAAAGATATCCTTCATGCCTCTAGGAAACCCTCTACCAGGCGTTCCTATGCTTTCAAATGGAAACGTTTTTCCATTTGGTGTGCTCAACAGGGTCTTGACCCTCTGGCACTTCCTTTGAATTCTCTACTAGACTATCTCCTGCATCTTTCCAATGCAGGCCTCAAGACGAATTCAGTACGAGTCCATTTAAGTGCTATTGCAGCATCCTTAAAACCTATAAATGGACAACCTGTCTCCTCTCATCCTCTTGTTGCAAGGTTCATGAGAGGCCTGACCTTAACTAAACCTCCCATCCGACCTCCGCCGGTAGCATGGGATTTGAACCTAGTTCTAGGTCAGCTTATGAAGCCACCTTTTGAGCCTTTGGACTCCACCTCCTTGAAATTTCTTTCATGGAAGGTAGTTTTCCTTATTGCAGTCACTTCAGCTCGCCGCATCAGTGAACTGCAGGCTTTAGTGGCTAATCCACCTTATACTAGGTTTCATCATGATAAGGTGGTCCTTAGGACGAACCCCCACTTTATGCCCAAAGTGGTCTTGCCTTTTCATCTTAATCAGGAGGTATATCTACCTGTTTTTTTCCCGGCTCCTCATGCATCCAGTGCAGAGAGGAACCTTCATACCCTTGATTGTAAAAGAGCTCTCGCCTTTTACCTCAACAGGACTGAGCCACATCGAAAGTCTTCCCAACTTTTTGTGGCTTTTGATCCTTTTCATTTGGGACTTCCAGTCTCCAAGCGTACACTTTCCAATTGGATTGCTCAGTGTATTTCTTTTGCTTACCAGAGTAAGAACATTTCTCTGGAAGGCCATGTCACAGCTCACAATGTGAGAGCCATGGCCACCTCTATGGCTCATCTTCACTCTGTTTCCATAGATCAGATCTGTCGAGCAGCCACTTGGGCCTCGGTTCATACCTTCACAGCCCATTACTGTTTGGACAAGGACTCCCGCCGGGATGCCTTGTTTGGTCAGGCTGTCCTCAAACACCTGTTCCATACTTAAACAACTCCTGCCCACCTTCCCTGGTTGGATGCCTGAGATCCATACGAAGATGGTTACCTTTGGAGGGGGATCTCCCAGGCATCTCAGCTAGGGAGTCCCCATATGTGAGGACTCATTCTTGCTTGTTCCTGGAGATAGCACAGTTACTTACCTGTAACAGGTGATCTCTGGGAATTAGTCCTCACAACCCACCCACCTCCCCTAGGAGTTGTATCTTCTATCTATCTACCTTCCTTTCCTCTCTCTATTGTCTCAGCTATAAACTCGAACTGAAGAGAGCTGGTCAGGAAGGCGGGAAGGCAGCGCGCATGCGCTGTGGGAAGCCCCAAAAGCTTTTCATCTGAAAAGCTGGGGAGCTTTCCCGTGCAGGCTCCGTCGGTTCCGACGTACCCATATGTGAGGACTAATTCCTGCTGTTCCCAGAGATCACCTGTTACAGGTAAGTAACTGTGCTTTATTAGACCTAATTCTAGCTAGTAAGGTTAACTGGCCAGCGGCTGAATATTGCCGCTGCCCAGCTAACTTTGGTTGCTACCTCCCTCTCCCATTCCACCTCAAAGCTAAGAGGTTAGCATAAGGGCATACAAAATAGGTAGGTGGAGATATATTCTGTGACACTAAATACTTTAGTGCTACTACTGAGTGCAGTGTAGCCGGTTAGCAAGTCTACTAATTGGCTAAAGTTTTGAATGTGCCCCCAATATGTTTTAGATAGGCAAGATAGTTTTTACTCTGTATTAGTTTTTGTCTGGTATATTTTCCTTTTCTTGGCTGTTTTTTATTTTTGTATTTTTTAGGATTGTAAATCGCCTTGCCATTTATATGAAAGGCAATTCATTAAATTAATAAACCTAAACATTACAGGCCCGATATTTAAAAAAAAAAAAGCTGTGTGTCTAAATTTGTGTCTTATTTTCAACCTTTCAGCTGAAACTTTATCCAAATTTAGAAGCTTAAAAATTTTGCTTGTCCTTCGTTTGCCTAGATTTATGAGCCTAATTTAGGTGCCTAATGCTGAAAATCATTTCTAAGCTCCTTTTTCTCCTGCTCTAAATCCATCCCCATTGACACCCACTTTGTATGCTCCTAAATTTAGGAGTTTAGTGACATTTTAAGAAAATATTTAGGCACTCAGCCCTAGTAAATTTTCAGAGGGCAATTTAGGAGTATAACTCTTGAAGTTAGGAGCATAAATCCTTTGAATATGAGGCCCTACATCTCTCAAACGTTTCCTTATGTGGATCGCCACAGCACATGTCAGTTAACTGCAGTATAACATACTTACACCAAAGTTTAAACACTTTTTCAAATTTAAATTGAATAAAATGAGTAAAAAATATGGCAATATTAAAATGATGGATGGGTTCTTGGCTGGATTTGTTTCTGCTAATAAAGTTCTGTTCCTTTGTTAACTTATGTGCCTTTGAAAGTATTCTTTAATAGTTTATAGAGCCTTGTTTTCCTTTCTTTGCAGGGGAAGAGTACCAGAGAATCGAGTTTGGTGTCAATGAAGTTAGTGAGTTAGATGAATCTGTGTTGAATAATACAGACTACAATATTTCAAGCACTCTGAATCCTCAGGCCCCAGAATTCATTCTTGGCTGTACACCTACCCAGAAAACCCATGATGATGCCCTTGCTGAAAGCAACTGTAACTCTCTTGACTGCCATTTTACAGAAGCAGTTCTTCCTCTGGATAGCATTGGTCACCCTGACAGTGATGGTCTGTCTGGCCTTGGACAGAGGGAGAGAAAAAAGAAAAAAAAGAGACCTCCAGGATACTATAGTTACTTGGAAGATGCCAGCGATGGCATTCTTCCTGATACTCTTATAAATGGTCATGTAAATTCATCTGGCATTAATAATATAAACACAGATGATACCGAGTTTTCAGGAGATGTGCTGGTCTCCTCAGGCTCCCCACGGACTTGTAACAGCCCAGAAAATTCTGTGGACTTCATAAATGAAGCTCTGTGTGACATTTCTGTTTCCAGTGCACTAGACAATACCAGGACTGCTGGACAGCCTGAGATATGCAGTGTTACAAATTCTGAACAATCTTTTATTCCCTCAGAGAGTGGAAGGGATAGCCCTATAAGGACAGCTATTGTGCAGCCGTATGCTGGTACTGAAACTACTGAAAACCATGGAGTTGCTAATGGACAAACTCTTGAAACCCCTGGAGAAGGCACAGATATCAATGGGGTGGAATTGCACCCTGAGGAAAACGTGGACCCAGAGCAACAAAAAACAGAGGATGCTTTACCTACTGCTGAGGCTGCTGTTTCAGGATCACTTTCTGTGAATCAGCCTGCAAAGTCCTGGGCTAGTCTCTTTCACAACTCTAAATCCTCAGCGTCCACACCCGTGGCCTGTGTTGAGACTAAATATGCTCTTTCTGCCACATCTCCTCTGGTACCTGAGAAGCAGGTTGAAGCTAAAGAAGGGCCTGTCCCAGTTTCAGAGGATCCTGTAGCCTTAAAAATTGCAGGTATAGTGTCCTCTGACCAGAATTAAATGAAAGTCATGGGCTGATATGTCCGACTTCTAAGCAAACTTGAAAGCATTGTCTAGAACTTCAGAGTGTGCTTGCTGTACTTTAACACTGTGCTGGGTTTAACTCTAACTTACCTTAAAACTTGAGTATAATCTGTTCATAGGTCTTTCAGAATTTCTTTGAAAATGGTTAATGATTAATTGCAGAATTAAGTGTTAGTTTTAAGCACTGATGAACTCTGAGCTTCGTTTTCTTTCCCAGGTAATTATAGTTACGTAATCTTTAGGAGGACGGTTACTTATCAATTGATCAGCTATTGAAAAATAAATATCTCAAAATAGGTTACAGCCAGTGGTGAAAAAAATATTTGAAAAGCTAGATGCTAGCAGCCAGGCAGCAGTCTTTCTCCCCCCCCCCCCATCAGTCTCCACAAGTCTGTATAGCCCAGGACAGCAAAATTATCCAACTAAATCTGGATCTTGAATCAAATACTAAATCAAGTTAAGTACAATTGATACACAAGTATTTTTCAAAAATTGAGGGTGTGCTGGAAAAAGAAAAAGAAAAAATAATAAAATAGAGATTGCCTGAGCCGGTGGACAGTCATTGATGCTATCGGGGCACAGTTTGATACATAGTATCTTAGTTTCGTGCCGATTTGTCTGAGACGTCCCCGTGCTTTAGTATTGTGCACAACCCTTTATTTTGCTTTTTCTCATATTAAACGTTGTTTACAATAGAGTAATTACCGAATTTTGGACCAATTATATTACTCTGAGAGTGGACCTGCGGGATCTTGTAAGACACCTCTGCTTCAGGCAGACCCAGACTATTCCCCACATTCTTCTTTTCTTTCTGTCCTCCTCCATGGTACCCACCTACCTCTCTCCACAGTGATGTTCATCTCCCTTTGTGGCTTCTCTTCCTACCACCACCCCATCTGTCCTCATGGTGTGCCTTTCTCCTTCCCTCTCCCAAATCTGTCCATTGTTGCATCTCTTTCCTGTTGATACTCTTCACGTATCTCCTGTCATGTGGTGCTTGTCTCTGCCCTTCAGCCCATCTCTTCTTCCCTCCTTCCCGTCTCCCCAGTAAAGGGCTTGGGGGAGACTGAGAGACAAGCTAATTTTATTTTAAAATGATGATAGAAGTATAAAACAGGTAATGCTCAATCAATCAATATGTCGGTGGCTTTGAGTGAATTCATATCAACCTTATTTCAATAGTGAGGCTGCTGCACAAAGTAAAACATTAGGGATGTTCACAGGGCAAACTCTTCAGTTCATTTGGCCTTTACCCCTTGTTTTTGGACTTTCTGGTTTGTTTCACACATTTATTTTAATGAAAAAAAAGCAAAACAAAACTAATGCATTCAAATTGATTTAATGTTAAAGTGATAATTGTATTCACTGTATTTTTTTAGGCTGCACTAATTTATACCTCAACAGTTTTTTTTTAAATTTAGGTACCAGTTCAAAAATTTAGGCTTTAGCAGCTGAGACCTACCCCCTGTTGTTTCCACTAGAGTTGAAGGGGTTTGGTAGGGTGAGGAGGAGGGAGAGAGGGTCCCCTCAGAGGTCTCCTGCAGCTCCTTCAAGGCCTGATTTACTAAAGCCATTTTTCCATTTCACATCTAAGGGAAAAGAAAGCTTAATATATCTGGCTTGTAATGTGCTGCTGCAGGCTACTAGCAAAAATTCACAGCTTGCATCCCCCTCACACTGTTGTCATCCAGTCTTTTATCTCTCTCTTTCCACAAATCCTTCTGCTATCCCACTATATCCCTCCATATCCCTCCATTAAATGGCTAACCTTCACTACCCAGGAAGCCAGCCAGCCATCCCCCAGGCCTCTAGATTCCCATATAGTCCAACTACATCTCTTACCCAGGAAGCACTAAGCGCCCCTCTCCCTGCTATTATCGTCACCCAGGAGGATAGTCGGCCACCTCCATTCCCAAACCCCCCTCCCCCCCATATATGTAGCTAGCTAAATCCCCCTACAGCTAGTGATGACTCCTCACAGTTACTGCACAACCATGCAGGTGCCCTCTCCCCATTAGGCCAACTGTACTTCATCTTCACCCTGCAAAAGGAGCTTTGTCTTCTCTGGACTGCAAGGTTCACTGTGAGATAGTTATATAGTTCAGGAGTTCCCACCTTAGTCTCGTGAGACTTGTGAACCTGAGATTAGCACAGGCGTTATTGCACAGCATGGCTTAAAAACGCAGTGCAGAGAAAAAGCGTTTTGCACATGAACGCAAGCTCTTGTTCTCACATCGGTGCACAGCTCATTTAAATGTCAGATGCAAAGAAGTGCACAGAAGACCCGAAAGCTGAGCATGAGGTTGTTTAAACCAGATTCCTTTGGATAGTGCCTTGTCTTAACAATAACTTTGTAAGGGGATTGTGACAGATATGTTACAGAGCTCATAAAGCATGTTGTGTTTACTGTAATGTATGTGATGTCTGTTTCGATGTAAATATACTATATATGTTTGTAATTTGCCTTGAACAAGGACATTTGTGGAGTAATAAATTGATGAAATAACTGCATAGAAACAACTGTTAGGTAGTGGCTTGGACCCCTGGTAACCTAGTCAGCAGTTAAGCAAACGTCCTTAGCTGAGTTGTATAGTGGCTGTCTTATTCACCTGCACTTTTTCTTTCTTGAAACAAATTGATATTCCACCAATCTCTGATGTTTACTTTCCTGTGAGTTGAGATTTTTCCCTTATAGGCTAATCGTTTTGGTTGTGTGGACTTTTTATTGATCTCCAAAAATGTTCAAGGACACCCATGTTCCCTCCACTCTTTCTGAACCCTTTTCCCTCAGCGCTAATCCTGCCCTAACTAGCTTGCGCTATCTTCTTTTCCCTTTCTGTCTCTACCAGCCTCTCTTTCTCCCCCTTCATCAGTCCCCACAAGTCTGTCTTTTTTCTTTCCCCCTCCCCAGCCAGTTCAATTCAGTTTTTCTCTTTCCATTGCCAGTCCTTACCAAGTTCTCTCTTCCCAACAGTCGATCACAGTAGCCTACCCTTTTGTCTCTTTTTCTGTGTCCTGTGTGCCCCCAATAATGGTCTCACGGACTCCTAGGGGTCTGTGGATCACAGGTTGGGAACTATTAATCTAACACATTTATCTTGTATAAAAATGTATACAGCATTTTTCATTAAGAACATCGTACAGTGTGCAAAGTAAAATTGTAAATGTTAGCCAAGCTTAAATAACTTTCTAACTGCCAAAAGATGAGATGCATCCAGTTATGAATCACACCAGGTCTGAGGAGGAGTTAAAAGTGTTAGCTTGTTCTTCTGCAGTCAGTGTTAGTGAGGATTTCACATCTGTGCCTTCTCTTTACTGTGTATTCTCAGCAAAAAAAGACTAAAAGGATTCACTACTGTGATATCCAAAAAAATAAAGTGACAACCCCATCCAATAATCGCATTCGCTACACCTGAACCAAGGCTCACTATCCTAAATAATACTAAATTTTTGTCGGATCGCTTGCCTGAAAAGGATCCCCCTCCCTTGTAGCAAGTCCTCCTTTTTATTCTTTTAAATACAGACTACATAGCCTAAAAGGTAATCAAAGGGGCAACACAAAATTGTGAACCCCCAGATATACTTAATTTATTTGACGATCTTCTTAACTTCAAATGGAGCTAGAGGCACATCCTGCTATTCTGTTCTCCGCTCCAGAAGATCATGACGGAATCAACTTAGCTGTTTTACTCCACTTTAAGAGACCCAGTCAATTCTCAGTACAGTCTCTTAATGCTGGCCTCTTGTCAAGGAAGTGTCCTACTCCCCTAGTAGAGATCTTGAGCGCTAGCTGGGAAGCATCAATCTGCTAACGCCGGCCTCTTCTCAAGGAAGCATCATGCTCTCCTGCTTAAAGTTCTTAATCACTTGCTGGGAACCACCACTGTGAGCATGAAGTACTGCTCCCCCCTCCCAAGCTTTGTGGAAGGGCAAAAGTCAACAATAGGTCAAGAGATGAGGAGCTGAGGGGTAGGAGTGCTGGAACAACAAAGTCCTGAACTGCAGATATAACAATGATGTTTATGCACAGAATAGCATTCCAGTACGTGTGTACGAATACCTTTATGATTTTTTTGGGCTCAAGATTTAGCTGCTGCAAGCCTAGATCTGTGTGTGCATGCTTTCTGTGTATCTCCTGTGTGCTTTCCCATCTTAGTGCGTATTTTTTGCGCCCACTTATTTGTATATTATCTTTGGGTACTGCATTTGGGAGCAATTTCTTTTTTGTTTATGCTTGTGTTAGGAAATTGTGCGCTGAACTTTTAGCACATCACTCTAACACATAGATTCCAATATTGTCCCCTGAATGTGTGCTTAATGACTGCACAGCCCTATTTTAAAAAAAGAAAAAGTCTGTATACCACTGATTATGGGGAGAAATTATGGATACTAGATCATTTGCGAGTTTAAATTTGGCGCCTATGTCTGGGCCTGTCCTTGTAAGAAGGAAGAGGAACTGGGCCAGAGCTGAAGAAGTTGCCACTAAGACTTGGGAGGGGGATGAGAAGAGCTGACAAATCACTTGTCAGGATGCACGATGGAGTGGAAAAGAGCAGGACCAGGGTTGGAAAGTAACTGCTGCGATTTATGCTGTTCCTTGCTACTAATCACTGAAGAGGGAAAGGCAAAAAGAGAAATTTAAAACAAAAATCAAAACGAGCAGTAAGAGAGTTTATAATGTTTTATTTTTAATTTGTTTTTTTCTCTGGGTAGTGTACCTCTTCCAGCAGCTTGGAGACTGAGCATGTCCTCTTTTGATGACACCAGTGTATTTATGCAGCTGGCACCTCCTGCCAGCCCCAGTATACTCAGTCTCCAAGCAGCTGGAGGAGGTAGTGAGCCAGGGTGCTGGACTCACTGAAGGGACAACTAAGGAGCATAGGGTTTAGTTTGAGTTTAATTTCCTTCCTGTAATGGCAGGGTTATTGTTATGTTTAGCTTCCGTTGTTAAAGAAAGAACAGAATGAAAGGCAGCAGAAGGAGATCCTCCCCCCCCCCCTCCCAGAAGTTCAGTGGGGGTCTTTTGGGTGCTGTGACATCCCTGGGCTACTGGTGCCTCCCAAACTCATCAGCGGGTAAGGACCGCACATACAGGAGCCTGCAGGCAGACAGCTTTCCGAGCAGCTCCTCAGTGCTGAAGCCAGCAACTAGCGGCTGAGCGCGAGAGGAAGGAGAGGCGCAGTGTCTTACAGTCCCGAGTTAAGGAGTTCACCAGAGGGATGAAATAGGTAAATGGTGGTGTTGCTGGCTAAGGTTGGTGCCGGGCAACAGAAGCAAGTGCTTAAATTTGCATCAGTGACACGCTGGGTTGGAGCGTGGCCTAAGACTGCGTGACTGGGGTTTGGCAGCGCCGTGAGAAAAAAAGCGAGGCATCTTTTTTCTCACCTCAGCGGCACTATAGTTCAGTCAGCCTTTTCCGCTGCAGTTCTCTTTTCTTGGGGGGAGAAAACAAAGACAGCTGCCTGCATTTCATACAGGACAAGAGGGGAAAGAAGGCCCTAGTTCCATTTAATTTAATTAAGTGAAGTGAATTTTCAGTGGTTTATTTTACTTTGCTTTGGTTCATTTTGAGGGCCAGAGGCGAAAGGGGGTCTCCTTTGCTCCCAGGTACTAACTGGAGGCATAGAAGGGGACAGTCCATGGTCCTTCACCATGCTGGCCAGACTGCAGTGCTTGGTGTGTGGGACCTGGCGGGGGCAGTCTTTGAGGCAGGCATTTGCCTAGGCTGCATGCAAGAGACCATGTCATTAGAACAAGACCTGCATACAAGACAAGGCAGGAGGGTCCCTCTCTGTCTCGTGAGGCCCAGGATGCAGAGGGGTCCACGCTGGCATCAGTGGAGTTGGCTTCTGGACTTCAGGCCATTCCCGTACCCTCCACCCCCACAGACCCAGGGAGATGTAGGGCTCCAGGTGATTTTTCACTGGAGTTTGTCCTGCTTCTGCACAAGGCATTTTGTATGGGCCAACGGGTCGGCCAGCTGATCCACAGTGCCGGAACATGGTACTAAGAGGGCGACTGAATTGAAAGAGGGCGAGATGGTGGCAGCGGCTGCTGAGAGGGCTAGGACCTCAGAGGGGTTGCAGCAATCTCCATTGTCTGAGGGGCTGGAAGGAGAAGACCTGGAGAAGAAGCTAGATTTGCAGGAGAAAGAGTTGGAAGAAGGAGAGATCCTGGAATAGGAGGATCAGTCGTGGATTGTATGGGTGTTCCACCGGGGAGAGTTGCCGGCACTCATCGTGGAGTCCTTGAAGGCCCTGAATATGCCCTCTAGCCTACCGGCCAAGAAGAGACACTGTAGGCCCCAGGCAGTGCAGAAGTCACAAAAAGTTTTCCCTGTGCATAGAGTGGTCAGGCAGATGATCCAGGATGAGTGGGATCTACCGGAGGCTGGCCTTAGGGAAGTGCGAGCCATGACACGCCTGTACCCGTTATCGGAACAAGAACGCAAATTCCTCCAGTCGCCTAAGGTGGGATGCGGCAGTGTTGGAGGTTACCAAGATGACTATCCAGGTAGAAGGTAGTGCGGCACTCAAGGATGGCCAGGATAAGAAGTTGGACACCTTGTTTAATATAAATGCCCTCTTGCTGCAGGCCTCTATCTGCGGAACGTAGGTAGCTAGAGCCTGCCTTTGCTGGTTGCAACGGGTTCAACAGCTGGGAGAGCTGGTGGCGGACCTGGAGGGAGGCGGCCAAATTGGAGTTGGAGACTGCCTACCTAGCAGACACCCACTATGATCTCATTATAGGACTCTCTAAAAGCATGGCCTTGGTGGTGGCGTCCCACTGCTACATGTAGCTTCGGAACTGGGCGGTGGACAGTTCCTTCAAGTCTCACCTCAGCAAGCTCCCCTTTAAGGGAAATCTGCTTTTTGGGGAGGAGCTAGACAAATTGGTCAAGGACTTGGGAGCGTCCAAGGGAGGCCACCTGCCTAAGGATAAGCAGAAGGAGGCCTGCAATCCACCTTCGACTCGAGGACAGCTGAAGGACTTCAAGCATTTTTTTGCATCTCGCTTTAGCCCTTACCAGAGGGGCAGATTCCCCTCCAGGGGGCAGGGGTTTTGAGGTTTTCAAGGAGCAGGCAGGGGTTTTGACACCACCTCAACCTTGGGACCAATGTTCCCTCTTATTTTCTGTAGGCTGTGTGTGCATAAAATATCAGCTGTGCAGCTTTTGAAGGAAGGTTAAATTTTTGTGCGCCACATAACGACACTTGGAGTTGTATACTTTAAAATTTGACTACATGTCAGAATACAGTATGTATACCACATTGATTTTAATCAAATTAAATGAAAATAGACAATTACTAAATGAATCAGAAAATTTCTAGTAATTACAATCACAACTTTTAAATTTTAAGACGTCTGTGTTGTTTTCTATAAGAATCAGAACCGTAATTTTTGTGCGCTCTGTTGTAAAGTATGTGCGCTCGCTCAGCGAGATGTGTGCGCGCGCAGACGCGCACAGCTTAGAGGGAACAGTGCTTGGGACCCAAGAAATCACAATGAAGCGAGGGGATACTCAGGTAGGGGGTGCAACCCGTGGGAGGTTGGCTGTGGATTTTTACCCTGCCTGGGTCCAGATCACTTCAGACCAGTGGGTCCTGGAAGTCATCCGGGAGGGGGCTATGCCCTCGAATGAGCTCGCCCAGTGAACCACTATTTCGTTCAGTCTTCCTGCAAATTGTTGTTCCTTGAGGACATCCAGTCCAGTCATGGATCCCTCCCTGAGTGTGTTTTATGATAATCTGTTAGGTCACCCCGGTCCTGAAACTGGTTCCCTTGGTGGGGGAAGTGGCCAGGGGGTGCTGGGAAGTATGGTGCAGTCGGCGTTGGGGGCGGACTGAGAGAGCTGTCGGTCTTTCGCTCCCTGCGGGATGGCATTGCTACAGGTAAGCCTCCTCATTCTGGGGAGGGGGGGATTCCTTCCCAGGTGGTGAGGGAGTCAGGTTATTTAGGTGTAGAATTGTTTTCTCATGTTGAAGTACTTATTTGTTGTTCCTGTGAGTCTGTTTTGTCAGTAGGTTACTGGAGCTGGTAGGCGGTGCCAGCTGCATAAGTACACTGGAGTCATCAAAAGAGATAACATGCTCAGTCTTCAAGCTGCTGGAAGAGCTACACTACCCAGAGGGGTGGGACTGGACTGGATGTCCTCAAGGAACAACAATTGGCAGGTAAATCTAATTTCTCCTTCTAGTCCCAGCCAGACCAGTCAAGATGAATGGAGATACTTTCTCCCTCCCTCAGCAGATGGAGACAGTGAAAACATGAGCTTATTTCCCATAAGGACTGATGTGGCAGGGATCCAAAGGCTGGAGAAAGCCTGCGCGAAGCCAGGAGTTAATAGGTAGCAGCCGGAGGAAGAGTTCTTCCCATACCAGCAAACCCTCCTGGAAGGGACTTACTGTGATATGTTGGAACATCAGCCCCACTCCCTTGGAAGGATGCTCTTCCTGGGTAATTGATAAAGTTACACTGGAAAAAAACAGACTTGCATGCAGCATATACAGAAGATGTTTTTTCCTCTAGCCCAGTGCTTTTTGGCCTCGGTATAGTAACATAGTAAACATAGTAAATGACGGCACATAAAGACCAGTATGGTCCATCTAGTCTGCCCAGTAAGATGGCAAGAGTAGGTGCACCTGCCGCTCCGTGCAGGCCACCCCTCCCCATGTCTTTGTTTTAGGAGTGAACCCTTCCCATATCTTTGTTTTAGGGGTGAACCCACCGCTCTGTGTAGGACACCCCTTTATGTTGAGAAATTAGTTAAGTTTATTTTGATTTTATCCTGTTGCTATAAAGGGATCCACTGTGTCTGTCCCATGCCATTTTGAATTCTGTCACTGTATTTGCCCCCACCACTTCCATCGGGAGGGCATTCCAAGCATCCACCACCCTTTCATTGAAAAAGTATTTCCTGACATTGCCTTTCAATTTACCCCCTTGCAGCTTCATGTTATGCCCTCTAATTTTACAGTTTCCCCGTCTTTGGAAGAGGTTTGTTTGTTCATTATTTCTCTTTATGTATTTAAAGGTCAAACAGCAACACTCTTACAGAGCATTAGGTAAGCGTGTTTTCTCTGCTGTTTCTCTTGGCAGTGACTTCAGGTTTTGCGTTTGCAGAAATTTATCATAGGGCCTGTAGTATGGGTAGTGGTGTGCTGTCTGCAGTACCCACCACTTGTTTTCTGCCCGCCATGTGATTGGCCTTCAGAGATGCTTCAGGTACAAGTGCCTGGGCCTGGTCCCTTCTTCCCCGACTTTATTTTAATGCTGCACCAAACCTATATGGCTAGGGGCCAAGAGCAGGAACATCTGGCCCCCAACAGATTCAGATACTTTGATATGGTGGTCCTCTCTAGGGATTTTTCCTACTCTCCCATCCTGGGACAGATGGACCTTTTGTAGTAGTGATGATCAGGGTGAAGAGGGACAGGAACCCTTGGTGTTGTCCTCTGATTTTTCCACAAATAGGGCTTAGTGACCAATCATCGAGACCCTTTGGATTGAGGATGATTAAAAGGATCCGCAGGAGATGGTGACCCCCATTCTGTGGGGCATAAAGAAAAAGCTACCTACGTTTCCATTCCATCCTGTCCTTCAGGAGATGGTGCAGGAGATTTGAGAGGAGTCTGATTTCAGATTAAGAGGGACTTGTACATGCTGCTACCAGAGGTGGAGAGGTACATGGGAACATACTTCTGGTACATCGTTGTACCCAAGAAAGAGGGCACCTTTTGGCTTATCTTGGCCCTCAGGCAGGGCATCCTAGCTGTCGAGGTTCCTCAAGTTCAGATGGTGTCCTAAAGGACGGCAATCTTAGCAGTATCATAAGAGAGGCATTTTGACCTCTCTAGACCTGAAGGAAGCCTATGTGCACATACCCTTGGCTCTTGGTTTCAGTAAGTTCTTTTCTTTGACATGCTGGGACAGCATTATCAAATCAAAACACTACCATTTGAATTGGCAACAGCACTGCAGACCTTCACCAAGGGTTATGATGGTGATGGTAGTGGCAGTGGCAGCCACCCTGTGTTGAGACAGGGTGCTGGTTCCACCTGTATCTTGATGATTAGCTCATCAGAACAAAATCAAGAGAGGAAAACCTGGTAGCTATGGCAAATATTGTACAGACCTTGGAAACCTTGATCTGGATGCTAACAAGGAGAAGAACATCATGGTGTCACCCCAAAAACTTGAATACCTGGACATTTGCTTCAACATAGTCTGGGGAAAGGTTTTTATCTTCCAGCCCTGCACAAGGGGAAACTGCAGGGGCAAATTTCTCAGCTTGTGCAGAATCCCCCTGACCAAAAGCCTGGTATTTCCTACAGGTCTTATGTTCAGTGGGGTGAACCCTGGAGCTGCCCTGCGGGTGATGGCTCACATGGGGACCTTGCAGATTAACTTGTTTAGATGGAGCCCACGGTTGGGTCGCTATGATGTGGAACTCGGGTTGATGGATCCAGCAAGACTGAGTCTGAATGGTGGCTATTTGGCAACCACCTGGACAAGGGCATGCCATTGGAGGAGCTGGACTGGGTGGTCTTGACCATGGATGCTTGTGGAGCACTTTGCCAGGGGCAAGCCACTCAAGGGGCTTGGTCTCAGAATTCTGTCCATAAAAGTGTTGGAAGTTTGGGCAATCAGGTAGGCCTTGCTCCACTTTGCCAGGCAGCTCAAAGGTAGGGCCATGAGTATTCTGATAGTATTTGGCGATGGCCCATATAAACAGGCAAGGAGGCACCAAGTGTGTTCAGCTGGTGATAGAGGCAAATAGCATTTGCAGGTCCTCTCATCACAGCATATACCAGGATCTCAAAATATTCAGACAGATGATCTCAGGCTATACCCCAACAAGTGGGAACTCTTAGAAAGGGTTTAGCTATGATTCTGGCCAGGTGGGTTCATCCAGTAATGGACTTGAGGGCCACAGTGGGCAATACAAAAATTATAGTACCAAGTGGAGGAATAGCCTGAGGGCTAGAGTAGCAGGCTGAGAACTAGGGAAGCCAGGTTTGAATCCCATTTCAGCTTCTTGTGATCTTAGGTAAGCATTTAGCCCTTCACTGCCTCAGATACAAAGATTGCCAGCCCTCTGTGGACAGGAAGCTGAATGGCTTGGCCCTTAACAGTATCAAGGTGCAGTTGGCAGCTCTAGCTAATTTTAGGGGTAATATTGGTGATAAATCCTTGGCTTTTCTCCTAGATGTTTTGCATTTCTTAAGGGGGCATATTTGTTTCTCCTTTAGACCTTCACTGTTCTTGTGAAACCTCAATTTGGTTTTGTAGTTGTTGATGAGACCTCCTTTGAAACCCCTGCATTAGGCTCATCTGAAAGAGCTGTGTTTTTCTGGTGGCTGTTCTGCCAGGAGAATTTCCAAATTGCAGACACACTCTCGTAGGGTGCCCTATTTGAAAAATTCAGAATATGGTGTGCAGCTGCGTCCTATTTCCTTTTTCCTCCCTGAAGTTTTCTTAGTTTCATCTCCGTCAGGAGGTGCCATCTGCCTATGTTCTGGGCAGAAGCTGATTGGGTTGGGGAGGAACATTCTACGTTTCATATTGTGATGTAGAAGCCCCTATAGAACCCATGGAAATAGAAAGAAACGAAAAGGTTACCTTTAAAACTGACAGTCAGCCAGCACACATAACTCACTGTTTACAAGAGAAAGACAAACAGAGGGAGATAGGAGCTGAGCTGACACGCCCAAGCTCTGACGTAGCAGCAAGCCGGGAGCTTGATCACTCACACCTGTTCAGAAAGGCAGAGCCAAGCCTCAGGGAACAGAAATATAAACGCTGGTTGGGAGCAAAGGAGGGGCAGTGAGGGCAACAAGAGAAGCAAAGAAGGAAGCCAGAGAGGGAGCAAGAGGAGAGTGCTCCTGAGAGACGTGGTTGGAGAGGCTCAGGAACCCTAGAGAATTGGAGACTTGGCAAAGAACCTACCTGCAGTTCTGGGAGAGAAGCCAGCAGACTAGAAGGTGAGAAGGCACAGCCTGTTGCCAGGAACCAGCCTGGGCAGAGAGAACAGGGAGCCCTTCAGTCCTTACTGCCTGAGGAAAGGCTTCAGAGTTTGCACAAGTGGAGACCCAGCACCAAAGCAGGGAGGTTAAGAAGCTCTACCTGGAACAGAGAGCCAGGGGGTGGCTCTAGTCAGGAATTACAAACGGAGCATCACAGAGCATTTCCTTATAGCTGGAAGGAACTAGATGAGAGCCAGAGAAGAAGCTCCAAAGCCACAGGTATTTCAAACCCTTGCTGTCTAGAATTGTATACAGGGGAAACACCTGAGTTTGCAGAGGGAGGTTACTTTAAACACAGTAGTAGCCGCTGGCAGCCAAGCTCAGTAAATCCTGAGCTGGAAGATATGAAAACGGACTGTAATGTTAGTGACATAGCTGAAGTGCCAATGGATTGCACGCTTTGCCTAGCCGATGATATTGAGTCACTGTGTTAAGTCTTTGAGTTAAAGAACTGTGAAACAGCAAAGGAAAAGAAGTTATTTTCCTTTGCCAGAAGAAGCTGTTTGGTTTTCCCATTTTTGTTACTTGGAAAAGGCACAGCACGTTTTTGGAGCCAGAGTGTGAACAGCAGCTATCTTATTTGTTGTAAATAATCCTCAAGCAAACACTTGGACACTTTCCTATTTTGTTCTACACTAAGTCCTAATGTGAGGGGAATACATTTCTTGCCATTTTGCCTTAAACACTCGACTCATAACTATTCCTTTATCAGAGGTCTAAAAGGGACTACAACTCCCAAGAGGCATTGCGAAAGCAGAAAGGTGTGGTCTCACTTTCTGGCGGAGGGCTGGCCTCATGACAATATGTTGGATGTCAGTGAGATTCTCAAGCGTTATCTAAAGGTTATAGGGACTTTTAGTCGGTCAGACAGGCTTCTTTGTCCTTATTTTCAGCTCTTATTTTGGTCACACTGCCAAGAAAACCCAGGAGCTGTTGGATCGCCAGGAGTTAACATTGACTCAAAGGCACACATTGCATTGCATTTGCAAAGACAGAGATTATTTTTCTGAGTTGGGCACTTCATCTGCTGTGCCTTCTCAATTTAAGGCTAATGATTGGATTCTTCCTATAAATTTAAGATTAGGAATTTGGATGTAATGTTTGCACATCTAACCTGGTGTCAGTCATATCCATACAGTTGCAAAAACAAGTTTCTGTAAACTCAACATGATTCATAGATTAAAACCGTACATATCTGAAGGTAATCTCCATACAGTGATGCATGCTTTAATCATTACACATTTGGACTATTGTAATCTTGGTCTTGGTCTTCCTGCTTATGTCATTCATACTCTCAAATTATTCAGAATGCTGCCATCTGAGTAATTACACTGGTGAACATTGAAATCGTTACTGACTTTAAAAGGCCCTAATCTGTAGTATCTTGGTGAGCTGAACACGAATATTACATTAAAAAAAATTATTGGCTCTCGTTTTGAAGATATTGCATGTAGTTCATTTTTGACATTTCAGCGTGTAAATTTATCCAGTAGGACATCAACAACATCCCAAATAAGCCTTGAATGATGTAATATTGCATCACATTGCATAATACCAGCATGCACACATCATCCAGAGTTGATTGCATCATTTTCTGATGCAATGCAGTACTATTGTCAGACGGCTGCAGAAGCCATCTGACGTCAGCAGTGTACTATATGCAGTCGGAAAGGAAAGTAGTCTGGTATTCTGTTCCGATATTGAAAGCCTCATGAATGCCTTAAAAATCACTCATGACCCACAAGACTGGAGACTATTTATAGACTCTTCGAAACCGAGTCTGAAGGCTGTGCTTTTGAACAATGGATACTGTCTTCCATCTATTCCAGGAGCGCATGCCGCCCACATGAAAGACATAGTCTATGTCCCTTTCCGGTACTATCCGACAAAAAAATTAGCTAAGGTTTCACTGGGGGTATTTAGTGATTTTTTGGAGAGATTATATATATTATCACTAATTTTGGAGCTTTTAGTTAGGATAGGCCCACATGAAAGAGACATACGATAATTTATAGTTAATGGAAGTCAGTAGATGCTTTAACAAGTACAGCTGGCACCTCTGTGGTGACTTGAAGGTAGTTGCCCTTTTAATGGGACTGCAGCAGGGATATATAAAATACATGTATTATGTGAGTGGGATAGCCGAGCAAGGGATTGGCACTATTTGCGGATGGAATGGAATCGCAGACAAAATGTAACAGTTGGAGAGAAGAATATCCAGCACCCAGCTCTGGTTGAGGCTCACAAAATCCTGCTACCATCCCTTCATATCAAACTAGGTTTGATGAAAAACTTTGTGAAAGCCATGGACCGCACTTTGCCAGCTTTCCGATACCTGCATGAAAAATTCCCTCGACTCAGCGAAGTAAAGATTAAAGAGGGAGTTTCTTTGGATCTTCAGATTCGAGAGCTCTTCAAAGATGACTGGTTCAACAACTTGCTGCAGGGTGATGCGAAACAAGCATGGAATGCTTTTCGCCTAGTGTCAGCAAACTTTCTCGGGAATGTTAGGGCAGAAAACTACAAGGAACTAGTAGAAGACATGCTGATGCAGTATCAGAAACTTGGCTGCAATATGTCTCTAAAGATCCATTTCCTTGATTCCCATCTCGATTTCTTTCCTGACAACTGTGGTATGGTTAGTGATGAACAGGGCGAACGTTTTCACCAGGATATTGCAACGATGGAGCAAAGATACCAGGGAAAATGGTCCACTACAATGCTGGCTGACTACTGCTGGACACTCCCCAGAGAAGCTCCCGAACAGCTGTACAAGAGATAGGCGAAAAAAATTTAAGAAGTAGTCTATGACTTGGTTTTTTACAGGTATTAACCGAAGGCCTATTATATTTACTATTGACATGCATTTCGTGATGTAAACATTAATTCTTGTAACATAGTAACATAGTAAATGACGGCAGATAAAGACCAGCATGGTCCATCTAGTCTGCCCAGCAACATGGCAGGAGTAGGTGCACCCCTTCCCATGTCTTTGCTTAGTGGTGCACCCACCAGAAGCAGGTGCACCCCTCCCCATATCTTTGTTTCTTTGTTTAGGGGTGAACCCCACCGCTCCTCCCCCCCATTGCTCCATGTAGGACACCCCGTATTTGTTGAGAAATTAGATGGTTCAGTTTATTTAGATTTAATCTTGTTGCTGTAAAGTGATCCACTGTATCTGTCCCAGGCCACTTTGAATTCCAAAAAAACTAGAGCGAACTTTGGAATTTCACTGTCATATTCGTGTTCAGCATATAAAAATTGAAAAGAAATGACTATTTTTATTTCAGTAACATGACTTTTGTAAACATTTGTTGACCAGTGTTATGGGAATAAGTAAGTATGAACACATCACTAGAGTATTGTTTAAACTACATTGGTTCCCTGTAAAATGGCACATGACTTAGAGTACTCGTGTTTTTATTGTTATTTTTTTAAACTATTTTGATTGAGAATGAAAGTCAAATTACAGAACTCAAGAAAAAAAAACAACTCATCCATTTTGCAACCATGTACATGACAAGCATCAGATTACTAATTAGATTTTACATTAATTTACTATCTGGGATCCATCTACGTTCAATATGCACCCAGGTTGGCCCATCGCCCTGTTATACATACTATCTTCGGGCCCCCTCAAATCTTGAGTTGGTTTCCTCCAGTCCCTTGAACATCCTCAGAAAAGATATTCATCACCTACCGGTTGCTCT
This sequence comes from Ichthyophis bannanicus, assembly GCA_033557465.1. Classification (NCBI taxonomy): domain Eukaryota; kingdom Metazoa; phylum Chordata; class Amphibia; order Gymnophiona; family Ichthyophiidae; genus Ichthyophis; species Ichthyophis bannanicus. The sequence goes on along the minus strand of CM066034.1, from coordinate 84,656,392 downwards.
TTTGCATAGCTTATCCCATATGACTCCAACACTCTATCCAGGATACTGTACATCTGCCCTGCTATATTACACTACTAATTCAACTTTTACAACACATATCAAATATATAACTCTTAAACTCTTGGCGATGTCCGGGGGTGGGGGACAAGCTTTCACCAATCCTTAAAAGTATCTTGTAAGTTGGTGGTTGGAGGGGCCCTCATGGGGAGGAAGCAGGAGGGGGCACTCTGGTACACATTTGTGGGGATTCTCCCTTCCCTGAGAGGGACGGGTCCCATATCATCCGGAACATCCATCCCTTCCCCTGCAGCTCGTAGGTTAACTTATCAAATTTCACCTCCTCTGCCTCTTTTTGATGCCAGTCTGCAAGAGCAGGTCCACTATTGGACTTCCACTGCCAGGCGATGGTCAGCCCTGCAATAATTAGCAACTTTCCCCGGAGCAAGTCCTCTGCTTTCTGCAGAGGAGATGGGAGGAAAAAGCCCCAATAACATACTCCTGGAGGTAAATGTGTCTATCACCTCCTCCTCCTTGCAAACTGTTGTAAATTCCTACCCATAAAAGTTGAATTACAGGGCATTCCCACCACATATGGTAGAAGGATCCGTTTTTGCTGCAGCCCCTCCAATATCACTTCATGCTTCCCAACTTAGCTCTATACCAGAGGTGGGCAATTCCGGTCCTGGTGGGCCGCAGACCAGTCAGATTTTCATGATGTCCCTAATGAATAATGGACCTATTTCCATACAATGGAAGGCAGTGGATGCAGATAGATCTCATGAATATTCATTAGGGACATCATGAAAACCTGACTGGTCTGCGGCTCTCCAGGACCGAAATTGCCCACCCCTGCTCTATACAGTTGGAGTGGGGGTGGTATACATTCTATGAATTATCTGAAACTATGTCTGCCTCCAAGAGGTGACCCACGTGTATTTGTATATTCCCTGGTATATTTGCTGCTAGTGTTCATCTGGGTATTCTGCCTTTAGCCAGCATTCCCACCCTATCCTATGCAACTGTGGCTTGTTGTTTTCTTCTTCCACTTGTACATCATATAGCTTAGCCTTCATCCCCTTATTAGTTTCTCTAGTGAGCCCAGCACCTAGGCTCACTACATCCTCCTGCTGCTTGGAGACTGGACCAATCAAAGTCTTCAGAAAAACAATATAGAGACGTGGGCAGCGTTTAAAACTCACAACTTTTATTGGTCCATATGCAACAAGGGGGGCCAGACCCAACACAGGCCGTGTTTCGTACCAGATGTAGCGTGCTGGAATTCTCCATCAGCCCCCAGTGTGTCCAGTCTCCATGCAGCAGGAGGATGTAGTGAGCCTAGGTGCTGGGCTCACTAGAGAAACTAATAAGGAGCAGGCTAGTACTTTATATTATTTTGGGTTAGATCAAATTGTTTTAAGTTATTTTAAATTTCCAGTTGGGCAGTTTGGTACTGTTTCTTTAAAAAAAAGAAAAAAGGAGGATAGAGGGGTTCCTTCCCCTGCCAAGCCATACAGAAAATACCTGGCTATTTTCCTTCGGGATCTCTTTTCCCCTTGACGGCATGGGGTAGAGCTCCGTAAACAGCCCACAGGCAGCCCGATCGCCACGGAACTGCAGGCGGCAGCTTCGGGAACAGCTCTTAACGCATATTGCTGTTTTTCACGGCAGCCCTAGTTTACCTGCGCTCAGAGCGCGGCTCCACATAACTGAGCCTTGTCAATCTGTTGAAGTCAGTTGAGAGCAGGGACGGCCCAGAAACGGTAGGTTGATTGTCTGTTCGGGGCTGGTGGGCCTCCCTGCAGAGCGCGCCAAAACGCTGTGAGGAAACCGCGGCCATTTTGAACACGCGGTTTCCCCAGCGGTTCTGTTCATCGCGGCGGCAGCGCTGTCCTCCGGGGCAGAGGGGTCTCCGGGTTCGAGATCAGCGTTTTCAACTGTAAAGTACCAATTTTTGTTTTATTCTTTTTGTTTTATGGAGATTTTAGTTTCCTTTTCTTTTAGACATCAGTCTCAGGTGAGCTGGTTGGCCAGATGGCATTGAATCACTTGGAAATATAGAGAAAGAAGAGTTCCTGTGTAGAGAATAAAAAAAAAAAGAAGGGACAGGCATTACACAGCCAGCAGTTCCTTGATCATTGGTGGAACCAGGGGACCCTAGGATCAGTCAAGGACAATCAGCCCATGTCTGTAAGTTCACAGTGTATAATTTGTGGCACCCATAGGGGCACGAGCGCAGAGACAGGCATCTGTCAGTGCTGTGCAACAGTGTCAGTCAGTGTGGGGCAACAAATGGAGAGCTCCACGGCTTCCGCTCCCCAGGAAGCAGTAGCGGGGCGGAAGGTGAAGCTTGAATAGCGGGCCCTTCCACTTCGGCTCCAGAAGTGGCATCAGGTAACCCTAGTGCTAGTGCAAGTTCGGATCTTGGATTCGCTATGCAACTGGAAGACCTTTGTCCAGATTTTGTATTACTCATGCATCAGGCGTTCTGTCATAGACGGCAAGGTCAGCTGCCTGGTCCCTTACCTATCCCTTCCTCTAGCATGTGATCCGGACTAGCGGAGAGTGAAAGTTTAGCATTGAAGGCGGCCAAGAGGCCGCGTCCTCCAGAGCCCTCGCCCTCCGAAACGGGATGGCAGGAGGGAGAGGAGGCAGAATTTGACATGGATGTGGATGTGGATGAATTAGATGAGGGAGAGATTTCTGAGCCTGAAGATCAGGCGAGGGTCATTCGAGTGTTTCGGAAGGATGAGTTGACTGCTCTTATTACAGAGGCTCTGCAGATGCTTAGGCTGGCTACCGAGCAGCCGGTCGAGGAAGAGGGCGGCGCAGATCCCATTATTCAGGCGGTGCGTCAAACGCAGGTGTTTTTCCTAGCCATAAGGTGATCAGATGATTCAGAACGAGTGGGATCATCCTGAAGCGGGGCTCAAGGGGATACGGATTATGAACAAGCTATATCCCCTGGCGGATAAGGACAAGGAGAGATTCCGTTCTCCAAAGATTGATGCTGCGGTTTCGGCGATCACTAAAAAGACCACAATTCCGGTGGAAGGCAGCGCGGCCCTAAAGGATGCGCAAGATAGAAGGATGGATGGTTTATTAAAACAATCCTTTGGAGCGGATGCAATTTCTTTGCAAGCCTCCATTTGTGGAGCTTGGGTGGCAAGAGCCTGTCTCCGCTGGGTTCAACACCTAAAGCAGTCGGCGTCCTTGGGGTACGACGAGGTGAGAGAGCTACAGCGCTTAAAATCGGGATCAGCGTATTTGGCAGATGTGCACTACGACCTCATTAGAGCCTTATCAAATAGTATGGCTTCCTTGGTAGCGGCGCGAAGATCCCTTTGGCTAAAAAATTGGGCGGCCGACTGGTCCTATAAGTCATGGCTCGGCAAACTCCCGTTCAAGGGGAAACTGTTTGGAGAGGATCTGGATAAGTTAGTTAAGGACTTGGGGGATTCCATGGAGGTAGTCTTCCGGAGGATAAGCCCAGGCAGGGAAAATCTTCTTCGGCCTTTCGGGGGACAGCATAGAGACTTTCGGAGATTTTGATCGCCCCGTTTCGCGGGGTCCCAAAGAGGAAGATTTGCGTCTCGAGCCCAAGGGTTCCGTGGGTTTCGGGGTGCAAGTAGAGGGTTTGCAGCGGCATCCTCTGGGACCACCCGGAAGCCACAAGGAATGGTGGCGGGTCCCAGCAGAAAGTCAACCGATCGGAGGTCGCCTTAGGGGTTTCCTTCCTGCCTGGGCCCGCATAACGTCCGATCAGTGGGTTTTAGAGATCATCCGAGACGGTTATGCACTAGATCTGGCAAAGCCAGTGCTGGACTCGTTTGTGAATTCGCCCTGCAGAGGGCCGCAGAAGGCTTTCCAAGTGCATCACACTTTGGACCGTTTCTTGCAGCTTGGAGCCGTCATTCCAGTACTGCAAGCAGATTTTGGCATGGGTCGCTACTCTATTTATTTCGTGGTGCCAAAGAATGACGGGTCTCTTCGCCCTATTCTAGACCTCAAAGGAGTAAATCGTTGTCTCCGGGTGCCGCATTTTCGCATGGAAATGCTGCGCTTGGTTATTGTTGCAGTTCATCGGGGAGAGTACCTAACGTCTCTCGATCTCAAGGAGACCTATCTCCATGTCCTGATCAGGGCGGCACAGTGGAGGAGTAGCCTAGTGGTTGGGGCAAGGTACTTCAGGCCGGAAGGTCGGGGGTTCAAATCCCACTAGAGGACAGCAACCTTGGGCCGGAAGGACTGGGGTTTCTAGTCCCACAGGTGCTCCTTGTGGTCTTGGGCAAGCCACTTAACCCTCCATAGCCCATGTTCCCTGTAAAATAGTTATCTCCAAGTTATAATGCCCTGTTCAATGTAATTTCAGTTTGTTCAATGTAAACCGCACTGATGCAGAATAGCGCGGTATATAAGAGAATGTAAATAAATAAATAAATAAACGTTTCTGCGGTTCATGCTACCTTGGGGGCATTTCCAGTTTCAGGCACTGCCCTTCGGCCTCGCGACGGCTCCACGCGTGTTCACCAAAATAATGGTTGTGTTGGCGGCGGCGGTGGCAGCGTTGCGGAAGGAAGGAGTCTTAGTTCATCCGTACCTTGACGATTGGCTGATTCGAGCAAAGTCCCAGGCTGAGAGCGAGAAAACCACGGAAAAAGTAGTAGCCTTCCTCCAGAGTCTAGGCTGGGTAGTCAATCTGCTCAAAAGTCACCTGTCGCCCACTCAGGTTCTCGAATATTTGGGGGTGCAGTTTGATACTCGAAAAGGCTCGGTGTTCCTGACAGAGAAGAGAGCCCTGGCTCTCCAGAGTCTGGTGCAAGCCTTCAGGAAGCTGGCTGCACCGACGGCATGGAAGTACCTTCAGGTGCTAGGGACAATGGCGGCGACGCTGGAGGTAGTTCCTTGGGCCAGATTTCATATGAGGCCGTTGCAGTGGGCCATGCTTTGCCGCTGGTCCAACCAGTCCGATTCGTTGAGCAAATGGCTCCCTTGTCCTCTGCAGCTCCGACAGGCTCTGCGGTGGTGGATGCTGCCTGTGTCCTGGCGAGCGGCAATGCCTTTGGAGCAGCCGGCATGGATCCCACTGTTAACAGATGCAAGCCTTGCAGGCTGGGGAGCGCATTGCGGAGTAGACTTTGCGCAGGGGCGGTGGTCGGCGGAGGAGAGCGGCTGGTCGATCAACCGCCTGGAGCTGAGAGCAGTGTTTCTAGCCCTGAAAAGCTTCGAAGTCCAGGTGACGCAGCGAGTGGTACGCGTGCTGTCGGACAATGCCGCGACCGTGGCATACATAAATTGGCAGGGCGGTACCGGGAGCGCAGCCATGGAAGAGGAGGTCGAGAGGCTATTCTCCTGGATAGAGTCGCGCTTACAGGCAATATCGGCAGCACACATCGCCGGAAAAGACAACATGACGGCGGATTTTCTCAGCAGGGTTTGAATGGATGCAGGGGAATGGGAGTTGCATCCCGACGTGCTCGCGCAGTTGATTCTCCGGTGGGGAGCGCCGGTCATGGACTTGATGGCCACTTACCAGTCCGCAAAAGCAAGTTGGTTTTTCAGCAGAAGGCGGGAACCCATGTCGGAGGGGATCGACGCCTTGATGCAGCCGTGGCCGTCGACGGGTCTTCTCTATGTGTTTCCACCGTGGGCGCTCATCGGACGAGTGATTCAACGTATCGAAGCTCATCGGTGGCGGGTGCTATTAGTGGCACCAGACTGGCCCAGGCGTCTGTGGTATGCCGACCTGATACGATTACTAGACGGAGTCTCGTGGCGCCTCCCGGTGTCGCAGGAGCTCCTGTCGCAGGGTCCGCTTCTGATGCTGCGGGTGGATCGATTCTCGCTTACGGCTTGGCCATTGAAAGGGCGAGGCTGAAAAAGAAAGGTTATTCCAGATCGGTCTTGGCAACTCTGCTTCAGGTGCGAAAACGCTCAACCTCGCTGGCCTATGTACACATCTGGCAGATCTTTGTGGACTGGTGTTCCAGGCATACGGTCCGTGCTTCCACGGCATCAGTACCGTTGGTGTTGAGTTTTTTACAGGATGGCTTTGAGAAGGGGCTAGCCGCCAGTTCCTTGAGAGTGCAGTTAGCAGCCTTAGACTGTTTATAGAGGTAAGGTACAGGGCGTGGCTCTAGGAGCTCACAACGATGTAGTACGTTTTCTTAAAGCGGTTACCAGGATGCATCCAGCGCATCAGATTTCCGTTACGCCATGGGATCTCAACTTGGTTTTAAGGGCGCTGGGAAGGGCCCCGTTTGAACCCTTAAGCCAAGTCTCGGTCAAAGATTTGACTCTTAAAGCGGTGTTTTTGGTAGCTATTTGTTCAGCAAGGCGCATTTCAGAGTTGCAAGCTCTATCTTGTAGAGAGTACTTTCTGTGTTTTTCTAGAGAGAAAGTGGTTCTCCGGCCGGTGCCTTCCTTTTTGCCGAAGGTGTCTTCTCCCTTTCATGTGAATCAAACGGTGTCTCTGCCAGTTTTGCGGTCGGAAGTAGGGCAAGCTTCTGATTGAGGCTTGCGTCATTTGGACATAAAGAGAGTGTTACGTCGTTATTTGACAGTCTCCGAGTCCTTTCGCAAGTCTGATCGTTTGTTCATGTTGTTTGGAGGTCCCAGGAAAGGAGAGGCAGCGGCGAAGGCATCCATTTCCAGGTGGATTAAGGAGACCATTGTCTTGGCTTACATGTTGCAGGGGTGCCCGGCGCCCGTGGGTCTGACAGCTCACTCTACTAGAGCGCAGGCAGCTTCCTGGGTGGAGCACAGTCTAGTTCTGCCGGCTGAGATTTATAGGGCGGCAACCTGGTCGTTGCTACATACTTTCAGCAAACACTACCGTCTGGATGTGCTGGCGGCAAAGGATGCCTGTTTCGGGTCGACGGTCTTGCATGCCGGCTGGCAGGGTCCCTCCCATTAGTACTGCTCTGTTACATCCCAGAGGTGGAGGACTAAACTGGAGGAACGATAAGGAAATAGAAATTACACTTACCTGGTAATTGTAGTTCTCCAGGACCAAGCAGGAAGTCAGTCCTCACATATGGGTGACTTCGGCGCCGACGGAGCCCTCGCGGAGCAATTTTCCCCAGCTTTCAAAGAAAGCCTTTGGGAATTGCAGCGCGCATGCGCGGTCGCCTTCCCGCCCAAGGGTGCCATCTTAGCCAGTCTTCTTTTTTCCGCGGAGCCCTACAGACGTACCCGTCGTGTCCCCGCGAAAAAGTTGATTTTATTCGTAATATTCTCTTTTTTCCTTCGGTTCGACGCCGGTTTTCTTCCCGCCCGGACTCGCGACGCCGGTCACGAGTCCTCTTCTTCTTTTTCGGTTTTTCTGATTTAGTCAGTTTCGTTTTTTTCACTGGCAGCCCGGTCTTTTGACCTCGCAGGGGCCCTTTTTCCCCCGATGGCTGCCAGTGGTTTCAAGCGGTGTGGTCAGTGTGACCGAAATATGTCACTAACTGACACACACGATAATTGCCTCCGCTGCCTGGGCCCGGATCATGAAGAAATGATCTGTGGGGCCTGTGGCAAAATGTCCTCCAAAGCGTTGAGAAGTCGGCGGCATCAGCGGGATAGGATCTTCGCTGACCCCAGCCGTACCCGGACCTTGTCGGAGGCCTCGGCGTCCAGAGGTTCCAGCTCTGACCGTCGCCGGAGTTCCTCCGACAGGGGTTCTCCCTCCGGGGACCATCGACGGAAGGTGAAACCCGCGAGGGCGGCGTCGGTGGACGCTCCTGGCTCCGCGAGGGCCAGGTCGCACAGCCCTGATAGCCGTCCCGGGTCCTTGGAGAAGGAGCACCTCTCGAAGCGACCTCGCATGGAGTCGGAGCTGCCTGCTCGGGTAAGTCCTGTGGTCCTCCTGGACTCGCCTCCGAGACCGCCGACGTCAGGCCCGACGCCGTCGGGGTCCGAGTCGGGGGCTGCTGGGTCACCTGAGGTCGGACTCAGGTTGACGGCCTTGGAGAGCAGACTGTCTGCCTTCATGGACCAGCAGCGGGCACTGCTCGCTAGCCTCGCTGGCGCCGCTGCCCCGACCGCCGGGACGTCGACGTCTAAGTCGACCCCGGAGACCGAGCCGATCCTCGAGTCCATGCGAACTCGAGTCGATCCTCGGTCGAGGTCACCCTCGGCCTCCCGTTCGGGACCGAGGTCGTCGACGCCGACTCCCTCGGCATCGGGGCGGCCGGCGCCGCAGCCTGCCCGGGCCGACCCCACCGATTCCTCCTCGGAGTCGGTCTGGGAGTCTGAAGAGGAAGAGTCACCTGATTCTTTTCGGACTCGGTGTGTCCCCTCGGACTCGCCTGAGTCCGAACCTCGGAAGCAGTCCCCTCCGGAGGATGCCCGGTTCTCGGACTTCGTCAGGGATATGGCCAAGGCTTTGGCCTTCCCTGCGGATCCCGAGGAGGAGCCTCGAGCCGAAGAGCTCGACGCCCTCCAGTATGACTCTCCCGCCAGGGAACACTTTACTGTACCGGTTACTCCCATGCTGGAACGACTACTCTTCCGCATGTGGGAGAGTCCGGCCTCCTCGCCGGTCCTGAGCAAGCGGGTCGATTCTATCTATCGAGTCTGCAAGAGCCCTGGCTTCCAAAAAGCACAGCTACCACACCATTCCATGGTAGTGGAATCGGCCATGCATCGTCTTAAGAGCCAGAAGATGCACTCCTCGGTGCCTCCTGGCAGGGAGGCCCGTAACCTGGATGGCCTTGGTAAGAAGTGTTTCCAGGGCTCTATGCTTGCGTGTCGTGTCCAGACCTACCAGCTATACATGGGCATGTATCTCCGAGACCTGGCTAAAGAGCTAGCCGGATTCTCCGCTGGATTGTCCGAGGAACCTTTGCGGAGGTTCCTAGCCTTGTCCACTGGCATTCGGGAATGCTCAAAATTCATATCCCGAGCAGCCTATGATGGCTTTGAAGCATCGGCTCGAGTGGCCGCAGCCGGCATCGGTGCCCGCCGACAGGCTTGGCTTCAGTCGTCTGACCTTGAGCCCTGGGTGCAGGACAAGTTGGTCGATGTCCCCTGCCGAGGTGAAAACCTCTTTGACAAACCTATGGACGAGAAGGCTGCACAACTAGAGACAGAGACTCTCACCAGGACTAGGCTTTCTAGGAAGACCTCCGCCCCTTCCCAGAAAAAGAAGGGCTCGGGAAAGAAGTCCTTTTACCCGAGAAAGGCAGCTGCCTATAAACACTACCCCCAATATCAGGCCCCCGCAGCTCCCCAACAGGGCCAGCAGGCCAAGGGACGGGGTAACGGGTCCCGTAGGCAGCAAGCCCCCAAGCCTGCACCACCAGCCCCTGCTCAGCAGGGTGGGGGCTTTTGACTCCTTCAGCATAGCCTCTCCCCCTCCGCTGGCTCCTCCCAGCACCGGAGGCCGGCTGGTTCACTTCGCCCACAGGTGGTCCAACATCACTTCAGATGCCTGGGTGCTTCAAGTCGTAAGAGAAGGCTATGCTATCTTCTCCACTTCCACCAGGTCCCTCCCTCCTATTTCCCGGGAGAACCTCCACGACTCCCTCTGCACAGGGACTTACTCCTTCAGGAGTTAGCAGGTCTTCTACAGGAACAGGCGGTGGAACCGGTGCCCCACCACCTGAGAGGTCAAGGCTTTTATTCCAGGTATTTCCTAGTACCAAAAAGGACAGGAGGCCTCAGACCCATCTTGGACTTGCGCAACCTCAACAGGTTCCTCGTGCGGGAAAAGTTCAAAATGCTTACCCTTGGAATCCTTCTGCCCTACCTCCAGCAGGGAGATTGGCTATGCTCCTTGGATCTAAAGGATGCCTACACGCACATCCTCATCCACCCAAGCCACCGCCAATACCTAAGGTTTGTGGTGGCAGGAAATCATTACCAGTACAGAGTACTGCCCTTTGGCCTGTCCTCCGCACCGCGAGTCTTCACAAAATGTCTCGCGGTGGTGGCGGCCCATCTCCGGCTTCACGGCCTCTATGTCTTTCCGTACCTCGACGACTGGCTCATCAGAGCAGCGTCCGCTCCGGAGGTCACCAACGCCACGCACCGCACGGTGACTCTTCTGCAGTACTTGGGCTTTGTCATAAACTTCGCAAAGTCCACTTTGCTCCCCTCACAGGATCTCGAGTTCATCGGCGCAAGACTGCACACTCCTCAGGCACGAGCTTTCCTGCCTCTCGACAGGGCTCAACGGCTCATGGACCTAGCCGACCGTTTTCGCAGCCAGCCCCTGGTCTCCGCCAGGCGCTTCCTGAGACTGCTCGGCCATATGGCTTCCACCGTCCATGTGACCCCCAATGCCCGCCTGAATATGCGGCCTGCTCAATGGTGTCTTCGCAAGCAGTGGCAACAAGCCACAGGCGGCCTAGCAGACCTAGTGCGCGTCTCCGGGCCGCTGGCCTCGTCTCTCCAGTGGTGGCTTCATCGGCCGAACCTGGTACTTGGCATGCCTTTTCAGTCACCTCAGCCGGCCCAGGTGCTGACGACAGATGCGTCCCTCCTGGGTTGGGGAGCACATTGCCAAGGGGCACGTACTCAGGGCCTCTGGACCACGTGGGAGTCTGCTCAGCAGATCAACTTCCTGGAGCTCAGAGCGATCCGCCTGGCTCTCAAGGCTTTCTCCCACCTGACCTCTCACCAGTCCGTATTTGTCCAGACGGACAATCAAGTTGCCATGTTCTACGTGAACAAACAGGGGGGCACGGGCTCCTTCCTTCTCTGTCGGGAAGCACAGAAGCTCTGCTCTTGGGCCGTCAGTCACGGCGTTCTTCTCAAGGCAGTTTATCTCCCAGGCCAAGAAAATTGCCTGGCGGACAAACTCAGCAGGATCCTCCAGCCGCACGAGTGGCGCCTGGATCCCTTGGTAGTTCAGAAGCTCTTTCTAAAGTGGGGCCTCCCCACGATGGATCTCTTTGCCAGTCCTCTCAACCGGCAACTTCCTCGCTTCTGCTCTCGTCAGCCACATCCCCTTCGAGTTGCGGCAGACGCTTTTCTACTCTCATGGTCGGAGAGCCTTCTGTATGCTTTTCCTCCCATCCCGCTAGTCTCTCGAACTCTTTTCAAGGTTCTCCGAGACAAAGCTTCCATGATCCTGGTGGCCCCTCGCTGGCCCAGACAGCCGTGGTTTCCACTCCTGCTGCAATTAGCGGTAGAGGATCCATTCCCTCTGGGGTTTCAACCGGATCTCCTCACTCAGGATCAGGGGTCTCTGCTACACCCCAACCTCAGATCTCTCAATCTAATGGCCTGGCTGCTGAGAGGGTAGTCCTTGCTCCCCTTCTCCTGCCGGCAGAGGTGGAAGAGGTCGTCCTAGCTTCTCGGCGCCCTTCTACCCGCAAATGCTACGCCCTTAAATGGTGTCGCTTTTCCGTTTGGTGTACCCAACAGTCTCAGGATCCCTTCTCCTGCTCGGTGTCGGTGATCTTGCAGTACTTGCTATACCTCTCTAATCTGGGACTTAAGTCCAACTCCGTCAAAGTTCACCTCAGTGCTCTTTCAGCACATCATGTGCCGGTGGACGGCAGACCTCTTTCCAGCGACCCTCTCGTAGCGAGGTTTCTCCAAGGTCTCCTTCTACTTAAACCACCTCTGCGCCCGCCAGCGCCTGACTGGGATCTGAATGTGGTTTTACAGCGGATCACCTGTCCGCCTTTTGAACCTATGGCTACCTGTTCTCTCCGTTTTCTTTCTTGGAAAACATTGTTCTTGATAGCCCTCACTTCCGCTAGACGCGTAAGTGAATTGCAGGCCCTCGTGTCTGATCCCCCTTACACTCGGTTCTACAAAAATAGGGTAGTCCTACGGACTCACCCAAAATTTCTTCCAAAAGTGGTCTCCCCTTTTCACATCAATCAGGAGGTGGTACTTCCGACCTTCTTTCCCAGACCACACTCCAGCCGAGCTGAAATGGTCCTCCATACCCTGGACTGTAGAAGGGCATTGAACTTCTACCTTGACCGTACGCGGGAGCACCGTAAAGCTGCTCAGCTTTTTGTGTCTTTTGATCCCAATAAATTGGGGCTCCCGGTCTCCAAGCGTACTCTGTCCATCTGGGTTGCGGACTGTATCACTTGGGCTTATGGGGCAGCCGAGCTCTCCTTGGATGGTCGAGTCACGGCTCATTGGGTTCGGGCAAAGGCTACGTCAGTGGCTTACCTCCGCTCTGTTCCGCTGGCAGACATCTGCCGGGCCGCTACTTGGTCTTCGAGCCAGACTTTTGCGGTCCATTACTGTCTCGAGAGGGAGTCCTGCAGGGACAGTGCTTTCGGACAGGCAGTCCTCCGTAATCTCTTTGAGGTTTGAGCAACTCCTACCCTCCATCCCGGATGTGGGCTACCGGTGGGTAATAATTCAGCGAAGATTCTTTCCTTCTGTGCTGCTGAGCTAGAGGGAGCTCATTTTTGTGCTTAGGGTCTCCGGTAGCCTTAAGCTTGGGAGTCCCATATGTGAGGACTGACTTCCTGCTTGGTCCTGGAGAAAGCGTAGTTACTCACCTGTAACAGGTGTTCTCCAGGAGCAGCAGGAATCAGTCCTCACAACCCTCCCTCCTCCCCTTGGAGTTGCAATCATCTGCTTAAGTTTTTTTGCAAATTTTTATGCTGTCTTTTTTAGCTATGTCATCTGACTGGCTAAGATGGCACCCTTGGGCGGGAAGGCGACCGCGCATGCGCGCTGCAATTCCCAAAGGCTTTCTTTGAAAGCTGGGGAAAATTGCTCCGCGAGGGCTCCGTCGGCGCCGACGTCACCCATATGTGAGGACTGATTCCTGCTGCTCCTGGAGAACACCTGTTACAGGTGAGTAACTACGCTTTCCTTGAGTGACGACAGTTTAGTCCTCATTCCCACCCTCGGATTCCAATGCTAGCTCGGCACACGTTCAGGAGTAAGAGGCGGAAATACAGGTGAGTTTGTCATCATGATGATCATTTCTCATGTTCATTCTGTCCTTTTTGACTTGTCTCTTCTTCCTTTAGCTCTTTCCTGGCTCGGCAGGGGGGGGGGGGAGAGCGTTAATACGGAATATCTCACCCTTTCCTTTTAAAGGGGAGGTTCATGTCTTGTTAGGGGTTTTGTTTATTTACAAAAAAACCCCAACCCTGTTAGCTACTTGTTTGTTGCTCTTTTGAGTCTGCTTTGTCAATAGTTCACTGGGGGCTGATGGGGAATTCCAGCACGCTACATCCAGTGATGTCAAGACTTTGATTGTTCCAGTCTCCAAGCAGCAGGAGGAGGTGCACTACCCAGAGGTGGATGACTAAACTGTCGTCACTCAAGGAACTACAATTACCAGGTAAGTGTAATTTCTATTTATGCTCCCTAAGGTGGGTGACATGTTGATTCTGGAAATATTGGTAGAAAGGTATCCTCCAGCCAATCTTTGCTCTAACTCCTGGATGGATACCATCCCATTTTCTGTTGCTAATTCTGAAAACCTGGACAATCCGTGAACTTTACACCTGTTCACAAACTCTGTAAATTGTCAGATAGAAAAGGGGCAGTAATCTATCATCTTGGATCACTTGGACTTGAAAACTGGAAACCACCCAATTTTCTTTCCCATGCGATCTCTCCGTGGGGGTGGTCTTAAGAAGGGGTGCCGCCCTAGCAGTTCCTCCTCTTCTCCCCTCCCCTCCCCTCCCCTCCCCTCACATATAGGCCGGGGGCAGCAATGATTGCCCTGTTTCCACCCATAGCACCTCCGCTAATCGGAGGTAATGTACTCGGAGTGCCCTGAGTATAGCCGCTCAATAGTACCATTTTAATGTTGGGACTCTGATCCCACCTTGTTCCTTAAAACGGTAGTCTGTTGACCTGTATTCTAGCCCGCTTTCCTCCCTATACAAATCTTTCTAGCCTCCTTTCCTAGTTCTTCAGTGTTGAGGGGAGTAGAACTATGGGTAGTTGTGCAGATAGAAAAAGAAACCTGGGAAGAATATTCATTTTTAAGGCTGCCGATCTGCTGACCTATCTGAGGTGTAACTTAGACCAGGAGTCCATGTCTTTGTTCAGTTTGGTCATTAGAGGGCTATAGTTTAGGTCATACAACTCCTCTGTATCCGCAGAGATCTAGACCTCAAGATATTTAATGGCTTTGTTCGCCCCCTGAAAGGGGGATTGTGGCAACTCACTTTGCTTGAGCCTCCCCCCCTCCCCCCCCCCGTGCAAGGGCTTCCGTCTTTGTCAGGTTAACTTTAAAACTGGATACTGGATACTTGGGCAAAGTTGTCTATTTCGAGCAACAATGTCGGGAGGGATTCTCTGGGATGGGACATGAAAATTAACATGTCATCTGCGTAGAGTAATATCTTATGCTGGGTGTGCCCAACTACTACTGGGCGGAGTTCTGTTTTTTGTCATATTCGGGCTGCAAACGCCTCAATGACAATTGCGAATAGCATTGAAGAAAGAAGATATCCCTGCAGAGTCCCTCTTTGCAACACAAATTCTGCGGATTGCTGGCCATTGACCAGTATGTGAGCCTTTGGGAGCGCATACAAGGCCTTGATCTCTTGAATAAAGTATTCCCCCAATCCTAGTCTTCTCATCATCATGAGCAAAAATGTCCATTCCACCCTGTCAAATGCTTTTTTGGCATCTAAAGCCACGCAAAGCATGGGATCTTTCCTAGCTTTGACAAAGTGGATGAGATCAACCGCTCTTCGAACATTATCTGAAATAAGACACCCAGGTATAAAACCTGTTTGATCTGGGTGAATCAGGCTCTGGAGGATTCTCTCAAGGCGAGACACTAATACCTAAAGGCGATTGGACGGTAGCTACCACACTGATCCAGTGGTCTACCCTCATCAGGGAGGACTATAATGTTAGCCTGTGTCATTATATTTGGGATATGTTTACCCTCCAAAAGACCTATGAACAACCGTGCCAATAAGGGGGCCATTTCATTCCTCAACTCTTGGTAATATTCTACTGGAAACCCATCTCCTCCCGTCGCCTTACCCTTAGACATTGACTTGATTGCTTGTATTACTTCATCAGAACTGATGAGACCCTCCAATGCTCTTTACTCTGCTTGATCCACTTTAGGTAGATCTGTACTATCCAGGTAAGCTGATATCTGCTCAGAGGAGCCTTCCCCCTCGGTCTGGTAAAGTTCATAAAAGGCCTGAAAACCCCCTGATATCTCATCATTGCTAACTGCCCTTTTCCCCTCTTGAGTTTTGATTTCCACGACTAACCGTGCCTCTCGTTTCTTTCACAGCTGCCAGGCTAGAGGTTTTCTGGCTTTGTTGCCACTTTCCATATATTGTCGTCTCATGGCCCTCATTAGACACGCCATGTATTCCGTATCTAAGGAGTTAAGTTTGGCCCTTAACTTGATTAGGCGCTGATATGCCCTTCTCACTCCTTTTTGATTGTTCAGCTTTTGCAGCCGGTCTAGGTCCTCCAGGAGTTGTTTCTGTTACTTCTCCCTTTCCCTCTTATGTTGTTCACCCATCTGTATCGAGACCCCCCCTCATATATGCTTTTCCTACATCCCAAAATGTCCCATCCTTCGCCTCCCCTGTATCATTATTTTGCAAGTATTCCTGCTTGTCCAAGTTGGCAAGCCCCTTCTCACTCTGGCCTCTACACTCTCTTCCTCAGGTTCAGTTTCCTCCGAGGAGTCCACTGGCCAGTGATCATCCCATGATCAGATATTATACTAGGAAATAATCTATTCTAGAATATGTACCCATTCGGGCCAAAAAAACATGTATATTCCCGGCTATCCCTATTCTCCATTTGCCAAGTCCTATTTTTGCATACATTGCTGTAATTTGAGACCCTCCCTTCTATGTTTCTGGGCCTGATAGTTAGAGCGGTCCTCCTCCCCCAATGCGCTGTTTAAATCCCCTGCCACAATCCAGTTCCCTTTGGCCACTTTTTGAAATTCTTTCATCCAAGTTTGGAAGAAGGATCCTTTGTTCCCATTCAGGTCATACATATTTAGTATAGATACTTCATCCTAATCTACTCTTCCAGTAACCCAAACCACCCTTCCAATACTGTCCCTTCCTGTCACATATACCAGAAGGGGCATTCTCTTATGGAAAGGTATTGCCACCCCTTGTGTTTTTGAGTTGTATGGGGAACAGAACATGAGGATGTATCCCTGTCCCTTCCATTTTTCATGTTCATCCCTGGTGAGGTGCATCTCTTGCAAGAGAGCTACATCCACCTGGGCCCAGGCGAGATATGCCAAAATTCTTTACCTTTTAATCGGGCTGTTGACACCCCCCCCATACATTCAGGGAAGCGAACTTAATACCCTTCCCTCCCCAACTATGTCCTTCACCCCCCCGCCACCATCCCTCTAACTCTCTCCCCTGCCACCAGGTTATAACACAACATAACAGATAAACTAACATTAGGTAATAACCCAGTTGTCACATATTCATACTTTCCACAGAATCTTTCACTTCTTTGATGGTTTTTGGCTTCCATAGCCTTGCCCTTTCTGGTACTCCCTCCTTTTCCCGATCCACACATTCAATTCCTCCCTCCTCCCCCCATTCTCCCCTTAGAGATTACTCTGGCCATTCGCTATTATTATTACATGGGGTCCATGGAGTGGGTGGTGTTGTGTAAAGTCCTGTTCCCAGCACCCCCTGCACATCCGAGGCACCTGCCTTCGATAAAGCCCGATCTTCTCACCAGTGTGCCCATTGATTGTTTCTTACTAATTTAGGTGGTAGTTCTCTCTGATGTGAGTTCTTCCTCTTCCATGCCTCCTTCAGTACATGTTAAATATGTGTTATTCTGTTGGTTTTCCTGCATTTCCCCTCTGTGACGACTGGCAGCTTTCCCGTCATTCTCTGTTCTTTGGCTTCTCCTCTCTGATTGAGCTCGAGAGGTATCAGCGTTGTCCTGCCACTGCTGTCTTTCTCCGCACTGTCTCTGTAGGTCTTTGGCCCCCGCCGATTTCATAAATTTGTCCAAGGCCTCTTGGGAGGAGAAGAAACTTCACGAAACATTGAACATGATTGTTAGCCTGGCAGGGTATCAAAAGCTACTTGTATTCCTTTCTGCACCAGGGTGTTCTTGACTTTTAATAGTTCTTTTCTTCTATGGACAGTTTTGACAGCAGTGTCTGGGTACACAAATACTTTCAATGGTTTTTTTTTTTGAAAATTTATTTTTATTCAAGTTTGGAACAAACATCATATTTCAAACACTTCGAACAACAAATATTTCCAAACCTTTTTGTTCTTAGTCCCTTTTACCCAACTGATCTTAACCTCCCCCCCTCTGCCCACACTCCCCCTCCCTTATCCCCCCTACCCCAGAAGAAGCATCTCATCGCTTTAGATAGTCTAGCAAAGGTGACCATAATTTATTAAATCTCTCCTGCTTCTGGCGGCGCATTGCTGTTAGTTGCTCCATCAAAACAATTTGTCGCTGCCGACTCTTCCACTGCTCCATTCCCGGAAGCCGAGTCTGCTTCCAAGCCCTAGCAATTTCACTTCGGGCGGCTTGAATGCATGCCCGTATGGGGCGCTCGCTTTTCCTAGTACTCCCTTCAGGTCAAATTCCAAGCAAACAAAACCCCAAATCCAATTCCATTGCCACCCCAAACATACCAGATATCTGCTCTCCCACCTCCCTCCAATACATACTAACCATTGGACACTCCCACCAAACATGCATAAAAGTTCCCTCCCCCCCCCACATTGCCTCCTATGCAACCTCATCGGTGTATAGTACCAACGATAAAGCAGCTTATAGGAAGTCTCCTGCATCACCACTGACAAAGCTTGGCGGACTATGTTCACATGCACTCTCCTCCATTCCTGTTCATCCAACTCTCTTCCCAATTCTCTCTCCTACTTACCTTGGTGTGGGAACTTCTTAGGGGAACCCACCGCTAGGCCTCGATACAGTAGGGTTATCAGCCCCCTAGATTTCTCCCATCCCAACCACAACGCTTCTCTATCATCTGTAGCCTTTTCCCAGCTCTTTTGGATAGCCTTTTGATGCAAAAAATGTTTAACTTGCAAATGGGGAAAGAAGTCCCCACTATGCAAGTGATATTTCACCCGAAGGTCTGAAAAGGAAATCAAGTCCCCATCTGCGATAAATTTATCAAATGTGTCCAGCCCTTCTCTTTCCCATCTCTTAAATACCCCCTCACGTCCTGGGATAAATCCTGAGGTCGCCCTCGCCGATGCCATCAATGAGAAGCTCGACATCGGAGCAAACTTCCTTCGTGCCTTATGCCACTGTGCTAACAAGTGCCACATATAATGGTTTTCCCTCCATCGCCCTCCAGGAGGAGGGCCCATCATCCAGGGTAAATACTTCAATCGTATCTCCACCGCCCAATATTGTTCCACCTTCCTAAAGCATTTGGAGGTTCCAACCTTTTCCCTCCATTCAAACACCTGGCGCAGCTGGGCCGGCGCATAATACCTCCCCAATTCTGGTACTCCCAATCCCCTGCCCCTCCCGACTGGCATACATTACCCATCTACTCACTCTAGGCCAGGGGTTCTCAACCCTGTCCTCGGGACACACCTAGCCAGTCGGGTTTTCAGGATAACCACAATGAATATGTATGAGAGAGATTTGCATACACCGCCTCCATTATATGCAAATCTCTCCCATGCATATTCATTGTGGTTATCCTGAAAACCTGACTGGCCAGGTGGGTCCCGAGGACTGGGTTGAGAACTCCTGCTCTAGGCTGACTGTTCCCCCACACAAAAGTAAACACTTGGCTCTGCAATTGGCGCAACTCCCTATGGCATACCCGAACCAGCAAAGTTTGAAACAAATATAATAAGCATGGTAACATATTCATCTTCAGAGCCGCTATCCTCCCCAACCAAGACAACTCTGCCCCCCTCCATCTAGCCATATCTTTCCTCAATTGCCCAAATAACGGGGATAATTCGCACCATACAGACCTAATGGATTTGCCCTAACCTGAACTCCCAAGTACTGAATAGATCTATTTGTCCACCTGAACGGAAATTAGGCCTGCAAGCTCTTAACCATCTGAGGCTGCAGCGTAAGTGACATCGCCTCCGTTTTATCCCAATTAACTTTGAACCCCGAGAGCCCCTCATAGTCCCTTAACTCCCGCATTAAAACTGGAAGGGAAACGACCGGCTGTGTCAGGGTAAAAAGTCATCAGCAAACAGGACAATCTTATGTTGGGATGACCCCACCTCTATCCCCCTGTTGTCCTTCACTGACCGGATCTTAGCTGCCAATGGTTCCATAACTAAAGCAAATAGCAACGGAGACAGCAGACACACCTGTCGTGTCCCTCGTCCCAGGGAAAAGAACTCGGAATAACCCCTATTAACGTGTACCGCTGCCTCAGGCGTCGCATACAGTGCCTTTATCCAAGATCTAAAGTTAGGGCCTAAACCTATGTAATCTAAAACTGTCCAAGGCTTTTCCACGGCAATAGAAAGAAACATAGCCCGCTGTTGTTCCTTATTTGCCAGCCAACCCAGCTGAATAACTCTCCTTATCCCATCCGCCGGCTGTCTATCTTCGATAAACCCGGATTGATCCGGATGAACCAGCCCCTGCATGCACGGTCCCAACCTCATTGCCAACACCTTGGCCAAAATCTTAATATCAATATTCAATAGTGATATGGGGCGATACGATCCACATACTGCCGGGTCTTTCCCTGGTTTAGGGATCACCACTATGGCAGTTTGATTCATCGACGCCAGTAGGGCGCCTCCCTGTAAAACTGCATTAAACACTCTCGTCAGTATAGGTCCCAGCACCCCCGACATCTTTTTATAGAACAAACCCTAAAATCCATCAATTCCTGGTGCCTTGCCTGGCACCAGGTTCTTAATGGCTCTCATCACCTCCTCAAGACCAATATCCAAATCCAACCCCTCCCCCACTGATTCCTCCAGTCATGCACTCCCTTCCCCCACTGATTCCTCCAACCATGCACTCCCTTCTCCCCCATTCTGCAAATACTGTCTAATGGCCACATCATCCCCCGAGGCCTCCGCTGTATATAATCCCTTATAATATTCCCGAAACTGATCCCTAATGTCCCTTCCTTTAAACAACATTTTATCCTGAGGGCCTTTTATTTTTGCAATGGCCTGTCTTGTTCTCTGAGCCCGTAATTTATTGCTCAGAAGACGGCCAGATTTATTATCAAATTCATAATATATTTGTCTTACCCTCTCTAATTGATGGGATATCTGTTCCAACTGGAGGGCATTTAACTGCCGTCTAATCTCCTCTAATTGCCCCCTCGTCCTAGGATCGTCCCTCTGTTTGTGGGCCCTCTCCAAAGTCAACAGCTGCCCAGTAAGGCGCTGGACTTCCTCCTCCCTCTTCCACTGCGCCCCCAATTGAATAAGATGTCCCCTCACCACCGCCTTTAAACCGTCCCAGAGAACCCCCATATTAACTTCACCATTATCATTCAGTTCCATATAATCACATATCACATTCTTTATCCACTGGCCAACCTCTTCCCCCTGAAGGAGGTAATCATTCAGCATCCAAAAGGTTCTCCGTCCAGGCTCCCAAGGCGATCCAAACCACGCCTCTACCGGAGCATGATCGGACCAAGTAGCCACTCCTATCTGTACTTTATCCAGTGCCTCCCTCCAATAATTATTCCCAAAAAGATAGTCGATCTGACTATACGAATAGAATGTATAGTCTCTTGTCATGGGGTGAGCCAATCTCCATAAATTTTCTTATCCATAGTCTTGCAACCACTTCTGAAAATTTCTCAAGCCCGAATTCCCCCCCCCCCCTCCCTTCCCTGATCGGCCATCCAATGCTATATCAGAGAGACCACCACTTCTGTGTAAGGCTGATTGGCCTTAAAGGATTATTTAGACTGTAAAGTGGATTCCTTGCTGAGGAGCCAGTACGCCATGGCAACAGCTATTCTGCAGCTGGCGGTATGTACTTGCCTGACATCTTGAGCCTTGCTTCAGTGGATTCAGTCTCTTCCGCCAGATGATACTACCCCTCTTTTGGAGTCTGCTGTGACCTTCCTTTCTGATGCCTTGTATGACTTGGTATGTTTGGCGACTAGGGATATTGCCCTGACCACTGTATCATGGTGTTGGATTTGGCTCCAGCACCTGACAGCGGACACATTCTCCAAAGCTCAATTGGTCCAACTGGTATTAAGGGGAAGCTTCTGTTTGGAGCTGATTTGGAGAAACTGGTGAAGGACCTAGGTGAGACAAAATCTTACTGCCTTCCAGAAGACAGATCCAAGGGGCCTGTGAAGAAGGTTGGTGTTCCTTTCTCATAGGCCTTTGCCCGTCCACCGAGGATGCGCTGTCCAGATTTTCAGGGGTCTCGGGGCTCTCGTCAGTACTGACCTGGAAAACCTTTCTTCCCCTCTACTTCCAGGCTTCGTCTTTGTTCTTGGTCCTTTCGTGGAATGCGAGGGCCCAGAGACGGTCCCCTCCAGGACTGTGCAATGAAGGTTTGGGGGCCCATTCTCTGGTTGCTCCGGTGGGAGACAGGCTTTGCCTTTTCTTTCAGGAATGGGCCTGGGTTATAAGGATCCTGGGTGCTAGACACTATTCAGTTTAGCTATATCCTGGAATGAAAAGAGGTGATTCTAGATGCTTCCGTCATTTCCCCTTGTAGGCCTGTGATCAAAAGTGCTGCTGTGCGGACCACCTTGGACATGTTGCTAAGCCTGAAGGTGGTGGTCCCTGTCCCCAGGGATGAATGGGGCAAGGGCAGATACACCATCTATTTTATTGTGCCAAAAAAAGGAAGGTTCCTTCTGGCCCTTTCTGGACCTCAAGGGGGTCAACAATCACTTGTGCATCCTGTGCTTATGGATGAAAACCTTGCGCTTCATGATTCAAGCAGTGCACTGAGGGTCATTCTTGGCTTCTCTGAATCTGGCCAAGGTGTATTTTCATATCCCGAACCAGGAGGATCTCTAAAGGAAAAAAGGGGACTGTTGTAGTTGTTGACTAGATAGGCAATGTGGTCTTTTTCTGTCATAATTTATCTATGTTTCTTTGTTTCTAAGTATCTGCGTTTTGCCATGCTTGGCTCTCTCTGTAAGTTTGCAGCCCTCCCTTTTGGGCTATCCAAGGCCCCAAGATCATGGTAGTGGCGGGCATGGTGCTGTGGCCCCAAGGGGTCTGTGTCCATCCCTATCTTGACAACTAACACATCCATTATCATATAAAATTACAAACTACCACTAAACTAACTGTAAATCCCACATGTATGTAATTCATATACTGTACCAATTCAAATATATTGTATATAGTTTTTAACCATATGTATCACCATATGTGTTCCTTATTATGTAAATAGTTTGAGTTATGAAGTTAATGTTACCTTTTTTACACGTTCAGTGATCCACACTACTGTTTTATGTAAACTGCTAATTTTTGTTTTATGTAAACTGCTAACTTTGCAGAGTTAAATGTTTGATGTGAACCGCTGCTGATCACCGGAAGGAGCGGTATAGAAATGAGTTCAAATAAATAAATAAATAAAATAGCTTATCCAAGCCCATTCCCTTTCAGAAGCAACTCTGGTGGCGTCCCGAGTGGTGTCCTTTTTGTAAAGCCTCGACTGGGTGATCAATCAGGGAAAGAGCCAGCGGTTGCCTTCACCGTTCCTAGAGTTTCTGGAAGTACGTTTTGACACTTGTGGGCAGAGTTTTCCTGCCAGATGAAGTCAAAAGACTGTTGGATTACCTGATGCTGTTCTGTGTGCAGCAGGCTCCCAGTGTCTAGAATTAACTTCAGCTTCTCAGATTGATGGCGGTGATCATAGAGATGGTGTCCTGGGTGGATGCTCACATGTGACCGCACCAGTCGTCTTTTTTGACTCTGTGGTCCCCTGAGTTCTCAGGAATTCGAGCACAGGCTTCTGCTCTGATTGATGTTGAAGGCCAGTCTGCAGTGGTGGCAGGCAGCACTGTCATCTGAAGAAGGGCGTACTGCTGGATAATTTCTCCTGGATCCTGCTGATGACAGCTGCCAGTCTCGGTTTGGAGAGCCCATTTCCAAGACCGCATGGCCCAGGGCTGTTGGAACCACAGGGAAGCTGTGTGGCCCATCAACTGCCTCGAGGAGAAGACCATCAGGTTGGTGGTTCTTCATTTCTGGTCCCTGGTCGAGGGCTGGGCGGTTCAAGTGTTTTTAGACAGCTCCATGGCAGTGGTTGATGTCAGTCGGTAAGGTGGTATGAGGAGCGCTGCGGTAGCTCTGGAGATGGCTCTCCTGTTTGCCTGGGTGGAGAAGAACCTTCTAGCCTTGTTGGCCCAGCACATTGCCGAGGTGGACAGTGTGGAAGCGGACTTCCTCAGCCAGCACTCTGTGTCCTGGAGAGTGGGAGTTGAGTCAGGAAGTATTTCAGTTGATTCTGCGCCACTGGATTTGCCCCAAAATGGATCTTATGGCAACCCACTGCAGTGCCAAAGTTTGCCACTGCTTTAGTTGCCACACAAAGACTGGGTCTGAGGGCATTGACGCCCTGACCCAGCCTTGGCCAAGTTGGCGACTGCTGTATGTGTTTCCTCCATGGCCCCTGGTGGGATGTGTGATTCAATGTATAGAACACCACCTGGGCAGGTTTGTTTTGGTGGTGCTGGATTGGCCGAGGAGGGCGTGGCTTTGAGACCTAATGTGGCTCCTGCAGGTGCCTCCTCTTCGATTGCCTTCGTCTCTGGGTCTGTTGCGGCAGTAACTGATCATCCTGGAGGACCCGACTCCCTTCTCATTATGGCATGGCTCTTGAAAGGTGACTGTTAGCGCATAAGGGCTACTGTCCAGCAGTTGTCTTTACTCTGCTTTGTGCCTGGAGAAGGTTTACCAAGCTAGTACATGTAGAGTTACGATGCCTCTTCGAGCGCTGGTGCAGCATGCAGCAGTTGGCTCCTGAGGTGGCCAAAGTGTCCTCCCTGTTGACCCTTCTGTAGGATGGCCTAGAGAAGAGCCTTTGCCTTAGTTCCCTAAAAGATCAGGTGGCAGCTTTGGCCTCTTTCTGGGATCTGTTGGCAGGCAAGTTTCTGGCCTTGCACCCAGACATCTTGCGTTTTCTCTGGGGGTGTTGGCGTCTGCATCCTCCCCTCTGGTCTGTGATACCTTCCTGGGATCTGTGTTTGGTGCTCAGGTCCCTGATGGTGGCGCCCTTTGAGCCATTGAAGCACGCTACCTTAAAGGATTTGACACTCAAGACGATTGACTTGGTTATGATTTGTTCGCAAGGTGGATTTTCAAGCTGCAGCCTCTATCTTTATCGTCATTTGATATACTGCAGCAAGGCATTAGGGTGGTTTACAAAAATCTAAATTGGCATTCTTTTTCTTTTCCTTATTTTTAATCATATATAGGACAGGATAGAAAAGAAAGAGAAAGAAGCGAGATCCTTATTTCCTATCTTGCTGAGACCTTATCCTTTTCGAAGGAGACCATTTCCATTCAGCCTGTGCCTTCCTTCTTGCCTAAAGTGCTTTCTTCCTTTCATGTGAACCAGTTGGTCTGCCTGCCCTCCTTCCCGAAGGCGCAGTGACGGGGGAAGGATAAAGACATTCGCCTGATGGATATCCGGAGGGTGCTTCTCTGGTACCTGGAGGTTACAAATTCCCTTCGTAAGTCCAGCTATCTTTTTGTGCTTTTGCTGACCCACACAAGGGTAAAGTGGCAACCAACTTGACTTTGGGGCACTGGATTAAGGAAGCCATTACCTCTGCATATCTGTTGCGCAACTGGTCGGTTCCGGAGGGTTTGTGCGCCCATTCTACTTGAGCACAAGTGTTCTCTTGGGAGAAGTGGAGCTCCTGAAGACATTTTGTTGTGCAACAGCATGAACATCACTTTCTATGTTTGTTAAGCATTATCGCTTGGCTGTCCACGCGCGGGCGGACATGGTCTTTGGCTGAAGGGTTTTCCGAGCTGCTGTGTCGTCTTCCCATCCAGTGGCATTGTAGCTTTGGTACATCTAGCAGGCTGATGTGGAAGGTGACATTTTACTTACCAGTTAATGTCCTTTCCTAAAGTCCTGCTAGACCAGTCCAGGGCCTGCCTCTGAAACTGTATTATTCTGTTCTGCTTCTGCGGTACCCCTGGGTCCGCTATGATTGTTTTATTTGGCTCTGCAAGTTCATCTTCTATTGACAGTCTTCTATTTATGCTTTCCTGTGCATAGTTCTCTACTTTTCATTACTCCTTGTTGCCCACATTGGAGGTTGTATGAGGCTTGCCATATTTCTCCCATATAATTTGGGACAAATACTGAAGGGACCTCTGGTGACTGAGGCAAGTAGAGTGATGTCTTTGAAACCTGGACTTTTCATTGATTCTTTGTCTCCACCAATCTGCTGGTAGGGGAACACAACCCACTTGTCTGGACTGGTCTAGCAGGACTCAAGGAAAGGACATTAGCTGGTAAGTAAAATGTCACCTTCTCTCTTCTTCTTCCCTCTTCCTCTTCCCTCTTCCTCTTTCTTAGTCCTTTCGTTGTTTTCCAAGGCCTCCAAGAATGCTTCTGCCATCTCTTGTTCTCAGATCTTGATTGGAGTAGAGATGCTTCTACCATATTTGCTCCCCTGAGTTGGCTTGTTCCAGAGATGAGCAGGTAAGTGAGATTTTGAAACCTTGTTTATAGAAGAAAAAGGTTAGGGCTCTTCAGCTTGAAAAAGAGACGGCTGAGGGGAGATATGATAGAGGTCTATAAATTAATGAATGGAGTAGAATGGATAAATGTAGATAGATTGTTTACTGTATCAAATGTAGAAAGACTGGGGGCACGCAATGATGCTACAGTGTAACCCATTTAAGAGTAAGAAGAGAAAATATTTTTTCACTCAATATGTAATCAAACTCTGGAATTCATTACTGGAGGATGTAGTAAAAGCTGTTAGTGTAGCTGGATTTTAAAAAGGTTTGGACAAGTTCCTAGAATAAAGGTCCATAAACCATTATTAAAGAGGACCCGGGAAATCCACTGCTTACCCCCAGGACAAGCATTGTGGAACCTATGTACCTTTTTGAGAACCTGCTAGGTACTTGTGACCTGGATTGGCTGTTATTGGAAACCGGATACTGAGCTTTATGGATCTTGGTCTGCTCCAGTATGGCATTTCTAATGTTCTTAATGCCTTATTCTCCACCTGAGCACTTGGGAATTAACTTCTGTGTTTTTTTCATATGATAGGCATTTGTAACTGTATGCTAATTATCATGTTACTGTTCTCAGGTTTGATTCCCACCTTTCTAGTCCCCTGGGGGCAATAGCACTAAATACAAATTCATCCTACTCTTGTTCAGCTAGTGTCATTTTGGAAAGAAAGATCTTAACTATAAAACCAATGGAGTATATTTAATACTAGTGCAAGATTTGCAGTTTTCCATGATTTTATATCTAACAAGATTCCCAAATCATTATATATACCATTTATTTATTTATTTAAAGTCTTTTCTATATCGTGCTTTTTAAAATCAGCGCGGTTTACAGTCAACAGCAAATTTGTACAGTCCCGGCCGAGCCGGTACTGTACTTACAATGAACAGGATTTGCAACTTGTATTAACTGGGGTAACTATGTACAGGCTGCACAGCAGGTCAGCATGGCAGCTCTTTCAAGTAACTATGACTTGTTGGCAGATCAAGCATGCATACTTGAGGCTGTAGCTAATGTTGGCAAATAGCTGTGTGTTGTGAAAAGGTCTCTCCTCTGAGCTCTCATATTTTGAGATATAAGTTTCAAGTTCAGCTTGTAGTCTTTTCACAAAAGTGCAATTTGCCAGTTGCATCCCGTGATAGACATAATGGCTGAAAATTCAGCTTTTTTAGAAGGTTGTTTCCTGTTAGTTGAGGCACCGTTACACATTCTGGCAGTTTAGATGACTGTCTTGTATGCAGGGCCAACCCTACTACCAGCCAAACTAGGTAGTTGCCTAGGGCAGCAGCTGCAAAAAAGGGAGGGGGGGGGCAAAGAGCAGCTACAGTCAAAGCAAAGGAATGAGTACTGGCAGCCACACAAACTGAGGTATTGGTGCGTACTTATCTCCAGGAACAAGCAAGAATGTAGTCTTCACATATGGTATCGTCGGTACCGACGGAGCCTGCACGAGAACGCTCCCCAGCGTCCAATTAGAAAGCTTTTGGGAGCATCCCACAGCACCTGCGTGCTGTCTTCCCGCCTTTCCCAACTGCCTCTCTCCAGTTCTTCATTTTCCGCAGAGCCAGCAGGAAATTCCTGTCACCACAGAAAATTTTCCTTATTCTTCTTTTTTGTGGTCGCGTCTGCCTTCCTCGACGCTATACCGGTACCGCCGGTTCTTCTTTCTTTCTTTCTTTCTTTCTTTCTTTTTAAAAGAAATAGTAGGGCTTGGCAGCCAGCTTTTGCTTACCACCATTGGATGCGAGTTAGCCTCTCCCATCTGACATCGAGGCTTTTGCAGATTTAAACGCCGGTTCCCTGGAGGGAGCTGAGGAACCGTGGCTGAAATAGTAGGGCTTGGCAGCCAGCTTTTGCTTACCACCATTGGATGCAAGTGTAGCCCCTCCCATCTGACATCGAGGCTTTTGCAGATTTAAACGCCGGCTGCCTTTGCGGCCGCGGTCGAGTGCCCGAAGGGGGCGTGACCAAAGGGGGGACGCCCCTTTGGTGCCCCTTCGGTGCCGATTTGGGGCCTTGTGCCCAAGTTGCTGCAGGAATGCCCAGGGGACACTTCAAGCGCAAAAGTAAGTCTATGAAGCAATCTTCTGATAGTGCTCCGCCTTCTGGTGAGGTTAGAGGTCCTATGGACCAACATATTCAACAAAAGACTGCTTCTGTTATGTTAACTTCTTCTTCCCCTGCCTCTGGAGCGTCCTTGAGTTCCATCGAATGGACTCCTCCCCCTAATCCTGGTTTGGCTCAAGCTTCGGCTCTGGACACTTTCTCCTCTGAGGCATCGTCTGCCTCTGGGGAGGATGAAGGTGTTCCGGCTGCCTCTTTGGACTTATGTAAAGTTTTCTCCATTAATCCTCTTTTGCCTTTAGTTATTGAGGATGCTGTTTCTCTTCCTGATGTTTCTGATTCTAATGTTACTTTGTTAGATATTTGGAAGCAAGTTTCCGCTACTAATTTGTTGTTAAAATCTTTTATGACTCAGACGGCTGATTTTTCTCAACAAGTTACAAATTGGGTTCAGATTTTAGATTCTAGCATTGGGAGTTTGTCTCAGCGTGTTGATAAATTGGAAACTCAAGCCGTTGTTTCAAAATCGGCTAGTTCTTCCTCTTTGAAAGATGCCCTTATTTTGTATAGACAGCTGGAGTCACTTGAGAATATGACTCGAGCAAATAATCTTCGTATATTAAATTTTCCTAAGACTCAGTATATGTCACCAGTTTCCCTATTTCAACAGTATTGTAAAGAAATTTTGCTAATCCCTGATGCAAATGCTATATTGCTTGCACGTTCATTCTATATACCTCCTAGGGAACTTAACGGGGACCACAATGCTGCTTTAATGGAGGAACAGAGCGATTTGGATTTAACTGAATTTCTTGAAAATTCGCAAGCTCTAATTCCTTCACGTGCAACATTGGTGCTTACTTTAGTTAATTTCTCTGATAAAGCCAGAATTATGAAAGCTTTTTTCACTAAGAAGGATGTATCTTTTCATGGCCATAAGTTGTCTATTTTCCCTGATGTTTCTCGTTTTACCCAAATCCGAAGGAGATCTTTCCTCCAGCTTAAACCTTGTGTGTTGGCTGGGGGAGGGACCTTCTTCCTTCGTTTTCCATGTAAATGCTTGATTACTTTTCAGGGAGTGAGTTATGTTTTCGTTGATCCAATGCAGCTTGAGACGCTTTTGTTGTCTTCCCAAACCTAAGTAGTAGTCTTCATTATATAAATTTTTGATTAATTTAATTGGAAGGGGGATTGTAAGCCTTTAATATAAGTTGCCCTAACCTTTTTTTGCCTCTGTTTCTCCGTGATGTGGTCTGTAATAATGGTTCCTTGAGATATATCTTTCTTTTCTCTTTGTTCTATGTATTGTTTAATTATTGTAGGAACTGTTTAATTTCTTGTGTTTTGATATTTGTATACTATAATCGGGAAAAAAAAATATATATAGTTAGTACTTTTTTCCAATTTTTTTTCCAGGTGCATGCGCCATTTTGGGCCTTAGGTCTGAAATTTCCTCCACTATGGATAAACCTGCTTCAGGTTTCAAAAAGTGCACCAAGTGTGGCGATACCATCTCCGTCACCGACACCCATGAGTGGTGTCTTTAATTTTTTAGGTCCTGACCACTCCAACACGGAATGTATGGCCTGTGCCATGATGTCCAAGAGAGGTCAACAGAACCGGGCTGCCAAGCTCAGTACCCTGTTTCCCTCCAATGCAGCCTCGGTGCCATCGACGTCTTCCAGGGCTTCGTCTTCCTCCCGTGGATCTCAGGTAACTAAACATAAGTCCGGCTGGTTCTCAAAGGGTAGATCTCCTTCCAAGCATCGAGATGCCTCTGACGTTGCCCTTGAGGATTCTGCACCGGCAAAATTGCCCCGGCGGGAGGCTTCGGCTTCCAAAGCATTATCGGGGCTCCAGGACATTCTCGAGGCCTCAACCTCGGCAGAACTACTGGTGCCATGCTCTGGAGTACCGGCTGTTTTCTCCGGTACCGACACCCAGGTATCGGCAGCGTCGATAGACCAGAGGTTCCTGGCTATTGAACGCAGTCTGGCGTCTCTCCTTGCGGCATCGACACCCTCCGAACCGCGTCAGACAGTTCAACCGGCACCGACTCCGGCACCGATATCAGTACCGGTACCGCCAGCATCGACATCGGTGTTCACATTGCCGGCACCCAGTCATCCTATGCCTTCTGGTACCGATACACCAGTACCGATTCCCCCCGGTACCGACTTTGGTCGGTACGGGTATCGGGCTCTACAAGAGCATCCGGACAGAAGGTACTTTGAGTCCTCGGAGGAATCTGAGGATTCTGACAGTTCTGTCGGTACCGGAATACTTCTCCCAGAGGAGCCTTCCTCCCCTAAACACAGGATGTCTCCTCCAGAGGATATCTCCTTTCAGGACTTCATCAGGGAGGTGGCTCGAGGTCTGTCCATTACTGTGACTCCTGAAGCAGAGCCCAGGGCAAAGGAGTTGGAAATTTTACAATATCCCAAAGCTCCTAAGGAGGCAGCTACTTTGCCTATCCATGAGATCTTACATGAACTCATGTTGAGAATGTGGGAGATACCTCTTACCACCTCTCCTCACTCCCGTAGACTGGATACCATGTACCGAGTGCCTCTGTGTCCTGGTTTCCAGAAACTCAGCTTCCCCACCACTCTATCATAGTGGAATCAGCTATGAGAAGGATCAGAAGTGCAAAGAGGCATGCCTCTAATCCTCCAGGACGTGAGTGTCGAACCTTGGATGCCTTTGGACGTCGTACCTTCCAGGCTTCCATGCTTTCTGCTAGGATCAGTTCCTATATTTTATATATGGGAATGTTCCTTAAGGAAGTCACAGGTGATTTAGAGGTTTTGAGCCCTCTTCTTCCTGAAGATAAGTGGCAAGACTTTCTCACACTGGTTAAACATGCCCAGGATGTTTCTAAGTTTGTCAACCGTGCAGCTTTTGACTGTTTTGAGTGCATAAGCAGAACCTCTGCCATTGCCATAGGTGCACGTAGAATTGCCTGGCTCCAGGCATCTGATTTGGAGCTCTGGGTACAGGACAAACCGGGCAATATTCCTTGTACAGGTGAGAATCTGTTTGGCAAAGATTGGCAAGAGAAAGCCAATGAGTTGGATGCTGACCTTGGATAGATTGTCCAAGGCCACTGCTGATCCTGCAAGAAAGAAATCTTTCAAGAAACCATTCTTCACCAAGAAGAAGAGGTTTTATCCCTCTTAATCTCCAGGAACAAGCAGGAATGAGTCCTCACATATGAGTACGTCGGTACCGACGGAGCCTGCTTGGGAACGCTCCCCAGCTTCCCAAAAAGGAAAGCTTTTGGGAGCATCCCACATCGCCTGCGCGCTGCCTTCCCGCCTTTCCTAACCAACTCTCCTCAGTTCTTCTTTTCCGCGGAGCCAGCAGGTCGTGTTCCTGTCACTGCTGAAGAAGTTCTTTATTTTAATTTATTTCTTTGGTCGCGTGTCTGCCTTCCCCGACGCCGGACCTGTACCGCCGGTCTTTTCTTTTCTTTCAAAAAAAAAAAAAAATTAATATATGGGCATATCTCTATCTGCTTAGTTGCAGACATTTATCTTCAGATATATATATATTCATGTATGTATTTGTCTCTATAGATAGATATGTCTGTCAGCTGTGTGTGCATATGCTATGCCCCTCCAGATCTCACCATAGACATATATATATATATATATATATATATATACCCCTATATATATATATATATATATATATATATCTATATATCCCTATATATATATGTGTATCTGTTGAGATGCTTCCTTATAGGTGGATATGTATTTACATACTTATCTCTCTAACTGTCTATGCTTATAAAGGTTTTACCTTCCTAGAGGTTCCAGATAGTGGACTTGCATATGTTCATACTGTTTCTCAGTATGTCTGGGATATTATGCACACAACCACTACTGTGGTACTGACAGCTCCTACTTTAACCCTGGGTCTAGGTATCCCTGAAGCTCCATGCTTCAATATCTTTCCTATCTCTCACCAGTTAGGAAAGACAGGGTGGATCTTCAGTAGATCTGAGGTTTCAGCCCTTCAGACATCTGTCCTCCTTGGGAATACGGGCATTTTCCCCATACCCCTTCTTCCCTCCAGGACTGGGTTAGTTTGTCCAAATCGGTCAGTCTTCCTCTTTTGCTCCTAAATGTTAATGACTCTGTAGCCAAAAGAGTTTTCAGCTTTTTCCATAAAGCTTTCCACTAAAGACCTGCCGTTTTTATACTACCCCAGTTGACACCTGGGTCACCTGCCAATTCCAGATTTGGACCTTCACCTTCACTGCCTTGAGGTCACCTTGAGGATTCCTCTACTGAATCTCCAGTAGACTCCATCAGCCTCTCTACTTCCTGCAATCCAGTAGGTGAGGTCCATATTGTGATTGTTCATTCAATATTTTTCATGATAATTATCATACATACCAAGGACTCCTCACCTGTAGTCCTTAGGTTAGCTGTTTTTTCTACAGCTCCTCTCTTTTCAACTCCTACCCACCATCCCTCATGAGATGCCAGAGATCCATCTATGGGAAGTGCAGTCCTGTTCCAGGGACACGCATTTTATGGGATCTCCCCCTGGCATCTACAGCTAGGGAGTCCCTATATGTGAAGACTCATTCCTGCTTGTTCCTGGAGATAGCACAGTTACTTACCTGTAACAGGTGATCTCTGGGAACAGCAGGAATAAGTCTTCACAACCCACCCACCTCCCCTAGGAGTTGTATCTCTCTATCTTTTATTTAGACAGTTTTTTTGTATACCGCCTTATCCTTCAATCAAAGTGGTCACAACACAATTGGGGGATACATTTAACACGCGGGGATATGAGACACATACACTAATACTTACAGGGAACATGGGCAATGGAGGGTTAAGTGGCTTGCCCAAGACCACAAGGAGCATCTGTGGGACTAGAAACCCCAGTCCTTCCGGCCCAAGGTTGCTGTCCTCTAGTGGGATTTGAACCCCCGACCTTCCGGCCTGAGGGATGCTCCCAAAAGCTTTCTGATTGGATGCTGGGGAGCGTTCCCGCGCAGGCTCCGTCGGTACCGACGTACCCATATGTGAAGACTTATTCCTGCTGTTCCCAGAGATCACCTGTTACAGGTAAGTAACTGTGCTTTATCTGTAAACCGCACTGATTTTAAAGAGCGCGGTATATAAAAGCAATAAAATAAATAAAAATAAATAAAATATATGTGTATAGGGTAGGACTATATATATTTATAGGTAGATTTGCATATAAGGTTTAGTGTTGGTCTACCGGTGGATATTCTCCACTTTTGGGGGGATTAAAGAAACTCTTACAGATAGTCCGTGTAGAAAGGCAGGGATGCCTTCTAAGCATCTGTGTTTACTGTGCGGTGTTAGAAATGGGACAGTATCCGAGACTGGAGTCTGTAAAAACTGCTCCCAAGAAGCCATTTCTATGGAGCCGGTGGTAGACGTTTCCGGTGAGGGCCAGAAGGTTCTTATGTCAGCTCCTGATTCTCCTTCAGTTCCGTTGTTTGAGCCGGTGGCTGGGCCCTCCTCGGCTCCGGATAAACCGACTCCTCAGCCTGCGTTGCCAGGAGGGCTTGCGGCAATATTTTCTCAGGAGTTTGTGGCTTTGCTGCAACAAGCCTTCAGGGGCAGTAATAAGAGCGCTGAGGCGTCTTCACTGGAAGTGGACCAGGGCGTAAAGCTTCCGGGGACCCCTCTAGGCTTAGGACTTGCAGAGGTTCCTTCAAAGAAGTCTAGGAAGGGAAAGCATTTGCAGGAGCAGTCAGTGGCTTTGGAGGGTCCTTTCTCAGAGGACGGAGAGCAGGATGTGGAGTTAGAGGAAGGAGAGTTAACAGGGCAATTAGATCAAGTGAGAGTGGTCAGGGTGTTTCGACGAGACGAGTTACCTGCCCTCATAGGAGAAACTGTAAAAGCACTAAATATGCCTGCTGCAGGGCCGGCAGTGGATACAACTTTGGAGGATC
Source organism: Ichthyophis bannanicus (assembly GCA_033557465.1). NCBI lineage: Eukaryota > Metazoa > Chordata > Amphibia > Gymnophiona > Ichthyophiidae > Ichthyophis > Ichthyophis bannanicus. The sequence continues at coordinate 84,622,788 of CM066034.1, read as the reverse complement.
CCTTGTTACAGGCATTTCGTAAGACACAAAGAGCCTTCCCGGTTCATAGAATGATGCGGGAAATGATTCAGGAGGAATGGGACATGCCAGAAGCAGGACTCAAAGGTTCCAGGATTATGTCTCGCCTTTACCCTTTGGTAGATCAGGATCGGGGGGAGTTTAAGTCACCAAAGGTAGATGCGGCAGTCTCGGCAGTGACCAAAAAGACTACCATCCCGGTGGAAGGTAGTACCGCTCTCAAGGATGTGCAAGATAGGAGGCTAGATACCTTGTTAAAACAGGTATTCAACATCAATGCTCTTTGTTTATTTCACATTTGTTATACCGCCCCCCATAACATCGGGGCGGTTTACAAAAACAAAATTAATAGTAATTATAGAAAAAGAAAAGAAAGAATTACAATAAATGATAGAGCAGGAGGAGAGTAAGGACAGAAAAGTCAAGCAAATAAAGTAATAGGAGCAAAACAATTAAAAACTCAGGGGGGAAAGGCTAGGGAAAACAAATGAGTTTTAAGGAGGGAGCGGAAGTTAGAGTATGATTCTGCGGTACGGAGGGCAGTGAGAAGGGAATTCCAGATAGATGGAGCTAAGTAGGCATCAGTTTGTGGGGCCTGAGTGGCTCGTGCCTGTCTCTGATGGTCTCAGCATATTCAGGGAGATCAATTAGATGAGAGTGAAGGGGATATGTCCAGGTTAGAATCGGGGACGGCTTACCTAGCTGACATTCATTATGACCTCATTAGGAGTCTGTCAAAAAGTATGGCGTCAGTGATAGCAGCTAGGCGCTATCTTTATTATTTGTTTATTTATTTAGCTACATTTATATCCCGCTTTTCACCGGGTCAAAGCGGCCTAACAAAAAGGGGGGGGTGGGCATTAATCAAGTTGACAGAAAAAGGGGGGGCTGTCTTCAAGAGGGTCAACATTAATGATTCGAACAGAAAGGAACAGATTAGACAAAAAGATTAAGTTTCATAGTTGGTGATAGGAGGGGGTTGTTTAGGGGCTGGAGGTGCAATCATTGAGAGGAGTCTTTTTCTGGTCCAAGATATTCGTGAAATAGGATGGTTTTTAGTTGTTTTCGGAATGTGGGGAGGTCACTGTTTCTTCGGATCAGGTTCGGGAGGGAGTTCCAGAGGGAGGGTGCGTACAGTTCAAATGCTCTGTTACAGGTCTGTTGATTGAATTTAGTTCATTCGTGGGGGATGGTGAATGTGGTGTTGGTGTTCTGATGGGTTGGTTTGTTGGGGGTGGTCTGGACTATCTTTGACTGTGTAATTGGGTGGCCGATGGCTCCTCTAAGGCGAGGTTGGGTAAGCTACCCTTTAGGGGTAAGCTGCTTTTTGGAGAAGATTTGGATAAGTTGGTAAAGGATTTGGGAGAGTCTAAAGGAGGGAGACTCCCAGAGGACAAACAAAAGCAAGGAAGGCAGTTGCCGTCTAACAAGAATCAGCAGAGAGAGTTTCGCCGTTTTCATCCAACTCAGTTTGGGCAATTTCAAAGGGGACGGTTCTCCTATAGAAATCGGGTTTCGAGGCTTTTGAGGGGCAAACAGAGGATTTACAGCTCCCTCTTCCTCGAACCTTAGAAAGCCACAATGAAGCCAGGAGGGCCCATGGGGAATTGGTGGCTGTCGGAGGATGGTTACGGGACTTTTATCCTGCTTATTTTTTTATTTTATTTATTTATTTATTTTACAATTCTTATATACCGCACTATTTGCAATCAGCGCGGTTTACATGTAACAAAAAACATCCGACAAAATGCATATGTCTGGTCATTACATTGAACAGGGAGTGGGATTTGGGCCCAAATTACCACCGACCAGTGGGTGTTGGAAATTATACAAGAGGGCTATGCTCTTGAGTTCCATCACCCAGTGGCCGATTCTTACATTCAGTCCCCATGCAAAATGCCTCTGAAGGTTCAGGCAGTGCGAGAGACATTGGAGAGGCTACTAAGACTCAATGCGGTGGTTACGGTGCCAAAGGAATAGTGCGAGTACGGTCGATACTCCATTTATTTTGTGGTGCCAAAAAGGGAGGGAGCTTTTCGCCCAATCTTGGATCTCAAAAAGGTAAATCGCTGTCTCTGCATATCGCATTTTCATATGGAAACTCTGTGGTCGGTGATTGTGGCCTGTAAAAGGGTGTGTTTGTTATGAAGGTACCATCATCTTCGCAAGTATGTAAATTAACTGTCTTGCAAAGAATTGTGGTTATTGAAGTCCATTCACACAAAGCTTGCCTTTTAAATAAATGAAGAAACTTGTAGTTGGTCGAGTGTAAGGCAAAATTAGAGTTTATTTATGGGGTGAATATTCTACACACAGATATACTTGGTAACACCATCCGGATAACTTCTCCAGGGTTTATTCAACATAAACAAGGCAACTGAAAAGCTTATGTAAATAAGTATCAAAGTCCTTTATGGAACAGAAAGGCTTTCTTACAGCCACTGCTATCAAACTTCGTAGCAGTGCTGAGGTGGAAACAAACCAAAAAGAAAAACTTCTTTATACAAAAACATAGCTCTCTTTTCCCACACAGAAAAGAACTTTTAAATCCCACGTGTGCATGGCTGGTGCTGTGCTCTCCTCTACCAACAGGTGACAATTAGCTGCAATCAGTAGCTTGATCTCAGCACACGTGCAAACTTCCCCAAAAGCTTTTTCTTTCCAACAAAACTTTATGGGAAGCCAGTAATTAGAATGTTTCCTTTTGATGTTTGCTCTTATTTTTAGGATTTTCCTAAAATAACAACCTACTCAAAGAACAGTCCATATAAACATCCTCTTCATCGGATATTAAACCTTGCTCCTGAAATTGCATAGATTCACTTTCACTGGCTCAGAAGGCTTTCTTAACTGACCTCTATACGTAGAGAAACTGTTTCCCTGCTGTTTGCATTGCTCAAAGCTAGAGAAACGTTCACAGTTCATACCTGAATCCAGGCAAGCATCAGGCTGCTTCTTTTGGTATTCTGGCCAGTATGCAATAGAGCTTCTGTGTCCTGTCCTCCAGTTGGTATCTCTGGATCTCAGGGTCTTTTCTCCATATGTCCTCCAAGAGGTATTTGGGCTCCTTTTCTCCTTAGCTGCAGCACTCCTTCTAGGTGCTGCTTGAGAGTCCCTGGCTTTCTCCAGTCCTCTGAAGGTTGTTTCCCCCAGGAATCTCTCCAGGCATACGTACTTCTCTGAGCTCCTCTCTTGGACCGTCTGCTTCCTTGTCCTTGTTCCTTCAGGTTCCGGTTGTTGTTCTTTCTGTTCTCCTTCTCCTTCCTTCTGTTCTGGTTCTCGTTCTTCTGTCTTCCTGAAGATTCCCCTCTAGTTTTAAAGGGCTTAGATTGCAACTCCTCCCTTGCATTCTTCAGGTGTTGTGGATTAAGCTCTCTCCTAGAGGATGATTGATTAGGGATGGCATAATGGTTTCTCTGATTAGACTTATGCTTTTCCACCCTAGCTCCCCTAGGGACTTTCTGCAAACTGATGCATTCTGGAACATGTAGTCTTTTAGGGAAACAAGCTGTCTTATTTCTATAACCTGCCAGCACAGGTCCCTTGATCAGAGTAAATTCCCCTCTTTTGTCATTACTCCCAGAGCTTTGATAAGCTTCCTTATCACAGGCCGTAAGAGCAGGGGAGTTCCTTTCTGCTCTGGATTTGTCGGAAGCTTATTTTCACATACCCATTCGACAAGAGCATCAGAAGTTCCTCAGATTTGCGCTTCCGATGGGGCATTTTCAGTTCTGAGCTTTATTGTTCGGGTTAGCGACGGCTCCACTGACATTCACCAAGGTCATGGTGGTCGTGGTGGCGGCATTGAGGAAAGAAGGGATTCTGGTGCACCCCTATTTGGACGATTGGTTAGTTCGAGCAAAGTCCAGGGCAGAGAGCGAGATGGCGACCGCCAGAGTGGTAGAATTCCTTCAGAGCCTAGGCTGGGTGGTCAACAGGGCAAAGAGTAGGCTAGTGCCTTCACAAAACCTGGAGTATCTTGGAGCACGTTTCGATACACAAATAGGGAAGGTGTTTCTGCCTCGTTTGAGGGCACAGGGCTTAAGAAACCTAGTCCTCAACTTTCTAAGCCGAAAGTCTCCCACGGTGTGGCATTATCTGCAGCTGCTAGGTACACAATGGCAGCGACACTCGAATTGGTTCCGTGGACACGGGCGCATATGCGGCTGTTGCAGAGGGCATTGCTCAGGAGATGGTCGCATCAGAACGATCCTCTATCACGGAGACTGCCTTGTCGGCCGGAGATGAGGCAGGCGTTACAGTGGTGGTTGAGGCCGGGGGTATTGGAAGAGGGAATTCCTCTGGAGGCTCTCTCCTGGAGTACCCTTACGACGGACGCCAGTCTCTTGGGATGGGGGGCGCACGTCGAAGGAAATTTTGCCCAAGGTCAGTGGACCGACTTGGAGAGGGCATGGTCTATCAACAGATTGGAACTGAGAGCGGTTGCTCTAGCGCTGAGGGCCTTTCAGACTTGTCTAGAGAGAAAACGGTGCGCGTATTCTCCGACAATGCAACCACGGTAGCCTACATCAATCGGCAGGGCAGCACCCGCAGTGCCCCACTGGAATCCGAGGCCGAACAACTTTTGGAGTGGGCCGAAAAGCATCTGGTGGCGCTGTTGGCAGCACATGTAGCAGGAATAGACAATGTGACGGCTGATTTTTTTTGAGTCGAGTCAAAGTGGACCCAGCAGAGTGGGTGCTACATCCAGCGGTCTTCGAAATGATAGTGAACCACTGGGGGGAGCCAGTGATGGATCTAATGGCGACATTAGAGTCAGCAAAGGCAAGCCGATTCTTCAGCAGAAGAAAGGAAAGAATGTCGGAGAGGCTCAATGCTCTCTTTCAAAGGTGGCTGGAGCGGCAGCTCCTGTATGTTTTTTCCCCCTGAGTCCTAATAGGTCGGGTGCTGCAAAGAATAGAGGTTCACAAGGGAAAGGTGATTCTGATAGGGCCGGATTGCCAAGAAGGCCGTGGTATGCGGATCTAGTCAGACTTTTGGCGGACAGGTCCTGGCGTCTTCCGGTTCTGAAGGACCTATTGTCCCAGGGTCCCATACTCATGCCTCAAGTAGATCGATTCTCGCTTACGGCTTGGCTCTTGAAAGGGCGAGGCTGAGAGCAAGAGGATATTCCTCAGCAATCATTTCCACCATGCTGAAGGCTGGGAAGAGATCTACGTCGTTAGCGTATGTACGGGTCTGGCGTGTGTTTGAGGCTTGGTGCATGGACGGGGGTGTTCAGGCTTTGTGTGCTTCTGTGTCGCACGTGCTGGCTTTCTTGCAGGATGGATTTTACAAGGGATTGGCGGCAGCTTCCTTACGAGTGCAGGTAGCAGCTCTGGCATGTTATAGAGGAAAGATAAAAGGGGAGACACTAGGAACGCATCTGGATTTTAAATGTTTTTTACGTGCAGTGTCTCTCCTAAGGCCGCCTTGTTGATCTCTGGTTCCTCGGTGGGATCTAACTTTGGTGTTGGACGCGTTAGCACACGAACCTTTTTAGCCTTTGGCAAAGGCGTCGGATAAAGACCTAACACTCAAGGCACTTTTTCTAGTGGCGATAGTTCAGCACGTAGAATTTCGGAGCTACAGGCTCTATCGTGTCGAAAGCCTTTTTTGTCCTTTTTTGATAACAAGGTAGTCTTGAGGCCAGTACCGTCGTTCTTACCGAAGGTGGTGTCTGCGTTTCATGTGAATCAGGTAGTTTCTCTTCCAGTGTTTGAAGAGCCTGGGGGGAAGTCAAGCTCCGGTTCCTTGCATTCTCTGGGTGTTCGGTGAGCATTGAAGAGATATCTTCGGAGAACGGCGAGTTTCCGAAAGACGGATAGGCTTTTTGTCCTGTTTGGAGGAGCGCGAAAGGGGGAAGCGGCTAGTAAAGCTTCCATTGCACGATGGCTTAAAGAGGCAATAGCGTCGGCTTACATTCTGAAAGGTAAGTCAGTGCCAGAGGGCATTAGGGCTCATTTGACCAGGGCACAAGCGGCGTCGTGGGCAGAGTACAGTCTAGTGCCGGCTGTTGAAATTTGTAAGACGGCTACTTGGTCATCGTTTAATACATTTGTTAAGCATTACCGTCTCAATGTGCAAGCGGAAAGGGATACTAGGTTTGGCGCAGCAGTGCTTCAGGCTGGCCTAGCGGGACCCTCCCGGTAAGAAAAGGTTTCACTGCTCTGTTACATCCTCAGAGTTCGGGACTAGATTGGAGGGACGATAAGGAAGGTGAAATTAGACTTACATGCTAATTGTTGTTCCTTGAGGAACTCCAGTCTAGTCCCGTATACCTCCCTTATTGGTTCTGTGGTGTTGGCCTGAAGCACGACATTGAGGCTAAAGCATGAGAAGTAGAAGCTGATGTGAAAGTGCGGGCCATACGAAGAAGGAGGGTTGGAAGAGAACGGGGGATTCAGGGGATGTCCGATTCCTTCAGGGAGCGAGGAAGGGCGGATTTCTTTAGCACAGTTTTACATGCGTAAGTAAAGTCACTTTTTAAAAACATTGGTAACTGGAGTAGTATTTCCGGTTAGTTAGTTAATGTTAAATTAAGGTTCAATTTGTTATGTGATTGCTACTTGATTGTTGCTCGGGTGAGTCTGCTTTGTCAATAGATTACTGGACGGAGGAGGCAGTCCCAGGAGTATTTGTACCAGGGTCATCAGAAGAATGACGTTTCTCAGTCCCCATAGCTGCTGGAGGAGGTGCATAAACTCAAGAGGTCGGGACTAGACTGGAGTTCCTCAAGGAACAACAATTAAGTAAGTCTAATTTCACCATGGTACACACACACACCAAAATTCCTATGACTGAAAGATATACACGCACACCCCTCACCATCCACCATAATATAAATATGCACTTGCATCTCCACGACACCCTCCATGGCACGCACAAATTCCCTGACATCTCCTAAGACATGCATATACACATGCATCGCTCACACGTGCTTTATTTGGTGAATGGCAGAAATGCTTCATTGTGTCTCACTGCAAGTGTATACTTACAACTTGTTTTATTTTCCTTTGTGGTTTTCTTTATGCCACAATCAGCCATGTGGGTGCTCGATGCTGTGCCTCTTGTGGCTTTCGCCAGGTCTGTTCCATGACTGACTGCTCTTCCTCAGAGTGCAAGGGAGATGCTTCAGGCCCTGTGCATTTATTTGGCATTTTAAGGCCCCCCCCCTCCATGGGAACTTGGGGACCATGCTGATCTGCAATCATCTGCCATGTTTCTCATGATTTATCTCCAGGAACAAGCAGGAATGTAGTCTTCACATATGGGTATCGTCGGCACCGACGGAGCCTGCGTGGGAACGCCCCCCAGCATCCAATAGGAAAGCCTTTGGGAGCATCCCACAGCGCCTGCGTGCTGCCTTCCCACCTTTCCCAACTGTCCCTCTCCAGTTCTTCGTTTTCCGCGGAGCCGACAGGTCGCACATCCTGTCACCGCAGAAAAAAATCCCTTCTATTCTTCTTTTTTGTGGTCGCGTCTGCCTTCCCTCGACGCTACACCGGTACCGCCGGTTCTTCTTTCTTTTCTTCCTAAAAAAACCCCAAAACTTTCTTCTAGAGTCTTTCCAGTAATTTTCTCCTCAGGTGCCACGTGCCATTTTGGGCACTAGGCCCAACTTTTATCTTCAAAATGGAAAAACCCGTTTCGGGTTTTAAAAAGTGTTCTAAGTGTGGCGGTACCATCTCCGTTACCGACACCCATGAGTGGTGCCTCAAATGTTTAGGTCCTGACCACTCTATTTCTGAGTGTGTTGCCTGTGGGATGATGTCGAAAAGGGGCCGGCAAAACCGAGTTGCTAAACTTAGCACCCTTTTTCCCTCCGATGCAGCCTCCGTGGCATCGATGTCTTCCAGGGCTTCATCTTCCTCCCATGGATCTCAGGTAACTAAACATAAATCTAGCCGGTCCTCAAAGGGTAGATCTCCTTCTAGACATTGAGATGCCTCTGGCATTGCCCTTGAGGGACATCGGCAAAATTGCACTGGCGGGAGGCTTCGGCTTCCAAAGCACTAACAGGGCTCCAGGATGTTCTTGAGGCTTCAACCTCGGCAGAACTACTGGTGCCATGCTCTGGGGTACCGGCTGCTTCATCCGGTACCGATACCCAAGCATCGGCAGCGTCGATAGACCAGAGATTCTTGGCTATTGAACGCAGTCTGACAGCTCTTCTCACGGCCTCGATGCCCCTGAAACCGCTTCCGACAATTCAACCGGTACCGGCATGGACTGCATCGACATTGGCAGGTATTCTACCGGGACCGAGTCATGCGTGTCTATCTGGTATTGACAAGTCGGTACCGGACCACTCCGATGCCGACTTCGATCGGTACCGGTACCATGCCTTGCATGATCACCCGGATCGGAGATACTTTGAATCCTCGGATGAGTCTGAAGACTCTGAAAGCTCTACTGTTACCAGAGTACTTCTTCCTGAGGATTCCTCTTCTCCTCAGCGTAGGATGTCTCCACCAGAGGATATGTCCTTTCAGGATTTTATCCGAGATGTGGCCCGAGGTCTTTCCATCAAGGTGGCTCCTGAAAAAGAGCCTAGGGCAAAGGAATTAGAAATCCTGCAATACCCTAAAGCTCCCAAGGAGGCAGCTACCTTACCTATTCATGAGATCTTGTATGATCTCATGTTAAGGATGTGGGAAACACCTCTAACCACATCTGCTCACTCTCGAAGACTCGACACCATGTATCGAGTTCCTCCTTGTCCTGGGTTTCAGAAGACTCAATTACCACACCATTCCACGATGGTGGAATCAGCTATGAGAAGGATAAAGAGTGCAAAAAGGCATGCATCCTAATCCTCCAGGACGTGAGTGTAAGACTCTTGATGCCTTTGGACGTCAAACCTTCCAGGCTTCCATGCTTTCTGCTAGGATCAGTTCCTATATCTTATATATGGGAATGTTCCTGAAGGAGGTCACAGGAGATTTAGAGCTTATGAGCCCTCTCCTTCCTGATGATAAGAGGCAAGATTACCTCGCCCTTGTCAAACATGCCCAGGATGTTTCCAAGTTTGTGAATCGTGCAGTCTTTGACTGCTTTGAGTGCATAAGCAGAACCTCTGCCATTGCCATAGGTGCACGTAGGATTGCCTGGCTCCAGGGATCTGACTTGGAAATTTGGGTACAGGATAAACTAGGGAATATTTCTTGCACAGGAGAGAATCTCTTTGGCAAGAATTGGCAGGAAAAAGCGAATGAGATAGATGCTGACAATATCACTTTGGATAGATTGTCTAAATCTACAGCTGATCCTGCGAGGAAAAAATCCTATAAGAAACCATTCTTCATTAAGAAGAAGAGGTTTTATCCCTCCTATACCCAGCAGGGGCATCGTTTAGGTCAGTCTGCCCAAAAGGGACAGCAGCAACAACCTAGACCAGGGGTCGGCAACCCGCGGCTCCGGAGCCGCATGCGGCTCTTTCTCACCTTTGCCGCGGCTCCGGAGCACACTGCCCACCCGGTATTTATGGCGTTATGGGCTCCCTCCCTTCTTCTGCAGCCGCGGCTCTCTGCCTCTTAGGGAACCGCGGCTGTGCTTTTAAAATCATCTCGGAGCCCTTCCTGTCTTGACGGGCTCCGTGCAGCATTGTCCCGCCTCCAAAGGAAGTGGTAAACAACTTCCTTTGGAGGCGGGACAATGCTGCATGGAGCCCGTCAAGACAGGAAGGGCTCCGAGATGATTTTAAAAGCACAGCCGCGGTTCCCTCAGAGGCAGAGAGCCGCGGCTGCCGACGACGGGCGGGAGCTGCCATGGAGGGAGGGGGGCTGACATGGAGGGAGGGAGCAGATATGGATGGATGGATGGAGGGAGGGGGGCTGACATGGAGGGATGGAGCGGAAATACATGGATGGAGGGAGGGAGGGGGGCTGACATGGAG